>CM062857.1:28333413-30787100 GCA_031772225.1 Eubasilissa splendida
GATTTTCCCCGCCACTGCGCCGACGGACCGCCGCGTGGAGGGGGTAGCGGGCCGCTGCGAGACTCCGCCCCCGCCGGCGCGCAGACTATGCCGCACTTAATTTTAGTATAACTAGTTGTAGAAAATTATATTTTATAAAAATGTTATGAAAATAAAAAGAGAATAGAAGGGGCGATCGCCCGGCGATAATATTATGCACCTCAAAAATCATGTAGGTATTGAAAACGAGTTTTCCAAGTTTGAGGTGCGATAATTAATTCCCCGGGCCATCGCCCCGGATAAGACTTATCAGGCATCGCGAGGAGCAATAAAGACTATAAGAAAAAATACTCGCGGTGCCTGAGAAAGTGAAATTGTGAAGAGGAGAAGAGAAATGCCGGAGAAATTCAGAGTCTGCCGTCCTCAACTGCACGGCGAGAAAAATGAACAAAGTTTCGAGATCTCGCCGCCAGGGGGTGGCTGCGCTGGACCGCAGCGGGGCGGCAGGGGGACGGATCCGGCATTCTGATTGGAGGAGATCTCCTGGAGCCCGTGGCGCTCGTAGTATGATAACATGTTAAATAAATAATGGTCCAGTGGCTGCAAAGATCACTCTCGTCTCATTCGTCTCTCGCACCACTGGACTGGATAAAGCAAACTGGACTTTTTTATTTCTTCTCATCTTTCGACCTTGCTACTACTTGGACTACTGAATCTTCTGGCTTCCTGACTTGGCTTCGACTTTGGATCACGGACCTGGAAATTCACACTGACATCGGCTGCTACACTGGACAAGATTTTGGACCCCCCTGGACCGCTGCACCACGCTGCAGATAATTTTGTCCGAGCTACCAGAGCGAACCGGCGAACCACCCTACAAATACAGTTCTTGTTTCCTGTACGGAACAAGTGGTCCTTCGACACCGGATTGCTGCTTCGCTCTGCAACTAGCAGATATTCCACATCATGCCTCGATCTGGATTACGATCGGGACACGCTGAAGAGCAGGAGAAGATGATGGAGACCGAGGAGCAGAGACACGAGCCATCGGACTCAGACGAACGCCAGTCTGAGGATGACCGAGGCTCGCAGAGAGAGTCATCTACGACCGTGACCGAGGACACCATCCGCCAGCTGAGGGCGGAACTCCGTCGGAGTGAGCGACAGCATCGTCGCCTGATCAAGGAGCTGCAGCGTGACCACGGCGAGGCGCTACTCCGAGCACAGGCAGTCACGGTCGGCGCCGAGAATCTCGGCAGAGTGGCGGCCGGAGCCGCCACACAGCAGCCCGATTTGGCGGCCCTGAGAGGGGCAGTTCAGCATCCCGATTCGGCGGCCCTGAGAGGGGCAATTCAGCATACCGATTCGGCGGCCCTGAGAGGGGCAATTCAGCATACCGATTCGGCGGCCCTGAGAGGGGCAATTCAGCATCCCGATTCGGCGGCCCTGAGAGGGGCAATTCAGGATCCCGATTCGGCGGCCCTGAGAGGGGCAATTCAGCATCACGATTCAGCGGCCCTGAGAGGGGCCGCTACACTGGACGCAGAACCAAGCGCAGGACCGAGCGCGGCATGGCCCGCCGCGCCGGGAACCGCCTGGGCAGCAGGACCGAGTGCCGCACAATCCGCGGCGCCAGGAACGGGACGGACCGCGCCGCCGGCTGGGGGCCAGCAGGCGGTCTTCCCGCCAGACATCGGAGGCATCGGGACCACGGGCAGGATTCCGCGGGCTCACTCGGATGACACCATGCAGACACCGCCGCTGGAGGGGGCCGCGGCGCCCGGTACTACTTCAGTCACGAGGGAGTGGGGTCGCGACCAGCGGGACCCGATGACAATGGTGGCAAGCGCCATCTCCGATGCAATCCGGTCGGCAAGGATCGGAGAGAGCCCGAGGACACACTCGGGCCAGGACGAGCCGCGCATGAACGCCTTCATTGCGCGGCAAGCGGTGGCAAAGGACTTGCCGCCGTTCAGCGGTGACCCGCTAGACTGGCCGACCTTCAAGGCGCAGTATGATCAGTCCACAGTTCTGTGCGACCTGTCGGCTGCCGAAAATCTGCTGCGCCTACAGAGAGCCCTGAAAGGGCGGGCCCGAGAATCGGTTGCGGCGCTCCTGATTGAGCCCCGCAATGTACCCGAGATCATGGCCATATTAGAGAGGTGGTACGGCCGGCCAGACAAGATCGTGGACTGCATGCTGGAACGAGTGAGGCGCCATCCCCGCCTCGCCGACACGGCCACCACTGAGGCGATCGTGGAATACGCGGTCGCCGTGAGGAACGTGGTGGCCACAGTGGAGAACTGCAATGGCAAGCAGCTGGCATCCGCGCAGCTGCTGACAGAAATGGTTGGCAAGATGCCAACATGTTATAAAATGTTTTGGATGGGCGAGCGCCGCGGCATGACGAAAGAAGTCACTGTGCACGACTTCTCCGCCTGGCTGACCGAGCTGACGGCGGAGGCACCGCATACCGGGTGCCTGGAGCCGGCGGCGCACGCACAGAAAGGGCGCCGGAGCGCCCAAGTGTACGCCACTAGTGAGGGGGATAGCGAGCCCGACATGAGTGCGCCCGCCGAGGCGAGCGCAGGCTCGGGCCGCAACTATTCAAGCGCGGGTGCATTCGGCGAGGAGACACTTCGCAAACGTGTGTGGTGCTCGATGTGTCAGTCGGCCCAACACGGTCTCGCCGATTGTGTGGACTTCGCCCGGCAAACGAAGACGGACCGGTGGCCGATAGTGCGGGACAGCCACGTCTGTTTCATATGTTTGAACGCGGGGCACCGGTATCAACAGTGCCGGGAGAAGCGATGCGGTGTGGGTGGGTGCCGCGCGCCGCACCAAAAGATGCTACACGGGGCGCTGCGCGCAGCGGCGCCGGCCGCGGCATCGAACGCGCCCCCGGGGGGGGCAGAGAGCGCTACATCAAGCACGGACATTGTGGCGAATACCTGGGACGAGAATCCATCGATTCTGTTAAAAATGGTTCCAGTGAGAATTCGAGGACCCCGCGGGCAAGTGAATGTGCACGCACTCTTGGACGAGGGATCGACGGTGACATTAATCGATGCCAAAGTGGCCAGTGCCGTCGGGGCCCGAGGACCGGTACGTGAACTACGGATTCACGGGGCGAGCGGGATGTGTGCATCCGATGCCCGCTCGCAGACAGTGCACTTGACAGTGGCGGGTGACGGCGGCGAGTACTCGCTGAAGGCGAGTACGGTGCGCGGGCTAGCGCTGCCCGCACAATGGACAATGCCGGCCCGGGAGAGAGGGGCGCGCACGGGCCGGGAGGCCGCGAAGCAAGTTATGCCGCAGTTATTAATCGGGCAGGATCACGCGCACCTTATTGTCACCCGGGAGGTGAAGCCGGCGCACGAGTCGAGGATCCTGTCCCGTACGGCCCTGGGGTGGACCGTACACGGCACCGCGGCGCCGCATGAAGTCGAGGCGAGCGCCACCGTTTTGACACTCGCCGGAGCGCCGAGCCCGGCCGCCGATACCCGCCTGGAGGCGCTTGTACGGCGGCCCTACGCGGTGGATTCACCGGGGGTGACCGCCGAAGCCCGGGTAAATACAGAGGATGCCCGGGCCACCGAGATAATGGCAGCAACTACGCGCCAGTTACCTAGCGGCCGCGGGGAGACAGGGCTCCTGTGCAAGCGGAGCGACGCCGGTCTACATAATGATCGACAGTGCGCGGTAAGCCGGCTGGCCGGCATCGAGAAGCGATGCGGTCGAGACCCGGCATATGCGACCGCGTATGGGACCTGCCTGGAAGTGAGCGAGCCGTCGGACTCAACCGCGAGCGGAGAGCCGTCCGAGACCCGAGCTCGCCCAGCGCAGGCGAGAAGTGACGGGCCGGGGACATCGAGCGCGGTGCGAGCGAGAGCGGAGATCACAGCTCTCGCTCATGTGTTAAGGGACACCGCGAATGACACGGCCGACATACGAGGAGAGCAGGAAGGCGCTATTGCTCCACTGGCGGTGGGAGCGAGCGTCGTGGCTCTCACTCGGGACACGGAAGCGCCGAGAGCGCAAGAGCGAGTGAGAACAAAAACAGGGGATCTCACTCCCGCACGGAGGCGCAGAACGAGACCGCGTAGGAGAGCGCGCAGGAAGGCGCGTATCGCCCCGGACGGGAAAAACACGGATTCAGCTCCTGCCATAGTAGGAGAAATCCAGGAAAAAGAGTGCCTCATACGCGCCGTGCGGCGGGCGCTTGAGGCCAAGCTGGACGGCGGCGGGAGACTACGACCCGCCCGCCACGAAGTAATCCCCCTGCCGACCCGGAGGCCCGGGTCCCAGGCGGAATAAATCGACTAGCTGTGCTGCCTGAGGAGTGCGGCGGAGCCACACGGGGGGAGTGTTCCGCACAGCATTGCAAACTACGGACGCGAGAAAAAGTGGCCCGAGAAATGAATGAATAGGAAGAGGCCATTTTTTCCGCGTCACAGAAACATTCCGCCCGGCACCCCGCGCCGCTGGATTTTCCCCGCCACTGCGCCGACGGACCGCCGCGTGGAGGGGGTAGCGGGCCGCTGCGAGACTCCGCCCCCGCCGGCGCGCAGACTATGCCGCACTTAATTTTAGTATAACTAGTTGTAGAAAATTATATTTTATAAAAATGTTATGAAAATAAAAAGAGAATAGAAGGGGCGATCGCCCGGCGATAATATTATGCACCTCAAAAATCATGTAGGTATTGAAAACGAGTTTTCCAAGTTTGAGGTGCGATAATTAATTCCCCGGGCCATCGCCCCGGATAAGACTTATCAGGCATCGCGAGGAGCAATAAAGACTATAAGAAAAAATACTCGCGGTGCCTGAGAAAGTGAAATTGTGAAGAGGAGAAGAGAAATGCCGGAGAAATTCAGAGTCTGCCGTCCTCAACTGCACGGCGAGAAAAATGAACAAAGTTTCGAGATCTCGCCGCCAGGGGGTGGCTGCGCTGGACCGCAGCGGGGCGGCAGGGGGACGGATCCGGCATTCTGATTGGAGGAGATCTCCTGGAGCCCGTGGCGCTCGTAGTATGATAACATGTTAAATAAATAATGGTCCAGTGGCTGCAAAGATCACTCTCGTCTCATTCGTCTCTCGCACCACTGGACTGGATAAAGCAAACTGGACTTTTTTATTTCTTCTCATCTTTCGACCTTGCTACTACTTGGACTACTGAATCTTCTGGCTTCCTGACTTGGCTTCGACTTTGGATCACGGACCTGGAAATTCACACTGACATCGGCTGCTACACTGGACAAGATTTTGGACCCCCCTGGACCGCTGCACCACGCTGCAGATAATTTTGTCCGAGCTACCAGAGCGAACCGGCGAACCACCCTACAAATACAGTTCTTGTTTCCTGTACGGAACAAAACCATTGATTGCGATAGCCTAGTTGATTATAAATAATTGAAAGGTTTCAACATGATAACATATATACAACTCCCAAAAATTTGATAGATGTGGTAGTATGGGTAAATAGGTGAACGTTTCATTGTGTAAAGTGATCACTTAAACCAGCCGATGACAGGTCGTAAGCTCTGTAATATCCGAGACTTTCATACTTCGCGTGTAAATAATAATTATAGCTTCGTCTCTGTGAGACATCTATAAGAATTCGAAAGTCTAGTGAGTAGAATGTACGATGTATGTAATGAAAGCGACTGTTCCGAATTCGTAAACATACTTTTGGCGCACCTTTTCGAATCAACCGCGACCGTTGTTATTGATACATTTCCGCGTCCAAATTCCCATCCATACATTTCCTCATGTTCGTCTTTTCAGTGTGAAATGTGACCTTGACGCCAGCAAACGTCAACTTGACCGATATTTGTTCGATCTCGACATCGCGATAGCATTCTTGTGACATCGCCGTATTTGAATTGATTGAGATCAGAGATCGGCTCACCCGCGTGCCATTTTTGTGATCTCGGCGGCGACTGCAGGCATTACAGAAGCGTCATATACAAAGTAAGGCGAGCAGTCCTTACGAATCTCGATTCCCCGAATTTCACTGCTCCTTCGACTAGAACCCCTATCCCCTCACCGACCTCATCCTGTACCATGTTTCCCTACTTCCCTTCCCTACCCAACCCTGGGGTGATTCCGATTTACGACCGAAATTGTTGTATTCAATACAATACACACAAAACCTCTATTATTTATAATTAAAAACTTTCCTTTTAAAACTTAATACTTAATTGTAAGATAATATTTTATTTTAAAGTAATCCAAATACTCATCACAAAAACGGATCAAGTATTATTGAATAATAAAAAACACAAAACTCGAAACTTTTTCTACAAATTGAAGTTTGAAACTTTTCTAATTCTCATAACTATTTTAATAAATCTCAAATAATTATTTTTAAAGAGTTTGATATTTTAAGAACCCTAACTAGACATGGGGAGGGCGTCTAGCCGACATGAAATCGAGTGATCATGATGGTAGTAGAATGGGGATGCTTTTAACACTAACTGCCCGGTGGGTCAAAACAATACACGTCCGGCGGTGGTGGGTCATTTTTTAGACCCACCTAAAGTTTTCAGTTTTTCAACCGTTTCGTGTGAGATATTTTGAATAGATATAACATTTTAAATGTGATTTAATGAAATGGCATGATGTACCGTAATGTTTTTGCTAAAAAATTAAAGATAAAAATTAAAAAATATTACGAATAATGTACATATTCTCGCGCATCAATAGACGCCTACACAGCCAAAATACATACATCCACTAAGCATGTAATCTTCTCGTCGGAACCCGAAAAGGTGTCATAAAACTTACAGGTAGGCGCAACGCCCCTCAAATAGTTATATTATTGGTATTGTTTAGGGTACGCCAGACGAAAATAAGTCAAAACAAATACATGGACGCTTACCTGGTATCCTTTGTCTAATCGCTCAAAATGTTAACAATATTTATTTCGGTGTAAGCGCTGAGTTTCAATCCCATAAAAGCGACTGATTTTTGAGCGTTTTCTCACATTTTTATCAATAACCCATTTGAATCTCGTCCAATAAAATTTATTGGCATCTTTAATCATTTGGAAATATTTAATAAAAAATTAGCTATAAGGAAAACAGCATTAAACGAATATTTGTAGCGTAATTCATATTTTTACAAACATCCGGGTCAAATCTGACCCACCGCTGGAGAGTATGTGTTAATGGACTACCCTCCATGCAGAGTGCGCCAAGACTTGCACGAAAACATGCGGAAGCTCATGGCAAAGGACATGATTGTAATTGCATTAGTATCTGGTCAATATTGCATTAAGTCCTTAAACGCCCTTGTCGACCTGAAGCTAATATTGGGTAGTTTTCAACTATTTTCATTATTATTATTATATATTATTTATTATTATTATTATTATTATTTTATATTTATTATTATTATTATTATTTTCATCTATTTTATAAAAGTTGTGAGGTTTTAAATATCCCGCAAACAATTAACTTGTGCAATATGGTGTGGTTCAATTTTTTTTTACTCATATAATGTGAAAAAATATTTTGATCGCTTTTTATTCAAACTTAAATGTACTATTCAAAAGTATGTATAATCTCTAAATTCATAGTTATTCGACCGATAAATCAATTTGTCTGCGTACAATAACCGATTTATCTCTAAATTCAATTGACAAATACTTGTATAATTTTTTTTTTAAATTCTTAAACATATTTGAAGAATTATAGTAATTCATTCAATGTACATTCACAAAACGATGACGTACATAGTATATTGCTGTATACTCGCAACAAAGTTCTCACGATAAAAGAACACCTGTTCTTATTTACACTATAACGTCTTATTTATATCACGTCCGCTACATTGGAGTATATAACATGCAAGCCGTAATTCTCACTATATAAGACAAAGTGAATATTTTTTGTTTAGTTATGTTTGATAAATCGGACGTATAACAACCTATGTTTTGATTCATTGATCGAATACACCCTGAATCTTCTGATACAGGGTGAATATTATGTTCCAGGCCGATTTTGTTTGGCTGCCATTTCGGTTTAGCAAATATTTTTCAATACGAATTTAGTAACCGTAGAGATAAATTGATTACAATTTACTATATAAAGCTTAATAACGTGTTAAAATTGTTAAAACATTTTAACTTAATAATAATGACAATACTGTAATCATTTATGGTGCTACCTATAGTCACGTGTTGGAAAATTCTTGGTAGACGAATTGGGTCTACTGGGCCTGCATCCCATGTAGTTTCAACAAGATGGTGCCACCTCACACACAGCTCGAGCTACGCCTGAAATTTTAATATAAAATATATATATTTTTTTAAATAAGAATGTTTAAAAGAAGAAGAAGATCCATTACGTTATGAACATAATTAAGATAAACTCACCATTTAAATAATCACACATCAATTATAAAGAAACAATAAACCGTTTTCATAAAAATTAAACGCTATGTAAAAGAAATAAACATAAAAACAAGAAATAAACCTTTTAAATTGTAATAAAAGACGTGAAATGCATAAATTTAACGCTATAAACATCAAAAACATATTTTGATAAAAAGGCAATTTTCTTTCAAAAAGAGCGATAAAATAAACAATAATTTATGTGAAAAGTGTAATATATTATATTACCTTAATCCGTAAAGAGGTAAATGCTTGATTAAACATTTGAAACGAATTGGGGGTTCAAAGAAATGACAATTTAATAATACAGCCTCCAACTTTAAGAAAGATACGGATTTTGAAAACACCCTCCCTCCTATCTGAATAGGGATGTTACGTCTCGATTTTGTGTGGCAAAATGTAATATTGGTACCGAAACCATCGGTATTAATAAAAAGTTAATTAATTTAAAAATTATGCTTTTTTTTAATGTCGCGGGTTCGTATCTTTTTCTTCTCCTTGTCACATATCCTTTTGTTTACCGCGGCATAGAAAAGACTGGTCAAACTGGGTCGCAGCAGAGGCGCCATGCAATTGATATTACACGTGTCAGTAATTTAAAGGTGTAATCATCGGTGTGGCGCCAAAAAATCTGTAGGATAAATTTCAGGAAAACAAAGACTATTGTTCTTAGTAAATCGCCACAGCGGCGGCCTATTGCCGAGTAGGTACTTGCAAATATGACTATGTATTGTTATCTATCTGAATAAAAGCATAATGTTCAGCAGGCGGGAAGCCTTTCTTGATTGTATCTTGTCGTCGTAGTGTACTGATATTGAACATCTTTTGTGTTTCATTTCTTTCCACCTCATATTCATCATCTGATAGTAGACGCCAGAATTATCAATTCATTTTTCTGGCGTCTACTATCAGATTTACTTAAAGGTATTTTGAGATTCTGTAAAAATAAGGTAGATGGCTCTGTCAAATGATGGAACGATTAAATGTATTGATTTCAAAAAGGTAACATATAGGGTCGAAAAATTGTCACTAAAAATAGAGCCGCTGTAGCTTAGTTGGATAAAGCACCTCCCCCAGTTAGGGAAGAGATCCAGGTTCGAATCCCGGTAGCGCAACAACAATATTTTTCGATAGAATTGATTTTATATGTATATCTTTATAATTAATATATTTAATTCATATTTAAAATATCACAGACCGTCTGTTCTGAATAATTACAACTTCACAATAAGAATGTGTTCTCCTAAAAAATATTTATATTTAACATAAGATCTTCATTCATCCAGCTAATTTTGAATATTCACATCTCAAATGTTTCAAGTCGTCTTATAATTTCTTCGGTAAGTGTCCATGCTTTCATTCTATAAAATAACATCGAAAACACATAGCATCTGACCATTCTCACACGTAATCTAAGGTGTAAGGTGTATTACACACTTTTACCTACATGCATTCCCAGTGTGAAATTTTAGCCTCAAATCTTAGCTTTTGTTTCAAAAAAGTCCCATCTTCAGGGAAATGTTTTTGCAGGAAAGGTAAGAGAATACATGTGAAAAGTGTTTTACAAAAAGATGGGAACAAGTTGTGTTCGCTCACAAATTTAAATGTATTAAATCTAAGTCTTACAGCATTTTGGTCTAAAAATATGGAAATTTACAAAAACTGCACTTTTTAAGGCTAAATATCGCTGGCGGGTGAACCAGATACAAATCTCAAATTTCAGCCCCAAAAAATAAAATATTTATGGCTATTATTATGTGCAACTATTAAATCGCAGCCCTTGTTCGGTTAACGGTATATTTAACGAAATAATAACCAAGTATGAAACAAATTTTAATACAGAAATACCGGTATCGGTTTTGGCCTCCGGTATGGACATCCCTACGTCCAGGCTTTGTTCGTTACTAAAACTGCCTTATTGTTTTAACCCTTTTAAAGCCTTCTTTGACTAGTTGAACGTAACGCGATGTTTTATGGACATACTTTTCTAATTAAATATTCGAGTTTTACTCGATCATAATTCCTACTAATAACAACAGAACATATTTCGCTGGGTCTCCTCTTTTGATGTAAAAACATTACCCACCTTTACAATAATACTTTAAATAAAAATAAAAAATCTTCTAAACAATTCAAAACAATAGGGGTTGACATTTCTGTTGAAGTTTACATCTGCAAAAGATAGTAAAAGCACAAACAAGTGACAAATAAGACCACCCTTGCAACAGCACTGTCGGTTTTGGGGTAGTACTGAGTTATGAAATATAATTTCATCTGCTGATGAAGATGGCTGACGATTCTTCTATCTATCAACATTTATAAAAACCGATAAACTGTTTTGTTTCAGGGGAGGGTCTCAAATGAGACTGTTTCAATTTAGGGACGCTTACGAAACGACATATGTAAAAATTTACAGCAAGTTGCGAATATAAAAAGCAAGTTTCAAAAACCCGTCATGATGCATAGACTCCATACATGAACCAAATCAGCATTGAGAACATCAGAAATGAGAATTTTTCGCTCTATCTTAGAAAAAACTCTCAGAGACACAGTTATAAGAAGGATAAGAAACACAGGTATTATATTTCTCAGACTGGCGTAGGTAGTGTCGAATTTAAAAGGATTTACATTATTTAAACAATGTGCAAGATTTTATTTATTAAATAAAACTTATTACAACCGATATCTAAATACAATAATCATCTACCGCCGCTTCGGGCCTTTTCTACTCTAAATCATTAGTCTAAGCTGAAAGTAAACACTTATTGTTTTACATGAAGATTTTTTGAACTAGACCAAACAATTTTGATGTATTCTGCTATTGCTAATTAGTCTTAACAAACGAACATAATAAGAATTTGCATCAAATTAGTATGGTTTGATAAACTAAATAGGTATCAATAAAATACATGTTATAGATATCTCATAGAGACGCACGATGCATATGGAAGCATGAGTATTACAGGTCCTACGACCTGTCTTCAGCTGGCATAAGTGATCACTTCACACAATGTAACGTTCACCATTCCACCCAATCAACCAACAACTTTACTGTCGCCATCTATGGTCTATAAATTTGATATTTATTTCCCTGAAATAACATAGATGTCACTAATAAGAAGCTTATTTAAAAATGTATAAGTTGTATTCTCTATCTGTATATATGACAAATGATTAACACATAAAACAAGAATACGCCTGAAAATTCAATTTTCAAATTTAAATATTTCTTATTTAGACCAGTTATTAATATGGAAGAGCTGTGGTTTTAACAAGACGGCGCGACATGCCACACAGCGCGCTCCACAATCAACTAATTAATTAAAATAAATATTCTATGAGCGCGTGATTTTGCGTAATAGACCTGTGAATTGGCCTCCAAGATTGTGTGACAAAGTCGCTAGTCTACGCTGATAAAGCATAGACGGTAGATGGCTTGGAAGCCAACATTCGTCGTGTTATTGCCGATATAAGTCCCCAGCTGCTGCAAAAAGTGGTCGAATATTCGAATATGCGCGTAAATCATATTTAAACACTAATGGCATAAAATTATCATTCCAATAAAGCTAATACTTATTTTTGTGATTTAATTCATTTTAAAGTTACCTCTAATAAAAACACTTTACAAATACAGTTTGCTTTTTGTTTTTAACTTCTTAAATCGGCCAAATTAATATAAATACTTTAATCTAACATTTATCAAACGATCGTAAAAGACGTTATTAAATTAATAGTTGCCCACTTTGTTAACATGCAAATGCTTAAGTCTACCTTTATGTAGCGGCGAGGCTTTTGAGGACGACTGCATTATGTCCTGCGGGGGATGTTAAGCAAGTAATCACGTGGGGACGTTTTCTAATGGTCGGGAGGGTAGAATGAGGGTAGTACACAGAATAGCACCAACCAAATGCAGAATCTCTCTTTAGCACTTTGTGCATAGAACAAATTAAATAAATCAATTAGAAAGATATACCAACAGATAAAATCGTATATCGATGTTGGACATATTTGATTTATGAATGCAATGTATAACTTCATACAAATAAAACAACTATTATCCGCAGCCACCCAAAGAGGCGGCCTTAGCACTTCTCTCGCGATAATCTTCCTGACGAGTTCATTAACATTAATGCGGGATTAAAAGGAATGTCATCGGATCCCCCAAAACGATGATCTATTAAGAAATGAAATGAATCTTGGACATTTCTGGGAATTTATAAGGGTGTGGGTGTCGCGCTTGGGGTTGCTGGGATGGAGGATGCCGGGAAGAGCAGTGGCTAAAGAGACCTGACCGAGCATTTTACTGGCTCTCTTGCGACCTGGATAGGGTGAATTTCTGCCGGACTGTGATCGAGTTCTACGACTGCAAAAAACATAAATGTGACGTCTCACCTCCCCTTTTGAGGGTGTATGATTTCTATAGCTTCTCTTTGGCTGCCTTCTGAATTTAATATGATAACGAGTCTCACGTCAAATTGTACAGGTGTGGCTCTGGTACGATGATATCGGAGCCAATCTATGATTGGTAATAAGATGTTATTAACTTCATGTAATTAATAAAATAAAAAATATCGACAAATCAAAACGAGAGTGGACAACTCTCAAAGCGATTCAATAAACATCAATCAAGTAGTATTTCATTGTTCATCCTGCTCTGGAAGGCTGCCGCGAGAGAAGTGACGCTCCAAGGACGGCTCCCTGGGCAGCTGCAGTGCATATTATTATTGTATGTTGGGGGTCGGTACCAGGCGTGCTTTTGAGGTTGATGAGAGCCCCGTTTTGCACTCAGGTATATGCAAGATGCATTCAGAATGTGGATGCGATAGACCTTCACACATATGTATAAGTGAAGGCAAATATCGTGAAAGATTTTATATCTTGATTATCATTTATTATTGTTTATTATTTTTGTTCTCATTGTCTTTTTTTTCTTTTTTGTAGTTTTAACATAGGTAAATGAAGATTTAGTGTTTTTAAAATTAGCAATATTTGAATATGTCCAAAAACACATAATTACTGGATTTTTACCTACAAAGGTACTGTTATTAAACAAATATCAAATATCTCATAGAGACAAAGATATTTTTTATTATATTTAATGGTAATTATATGGAAGTAGGGGGTTATTATAAGGCTTACGACCTGTCTTTGGCTATCTTAAGTGATCACATTATATATATATATATTTTAAAATTTTTGAAAGTTGTTTATATGTTAGTATATGGACTTGCTTCGAGTACCACTACACCATCACCATCTATGGACCAAATTTGATAATTCATTTTTTCCTTTTTTTAAACAGCATTTATGAAAATCTGATTTTTTTTATAAATTATTTTAAAGCAATATTCTTGATCTGTTAAATGTTTTTTAACATACTATACAGGAATACGCCTGAAAAAATAAAAATTTTCAATTATTCAATGTAGTAATGTTTATAATAATAAATTACATCATACAATAGCACAATACAAATTATTTAAAATATCTAAATCTATTGAAAAATTTATTTATAACACCATTACCTATAAATGATCTTTGAGAGTCGGTAAAGGTATATGTGTACTGGTTACGTCATTGTAATCCAGGCACAAAACATACGGGCTAATTTATAAATCGCTTTGCGCTGAACACCGTAACGTCCGTTACGCTCATCTGCGGACACGCACCATAAAAGTATATAGTTTGTAGGTGTGTACTCATAATGTATTAATATATGCTCTAATATAAACATTAAATATATATACTTCCCTTATTAAGACATATCTATATATTATCTTACACATATTGATTTAGTTTAATTTTGAAGTTTCCTATAAAATGTTATCTGGCATTTATTTTCAAATCTTTATGGCACTGTAGATCATTGATTCCAGAATATCAGTCTCGTTTTGTTTTTTCTTATAATATCCATTAAAAAATCGTAAAGTACCATAAAAAAATTAGTTCAGTGTAACAATACAACCCCCTAATTCTATTACTTATAAATACCTACCCCCAGATTCGCGGTTCGCAAAGCGAAACCCTCGTGACCCAGTAAGGGAGCATTAAAATGATAATTTTGGAAATTCAAAAAGCTCCGGGATCCTCGCATTGTACAAGTGTAAAGGGAAAAATAATCCTTGGCTGGTCCTTTGCCAGGATAACGACATCTGGGGTACATATTATCGCAGATGGAGCCATTTTCAGCTGGAAGGATAAAGAAAACCCACGTCTATGTATCCTCCTGTAAGCTAAGGTCCTGGGATATGCACATTAAGAGTAATTCAATCCTAACGCATGAACACCTTAACGATCGTTGGAGCTCCGCGTTATAATCCGTTAGTGCTTTTGTAATTAATTATTGGTGACACTTTTAAATTAGAAAATGTGAGAGAGATTCGCGTAGGGGAGCTCCGAGACCGCAATACTCTTTTTTCTTATCGATTACAGTATTGTTTAGATATTAAACAAATATTTAAATTACCTGTGTTTTAAACCCCGTCGTTTAAGCTTAAGGGGCGCTTTTTCTAACCTGGATCTCTGTTCATATTAATTAATTGAGTTGTTTACGCACCTTGTTACTTCTATTGGCTCCACTGGCTTTGCTAGTGTATAATAATGTACATGTGTGTGAGTATTGCCGCCTTTTTTTCGGAGAGCCAGAAATACGGTAAACGATAGGCGGTTCAATTACATCCCGTTCACAGGTTCAAATAAACCGCAGGTGCGCACTTCGGTCGGTCGAAATCTACTACAACAACATCGGACCAGAAAGACAGCAAATACAATAAAAAGGTTAGTGCTGTGTTTATACATCACACGTATTCTTATTGTCAATCGGAAACCTGGGCACCAGCTATCGAAGGTATTTACATGAACAATTGTGATATTTCAATTTTAGAACATGCTTCTGCGAGTACTGTATGATAAGTGCTTTTTTAAGCCATCCAAAAAATATGCTCTGTCAAAATCAGTAAAATAGTCCTCTGTTTCGGCGATGACTTTCGCGTTTCATGTAAACTGCTTCTTTACGCTAAGCCATATTTTCATGTTTAGAAACAAAAATAAATCGGTCGGGGCTAAATCTGAAGAATAGAGTGGAAAAGGCAATAATTCGAAGCGTAATTTGACCAGTTTTGCTGTCGCACTATTTTATTCGCCAAATGGGGGCTCTTTTTTTTATCGAGCATTCAATTGAGCGTCGAATTGGGCCAATAAATCAAAATATAACTGCCCTGTGTTTGTCCTTCCCTTCTACAAATAGTCGTTGAAGATGATGCCTCACGAATCCCTTCGTAAAACACACTTTTGCCGCATTTTTTAATATCGACCGCGCATTGTGCTTTATATGACCCCGACATCGCGACACCATTCACGGTGTGGACAGTTACCTCCAGTGTAGTGGAGCACTGTTTTGTGTGATCTTGTGTTGCGAACATATTGTTTGTTTTTTGTGCGTATCGTAGGTGAACTGTGACATCGCCGTCTTCGGTCGGGAGTGGAGATCTTCGACTATCCTCGTGCATGCATTGTGTGATTTCGGTCATATAATAAATTCCAGGTCCTTCGAAAAAATCTCTTTCTCCTCATGTTGATGATATATCCGTCTCCCAATTTCCTTCCCCACCTTGCGGTAACTCCGACTTGCGACCCGGAGATCACACAATGACCATTTTAACCTTTTTTGATATATATAAAACAATGCAGATAAAGCAATTAGAAAGATATACTGAAAAAATGTGTGTATTGAAATAACTGGGATACAAACTTGGAGCTTTTTCTTGTTGGGGAACTGCGATACCAATTTTTCTACGTTAACTATGTAAAATCTGAAAATTTTAGAGCTTGTTATGTGTGATCCGTCTAGACCATTCACAAAAGTTCCGAGTTCATATCATTATGATAAATTCGCATTTATATGTTGTAACTTCACTTTGTTTTTGCGGATGCAGCTTTTAGTGTGTTTCACAATAAATTGATTTCAATGAACTGTTAAAATGATCGCATGATATGAGACCCATAAATAATTCCGAAATACATAAGATCACCTCATGCTCAAAATATAGTTGCTTTTTTTCTCAAGGCGAATACATTCTTGAAAGACTTGATTATTGAGGCATCCAATAAAACTGATGATGGACAAACTTCAATGATGATGGACAAGACGATAATGACACACAATGACAGAGGAGACAGTTAAGCGTTCGTGCGAATACGCTGTCACGGCGTTTCTACCGATGCAGTAAGGCGATGAAGAGTATTCTGTTTAAATCATTATTCAGCAGCATGCATACCTGCGAGGTACAATACATCTGGTACAACCGTACAACCGTCACTGAATTCAATACATCAACTTATACAGAATACTGTTCGGGTTGGCGCGTTATTGTAGCGCATCAACAATGTTTGCCGAAGGCCGTGTGCATGGATTCGTTCCACTTCTGAGACATCGAGTTGCTAGCGTTAGGCTGCGGCTGGAACTCGGCACCAACTTCTCTAGTGCGAGCGGCGCTCTCATGGAAAACTGGCTCCCCGACCAGAGAATGGCAACGAGGCCACAGATGTAATATTTTGTCTATACTCGTAAACTTTTATTAACTTTTTTTTGCTTTTCTTTTCTTAACATAAATATATTTTTTTTACTTAATTATCTTTATGGCAAATCGGGTCTTTATAAAAAAACATATCATTATTATTATTAATACTCTCACAAATTCACATCAAACCTTATGTTCTGTAGTCATTCATTCGCACAATACTTTTTATTTATATATTAATTTATTTTTTTATTCAGAAAACATACAGTTTATTATCAATAAATACGAAAATCATAATAAAAGTTGAACAATAATTAACAAGTACAATTTAAAATTTAAAAAAGGAAATATAAAAATATAAACAGAGAAAAAAGTTATAAAAAGAAAATAAAAAATATTTCGAGCGAAACGGGAGGGTGAGGGGAAAAGAAAAAGAAAATGGGATAGGGAATAAAATCTGTGTGATAAAAATAAAATGAAAAACTATTACATTAAAGTTTATGTATTGTATTTAGATTTAATTAAGATCTAGTTCGTTAAGGTGTGAGTTTAAATAAAGGGGTGCTCGGTAGAAAAATGAGTTTTGTTTGGCATTTATGTTTGCAATGTGGAAGATTGAATGTAAGATTAGTTCTGGTTGACCTGGCTGGCACTCGAATGGATATGCGTGATGGAACTTTGAAAATGATAGATAGCAATGTTAAGGTTCGATAACTACGAAAGCGAAGATATGTGAGGAAGCTGTTTTGTATTTTTTCGATTCTATTGAAGTATGCGGTATATATCTTGAATTTAACATGGGAGGCATATTTGAAGAGTAATTTAGAATCAAATATAATTCCAAGATCTTTAGTTTCAGATTTCTTGGCCATGAGTAGAAGATATAAATGAGATGTATACATTTTTAACCATAATCAATAATTATATCATTTATTTTAACTTTTTTTTCTTCTCTATGAGAGTCAAGACGGCTCGCATGCATTCTCTTATAGGTAACATAACCTCTTATTCAAAGATCTATTTCGATGTTTGATCACATTTGTTTACGTCGGGATATCGTCGAAAGCTGTTCTAATTATATAGAGGATGAAATAACATGCTATATATGTTAGTGTTTATTTTTCAATCGAACTACATTCGTCTGTCATCCCATTTACCTCGGGCATCCAAATACCCGGCCAAATGCAATATTCGATTCTCGGATATTTTTTTATGAAAGAACCGGGTGCCCGGTTCAATGCCAATTCCGGACAATTTTTTCCACTATTCATATTATATACTCGTATAATACTAAAATGATTGCTTTCAGTATTGAATTCAAATAATATTTAATTAAAATTGTTCGAATAGAATATTGAAAGAGTTGTATAAATATTAATAACACTTTGTTGGAGACATATATTTATCTGTGTAAATACATATTTATTATTTAACGAAAATAATTTATTCAGACTTTATTGACATAGATATTTTTTGTTGTAACAGAGGTGAATATATTATAATATAATATGGTAAACATAAAATACAATTAAATACTCGAAGTTTATTGTGTGGGATGGAGTAGACTTCACCTCTGATATATACAGCGTTGTCCTGGCTACATTGCTAGACTAAAGTCTGTGTTAAAGTAGCCAGTTTTTATCGTGCTGTTTTGGTATTATTTAAGATAAAGACTCGACAGAAATAAAAATAGAGATAAAAAAATAAAAAAATATAATAAAAATGTAGTGGGAGTGTTGTAGAACTTAGTGTAAGCACTGTATAATGATTATGTTAGAATGTTGGATAGCCATGCTTCTGATTGCTCTCTACCCGATTGGATCATATATTGGGTCCATATTTGTGTAATATTATTGGAGTTGAACGATTTCCAGTTGGTGCTGAGTGTGTTGTACAGTTTCGGAGCTAAGAACATGTAGAATCTTTGATAAAATGTCGTTGTTACTCTCGGAACTGGCGGGTAGATGTTTGTTGTTTGTCTTGTGTTGTGTTCATGATTTATTGCTTGGAGTGAGCTGTTGTTAGCATGGAAAAATTGGATGAGTCTCAACATAAAGATTTATCTTACGTCTAGGGCATTATTGAAACCACAGCTCTTCCACATTATAATAAAGTCAGTAATCATGGATCTATAGCGCTCTCCATTGTCTATTACCTTTTGGCCAGCATCATTTGGTTCCTCCTCAAAACATTGCGCACTGTACGGCGTCTTTGCGGATGCGTATTATCTAAGCGTAATTACTTGCTCGGATGGACGATTATGTCAACCGTAAAATAGATATAGCGCATAGTAAGTTTCGCGGACCGAACCACGATTTTCGAAATAAATTTGCAAGCGTTGTTCTGTCGTAAGTCTATTCTTGATAAAATGCTAAACCAAACTGAGCACAAATCAGCAGTCAGCTGTCAAATTGACTATCGCTGGAAAAGTGTTGCCAATTCGAAAAACGAACCTCTAAAAAAATACATTACATACATTGTAGATGTCAAAGACTTCCTCAGTGAGCCTGTGTCATTCAGCATCCGATATCCTCGTCTAGTTTAGGTAAATATCGCATCAAATGAACGGTGTGCATTGGTTTCTCACAATAGACTTGCGAGTTGGGGGTCTGTGGGTCGGGTTTGTAATCTTTACTGAGGGTGGACTTACCATCGCTAATGGATTATGTTTCAGGTGCATTTATAACGTTTTCTAAACTTTCACACCTGAACGCCACTAAAATAATAATATATTACTTACTTACCATCACGCCGTTTCCCCGCGGGGGTAGACAGAGAGGATAGAGCGCCACACTCTTCTGTCCCGACACACAATTTTCGCCTCATCCATATTCATACACATTTAAACAAGCTCGCCAATTATTTAGACTTCTAATAGGACCATTCTCCAGTATCTGGTTTCGGTGTTCGTGCCAAGACTTCTGTGGACGTCTTCTACTTCTGGTGCTATCAACACTTGCGTCATATATCTTTCTTAAGATTCTCTCTTCATTCATCCCATGTCGGCCAAAATCCCTAGGTAACCGTTAGCCAGAAAGTGACAGGTATAACGAAGGAGTATGGAAACGACGGAAAGGAGGAGCAAGGTAATATTCGATTAGCATCAACACGATGTATGGTGGAACCTTGTTGTAACCTCAACCACTGCCTGCTGGATCTGGCTGGAGAATGGCATCTTTATGTTCGTGCAGTAAACCAATTTACACAAAATTGAGGATTACAACATTTTACCTTTCCGACGTCGATTTAATTAACAGTATTAAAAAACATTTATTTAAATAACTAGCCTTACAAATTAGCATAGCCAAAACTCGTTATAGTAACAATTTTATTTTAACATTTAATTTAATATTGATATTAATCTAACTTAATAATATCCCGAAAAATGAATATTCGCTCGCTTGACAGATAATAAATTATAGCCTATAAATTTTATCTACGCAAAAACCGAAATACTAAATCATAGATTGAAAAACACAAGAAAACCAAACGTTTAGTTTGTCAAATAAAACAAATATGTAGAAATGTCATTTCACACAGTTTTTAGTATCCCTTTTAAAGACAACACAATTAGGCACAAATTTTTTTTTAAATGCAGAAAAAAACAATTTAGGTTCATAGGTTGAGTAGCTTATTAGTGTAGTGGTCAAGACGTTGGCCTAGTGATCTAATGGTCGGGGGTTCCAGGACACTAGCAATTTTGTCCTATTATCCAAGCGTTTAAAATAGTAAGAATATTGATGTGACATGTACTCCGTGTACGCATCGCTATTTAAAAAAAAATTACCTAAGTGCTAGCAAATTGCGGACGACCATGACAAAATGATTAGAAATTTTTCTAAATAACCCACGGCTAGACAAAATTTGTGAGTTACGTCGTAGACTAGAATTCAATAAGGTTTTTTTATAATATAGAGTTATTTTTATTTCCCAGAGGTTTTAGTAATACTCAGTTTTTTTTGTTTGTATGCAGTGCACACCTTAGTATTGTTGCAATTGAGATTATTCAGGAATTGTGTGTAATAGTATTTTTATTTGTGTTATATATGTAGTTGTTTAATATGCCATTCGATGCCCAATAAGATATACAATGTTGTTATATTCATAACTCATATCTGCCTAAAACTTGCATATAGTGTTGTTGCAGGGGTGGTCTCACATATATCAAATCAGCTAACATTATGTATTATTGAAATCTAACATAAATAATAATAAGAAAATATTTTTCTACACAAATAATGAATAAATAAGGTACTTGCTATTTTGCCTTTTAAATGCCACCCATTTTAGACACGGGAGACACCTGTAAGCGAGTCATTACTTTTGATCACGTCTCTATAGGGTCGAAAAGTGCGTGCGAGCTAATGTGCTTGGCGTGTCATGAAAATATTGACTTTTAAAGGTTAACTGAGAAAAACAAATAAAGACAAACTAGAATATGGCAGTAATGACGTCATTATGTTTATATTTATGACTTCGCACGTGAGTATATGTCAGTGTTGAGAAGTTCTATCCAGTACAGGGTATGTATGCAATGATTTGTAATCCATGCCCCCTCCTTTTCTATATTTTACACTGCAGTAATTTTATTAAAATCATAATCATAGAGAATGAAAAGAAAACTTAGATTCCGCCCCGAAGAAGCGACATGGATTAACGGATAAGGGTCAATGATGAGAGGGAATCCAGTTGAAGGACCAGTGGATATCAGGTAATCGGGAATCTAAAGGACTGCTCGCCTTATCTCGTGTATGACGCCTTCGTTACTCCCGCAGATCACGCAAACAGCATACGGGCGGACAGATCTCCGCTTCCAAATGAAGACGGCGATATCAAATCACTTCACTCGCGGCTCACACAATAAAAACTGTGCCCACAAATCACAGGATCACAATATAACAGTGCTGATGCGCCGGAGGTGAACAAAACCACACCACTAATGCAATCGCGGTGTTGCAACCGAACAAGTATCGCGTCGCGTTAACGTCTACTGACGTCAAGTCACACTGGTCAAGCAGTAGGAAAAATGATGGGTAGGAATTTGAACGTGGACGTGGAATTTGGAAAGCTGGAAAGGTTCTCAAGAAGCGCCAATAATGTGTTCGATGAATACGGAATATATATATTTTTTTAGGAGAACACATTCTTATTGTGAAGTTGTAATTATTCAGAACAGACGGTCTGTGATATTTTAAATATGAATTAAATATATTAATTAGAAAGATATACATATAAAATCAATTTTATCGAAAAATATTGTTGTTGAGCCACCGGTATTCGAACCTGGATCTCTTTCCTAACCGGGGAAGGCGCATTATCCAACTATGCTACAGCGACAATATTTTTAGCGACAATTTTCGAACCTATATGTTACCTCTTTGATATTAATACATTTAATCGTTCCATTATTTGACAGAGCCATCTACCTTATTTTTACAGAATCTCAAATACCTTTGAGTAAACTGATAGCAGACGCCAGATATCTACCTTCCCCGGTTAGGAAAGAGATCAATATTCGAATCCCGGTGGCGCAACAACAATATTTTTGGATAAAATTGATTTTATATGTACTCGTATATCTTTCTAATTAATATATTTAATATATATTTTATTTAGTAGCCCCTTCCTTATGTACTGAGTTCTTACCGATTAATAGCTCAAGGTCGGTTGTGTTATCAGTAGTAACTTTTTACTAACGCCCGTAGTAAAAATCCTTTGCGGGTTGTTGATACATCAAACTTACTACAGTCAAAGCATAGATGGAGATGTCTACAGGTGTGACAAATAATGATGGAATATGATTTATTTTATGCAATATCTATGGATTTTTTCGCCTAGGCGTTCGATATGTCACTTTGGTGGTGAATTTTTTTTTGGTATTATGTGTAATAATGTTTGTCAAACAATGTTTTTTTTACTAACGATCAAACATGCCGTTTAAGCATTAAAAAATCTTTAGTAACTTTTTTACTATAGTTAAAGTTACTACTGATCACACAACCGGTACTTACAATCTTAACCCTCCACCTCGTTCATAAGTTGTGATCTTACATTTCCTTAACCTATATTGGATAATTTGTAAAGCGCCATTTTCGTAAAAAATTTTAACCTCGCGGGTGCTTTACACATAAACTATTTATAGTCCTACATTATCTTTGTTTTTAAAATTAAAAATTGTTATTTTGATATACGGAAATTATTTTTTGAAAAGATACGTTTTAGTCTATTCTTAAATAAAGTCTCTGATGCACCGTTTCTTATGACGGAGGACAAAAAGTTCCACGCTTTCGGGCCTGCCACCGCAAATGCCCGTTCACTAAATTCAGACTTCTAGCAGAGCCTGAGAGTTTGACGTCTACCATTCTAATTGTCTGGGATACAAAGCTCTTGAAGATACAGAGACGTTATATGTCGCCTTATACATCAACCGACATCATTTAAATTCAACTCTTTCAGGGAGCTGGAGCCAATGTATCTCATGTAAAAGGGATTTTGTAGTCACATTATAAGTTATAATATTAAAATGTGACCTGTATAGAATAAATTAATTGTCCTCGTGTAAGTACTTTATTTGTTTATGGCTTCTATTATAATTTCTATTATTTCTCAACGACGGTCTGAAATATGTACTGGATAATCACAATCACTGAGTATCCTCCTAATCATAGTCTAACGCTGAAGCCACTCTAAAAATTCTTCAGCTCATCAAGATTTTGGACATCTCCTCGGTTAATTGTTATTCCATGGATAACCCATCAAATAAGACTATTTATTCATCGATTATCTAGATTTATGCATTTTAATAGTTAATTATATAGAAAGATATCCTAGTCCTCCAGGTGTTACCAACCAGTTCAATAAATGCACCCAGTAAAGAGGTACTTGCAACGTAACTCCCACCAAAAACTCTCTGTATATCGACGTCGCTCGAGCAATAGCTATAGAAGTCGCGTCCAATCTCAGATCGCGCGCCCAGTACTAATAATGTAACTTTATCAAATTCAGTAAATTTGTAAGTACTTTATGTTGGTGTAACTTGCTGCCTGTTATACTTTTATATCAACAAACATATACGTATATTTCAACACAAATACGAACCACAATATAAAATAAACGATAGTATTTGGGTGAATATTGGGGCATCAATACCTTCACACAAATCACAGCATCTTCAAACTCTTTTAATCTGGAGTCAACGTATATCAACATACACTCGTAAAATCATCCATCTTTGATATCTATATAGTGGTATAAATCCTAATATTTCAAAATTGCGTATTTAAATGTATTATAACAATACGTTATAGTACCTACCCGCCGATAGTGTCCTTTATGCTTAACATGTCACAGCAATGGCAACACTGCCATCTGGATCTTTCTCTAAGCATTTCCGTTGACAAACAGAAGAAGCGCTGTCTGCATCTCGTGTGACGTATTCATTACAAACATGTGATTTCATATTTAAAACGAAGGGTGAGAATAATTATATCTAATTTTAGGCATCTGTGTTACGTTATGTCATGTTATGTAAGTGTGTATATTATTGTATTTGTTTCTTGCAGGTTGTAAATCCCTTCCTGAATGAACCTCTATGCTAAGAAGGTGCATCTAACTATGTGACGGCTGGTATGAGAGTCCTGGAGGATTGCCCATGGACCAGAGTTGGATGACGATCATGATTAGGATCCATCCGCTCCATAGCTTCCATATGGAAGGAGAAACCATTGCGATATCTCGCCGTGAACAACGTCAACTTACATAAGTAAACCAAATTCTAAATTCACCGTGGAGCAAAACTTGTCCAGTGGAATTTGACCTGGTAACCTGCTAAAAATGAACTTTTATTATATTAGGATTGCCCCTCGAGCTGGTCACTTTAAATACTGTTAAATATGAGTGACTGTTGATTTTTTTACTGTGGTTAAACTTAATGAATTAATTCCATTTATGCTTATAAATGGAGCTACTTTGTATTTTAAAATGTAGTTTTAACGAAGCGATTCGTTGTTAATCTTTTTATAACTTTATTTTAATTATATAATATTTTTTCTTAATTATAATGCTGTAAATTTCTCTCTTATTTTATTTATTTTCCCTTGAGAATGACTGTTGAAGGCAGGTAGAAATATAATATATGTATATTAAAACTGCGTTCGTTCTTCTTGTAACGTAATATAGCTATTGAATATGTGAATGTATTTGTAGGTACATATTTAAAATTAAATAAACTTTGTGAGGAAGGCGATTCAAATCCACCCCATCGGCGTCCTCAGATAATCAACGACACCGGCGACATTTACATACGGAGTCCAGGCTCCTGCAAAAAGAAGCCGCATGATTAGTCTCCTCCAGCTCTCCTCTATTTTTCTTCTATTTTTTTATATACCTTTCTTAACGACCATACCCATTTTGCCACCAACCTCCACAAATATATTTGAAGTTTTGAAAAAATCCATAATAATATTACGCTTTACCATATACATCTGTGACTTTCTGGATGTCGGCTTCAGTAGTGTCGTTATGACTGTACAGTGCTTGATTAAACGACCAGGTCTGTAAAAATTAACGTGTTTTCAATATCTCTACTAAGATCCTACGTAAAAATATATTTAATTTGAAATGAAGTGTACATTGTCTTTGTTACGAATAAGAAAAAAAACATGTATATTGACATCGGTCATCTTTTCTTCTGTCTATGGTAAATGAGAAATCTTACCATAGATATTGTTTATCCACCATTCTTATATGTTATTGTTAACTTACAAAGATGGAATAATTTTAATTATATCGAGATTTTATTTAAATGTAGATTGTTTTGGAGAAACCTCTATCATTGAAATATAGATTATTTTGAGAACCTGACCGCGCAGCGATCACCTTTTACTTTAAGCGATAATTTTTTATGATATTATTTAATAATATAGACATTATATTCAATAATATATTATTTAAATTTTAAACGTTGAATTTTCATTGGATTGTATTGATAGTAATCACCGCATTATCAATGAAGATGCACTCATAGATAAGTTAAGAGAACTAAAAACATACTTCAAACGAAGGTAAGCTGTATACTTCAGAATTGAGAAATATAATCTTTTATAACACATAAATAAAATAAATTAATATCAAGAAATGAAAAACGGAATTGTTAATTTATCAACATTTATTTCTTAACACGACTATTTATTGTCATTTTATACGATTATATATAACATACCATTATATTAATAATTTTCAATTTACCAAAATTTTTATTCTCTGTATACCTATGTAATATATAATATTATATAATAATATGCAAATGTCAGTTACTTACAATATTCAGTTTTTTTTTAAAGTTTCGAACACGATAGATTTAATTCAATTCATTTCAAATATTTTTTATTACACAATTAAAGAGTGGAACTCAAATGAAAATAAATTTCACATTTTGAGGTAATCAAATAAAAATGTTTAATATATATATGGACAATTAAAATTACACATTTTTTTATTTTATATGATTACCTAATACAAATATGTATGTACACAACAAAGCATATATTTTATTTTCATAATAAAACAAATCTTAATCAAATTTAAGATAAATAAGAAATCTTTTTAAATTTTTGAAGATGTGATGGGACTGTTTTAACGGCTCACCGATAATGTGGATTATCTGACCTCTAGTGAGGATAAGACAAAAAAATAATTTATAATAAGGTAATAAGATTTGAAATATGTTTGTCCGATTTTTTTAATACATCATGGTTTTTACAACACTAATACCAATAACAGACACAAAAATATTTCCAAAAAATGCCAAACATTCATTTTACTCCTGTAACCTTTC
This sequence comes from Eubasilissa splendida, assembly GCA_031772225.1. NCBI lineage: Eukaryota > Metazoa > Arthropoda > Insecta > Trichoptera > Phryganeidae > Eubasilissa > Eubasilissa splendida. The sequence continues at coordinate 28,360,145 of CM062857.1, forward strand.
CTCTCCGATGATGTAAACTGAGTTGACATTACTTTTAATTAAGTGAATATCTCTGTAAATATATTAAATATAGAGTTCATGTTTTAGGTATTCCTCCGTAATATATTTATGTATTGGATAAAATAATTACAACATATAAGTATTTACCATACGCAACAATAAAAATATTTTCTCAAAGAACCTGACGTGAATTTGTCAATACGTGTATGTGTACGTGCGGAGCGTTTATTTACTTATTGGTAGAGCGTGCAGTTGTCGAGTTAGACGTCTTTTATGCTGTCGTTCGTGATGGTAAATATTTTTTCTCGTTTTTAACACTTTTACACAATAATTGATATAAATATTCACTTATATATATATATGTCTATTATAATGATTAATGTAAGTAGAATATTCATATTAATCCGACTTAAAAATCGCTCAAGTCCACACGTACACTGAGTTTACAGCACCGGAATGCGCGTTTTTATTTCAGCACAGTAAGAGAAAGATTAATAATAACACCCACATAAAAGCTATGACGTACACCGTACGTCTCAAATTGTCAAAGAGCTTTATTAAAATAGAGCTTAGATGATATTTGAGATCCACTCTTCAATTGAGAATTTTATAAATAATACATATTATATAATAATGTTTCATTCACATTTATTCAAAATTCAATTGCAAGTACACAAAAAAGCTTACAACAATTATGTACAAACGTCATTTTTTTTTGATACTAAATGACGTATTTCTACGGAAATCTATACTAATATATGTTTAAGCACATTTTGAGAAGGGTTAAGTCTTAGAAAATTAATTAATAAATGATGTCAAGACGAAGCGCGATAGCATGTTTTATATATTTAGACACATATTTACAATAAATATAAATATTTTTTACGATCTATGTATTTTCAATACATTTTTCAGGAAAGATTTTTTTTTTTATGTTTTTGACATTTAACATGCCGTAAATATAGTTTAGTATTATAGTAATATCTGTTATATTTTTTTATAAGGGGACTTTTTTTTAAATTTAGTACACTTAGTTATCATTGCAGTAAGTACATATAATCACGAATCAACGTACAGTGAAAAGTTGTCAAATTAAAGTGTACGTGTTAACGAAATTTTTATGAATAATAAGAAAAAAAAATGTTTTACATTTTTTTGAATTAAATGTTTTAGAATAATGTCAAAATAATTGGCCATATACTCGTAATTATCACATTTCCAAATTATAACAAGTTTCAGGTTAGGTAGTCATATATAAGAATTAAACAAATTATATTCAATTATTATATATGAATGTAACAACTATATAACATGAATGGATATGTTTATTTTAATTTGTAACGCATACATAATTGAGCCGATATGTTTTGATTATTAAGAAAAAAATATATTCTCAATAGAAATGAGTTAACCTTGCCTTCCCGAAGCGGGGTACTCGATAGATCGCTTTAAACTCGATAACTCAATAATTATGAAAACGATTTCATTCTTATTTTTTGTAACCTTCACGGAAATAGTGACGAAATTTTTGTTTTTCAAATTTCTAAGCGTATAATCTTTAAAAATATTGTTTTCGGTCCAGTGATCTTCGCGCGGTACATACACCTGCGCATGTCGATACCGTGTCTTATCTTTAAATTATTGTGCTTATTATTTGTTTCACTCTAACTAATGCACTGGGTAGCCCCATACCACAGATGCAAATGAGGGAGACAGCTATATCGCTTATCGCGACTCGCGGCATTCGGACAAGAGACGTCCGGCGAGGCGGTTGGTACAACGTCGCCCGTTATTAACTTTTTATTATCGTTTGTATGAATATGATGTGGGGTGTTTCTATACCCCGCTTCGGAGCACACGGAAGTTCTGGCCGCTTAGTGGCGAAAAGTTTATTCAATTATATAGTGCATTTAATAAAATAAATAAATTCGGTCTAATGATTGTGTCTTGCAATTCAATACCCATTGATTATTTTCAAATTAATTATTCAGTTAAAATAATTATAATTAAATATTTTTAAAAATCTAAGCGCTGAAAACTCTAAATATCCAAAAAATTGACATGAAAAATGAAGTAATTCTTTCCATATTTAATGATGTACTCGAGTTTTGCTCGACCCACGGAGGTCTGGAGATGTATCCTTCGAGGTCTGTGGGGTCAGGACTTCTGGAATCCATCCAGGATCTGGTGGTGGCGTCGTACCTACCTCTGTGCTCCGTTTTACGCCCTCTATTGTTGTTATTGTGTTTATTATGCTTGTTGTCCTGCGGCTTGGCATGGTGCTTCCGAGGCTCCTGAGTCCTGGGAGACCAGGTCGTCGACGGCTTGGACGGCAGCTTGAGTTCTGCGTAATGAAAAAAATTTAAGATTTGTGTATAAAATAACAATAATCTATGTCTAAAGTAAAAATCTTAAAAATAACTATTATGACTTCGCCAATCAACTTTTGGAAACAATTTCTTTTGACATTATCCTTTCCTCTCCGATGATGTAAACTGAGTTAACATTGCCTCTAATTATGTGAATATCTCAGTAAATATACTAAATTCAGATAAAATAATTACAAAATATAATAGTGTACCATACACAACAATAAAAATATTTTCTCGAAGAACCCGGCGTGAATTTATCAATACGTGTATGTGTACGTGCGAAGTAGTGCGTCGACGCATTGCGCGGGACTCGGGTAGTCGGGTGCCGATCGTCACTTAGTGGCAGAGCGTGCGCTGGCTGAGTTGGACGTGTTTTATGCTGTCGTTCATAATGTTTTTTCTCATTTTTAGCACTTTTACACAATAATGTTTAATTATTCATATTTATCCACCCTAAAAATCGGCAAAGTCTTCATTTATAATGAGTTTACAGCATCCGGGAACGCGCATTTTTATTTTAGCACCGTAAAGGTAAAGGTAAACAAAGTGCGTTTTTTCTTAATTATTATTATCAACTTAATTTTTTCAAATATTGAAGAAGTAAAACTTTTGCTTGATATTAAGAAGACTTTAGTGGAATTCCCCCAGATTGTGGTATTCGAAAAATTTTGTTAAGTATGCAGCGAACAATATTCTGATTGCTATTCTCTAGCAAGTCTTCGAGGCCGCAATGAATGAATATCAGAATCTATCTAGTTATATATACTATCAAAAATTCATTAAAAAAGAATAATTTTGAAATTTAAAAAATACTCATAAATTTCCTAATTATTTAAATGTTCTACAATAATTTATCTTTTTTTTTTACAGTAAACAGAAAATACCGAATATTTTAGATAATTCAGAAATACACACTTTATTTTCTTGAACCGCTACACACATTAAACAACTTCTCAACATATTCGCCACCATTATTAAGGCACTTAGTCAAAACGTGGCACCAATTTTACGAATACCCTCGTCCATAGAACGACGCCGCAGAGATGAAAACCATGTCTGTACTCGTCTTTGACTTCTTCATCGTCATCAAAACGCTCGCACGGAGGAACTGCTTCAGATGAATGGTAAGATGGAAATCACTTGAAGCAAAATAGGATAAAACAGGACACACTTGGCGATGACTGTCAGCTGGCATCATGTTTTGTGCATTCAATAAATGAATTCACGGACTTGAATATGTCAACAATCACTACAAAGATATCTACACTATGGGAAATATCATAACGTTGCATGTGGTGATTCAACAGATGTAGGAAACCATTGCGCATGCGCAGCTTTCAACAGAAGCGCTACAACCGGGAATAATCCGGCAACAACACTTACTTAAAAAAGTTAAGTGGCCCTTTCCAAGAAACCATCCAATTAATCCTATTTTTCCTTAAGCACAAGCTGTTTGGCTTTTTTAAAAATAGTAAATATATTAATGTCCACACATATATCCGTGTATGCTATACTGAAAAAAATTGCTCAAAAAACAATCAGGGAGAGGTAAGTGGAGGTGTATTGTTCTACGCGCGTGATTTGCGAAATTTTTTCCATTCGCAATCAGTCACTGGTCGGAGGGCACCACGCGTTCGCTATTAAGCAATATTTAAAGTGCCGGTTGAATTCATTGGTTCTGCGCGTCGCGCTTTTTGTACTCACTTAATATTCGACCGAAGTAAGTGATGGGCCGTGTACGCAACTTATCTAGTGTTGGGGTCCTCAGTCATACAAGAAGGACAATGTTAACTAAACTCCTCTAGACCATCAACGTCAGCAGCGACACCACACACTTGGCTCAAGTTCCGACGTGAAAATAATCCCAACAATCCCGAACTCGATAAGCAAGATTCTTGTACTGGAATAAGAAAATCAACAGTGTACGTTATTTTGAAAAAGAAACTACATTTTACCCATACAAACTGCAAATCGTGCAGTTCCTCAACGAAAATGACGATTCTTTACGTGAAACCTTACCTTAGCGAGAACGATGCTGGAACGTTTTGGAACAGCACGAATGCTTGGAAACATTGTTTACTGACGTAGCACATTTTCATATCGATGGCTATGTTAATAAACAGAACAGATAACGCCATCAAAAATATTTGCATTGTCCAAAAACGACAGTGTGGTGTACAATTTCTGCCCGAGGGATAATTGGCCCTTATTTTTTTAACCTGTGAGAGACAGTCACTGCTGACGTGTATTGCCAAATGATCAACGAGTTTTTGGTACCGCAACTGCAGCTGTTTCTCGGGTTCAACAACAGAACACAATTTTAGCAAGACGGAGCCACTCCACACACAGCTATAGTTTCAATGGAGAAGCTGAGGGGAATTTTTCTCAATAAATTAATCAGCAAGTACGGAGACATACCCTGGGCACCTCGGTCACCGGACTTTTTTTGTGGGGATACCTTAAGTCGAGAGTTTGCAGCAACAATTCTTGAACAATTCAGGCCCTACAAGAAAATATCCGCCGTGAAGTTGCTGCCATTGAACCAATGTTTTACTCTAGCGTGTTCGCAAATTTAAGAGTCCGATTGGAAGAGTGTCTTGAGAGAAATGGGCGGCATTTAGACGATATTGTTTATAAAACATAAAATCTGCATCGTTAAACTCCATTTTGTATAAATAAAATATGAAAATAAAATTGTAGTTTTTATTTTAATTTTATATTAAACTTGAAAATTTTCCGCTTGACACCTATCGATTAAAAATCACCGGGACACAAATATCAACTAAGAATAAGTCATATCCGTATCCCAAAATTGCCCCGCACAGCTCGGTAGCCGCAATTTTCCAACCCCTGCCCAACACCATTATATGACTGTATCAAAATACCATAAAATATTAACATTTAAATTTTAGCTTGGAACTGAGAAAAATGCCAACTGAACCGAATTCGTTCCAAAGACTGTGAAGTATTTGATTTGGCAAATTGCTATAGCAGTTTGTATCCGATGCATTAAGATAAATATGTGCCAACAATCTACTAGTAGTGCTTTCAGTTAGTGCTCGGAAGTAGCCAAATTAAGGACGTTCAGCTTGCCATTTAATATTTTATACAAATGTTTTTCTTTTCGTTAATTAAGCTACACATTAACAAAAATATTTTATCAAGATTAAGACGTCTCACAGAGATGAAGCTATTATTTTTTATATGAGAAGTATGGAAGTCTCGGGCATTACAGGGCTTACGATCTGTCATATCAATAAATGGCGACAGCGTAATTGGTAATAAATAAGTGAAATGTTCCATCTTGATTGAATATATACAACTTCCAAAATTTGATAGATGTGGTAGCGTGGGTACGTGCATTGCACGGTGAACGTTGCATTGTGTAAAAGTGATCACTTAAGCCAGCCGATGACAGGTCGTAAGCCCAACACTACGTGTTTTCATTCCGTTGGCGCCATAGTATCAGGCAAAAAATTGCGCTTACTATTTTGTGTTTGTCTTCAAGGTATGTATTTGTTTTTTTTATTTTTACTTATGAGCTATATCTAGAGAAATGTATAAACTGTCAAATGATATAAAAAACTATATAAAATCATTTCTATATTGTATTTTTTTAATGTTAATCGAACGCCCTTTCAAGCAGCCAATAGTCGTTGATGATTAATTATTATTAGTGAGCTTCAACATTTACACAATACATTCCGCGACTATCAAACGGACGCGAGAGTGGTGGATGAATATTGTGGCATCCACAACTCTCACATTAATTACTTCGCACAGCATGCTTTTGATTCGCTTCTGAGTCACGAGTCACATCACGCGTAAATTGTTGGTGTAGTAGCTGGCCTAGTAATCAAGAGATCTGGGGTTTGCGCCTCGTTCCTGGACGCCAGCATATTTTCATAGTACAAGCGTTTAGCTCAATTTGAAAATAGTAAGAATATTAATATGACATAAATGCATGTCTATTTTTATAAAAAATGAAAAAAATAATAATTATATTATAACTATCGCTCGGTACCCGGCGTTGCCCGGGACTCTGATTTAGTTATAATTAAAGATAGGTTTGGTTTTTTTTTGATACGGTAAAAATACTAAAAATACTAGGACACATAACCAAGAAAAAAGATTAATTAGATCCAGGATAATTATATTATATATAATAATAATAATTTCCACATATTAACATATATACAACTTCTAAAAACGTGATAGATATGGAGATTGATTAATGGGTGAGAATGGTGAACGTTATATTTGTATAAAGTAATCACTTAAACCAGTCGAAGACATTTCGTAAGCCCTGTAATTACCCATACTTCCATATAAAGACAGGTCGTAAGTCCTAAAATAGCAATAAAAATAGCTTCGTCTCTATTAGATATATATTATTTGTTTATTCCACTGTATTTAAGTTTATTTTGCGAGAAACAATGTGTTGTGCAAAAAAAAATCTACAAAACTGCATACTTAACTCAAATTATCCGGAATTCGTTTTAGGGAGTTTTAGTTTTAAGCGTTACATACACTAGTGACGAATTCAAATATATTTTATTTTAAATACATAATTTTAGAATGAACGTTCTTGTGAAAATATATATTTAGCAGAGAGATGCACACCAGAATGATAAATATTTCCTTTGACATTAAGTGCTGCAATTATTAGTGTTCCCCTTTCAGGCTTCGCTTTTGAATTCTGCAACTCTCGTTGTAAAAATAAAAAAAGTCGACAATTTATTTTCGCGCTCAAAGTGACTTGTGTAAAATTAGCAAACACCAATTACTTTTGCAGGGTGGTGGGGGGTGGGAAAACTTCAAACAAACCGACCGACCCCCGCCTTCACGCTGCAAAATGCTTCATAAAGAAATTGCTATCGACTGAAAGGGTGATGCTTTGTATCCCTGCTGTTGTAGTTTTCTATTGCTATAGCTTCTTAGTTCGGTTTTATTTTCTTCCGTTATTAAAAGTGAAAGGGATTGATTGTGCCGCTCGCTCGCTCCACCGGGGCTGGGAGCAGGAGTTGTCGGAAAATCTTTTACAGTTAGTTGTGTTTCTTGTATCGTAAAAGAGAAATTTAAAGTAGTCTTGAATACAAATTAAATGGATTAATTAGAAAGATATACATGTTAAATCAATTTTATCGAAAAATATTGTTGTTGCTATCGGGATTCGAACCTGGAAGCTATCGTTCCATTATTTGAAAGCCATCTACTTTGTTTTTTATGGAATCTCAAATACATTTGAGTAAACCAAAATTAACAATTCATTTTTATTACATTTCGGACACATTGATACAACTTATATATATTATTAAGAAGAACAGGTTCTTATTGTGAAGTTGTAATTATTCAGAACATAGGTCTGTGATATTTTAAAAACTAATTAAATGTATTTATGCACCTTCCCCGAATTGGAAAGAGATCCAGTTTCGAATCCCGGCAGTAAAAACAATATTTTTCGATAAAATTTATTATATATATGTATACCTTTCTAATTAATACATTTAATTTGTATTTAAAATATCGCAGACCTATATTCTGAATAATTACAACTTAAGTTTTGCGAACTGAACAACGATTTTCGAAATAAATAAGTCTATTCATGGTAAAATGGCAAACCAAATTGAGCACAAATCAGCTGTCAGCTTTCAAATTGGCTGTCACTGGTAAAAGTGTTGACAATTTGAACGACAAACCTCTAACACCCTTTACAAGTCAATTATAAGCCGAATCTCATCTGATTAAGATTTCAATATGTTAATAATGACGTGAACAAATAAATAAATAATTTTAAAGATAAAATTATGTTTTGAAGTAGACGAGCTTTTGATACAAGTCAAGTCGAATAATCATTCCCTCTCCTCTTTCGTCCATCCAATCATTTTATACATGTCCCGCTCTGGCCGACTACCTTACATTTCGCCGCCCGGAACCACTCTCCGATTGGGCTTCGATCACGAAGCATTACGGTTTTTTTATGCTTCTTCCTGCCGCCCTACACTCACGCCGTGCGTTACGCTTGGACCGCGCAGAGGAAGTTAATCGTTTTTCGGAAGTGTCGTCATTTGTCTTAGTTTCCTTCAGACTTCCATTTAACATAATTAATACACTATCTGCATTTACCTGAAATAGATGAACTATAACCTGGTTCTTACCGCACAAAGGGTCAAATGAGGAACACGTGAACAAAGTAAATAATATATAGCCACGTACTTGCGTTTGAGCTCTCATGACTTTAAAAATAATAAATAAATGCCCCAAGCGCAGATTCATACGCAATTGGTACACGCGGATAGATAAATAAATTTATATTTATATTACTATTATATAATATTACTATTACTATTATTATATTTGTATTATATAAATTTTTATTTGTATACAACATTTTGTAACAACATATACAAAAATACAATTATTTAGACAGACATGCCGTGTAGACACGGCTTCACTAGACATTCAACCAATCGGGAGAGGTGTTTGGTTTTCTCGTGGCGAACGAGAGGAGACAAGGAGAGCGGAGCACGCGTGTAAGCGCCTTGCCTAGGAAAGGCGATGACCAATACAGCAAACTAATGTTTTATTCGACGCGGTGGAACAAGAGATGTTTGGGCCTTGATCACTAGCCTAATTGAAGGATTATCTCCATTGGGACCAGCGAAGAGGTTGCGAGCGAGCGATGTTTAGTTTTTTCAAGTTGTATTGTACAAATCATAAGTTACACAAAAAGACTTTTATCTATAATATAGTTGGAGACAAAATGACATGTGTGGGTAGCTAGATTAACAAAAATAACAAAATAGTTTTATTTAGTTTTCTACCCACATCAAGCAATCACTTTGTTAATTTAAGTTTAAATTCATTAATTACATTTACATTTATTATATATTCGCGGTGCACAAAATAAAAAAAATCGTTGCCCAAATTTTGTGTTCATTTTTTGCATTAAAAAGTTTCCGAAGGTTTTGCTTTTTGTTTCCTTTGATTCGGATCGTGGTCCGGGCGCATGGCGATTCGGAACCCCAGCTGCCACATCACCATGTATCATTCAAGTAACATCTCAATATTGTATTTAACCAATTTCAAGTGTCAATTTCGTCACAAACAGATGAATGACTCTAATCGTGCAATTGTTGTCAGCCACTTGATGTGGATAATAAATTGTGTATTGTGAATTAGTGTTTTGCACTCACCCAAGGTAGCAGCCGACATACACACACCTTGATCTAAGCCGGTAACGGTACATCAGGCGTTCTATCCGGAATACACCGTAACAATATCTATAACGTTCTATTTGTATCACCTATGCTCAGTATTATAATGCCAAAATTTTCTAATGAGCATTCTTAATTTAACTAACTTGTCATTTAGAAGAACTTTAAGTGATTTATTATTTTTATTTAAAATAGTAAATGGCATACTGGACGCCCCTAATTTAACTGAACTGATTGTACACCACGTTCCCGTGCGTAGTATCAGGTCGTCGGTGCTGTTCCACGTAAATTCATCGTATACTCATTTTTATAGGAGTGCACCCACACAAAGACTTCGCAGGCTTGAGAACGATTATGGTTTTATAGATATATTTCGATACTCAATATTAAAATATAAGAGTGATGTTTTGATGCTGTTCTGACTCAAAGATACAACTGATTTAGATACTCAGCCATTCTGTGTCAAACCTAAATTTCAGTCTTGAATCTTTATTTTTATAATTTTTTTGGTTATTTTTAAATTTCTATTTTTATATATGTATCCCATACTACTATTTAACTGTTCATGTGTTTTTTTTTTTAATATACCAAACCTATTTTGTAAAATCCCATAAGGGCGTTAATAAATTCATAAATAAATAAATAAAATACAAAATATAGGGTGAATATTATGTTCCAGGCCGATTTTGTTTGACTGCTATTTTGGTTTGGTAAATATTCATCAATTCGAATTTAGTTATCGTAGAGAAAAGTTAATTACAATTTATTGTAAAGCATTTAATGTGTTAAAGTCAGATGTAGTAAAATTTCTTGGTGGCTTTCAGGACAGTGCCACCTCACACGCAGTCCGAACTCCTCGATCGCCTGATTTGAAGACTCCCGAATATTTTTCGTGAGATACTTGAAAGGAAAGATCTACACGAATAAATTAATAACAGTTCCGATGCCACAGGACAATTTTCGAAATTAAATTACTGAACTAACACGCGAAGTGACGAGAATGTTATGAAAAATACGGTTAAAAGAGCACGCATCTGTGCCGCTGCCAGAAGCGGCCACTTGGCCAATGTCATATAATTTAAATAATTGTAATAAACCATGTAATCGATAAGTAGAAATTAAATTATAAAATTGTGTTTTATTTCTTAGTTATTTTAAAACAACATCGGCCTGGAATCTAATATTCACCCTGTAATAAAGTCGTTTAAATATAATTTCTTAATTTATTGCACCCACCTTGCAGTCGAACACTTCCTTCGACCTTTCCTAAAGCGTTGACAGACGTGCAGACGTAGCCACCAAAGTCTTTTGTCTCCAGTCTTCGGATGGTGAGATTCATGTACAGAGAGTACTCGTTTATTATAGACTCCTTCATCACGTACTTACTATTATCCATCAGCTTTTCACCTGGGAATATAAATAAAATACAATTATCTAACCACAATAATTATTGAATATTTTATTTATGCGTGTTGTGACATTATAAATAAATTGCCCCGTCAATGTCTTATTGCCAAGCACCTTGAAATCACAAATAATTGCCCTTACGTTGGTATCGCAATCTGTTTGGAATGTTATAAAAACGGTCACCATCTATGGTTCTTTTTCGAATCATCAATGAGAACTGTCAGATTAGAAGGTTCATTGCTGAGGCCAACGGTTATAAAATCCAACGGTTATAAAAGCAATCCAGTATGACAAAAGGGTAAATATTTTCATGTTATTTAATCACTAGTGCATAATTTACAATAATTCGACTCACTCTAGGCTACATTTTGATGTGATGTGATCATCTACAATTCCACTTACGGATCCCGTAGCGTCGGATTGCTAAGGATCATCTACGATGATAGGTGAAAGAGATGGAATGCTCGAGTGGCATGGACTCGGAGAACATCTGTTTGTCAACAGCTTGCCCGAAGAATGACGTAATCGCGCCCAACCCGACGAAATGAGGATTTTAAATATGAATTAAATATATTAATTAGAAAGATATACATATAAAATCAATTTTATCGAAAAATATTGTTGTTGCGCCAACGGGATTCGAACCTGGATCTCTTTCCTAACCGGGGAAGGTGCATTATCCAACTATGCTACAGCGAGAATATTTTTAGCGAAACATATTTAAAATATCACAGACCTATGTTCTGAATAATTACAACTTCACAATAAGAATGTGTTCACCTAAGAAATGAGAATTAGTTAAAGTGGATTGTTTTTTTATTTTATTTCATTGGTTCATGTTGCTTATCTGATTAGAAGCCATTTTTATAAGGAATAACATCTTTTTATTTATCACCTCCAGGTATTAATTAAGTTTCCCAGTTTAGAATGAAGGACATGAATTTAGAATGAAGGAATGACAAAATAAGTTGGGTGAGAGTTGCTGAGATGAAGAACCCGCGGATCTTGTGTTCATCACTGACTAGTCGGTGAGTGGGTAGAACGCCGGTCTCTACTCCCACGGTGTTCCGTATTTGTTTTGGTGTTTGTAAAATCGGCCGCGAAAAATACTGTTGCCACATGTCCGCGTCTAAATTCCTACCCTGGCGCTATCAATATTAGATTATTGTTTTATCACGACAACGTGATATCATTCGCGTTGTGGACCAGTTAACTCCAGTGCGATGGAGCATTATACTTTTGCCGCATTTTTTAATATCGACCGCGCATAATGTTACTATCGCATGTGCTTTGCATGATCCCGACATCGCGACACCATTCGCGGTGTGGACAATTACCTCCAGTGCAGTGGAGCACTGTTTTGTGTGATCTTGTGTTGCGATTATATTATTTGTTTTTGTGTGTGTTGTGGGTGAACTATGTCATCGTCGTCTTCAATCGGGAGCGGAGATCGTCGACTCTCCTCGTGCATGCAGTGTGTGATTTCGGCATCGGCGAGCATTCCATCTAAATCAACCAATTTCTATATCCATCTTCCGATATACCTTCCCCACCTTGCAGTAATTCCGACTTACAACCAAAATGGTCGTAATCCTCTCCACGGGTCGTACGACCCGGAGATTGCACAGGGTGATATCCATTACTCTGTTAATATGTGTGTATGTGTGTGCGCGGTGCGCCAGAGTTTGACAGATGACGGATACGTGTGTGAATGCCAGACGGGTACCGAGCGTGAGGTGCGCGGTAGGGGAAGGGAGACTGGAAAAGTTAAAAGCGGTCTCTTTTCCCTCGAATCTTCATCTAGTAAGTATTAACTATAAGTGTAATTATTGTACCAATCCGTTAACCTTGTAGTCTTGTATTAAGCCGTGAATTGTAGTACACCAGGCCGAATTACAGTGCTACAAATTCCGACCTAATTACACGAGACGAAGCAATAAATCTAATCACCAGATTTACCATAATTTATGTTGAAGTTACAATCATTCACAACTGTATCATGCAAATGTTTTAATGAAAACGGATTTATATTGTAAATTTTTACTATTGTTTTTATATATCTCTTAAATTCCTTTATTTATTATTATACAAATTAAAATTGCAATTTCAAAACAAATTAAATGAATATTAGGATATCACCAGGAAACGAACCTGGGACTTTTCTTATCCAGGAAAACGCGTTACCATTTCGCCACGTCAACCATTTCGCCGATACGTTTCGACAAGTTTGAAACTTTTTTATAATTAATTAATAATATATTATGCAGACTCACTTAACAAACATAACTAGAAGATATGTTGTAACTTCTGTATAAGTCATCAAAGCTCTCTATGTTCCGGGTTTGAAATCTGTCGTGATTTATTTTATCATATCATAAATATGAATCTTTGTTTGTTACAACTGGAACACTTGTTAGCGAACGGACGCGAAAAATATTTGGGTTACAATTTGAGCCAACTTGCATATTTATATGTGATATATAAATAGTAATTTTATGCATAGTTTTATGGTATTCATTTAATGTCCACAGTATTACATTGTGCCTGTGAATAATGTTAATTTGTGTTTCTTATTTGTTTATTTAATATTGGTGCAATGCACGCGTACTTACATTAGTTCAGTTCACAGTATTATGTATTTTTATGATTGGCAAAGTTAAAATCCATTTTTTATTTTTGATTTGTTTTATTCACATCATTTTCTTCTTTAGGATGTCTCAATAGTTTTAGTAATTTTATATCATCAAGTAATATTTTAAATTAGGTAATAAATTTATTTAATTATTTTTCAAAAATAGATTGCATTAAAGAAAGTATAACACATGTTTTTGATTAGTTAATGACGTCATGAAGATGTAAATAATATTTTTTCGAAACCGGTAGGTGTATTTTATCTTAAGTGGTTACTAAAACAAAGTTAACAATATTATGTACCTATAACATACATCATATTAGAATATCATGTGATGAATTTGAATTTGAATTGCAATCAAAATTTCGACGATAATTTTCGTTTTTTAACTGTCCCTTTTACAAATATGTCAACACCTAGTATATTAGATACCTACATATTAAAAATATGAGTCGAATATGTTCAAGATGTGTTTGTTTAATTTCAATCATGTCAGAGATATAAGCATTTCAAAAAAAATCGAAATTATGCGATTTTTTTCGAAAAATTTGATTCCAAATTATAAATTGAATTCAAAAAATAAATGATCATTAAACTCAGAGCGGACTGACTATTTTTCAAATATGTCATTCCAAAGTTCGTAGACTGAAGCTCAACATGCTTATGTAAAAATGTCATAGTGATATTTTCCTAAATTGTACATACTCCTTGAATACTTTCAACTGGTGATATAGTCTATAAAAAATATTGAACTAGATCTGTTACACCCTGTATATGTAAATATTCTTTAAAACAATAACTGTTAAATAAAATTAATGAGTTATATAATACTACATGTCAGATATCATCAACCAATTTACTTTATTACTCTTAATATATAGTATAGTGACATTTTTGTAAAAATAAAAATGAACCATACTCCGCCGAAGAATTCTACAAAATAATATTCAAATCTTTGAAGCTCAATATCTCATTATACTAAGGGTCGATTATTATTATAGGGTGTTCAGCGGAAAGATTTCAAGATTAAATTGCAATTGCTCGTAAACCATCAGGGTGAGGTTAAGTGGGAGGGTTATTGTTCGACACGCGTGATTTGCGGGTTTGCCAGTCGCAATGAGCCACTGGTCGGGAGCGCACCGCGCGTTCGCGGTTGAGCAATATTTAAAGTGCGGTGATTTGACAAGAAGAGACAATGACCCATACAAACTGCAAATTGTGCAGTTTCCCAACGAAAATGACTATTCTGTATGTGAAACCTTAGGGAGAACTATGCTGGATCTTTTTGGAACAGCACAAACGCTTAGAAACATATTGTTTACTGAAGAAGTACATTTTCATATCGATGGCTATGTTAATAAATAGAACATGAGATACTGGTGCCCCGACAACCCAAGGGAGTGCCATTAAAAACGTTTGCATTGTCCAAAAACGACAGTGTGGTGTGCAATTTCTGCCTGAGCTATAATTAGCCCTTATTTTTTTAACCAGCGGGAGACGGTTACTGCTGACGTCAGCAACAATCCTCGAACAATTCAGGTCCTACAAGAAAATATCCGCCGTGAAGTTGCTGCCATTGAACCAACGCTTTGCTCTCGCGTGTTCGCAAATTTAAGAGTCCGATTGCAAGAGTGTCTTGAGAAAAATGGACAGCACTTAGACGATATTGTATATAAAACTTTAATTAGCATCGTTAAACTCAATTATGTATAAATAAAATATGAATATATGAATTTTAAGTTAACATTGTAGTTTAACTTTTTTTATTCAATATTAAACTTGAAAATTTTCCACTGGACACCTTTTATGAAAATAATAAGAATACTGACGTGACGTGTATGCCATATAAAGGGGCGCCAGAAGGGGGAGGACCCACCCTTTCCCGGAACCGTTGTAGAAGTTTACAACTTATTTTATTGGTTTCACACACAATGCTTAAATAACGTGAATTCTATAATTAATAAAAAACAAATGGTTATATAAGAATTTTTTTATTTATATTTTTGTTTGAAACAACGTATAAATGTCAACCCCTCAGAATAACAAGGTTCCATCTGACACTGATACTGTTTTGAGATAATGAGCTCAAAAGTGTCGATTGAATTTCAATATATATTTGTGTATATTTTGTTTTAAGTAAACAAATATGATCTGTTTTCAGGTTTTAACTTATTTTCAGTATTATCAATCACCACTGTGAGATGAGGGAAATTAAAAATAAAATAAAACATTGTAAATTAACAATAATGATCCATAAATTGAAATAAATAACTGATGCAGTTGGAACTGCAGCTCTTTCTATTTTCTTTAATATATGTTAAATAGAGTTGGTGTGTATGGAAGAAATAAAGAATAATGCATATGGAACCCTTTTCACGTAATAATTCAAATAAGCCCAAAATGTTAGTTGGAACATTGTTATTCTAAAGAGGCGAAGTGCTCGCTTTATTTACTCTTTGATGATGCAATACAAGGTACATATAAATATTACAAATGACAATATAAGACAGAGTAAAGAACATACAAAGATCAGATATCGAAATAATAAAAGGGTTATATATGGGGTTTCCAAATTCTCTCATATAACATCCCTTTTACATCAAGTACATTGGTTATAATTCCCTGAAAGAGTTGAATTTAAATTGTGCTGGTTGATGTACAAGGCGACATGGCACTTCTGTATCTTCAAGAACTTTGAATCCCAGATAATTTGAATGGTAGTCGTCAAACTCTCAGGTCAGCCGCAGGAAGGGTTATAGAACCGACCAACCGTTGCCGGAAGTCTAAATTTAGTGAACTCTTTGCCCTCCGTCATGAGAAACAATGCATAAGAGACTTTGTTTAAGAAGAAACTGAAAATGCACCTTTTTAAAAAGTCATTTCCATAAGTTTTAACATAACAATTTTAATCTTAAAAACAAATATAATTGTAGAACTATAAACAGTTTATGTGTAAAGTGCCCTTGAGGTGAAAGTTTTTACGAAAATGGCGCTTTACAAATTATCCATTATTATTATTATTATTATTATAAGGAAGGACAGAAACCAGTGGATATGTAGCGATCATAATTCAAATCTACCGCCATCTCAGTCGGCATCGACGCTAGCGACAGCGCTGCCGGCTGCTGCCACAAGTCTGGCTCAATTCACCGCCAGGGAGTCGGCGGTCTTGCCGGCTCGCGCTTGTCGAGCAAGACCGCCAATTCATTTCGTTTCACGCACACATGCACCTTCTTCACTCGTTCATTCACTGTATTCATTTATATCTGTCTTCATTGTTTTTATCATACCGACAATAAACACCTCAACACACGCCAATCACATTTATTTCATTTAACCACCGTCCTAACCCCCAAAGATACAAGATAGCCATCAAAGGGCTTACTAGTAAAGACACTCACATGAAGGGATTAGAATGAAATAGAATGATGTTGTGAGTCACGCCACACCCGGTACAGGCCAACGGAGTTACGCACGAGTGTGTTTGTTTGACGAATTTGATTTGGTTTAAAAATAAATGTTATTAAATTAAGTGTCATCTTGTAATCATCTGCCTAATATACCCCAACTCGCAGTCCATGTTTTAATTAAATCCCTGTACAGCTTGAGATTCCTTGCATTACTGATCAGGTTCGCGTTTTGTTAACCCAGTTAAGCCTTCAATCATACGATCACGAGCATCCCTCACTACCGCGCAATACCATGCCATGTAATTATTTTTAAATCCCCATCCGCATACTGCTAACATTACTAAAACCGACTATTCAAGAACTTGATGGGGAGATTATTCCACATCTACCCTATTCTCCCGATCTTGCTCCATCAGAATCTTCTTTTATAATGACGCTTTTTTTCAAAAACGGAATTGCTTCAGGCGTGGAATATAAAGTTGCCGGAACATTGGGAGTCAATCGTTAGCAATGTAGGAGAATATATGACAGATCCGTGTATCGCTGGTCGCCGTATGCGTGCATAAAGCAGTCTGAACGCATTATGATGTAGACATCATGGTCCCCCCCCCCCCCGCCCATATACCCATTTTTTTTTTCTGTTGAGTTATTTATGACTCAATCAGATGACAAGTTAACGTCTCGGTGTCGGTTTGACGAGTTATACTGAAATAAATATCATCTCTGTTATTGTGAGTGGTGCGTCTGGTGCTTCGTGCATATCAACGAAGTCGGAAAACCTGTGGACATAGCGAAAATAGAAATCCAATCAATGTAGGCTCAACCCTGGCAGGTAGGTCGTGTTCTTCCTGGTGCCTGGTTGGTCTTTGAACCCCCCTGTTCCTTTCATGTTTCTGTTACAAATTCATTCCATCTATTCTATCTACCATTATTTAACCCTTGCGCAATCATCTTGGGTCCTTCGGCAAGTGATGTACTTTTCCAATATAATTAGTTAAAAATGTGGAATGCTTGAAAATATTTTACACATTCTTGAATGGTTTTAATTTTACACATTCTTGAATGGTTTTAATTTTACACATTCTTGAATGGTTTTAATTTTACACATTCTTGAATAGTTTTAATTTTACACATTCTTGAATGGTTTTAATTTTATTTGAAATACGCCATAGGTACGTTTTGCTAAATACGAGTAGGTAAACATCGCATTAGGTGTATAAATCTCACCATTATCTTTATACCAGGAGTTCATAGCCTTGGGAGAGGCTTCCACGTAGCACTGCACCACGACATCGCTGTCCACGGGGGCAGCCACCAGTTGGTTGGACACTTTTATCAGGGGGTGAACTGTTGACAAAAGTGAAAGTATTATTAAATTACCCCTGTGAAATCTAACATACTTTTTTATATATTAATACAATTACTTGTCATGTCATTTCTATGTCAGATAAATATTAATATTTTACAATTATTACTCATATTAATCATGAAAATAATAGTTGACACATATGTGAGTGAATAACTATATCAATTATTGTGTAAAAGTGCTAAAAATGAGAAAAAAACATTAATCGGCATAAGACACGTATAACTCGGCCAGCACACGCTCTGCCACTAAAGTGACGATCGGCATCCGGCACCACCCCGCGCCCCACGCACTGCGCCTATTGCACGTGCACATACACGCATTGACAAATTCACGTCAGGTTCTTCGAGAATACATATTTTTTTGAATACATCTGGGGGTTGCTGGGATGGATGTTGCCGGATAAGAAGACCTAACAGAGTATTCTACTGGCTCTTCGTCTCATCCTCTTTCGACCTGGAAAGGGTGTATCTGGACCAAGTTCTGTGACTTCAACACATAAATATAACGTCTACCCTTCCCTTTTGGGGGTGAATGACTTATATAGCTTCTCTCTGGATGCCTTCTGAATTCAATACGATAAGGAATCTCACGTCAACTTGATACATAATGTTACGATATGGCTCTGGTACGATGATACCGGAGCCAACCTATATCAGTCAATGACTGAATGTAATAATGACCAAATATAATAAAGGAAAAGTGAACCATGGAAGGGTTTTAATTACTAATTATTCCAATTTTAAAATATATTTCAAAAAAGCTTTGAAGATATTGTAAAATATTGCACGCGCTGCTTTGTTGAATGCAATGGAAACGTGAGTAAAGAACTCGCAAAACGCTTCCGGTGTGGGGTAGGACCCTTTGGGGTTTCCTTCAAAATAAAAATTGGGGAAACTTTTCACCCGCGATATAACCATTTTCGGAACGCCACCACGCCATTCGGGAACAGCTGTCCCCTCAAATATTTTATCGGAACTCACATTGTACTTGCACGATGTACCTCTTGCTGACTGAGGGGGGGACTCCGTTGCTGGCGATGCACAAGTACGACCCCATGTCGGTTCTCTGGACGTTGCTCAGGTGAAGGATCGACCCCTCGAAGGTCAAGACCGCTAAACAAATAAAAAATCAAATTAGAAAAGTGCCCATTATCCGGGGTGTCATGTGGCCGCTCGTCAAAACATTACGTTTTATCGTTTTTAAGTAAAAAATGTTTTAAAAAAATATTTACTAAGTATTACAATATTTATTTATGGTAAATTTTAAAATAAACTGATTCTTTACAAAGTGTCAACTTCGAACGTACATTTTCCAAATAGAAAACAAAACCAGCGACAGCCTATTTGACAATGACAATTTGTAACTAGCCAATTTGTGCTCAGTTTGGTTTGCCATTTTACCATTAATGGACGCTTGCACATACTGAGCATACTCTAATTGATAATACGCATCCGTGGAGATGTCACACGACGGAATTTATACGAAAAATTGATGCAAATCAATATGAGCACGAGCAGCGTACAAGAGGAAGGGGTAGACTGAGACTGCCATTCAGGAAGAAGGTTAAACCTCATAAATCGATGAAGATTTTTTAATAAAATGCCAGAAAACATAAGAAAGGAGAAGAAATTGAATAGATTTAAAGCGAAACTGACCAGATATGTAAAAGATAAATTTTAGTAAAAGAAAAGACTTTAATCTTGTTTATATTAGAATTATTACAATAAATAAATTTGTATTAATTATAATTATCACGTATCTACATACAATTTAAATTACCTTATTAATTTTAATCCATAATAATTCTCACAGCTGAATAGAAATGCTCTAATTTTTTCAAAATATCTGACAATAGATTTAATTTTAATAAGTTGTATGTTTCTTTAGTGGTAATAAAAAAAATAGGGTTGTATTTATGACGTTACATTACATTACGGAAACCTTCCTATCAAACACCGGTTATTCAGATTTTTAAATTTTTTTTGAATCAGTTATATAAACGCTCTTTGACACTCAATTTTAAAATATTATTATGAGACGAATTGATTTATCCAAATTTATATTCGAACCTATAAAGCCCACACATCCATTGGAAAATGATTTAATTGAAAAGCGAACAGGGTATTATTCAAATATATCGACAATCAGCAATTTTCCTGGCATTAGTGGCAGTTAAATTTGCCATCAAAATCATTTGTAATTATCCACCCTGGTAACTGTATCTCTTTGATGCCGATTGTGAACACTCTGCTCTGATCCATCCATAATTATACAACTATAATTATACAACAGCCTCCAATTCCAAATTGTCACGTTTAGATCTTTCAACACTTGATTCGCTATGCGATTTCCACCACCCTTAACTGTTTATAGGGGTAATTTTTTGTATGTATTAAGTTATTCCATTAAAAATGCGGTTTTTTTTATCCTACAATTCTCTTTTATCTTTTTTATACACTTGCAAGGCTTCTATTTGGGACATTTATTTATTTGGTGTAAATATATATTAGGAGAACACAATCTTATTGTGAAGTTGTAATTATTCAGAACAGACGGTCTGTGATATTTTTAAATATGAATTAAATATATTAATTAAAAGATATACATATAAAATCAATTTTATCTCCAATCGAATGCGCATGCGCTGCACGATATCACATTACAACATATTCTAGCATTAATAATTAATATATATCCAATTTAATAACATCACAAAGTGAATGTGAGTTTATTTTTCCATTCAAATTCTCATCGTTTCTAGTTGGCGCCGTTCATGAATTATAACGTCATTCCTTCATGATTATTTTCGTCTCACATGCACATGCGCCGAATCACGGTTCATGACCAAATATAAGTTTTTTTTTTAAAAATGAATCACGTTTCACATTATTCCCAGATAATCAATCACTATGACTCAAAGATATCAGTGATTGGCTGACGGTTCGTGATTTTGAGTTGACAGTTTTTTTTCACTTGAGTATAGTTACAGTTAGAAACATATGAAATGAGGAGCGTTTTTTTATTGTGTACCGTCGTGTTTTTATGGACCTCAGTCACCAAATTACCAACAGATCAGGTGACCACGACACTCACAATGAAGAAGTTGGAGCATGTCAAAAAAGAATACCTGAAATCACAAAATATCATCTTTTGATCCCACTGGAGAGCGTACAAAGTTTGGTGGCTCTAGGATTAAGCGTAAGGATTTGTATACAGTAACAAACAAACAAATAAATAAGCCAACTTTCGAAAGTTCGTGAATTAAGTGGAGATGTGTGCTAGTCGGTTCTTCCATCCACCTGTATCATGTATGCGAGAGTTAACCCGCAAACATGCGAGAGAAAACGAGTAAATCAGTACATAATAAACTTAATGTTTAATACTGTTATCTTCTTCTTAGAACTCATTGTTAAAACAAAATGTTTATGTTCGTGATTTTCCAGAAGGAAAAGAGCAATACATTTATAGAGCATATGTTTTTTTTTCTTCTAAAAAGAGTATGCAAAACGTTTGTAAAAATAATTATTTCTGTATTTCTATATACAACATTAATTTCTTATTTATTCTTACTTACGTACTTGTCTTCTAAGTACGACTTCAGTGTACACGAAGGTCCAAGAAATAGACTTTGTAACAATTATACATCTATTACAATACGATACAATTTAGTGCAAGGTATATCACTAGTATGGGTCAAACGATTAAGCCGATGAACACGCAAAGAAAGAGGCCGCGCCCTGCCGCGCGCCGCTCTTTATAGCCTCGCTCACACGTACGCCAGCGGTGCGGCATTCACACACACTCACACACACAAACATACAATCCCAAGGACATCACACTTACTTTACGAGTTTTGAATCGTTATATCATAATCACGTCAGGGAGGATAAGATTGTCAAATAAGCACGCCGGGTGGAGATAAGATGGCGGTGATCCAGTTCCGGTAGGCTTTCAGGGAGATCGGCGGAGGTGGTGAACTGTGCCAGTTGTGGACAAGTGAATTATATTTTCTACGAGGTATTCCTGGTCGACAGACCAGAAACAATAATGGTGGACCCGCCGCTTACCCAGGACCATTTATAAGCAAAAGCTCCTATATGGTCCTTCTGCAGTGGTGTGCAGTAGGTACAAATTTAGGTTATGCTGTTACCAATGATATTATACAATCATATATAATATATGTTGTACATAGGATTATGAACTTTCGTTTAACCAACGTCTTTAGACAAAATGAATCCGTCGTTTATATGACCCTACCATGTATTTATTTGTAATTTTAGAGTACTATTAAAAGTGTTTTTAAAATTTAAGTTTTAACATAAAATAATACCTTATTACCCATATAAATCCAATATAAAAAATGTATTAACGTTTTTAAGAACACCTTCTATGACTGAACATGATTATTTTATTTTTTGAAAATCCTTCACGTTATTACTAAAGGAAATAATTATTTTTATTAAAGATTAACGTAGGAAATAGTTCTGCCAATGGCTTTTTGTTTTCCCCAAATCAAAAATAAATCAACTCGTTAAAAGCAGTAATACAGTAAAATAAGCGAATTAATAAAAGAGGAAGTAGACACTTCAATGATTTGTACACAGTTGTGAAATTTTCAAATTTTTTCAATTCAGAAAATTTCAATTCAGTTCACCAATTTTATGACTTGAGTAATACACTATTAGCGCTACGGCTACAGCGGTGAGTTATCGTGGTAGTTTTCAGAACTGATCCATTAAAGTTTACAATGGTACACAGATGGCGGTCATTGTAATAAATCCGTTCATGATCCATTTCATAGATTATTAAATTTATATTTATTTCCAAGAATTTTAATAATACACAGCTGTTTTTCTTGTATGCACTGAACGCTCCAGCTGTGCAACTCCGTCTGTCACTTAAGTGACAAAACGGAGCCGCACAGCCGCCATCAGGAACATCCTCATTGTCCCCGCCCTTTTAATTTGTTTAGAAAAGTAAACAGAAGATATTTAAGGAAAACATAACAGTGTGTACACAGAGTCATTAACATCATTATAAAAAAAACATAGTAAAATAAACATAAGCAATACTAACATACAAAAAAAATGGCAATTCCTACTATTTAATCAATTGAAAAAATTAATTGCAAATACATACTATTTGAACCTATAAAATCACCTCAAATTGTTAAAGTTGTCAGCGAGATGAATCTCAATTGATTCATTCCTTTAGTACAGAATTGACATTCGCGCACTGAATTACTGTTACAACGTTGGAACTTAACACATTCTCTGTACCAAAATTGACAAGACAAATTCCCCCATTTCATCGCCACGATCCATCACCAGAGTATGGTTATAACTCTTCAAATACACACCGGCTTGTCCATATTATGAAATGTGTTGTTTATTAATCATTAAATATTGTGCAATAGTTAACGCTAATTTATTTACCGCAACTGCAAGATTACAAGACAATAAAAGATTATATGTAGATTTTATTTCTTAAACCTTCTCCTTAATTACATACAAAACAGGGGCATACATAGACAGCTACACGCGGTTTACAAGTCAGTCAATCAAAAATAACCAAACCTACCCAACTTAATGTAACTGAACCTATATTATTACTGTATGGACGGCGATTTATATTCACCGTCATTGTCACCGTCCCCAGTTGACCAAAGACACGAGCGACATCTCACCCAGCAGTCTGGACCGAGCGCTCGCATCGAGGACAGTTCTTCCGCTCTTCCGCACAACCTGACGAGTCTCGCCCAACGCCCGAATGCCGAGCAAGATTAAGACCGAGCGCCACCGACTCATCCATTATCTCTTCATACTCCACTTCTGTACTCTTCTTTCCAATCCCTGACTCGATCATTTTCACCATCAAAGCCCCATAACTGTGTGTGCAGTTTGTAGTGAATTCGTATTCTTTGGAGTTTTGTGGTACGTTGGTTATTACCGGCTACTTACTGGATACTGAGCTTGTCAAATTAGATACAATTTATATGAGTTTAATTTCATACATTGTTAAACAAAAACCTGTTTCAATGTACTTACTGCCAAATGTTGATAAGTAAGTATGCGGTCCTGGTGTTATAACCCACTGACACATACTCTACTTAGCTGGTGCAGCTGGTGGACGGTTGGACCCTCAGTTCATCGCCGCATTTTGGCGCCCAACGTGGGGCATAATTATTAGTATGTTTGTTTATTTTTAAATTATCATGTCAGGTCAGCGAACGCGTTGTTTACATTTACAACATCTTGATAATGGTTAGTGTTTATATTATCCATCTATATTAATAAACTCTTTAAATCTGTTTAGATCTAAAAATCTTAAAAACAAAAAAGTGTTGATATTAACTTAGACAATGGACGTAGTTTATGAAAGGCCCGAAGTCCAAAGATCATCATTGTGGTTTGGGCATCGGTCTTCTTAAATAAATTTCTTTCGCAAAGTGTTTAATTCCTTTAAATTCGACACAATCCTAGTTTGAAAAATTAAATTCGCTATTCTTGTCGTAGCGCAACTGTGGTGAAATCATGTTTGACGTAGTCAGTGAGTTTCGTAATACAGTGATACCACAGTACACGTTTAGTTATTCTCCTAGTCTGCGACACTGCTGCACGCTGTAATAAATTTGTAGTAGAAAAATAATGAACTAACGGAGTACAAACGATGATAATCCTGAAACATTGCCTGCAGAGGTGTCGATGTGTAATGAGGAAACCGAGAATGGAGAAGAAATGATCTTCGCTTTCATTGATCTAAGTGCTCATTGACAAACGAGAAGACTGCCAGGGGAAGCTCTCTGAATCAGGTGGCGGGAGATAAATGTTTTAAAGGGAGAATAAATAATCAACCCCTAGTAGTGTCAAGGATTTACACAGAAGTGGGATTATTTTTGATATATTTAATACCCTGGTATTCTCAGTAACTCTGTAGTGTACTGAAACATGAACCCAGAGAAGAAAATAAATAAATATGCTGTGTACCTTTGAGGTATAATGTTACATTCTTTAGGAACTCCATGAACTGAACAATGACTCCACAATATGCAAGAAAATATCTGGGCATTTTGCTAGAAAATAAAAATATAGTCTAAATTGCTAATAATTTCTGACAACGGTGGCCGCGAGCCAAAAATTAAGCAATGCATATGTGTGGTGAAAATTTATCTATACCATCCAAGGTACAGTCTCTGGAGGCAAGGGAGAAAATATGTAGAGATATAAATATGTTGCGCATACTATGTGTTACGAACGCCAAAAATAATAATATTGAGAATTCATGTACGTGCATCTACCTACAAATAAACGAATACATGATGCCCCAATATACATTACCAGTGTGCCGCATTTAAAGGAAAAAAATATACCTGCTTTCTTGTGCCTAATTTCCACATAAATACACGTGTCCCTGTATTATATAATATAACGGTCTATGGCGAAACACAGCGTGTAGGTCATCTGGCGACACAATCATCAAGTTGCCCAAATTACCGACGCATTGTGTCAGACACCCATTAAGGGGACATACCAGTGAAGCTGCCGGAAGGTTTGAGCTACCACCATTATTCTGTTCCCCTGGGTGGCGTCTTCAATTAGTTTTATTTAAGTGTAACTTACTTTGTTCTTACGAATTTCATATCTATCATTAAATAACAGTGTGTTATTTATAGTAACCCACTGCGAGAATAAATCACCTTGACTGTCATCCTTCCCTATTATACTGCTAAAGGCCTATTTATGTCACGTTTATGGCAGGAAATTTGCCTATATAAGATGCCATATAAATATTTTGTAACCAGTTCTTTTGAATAAATCCAACGTGAAACAACTTGAGTTTTTATTGACGGAGTTTATCTTGAAATCGTAATACACAACCTTCGCGCATATCTCTACAAATGATAAAATATTCAGAAGATTAAAAAAACCAACACCTGAGAAAGAACACGAGAAAAATAGTCATAATTATGTGTCTAATGTCTGGATATCTTGCGAGAAGAGATGATAGCTTGGAGAAACTTGTTGTGGTGGGAAACGTCAACGAACGGAGAGGGAAAGGAAGATCTCCTCTCTCGTTGGACCTACCAGTGCAAAAAGGGAAAAAGCAACAGGGACTTCTATGGTGACTACTCTAAGAGATTCGATTATTAAATTGAAAAAATAAGATGGTAACATTCTATTCCAGTAAAAAAACTGATATCTCATCGAAGCATTGAACAACATGACTGACACAGCTCAGTCGGGTAAGCGGTCTACTGGCCATGGAAACTCAGTTTTTTTTTTTAAATGTCCTTTTCTTTTTTCCAGTGACACTGGTTTTTAATAAATATTCGACTTGAAATACCGTATGGCGGGCTCGCAAACCATAAAATTTTGTAAGTGCTAATCAATACTGGAATTCTCGGCCGAGCTGCGACAGGGAGGATGGTGTGATATTTGCAAGCTACCTCAATACATTCAACGCTTTCATCCACCATCACGCCGTCTCCTCGTACATCCCGCAGGCGTGTCGCATGAGCGGATGATTTACCGGAACATGTCTTGATTTCCTCTGACGTCATCTACTTCCGATAACACCCATAAATCTTTCTCACGACTATACCTAATTCCGAGAACAGATCTGACTAGTCACGGCGCCAGGATCCATGTAAGTACTAAGCTATTAAGGTGGTTCGGCATGCGAATAATTTTACGCACTACACATTTTTTAGACGCTCTCCAAGTCAATTTTATCACGAATTAGTTGCGTTATGAACCATATTCACGGATTGAGAGACAGTTTAAAAAATCTCGGAGATTTAGTTGAGACAAATGTCAGTACCGCGTTCAACACCATCAAGATAAATAAAAAATTATTGCCCCCTCCTCCCATATAAAATCAAAACAGAAAAAATATATAAAGCCTTCAGATCACAAATCAAATAATCTATAATCTATATCTTACTTCTATATAGAACTATACATTTTTTTAAATCTAACACAAGAATTGAATTCTCTATTAAGTGTAATTATTTAAAGTTCTGTATAATAAATATATGTATAATAAAATACAGATGGACCTCGTACAATTTCGTACAACTTTCGTACAATTCGCTATTTTGAACATTTTCTTTCTGGTTTGTGATTCTTGACCGGTTCGTGCTTCGAAGTTATCATTTTATTTATTTTAAATATAGTGCATACATAAGTATTTTTATCTATGCTCAGTTGCGTATAACCATATATGTCGGAAGAAGTCTGAATATATGGAAGGAGTTTGGCACTCACCATAATCCAGTTCCGCAGGCACCTCCAAAATGTGGACTGTATGTTTAAATCACTAATTTCATCTAGGTTCCTTTAGACGACACTGTATAGACGTGAAGTCTCAATCGTGTAATCTTTCGATTTACGTATACCGCATTGATTCGGCGGCAAGGCCGGGAAAAGAATGGAAGGAGGGTAATGCACAGTAAATAATATATGTCCATTATAATAAATATATGTCCCAAATATACTCTAATATAAACATAAAAGTACTAAAGGTTAGCAACCTGTGTTACGATAAAGATCATTTAAAGTTGCACGAATAATTATACTGAAAACATTGAAATAGTTTCTCCCTAGTGTGCGAAAGCACTTGGCTTTTTAAGGTTCCTTTCAGATTGCACAAATAATTGCACTGTGAACATAATTGAAGTTTCTCCGTAGAATTTAAAATGACATGACATTTTAACGATCAGCGGTGGATCCATCTCACAGATATGGTCGTGTCAGGGGACTCACTTGACAGTCATATAAGGCCGTAGCAAACTGACCAATAAGCAGAAACCAATACATCGTGACGGACGAGTTCTAAGATATATCTAGCTGACCACTTCTGACATCTCAAGCGAGCCACTTCAGTCTTCAACTTCATACACGTATTTAACTTTATACTCGACGTACCTGCCATTTGTAAATTAACCCGGAATAAATGCCAAAAGTAAGTTCTGCTTTATTTAAATACCTTGCTCTTAACACAATTAATATACACTGCGACATGCACTAACACACGTGAGACTAGAGAGAGTTAGGGGCTTCAGTCTCACCATACACAAAATCTTGTGATACGATCACACAATATCCTGGCGAGACAATATAAGTCTACAACCACAACCCCTAAAGATCCCTTGTGTTTACACGAATAATTACACTGGAAACATGAAAAGACTTTCTCTGCAGTATGGATCAGCACATGTTTATTTAAGTCTCCTTTCCGAATGCAAGAATATTTGCACTGAGAAAATGAAAATAGTTCATCTCCAGTGTACGTAACCACATGTCTATTTAAGAAGGTATCTAATAAGAATAGAATTTCTCCCCAGAATGTGAAAGCACATGACATTTTCACGATCCCTCATGAATGACACGAATAATTACAATGAGAACATTGAAATACTCTTTAGGCTTCCTTTATGATTGTATAAATAATTGCACAGTGAACATGAATAAAGTTTCTCCCCACATGACATTTTAACGATCCCTCATGATTGACACAAATAATTACAATGAGAACATTAAAATACTTTTTCTCCATTAAAAGTAAGCATGTTACTCTTTAGGCTTCCTTTATGATTGTATGAATAATTGCACTGTGAACATGAATAAAGTTTCTCCCCAGAATGTGAAATCACATGACATTTTAACGATCCCTCATGATTGACACGAATAATTACAATGAGAACATTGAAATACTTTTTCTCCAGTATAAGTAAGCACGTTACTCTTTAGGCTTCCTTTATGATTGTATGAATAATTGCACAGTGAACATGAATAAAGTTTCTCCCCAGAATGTGAAAGCGCATGACATTTTAACGATCCCTCATGATTGACACAAATAATTACAATGAGAACATTGAAATACTTTTTCTCCAGTATAAGTAAGCACGTTACTCTTTAGGCTTCCTTTATGATTGTATAAATAATTGCACTGTGAACATGAATAAAGTTTCTCACCAGAATATGAAAGCACATGATATTTTAACGATCCCTCATGATTGACACGAATAATTACAATGAGAACATTGAAATACTTTTTCTCCATTATAAGTAAGCACGTTACTCTTTAGGTTTCCTTTATGATTGTATGAATAATTGCACTGTGAACATGAATAAAGTTTCTCCCCAGAATGTGAAAGCACATGATATTTTAACGATCCCTCATGATTGACACGAATAATTACAATGAGAACATTAAAAAAATACTTTTTCTCCATTAAAAGTAAGCATGTTACTCTTTAGGCTTCCTTTATGATTGTATGAATAATTGCACTGTGAACATGAATAAAGTTTCTCCCCAGAATGTGAAAGCACATGACATTTTAACGATCCCTCATGATTGACACGAATAATTACAATGAGAACATTAAAAAAATACTTTTTCTCCATTATAAGTAAGCAGATTACTCTTTAGGCTTCCTTTATGATTGTATGAATAATTGCACTGTGAACATGAATAAAGTTTCTCACCAGAATATGAAAGCACATGATATTTTAACGATCCCTCATGATTGACACGAATAATTACAATGAGAACATTGAAATACTTTTTCTCCAGTATAAGTAAGCACGTTACTCTTTAGGCTTCCTTTATGATTGTATAAATAATTGCACTGTGAACATGAATAAAGTTTCTCACCAGAATATGAAAGCACATGATATTTTAACGATCCCTCATGATTGACACGAATAATTACAATGAGAACATTGAAATACTTTTTCTCCATTATAAGTAAGCACGTTACTCTTTAGGCTTCCTTTATGATTGTATGAATAATTGCACTGTGAACATGAATAAAGTTTCTCCCCAGAATGTGAAAGCACATGACATTTTAACGATCCCTCATGATTGACACGAATAATTACAATGAGAACATTGAAATACTTTTTCTCCATTATAAGTAAGCACGTTACTCTTTAGGTTTCCTTTATGATTGTATGAATAATTGCACTGTGAACATGAATAAAGTTTCTCACCAGAATATGAAAGCACATGATATTTTAACGATCCCTCATGATTGACACGAATAATTACAATGAGAACATTGAAATACTTTTTCTCCATTATAAGTAAGCACGTTACTCTTTAGGTTTCCTTTATGATTGTATGAATAATTGCACTGTGAACATGAATAAAGTTTCTCACCAGAATATGAAAGCACATGATATTTTAACGATCCTTTCTGATCACACGAATAACTACATTGTGATTATGTAAATAATTACTCTGTAGTTGATCAGCACACGTCTGTTTATGTCTAATTTCTGATTTCGCGAACAATTGCACTGTGAACCTGAAGATAATTTTAGGTTACACGAAAGCACATGTCTTTTTAGGTTTCTTTTTAGATTGCACGCGGGCCTACATATGTATAATATGGCAGTATCATTGTCAAATGATGATTTGATTCAACTACAAGAGGTGAACGAAACACGAAAAATTAAGAATATGAAGGAAGCCTTCATGTATCTTGTTAATTTTTTAACCATCATGAAATAATGTCGTTCTGTATACGGTTCTGATTTTCAATAATACATTCCTGTTATGTGGGTAATACTACAAACTTGCGGCGGATCAGAGCCAATAAAGACGCTCTCGATTACACATCTATCACGGCGGTGATCGCGAGATACAGATCGCCCATTGTTATCGGATCTGATCAAGTGTCGGAGGCTGGCCAGCTGGAAGTCCATGACAAAACAACAAAGAGATTGACGCCCAGCTAGTTGCAGGCCAGATAAAGCATGTTACTCGACATTATCTGAATAATTTGACATTGCACACCAATTGAACTGAACATTACCAAAATAACCTTAAATAAGTATTGAAGTAATTTATGGATACATCTGCCATGCTAAATTGTCATTTAAGAATTCATATAAAGCATTTGAGATGTGGATCTATAGAAGAACGCTAAAAATAAGCTGAATTTTGTTACTATATTTTTATTATTGAGAAACAAACAGTACAACATTAATAACTGATAATACCAGTGGAGTTTCTTTGAAGTTAAACAAATAAGAGTATCAAACAAACTAAAAACTAGTACATAAAAATAAACATAATAAACTTTAAAAAAGTATATATTAAAAATCTGATATACGAAAAAGTATTTTTACACTGAACATATAATGTGGAAAGGATGAGGAGGGGGGGGAATGGAATGTAATAAATAGTATATTATTTAAACTAATAAACTATTCATACACGTATGCATATACAATGTATATCAATAATTATTCATAAGTTGGCACAGTTTATTTTTGAAAGAAAGCAATTAATTTTCAAAAATGTTTAATTTATTGGAGGAATTTATGAAATTATATTTTCATACAGACCGGGTTAGAAAACATGAGGTATGAGAAGAAGAAGATGAATAAAATGCTGATTTTGAAAGAATATAATGTCGGCAACACCTATGAATATAAATTTCTAAATTAATTCATTATTCACGTAAGATATATTGTAGCATTTAGCGACCTACCATACCAACACCGAATGGACGCGGTGTCTGATTGGCGAGAAGGCTAAACGAATGAGATGGCGAGTGGGGTTTGTTGACGAAAGAGGACTTTCGCATGTACGGCTGCGGACGACGAGGGTTTTCTCCCGCGGTGGATTCAGAGATTGAAAATGGACCTGATCCATCCGCGGGATTAGAGGAGACTCCGCTGCAACCAGCGGAGAGGCCGCATGCGAGCAACGGCAGATGAATAGGCTCGACGGACTCCACAGTAACGAGATGGCATCACAGTAATTTTCTGGAGGAGATCACTTCTGTGACCAAGGCTGTGACAACACCCCAGAAACCCTGACATTTGTTATGACTTAACCCCGTGGCAAACTTGTGTGTCTAATTAAATTAACAGCAAAAATGTCGACAACCTCCGCATTTTAATTCCCCAAAGAATGCATTCTGGGCACTGCGGTGTTAGCTAGTGCATAAGTTTTGACATTACCACTGTAATAAAACAATGAATTGTGTCTCGATGACCTCAATGGTACCTGAAAGTCAAACAGGTCGACAATCTGGGAGCAATCAATCTCATACCATTGACGATCCTGTTTTTAGACGACTAAGGAGATAATCATAATTGATATCCTCAGAGCGTATTTATATAATGTGTTTCTTCAATGTAATATTGCAAATAATGAAGAAGTATATATTTGGTATATTCCTATACACCACCGAGAAAAAAAATGTGGGAATAATATATTATACGCAGGAGTGGTATGATACATGTGTACGAGACATTTTTTACACATGTTTCGAATGGGTGCTACGCGCTGGTGCTATTGTAATATATTTCTCAGTAAGTGTCGTACACGTGTACAAACAATGAACTATAAGTGGGCGAATAAACCCAATGCCTAAACCTTTTTTGCTATCAGCCGCAAAATTGTCTGAGGAACACTAAGTGCCGAGCGGAGTTTCTCAAATATTGAGACGATCGCATAAAAATGTAAACGGATTATTGAGACTTGATGCGCCAGGTCTTTCGTGGGCGCCATCTGTTCCTGATGCCCTCTTCACTCTTACGTTCCACGTTTCCAAACCACGTCGGCATTGTACTATGTTACAAGTAGATGTACATTATCTCATATTTTTTTAATTCTTTACTCTATTATAGATGAATGGAAATCTTTTTTCTAGCTGGAAATAGAATCTTCTATGCATGTAAAAACTGGTGGGCTCAAAAATACTGAGCCAAATAAATTAGCAGTTTTTGAGAGAAAAATATTAACAAAAATGAAAGGATCTTCACTAGAAAATGGAATTTTAGAATAAAACTGAATCATGTACTCAAAAATTTAATTGAACATGAAACAATACCTTTTTTTGTGTATTGTCTTATTTTTCCCTCGAGTCTGTGAGGGACTTGGGAACCTCAATATGCTGTCCCTCTCAGTGCATATTTTATGTATTACTGTTGTGTGCTTTTGATTTATTTCTGTCTTATGTTGTTTTACTGAATAAATGTTTTTTGACAGCCATACCGTGTTGCATTGCCGCTATGCGGCATAGCATCATTGCCAAGTAGTGTTAAAAAATGCTAACCTGATGGTGAATGTGAAGGACCGATATGGGAACTTTTGCTGATAAAACCGTCCTGGGTAAAGTATTGGGTCATCATTTACAGAGATTTTATAGATCCCAAAGGATGCGATGGACTGGCCATGTTGAATGGTGCTTTGGAAATATCGCCAATAAGATTTTGCAATTATTTTGCAAGCTTGGAATTGACAAACTGGTGTCAGAAGTCGAATTGACTCCAGATCAGAAGGTTGTGTGTTCAAATGACATCGGGGTCACTAATTATGGAGGTTATTTATGGGAGTAGTATGTATCTGCGGAATGGGAAGATTGAGATGCGAATGGTATTAGATTTATAGATTTCATACGAGTTCTCTCATTTAACACTGAATTTATTTAAGTTAAATTACAAAGTATGGTTTTTAAGACAGTTAGATTACTGTTAGATGACATGAAGTTTGTACCAACTCCGTGCGATCGATCCGGGATTCGAGGAAGAAGTGAACGGTGCGGCTGACAAAAAGCGACTATTGGGTTTCGACGGCACATGCAGCCAATGCCCATCTGTAAGATGAAAACTCGGGACATTGGCTTTTTGAAGGTTCTGTGTAAGGAAAAAATATATTTCTGAATGATAGTAGCATCGATGCTTGGTATTTTTGGTTCTTTAACATACATTTATACGTTTATCTTGTCATTATATTTTTAGGATCATTTTAAAATATCATTGATTTTTCCTTTTCAGAGCATTGACGTATCTTTTACACGGTGGCAAGGTTGCGGAGGCCCACAAAAGTCTTGGTGTGCTTAATATATAATTTTGATACGATGTTGACGTTGCATAATGAATATACACTGGACTGCAAGACAGACGGGAATCTGTATTCTTCAGGTACTCCGTACTAAAGAAAGAGTATCTACAACACACAAGAAACAAATTATTTCATTCTTTGTACATGAAGAGACAGAGATAGAACGAGAGGTCAATTTTCAACAACATATACAGACGAAAACTTAACACGGCCAAAAAGGGTTGAGGCTAGCAGTTTTCACTGTAGAAGCAGACTGCAGGACCACGACGTTCGAATAAAAGGGAGAAAAAATCAAAACAACCAGCCGTTAATATACCTACCACCAATTGAACATGAACTAACAGTTTTTTTTAAAATATGAATTAAATATATTAATTAGAAAGATATACATATAAAATAAATTTAATCAAAAAATATTGTTGTTGCGCCGCCGGGATTCGAACCTGGTGATCTCTTTCCTAACCGGGGATGGTGCATTATCCAACTATGCTACAGCGACAATATTTTTAGCGACAAGTTTTCGAACCTACATGTTACCTTTTTGATATTAATACATTTAATCGTTCCATCATTTGAATGTGCCGTCTACCTGATTTAATAATAATTATTAATTAATTATGAATAATTACAACTTCACAATAAGAATGTGTTCTCCTAGTTCTTTTTTTAAATAAAATATTATACATTTGATCTAAAATGGCGTCGCGCGCCAATTTTTGAGCTCCGAGCGCGCACAACGGACAAGGACAGCACTACAGGCCGCCACAAACAATGGATACACAATGTGTCATATCAAATGCTCGGCCGTCAGCGGCAGAACTACCCTACCCCCCATACACCCTTCACATCCCCCGCCCTCGCACTGCGTCGCCCACCCCTAACCGCCGCCCGCCCCTATCCCTCGATAACCTGACCGGCCGCGTTCCCAGTTTGATATATTTTAATATGTTGTATAAATTACTCACGGTGATTTTTTAACATTAAATCTGCATATTGGCATTAATATATTTTTACAAAATTATTCATTATTTTTAATCTAATAATATATAACCCTTAAATATTTATGTTAGTCACACGGGAATATTAATGAAAAATTGGCATATTTCTTTGTAAACAAATGTCAATTTCATTTCAAATATGAATATGTGACTGTTTTTTCGAATGTACAATATTTGTTTTTCAATACAGTGAACATAGAACTCGTTAGAAATTTAAAAATTAAAATACTGCCGTTCTGTGAGGTCTTTCAAATTAATTAAAGTAATATTTACTATAGTATGGATGAGAGTGTACTAAAGCAGAAATGAATTTTATCACTATCAAAATGATTGCAGGAAGAGACAGCTAAAGGAAATCCACAAATTCTCTAGCGACGGAGATCGGAAGGTGAAATAGGTGATTTCATTAATATTTCACATTAAATACTCAATATTAGAGTAAAAGTATAATGGCAACTATTTTACAACCATTATAAATGGTAAAAGCATTTTTTTCTCATTTAAAATGCTTAAAAATTACACATTCCTCAAGGTAACACAAGTTGACGTTATGGCTGCTGAGAGTTAAAGTACTATATAGACACACTTTGATATCATATATGTTCACCAAATATGGATTCTTATAGAGAGAGTTAGACCAATAATACAACACAACAAAAAATACATTTAATTTGTTTCCTAAATAAAAGTAGCCAAACATTACTAACTTGGGCGAGAAAAAAAAACGAATCTGATAATTGATTTTATTTATTAGCTCCAGTTTTCGAAAAACACAACTTGTTAATATAATTGGTCGTCCCTTTAGATATCCATCAGATCTTATATTTAAAGAGTACAATGTCCTAGATATAAGACAAATCTTTATGTTGAGACTTGTTCAATATTTCCATGCTAACAACAACTCACCCCAAGCAATAAATCATGGACACAACACAAGACAAACAACAAACATCTGCCCGCCAGTTCCGAGAGCAACAACGACATTTTATCAAAGATTCTACATGTTCTTAGCTCCGAAACTATACAACACACCCAGTACCAACTGGAAATCGTTTAATTGCAAAAAGATTACATAAATATGGACCCAATACAAGATCCAATCAGGTAGAGATGAATCCAACATTCTAATATAATTTATACAATACCTACACTAATAATTCACTAGTCCTACAGCACTCCCACTACATTTTTTATTTTTTAATATATATTTTTTATTATATACTAATTTAATGTATTAATTATAAATATATACATATACTCTATTTCCAATCCGGGGAAGTACAATACCAATTGTGTTATAGCGCCAGTATTTTTCATGACAAATTTTCTGAATAATTACAACTTCAAAATAAGAATGTGTTCTTCTTAATAATTAATATTTTTTATTTATCTTTTTATTCCTGTCGATGATTTAAATAACATTACAACAGTACGAAAAAAAAACTGACCACTTTAACATAGACTTCAGTCTAGCAAAGTAGCCGGGACAACGCTGTATATATCAGAGTTGAAGTCTACTCCATCCCACACAATAAACTATGTGTATTAATTATGTCTATAATATAATTCACCTCTGTTAGAACAAAAATCATACTACTAAAATATAAAATTAATTAATTTTCATTAACCCTTCCCAAACCATGCAGTAACACAGGTCACTAATTAAACCTGTAATATTTCGGTAAACATACGTAACATGCATTTCATATTGTAGTAAAATCAAAGGAAAATATTTACGCTTAGAAATGACTAGCGAATAATCAAATCGTTGTAAAATTAATACGTTGACATAAATACCATTTGTGTCAAGATAGAAAGAAATCACATATTAATTTTACAGTAAAAAGAATAACAAACATACGGATATAATGGTGTCTCTTTTTCACTAATTAAAGAAAGATAGATAAAATGGATAGTTGTATTATATAATGCAGGACTTGATGAATGCTCCGAATAACAAAATTTTAAGTATTTTTTATATTTAATGCTAAATATTTATAGTAAATTTATGGCATTGACCATTTTTTCACATTTCAAAGACTAGTAGAACTCAAATTTTTACAGTAACACGAGTTGACAGTATGGCTGTGTACGGGTATTTTATATCACGGTATGGTAAAGGTTAAATCAATCGCAAATAACACAAAATAAAACAGACATAATAATAAAAACGTATTGAATATTGGAATTGGAATTTTGTTCTGGGAAATCAATAGTCTGCAAGCATAGCAGAGATCCACCAACCCTGATATCTTCGTTCCATTGTTGAAATGTCTTCACTCACTGGAGTCCCATTACTAAATAGGTCTTCATTCCTGTTTTATTTAAGGAATTTATTGGGGTATGGGTGTCTCGTTGGAGCTCCTTAGGTAGGTAGTTCGGCCGACCTGTATGGGTGCCATACTATGCCTCGTATTTTGCAACTCCGTTAATCTGTCCGTGTAAGTGTGACTCAATCAATTTTGCAACTACAGCATCTTAATTTGCCATCTGTATGTAAAACTATGTTATATGGATTTATTTTATACGATTTTTATGAATAAAGACAGCACGTAAAGAACACTGGAGGGTCTAAATTTTAAAAGCTTTGCGATAATTGCTAATAACCACATTAAATTTCCTCTTTTTTTGTTTTGCATATACTTAAATAAATATTGAAATAAAGTCGCGTATTTTTATTATCTTTGATGAATGGAACCGACAAGGAAGCCCTAGCTTCTAAACCGGTCCCAGGAAAGGGTGGGTCTCCCTCTCCCTTCAGCTGTCCTTTTATAGTGGCGAAATTGCATTTTGATACACGTTGCGGCCTAATCGTTGATACTTGTATTGAAGGTTATTTACAAGCTCAACATAATTTTCAGCTCTTCAGTTATCCAATAAGTCACGCACAAGGCTCGGCATTTTTAAGGTCTCGAATTTTACCATGGGTAAATTTGTGTGGCTCACCTAAAGACTTAGGTTCGAAATCTGGATGGATGTGGGTCTGATGTCACCTCCGTACTGTTTTCATCTTCATCTGTGTGCAGACTGTATTCCTCTGAAGGGGTAGGTACAGGGAGATCATCCCCACGTGGCACTGGTCAGGGTATTTTATACTCGATTTCTTATTTCTTGATATTCCATGCTTAATAGATAGTACTATGTAGAAATAATAGTAATTTACGTGATTTGTCTTATTAATTATAGGAATATTAAAATGTATTGTCATCGATTTTTATGGATTCATCCACCTTGATTCACAGAACACGTATTGCACCAAATGTGAGGTGCCTACGTCTTGATCCTCTAATCTCATACCAAAATAATGATGGTAGTCTGTTTTAGAATTTTCGAAATAAATTAGCACAATTTACAAGCGTTGTTCTGGCGTAAGTCTATTCATAGTGAAATGGCAAACCATGCTGTGCATCAGCAAATCAGCTGTCAACTATCAAATTGGCCTTCGCTGGAAAACATAGTTTTTAATGATTTTCATTTTCGAAGCTAAGTTTTCAGTTCGTTTTAAATAATAAATGAGTTTTAGTACAACTATTAAATATTAGATTAATCTTCATCCATACCATGCTAAAAATACCCTACGCAGCCATGCTGTCAACTCGTGTTACTGCAAGAAATTTGAGTTTTGTAAGCACTTTAAATGGGAAAAAAATGCTTTTATAAGCTTATATGACTTTAAAATAGTTACTGTAAATATAAAAGGAAATGATAAATATAATATTTTAATACGTTCATTTTATTCTCAAACGTTATTTTTATAACGCATTCGTCAAAAGATCTATCTAACATGACCTTCATCTACATCTCTCTTCATTTTAATTAATCTGTGATCTTTTTCACGTGGTACAAGTGGTATTTTTAACGCAGATTGTATGCAATGCATACATTTTTTAAAGCATTGAATTCAAAATTTGTTCAATAGTTGATTTCTCACTAATCATTTCTAAGCGCAAATGATTTTGCTAGGAGCTGGTAAAATCTAAGTTTTACATTATGCACACTTATAGAAATACAATTTAATTGACTCGGTAGACCTATGTTACAGCATGGCTAGGGAATGGTTAAATAAAACACAATCACTTTGTATAAAACCACGAATTTTATTAAACTCCAACCGGTTTCGCTTAGACCGTGCTTCGTCAGGCCGTATTTAAAACAAACAATAAATACAAAAAAAGTGCACTTATATGTACAGAATATATATACATGTATGGAAAAGAGAGAGACAAACTAAGCAATTTTGTAGTTTTATACAAATTGATTGTTTTCTAGGAAAATATATTAAATATTATTTCATTCTAAATGGGCTACCCAACTAAGCCCAATCAGACTGAGAAATATTTTTTTAAATTGAAACAACGAAATTATATTTTATAATTTTTTTTTAGAGTTTTAAAATGTTGATTATTTTAATACATCTAAGGTCTTTTATGTTGTAATGATATACTGTTTATGGCAGAAAATCCAGTATAGGAAAAATGAAGTTTGAACAATGATCTACGATAGGTATTAAACATAATTTAGATATAATTGTATTGCTTGTTCTTCACCATGACTGCGCATTTTTGCCTTTTTATTAAATAATTGTAATCCCATTTGATCATCGTCGACCGTGACGTCACGGGTGTCCTGATTTGCTCACCAACTGTCGAGCGCACGTATGACGTATGCAAGTGGCGTTAAGGACGAAAGGAGGTGAACTGAAGGAAAAGTGAGGGGATCGTGCACATGACACGTGAACACAAATTTGATTCAAGAATGGACCAATCCCGGAGACTGAGTGTATTATATTAAATACTTATTTTTCTACATTCATCCGAATCATAACATCTCCATTTGTAACGCTCTCCATCCAGATTATTTTGAGAATTCTTAGGTAGGTTCACATCTCAAATATTTCAAGTTGTCTTATTATTTTTTCGGTAAGGGTCCATGCTTCCATTCCACATGATAATATCGAGAACACACGGCAAAATATAAATATTTTACATTTATAACTTATATTAGTTGATATACATATATGAATTATTGTGTAAATGTGCTAAAAATAAGAAAAAATATTGATCATCACGAATAACCGTCTAACTCGGCCAGCGCACGCTTTGCCACCAATGTAACAATCGCATCCGTCTTCCGTACCTTTCCACACGTACACATACACGTATTGACAAATTCACGTCAGGTTCTTCGATAAAACATATTTTTTTGTTACGTATGGTAGATACTTATATATTGTAATTATTTTATCCAATACATAAATATATTACGGACTATCGTAGAGGAAAGGTTAATGTCAAAAGAATGGTTTGTTTCCAAACATTAGTGACAGAATATCAAATAACTTTGACTGTGGAATATTATACAATAACCTATCTTCTCCTATGATGTAAACTGAGTTGACATTGTTTCTAATTATGTGAATATCTCTAAATACAGAGTTCATATTTTAGGTGTTCCTCCGTAATATATTTATGTATTGGATAAAACAATTACAATGTTTAATAATTACAATTTAATTATTTACCATTCGCAACAATAAGAAATGTTTTCTCGAAGAACCTGACGTGAATTTGTCAATATGGGTATGTGTACTTGCGGAGAGGTGCAAAAGGCGCAGTGCGCGGGGTGTGGGGAGTCTGATGTCAATCATTACTTTAGTAGCAGAGCGTGTGCTGGCCGAGTTAGATGTGTATTATGCATCTTTATGCTGTCGTTCATGATGATCAATATATTTTTCTAATTTTTAGCACTTTAACACAATAATTATTGTATATATCAACCATCCAACATAAAAATCGCAAAAGTCTTCATTTACGCTGAGTTTACGCGATAATAGAGATTTTTCAGCACCTACCCATTACCCCCTCCCTCTATACCAGAACACGATATTTTTGTGTGGTGGTTTTCTCTATGATTTTTTTTTACCAGTTGAAGTTGAAACATTGAACTTACAGTTTTATCGTTTACCAGTGTGTGATACGGAAGGCTGTGAAAATTGCGTGAATTATTTCCATGTCGTGTGGCAATGATAAATTGACGGACAGTATACTTGTGTGTGTTTCGGTTTCTCGCTACCATGCGTGCCGAATTCAGTACA
This sequence comes from Eubasilissa splendida, assembly GCA_031772225.1. Taxonomy (NCBI): domain Eukaryota; kingdom Metazoa; phylum Arthropoda; class Insecta; order Trichoptera; family Phryganeidae; genus Eubasilissa; species Eubasilissa splendida. The sequence continues at coordinate 28,401,511 of CM062857.1, forward strand.
TCTTACTATTGTGTCTGTTGTGTTACACTTCGCGCTATCCTGAAGATCTGTGAATCCAGTGGAATTTTATGGTTCTGGGTGGTCCCGTTCCTATCTCAAATTACTTCCTCCTTTTCTACGTTCCTTATTTCTTCAGTTCCTCATTCAGACAAGTAGTATCGAAACCGGTCAATGTTAAATTAATCAAAATGTACATGAAAAACTTCTGCGTTGGTTGAGGCACAACCATTCAGCAGATGTCTATTTATTGTAGATAAAAAAATGATGTACATCCATCTAAAACCGATCACATTAATACATCATGTGATTAAGAACTGGAACATGACAACATCATACAGATATCCTTCCTTTCATCACGTCGGACATTTTGTTTTGTTTCGAAATGCAGCCGGTATCTCAGCTGACGATTAACCCGTCACTCGGGAAGATTTATCTGAAAAATATAACAACTGAATAATATATGAACGTTTTATACTAATACATTTCTTCGCCGGGCGACTGAAAAAGTTTTGACATTTTTACAATAGGGTGAAATTCAACGCTGTCACGGCGGTCAAAATGTCATCATATGTCGTGTGACGCCGAAGTGGAAAAACGTTTAAAGCGTTACGCGCTTAAATAACTTTGAAAATAATAATTTTAAAAATCTGTATTGATTAAGAAGAACGAGCGGGCACTTGACATTTTTGAAAGGAAGATTTTGATGCGTATCTTTGGGCCAGTATAAAAAAAAAATGGCCTAGATAACTCTGAAGTCGGGCTATAATATGAATGGACAGGGTTATAGATGATATTATGGATCGGAATTAAAACAATTTAAACTGAAAACTTCAATATCTCGGACATGTAACGAGATGTCCAGAGATGTACGAGATCTTGCACCTCATAATGCAGGGAAATGCAATTGATTTGCCTTGAAAGAAGGAGAACATCATGGTTAAAGAACCCGCGGCAATGGTTTGGCCAGTGAACAAAGTGACGTTAGCTAATGATAGATGACCGAAAATCAAATATCAAATCACTACTGAGCACACGACCAACAAGATGCAGGACCATAAATATCTCCTTTAAAGATTCAAAATTTGAGAGAAACGGGGAGAAATACAGACCATTGGAGAAAAACTCTTGAGGAGGTCAATACCCACCAGAGATTGTAAAATTAATTATAAAAGTTTCTTGGGCTCTTCTGTCATGTGCTTCTAACCTCTCTATTGAATTCCATTATAGGATTCATTGTCAGAGTTGGTATCGTCGATTTAGCACGACCAGGTAAACCTGGTGTTGAAAGATGGTATTTTTAGAGGCCCTAACAGACAGTTGAAGAAACGGATGGATTGGGTGGGAGTTTTGTGTTCACGGCATTCTATTTCATTCATCTTCTCATACACGCTCATTGATTTTTGAAGCTTCTAACTGAGCCGTACACCTCGTATCATGAAATAATGAGTTATGCAAGAGAGGAAATGCTTGAGGGTTTAGGAAGAATTAGGTCACAGCTCTCTGCGGAATGATCGTAATTTCGTACTTCCGGGGGTTCATTAGGATATGGGTGTCGTATTGGGAGATTCTGAGAGGGGAGATTTCTACTAGTGTGGGGTATTAGTCGGGGTAACCCGTCCATTATTCCCCCTAGGCTGTACCATTGTGGTTTTCTGTCGGTTGTAGCTTGCTGGTATCTGATTTCCCTTGAGAGGAGATCTGCACCTTCGCCATGTTTATCCTACATTATCATTTTGTTTTGTTTCCTATATTTTTGCGTTTTTATTATATGTATTTGTTGTTGTCGTATGTACAAATATGTTTTTTATTTTATTTAGGTGTATTGTATTTTAATTATTCAATAAAGTTTTACTCACCAGACCCTGCTGCATTACGATGGATTAGTGTATTGGAAAAAAATGTCAACCTAGCGGCGAATGAGTTGTACCGATATGGGAGCTTTTGCTTAAAAACGGTTCTGGAAGGTTGCCATTCAATGTGAGCCGTACACCAATATCCAGTTTAACTGATAATGCCAGATTTTTTGTAGATACCCTCAGTTTCTGTTGCCTTCAACTTTCATCTCATATATATTTTTTTATTCTACTCATACTTTTTATTTCTCTAACAGCTCTATTTTGTTAGAATATATTTTAATCATTTGTAATTCACTGTCAATACCTTCTTGCACGTTACGCCTCAATGTCCACCTGTCTACTTGTGTATTATTTTTAATAATTCAGGAATATGCTGATATAACCAATTAAAGTGTAAAATTTTGAGACATTGAACAGTGAATATTGTGAAACCTGGAAATATATGTATATTATTTATAGAATATTACTGAATTTCTATTGGCGTCAGGAACTTTTTGTAATAAAATTGTTGCGTACAAGCATAGATGTCGAAAGAATCTCAGAATATTAAGGAATACCAAAATTCCACCAAATGTGGACTGTATATTTTTCACTCATTATTTTCATCAAGGTTTTGACACAAAGTATAAACGCGAAGTTTCGAGATTTGTATAACAGTATTAACTGTTCCGTACACTTTGTAACCGTATTGGTCCAAGGTCGTCAATCGACTGGTCAGCAGCGAGGCCGGGATGGGAAGGGAATGGAGGTGGGGAAGCACAAAGCATTATTATCTTTCAATAATGAATATAGTTATATCATAAATATATGTTCCGAACAATAATGTTACTTTTAAATTTCAAATTTTAATAGTTTTCTAAAATCAATCAAAGAAAACTGTATACAATAATAATTATAATATATTTTTTATACTAACATCATAGCGCATCCCCATCATATCAGTTGCCATGGGTGTTACACATTTTATTCAGTACCCATAACTTTCTGACACTTTTTGAAATTCATACATGCAATAAGCTACAACACTAGCATGCTCGAAAATTTAAAGATTCAGAATACACTCTGTCAATAAAATTTCAAATTATTTCAGTTAGATGTATATGTGGCGGACGTGACATAAATAGGCCGTTATACAGTACCTAAGAATAAGTGGTTTTAGGTATAACGTGGGAATTTTGTACATAGCAGTATAGCGTACACGTTTTTTTAACCGTTTAAATACATCAATTTATCACTCTCTTGAGTAATCTAATTAATTAAATCTAATCTCAAATTCAATGTGATTAGATTTTTTTTAAATTTTATAAATATATAACTAATTTTCAGTCATAAACATGTCTTGATTGGTTTATTTTTAAATTATCGTCATCGCAAAAGCAGATTTGAGATCACGTGTTCGTTTTTAACTACCAAAGGAACAATAAATTTATCTTAAAATCATTAAATGCTCGACCAAATTTAAAAATCACCTCTTCATATATCTTTACTAAATTTTTTTAAATATTTTAATTTAATGTTAATAAAGGTGTTTTAACATCCGTGTAAATAATTTCTGAATGGAGAAAAAAAGAACGATTTATTTTTTATATATCGATTACCATAATTTATTACCTCCGTCTGTTTGATTTTCGATTTGTAACAATTTATTTAAATGGGAGTATCCGGTTCCTTTTCGCTATCCTCTCGTTCAGTATTCTAACCTAAAACAGGCTTTAATAAGGCTCGAGAGACGGAATTAACTTTCAAGATTTCTAATGTGGGATTAGGCTGTTTGTTATAACGTAAAACACCCTCTCGTTCTCCACCCCCACACCCCCACTGCACCTACCCGGTAATACAACCTGGGTATATGTCTTGTAGGATTACAGAACCGAATTTCAATTCGTAAATTCATATTCAGTGTGAAATACTCAAGTTTTGTGATATACACACGTTTTCGCCTTTTCGCAAAATGCAGTCGTAGAAAACTTCAAATAATTTTAATGTTTTGGTTTATTATACCATTTTACTTGGAGTTCCCAGAACAGAAATCTTATTCTATAGTAATTTTCTTGTTGAATATCTATCATTCATTATCGGGCATTTAAACTGCCCAAAATCTTTGTCTCTTGTGATATTTCTCCGTATTGACATATGTTGGCCTCAACCACCTCACACGTCTCGGTCCTGAGCTAATTTCACAATTTATCCACCCATCCATTCACCATTTTGGTATTCCTTTGGGTCTACTTCCTAAAGATCTTTCTTTCTTCTTTGAAGACTAACTTGTGCCATAATGTTAATTTTTGTTTTTTGAATTGGCCACACTTTTTCCAGCGATAGCCAATTTCACATCTGATAGCTGATTTGTGCTCAGTTTTGTTTGCTATTTCACTATAAATAGACTTACGCCAGAACAACAATTGCAAATTGTACAAATTTATTTCGAAAATCGTGATTCAGTTCGCGAAACTTACCGTGCGCGACGTCTATTTTACGGTATCGACATAATCGTAATTCGAATAACCATGGATCGTTTTCACACCACGCATACTCTAAGTGATAATACGCATTCGCAGAGACGTCATACAGTACGCGCCGAAGAAGCTGTTGTTTTTTCAAATATGATGCCGGCCAAAACGATACAGCCAAAGGAGAGCGCTATAGATCCATAACTTTTTTGTTCCCCAATTGAATGGCATTAGTGTGGAAGAGCTGTGGTTTCAAGAAAATGGCACAACACACCACACAGCGCGCGCCACAATCAATTAATTGAAGGAAACATTCGATGAACGCATAATTTCGCGTAATAGACCTGTGAATTGTGTGATTTAACACTTTTGGATTATTTTCTGATGAGTAATGTGAAGTCGCCAATCTACACCGATAAACCATAGACGATAGATAACTTGGAAGCCAACATCTTCGCGTTATTGCCGATATATATGCGTTATGCGATATGCGTTTTATTCGAGACAGCCGCGGCGCGCATATGCGCGATATCATATTTTAGCACTAATGGCACAAAATTATCTTTCCAATAAAGCCGATATCATGGCAATTACCACAATTTTTGTGTTTTATTTCATTTAAAGTTCTATACATCTAAAAAAAAATACGCTGGTGGAAAATCTAAAATCAAAAGAAAAAGCTATAGAATTTGTCTTAAACCTAGTTGGTTGATTATAGCGAAACCGTAACGCATTAATTCCGATAGTAACTAAAATACTTTATGAATATATATTTTTTTCTGTATATCTGTCTAATTGATACATTTAACCTGTATGAATTTTTTTTTAAATATTTTATACACTTCTGCAAATAGTTTGCCGTGGTTAAATTTGTTCCAAGATTGAGACAATCTTTTCTATTCTAAGCTACCTCATATATTATCTTTAAAGAAATATCTTCCTTACAAATCAAAAATTTGAGAGAAACAGTAAACAGCAGAGATCACTGAAAGAAAATTCTTGAGAAATCCAAGACTAAATTCAGCAGAAATTGTAGAGTTAAGATTAAAATATTTTATATAGGTGATTTTAATACGTACATAAAAGGAAAATGACTTTCTTACCGAGTATAGTGAACCTCTCATCACTGAGACTTCTTCTTTTTCTTTTTAATCTTCTTATAATAGATTAAAAAAAGTATATATTTTATTTTCTATCTTATATCTTTCTTTCTTGTGTGGTTTGCCTATTTATTGGTCATCTGTCCGTGGTCTTTCGAGCCCCACGTTGTGCGCCATTCGATTCTCCGGAATCCTGAGTACGCGGTTTCTCGTGCCCCACGTTGGGCGCCATTCGATCCTCCGGAATTATATGTACGCGGTCTCTCGTGCCCCACGTTGTGCGCCATTTGATCCTCCGGCACCCTGACTACGTGATTTTAAGAGTTTTTCTTTAGATGGAATGAAAATGACGTACTTAATTAAAGCAGAATTAGTACTCACATCATTTAAACGATTTTCTCATATTAATTCAAAATATTTAGTTTTTAACATATTCATTAACAAATATATCCATTTTTATACCAAAAACGTACATTTCAAAATTTGTTTCAACTAAAGTATTGAACTCAATAAATTATTTAGAAATTTATCTTCCACATAACGAGCGGCACACAATCTCAATGCAATAATAAATTCGCATTAAATTCCATGTCTTAAGCAACCCCCTTGCCTACCCCTCGCTCCTGCCGCGGGACCCGGCAGCAGCCTATCCGCTTAACTCGCTAATCCCCGACATAAATTCACCCTGCTCTGAGGAGAAAAGAAACAAATGTATCAGGGATCTCATCCCCTATTTCCCGGTATTGAAAACATTTGGGAATCATTTTATTTTGGAAATCCGTCATATTATTACCTGGAACATGAAACCTGGAATTCTGGAAGCTGCTTGAATATTCTACCTTACGCATCTTAACGGTTTTATTTTATGAATCTATTTATTTTATTTCTCTACGTCATGTACTTCAACGCATCCATGTTTACATCTCTATGTCGGTGGTCCGTAAAATATTGTGAAGGTCTATTGAGTCAACTCTCATCATCACTGCCCAACGAAGCTGAAGACACTCAGCATTTACCAATGCGTAAAACGAAGCTCGAATTAACCGTAAACATATTCACTACCGACTTCATGCAACAATACCATGGTATCGAAAGTCCATTCAACACCTCCAAAAATTGCCTCCGATAACTATTTGCGTGGTAACTACTTTATTCGTATCAAATGTCCATATTTGTAAATTATGCCTTAAATAAACTCAGTGGCAACAGTAAGTAGTATATTTCTCATAATCTGTAGTCTGCCACACTCACATATACACAATACATTCTGCGACTTTTAAACTGACACGAGAGTGGTAGATGGAATATTGGAGCATCCACTACTCTCGCATTAATTAGATCACATCATTTAAAACATAACCTATAAAATCTTTCGGGCTCGTATCTACATATAAATACATACACACGTACATCCGTTAACCCGCACACATTCATTCATCTGTCCATAACTAGACAACTAACATTTCTCTCATTACCCCCATAGTGGTGACCGCGATGTGATTCGAACTCGCAACCTTTTGATTTATCATCAATATCAACATTCCTGGCTCTGCAACCTGGGACGTGTCCTGGCCTCTTCAATAATATACCTCCACTGGTCACTGTACTCGGTTGCTTCCTGCCAATTGCGGATGTGAATAATAAACAAGTGTGGGGGTAGGTGGTGGTGACGGAGGATAATGCAGAGAGTACAGAAGGTATGCGTGTGAGAATAAAATATAGAGAAGTGAGAAATGTAAAGAATCGGGTGCACTTCGTCTCGGGCCGGCCCAACCTCGAGTGCCGGGCAAAGCCCGTGGGCGGATGTGTTGTCGGCGATATAATAAATAAATAATCGGAGTCAATGAGGGTTTTTGTGATGGGGGCTGTGCGGCTCCGTCATGTCACTATGTGCGAGACGAAATCGCACAACTGCCTAACATCATTTAAAAAATGCCTAGGTCCATATATGCTTATAAACGGTCCTGGCTAAGCGGCGGGTCCACCCTCATTATGAATCCATACTGTGGCGGCAGCACTCTGCCGCCGGCTAAGATAATACAGATGTCGACTGGGAACAGCGATAAATTTGAATCTCTGTCCCCTACATAGGTATTTATATTATCCTTCTACCTTGTTTTGATTCTACCTATTCTTCTTTTGGGGCTTATTATTATTATTAGATAACTGCCTCATTAGACAGAATGCTAACTACCCCTTGATTGCATCGCTATATTATCTTGTTGGTTATAGCCTCCTCAGAATATCCAGGGCATCATACCATGTCCACAGTTCCATCTATTTTAACATTGAGTAACTTATATATATATATATCCAATTAAAGACGTTCTTGAAAAATACGAACAAAATATTAATGTCATATATTTGACAGTTCTACCATAGATAAGGAAAAAAATTGAGACCCTAGAATGCAACGTGATATGACCATGAGGCTTAGATGAGATGACAGGAGTCTCACAGACCTGGCCGTTTAAGCAAGTACTTTACAGCCTATCGAAGCAAATAACACTAACGAAGTCGCCACTGATGCCACATCCAGAAAGTCATAGACATAGACGGGGAAGCGTAATATTATTATAGATTTAAGTTTATTGATTATTTTTCTAATTGATATATTTAATTTGTATTAAAATGCCACAGAACTATGTCTAAAAAAAACTACAACTTCACAATAATAATGTGTTCACTTTAAAAATATAGAAAAGTTGTATCAAAGTTTATCCAAATTTAATAAAAATGAATTCATTTAATTCTGGCGTTTCCAATTTTTTTTTTAGATCATCTGTAATATAAAGTGGATTGCTTTTAAAAATGAAATAACAGATGTATGAAATTCGATAATTTGTTGTTAACTTACTGTGTTGACATGATGTAATGATCAGCGCATTTCCCCGGACAGGATACGTTTCTGGTTTGAATTCCGGTGGCGTCAAAATATTTTTTCGATTTATTTATTTTTTATGTTTTTAAACATTCAATTTATATTGAAAAATGTCACGCTATATTCACCTATTTCATATTTTTAAACGTAATTAAATTTATTGTGGTACTAAATGTATTTATAATATTATATTTAATATTCACTTATGTAGAATATGCCTTATTCATAAAAAAATGATAATATGTTCAATGAAAAGTTAAATATGAATTAAATATATTAATTATAAAGATACACATATAAAATCAATTTTATCGAAAAATATTGTTGTTGCGCTACCGGGATTCGAACCTGGATCTCTTCCCTAACCGGGGGAGGTGCTTTATCCAACTAAGGTAGATGGCTCTATCAAATGATGGAACGATTAAATGTATTGATTTCAAAAAAGGTAACATATAAGGTCGAAAATTGTCGCTAAAAATAATACCGCTGTAGCTTAGTTGGATAAAGCACCTCCCCCGGTTAGGGAAGAGATCCAGGTTCGAATCCCGGTAGCGCAACAACAATATTTTTCGATAAAATTGATTTTATATGTGTATCTTTATAATTAATATATTTAATTCATATTTAAAATATCACAGACCTATGTTCTGAATAATTACAACTTCACAATAAAAATGTGTTCTCCTAAAAAAATAATGAAAAGTTATATTGAAATGATGTTAATAGCGTTAACTTTGTCGTTAGTCATAATCATTAATTGTAAAAATTACGAACGATTTAATTAATAATTTAACGTCGACAGGTTTCGATACTACGGAATCTTCACACGTGGACGAATAAAACTATATCAAATAATAGAATCCCTCAAATGGTTCGCTACCGCTTTGGAAGCAACTGGAAACGTACTTTACTTCTAGACTATACAAGGCACAGTGTCGCTGCGTTCGGGTAGTCAGTTGCAAACTGTAAAGTGATTTAGTGATATAAAATGAGTTGTTTGAGTTTATACAATACAGTGGAAATAAATTATTTAATTCATGTAAAGATAATGGAGCAGTGAGAGTGACATGGCAGAGTAGCGGAAGACTGACTAGATTAGGTAGTATGGGCGATGACGACCTAGACAAACCATATTTAGATATTCAGATAAACTGTATTACTAACATCTATCTATGTACGTGAACATCCAGCGGAAAATTTTCGAGTTTAAAATTAAATAAAAATAAAAACTACAATGTTATTCTCATATTTTATTTATACAAAAAGGAGTTTATCGATGCGGATTTTAGGTTTTATAAACAATATCCTCTAAATGCCGTCCATTTCTCTAAAGACACTCTTGCAATCGGACTCTTAAATTTGCGAACACGCGAGAGCAAAGCATTGGTTCAATGACAACAACTTCACGCACCAGTATCTCATGTTCTATTTATTAACATAGCCATGAATATGAAAATATGCTTTGTCAGTAAACTTTATGTTTCCAAGCGTTTACGCTGTTCCAAAACGTTCCAGCATCGTTCTCGCTAAGGTTTCACGTAACAAATAGTCATTTTCGTTGAGAAACTGCACGATTTGCAGTTTATACGGGCAATACTGTGGTATCTTTGTCAAAATAACGTCCATTGTTAATTTTTTTATTCCAGTACAGGCTGCAATCTTCCTTATCGATTTACATGGATTGCGTATAATTTCACTTCGAACTTGAGCCACATGTTCTGGTGTCGCTGCCGATGTTGATAGTCCCGGAGGAGTTTGATTAACCAATGAACGCACGAACCAATGAATCACCGCACTTTAATTATTGCTCAACTGCGAATGCGCTGTGCGCTCCCGACCAGTAACTCATTACGACTGGCAAATCCGCAAATCACGCGCGTCGAAGAATACCCCTCCCACTTACGTCACCCTGATGGTTTACGAGCAATTTTTCCGCTGAATACCCTATATATAAAACAAAAAGTCTGACTAACTGTACTCTATAAAATTCTACAACTTTTTACCGATCTGAATCAAATTTTTCATAGTTACTCTTTAGGCTCCTGTAAAATATATATACATCATCCTCCCTCTCCGTGGCTATATCACCCCTCACCCAATATAAATGTTTTTTTTTATAGATTATTTAACTTTTTTATAATGGTAACCATAAATTCCAAAGACAAAGATGATAAATTTAATAATTGCGGTGTAATAGCAATGATTTTTCAGAATTTTCCAATAATTTATTAGAAATTGATCATACTTTTGATAAATATTATTTTAATCTTATTTTTTTTAAATAAAATCACTTTACATATTTATTTTCGGTTAGTAAATTTGACATGCTGAAGATAAAAATAAAACACAAAGTTAAATTTGCAAATATTAAAAATACAATATAAATGTGTTTTTATTGAATACTATCCATTTTGCGTAGATGCTCTTTAGGATCTAACGTAAAACATAGACATCCTCTGCCATCCCTCTGACCACATCACCCCTTCCTCCCAATACAAATGTGTTTTATATTCAATGCAATCCAATCTAAATTTTGCATACTTTCTCTTTAGAACCCCGCGCAAAAAATAGACAACCTTCTCTTTTTCTTGAACACCTCACTCTCTCCCTCTATATTAATATTATGAGTTATAAATGTTGCTTAGTTGTACTCTAGGCCCCTGAGAAATATAAAATTTATAATGAAAAGCGTTGCTTGTGATCTTGTTAGGGAGACGGCCATGAGAGAAGTGATGCTTTGTTGGCACCTGTTTTTCGGTCGATACTGACGTGTACTGAGCGATACTAATGAGAGCCTAATTTTACACCCAGGTATTTCTAAGGTGCGTTCAGGGGCCATCGCCAGTATTGTTGATTGTGTAAGTAATAGACCTCCACAGATTATCTTAAGAAACAGTGATGTGTTACATTTAATTCACATATTAACCTTTCCTCTCCGGTGATATAAATTGAGTTGACATTGTCTCTAATTATGTGAATATCTCTGTAAATATACTGAATGCAGAGTTCATATTTTACTTTCCTCCGTAATATATTTATATATTAGATAAAATAATTACAATATATAAGTATTTACCATGCGCAATAATAAACAATGTTTTCTCGAAGAATCTGACGTGAATTTGTCATTACATGTATGTGTGCGTGCAGAGAGTTGTGGTGAAGCTGAATACCGATTGTCACTTAAGTAGCAGAACGTGCGCTGGCCGAATTAGATATGTTATATGCGTCTTTATGCTGTCGTTCATAATGATTAATATTTTTTCTGATTTTTAGCACTTTTACACAATAATTTTAATGATTATTATAAGTGATAAATGTATATTTATATTTATCCGACTTTAAAATCACAAACGTTTACATGTACACTGAGTTTACAGCACCGGAACCGTAATTTCTTTAAAAATTGTAATCAGTAATATATATTTAAAATATGGGGGATAATACGCTTTTGCTATTGTTAATATTATAAAATAAGGGCCAAAATTAATTCCGAAAAAGTGTTACACTTAATTAAGATAGCTCCAGAAACTCCAGAATCAAAGGGAAAAAATCTCGACCCTCACGGACATCCTAAATTACACGCTACCTTATTCCCTTATAACACACGAGATGCTGCCACTAGGGAGCTCTGCCGCTGTTAGTTGATCTCCGCGATTAACTTATCTTAAGGGTTTATGGAAAATTATTGTTTTCATTGACTCGAAAAATAAACTTTCCCTCTAATCATATGACGTCACTTAAGTCAACAAAAACCCCTCTTAATTATTGTCGTCCAGTCTAGGGATTGCATTTTTTTTACAAATTTATCAAAATCGTAATTAGAAACTCAAATATAACATTTTTTAGTCGCTACTTATAATAAAAAGCAGCTTATTTAAGATAATAAATTCATTTTTATGTATTGTAAAAATAAACTGTTGTCTTGAAGGCATACAATACGTCAATGTAACTAATTTACCATATAACCTTTTCGTCACTGAGCGGCCAGAACTTCCGTGTTATCTGAAGCGGGGTATAGAAACACCCCAGATCATATGCATACAAACGATAATAAAAATTTCATGACGGGCGACGTAGTTCCAACCACCTAGCCGGACGTCTCTTGTCCGAATACTCCAAATGCCGCGAATCACGATAAGCGATATAGCTGTTTCCCTCGTTCGCATCTGTGGAATTGGGCTACTCAGTGCATTGTATAGTGAAACAAATAATAAGCACAATAACAAAAAAAAGACAGAGGTATGGTATCGACATGCACAGGTGTATGTACCGCGCGAAGATCACTGGACCGAAAACAATATTTTTAAATATTATACGCTTAGAAATTTGAAAAACGAAAAATGACAACATTTTTGTCACTATTTCCGTGAAGATTACAAAAAAAAGAATGAAATCGCTTTCATAATTTTTGAGTTATCAAGTTCAAAGCGATCTATGGGGAATGTGAATACCCCGCTTCGGAAAGGCAAGGTTAAGAAGTACCGTTTTTGTACATAATCGATGTTTTACTATATTATATATCAACTAACGGTAATAACTAAAACTACTCCAATTTACCTTGATAAAAAATATCGTTTATTTGACTGACAATCTAGGCAGAATAACTAAATACACATCCCACTACCGCACTTCTCAATACAAATATCAACACTGATCCGCCAGTTTTCGGACATATCTTTGATACAGTCGCATCGACACGTGCGTACTTTTTCGTATTCAATTATGATTAAAATTGTCGTTCGGGAGCTCAACTGGGAAATTCTGCGGCATCCACCCTACAGTCCCGACCTTGCTCCGTCAGATTATCACATTTTTCGGTCGCTTCAAATGCTTTGCGTTACGTTCATTGACAAATTGGTTGAAAGATGGGATGAACTTTGAATAATAATAATTTGATTGACATGTTGTAATTTGTATTTAATAATTTTGCGTTTGTGTTTTAATTTCATACAATGAATGCTAGAGATTAAATATAAGACTTGAAGCTTAATTACAATAAAACTATATTCTCTCAATTATCTTTGACGAGGAGCCATTTATTTTGTTTAAAACGCGTTCAACAAAATTTAAAAAAATTGCCACAAAAAATAAATAACTGAATTTTCTTGAATACGCCTGTATCAGAACATTTCAAACTTCCCTATTATCCGTCTCCGCTGAATCGTTAAAATATAATGTGAAATATGACTGACTGATTCAGTCGGCTGTCAGTCAGCCGGTAGCTACCTGCTGCCACAGGCAGCACAAGCGACTCAGGGGAAGAAGGATAATGTACCAGCTCGGGGAAGAAAAATATCGTGTATTATAATAGTATTGTGTTAATTTATATAATATACCTATGATAGACGGTGAGGCATTAATGTAATAATCGTAGACAAAACAATTTGTATTTTATATGTGGATGTAAGGCCTTTTTATTAGGAGAACACATTCTTATTGTGAAGTTGTAATTATTCAGAACATATGTTATGTGATATTTTAAATATGAATTAAATGTATTAATTAGAAAGATATACATATAAAATAAATTTTATCGAAAAATATTGTTGTTGCGCCACCGGGATTCGAACCTGGATCTCTTTCCTAACCGGGGAAGGTGCATTATCCAACTATGCTACAGCGACAATATTTTTAGCGACAATTTTCGAACCCATATGTTACCTTTTTGATATTAATACATTTAATCGTTCCATTATTTGAAAGAGCCATCTACCTTATTTTTACAGAATCTCAAATACCTTTGAGTAAACTGATAGCAGACGCCAGAATTCACAATAAGAATGTTTCTCCTAATAATAAAGTTGTATCAATGTGTCCAAAATTTAATAAAAATGAATTGATTTTTAAGGCCTTTTTGTTGTCTAGGTACATTTTTTTAAAAATAGAAATCAAACAAGTCAGAAATTGTGCACTGTTAATAGTTATTTATTTAAATTAACAATAATATTGCTGATACGAATATTAAGAAAGTAGATAATTATTATTTAACCCTTCCTGGCCACGCTGTAACACAGGTCTACCGCCCCAATTAAGCCTGTATATTTTCGTAAATACGTACAAAATTAATATTTTAACTTGCCTTAAAAAATCATTTACGTTTAGAATAGACTAGTGATGTGAAGGATTCACTTTATAACCAATTATCTAAAAGTAATTATATTCAATTAAATTAAAATTGCTACGTTGGAAAAAATACAATTTGCAGAAAGACAGAAAAAAATCAAACATTACTTTCACAGTGAAAAGAATAACAAACATATGAATATAATTATGTATCTTTCTCACTACATAAATGAAGAATAATAAGAAAAAAATATCGTGTTACATAGAACGTGAATACATAATATTTATATACTTCGAATTTTCTTTTTCACTTTTAATGCTCGATATTTAGAGAAAATGTATGACATTAAGTATTTTAAAGCCATTTAAGCCCGTAAAAGTATTTTTTCTCATTAAAAATGCTAAAAAAATATCTAAATACTTAACGGTAACACGTGTTGACAACACGGCTGCTTTAGAATATTTTCTATCACGGTATGGTAAAGGTTAATAACAATCATTTTGCAAAGATAAAACGAATACAAAGCATGCATTAAACAATCACATCCGTATATCTTATTTTGTGGTTTCAGTAGTATCATTATGGTTGTAAAGTGCATGATTAAACGGTCAGGTTTTTAACATCTCTAGGTTAACATTACTTAAATGTTATACTCAATAACAGTACGTAAATATATATTCAATATGAAATGAAGTGTCAATTGTAAATCGGAACATTGCGAAATTGTACGAATTTTGAGCTGTCATCTGTCTTTTCTATGGTTGTCTCGCGTCGTATCATAGAGGCCCTAAATTAAATCGTACGAATTTTTTCTATAGTCTCATTTGAAGTAATGAAAAGAATTATGCGACGCTGACAGATTGTACTATTTACGTGTGTTTCATAATCATGTATGTAAACATGATGTCGGCTTTCTCAGGAGTGTCTTTAAGTGGAACAAGTTGACGAATTACACTAACATTCTTACAGTGGTTCCAGGGAGGGCAATATAGAATGCTGCTAGATCTGGATATGTTAGTGTCATTTAATGTGAGGTACGAGTGTGTGTGTGTGTATCCGCGGGAGTGCGACATGGGATGTGATGGATGTGTGCGTGTGTTTGTGTATGTATCCGCAAGAGTGCGACATAGGATGTGACAGATGTATGTGTGTGTGTGTGTATATATCCGCAGGAGTGCGACATAGAATGTGACAGATGTGTGTTTCCGCGGGTGTACAACATGGGATGTGACAGATGTGTGTGTGTGTGTGTGTGTGTATCCGCAGAAGTACAACATAGTATGTGACAGATGTGTATGTGTGTGTGTGTGTATATGTCCGCAGGAGTGCGACATAGAATGTGACAGATGTGTGTTTCCGCGGGAGTACAACATGGGATGTGACAGATGTGTGTGTATATGTATCCGCGAGAGTGCGACATGGGATATGACAGATATGTGTGTATCCATGGAAGTGCGACATAAGATGTGACAGATGCGTGTGTGTGTGTGTGTGTGTGTGTGTGTGTACCCGTGGGAGTGCGACGTGAGATGTGACAGATGTGTATGTCTGTGTGTGTATGCGCGGGAGTGCGACATATGATGTGACAGATGTATGTTTGTATGTGTATATCCGCAGGAGTATGACATGGAATGTGACAGATGTGTATGTGTCTATATCGGTAAAAGTGCGACATGAGATGTGACAGATCTGTGTGTTTGTGGATGTGTGTGCCGATAAGATGATATATGCAGGCTCTGCACTATTCCGCCGCGAAATAATTAACTTGGTCCTTGTCTTATATTGTATTCCAGTACATAATAAGCTGCTTCTTGTGACCGGAAAAAGAGTTTGATTATTCAACTCACAACTTGGAATACAAATCCATAACCTGTATATAAGAAGATATCTCTGGCCGCCATCATATCACCACCGGCGCAAAGGGTTATTTCATTAAAAAATACCAAATTAGTATTTTAAAAATCCGCATACGGGAGTATAGATTAGCAAAAATAATGATGAGTTTGATATTCATTTTCAATCTTTCTGCATTGTGTAATAGATGTCACTGATTAAGACATCGTATTCACTTGGAATTGAAAAATTGTTTTTTTACTTGTCATATTCATGTTTATGGTTTTAATAACATCTGATGATAATCATACTATTTTAAGATATGTCTAGATGTACATATGTATATATCATGTATCATTTTACTAATATATTGTCTACACTTCATGGTGCATTGTTAAAGCAATATAATATGGGATATCCACCTTGAAACATAGATTAAACGGAAACCCGGGCCCCGAAGCAGCCACAACGACCGCCCGCAGATCCTTGCATCTCACCTAACATAATTTCATAAAACAGTAGTGTGGCTTTTATTATCAACGTTCTAGTACGAATAAAAATAATAAAAAATCAAAAATTCACCGATTATTGAGTGCGGTAACGTGGGTTGGGGATGAGACGAATTAAAAAAAACTATTTGACAAACTGAGGATTATGTTCTAGGTACCAGGCCTCCAGACTAATGAAGAATGCGCCGCAATCTCGACCACTTCGTTGTCCGATTGGTGACCGCTTTGAGCCTTTAAGATGTTGAAGATTACTCCAACGGATGCTGGAGATTAAGGACAATTTTGCCATTTGAAATTGATGTAAACAGTTACAGCCATCGGCAGCCCCAGTACTCAATTCACCGATGCCTATTTACTTGTTGAAGCTTACAACAAAACTCGGAGGAGCTAGAAAGCAGACTGAATATACCGGGGTACGAAAAAACTAAATATTTTTTTTACAAACTTCATCAATTCAAAAACGTCCCTCTTGCTTTATCTTGTTATGTTATAAAATTATATAGCCGTACATATAATTTATGATATTAATAATTAAAATTAAATTATAATAATGTTGAAATAATTGATATTAATAAAAAAAATTAAAAGCACGGCTATATAATAAATGATTTTAATATATTATTAATGTTGAAACAGAGTAAACCCACAGAATTCAATAAGAATTTAATAAAAATACAATTATATAATTTATTTTATTAAGGAGAACACATTCTTATTGTGAAGTTGTAATTATTCAGAACAGACGGTCTGTGATATTTTTAAATATGAATTAAATATATTAATTAGAAAGATATACATATAAAATCAATTTTATCGAAAAATATTGTTGTTGCGCCACCGGCATTCGAACCTGGATCTCTTTCCTAACCGGGGAAGGTGCATTATTCAACTATGCTACAGCGACAATATTTTTAGCGACAATTTTCGAACCTATATGTTACCTTTTTGATATTAATACATTTAATCGTTCCATTATTTGAAAGAGCCATCTACCTTATTTTTACATATATCTTATAATTTATATCTTTCTAATTAATATATTTAATTCATATTTAAAATATCACAGACCTATGTTCTGAATAATTACAACTTCACAATAAGAATGTATTCTCCTAATAAATATTTACATATAAAATCAATTTTGTCGAAAAATATTGTTTTTGCGCTACCGGGATTCGAACCTGGATCTCTATTTCACAAAACACCAACAGTCTGTATACAGAAAATTCTGTACAGCCATAAAAACATTATTAAATCATCATGCATGTCCTATTATTATTTTCTTTTACCTTTCTATTTTTAATACATTTAATAATTAATTATCACTTTCATATATCAACTACGTGTTTGCCTACTTTCTTATTTCTTTGATTGGCATCCCTAGTTTTGTTGTTGTTGGTATGATTAATTTATGTGGTGTGAAGATCGCTGTCAAACCACGGTCGGAGCGATAATTGCAGTTGGTACTCCGCCAGATAAGGAACAATTAATTGGCTCCGGTATTTAATTATTTGAGATAATTGAGATCTAGTCGGTGCATCAAGACTCACGAGCAAAGAAACGGCATCCGTAATACCAGGTTAGTGGTGATGTTTCTACCTGCATTAAATTTCATACTCAATACCTGTCGAAGGAATTTACTAGAATACTGTGTATTATATTTTTTTATCTCATTTTTGTTTACGCACCTTGTTACTTCGATTGGCAGCACTGGGTTTTCTGGTTTATAATAATGTGCATGTGTGTGTGTGAATATTGCCGCCTTTTTTCGGAGACTGAAAAATACGGCAAACGCCTTTTAATAATGCCTTAATCATAAGTTTTGTTGATAATTTCCACGTGGGCGAGCCAAAAACTTACTAGACTAATTAAATATGAGTAGCACCAGGTAAATATTGATCCCGCGATACTGGCAACATGAGAAGGAATGATATATCATTACTATTGACACATGACGAGTATCTACTCCCTGTGCATTTTGTTCTTCCAATATATACCTTAATATACCTGTCCCGCTCTGGACAACCAACGACATAGGTATTTCACCCACGGGGGGACAGATTGCCTTCTGACACCGAACTGTCAAGATCTGTGTTTTTTTTCTACCGTTTTCGCCGTGCGTGACGCTAAAACCACGAAGAAACGGTGTTCTCAACGGCTCCGTAAGTGCAGTGATCTCTCGGTTCTTCACAACAAACGTGCTAGTCATCTGGAGGTGAAAACGACGTCCAACCCAAGACTTTAGAGCAAGATAGGCCAGATCCATCTGCCACTATGCGTTGCATCAATTGACCAATTAGATTATTTAAAATGTATTATGTTAGAAAGTGGTTGCTTAGTATATGTAGACAATTAAATTTGTATCATTTTTAAATTTAACCTCTAAGGTAAGTCCCACATCAACCGAGATAAATATACAGGATGGCCCAAAAAAAATGAGAAAATTTCGTAAAATATGATATAATTACATTAAAATTAGTTTAACTATATCAACAATAGCTTCAATAGTTTACTAATTTACTTACTTACCTATATTACGTTTTATTTCGACAATTTCCGGTCGCCATGTTTGATTATTAATTTTCCCATTGTTTATATTTGGTTTTTTCAAATTGTCCCCCAGAATGACAAAAATCACTGCAGAAGACCGTATTTTGATAAAAAATTTGCGAATTGAAGAACGTTGGGGTGCTAGGAAAATGATCAAAATGTTTCAAAACAATGCCTGGAGTATAGCTAGACATTACAGCAGGGCGGAGCTCCATCTCACACAGCCAGAAATACAACCAACTTTCTTCGTCGTGAGTCACCAGACAGCCCAAATTTAAACCCAGCAGATGATGCAATATGGGGGGTGTTTTGATGATTTCTAATTAGCTAAATATTGTGTAAAAAAAATACATTAAGAATTATAATTAATTATATTATGTTTTGAGTTACGAGTTACTCATGTGTTACGAGATGTTCTCACTATTTTTTGCCCACCCTGTATGTATGTATGTTATTAAATAAATAATAAATTGAATATATTGCTAATATTAATAATAATGAAACAATTCACGTTTCATTCGTATTCATCGGTAGCGCAATGGTTCTCATTCCTGCCTGTCGCGCCTGAGTTCCGTGAACCGAACCCTGACTTTTGTTTATATTTTATTATATGTAGGGGTGGTGTGACACAAGCGTCTGAGACATGTACCTAACCCTATTTTTAAATTTGTACATACATATTTTATAAACAACCTTTTCTTAAGTTTGCGCTTTGGCGTTGGGTTTCCAAAATACACCCCTAAAACTTTAGATAGTTCCGTATAGTTGGCTGATCTTATAATAGCTACAGCACGGGCGGGGCGGGGCGGGGGCGCTCTTGCTATCGTACATAACACACGATTAATTCCAAAAACGCTTAAGTACATAACTTTAAATAAACGTAGACGTCTACCTACATTGCGAGTAATTCACAATTCCCCTCTCATTAAATATACTTATTTAAATATGCCAATGTGAAACATTAAGTGAAGTGGATTTTGGGTAAAATAAATATACATCATTTTAAAACGAGTTTTGTGAAGTATTTCAATGAGAGACTTAAAAATGACATCAAAATGATGAAATGTGAAAATATTGTGTTGCGCAGCCATGAAATTACACTTTTACACGCACAAAAGTGCGCACACGAAAACTGCGCACACGAAATCTGCGCACACGAAAATTACGCACATCAGATTTTTGATTTAAAAATCTCTCATTTTTAAAGTAAAATTATTTCAGAGTTAGTCTTTACATAACCTAACCTATACCCGCTCCTTATCCGTTATTAAAGTCAAAATGTACACAAGTAAACTTAAAAAAAATACATATTAGATAAAAAAAATCTTTCTGGTTTTAGTTATGATATCCAGTTTATATGATATCTACTATTTTGTTTTATAATATAAAATGTCCAATTCAGCGCTCATATACAAAATAATTTATTAACATTATATTTATTTATTTTACACATATGAAAAAAAAAACATGTTTAAGTGCACAGAAAAAGAACAATAAAGGTAAAACATAATAAATCACCCCCCTAAAGGGAAAATAAAAGAGTGGATTTAGCACAAAAAAAAATACTTCCGGCTAGGACACCAGAACCGGCAATATCTGATCAAAATAAAAGTCAGTGCTAAGTAACAGGACGCGTGGGTGACCTTCACCCTCAATCGCAGCATTTGTACGCCTCAAAAACTCCCAGCGGGACACCCACACACCCGCAATTTCTTTCTTCGCTCGATCTGACAGAACTACAGGACTTATTTTGAGTCGAAATTCTCATTCATGGTCGCAGACCATTAGAAGAAAAATAACAATTAAAAAAAAACTAAATTTTCCTGCATTTCCATTCCTCTATAGGATAAAAATATCAGCGGAGAATGGGAAAATCGAACAAAGTATTGAGGGAACAGTACGGAGAGAAGATAAGAGAGAGAGAAGCGAGAGGGAACGAGATAGGGAACAGCTAGACCGAGTAATGCAGCTTTATTTGAATGTCAGACGTAAATGGTTTGCCTAACAAAGTGGAAAAATTAAGACAAATGTCCCCAGATTGCAGGATCGGATCCGGAGGACTGGAAGAGCTTGCCGTTCAATTGGGACGATTCGCCAGTATTTTATACTTCGGGGCCGGGGGAGGGTAGCTTTCTGACATTCACCGGGACATATTTTAATCGGCTGTATTTTACAAATAGAAATCGCCGAATTTTTTTAGTCGTCTGGTAATATTAAAATTGTATCAGTTTTTTCAAAGAAAAAAAGCCTTTTTACGAGAATATCGCAGCAGTGGGTTATATTTTTGAGTAATTTTAGAATACTTTCTATGAAAATATAATATTATACATCTTCCTTTTGAACTCAATTTTCGGTAACCAACCATTTAAAAAAAATATTACTTACTTTTTCAATATAATCTTTAAAACAATTTTTTTCACAATTTTGACACGATTTACAAAATAGAATGATAATAAAAAAGAATACATTATAACTATTTTTTATCATTTATTAGTAAAATGTGGTTTTTTTTGAGGTATAGAACATTAAAATGAAGAAAAAAACACATAAAAATCGTGGTAATGACCATGGTATTGGCTTGAAAAGATAACTTTATGCCAGTAGTGCTTAGAGCTTAATATGATTCAACTTTGGACCGCTTTTTGAAGCAGCTGGGGTTGTATATCGGCAATATTGACTGTTGATTTTCCAGTCGTCTACCGTCTCTGGTTTATCGGTGTAGACTAGCGACTTCACATATCCCTACAGAAAATAATCCAAAGGTGTTAAATCACACGATCTTGGAAACCAATTCATTGGTCCATTACCTTTTGGAAACAAACCATTCTTGTGATATATTGACAAGGGATTAGAAATTATACATACAAATACTAAGGATTTACAGTTAAATAAGTTTTAAATTTAAAAAATAAGAAAAAATGTTAATAGCAAGCTAAATAACCAAATCATCTTTGCAAATAGTCACCTTTTAAATTATTTTCCATATTAGTTCTTACTTATTCACCATTTTATAGTTTTATTTTTATCTATGCTTGTATTTTTAATTTTACATTTTTTCCTGAAGAAGATACCATATGTATCGAAACATGTCGATTAATCAATAAATTGTGGTTTAAACGAAGTATTTTGTCTAATTATTTATTTTAAATGACGTAATATTATAATTGGTCATTGTTTTCGAATCAACGTAATATTATAATTGGTCATTGTTTTCGAATCAACGTAATATTATAATTGGTCATTGCTTTCGAATCAACGTAATATTATAATTGGTCATTGTTTTCGAATCAACGTAATATTATAATTGGTCATTGCTTTCGAATCAACGTAATATTATAATTGGTCATTGTTTTCGAATCAACGTAATATTATATGAGCGTTTCACCTAAATGTATATTTCTCAATCTTGTTAACAATGCCTTATCCGTGTTTGTACACATCGCCATATACCATAAAATGTTCGGTACAAATCTCATGGCTTAGGGCAAAAGAGGTCCACAGTCAAAAAAAAAATCTCTCAATATTTTTTTCAAACGATTCCAATATATTTCGACGGCTTCGAACTGTCGATAGCGGGCCTGAAAAAATATCTTTATCTATCACGCTATCCACTGACGCAAACTAGATAAATTAACTTGTCTACCTTGTTAGAACAGTTTCCCAACTTCGTAGCATATATTTCACATTCAAGCTACTCGAATAAAACCGATAAATCATAGTTATATGTGTGCATTTCTTTTTGTTATACACTGGAAAACTTTTATAAAGAGATTTCGACGCAATTCTCGTGCACAAAAATATGTTATTTCTTTGCCAAAACTTTAAAAGATAAAATTCTAATATACTCGCGCGAGAAACATATTTCAGGGAATTTCTCTCTTGGCAATATTCTCTCGGTATCTTAGAATTGTTTATTTGTAATTATTATATTAAATTACACGTTAATTACGAATGAGACTAATGAATCAGATACGAGGCGCTCGGTTGAAGGATTGGGTTTACTTTTGTACACCGACATTACCACATTGCCGCGCATATTGATAGCTTGTAATTCAAACATAATACGTATTCTTATATAATATACTACTCATTTTTACATACAGAACAAGTACTGTATATCCGATTTTCGTATTTCGTTCATTGTTTACTTTACTAATAATAAACGCAGTAGAGAAATTTAATATAAGCTCGATCAATGAATAAATACTCAGTTAATTTATTTTATTTATTTATTTATTGGTAGCTATATAATATAATGTAAAAATGTGTTTGGACTGTGCCCGTCTCACTAGAGAATTCCATGTCGAGACTGGCATAGTTCACAAGCAATTGTACAATGAATTAATATTACAAGTATTAGATAGAATTAATATTTATTACAATATTTTGAGTAGGTCCAAATCTTTGTAAGAACTAATTACTGGATTTTGTTTACTATGTTAAAAAATTTAAAATACTGCATTTTCAGACGTATTCTAGTACATGTTAATAATTCGGATGAATTTCATATAAATATAAACGATATTGCCCCTACTTCATTAATAAGTCTCAACTTCAGCGACATCTATGCTATTACATGAGAAAGAATATCAAATTTTCAAAAATATCAATAGATGGCGACAGCATATTTGATAATAAATAAGTGAAATGTTCCATTCTGATATATTCCTGATAACTTCCAAAAATTTGATAGATGTGGTAGCATGGGTAAATAAGTGAATGTTACATTGTGTAAAGTGATCACTTAAGCCAGCCGATGACAAGTCGTAAGCCCTGTAATGCCCAAGACTTCCATACTTCTCATATAAAAAATAGTAGCTTTGTCTCTATGAGACATCTTAATCTTGACAACATTTATTATTTTATATATATATAATATAATACATAAGGTGTAGTGAAAAAACAAATTTAAAGTGAACTTACAAATAAATTATTATGGATAAATTTGTGCCAATAATTATTAATGGTTTGAACCAATACGTTTACCCATATTACGAATCCAAGTTTTTATTTTCAGTCTCATGTTCAATTGGGTTAAATCTTAGTTTAGGTCTAAAACATTTGTTGTTGTTGTATGTGCTCTTGGGGTCTGCAGGTTATGTGTATTTGTCCGTCTGGAAATTATATTTTGAGTTGTTTTAAAATGTGTCTGTTTGTGTTCATATATGTACTTAAGAATAGTATTAGCATATATTTGTCTTTTATTAAAGACATCGAATTTATTAAAAATTTCGTCAGTGCTCGTTGTGATTGAGGTTTTGAGGTGGTATTTTCTGAGCTGCCATTATTAGATTCGATTGCAGACATAGTCGCTCCACCCCAAGCAATTATACCATGCTCTATGACTGATTGACAGATTGCATAGTGATTGTATTTATGGAAGAGAACTATCTTTAAAAATATATAGTGTGCCTTAAACGTGCAGATCTACAGTCGGACGTCATAAAAATAGAACATTTATACAAAATAGTTTTATTTAAATATCCACGTTGACTAAACTGAGTATCGGAGTATTTACACACTAAATCATTCAAGTAATGTTTTCAAAAATATCGTGAGCTCGGACGCAAGTACGTAACAATATGTATAAATTGATCATATGTACCTGTTAATATAATATTACATCGATTTTCGATGGTGTGAATTTCAGACTTTCTTGCACTCTTATCAAAATCTCCATATTTGTAATTCAGTTTAGAAAATTCTTTCAATGCTTCTAACGTATTTTTCTCTCTCTCTCTCTGTAGCTAATCATGTAGGTTTCACTGCCATACAGTGCTAAATTCTATATATAAGTGTCCAGCGGAAAAATTTCAAGATTAGATTGTAATTGCTCATGAACTATCAGGTTGAGGTAAGTGGGATTTGCTGATTTGCAATGAGTCATTGGTCGGGAGCGCACTGCGCGTTCGCGGTTGAGAAATATTTAAAATGCGGTGATTCATTGGTTCTTGCGCGTCGCGCTTTTTGTACTCACTTTAATATTCGACGAGTAAGTGAAAAGAAGTGTCAGACAAGAAATGTCAATGGTTAACAAAACTCCTCCAGGTCCATCAACGTCAGCAGCGACGCCAGAACGCACCCTGGACACCTCGGTCACCATACCTTACATCGTGCAACTTTTTTTTATGGGGATACCTTAAGTCGACAGTCGTGTTCGCAAATTTAAGAGTCCGATTGCAAGAGTGTTTTGAGAGAAATGGACGGCATTTAAACGATATTGTTTATAAAACATAAAATCCGCATCGTTAAACTCCGTTTTTTTAAAATAAAATATGAGAATAACATGTAGTTTTTATTTAATTTAATATTAAACTTTAAAATTTTCCGCTGGACACCTATATAAGAGATAAATTGCTACTCTTGAGTCACTGGTGTGAGTGCGATTGGTATTGGATGATATCATTGATTGAAAACTATGCTTTTAATCGTCATTTTAAGTAATACAATTTAAAAAGGCAATTCTGTGGATCGTCGGGTAACGAGAGCTAGTAAGTAAATAAAAATCAAATCAAAATACAGCGAACTATGAACAAACTACATACAATTATACAAAAAATGTGTAAAAAAATTTTTAGACAAGAACCACTTTTTAATAGAATCGAACAGGATAGAATGGGAAGAAGAAACAGGTGGGCGGGTGGAAGGAGTTGGCGAATGGAATAGGGAACTGGAAAATGAGGAAAGGATGGGATAAGGGTAAGGGAATCCTTCGATAGCGAACAAAGATGGCTCGTAAGGGTAGGAACAAAACAAAACCGGTAACAATTATACTATTTACATTAAACAATAATCATTTTGATTTAAGTACGGAAGTATGTATTTACCTATAAAAATTAATAGTTACCTATCTCAGCACTACTCCAGATATAGGTTTTGATAAATATCTTTTACGTCTTTCTGTTTATTTGTCGTGGCCCCATAAAGTATTCGAGTCTTTGTGCTAATACGTCTCCATTCTTTTAGGTTTTGAGTGGTTAAAGAGTACTCTGTTAACTTCTTTATTTGGTATCCATCATGCAGAAGACCATCCTTTTATTCGTTATCCCTCAACTGTTCCTGTTTTTTGAGACTATCACTGTTTCTTCTGACAATATGTCCAAAGCACATTAGAATTCTTTCCACGTATATGCAATCTCCGGGTTGTACATCCCTTGGATAACAACGAGTACGACACTTCCATTACAAATCTCGGCGTATTTCACAATCGAAAAAAAAAACACAGTGCTCCACCGCACTGGAGATGATTGGTCCACAACGCGAATGGTATTGCTGTTGTCGAGATCAGCTTTCAAATTTTTGATCTAGTGACGCTGTCAAAAGTATTTCTGTTATTCTTAATTCCTGGAGGACAGAGACATTAGTGCGCCTCGCGGTTCACGGTACACCCAGAATCCGCCTCTAGCACCACATCTCAATGGCATCTAACATTTCTTTTGTGTTTTTAAATAATTCCAATCACAAAACATGAGCTTTTATCTGGCATAAGGTGTCGGTCAAAAGAAGTAAACTACTTTTCTACACAGTATTTCAATATATACTAATTTCGAGTAATTATTTATTAATTTTTTGAATTGTTTCCTTTTTTAATATCGCATTACTAAATACTTATAACTACCCTGTTATAAATACTGCTCATTCAATACACCATGCTGTGATAATAATTGTGCCGGACAGGATAATGTCTCATAGAGCCACGATGTGTCGCGGCCCTGAAAAGGAAGACAGAATACATATACAGATAGACGGAACATTAATGAAGGGAAAAATGCAGTGTTGATAGATATTAAATTGATATAAAACT
Source organism: Eubasilissa splendida (assembly GCA_031772225.1). NCBI lineage: Eukaryota > Metazoa > Arthropoda > Insecta > Trichoptera > Phryganeidae > Eubasilissa > Eubasilissa splendida. Next base: position 28,428,561 of record CM062857.1, read on the forward strand.
TAAGATTTAACATTTGCCTTGTATTTTACACATACACTTTATTATCCCCTTCCTTAATGTTCCGCCTAACTGTATATATATATATATATTCTGTCTCTCTCTTTCGCATATAATTTTATATTCTGTCTCCATTGATGTTCTATTTAAATTTATATGTATTCGGTTTCTCTCTTTCACGTGTAATTTTATAGTCCATCTCCCTCTTTATGTATACATAAGTGCACTCTTTTTTGTATTTATGATCAGTTTTAAATATGTCCTGATGAAGCTTCAAATTAGTGAAACCGGTTGACGTATAATAAATTTCGTTTAATATAATATGTCAAACCACAAAGTGATTACTTTCTACGCAAAAAAAAAAACCTTTTTAATTCACCCTTCAATTACGCATAAGCAATGTCTCAATAATCTACGAGTAATAATATTATTTTATTTTTTACATCAATAGAAAATAAGTTCTTTATTCCGCATTCCATCACTTCAAAGAAATGTTATTTTTCCAAATGATTTTCGCCTCAACAACATTACGGGAAACTCTATCAATCCAATCACATTAAAATCCGAAAAGACCATCCCTCAACAACGGATCACCGGTTTGAATCTCGGGGGTGGGGGCAGCGAGGGTAGACACCATAGCCTCCGTTCGTTCCTCGAATCTCTTTCAGCAAACATGTGGAATCTGAAATTCCACAAACCACCGTCATACATCTCGTCTCCAGTGAACTATAGGACGTGACTTTTGTTAGGGGCGCTGGGAGGACTGTGTCAACAATGCCAATGTCGGGATTTCCCAGCGAAATCCCTTATTTCCTACCCTTATCCACTTGTTGCGGTAGTGAATTATGAGATTATTCTGTTTTTCATATTGTGTGCTCACGACTTTTTTTGCCTTGGAAAGGCGGGAGGTGTTTGCTGAACTTTAAGACATGAATATATTTAATTTGAGGGGTTAGAAATTCATGATTGAATAATTAAGACATTCTGACATCTGTGTTTTCGGAACTATTGATGTAGAGCAAGGAATTGAATTTGCGTACTTAAAAACATTACAACTATAAATTATTATTAATATTTGAATATGTCCAAGAACACACGATTACTGGATTTCATAGAAACAAAGCTATTTTTTACTATATTTAATGGAAAATATATGGACTTAACGACATGTCTTCGGCTGGCTTAAGTCATCACTTTATACACATATATATAACGTTCACCAATTCTCACCCCTCTATCTCCGCATATAAATATACAACTTTCAAAAATTTGATAAATGTCAAGATTGAGGGGTGAGAATTGGTGAACGTTATATATATATAAAGTGATCACTTAAACCACCCGAATACAGGTCCACCCCATACTTCCATATATTTTCAATTAAATGTAATAAAAAAATAGCCTTGTTCCTATGAGATATTTGATATTTGTTTTACTATAAATTAGTTAATGCTAAATTAATTAAATGAATGCGTTTTGATACAGGCCTTTCTTCTCTTTTCAGACAAAATAAGTGATGACGTATGGAGTAGCACTAAACATATACGAACAAAGTAATTCGTACAAATGAATATTAAAAATATCAATTTGTATGTTGAATTAACAGCACTTTGGAAATATTTTTTTGACATAATCGATGTCATTTTAATGCTATATTACTGATCAATTGAATACGTTTTGAATTATTGCCTTTTTATATACCGAGTTTGTGTTAATTATTAACCATAATAAACGAACATTTCCTAAATATATTTTTATTTGTTACTAATATTATTATGAAATTCTTCCAAGGAATGTAGCCTTCAGACTTATATTTCCAATAACTACGTCACCTTGAATAAAAACATACAACATCAATAGATTTTTCAGTATGGTAATTCGCATCCGCATACCACTAATATTACAACTGAAAGGAGCCCATCCGTACCCAGAACTATGGAAGTGGTTACTCTCGTACCAGTTCCTTTTAACAAAGCAAATTACAGGTCTAGCTGTAACCATGATTTGACAGCGAATTATTTACTGTTATGAGACATAAAGTTACATTATTTAATTATTTTTTTAGCTACTTTGGCGTATTTGAAAGGCTATTTAGAGGTCAGTGCAGAGACAGAGAATCAGCAGTATGTTTTGCTGTCCCCCTCCGCCCCTATAACTTCCTAGCACCCCCCAGCGGGAGACTCACGCTCTGATAAAGCGCCGAAGTCCTGATAAATCACGAATATTACAAAAGTGACTATTCAAGAGCTTAATTGGGAGATTATTCCACATCCATCAGATTTTTATCATTTCCGCTCTCTGCCAACTATCTCCGAGGAATCCCATTGAATGACCGATACTCTTCTTAAAAATTACCCTAAAACCACTAAATTTCTTCAGGGGTGGAATTAAAAAAGTATATAAACGTTGGAAGTCAATGGAGGAGAATATATGTATAATTAGATATTTATTTATTTATTAGAAAAAACGCTACGACCTTATACAACACAAAAAAATTGCAATGGTATATTTAATTAAGTATTTTTACTTGGAATGGGTATCACCCCTTGACACAACAACCCCCAACATGGCGGACCAGAATTTTCATGTATGGGTATTCCTTATATTATTTAATTCTTTCCTTTTATTGATTTAAGACGCCGGAGGCTCACCCTTCACCTTCCGTCTATTAGCCGCTTTGATTTCTTGGTCGAACGTTCCCCGAAGAGCCTGACGTGGACATGGACGATCGTATTTGGTGGTGCTGTATCACATTATTATATAAGTGGTAATTTATGGTAAATAACGAAGTATATGGTAAATTTTGCTCGGTATTTAATTGCCCCCCACTTCCAGCTAACGTCCAGTCTTCGCTCAAACACTATTTTACATCATTATCATCACTACTGACTCCATCGATCCTGCAAGAGCACATCATTTGCAGTTGTTATATACCGGTAACTTGGAACGATGACTGAACTGTTCCGGGAGTTCATGAGGGTGTGGGTGTCACGATTGGAGCATATAAGAGTGAAAATTCTATTTTTTTATGGTAGGAGTAACCTGATTAGCACCCCTCGTACGCTATTCCTGTACCAGAGTGGATAGGAATCATCAGTCCGGTGTCTGGACTAAACTATCAATTGTAATGTAATGATCCCTTAACCTTTGCCATACCGCAGTAGAAAATATCCGTAAGCAACCATGCTGTCAACTCGTGTTACCGTTAAGTATTTAGAGTTTTTTTTGCATTTTTAATGAAAAAATGCTTTTACTAGTTTAAATTATATTAAAATAGTTGATGGCGTACATTTACTCTAAATATCGAGCAATAAAAATGAAAAAATATATATTATTCGTAACATTCATTGATTCATATTCTATACAAAATGATATTCCTTCTTATTATTCTTCATTTAATTAGTGAGAAAAATAAATAATTATATTCCTATGTTTGTTGTTCTTTTCACGGTGAAACTAATATTTGATATTATTCTGTCTTACTGCAAATACTATTTTTTCCATCGTAGCAATTTTACAAGGAATTGAATTGAAAAATAATTACTTCTACATAATTGGTTATAAAGCGAATTCTACAAATCGTAAGTCATTTCTAAGCGTGAATGTTTTTTTTTTTAATATTGTTAAAATGTTAATTTTGTGCTGCGTGTATTTACGGAAATATATAGGTATAATTGGAGCGGTAGACCTGTGTTATGTGTACATGGTTAGGGAAGGGTTAATTGAAGTGCTGGTCCGCTATTTTTATTAATCTATTTTGTGTTCATCACTATATTCACGTATCTGTCGAATAATTTAAATGTTTTTTATTTTATATCATCTTACTATGTACATATCTTAATTTAAATAAATACAGAAAAAATCTGCACTGATAGGACAATGAATGACCGACTGTTGAAAGTCTTGCCGCGTTGTATTGCCGCAATGCTGTACTGCAACATGGCAATGTTGCCTTGTAGAGTAAAAATGTCAACCTGGTAGCGAATGAATAGGAACGATTTGGGAGCATTCTCTCATAGAACGGTCCTAGGATCACCTCTCGTTGACCTTTACTCGCTAAGTCTCACTCCAGTTTTGGATTTCTACGGCAGATATGTATTTGATGACATTATCGTTCTATCTTAGCTTAGGTTTTTCCAAACTCTTGCATTCTTTGTTCACGTGTACAGCAGTTACTTTGGAGTCGGCTTTTAAGTCATTCTCCCCGTGACTTTAACCATCAAAGTTTTCGTTTTTTTTATTATTTTTGAGAAATACCTAGTCTCGTTAAATATATAGAGCATATTTTTGTAGCACAGAGCCAAAATTGATTTTCTGATACATGTTCAAAGTTACGCATCAAAATTGGCATTTCAAATAGGTACAATCACAGAATACCAAATATATAGACAAATATATAGTTCCGAGATCAACAACTACATTTTATCAAAGATTCTACATGTTCTTAGCTCCGAAACTGTACAACACACTCAGCACCAACTGGAAATCGTTCACTTCCAACAAGATTACACAAATATGGACATCTAATATATAATCCAATCAGAAGCATCGCTATTCAATATTCTAACATAATCATTATACAGTATCTACACTAATAATTCACTAGGTTTACAACACTCTCACTACATTTTTTTTATATCTATTTTTATTTTTATACCTGTCGAATATTTATCTTTCGTTATCAACAGCACAAAAAAAACTGGCTACTTTCTTACTTAGGCAGTCTAGCAGAGTAGCCAGGACAATGCTGTATATATCAGAGGTGGAGTCTACTCCATCCCACACAATAAACTATGAATAAATACTTATTTGCAATATAATGATATCTTATGTTTATTATAATATATTCACCTCTGTTACAACAAAAACATGTATGTCAATAAATTCTAATAAATAAATAAACTAACGGAAATTCCTTGTTTGAATATATTAATTTTGGTGTCACTCACGTGATCAAATAGCTCCGCAACTTTTTTTAAATATATGACTCGATTGGAACGAAAATTCAAACGCCGACAATATAATATGCATTAATGTAAAAAATACGCCTTGTTTACACAATGATTTAATTTTCGAAGAGTAAATCAGATTTCAGATATCAGATTTATGTTTCCACAAATAATGTGTGTATAATGCATCTCGTCGCGCAACTAATGTTCCGAACACCTCTCCTATATGTGCACTCAATTTCATGTCTGCGGGTTCAATGCACTCTCCAATAGAATATAACTGAATTATTTTTTTTAATTTACTGCTAAATATTGACCTAATAAAATACCTTTATTGTTTGAATTCATAGAATTTCTGGAACGCGAGTTCGTTATTTAACTACACTACCGTCGGACGGAAATATACCCAAAGATTTCACAGGTAAACAAATCCCTGAAATTACAAAGGCAGGGTAATTAATCCTTATTATCAAGGAGCACATTCACTAATTTCCCGTGAAGCTGGTTCACGCCACAGGGCGGAAACATAAACATCCAGACAAAGGTTTTGACGTACAATAAATACACCAACTATTTTTGGAAAAGGCGAATAATTCACATTTCAATTAAAGTCATTTACAACAATTGCGTGGTAGGTAAGATTTTATTTTATTTACTGTGGACCGTGCGTAAAGTGGGGCTGGCACCTACCCAGGGGGGTAGATTTACAAAAAGTTACAAATAAAATAAAATATTTTTCTTGTCCCCAATCCGTTCAACAGACGTCAGCTATCGTCACATTGTACCCTGCGGTCCGGTGCAGCTCTACAGTAGACTGGCCAAACCATCGTCTCAAATTATTCAGCCGTCCCGATTAATATATAATATTAGTAATACATGTAATAAACTCAAACTTGTAATATTAGTGATGAACTCAAAATCACGAATCGTGTGTCACTCGCTGATATATTTGAGTCACACTCGCTGTCAGTGATTGAATATCTGGAATTCGGTACCTGCGAATTTGAAACGAAAATATTTATGAAGGAATGACGTTATAATTCGTGATTAGCGCCATTTAGTTAAATTCTACCTAAACGTTTTACGCATTTGATCCGAAACGCTGAGAATTTGACTCGAAAAATAAACAAACAAGCGTTTTCAATCTCTTTGTGATTATTTAAAATTATTTATATATATATATATATTTATTACTTATGCTATAATACGTTTTTTTATTTATTTCGTGTATTGTAATACGCGTGCGCATTAGTAATAAACTGTGATCACAATCACAGTTTTCAATCACTGATATTATCGAATTCCAATCACAATCACACCAGTGATTCAACAGTACTATTTTTTCTCATCACTAAGAAATGTATATAACGCAAGTGTTGATGACACAAGAAATAGAGGACGTCCGCGGAAGACTTGCTAAACGACCAGGTACACCAGATACTTTGAAGATGATCCCGTTAGAAGCCACAAATTCGACGAGTGAGATGAGACGAGAATTGGATCAGGATAGAAGAGTGTGGCGCTCTATCCTCTCTGTCTATTCAGCGTGATTGTAAAAATTATTTTGTGTCGTTTTTTTATTCATGTGAAAATATATTGATAATGTGATTACATTGTCACCATTTTTTTTCCGTCTCTTGCGAATCAAATTGCGTTGCCTCCGTCCGGACCTGGAGTGCGGCGCCAGAGATGGGAGAAACAGGTATACCTGATGGAAGACAAAGAAGTCTCTCTCGCTCCCCGCCTGCCCCGAATCATTTATGACAAAGTAAAGAATGAAGAAATAAGAAAATAATGTAAAACTGATCTTACAATAGTGAGTAAGATTAATAGAGGATCACTAAGGTGGTTTGATCATATGGAACGGATGAATGAATAGAAGAATCCAGAAATAGACTTGTAAACCAGATACCGGAAGGTGGTCACATTAGAAGCTTTAATAATCGACAGACTTGTATACTAAGATGTATGAATGTAAATGAGGCAAGAATTGCGTGTCAGCATAAAATAATGTAGCGCTCCATCTTCTCTGCCTACCCCCGCGAAAAAAAAATCATTTTAAAAACAATTCTGTTACTTCATTAACGTTAACTTCATTTAAAATGTGTGTAAAGATATGTTGCAAACTGTATATTTTTCTTTTCTTTTTTCAGCTGTACAAATGTCTAAATAAATCAATTTTAAAAAATAAATGAAATACAAACATTTTGTACATATGGTTTCAAAATATACGTTTTCATGCAAAACTCAAAAAAAAAAGTTTTAATGGATTTTAGAATTAGACGCTACATATGTGTAATACGTGTAAAGTGTATTTTTTCCAAGTATTTTAAATCACATATATAATAAACATCATTAATACCATAATAAAATTAAAAATTTTGTAACATTGTTTAGTCATTTTTCTCAAAAGTCACTCTAACAGGATAAAGTTTGTTTCTCTAAAACCTCCCGATTCGATGTCGGGGTGAGTTGTTGCCGCGGTAGGCTCTGCGGCCGTGCGTCAACCTACCCCCGTCTACCCTAATTACCGGGCTAACCTCTATATCCGGTGTGAACGTAGGCACATTCAGGAATTATTCACAATCCGTAGAATATGTTGTATTTTTTCCAGCAATATTTCAATGATTATTTTTAACACTTTTTCCATCATCAGTACTAATGATGACCCTAAAATGGAATCCGAAATGATGATCAGAGACATCTAAGACGTACGGCATAAACTATTTAACTAACTAGAGAACATTTTATATTTTCATCCCGGCGAAACTTTATTTTGTACCAGCAATCATTTAGATGATGAGAGAATGGTACAGAAGATATATGACTTGAAGATGGTCCTGTTAGAAGCTACAATAATCGGCGAGCTTGTATGAGAAGATGTATGAATGTGGATGAGGCCAAAATTATGTATCTATGTGTGTATGTGTGGCGCTCTATCCTCTCTGCACATACCTGTGGGGTTACGGCGTGATCGTAAGTAAGTGAGTAAGCTATAATTAATGTTCATCCCGGCTACAATTAATTTTCATCCCGGCTTCAATTAATTTCCATCCCGGCTTCAATTAATTTTCATCCCGGCTTCAATAATTCAACTAAATCTTATCGTCTAAAAAAATAGATCAACTGATAAAAAGATTTTAAATGCCACGTTCTTACTGAAAACAGCTTACAAGAGCCATTTAATGAAAATAAAAAAAATCTTTAAATCCGAAATCGTTTTAAGCGTTTCCAACCGGGGTACTAGTTTGGGGGGTGAATGGGGTAGCTCGAGGGTATACAGCGCACTGGGGCAGTGTGTACGGTCTGCGGTCGATGTGTCCGACTTGCCCACCGCACCCGCTCGCCCCGGTTCCCATGCCATACTTATCTAGTGCAAATAGATTCCTTGGAGAAAATCTTATAAGCCTTTTCAATTATATGTAAGCTGCGACGAGCAAGAGACGATACACGCCCCCGAGTACTGTCGAAGGACACATTGGCTAGAGGGTGGAGTAATTTATTTATACCGCTTCTAGGGGATGTTTCATTTAATGCTTCATTCAAGCAAGTCCTGGTTTTATTTGCACATTTAAAAATAGTAAGTACTGGTTTGACATATATTCCGTTTACGAATCTATATAAGTATTGGTTTGAACAGAAACATTATTAAATATGAATTAAATATATTAATTATAAAGATATACATATAAAATCAATTTTATCGAAAAATATTGTTGTTGCGCCACCGGGATTCGAACCTGGATCTCTTTCCTAACCGGGGAAGGTGCTTTATCCAACTAAGCTACAGAGACATTATTTTTAGCGACAATTTTCGACCCTATATGTTACCTTTTTGATATTAATACATTTAATCGTTCCATCATTTGACAAAGCCATCTACCTTATTTTTACAGAATCTCAAATACCTTTATAATTAAAATATGTTCTGAATAATTACAGCTTCACAATAAGAATGTGTTCTCCTAAATAAGAAACATTATTAACCATTATTATTACGTACAAAATGACTTATTCTTTACCAGATGCTGGTTTATCAATTTTATTTATTTATTTATACATTCGACAGAATAAAACAAAAGTAGGATTATGAACCTCCAAATAAGAAAGATCTTGAATTATGAGTGTGTTTACAACGAATAAAAAATATATACAATACATCTATAATAATACAATAAAATATAAAAAATGTTAGGAAATTGATCAGATTAGAACTTGGAAAATATGTCAAGTACATAATTATTTAAACAAATAATGGATATCTCATAGAGACGAAGCTATTTTTTATTAAATTTTATGCTTACAAACTATCTTCAGATGGCTTAAGTGATCACTTTATATAAATATAACGTTTGCCATTCTCACCCATCAATCTCCATATATTTCAATTTTTTTAAAGTTGTATATATGTAAATATGTGGACTCGCTTCGAGTAACACTACACAATCGCCATTTATAAACTAAATTTGATAATTAATTTCCCATTAACCCATTATTTTTTAATTATTTAAAGCAATATTATTTATCAATATTTTTCAATTATATATTTTGTCTTATTTTGACCATTATATATCAATAATATTATTTAATAATTTTGTAGACCTTTAAGCTATTTTGTGACCTCTTTTTACACATTTGTATTTACTGCTAATTTAATTGATTTTGTCAGTTGGTTTTGACATTTTTAAAATAACATATTCATTATATTTTAACAAACTGATACTTATTAGAAAGACATGCGTGAAGGTTTATTTCAGAATATACTCTGTTAAAAAGTAATCAGTAGTTTGTTTCACGTTACATTTATTTCAGAGAACTGCTTAGAAGAACGGGCATCTTATATAGGCAGAATTCCTGCTTACGTTCTATTCACTGGAGTATGGTAGACGTGACATAATATATATAAGGACACGTGTTTTTACATCTGAAATAACGTGTAAATTGGTCGAATGTTCGGCATGCAGGTGTTCTTTTAAATTCAACTTGCGTTAAATGCGGTACACAGGTAATGTTTTATATGGAGTTTTACGTATTTGTTAGAGTTTGTGTATTTGGGAAGTATGTTTGATAGAAACGGAAAGACTGAAAAAGATATCGAAAGGAGGGTGACTGCAGGGAATAAAGTGGGAACTTTTCAATTGAAGCAAAACTAGTGGTTCACAATGGAGTCTTGGTATCGACACTGCTGTATGGAAGTGAAGCCTAGAACTGGCAGAAGAGGAACAAAAGTAGACTGAATGCGGTAGAAATGAGATCACTTAGGCATATATGTAGCAAATTCATTTATGACAGAGTAAAGAATGAAGAAATTAAGAAAGAATGTAAACCTGATCTTAATATAGTAAAATTAAGAAAGGATCAATTAGGTGGTTTTGGAGAAAATGGTAAGAAAGATATGTGACGTAAGTGCCTGCGGAAGACTTGGCACGACCTGGTAAACTTGGATTATGATCTTGTTAGAAGCCTCAATAATCGGCGAGCTTGTATGAGAAAGAGTTTGAATGTGGATGAGGCGAGAATAGTATGTCAAAACAGAAGAGTGTGGCGATCTATTCTCTCTGCCTACTTCCGCGGGTAAAAGGTGTAATGGTAAGTAAGTAAGTAAGTAAGTAGTTTGTAGATAGATCCACGAACATGTATTCTCAGTTATATATATTTGAAACAATTACATTTATTGTAAAATGTTCAAAACACAAATATATAAAATATCTTAGAAACGCTCAAGGAAGTACGGCGAACGCGAGGAATTTACAGAGATCAGCAAGAAACATACATCAGCAAAGGATTCGACAGAAAGCCAGCAAAACCAGCAGTCCAGATTACATCTGTAAAATCGGCAGACTATCCAAGTTAGTGGTGATATGTCTTACTAGAGTGACACGGTATTATATTATCAGGACCTAGGATTAAACTCTATCGAAGGTATTTTACGCACACAACATGATAGCTGCCAAGTATCGACTTCCAAAAAGTTCCGCTAGAGAAATTGCAGTAATTTCACATCGGCTACCTCGCGCTGGAACACCCATTACTATTCCTTCCCCCTATTCAATCCACCATTTTAATTCGGCGATTATACAATTACGATCATCCCTTACGTCAATTTAAATTTCCAATATATGGATAATGCAAACAAAATGGACGGAATTCATCCCCAACTGCGCCATATCGCGTAATTGCAATTTATAACCGTTCGGATAATTAATATCCCGGTAAACCTGCGGAATAAATCGACCCTACAAGAACCCGGCTATTCGGCGTGACACTAACGGCCTGGCGTGGCGCGTCCGAGAGTCTGTGCTCGAATTTAAGGGTGATTTAAATATGTCGCACTTTTATAAATTATTGTTGCAAGTGTCATTCATTTTATGAACGGGCTCAAACTACACGTTCAAGACTTATTGAGATAAATAGTTTTGATCTTTGTAAACAGTGCCATTTCACATTCCCACTGAAGCGATAAAGTAAAAAAGATAAAACAGACATCTACGCCGCTGAAATGAACTATTTTATTTATTTACTCGTAATAAAGTGTATGTATAAGTATATTTATATATACTTTTAAAATTAGCAATATTATCTTTGTGGTTAAAATTCATATTTTTATTTATTAACAATAATATATTTTTTAGTTAGTTATGCCATCCTGAAGAAGAAAATTGTATTTTTCGAAACCGTTAGATGTATTTAAACTCAATTTAGTGGTTAATAAAAAAAAGATAATAAATAAAAATATACATATTTTATTATTTACGTGATATTTTACATAGCATGGAAATTATTTTTAGCCATGCACAGATGAAAAATAATGTTTTTAATAAGATGCTCATTTAAAAAATTTATCATAACATATACAAGCTTCATGTTCAGGTAAAATAACTCCTTCATAGTATGTAAAAGATAAAAAAAATACAGTCTTTTAATATAAATAATATATATATAATATTTTTTACCCACCTGTACAATATTCAGGCATTATTATACATCAACTGAGGCAAGTAGCGATTCACAATGAAGTCCTGGTACCGACACTGATATATGATTTGAGGCCTGGTCTGGGGTATGGTGGACGTGACATATATAAGGACACGTGTTTTTCTAACGTGGGAAATTGGTCGGATGTTCGGCATACAGGTGTTCTTTTACATTAAATTTGCATTAAATTCGGTACACAGATAATGTTTTATATGGAGATTGTGTATTTGGGAAGTATGTTTGACAGAAACGGAAATACTGAAAAAGATATCGAAAGGAAGGTGACTGCAGGGAATAAAGTGGGAACTTATCAACTGAGGCAAGACTAGTGGTTCACAATGGAGTCCTGCTATTGACACTGTTGTATGGAAGTGAGGCATGGAGCTGGCAGAAGAGGAGACGAAATGCAGTTGGAAATGAGATCACTTAGGCGTATATGTGGCAAATCCATTTATGACAGAATAAAAAATGAAGAAATGAGGAAATAATGTACGAGTATAGTGAGTAAGATTAAGAAAGGATTATTTATGTGATTTTATCATATGGAACGGATGAATGAAGAGAAAATGGTAAGAAAGATATATGATGCAAGTGTTCATGGCACCAGGATGGTTCTGCTAGAAGCCTAAATAATCGTCGGGCTTATGTGAGAATATGTATGAATGTGGATGAGGCGAGAATTATGTATCAAGACAGAAAAATGTGGCTCTCTACCCTCTCTGCTTACCCCTGCGGAGAAACGGCGTTATGGTAATTAAGTAATTTAATTTAATTAGTTGATAAATGATCCTTGTCTCTAAATACTCCGTATTTACTATTTTTCAACTGTCAACTGTGACGATGGCTCACAATTTTTTTATGATCTGGATGCTGCGACAATCTACGATTGTATTTATTTATGTATACATAAATTGTTATTCACAGTTACGTTTATAACGCCAGTATCACTGGGCTATTTCTGAAAAAGGATAAAAAATATTTATAAAATACGTTACCATAAATTACAATATTTTAAAATGATTTTAATCCATAAAATGTAATACATCCTAATCCCACTTCATAGTGTCCCATCCCATGGTATGACGCAGTACCATGAAATATGTGTACGTTAAGTCGTTCGACGTGATGCAATTTCCTGAAGATAGTTATCGTCGATAGCTTGCTGCTCAATCTTCTGAAAAATCCGCAGACGATTTATGTTCCAAAGGACGCTACAGCCAGGCAGTCAGGTGTTCACCACCCTCTGCAAGTTCTCTCTGTCACTTCACTCCGGTAACATTAAAAAAAAACGTTATTCTTATTCATAATACGGTAATACCCCGAGTTGCGCGAATTCAGAGTTACGAGGTTCGTTTGGCGACACTGCCGCCAGCTATATTCAGTGTTTCTCTCACTGTGATTGCTAGAAACTGATATCGCTCATGTGGTAGAAGATGTTGTTAATCTTAACAGCCAGTTAGATTTGGAAGTCAATGCTAATGATACCGACGAGTTTTTGGATTCGCTTAGTCAGGAGCTAACAATCGATGGGCCCATCTCTATGCGTAAACAAAACTACAATGAAAACACTTCAGACCCAATTCCACCAGAAAAGCACACAACAATCGCAAGCTTGACAGGTTTCAGCTCAATTGAAAATGACTTAAAATTTTAGAAAACATAGACTCCAACGCGTTATAGCTACAAAGCAAGGAATAAAAAAGTTATTAGCTTGCTACGAAGAAATTCTGCGTGAAAAAAAGAAGACATTGTGTCTTCAGACGAATTTGTTAGATTTTATGATGCCATCGATATCGAAGTTACTTTTTTACGTAAATCGCTTATTTTTTTAATATTTTGTATAAAGAACTGCAATTTTATTAAATATTTTTCTTCGAAACTAGTGCTTTTGTTAGTTCTTGGTCTCAATTAAACGAAATTGTATGTATTTATATGCAAAGTTGTAACCCGACTTACTCGAATTCGAGTTAAGCGATTTTCGTCCGTCCCACACCTATCGCGTAACTTCGGGGTATTACTATATTTCGATGCTGCTTTTTGTCGTGCGTAAAAAAAATTAAAAGAAAACTGAAGGTTTTAAATTTTGAATCAAAATTGAAATACTATTTCAGTTTCAGGTAATTATTTCAAATACATTATTTATATGTACCTACGCAGACAGATAATCCATAATAATATTACGTTTCCCCGTCTATTTCTTTTACTTTCTGAACATCTAGGACGTAGTGTCATAGTGCTTGATTAAACAGTCAGAAACGTGTTTTTAACATCTCTAGGTTAAGATTACTAAAATGTTATTTTCTTTTATATATTCAATAACATAACTTAAATATATATTCAATTTTAAGCTATCATCACTCTTATCTATGGTTATCTCGCGGCGTATCATAGAAGCCGTGAATGAAATCGTACAAATTTTTTCTATGGTCGCACTGTCAAAATATTTACGCACATTTAATAATCATTTATGATCTCAGTTTTTCAAGAATATGGTCGCTCTGTCAAATGCGACGCGAAACGTTAAATGTTTTCTTTTTTGTTATGCATTATAGTCAAAAATTAACACTGCCGTTAATAATTTTTGGTTATCAAAATCGTAAATTTAATGTGTTCTAAACTATTCATCTTTACTTAAATGCACATTATACTGATAAAATATTATTTTTGTGTTTATTATTGTCTAGCCGCGATTCTTATACATCATCTAAATGTCATTTTTATTCGTTTTGACAGCTAACTTACAAAGGTGGAATAATTTTAATTACATAGAGGTTTTATTTATTTGTGGCTTGTTTTGGGGAAAGCTCTTTCATTTAAATGTGCCAAGAGGAAGCAATCTGCTAGTCATTTTAATTATGTTCCATGTACGTCATTAATGCTCACCCTAAGAAGAGTTTTAAATACCAGTTAATAATAGCATGCTAAATGTCCGTTCCCGGCGTTGCCCGGATTCAGATTGAGTCGTAATTTAAGATAGGGGATGAGGGAAAGAGGGATGCCTTTGTTTTACGCAGATCCTAAATAATAACGTACATAAAACTTGGTCCAGGATGGAGGAAAGATTATATGTTCAGGAGTTGGAGAGGTTCTTAACTTCTTTCACTTGGGGAGTCGATATAGTGAAAACCTGCTGCCGGTGAAAAACATGAAAATGAGAAGCAGAAAACGAAAAAATATGACAATGTGCCAACCAATCAGAGAGTGGTGGAATAAGATCCCGTGGACTGTATCAATTACAATAATGATTAGTTGACGCTATCCGAATTGGATTCAAGAGAGGAATACTGGCAAATGGATCTGGTCTACTTTCATATCGATCCTAGATTGAACGACGCTTTCACCTCCAGTTGACTCGCATCTTTTTAATGAAGTACCGAGATATCACTGCACTTCCGGAGCTGTTTAAAACACCGCTTCTTCGTGATTCTAGCGTTACGCATGGCGCTGCTATCGGACGGTAAAAAAAGATTATTGATTTTGACAGTTTGGTGTCAGAAGCCAATCTGTCCCCCCGCAAGTATACATTAAGGTATATTGTGATGTGACATTTTCAAATGCGCGGATAGAGGGCGATGCTTAGGGGAGACGGCGCTCCGCCGCAGCGAAGGAAAAAAATAGCCAAGACCTAGATAAAAAAAACTAAGGTTTTCAACCGCAGGACTTGAGGAGACTCCGCTGTAACCTGCGGAGAGGCCGCATACGAGCGATGGCAGGCGGATGGGCTCGACGGACTCCACAGTGACAAGATGGCATCGAGGTAACCTTCTGGAGAGAGAGATCACTTCTGATAGGGATGTGGCGCGGCAACCCCCGCGGCAAACTGGGTAAAAAGCGAGGTGTGCTAAATTGTGTGTCTTCACTAGGGGGAGAGTTTAAAATGAAGAAAGAAAGTGTTAACGATCTTTCAATGTCGGGTTTGTTATGTTTTATGTGATTAATGTGTTGAAATCAAGTTTAACTATTGTTTGAGACCAGGCGTGGTGCGCTGGCATTCTATGCACCGGTGCTAGTGCACTACGTAGAAACATACAGGGTGGCCCAAAAAAAGTGAAAATATTTCGTTAAATGAGAAATTACATTAAAATTAGTTTAACTATATCAACAGTGGCTTAAATAGTTTACTAATTTACTAACTTACCTATTTACCTATATTACGTTTTATTTCGACTATTTCCGGTCACCATATTTGATTATTAATTTTCCCATTGTTTATATTTGATTTGATGATAAAATGAATGACAAAAATCACTGCAGAAGACCGTATTCTGAAAAAAAATTGCGAATCGAAAAAAGTTGGGGTACTAGGAAAATGAGTTTCAAAACAATGTCTGTAGTATACCTAGACATTACAGCAGGACGGGAGCTCCATCTCACACGGCCAGAAATACAATCAAGCCAGGCATGTGGCCACCGAACAGCCCAGATTTAAACCCAGTAGATTATGTTATATGGGGTGTTTCGATAATTTCTGATTAGCTAAATATTGTGCAAAAAAAATTACATTAAGAATTATAATTAATTGTATTATGTTTTGAAATAACTCGTGTGTTACGAGATTTTCTCACTTTTTTTAGGCCACCCTGTATATTGGAAGGAAAAATGCACCGGGAATAGGTACTCGACTTGCGTCGCCAGAGATGGTTACGAAACAGCTGATAGGGAGAGTCCATTTTTATATCCTGCAATGGTGTCCCTAGAGACCACGATAATTAAATCATTTTAGTAGTGCCGTTGAAGAAGTAGAAGAAGCAAAAGAAAAGAAGAAAAAGGTGGGCAGTGAGATAGATTTCAGTTATATTCAAGATTGGTAATAAATCTATTAGATTATTAGTCATCTATACCTATAATCAACAGGTTGTACTCCCTTCTAGATTATCTATTTAATTAGTTTATTTAAAAGTATTATAAAATAAGGTAAAATATTGTTTTGTCTGCCTTTGGTTTTTATATCAAACAAACAATTTATGTACACAAATTAAAGCAGCTAGGTGGAACTTCGTTTTTAATTAGTACTCCAATTTATTTTTCGTAATTAGAATTGACGAAGCTATCAGTTGTATTCTGCGAATACATTTTATTCGAATGAAGTAAAAAAAAATGCTGATTGTTTAATTAATTAATGTATAGGCAATGAAACTTATGTTTAGTCTTTTTATTTCCATGTTTTAATATTTTGCAATACTTTTAATGTAAACGCAATATAACTGAGAACGTTTAATCTATAAAAAAATCAAAGTTCAATTGATCCATTTATTGAAAAAATATAACGTCCAGAGAACAATATATTTTCAAATCCAGTCAAGTGACAAAGTGCGAGACTATTAAAGAATTTTAAATACAAATTAAATGTATTAATTAGAAAGATATACATATAAAATAAATTGTATCGAAAAATATTGTTGTTGCGCTACTGGGATTCGAACATGGATCTCTTCCAATCTGGGAAACGAAAAAATTAAAAAAAAAAAAATTCGAACCTAATTGTTACACTTTTCAAATGAATACATCTATCGTTTCATTATTTGAAAGCCATCTACTTTATTTTTTACGGAATCTCAAATACATTTAAGTAATCTGATAGGAGACGCCAGAACTAACATTTCATTTTTATTAAATTTTGTCGTCACAGTTGTACTATGTGCTGTAGCATAATCGGTGAATGCACGTTCTCCGGATTGGAAGAGATCCAATTTAGAATTTCTGTAGCAACAACATATATTTTTCGATAAAATTGATTTCATATGTATATCTTTCTAATTAATAGACCTATATTCTGAATAATTACAACTTCACAATAAGAATGTGTTCTCATTAATGATTAAGGAATTATTAGAAATGTGAGTGCATATGTGCTACGTAACTTATGTAGCTGTCTCTAAAAATATAACTCATGTGTGTAGGCATTTACGGGTGGAGAATCTTAGGCTCTCAGCCAAGTGGTTGAGAGTATGTCCTTGCCAGTGGCGTGCAGTAGATATAAATTTAGGTTATGCTGTTACCAATGATATTATACATTTATATATAATATATGCAATACAATATATGTACCTTTGTTTAACCAATGCCTTAAGACAAAATAAATTTATTTATAATTTTAAAGTGTTTTAAAGTTTAAGTTTTAACATAAAATAATACCTTCTTACCCATACAAAAAATGTATGGACGTTTTTAAGAACACTTTATGTGACTGAACATGATTCATTTATTTATTTTAAAATCCTTCACGTAAAAACTAAAGGAAATAATTATTTGTATTTAAAGGATAACGTAAGAAATAGTTCTGCCAATTGCATTTTTTTTTTAGTAAAATTCGCGAATTATTAAAAGAGGAAGTAGATACTTCAATGATTTTCACGCAGTTTTAAGCTTTTATTATTATTTTATTCTGTTAAAAAACAGCATGGGTAACGACTCCATACAAAACATTTTTCAATTCAGTAAATTGCCATTTACCTAACATGAGTAATTCACTAGCTTAAAGACAGAACAGAGTAATGTGAATAGCTAGATACGGCGAATACAAAAGAGCGCCATGGGTACAGTTTTTAGAACTAAGCAATTAAAGTATCTATTGGTACACATATGGCGCTAATTGTAAAATAATGTTTTCGTTTACGTTAAACCAATTATTTAATTTATATTTGTTTCCCAGAATTTTTAGTAATGGAGACATTCGTACGTCTCGCCGTCCATGGTACGCGCAACACGTGTTTTATAAAAATGAAGAATGCACCAGAGACTGTACAAGCCTGACCTTCGTTATTTTGTAAATAATCGGCGTTTAATATCTTTTAAGATAAATTGTCTCACAGCTGTAAAGCAAATAAAGTGCAAAGCAATCCGCAATAAAATTAGGCCACTAACATTTCTCTGAAAGCGAGTTCCCCCCTCCTCCCCACAAAAGTAAGCCATACACTATTATTTATTTCAATAAACTGCTATCTATCAAAATATCCGTCCGCAAAACGTGATGCAATTTTCTACCGCTAGATGCTGCCCGGATCGCATTAGCGATAGGTTAGGTTAGGTTACCCGGCAGAGACATCTGTGATCGCGAAATGAAATGAAATGCGCGGGAAAACTCCGGTGGACGGTTTTTGATTGCATTTATCTGGCACCGGTTCAAAAACGATTTCATTCAATGAAATATAATACTTTTCAGTTGAAATTTTATGTTTGTCTGTGCTCCGGAAGATAAATTATTTACCTGCCTCGGTGAAATTCGATTCGCTCTATTTTTAAAGCACCCTTTACAGCATTTAAGACTCCGTGTTACATGATACAAGGGACAAAGACATCACCAGAGAGATGTAAACATGGACTAGTTAGATTTATATTTCAATTTTAACGTGGGACTGAAAATTACTTATAATAATTAATATTAATGAGTTTATTCCAGCGCGATAGGGTTAACTTTAATGAAGACCCTATTCGCCACAAAGATAATACATATGAGATACGAAATATTATATATGTTATGAAAAAAAAAACAAAAAAAATGCAATAAAAATATTACACAAACATATACAAGGTGGCCCAAAAAAAGTGAGAACATCTCGTAACACGTGAGTTATTTCAAAACATTATATAATTAACTATAATTTTTAATTAAATTTTTTTTGCACAATATTTGGCTAATCAGAAATCATCAAAACACCCCATATAGCATAATCTATTGGGTTTAAATCTGGACTGTTCGGTGGCCACACGCCTGGCTCGATGAAATTAACATTCTCACGACGAAGAAAGTTGATTGTATTTCTGGCTGTACGAGATGGAGCTCCCGCCCTGCTGTAATGTGTAGCTATACTCCAGGCATTGTTTTGAAACTCTTTGATCATTTTCCTATCACGCCAACGTTTTTCAATTCGCAAATTTTTGATCAGAATACGGTCTTCTGCAGTGGTTTTTGTCATTCAGGGCGACAATTTGAAAAAATCAAATATAAACAATGAGAATATTAATAAAGATAATAAAGATTGCGAACAGAAATTGTCGAAATAAAACGTAATATAAGTATAGGTAAGTAAGTAAATTAGTTAACTATTTAAGCTATTGTTGATATAGTTAAACTAATTTTTATGTTTTTATTTATTATCTTTGTTTTATTAACCACTAAATAGAGTTTAAAAACATCTACAAGTTTCGAAAAATACCATTTTCTTCTTCAGGATATCATAACTAACTAAAACATATATTGTTTCTTTGCCAGAATCTATTTAAAAAAAATCTATTTTTAAAAATACAATGATACAAAAATACAAAGATAATAAATAAAAATATGAATTTTAACCGCAAAGATAATATTGCTAATTTTAAAAGTATAATTTTTATGTAATTATATCACATTTTACGAAATGTTCTCACTTGTTTGGGCCACCATGTATAGAAATATAAACAAAATATAGATAGTATATTTCAGTCAAGGCCACTATTGTATCTGTAGCTATTCTGTAGGCATTGCTATTGTTTTTTCAGGGAACCAGCTTTCCATGAGAATTACGTTATATAATTACATTAACAATATTTATATCCAAGAGCATACAATTACTGGATTTTTATCTCCAAAAGGATTGTTGTTAAGACAAATCATTGATATCTCATAGAGACGAAACTATTATATAATATGGGAAGTATGGAAGTATGGGTATTACAGAGCTCACAACCTGTCCTCGGCTGGCTTAAGTAATCATTTTACACAATGTAACGTTCACCATTCCGCCCAATCAACCTCTATATCGATCAAATTATTGGAAGTTGTATATATTCTACCATGTAGAAACACTACGAGTTTTAACTACACTTCGCTGTCGCCATCTATGGACTGAAATTTGAAGTTCATTTCCCTGAAACAGCGTAGATATAATTATAAAACGCGTCATAATGGCGACTCGGAGTGACAAAAAAAAACAATTAATAATATACTAATTTAATGTATTAATTATAAATATAAAATTGCATTTCAAAAGTCAGATCAAAATTGTCGTCGTGCGTAAAATCCGGACCACGAAAAAGCTGTTTTCTGCAGCATCCTGAAGTGCAGTGATATCTCCGTTCTTCATCACAAAAATATAAGTCAACTGGAGGTGTACATAAACAAATAAACATTGTTGAAGAGTTTTAGTTCAACCATGACAATTAAAATTTTAAATTATTCTAGGAAATTTTCCATTCTAAAGAAGGTAGAATTATTTTATTCTAAGATAAAATATTGGTTTGTAAGACTTGATATTTGGGTTAATTCATACACACAAGTTAAATACATTTACTTCAGAGCCGCATTGCAACGGCTCAAAAATATCGCCCCCATACATTATCTCCTGACCCCTTAAGCGGGCGTTGTTTGAATTATGGACCACCATTCCGGCCACGTTAATGAAATACTTCCTAACTGCACATAGGTGTATGCATATCTCAGATGGACATTATTATGAGGCAAAGTATGTAGCGCCTAATTTCAAAACCCCATAAAACGCATTTCGGATAATTTTAGTTAAATATGCAGTTTTATAGATTTTTTTGTCAGCTACATACATAATACATTGTTTCTTGCAAAAGCCATTTAAATCCAATCAAAATCAGAGACAATTCCAAAATACCCCAAAACAAACAGAGTATAAGTTGTTATTCCTCCTAAAATGAAATCAGCCAATCACAACGTTTATTGATGATCACGTGATTTAAAATCCAGTATGGCTGCCAGAACGATACATTCAGAAAAAAAAAATACATTACAGAATTGTCCCTTTAAAAAATGCAAACATTTTGAACATTTTCTTTCAAAATATACGCTTTTATCCATAACTCAAAAATACGTAAAGGTGTTTTAGGTGGTTATGATGTAGGCGCTACATATGTCTAATACATGTAAAGCGTATTTTTTCCAAGTATTAAACTATATGTTTTTAATGTAGATGTTCTCTATACAATCTAATAATATTATAACTTAATAATATTCATTTTTCCTTTTCCGTGCCATAAATGTTCTGCCTTTTCCATTTTAAACTCTCATATTATAATCTAATAAATATAATATTTTCTTAACAAATCTTTACTCGTTTTTTATACCATTAGCGTTTCCGTACTGTATTAATACAGTCAAGCAGTATAAAATAATGAGAATTGACTGCAACTATGTATTTATATGTTTTAAAGCTTCGTAAATAAATTGCCAACGCCAAACTAAACCAGTTAATTTGTTTACCTAATATAAAATTATAATAATGTTTCCTTATTAAAAAATATGTTTCTAATTAGCATCGTGATTTTATTGAAGTTGATAATAAAAAAAAAGTTGTTTTAAATTGTGTTTTTACATAAATAATTAATTAAAAACGTAAATTTACATTAAAAAATAAGTTATCGCTTTTTCAGTATTAGCAAAATTACTTTGTGGCCACATTTTATATAAATAATTAGACAAAATACTTTGTTTAAACCGTTATTTTGATATTAACAAGGGTTTAGAAATTATACATATAAATACTAGGGATTTAAGGGTAGATAAATTTTAAAATTTTAGAAATAAGAAAAAGTGTTAATAGCAAACTAAATATTATAAATAATCAAATCCTCTTTGCAAATAGTCACCTATTAAATTTGTTTTCATATTAGTTCATACTTATTTATCGCTTTATAGTTTTGTTTTTATCTATGCTTGTATTTTTAATTTCAGTATACATTGTTTCCTAAAGAAGATACCATAGGTATTGAAACATGTAGAGAATAATCGAAGTTTAAACGAAGTATTTTGTCTAATTATTTAAATATGATAATATAATAATATTAATTAATTCTGTCA
Organism: Eubasilissa splendida; assembly: GCA_031772225.1. NCBI lineage: Eukaryota > Metazoa > Arthropoda > Insecta > Trichoptera > Phryganeidae > Eubasilissa > Eubasilissa splendida. Next base: position 28,451,283 of record CM062857.1, read on the forward strand.
TTTTTTTATAATAATATATTTCAACTGGTACGGTTATGAAAGGTTAAAAACTTTTATACTACTGCTTATGATCGAGAAGCCTCGAGAACTGTATTTAAGATGTTTACTTAAAAAGGCTTGACGAAGGAATCCAACTTCCAAGTGATCTGAGGATCAAGGTCGAAGCCTTAAGTCAAAGATTGAAAAAACTCGAATGTCAGAGATTCAATAAAGATTAGAACGAAGTTAAGTTTTTTTTACACACCGAGACGGACGATGGTTAAAAACGTACCACGTCAATTAGAAGAGATTGAAAAATAATCATTAGAAGACATTGAAAAAAAAATGAGGCAGAGTGCCAACGAAGGTTAATGACGTTGTTGTCACCGCTAAAAACTGTAAACTGCAATGGACCGGTCATATTTCAAAATGCAAAGATAATTTATGGACAGAAAAAATTCTTCTGACGCGGAAAAATTGGCGAAGAACCAAAAATAATGGCAGAGTCAAACGGAGTTGTTCCTCCAGCAGAGAATTGACATTGATCGATGATGATATTGATGACTATTAGCTTCTAATTAGCCTGCAGGGTCAACTGAGTCTAACGACCCGTGCCCATGGATGAAATAATCTCCGCAATACGCTCTTATAAGATTCTTCGGAGGAAAACTATCGGCTTTTGTGTTCAACCGTGTACACATCAAGTATCATAGATTCACTATCACGCGATCTCGCGTCTCACTTCATAATTGTTGTACGTAAAATGTCAGTCACTTTTTCAGAATAAATAGTTAATTCTCATCAAATCTCATACCGTACACACTGATTTGAGTTTTCTAGTATTATTTAGAATATAATCATAAATTAATAATTACAAACTACATGATAATATGTTGTACCTTACAAGAATCAATTTACAGTATTAGATACTATTTTTTTTGTTTATTAGACTTTATTGACATATATGTCTTTGTTGTAATAGAGGTGAATATATCATAAAATAATATGACAAACATAAGATACAATTATATTGCAATTAAGTATAATACTCGTAGTTTATTGTGTGGGATGGAGTAGACTCCACCTCTGATATATGCAGCACGGTCCTGGCTACTTTGCTAGACTGCAGTCTGTATTAAAGTAGTCAATTTTTTTCATGCTGTTGTGGTGTTATTTAATTCAAGAAAGATAAAGATTCGACAGGAATAAAAATAAAAATAAAGAGAAAAAAAATGAGTGTTGTAAATGGAACTAGTGAATTATTAGTTTAGGTACTGTATAATGATTATGTTAGAATGTTGGATAGCCAGGTTTCATATATTGGGTACATATTTGTGTAATCTTATTGGAGTTTGAACGATTTCCAGTTGGTACTGAGTGTGTTGTACAGTTTCGGAGCTAATAACATGTAGAATCTTTGATAAAATGTCGTTGTTGCTCTCGAGACTGGCGTGTAGATGTTCGTTATTTGTCTATGTTGTGTCCATGATTTATTGCTTGGGGTGAGTTATTGTTAGCATGGAAATATTGGACGAGTCTTAACATATAGATTTGTCTTATGTCTAGGGCATTTTACTGTGTAAGTATAAAATCTGATGGAAATCTAAAGGGACGACCATTTATTGAATTGTCTTTTGTACTCTTTTAGCCGACTCTAATATTGTTTATGTAGTTATCAAAATCCGGTTTCTTTTTCACAAATACTTAGATTATTTTTTCGATTTAAATTTATTTTTATAAATAATCGTAGTATTATTTTTATCATTTAAATATACTTGAAATATATCTAAATTAATTCGAGTGTACAAATGTTACAAATGAAACATATGGACGAAATTAATATTGTATTACAGACGCTTTAGTGTTCACGCCATCTTAAAAAGAACACCTGGACTATTTACTACGTTCGTACGATGTTCACGTGGACCAGTTAAATAAATTGGACTGAGCAAATAACACCTGGAAAACACACATATTGTAAATCTGTATGTAAAAAAATACACTGTACATTTTAAACACCAGTTCTCTGCTGTACAACAACTTGAGTTTTTATTAATTAAATATAAAATATGTTTTATTTTTAGAGGTTTGTTGTTCGAATTGACAAAACTTTTTTCCAGCGACAGCCAACTTGACAGCTGACAACTGATTTGTGCTCAGTTTGGTTTGCCATTTCATCATGAATAGACTTACGCCAGAACAATTCCTGCAAATTGTGAAAAATTTATTTCTAAAATCGTCGTTCAGTTCGCGAAACTTACCATGCGCTACGTCCATTTTACGGTCGATACAATCGTCCATCCGAGCAAGTAATTCGAATAACAATGGATCGTTTTCGCACCACACATACTTTAATTGATAATACGCGTCCGCAGAGACGTCCTACAGTGTGCACCGAAGAAGCTGTTGTTTCTTCAAAAATGATGCCGACCTAAACGTCACAGTCAATTAAGAGCGCTATAGATCCATGATTACGAACTTTTTCGTTTCGCAATTGAATGGCATTAATGTGAAAGAGCTGTGGTTTTAACAAGACCGCAAAACATGCCACACAGCGCGCGCCACAATCAATTTATTAAAGGAAACATTCGATGTGTGTATAATTTCATGTTATGGACCTAGGAATTGGTCTCCAAGATCGTGTGATTTAACACCTTTGGATTATCTTCTGATGTAATATGTTAAGTCGGTAGTCTCCGCCGAAAAATAATAGATGATAGACGACTTGGAAGCTTACATTCGTCGCGTTATTGCAGATATACGTTCCCAGCTGCTCCAAAAAGTGGTCGATAATTGGACTTCCAGATTGCGCTTTATTCGAGTCAGCTGCGGCACCCATATGCGCAAAATCATATTTAAACACTAATGGCATAAAATTATCTTTCTAATAAAGCCAATACCACGATTTTTATGTATTTTATTTCATTTTAATGTCCTATTCCTCTAAAAATCCTGTACATGTATCTACATCTCTAAAAAAAACACCGCCTACATGCATATTTCTACTGTGTTTATTGTGATTAAATAATGCAAAATAATATGCATTAATTGACGAACCAGCACCTAAAAAATATTACAAGAAATGGAAATACAGTCATTGTTCTGTATGTTGCTGATTCGATTGTTAAAGGGGGGGGAGATAAGGGCTGTGCCCTCTTGTTTCCGACATATGAGGTGTGGCGTAAAAAAAATTGGGGGTACCTTTTTAATTTCAGGTAATTTTAACTTTACATATAATTGTATTAAGTAGTAGCAAAAATGAATGTTCTGCATGTGCGATACACCGTATATTAAAAAAAAATAGAATATAAACTATTAACCGTCGGTAGGTTTAGTTTATTGCCGAAATATTTCCGAAAATATTATTACAATATTACGTGAGGTATGTGCACGTGTTAAAAGGTTCGCCATTATTCCCCGTGGAAGGGCAAGGTTGGCAAAATATAGTGATAAAATAGTATAAAGAAAGATTATAATGGTTATGAAAATTGAATGTCTCGAAGTGTCCGTTGGAATGAAAGCCTTTATTCGGGTCGACTGATTCTTCAAAGCGTTCACTTCCGCGCTGAGGGCGGAGGCGAGGGTGGTTTCTGAAACAGCCTCACGTCTCGCAACCTCATTATTTCTACGGGGGTCGCTCCCCTTGTACCGCTGTAAGGGTTGCAGTACAGACGAGCGGCGATACGGCTATCAACAAAACTCTTAATGCAGCGAAAGATCAAAAAGTGGTTTTATTCTGATGCGTTCGTGAAAAGAATAAATAAAAGAGATTAATTATATAATCAAAAGTAAATCATAATATTTAAATAGAAATGTGTAATATTTTAATTAACGTCTTGTGTATAAAACATTTTTTATTTATTTATACATACGCCCTATTTTTACAATCCACATTTGCAGCTAGTACAAAAAACATACTTTAAATACAACTTACATATATTTAACACTTACTGCCCGATGGGTCAAAACAAAACACGTCCGGAAATGGTGAGTCATTTTAGACCCATCTCAAGTTTTCGGTTTTTCAACCGTTGTTGGAAGTTTTTTATGGATATTTTATTTTAAATTTGATTTAATGAAATAGCATGCCGCCAAGTTCGTCCTGCCATGTGGGAATGAATTGTTGGCTTGAAACATCGTCCTGCTATGTAGGGCTTATATTGCACCGTTTGTGTGTAATCGGTTTCTCGCTACCGTGCGAACCGACTAGTGCTGTACATCTTGCTATTGTGCATGTGTGTGTCCAACCGGTGTGTATGTCCAAGAGTGCTTTATACAGACCATCGGAGTACGTGTTCTAGAGCCAGAAGACCTGCGGATGCAGTGAAAGAAAATTCCGATACCGAAAGGAGTGTTTCACAGGTGGGTCGTGTTTTCTGATTCATGATGGTCCTTCAACCACCCCTTATCTCCTATTTCCTCCACCTTTCCTGCATCCCTTATGTCTCCAACTCCCTAGTTCAGACAAATACAATTAAATAAATGGTCACTTTTCTGTTACATATTTTTCTAAATTTATACAAAAAAAACTAGTGTAAATTTTACTTATTATATTATTTTATTTATAATATTTTACAAACACTGGTCTGTGTTTTGTAGAATAGGTAATGTTGAACATAGTATTATAAGTAAGCTGGCCTGATTGAACTGACAAACCGGGATGCTGTGATGAAGCCGAGGCTTTAGACGAAACATCTCTGGAGAAGATGGTTGCGAAGGACGCCCCCTTTAATATCCGAAGTTAGATTGGGGAGAAGTGCATCCCTTAAACGTTGTACGTTTTCCACTCTTCTTTGTGTTTTCACTTCACTTGGATGATAATGGCGTAAGGTTTCGTTTACTATGTAATTCTTTCAAGACAATAATAAATTTATTTGTGTTTACATATTATATAAATAATAAGATAAAACACTTTGTTTAAACCACTTCATTGTTTAAACATGTTTCGATAACTATGGTATATTTTTCATGAAATAATGTATACTTAAATTAAAAATACAAGAATCAATAAAAACAAAACCATAAAGTAGTGGGTAACTAAGTAAGAACAAATTTAATTGTATACTATTTGTATGTCTAATTTATTAATGTCAAAATAATGGTTTGTTTCCAAAAGATGATTGGAAAATTCTGAATAGTTGTTGCTATTCAAGCATCTCGAGTGCTTCTTAATTCTAATTTCAAAATTTTTATGATTTATTTATTTATTAGATGACATACATATTTTTGTTCTAACAGAGGTGAATATATTATACATAATAAACATAAGACGTAATTAATACTCATAGATTATTATGTAGGATGGAGTTGACTTCACCTTTGATATATACAGCGTTGTTAAAACAGACTTCAGTCTAGTAAAGTAGCCAGTTCGTTGATTAATTCGTAGACACCCAATTTTAAAAAAATATTATCATTATCCTTTTTAGCGCCGTTTAACGCACTTACACATGCACAACGCGATTATCAAAATTTAAACCTCTCGTTCACTTTCTTTTCCCTAACATACCCTTGAGCACGAGTAAGAAGGAAAGAGGTCGCTGCAATCAACACTCTCGAACTGCAATGAGCACAGTGTGCGTTTAGAACTGTGTACGTTTGGAACCGTACGGATTAACTGCCGTCGCATAATAATTAACCGCTAACGCTTAAAATCTACACCAACTTTAATTCCCGCTAATACTTAAAAACAATACTTTACGCGAGTGTTAACAGTGCTTATTATACATATTCTGCATCGCTTGTCTTATGATTGGAAAATAGAGAAACAATTTAATCAGCACCCAGCATCAGACAGACCGAAAAAATAAGTGGCCCCAGTCTTCTATTATTTCCACCTTCCTTGTTATTTAATATATAATTCTTTAATTTGTTATTAGTGTAAAAAGCTGGTTGGATAGAATTTAGAATATTTTTTATAATTGAATTTGAAGTAAGATTATTTAAAAACACAATTTTTCTCCACTGCTTCCCACCATCAATTATTCACACCACTTTATAGTTTTGTATTTATCTATGCTTATATTTTTAATTTTATTATACATTGTTTCCTGAAGAAGATACCATAGATATCGAAGATATCTTATCGAGATTATCTTTATTACCTATCGATATCTATAGTTTCTTCTTCAGGAAACAATGTATAATAAAATTAAAAATACAAGCATAGATAAATACAAAACTATAAAGTGGTGTGAATAATTTATGGTAGTGGTCCTGAAGAAGATACCATAGATAACATGTTGATTTATCAATAAATAGTGGTTTAAACAAAGTGTTTTGTCTTATAATTTATATAATAAATTTTTAATCTCAATAGCAATTTATTTGTCATACGTGTATTATCCGTAATATTATTGCACTTTCCCATATTTTATCTATGACTTTTATCTGAATATATTATTGGATTTGGATCCGTGGAAGTACCATCGCCAATAAGGAAAAATTTGACATATTCACCAAAGTAGCGAATATGTCGAACGTGTTTTTAATATCTCCAGATTAAGATTACTTAGATGTTTTCTCTTTTATATATTCAATAACAGTACGTTGATGTATATTCAATGTGAAATTATTCAATTGGGTAGAGATCAGTCAGAAGCATCGCTGTTCAACATTCCAACTTAATCACAATACACACTAATCATTCATTTTATTATTTATTTACAAAACATTCACTACTCTTTTTTTTGTCACTTTATATATATATATAAAATATTTGTGTTTGGGACATATATTTATGTGTGTAAATACATATTTATTCTTGAACGAAAATAATGGACTGTGCCTTCCTTCCCCCCTTCCGTCCTATCCCGGCCTCGTCGCCGAACCAGTGCGGTATACGTTTACCAAAACTATTACAATATTATACTAATCTGAGACTTTGCGTCTATACAGTGTCGGAACTCATCGTCGTCATCTAAAGGAACCATTGACGAAATAGTGATTAAAACATACAGTCCACATTTTGGATGTGCCAGCAGAATCCGAATTATGGTGAATGCCAAACTCCTTCCGTATCCTGAATTCTTCCGGCATCTATGCTAATACGCAACAATTTGTTTGGTACTGAGATTCCAAGCTACACCTTTCCTAACGCGTTAACCAATTTTAGTACGTTTTCGACATATTTGAACTTATATTTTATAGGTCTATATTATGAATATATCAATTATTCTATATTTAAAAGCAACTAGTTGATTCATTTCATTTAAATTCAAGATATTATAGACCTATTTCCTGAAATTGCAACTTTACAACAAAAATATATTTTCGTATATATTTAAAAAAAAATACAGATTTAAGAAAATGATGCGGCAATACGCGCTGAATAAATATGTGAAAGTTATACTGATACATCCGTCTTATCGAAGGCGTAAAGTTTCAGCATTCTGCGAATTGAATATGTCTACATACGAATTTATATTCATGTACTTAAGTTCACCCTGTAGGTAAGGTTTACCGTGTCTCAGCTTAAGGGTTCGCCAAAATTGTATTATCGCACAAACGAAATATATTAAGTTTATTTATTTTATTTATAATTCGACAACATATAGCTAAATAATTATTACCTAGTTTGGAAATGTTGCCAGATGAAACTAGATCATAGGAACATTCAGGGATGGTCTCCTGCAAGATGGATAGACCAAATCAAGAAGTTAACAGGGTCTTCATTAAATGCTGCAATCAAGATAGCTAAAGATCGTGAGGAATGGAGAAGTATTATGCACTGAGTGCCAGATATTTCATGGGACCACAACACTCAGTAGTTGGTAGGCAAAGAAGAATAAATTTACGCACATTATTATTTCTTCTGTTGGCACCCCAAAGTTTTGCATGTTGGTACTTATAATTGTTTGTGCCAGTGTAATATTGCCGCTGTTTTTGCACGTATCAATCGCAGTTGACCTTACAAATACGCCACGGTAGTTGATTATTTCGGCCGGTCGAAACAATACATGGAGTGGGAAAATAAATTTAAAGTAAAACTAAGTACTTGCATTGTATGAAACTCTGTAAGAAATGTTACACTAAAATGTACATTTTTCTGGTCTTTTATATCTACTACGTAAGACTTTATAAGACCAGAATAAACAAATGTTTTATGGTTTCAACAATCTTAAGGACCGATGACATGTTTTTATGGATATTTTTCCGTGCAGCATTTTTTCATGATTTTTTTTTCGTGGTGATAATGTAGTCAAGAAAAATTTAAAATCTTTGTTCACCGATGAAGATTTGAAGTTAATTCATAGCAACTTAGATTGATGAGAGGAAAATATTTTTTTCGAAGAACCAGCAATCTCGGGAAACCGGGATCTAGACGGACTGCTCGCTTTACCCCAAGTATAACAAATTCCAAAATCCCTAATGGTGTCGCCGAAATCAGACACTGCGTGCAGGAGAATAGTCGACGATCTTCGCTTCCGACTGAAAGCGGTGATGTCGCAATTTATCCACGCCACACACAAAAAATACAAACAATCTGATCACAACACAAAATCACACAAAACAATGCTCCACTACACTGGAGGCAATTGTCCACACCGTGAATGGTATAGCGATGTCAAGATCAAACAGATAGTATCTGGCGTCCGACTTACAATTCACACTGAAGGCAAGCAGTAAAATGGGTCAAGAGTAGAAATTTGGATGCAGATATGTGTCAATAACATTAGTCGCGGTCAATATTAAAACGCGTGCCAATTGTGTGTTTTATAAATACGATATTTATTTTCCTGTCCGCTATCACCAGTGTCAGTTAGCTCGCCCAAATATTTTTTTAGAAAAACCTCTCATCCTGAACTAATTGCACAATTCACAACCATAAATGCATTTTAACACACACCTACGTGTCATCTTCAAATCAATTATTCGGTTATGTTAAAAAATTGCATAAAAATATCCGTTATACGATTGCAGGTTAGTCTTCGCGAGGGTGCAGCCGCAGCCGCGGCCGCAGCCGCACGCACCCCTTGGCCCGCCCCTGCTCCGGGGCATAATATTTTCGATCAATTTTTCTTCCGAAGTAAATCTCGGGGAGTTCATCGCAAATTCACGATCCGTCGACGAGTCGGAAAATATTTCACTCATAAATTTGAACTTCATACTTTTTCTTTGAAATCAATTCTGATATTGAGAGAGCTGTAAGTGAGCAAGAAACTTTGCGAAATGCGAAAATTTGCCAGGTCATACGAAGCCAGATTGTATGGCGTCTTTTAAACTACATATCCGTTTCATTTTTATGTGTATTTATATGTATTATACAATAGTATAAGTATTAGTATTAATTATGTGTAGTGCGTGTGCGGTAGACACCATTACTAATATCATCATACAACTCTAAATGCTATTCTCGGATAAAAGGCCACCGTTCAATGTTGAACGATGTACCATGAGCAACCGCGTGGAGAGGGAAATTTGGATTGATACGTGTTCATAAAGCTCTGATACCACCAGAACTTTGCTCGTACCTGAACTAGAAGTCCGTAATAAGGGTAGCCCTCATCATTAAATATGTGTACAGGTCCACTGTTATGTATGTACCAACACTGTTAAGTCTCACCTACCCCAACTTCCCAGAAGTCAATCATTTAACTTTATTATGCGGGAGTCTTCGTCGGTCCCACACATCACAGCTAATAAAAATACGCGACTCTAATTCAATAACATATTTAAATATATGCAAAATGGAAAAAGAGAAGAATTTCAATGCAATTTAGCAATTATCGCAAATACTTTAAAATTTAAACCCTCCAGCGTGCTATCATAAAAAACATATAACATAAATCCATAGAACATAGTTTTACATAGAGATGAAAAATTAAGATGCAGTAGTTCAAGGCAGACACTCAGAGATCCATTCATAAAAAAAACACTCCCAAAAGAGGGACAGTGGACGAGATACAAAATGGATTAAATCACACTTACACGGACAGACTAACGGAGTTGCAAAACACGAGGTATAGAGAGAGAGAGAGAGGTAGGCGCGTAGGTGGAGCCCCACGCACGCAGGCCGGCCTAACTACCCACCCAAGCTCCAACAAGTCACCCATACCCAAATAAATTCCTTATATAAAACCGACCAGTATTGTACTATGTTATTCTTTATAAAAGGACATGTGTTTAAACTATGGTGAGCATTTATTTTAATCAATCTATATTTGCTAAAGCAACTACCTCGTAGCCAACATAAAAGATAGCCAGATCCTTTTTCAATTAGATTGTGTTTGAGGTTAAAACGAGGAAGGACACAATGTCTGTTCGTTTCGATACATCTTTGTGAATTTGTTATTTGTACAGTTGAACTTAATAAACATAATTACTGCAACCGCCAAGTCTTCATATTCAAAATCTTCCTTGCTGGTACATTATTTTTTAGACTCAGAAACATCTTATCACCTACATATCTGAAAATAATATATTACGCGTTTGTACAGTCACATTTGCAATACGGTATTATTGGATGGGGAGGTGCATATAAAACTTCAATGTCACAATTAGAAATCACTCAAAAAATGATAATAAAAATTATTCTAAAAAAAATAAAGACTATCCAAGTATACCAAAAATAGTAGACATATACAAAAAAAAATCAATTATTCAAATTTTCAAAATTAAAAATCAATTAAATTTTAGAAGCGAATTCCGATCTACAAGATCAAATTGACATCCCAAAACTAAAATATACCGCAACTCAAAATCAATATATTTATCAAGGTATCAAATTTTTTAACAATCTCCCCATCACAATTAGAAAAATTACGGACTATCATAAATTTGTAACTGAAGTTAAAATATGTACACAGACTAACTGAAACATAAATTAACTCGAATATACTCCTTCTCTATACACGAGTCTTACTCTCATAGTGAAGAAACAAATGTTAAAATGTTAATCCACTGATTATTGAAATTGTTTTATATTTTTAATATCAATAAAAAAAGAAAATAATAATAATAATAATATCACTCTTACGGAGAGTGTGAGATCAAGAATCCAGAATTGAGAACTGACTTTTGATTCAGCGAGAGGCAGAGTAACATTTTTTGGGCCGAGAGAAGATCTCCTTCTTATATCTGGAGAGAAAGCAACCCTAGACTAAGGTTGGAAAAAATGGCAATAGAATATTTATAAACACAGATTGAGCCTTGATTGGTGATCGAGTCAACTTCAATGAATGGTGAAAAATAAAATGGTAATGTCCAAACATTGGGAAGTCTAACCCACCAGCACTAGTTTCTTCACCTAAATTGTATAAATAACCTTTATACTATAAACAGATAAACGGTGAATACCTCCTTGAACTTTTCTTCTGGCAAGTCCAGATTAAATCATCAAATACTATACTGAGGATAGTGAAGATGAATAAAGAACCTTCGCGAATAGCGCGTGTCTTCTTATTATAACTAAGTTTGTATAAAAAATTAATACAATTATTATTACAGAACGTACCAACATCAAAATAGTTCCCCCTAAAGCAACGTATTCTGTCCAATGCTTTTTTTCATTGCAGGAAGCAGTATTAAAAATCATTTTTGTGAGATTGTATAGAGCACGCATCGTAATCCGATTTACCTCCGCTCATGACCTCCAATAATATCCTTCGTATCTTTCATGATTTTAAAATGAATGTATGCGCTTGAGTGTAGAGCATAAAGTATTAATTTTCAAAAAATTTAGTCCTCACGGAACTCTTTCGTTATGTTTCTTCTTCTTTCCTCGCTCACATTAGTATTATCATATAAAGGGTGTGAAATAAAACACATAAAAATCGTGGTAATTGCAGTGGTATTAGCCCCCCCCCCCCCCTATTTTAGGTTATCTCTAATCAGATGCAACCTTTGTACTTTTCCATGTTTTCATCGTTCTGATGTTGCATCCAGAATAATTTTCAAACTACGGTTAACAGAGCTTGGTTAGCTTTGATGAAAGATGGAGGCAATCGTGCAACATACTGTCCAGGGAATACGCAACATCTCCAGCAATACATTTCAAAGGCATCTAGTTTACGCTTGTCACTAATGCAAAAGTTTGGAAAGTCAACAATAAAAATAATTTGAGTTGCTTATTTTATGTCACTGTCTTTTCATATTCTCTACAGCTGGTTCATCGCAACCTTAGTTGATTGTGAGCGTCTTCAAATTTCCTACCCACCATCAGCAGTGTTCGTGACGTTTATGTATTAATTTTGTTTAAAATAGTTAAAAACAATACATATATAAAATAATAATCTTCATAAAATTCTTGCAACTGCTGACTGTAGCAACGGAAGACAGTTAGAAAAAACCTATTTGAGCGAGAATTCTATAAAGCGCGACCCTTTACTGCAAAGCGCACTCAGCATATCCATTACCGCTTCTTCCCAGGGACGTGGACGGAATAATCCGCACCCAACATGTCCCTTCCATTCACTCGGATACAATTCCCATGCTGATCCTGATGCCGAGAAAATGTCCTTAGCTGGGGGGAGAAAATATAGTCTTGTTTCAATTTCACCAAGTAATACGGAAGGTCTTAAAATAAAGGACAAATGCATATCTAAGATGTTAAGGATAAGAAGACAAATCCGAGTACTGCTGCTCATAACAAATCCCTTTATTTAGGCTATCGCCGATTACTGTAGGCTAGGCCCTACGGATGAATATTCGACTGTTTTGTGGCTCGCGCCCGGCCATGACTAATGTTAATCAAAATATTGATATAATTCTGTACTAACATGTACGTATAATGTGATAAATGTAGCTAAGTTTATAAGTTATGTTGAGTATATCGCTATCACGTCGGGGTCACCAAGTTGGGGACCACCAAAATGTAGGTGTGTGTGCATGTATGACTCCAGATCAGAAGGGTTTGAATATATGACGATGATATGTGAATATGATGAGATTTGAATGAATACCCTCACAATTCAATATTTTGGATGCCTCAATAATCACCCGAATACCCTCGGATTTTTGGAGTGCACTGTCATGCATGTTTGTGTCAAAATATGAGGATATATATAGATGTAAGATGTACTGAAATTATTAAAAATATGAAAGTTAATTATCGCGAACTAATGTTGGAGGCAGTTATCAGAGCTGATGCTTGGAATACCTTGTAAGTAGAGTATTGCTCATGACTAAGCTCATACGAGTGCTGCTGGTTGCGTTGGTATTGTAATAAACTGTCGGTACACGTCTTGTCTTGCTGGAGGGAGTTGCATTTCAGATAAAATCTTACTGGGTGCGTTCGGCATCGACAGTTCTCCATACTTGCAGTGACATTACGAAGATGAATAATAATAGCTTAAAGTAGAATATTTACTGCAAATAAAGGTAAATAATTGGAAACTAACAGCAGAAGACCCAGTGAATGAAAAAGAATTAGCTAGAATTTTTCATAAAGAAAAGAGCTTAATGTCACAGTAAAACCATGAAGACGTGTGACAGAAGTCTAAACGTACAGCAGTCTTATGACAAATTTTAGATATCTCATAGAGACGAAGTTTTTTATATTACGAGTATATTATATGGAAAGTATGGAAGTATGGGTACTATAGAACTTACAACCTGTCTTCGGCTGGCTTAAAGTGATCACTTTACACAATGTAACGTTCACCAATTCTACCCACAAACAACCTCCACATCTATAAAATATTTGTAAGTTATATATATTTGTTACCATATAGAAACTTTAGTACAACTTCGTTGTCGTCATCTATGGTTTGAAATTTGATATTCATTCCCGTGAAACAGATGTCACTGATGAGAATCTTATTTTTTAGAAATATGAAAGCTATATTCTTTATCTGTATATATGACAAATTATTAACACATTATTAGACCAGTACTTTTATACTCCTATATAGTATAATAGCTTGGTCTTAATGACAGTGTCTTTGAAGGTAAAAATTCGGTAATTTTGTATTCTTGGACATACTTAAATATTCTGAATTCACCAGTCTAATTGGACTGTGCTGTATTTAGGTAATATACATTGATAATTTTAAACTTGGGCACTTTTGCTGAGATGAGAAATAAAATAACTTATACTTTACTGTATGTAATGCGATAATATCATTTTCTACCTACCGCGCTTAATTTAACTCGGGTAACTTTGTTCACTTAAATTCATGCAGCAGTAAGAACACAACTATTGCCAGAAAGCCAACCTTTGGGGGGCGAACCGGAGAGAGATTTTTAGCCGAGATCTCCGTTAGACTGGGATAACTAAAGCTAAAAAGATTTTTCCAGTAAAAAGATAACATCTCTTAAGGATGCGATGTTTTTTAAATTAAACACTAAACGAAACCCTCTCCGCTAGAACTTTCAGTCTATTTTAAAGCGGTTTTATCTAACACAACCAATTTTACTTTTAAATACAAGCTGGACTCTTAGAGCAACATGGATCCCACCTTTGTACTGATGTTAAACAAATAACTGAGATTATGTGTAAGTACATTTCTCCTCTGGGCAGATGAACTTACTCCTGTGTATGAGATCAGAAGGCCAGAAGGGTCCTCCGGAGTTGAACCACGTCTCGATGTAAATGTTCTCCGCAAGCTCTTCTACCTGAAGACTCTGGAGTTACTGAAGGACCAAAGAGAGGAAATGATTGAATGATTAGAAGGTATGGGTCATCGCCTCCCACGATGCGAGTTGGACGCAACTTCAAACACATCTGGGAGTTCATTTAGGTATGGGTATCGTATTGGGAACTTCTTAGAAAATAAATTCCGTTTTTTTTTTCATGGCGGAAATGATGGTAGCGTCAATCCGATTGCCATCCTCGTTGTTCCTGTATCTGAGTAGATTCCAGTTGGTTATGATCGGTCTAGTTTAGACTAAACTGTTATTTGTAATATAGAGATCCTTCAAGAGTGTGCTAGTTTTATGGCATCGCTGTCTGACGATGCCAATTTTTTATTTATCTGTTACGCCATTTCACACCATTATCTAATCTACTAATAATAATAGTAATCTACTGGCTTCATTGATATCTGTAGGTGCACATCCCCTGGAGTTGCTAAATACTGTGAATGCGGAATGATTTAGACGTAACTTTCAACTCTTTCAGGGGTTCTATGAGGTGTGAGTATCGCGTTGGGAGCTTCTTGTAAAGTAATGGTAGGGTCAACCCGATTACCATTCTCATTGTTCCTGTATCAGAGTAGATTCCAGTTGGTTGTGAATAGTGATCTGGTCTATACATTGTTATTTGTAATGTATTAATCCTTCTAGAATGTGCTGGTCTTATGGCATCGCCGTCTGACGATGGCAATTTTTTTATAAATGTATATTATGTTTAATGATGAAAAATCTCGTGTTTGTCTAATAAATTATATTTTCTTTATTTATTTTATTGTTGATACATAATATCCATATTCTTTTGCTGAATCTTCTTTTGCTGTATATTATTTTGCAGATTCTCTACTGGTTATCATCTAGTTAATATACTGACTGTATGCGACTGGTAAGCAGACGGTCGCCATTTATTGTTTTATTTCATTTGTGGAGGAGAAGGGGGTGGAGTATTTGTATGGAACAGGTTCCTAAAGAGTAACTATGCAAAATTTGATTTAAATCGATCAAAAGGTGGATAATTGTATACAGAACAGAGAGACAGATACTGGCACACACACGCGGATACAGTAAATGACAGATAAATTAACATAATGATATATAACTTTCGCAAAGAGACACATCAACCACCTCCCTCCGGCCGTGTAGCACTCCTCTATTAACCCTCACATGACCGAGCACATTCAAAAACTTTGACGTTAAGTGGTGTTTGAGGGGTAGATACCACCCCCGCCCCGCGCTAACCTGAAGGACCGTAGTTTAGGGGGATTCCGGCGTAGTTAGTACTTCCGTCAGATGTCTCACTTCACCCGGGATAATATTTGGAGATCGAGGGCTCGGCTGGGAAAATTATTCAAGTGCTAAACTGCTGCCGTACCGAGTAAGGCCATTTATTCAAATGGAGACTTTCGCAAATATATTCATAGATTTATTTAAATGAACGTGACGGAGGGGTGTTTGTATGTGTGTATGTGTAGAGGTCTCTACCCTTGTGAATCTATTTCGCTACAGCCTATAATTATTCTACCTTTTTTATCGTATTTCGTAAATATTTAGTTTATGATTCGATGAACAGTCGTTGGAAGCAACATTCCCTGTAAGATGAAAGTACCAGTGACTGATTTTTGGAGACAATTTTTTTATGTTAATTTAGTTGATATATCATAATGTATACATATAACGTAACTAATCTCATGTCACTTATATTAACCGATTTATTTATCTTTTTTGAGTCAATGAGACAGCAATTTCAAACATATAAAAGATGTCAAGCTTTCGTGGCATACTCCAAGAGATTGCACTTAGATCTGTGCCTGCAACTCAACTCAACTCATAGAATGAACGTGTTTTACAACAAAGATGGAATTATTTTTGCTATTCTTAATTATTATATGATACAAAATAAACACTATATTTCCCCATTTATGTATATTTTCTCAGGTGCTGGTTTTATCAATCTTATGAATATTTTAACAAACAGATAATGATTTGTTTAGAGATGCGTGTAGGTTATGTATTAATTAAAACTCCGTCAATAAAGCTCGAGTTGTTTCATGTTGGATTTATTCAAGGGAACTGGTTTGAAAATATTTACCGGCGTCATATATAAGCAGATTTTCTGCTGTTAACGCGCATTTTGTTCCTTCGACCGATACCTCTGGGATTATTGTATTTTTTTGGATTTTGGTATTGCTCATTTATGTTGTGTGAATGTTTGCGAAATGTACATAGGGCATCGTGGATTTTTGTTATCCATGTGTTCATAACACACACGTCTGGAGTGATCATTGTTTCTAAGTATATAATGATAATACATATAATGATAAGCTAAGGCGTTATATTAACCCTTACAGCCCGGTGGGTTAAAACAAAACACGTCCGGCGACTGTGTTTTCAGTTTTTCAACCGTTTTGTGGGAGATTGTTTATAGATATTTCATTTTAAACATGATTAAATGAAATGGCATGATGTGCCGTAATGATTCTGATAAAAAATTAAAGTTAATAATTATAAAATATTACGAATAATGTACATATTCTCACGCATCAACAGACGCCCTACACAGCCAAAATACAAAAATTCACTGAGCATGTAATCTTCTCGTCGGAACCCGAACAGGTAGTGTCATAAAATTTACAGGTAATAATTACAATAATAAAGTAGGTATATCAATGTGTTAAAAATTCAATAAAAATTAATTGATAATTCTGGCGTCTGCTATCAGATTAATCAAAGGTATTTGAGATTTCGTAAAAAACAGGTAGATGGCTCTTTCGAATAATGGAACGATTAAATGTATTAATATCAAAAAGGTTCCCCTGCATATACACTGCTGAGACGTTTTATCTTCTGAGTCTTGTTGTGAATTTACTTTGTCTTCCGAGAAGGTTCTATAAACAGACATATTTGTGAAATTGATGTGAAAATACTTTACATGTATCAAGCTTCACCTCCTATACGTGTCTATTTAAGTCTCCTTTCCAATTGCGCAAATAATTGCACTGTTCACATCAAAATAGTTTCTCTCCAGTCTGCGTAAGCACACGCCTATTTAAGTTTCCTTTCAGATTGAATGAATAATTGCATTGTGAACATGAATAGAGTTTCTCCCCAGAATGTGAAAGTACATGATCGTTATAATTGCGCGAATAACTACACAGAAAACATTGAAATACTTTCTCTCCAGTGTACGTAAGCGCATGACTTTTTAAGCTTCCTTTATGATTATATGAATAATTGCATTGTGAACATCGATAAATTTTCTCCCCAGAATGTGAAAGCACATGACATTTTAATGATCCTATAATTGCGCGAATAATTACACAGAGAACATTGAAATACTTTCTCTCCAGTTTACGTAAGCACATGACTTTTTAAGCTTCCTTTATGATTATATGAATAATTGCATTGTGAACATGAAATAGAGTTTCTCCTCAGAATGTGAAAGTATATGACATCCTAATGAAGCTTATAAGTGCGCGAATAATTACACAGAGAACATTGAAATACTTTCTCTCCAGTGTACGTAAGCGCATGACTTTTTAGGCTTCCTTTATGATTATATGATTAATTGCATTGTGAAAATCGATAAATTTTCTCCCCAGAATGTGAAAGCACGTGACATTTTAATGATCCTATAATTGCGCGAATAATTACACAGAGAACATTGAAATACTTTCTCTCCAGTTTACGTAAGCACATGACTTTTTAAGCTTCCTTTATGATTATATGAATAATTGCATTGTGAACATCGATAAAGTTTCTCCCCAGAATGTGAAAGCACATGAAAGTTTAAGGATCTTTTCTGATTGCAAAAATAATTGCACTGTGAACATGAAAATAAATTGTCTCCAGGGTGCCTATTTAAGTCTGTTTTCCGATTGTATGAATAATTACATTGGAAACATGAAAATAATTTATCTGCAGTATGTCTCAGTAAGTCTCCTTTCCGATTACGCGAATAATTTCACTGTGCACATGCAAATAGTTTCACGCCAGTATGCGTAAGCACATTACTTTTAAGGCTTCCTTTATGATTGGATTAATAATTGCACTGTGGACATGAATAGAGTTTCTCCCCAGAATGTGAAAGCACATGATATTTTAACGATCCTTTCTGATTACACGAATAATTACACTGGCAACATGAAAATAATTTCTCTACAATGTGCCTATTTAAGTCTCCTGGGAAAAAAAAAGAAAAATATGATAAAATCAACTCTTGATAAATTTATTTAGGAATATACTTTTTCTTACGTGTTGTGCACTCTTCTTTCGTACATTTCGTCTTTAGTACATTTTTGAGGAACCAATCATGTACGAAAGTTGAGGTCCGCCAGTATTTATTTGTTAAATTTATAATTTATATACCGAATTTCTACGAATGTTCATTGTCTAATTGTCAATTAACATATTGGTATTTTTCATTAATTATATGCCTTTGCAAAGTTACTTTATCTGGTAACCAATGTGTCTGAGAGAGCGAATAAAATTGAAAATTAAATTCAATATTATTTTATTTAATCCGATTGCTTGGTATCTTTATTTATTTCCGCTGTAAAGCACAAGTCCATAAACTTTGCATTTAAATCTTTTATTTTTTTATTAATTATACTTTTTTTTTACTAACTTAATCTTTTTTTATTTATATAAAACCTGGCTTTTTCTCATAATGTGTGTCAATATTAATATACTTGATTATTAATTAGACCCAACGTATTCTGATATATCCCGAGTCGAGAAAATTTCATTATAAAGTCCTGAATCGGATACTGAATAGTATTGGAATGGTATGCGTGCCATACCCTCGTTCTTGGTGTACAGCTCTGTATTCTGTCACCTTTGTACTGTTAAAAAAATGCAAATGACGAGGAACGATATGGGAGCTTTTACTCATAGAACCATCCCATTTATGGTCAAAAACTTCTCTGGATATCTCTGGACACGTCCAAGACATTTACGTTTTTGGATTTAATTTAGGTAAACACTTTGTTCCTTTATTAATCATAACGTTAAGATAAATTTTGCAATGATAGTTAAATATTAAAAATGAATAAAAAATACATTAAAATAAAATGTGACTTTAAAGATAAAATACTCGACAACCGTACTAAATGTTATATCTACGTCCAAGAATCGCATTGAATTAAGGGTTTGAAAATTTACTTCGGAATTAATTTAAGCCAAGTGGCGCGGAAGCACCAGATTCACCCCGTTAATGACAGGTTGTTCGACTTAAGTTTTTGCAATAATAAAGTCACCATTGAACCTCTGCTGTCCTCATGTTCGAATCCTAGTGACAGCATTAATAAATTACATTCAACATTCCGCTAATTCAAGAGGTAAAATCTTACTAAATTATATATATATATATATAACTAACTAACTAACTTAACATCACGCCGTAGAGAGAGTAGAGCGCCACACTCTTCTGTCCTGACTCGCCTCACCCACATCTTTTCATACAAGCCCGTCGATTATTGAGACTTCTAATAATCTTAAAATAGTAAATGGCATACTGGACGCCCTTAATTTAACTGAAATGATTGTATACCACGTTCCTGCGCGGAGTACCAGATCGTCGGCGCTGTTCCGTGTAAATTCATCATATACTCATTTTTATAAGAATGCACCCACACACAAAGACTTCACAGGCATGGGAACGATTTTGGTCTTGTAGATATATTCCGATGTTCAATGTTTAAATATAAGAGTGACGTTTTTGATGCTGTTCTGAGTCAAAGATGCAACTGATTTTGATGATTTTGATAACCTAAATTTTTATTGTTTTTTCTGTCTTTTTATTTTTATAGTTTATTTTGCTTATTTTTAAATTTCTATTTTTCTATTCAATTTATATATATATATTCCATGCTACTTGTGTAGCTACTCGTACATTTCTTTATATATTTTATACCAAACCCATAAAGGCGTTAATAAATGATTAAATATCTGGTTTACTTGGCCGTTCTGCAAACGTCCTCTATTTCTGGTGCCATCAATATCGTTCTTATCATTCTCTCATCATTGATCCTTTCTTAATTTTACTAACTAGGCTAGGATCATCTTTACATTTACTTCTTATTTTGTCATTCTTAACTCTGTCATAAACGATCTAATATATCTAATTACCAATGCATTTAGTTTACTGCCAGCTCCAGGCCTCCATTGTGTACTGCTAGTCTTACCTCGGTTGAGAAGTTTCCATTAGATATTATTATTATTACATAATTAAAACCTTTCGTAATATCACGTTTTGATCACGACAAGACGTCAATGGAAAATTTTGGGGAACCAAAGGCGCCGAAAGGTAATTGGTGACCCCAAAAATAGGCGTTGCCATAATTGTTAGTTTGCTTACCACCAATTTTATGCCAAACACATGCCATATCGATTATTCTAGATCAAGGTTGGCAAATTATGTTTGACTAAGGCATACATTATAATTGACGGTAAACAAAAGAGTAATTGTTGTAAGACATCTTGTTTTTATTAGGAAATCTTCCAAATTATATTTCCTATCACCGGCCGTCCGACCGAAAACAATTTATCTTCGGGCTCCCCCTTGCAGCAGATAAAATATCTTCAATGAAATCAATGTTCAGAGTAATGAAAGAAAATTAGGTGAATCGGTTAATATTAGCTATCTGATCCATCGCCAGGTGGCGGTAACGGCCGGATATACGTCATCGACTCTAGGGGATGAAAAACAGTTTACTGTTCTGTGAACATTTTCTTTGTCAAATATATCTTTTGTTAACAATAATATTAATTATCAAGAAGAACACATTCTTATTGTGAAGTTGTAATTATTCAGAACGGACGGTCTGCGATATTTTAAATACTAATTAAATGTTTTAATTAGAAAGATAAAATCAAATTTATCGAAAAATATTGTTGTTGCTACCGATTATGCTACACCAACACAGTCGATTGACGACAAATTACAAATAATGGACATACAGGTTTGATAGCGTGTTGATACAGCATAATCGGTTCCCCGGATTGGAACAGATCCCGGTTCGAATCCGGTAACAACAACATAAAATTGTTTATATATATATATCTTTCTAATTATAGACCTATATTCTGAATAATTACAACTTTACAATAAGAATGTGTTCCCATAATAATATATAAGTTGTATTAATCTCCGGTTCTTGACTACTGTCTTCCATTTCAGAATCTGTAGTAGCTCTACCGTTCCCGTAATTTCCTTCGATAGCTGATACCCAGGTTTCCGATTGACAATAAAGGCATATGTGATAGATGAACACTGCACTAACCTTTTTATTGTACATACTGATTTTCTGTTCCGATGTTGTTTTTCTTTTGGCTGGGTAAATTTCGAAGGACAATCGGTTTATTTGGACCTCTGGACTGGTCAAAACACAAGATGTAATTGATTCGCTTGTCGTTTACCACTTCCTTGCATTCTCCAAAAAAAGACGGCAATACTCACAATATTGTCAAACAGGAAACCCAACAAGTAAACTCAATGAGTAACAAGGTGCATTAACGTTCACTGTATCCTTTTTCATGCCATCCTTTTAGCAAAATCGGAATCTCTCCACTTCTCAAACTATCAGAGTTTCAATTAAGGATTATTGGTCAAGTCCATTAATCCATATTAGTTTAAATCACCTTATTACAGCAGCATTGAATTACGGGACGCCGTGGCTTGTGAACCGTAACTCTGAACAGGATGAAGCAAATATTAAATGTGTCGTAGGTCTATTTCTATAGTATAAAGTTCTCTCACAGACGAGTGTCCCAGTTTGAGTATTGTCACCCGTCGCGCACTCTCCGTAGAAAGAATCCCTGTACATATTCACTCTTCAAGTAATCTCACCAATCTCGGTATTCAAGAGTTGTGTCATCATTAATCTGACGTTAAACCTCTATTACTGACTTTATATCCATCTTGTGTCAACATCTGTGGTGTAGTGGTTCTCGGAGTGCATTTATCTCTATCCTGGCCAGCGTGTAAATATCTTCCACGTTCTGAGCCCACGCCATTTTGTGTAGCGACCACGCGTTATTTCACCACTCATCGGCAAATATCCCACTGAATCTCCGGCGCAGAACATCATACGATTGTATGTACCGCTGTATCTGTATCTTCCCATCTCACGGATATTATTACTCGCATTACTCCAACTGCCACGCGCCCGACCGAAATCTTCGTGAACATCGCCATCGCCCTCTGTCTCCACTTCTTCTGCTGCGAAGGAACTCCTTCATCCATTAAGGGTCCGTCGCTGGTCCCATTCTGCCGACCATCCCATCATCACCACCACCTCGTCAGACCTATGTGCAGGTCTACACCTTAACATCAAATTTGTGCTAACTATTGTTATCCTCGAGGTCTTCTCCATGTGACACCAGCCTGGCTGACGAAAGTGATATCCACTCCACGGAATAAACCAGTGCTATCCATCATGATTGAATATTGACAGGTACAACTGATTAACCTTGATTTGATATATATATATTTATTATCTCAGTTACATATTGTGTATTCCTATACTTTGTATTTCATATCGGCCATTTATGTCAGCCCTCATATTTCATAATAGTAATACTGATCCATTTTTATATTCCATTTTATTGAATAAATGCTCAGTTTCTTAGAAAAACCTATACCATATTTTATTGAAGTATTTTTCATCATTCTATCTCTGATATCCGCCACCCATATGAGAAGAATAATCCGTGCTCTGTCGAGCTAGTCGAGCATCGGATTTAAGATAAATATTTCATATCTACATAACCTCAAATGTACTAAACGTTAGACCTTTTACGAACAATAGACAAGGTTTGTAAAGGTCGATGTGAAAAGTGCAAGCAAAAATTGAGAAAAATATATCTACTCATCGATCTAATCCAACGATACTTCACTCATCGTGGACGGAAGGGTCAGGGCTTACGCTTTCGCCGATACTACAGCATCTAGTGTTGCCGCGGTTATGCCATCCACGAGTGGTTTGCAGTTAGATGCGGGCACGAAGACATGATTCCGATGATTAAAGGAGCGAGGACATAGTGTCGCGTTGAAATGTTTAAAACTACGTTAATCGTACATAGTCCGAGAGCATTTTCAAATACTGACAGTATATTTCTTTGTTTACTCTTTTAAAAAAATGTACCGTTAGAAACAAAAGGTCTTTATGAATTTATCTTTCAATATTCATTTGTAATTATAATACTTAAATCTACTTTACAATTATACGTTTTATATTATTTCTTTGGAATTTCAAATGGTGTTAAAATGATTTATCGTTCGCGTGATGAGGCTTTAGTTGGTCCGGCACATAAACTAAATTCCTCTCCGCAGCATGCGCGCAAAGTGAATTTAGTTTGGTGGGTGTAAATTATGTATAGTATACTTGCGGCGTTGGTCGGTGCGAATAAATCGTAACAAATGGCCTTCCCTGGTAGCGCTGACCGCGCGATATATGGCCCACACTGTACCAGGAGAACTCAATATGTGGGATTTATTTCAATTTGATTTTTGCACCGCGAATTGTAACAGAAATGTGGTCAGTGGGTGTAACAACGTGGGTACGGATCTAGGGGGCGGGTTATTACATTTATGTATATACTACGTTATGCCAATAATCCTGCCTGTCAAAGTCAATAGACAGCAAGAAAAATATCTAAGTAGCGTTTCTACTGAATCCATACCAATTTGAATGCCTTGATACATACGACGAAAGACTCGAAAGTTTTAACCTAACCTAACCTAATGACATTCTATAATAACTTTAATAACAACAGCACATCCCCTCAATACTTTATCAAGTAGACTTAAATAACTGTCCGATAGATGAGATCTCCAACCCTATTTCATACAAAATGTTACTAAACTACTCGCGCCCGTAGACATGGCCGGATAAGGGCTCACTTATCAACCATTAGGGCCCGAACCAGAGCGACCAATAAGTATAAGCAAATAAACTTTTTGCACCGGAGACGGATACTGCCAAGCAACTAGCGATCACTTCTCCGCAGGCTGTCCTAATACCAGCATCTCCGGCGAGCAACTCCAGAGTTCTTAAAGTTCCAATAAACGAAACGTTGTAAGTAGTCTTTCATTTACATACCCTGCTCTAGTTACAACAGACACCCTACACTGCGACATACAATCCACACGCGTGAGACAGAAATAGGTTAGGTGCTTCCGTCGAACAGCATCTTAACCTTCTGACACAATCTCGAGTAATTCACACATATTTGAATAACTTCAACACACATACCTCAACTCCTATAAAACTATTTCATATGTTGTGTATACATTTATTATTTTTATATCTGCCTCACTGGGCTTCGCCCGTACTGAGGCAAGCGTTTTACATTGTTATTCAATAATCATATTATAATACAAATTAAATGTATCAATAAGAAAGATATACAGAAAAAATCAATTTATTTATAATCCTTAATAATTAAAATATACATGATCTCGTCCATTGAATATATTCTTCCAGTTACAAGTTCAGTTTTAAGTCTCTAAATATGTTAATAGTCATTTGAACTTGTAATATATATATTCGCTTTGAAAGACCAACAACTGTCACATGGCATGTGATTAGATTTCGTTGACCTTGAAACCCACGCACTTTTGTACTTATGCGGTAGTTTTAATAACGTGTTTAATCTCTTCAATTGTAAGATCATTTTTATTTTTTATTTATTTATTTAGTGTTTCTAGTTGAATTATGTAGTTTTATCCATAATTGTGAAATATTATTACATTGTATCGTAATGTCATACCAAGACATGTTAATGACCTGTTGATAATCTGTATGTGTATTAAAAATAAATAAATAAACAAACAGATTATTCTACCAAATGAAAAAAAATATTCAATAGCCATTGTATCGCACAGGATTGAGAAGTCACCGAGGTGATGCCAACTAATTGATGTTGTAAGAATATGAGGCAGTGATACGGAGGTATAATCATCAAAATGGTGCCGGAGAGACATGGGATAGATTTCGATAAACAATGACATTATAAAATGTGTCTGGCTAATACGGTGGGAAAAATATTAATAAATAAATGTACTGTTTGTAACTAAAATAAAAGTAGGTATTCTGCGGGCGGGGTCGCATTCTCGATTCTGTCGCCGTAGTATACCTAGATTGAACATTTTATTTCTTCCAACATCATAATCATCATCGTATAACAATTTCGATAACTCGTTTAGAAAGGCACACATTAAAAGCCTTCTATATTTAATTACCCAGGAACACAATAAAAGTGTGATTTTATTTAAAATTAATACACCTATAATTTGTTGTGGTGTCCTGGTACCATCTAGCTGGAATTAGTCAAAGATATATTTCAGATTCATTTCAAATAAAAAGATCGTCGTTTCCAATAGGAGATAATAGATGTCACTGTGTATTAAACGTAACATATATTCAGACAAATTATAGATGTCTCACAGAAATGAAGCTATTTATATTATATTATATATGGGAAGTATGGAAGTGTGGGGACTTTTCATGCGTATTCTAGGATTATATGTTAGTTATTCGTCATGTATACAAATAAAGAATATAGCTTTCATATTTTTAAAAAATAAGATTCCCATTAGTGACATCTATGCTGTTTCGGGGGAACGAATATCAAATTTCAAACCATTGATGGCGACAACGAAGTTGTACTATAGTACTTGAAAGATTTCTATAGAATTGGTGAACGTTTCATTGTGTAAAGTGATCACTTAAGCCAGCCGAAGACAGGTCGTAAGCCCTGTTATACCCATACTTATATACTTCTCTAATGGAGGTAAAAATTCAGTAATTGTGTGTTCTTACAAAAATTTTGACATACTTGAGTATTGTTAATAACATATCATATATATTCATTAAAATTTGGAAATTAAATAGGATTATTAAAGCGAAATTAGCAATACTCGGTGGTGACTATATTTATTCGATAGATTACTTAACGAGTTAAATAAAAATGCGACTTCTATAAAAATATAATATAATAAAGTTTGGCTTTTCTGGCGTAAAATGAACCCAAAGAACACACATACCATTATCGTCGCGAAGAAAAACAGTGGATCCAAACAAAAACCACCGCCGCTGAGAAAGGGAGCCGGCGATTCCTCCCTCTTTCTGAAAAGTGGTAATGATGGATGATATTTTTCTACCCTGTTACTCTACCCCGCCGACGTCCGCGGCAGGTCCTCGCCAGACCGGGTGGGTAGATACGTGGAGTCTGAACTGGACCAAGCGAGGCGGGCTTTCTTAGACCGCTTATTTGGTCCCGAGATTTAATACCGCCACATTATCACGATCCATTAGCGGGCTTTTTTATTTAGTCCGGCAAAAAGAAACAATTTGATATCGTTATTTATGGCCAAATTATTGGAAAAGTGGAAATAAAAAACATTAGACCGCTATGAAGGAAATAAATGTAATTTTCTTGTTCCCTGCCGTCTTTCAACAAAATGACGTGATAAAATACTAAAAAAAGTAATATCATCATGTATGGCTTAAAATTAAAAAAAATAGTATCATATATCATGCTGTGGTGAATGATTAAAACCCCAAAGAGTCCCACCCTATCCCGAAATCTTCCAATCAACAATTAATAGAACCTTTTATAAAGTTAAGTTTGATTTATTATGTTCCGGCAGTCAGTTACTAATGCTTTAATTTTTATTTTTTATATGTATTGTATGGCACACTTTTTTTTCGAATCGGCAACACTCTACAGCGACAGCCACTTTGACAGCTGACAGCTGATTTGTGCTCAGTTTGGTTTGCTATTTCACCATGAATTGACTTTGACCTGAACAGATGAAACACTGAAGAGACTGTTACTGCAGTGGAGCATAGTATTGAGGGGGACGCGAATTAGCCGATTCGCCATCGTGCACAGCAATATCCACTTTCTGGAAGATTGTGCGGAAAGATCTTGGTTTACGAGCTTACAAGGTACAGCTCGTGCAAGAGTTGAAGCCGCTTGACCATCGTGTACGTTTCTCAAATGGGCCAAAAACGAGATTATTATTTTTTTATTTAGGAGAACACATTCTTATTGTGAAGTTGTAACTATTCAGAACATAGGTCTGTGATATTTTAAATATGAATTAAATATATTAATTATAAAGATATACATATAAAATCAATTTTATCGAAAAATATTGTTGTTGCGCCACCGGGATTCGAACCTGGATCTCTTTCCTAACCGGGAAAGGTGCTTTATCCAACTAAGCTACTGCGACATTATTTTTAGCGACAATTTTCGAAACTATATGTTACCTTTTTGATATTAATACATTTAGTCGTTCCATAAAAATAAGTGTAAAAATAAGGTAGATGGCTCTGTCAAATGATGGAACGATTAAATATATTAATATCAAAAAGGTAACATATAGGTTCGAAAATTGTCGCTAAAAATAATGTCGCTGTAGCTTAGTTGGATAAAGCACCTTCCCTGGTTAGGGAAGAGATCCAGGTTCGAATCCCGGTGGGCGCAACAACAATATTTTTCGATAAAATTGATTTTATATGTATATCTTTATAATTAATATATTTAATTCATATTTAAGAGATTATTTTTGATAATTTCGCGTAATGGACCTGTGGATTATTTTCTGTGGGAATATATGATGTCGCTAGTCTACGCGGATAAACCAGAGACGATATACGACTAAGAGCCTAACATTTGTCGCGTTATATATACGTCCCCAGCTGCTCCAAAAAGTGGTCTAAAATATTAAAATATTTAACCACTAATGGCATAAAATTATCTTTCCAATAAACCCAATACCGTGTGTATTTTATTTCATTTTAAAGTTCTACGCCTTTAAAATAAACACCCTTTACATCTTTATTACATTTGGTCAATTACTGACGTGGGTTGGCTCCGGTTTCATCGCACGAAAGCCATCCCTGTACAATATTCATTCATAAGGTATCGACGATGTCGAAAGACTCGATTCCAGAAAGCAACCAGAAAGAAGCTACGAAAATTATGCACCCCCAAAAGGAAAGCGGATAGGGGCGTCTTGTTTTGTATATAAAACTAACAAACCCATTGTTTTCATATTTTTCTCCAATTTATGATCTGTAAAAACAATAAAACAATATAGTTTTAAGTTTAGTAGTATTTATTTTAGTTTAAATATATAAGGATTATGCTAGAATAAGGCGGCACTGTACATAAAGTGTCGCGCCTAATTAATTTGAAATACTTAACTTCCAGTAAATTGTTTAGAGGGTTTTTTATCAGTAATTTTTTACCCTTCCAATTCATGTATTAATATAAAACACTTATGATGTTTATTATAATAAGGTAGTTAGAAAAAGTGCCAAAGTGATTAGCGCTGATGCACTTGTAGTGGTAGATTAGGCGGTCTGGCCGCATGTAGAGTACTCAGAGTATCGTAGACTCTAAGGAATTGGAAAAAATTTCATATTTTGTTTTCATACAACGTTACCGCAGTTCAGTTACCCGGTATCGTAATGGAAATGTTATAAAGTAACTAAGGTGAGTCGGGGTAAGTGCATCTATGGGGTAAGCGCATCTACGTGTCCGAATTAAGTTATAAATTGTATTTCAGTGCCGCAACCTATTAAGAAATGATTCGAAGAGATGGTACAAATTAGTTTGTTTGTAATACCATTTTAAATTATGACAGTCGTTTGATGTCAGCTTGCGAGTTGGGCGTGCTTTTTCAATATTTCGTATATCTCGATAATCTTTTGTGCCAGTATTATAATATTATGTAAATATCTTTATTTTGAAATGTACTTTATGATGTATATATTAGTTTTGACATTATTTCCGCGGATTATAATTTATAAGACCAGATACACTAACTTCATAAATTCTACATCGTTGGGGGAAGTTCTAATCTACCCAGTGGTTGGTATGGTTCCCTGTATATTTATTATTATTTCTCAACTAGTGATATGAACAATTATTTTTAAGACATTATTATTTAAAATAATTAACCCATTTCAAAAACAATCACTATGATATGTCGCACTTCCCCCGTCTAAGCAATTTTACTAGATTATTTTGGAACCAAAATAACTAATTCATATTGTCATTAACCATCATAATTAAACCTGTAATATTTCGGTAAATACATGCAAGATAGAATTCATATTTTAGATAATCCTAAATAAAATAGTAGCGCTTAGGAATGACTAGTGAAAAACCAATTATGAAAAGGGAATCGTACAAAAACAATTATTTTTTCCATTCAATCCATTGTAAAATTAATACGTTGGTAAATATACAATTTTCAATATGAAAGACAGAGATCACACACTATTTTCACAGTGAAAAGAACAACAAATATACAAATATAATTGTCTCTTTCTCACTAATTAAATAAAGAGAGATAAGAAGAAAGGACACTTTGTATAGGACTTAACGAATGCTCTAAATAAGGTTATTAATCATTTTTTTCAAAATTGAATGCTTAATATTTAAAGTAAATTCGTGCCATTAAAGCCATTTAAGCTATTAAAAACATTTTTTCTAACTATTATCTACGGTAACACGAGTTGACAGCATGTCTGCGTTCGGGTATTTTATATCGTGGTATGGTAAAGGTTAAGCAGATCAGTAAAGATGTTTTCTTTAGTTTTCCAATCTGTCAGAAATAATACAACTAGATGCGCTTACCCCAAATTTGGCGTAAATGTATCTACTAGTCTAATCGTCCAATCCAGTTATATTCCGATTTTTAAAGACTTAAATTAGAAAATGTTTAATGATTTTTTTACCAAAGTTTTAAAGTCACAGCATTAATCTTATGAAGTTTGAGAACAGTTCAATGTTTATGGACATGATTTTAATGTCGTACTTACCCTGATTCACTTATATAATAGTAATATAATTTTAGAACGTAGTTTCTATACTATATAAAGGCTTCGCATTGGCAACCTGTTCAGTCTGTTTTCTAACTTCAAAGACGATTTTGAGTCAGCTAAAAATTTATTTAAATGTATTATTTGATTTTATTATAATGTTATTTCTTGTTAATACGATCATTACAGGTAATGTTGAATTAATGCACGTATATACATAATGTTTCTTAGTGTTGGGCATTGAACCGCACAGGGGCGGAGCCCCTTTTCGTTTTGAACCAACGTATGTAAGGTATATCGTATATCCGCATAATGTAATACCCATTTATTGAATTCGCTTGGGTTTGATTAGGGTGAGAACTAGAGATTGCTTGTGTTGGATGAAGGTAAATCGAGGCGAACTAAAGATATGTTTATTTAGAGGAAAGTTGGTAACCCTATTTAAAGGAGTTAATGAGCTATAAACCAATTATTTATAGTGAGGTTGAGAAACAAAAAGTTAAAACGAAGAAATTATCATATATTTTTAATATTTGTTGCACATTTTACATTGTGATTCTTATACATTTTAATGTAGATTATTTTAAAATTTATTTTTAACCACTTCCTCACCACCACCACCTCATAACCACTTCCTTCGCCAGGATGTCAAAAAATAGAATTTTACAAACATTACAATTATTTGACATGTATGATTTTAGTTACTTTAATTGACAACTGGTGAAGAAAATTGTATTTTTTCTGAAACCGGTTGGTGTATTAAATACATAACTTATTAGGTGGTTAAAACAATGTTTTAAATAATCTATATTATAATTATCATCTATTGTAAAAAAAAAACATAAAATAGATAAAACACATTATTACAGATATAACTTATAATAAATGTATTTATAAATCTTACTAATCCCACGAAAAAAACAATAATTATGCTGAAAGGATTATTATAAAATCAAATTAATAAATAAATTGCCCATATTTATCACTAATAACATAACCAAAAATCTTTTCAAAAAATGAACCCCACTTATGCTGTCGGGAGACCGAGTGTCAAAAATAAACTTTTATTCGGTGACAACTAACCGATATCATACTAGTGCTACCATTTATGTTGGAAATTAAGCTCTTTCTCTTGACACCATTAGTCCCGATAGGATTCTTGAATAATTTAATATTTAATATCGTTGTTTATTCTGTGTAATTCTAATACAACTGTAATTAAAATTGTTAAACATTAATATCGGATAATATAGGAGGGGTATTGTTCGACGCGCGTGACTTACTGGTTTGCTTATTGTAATGAGTCACTGGTCAAGAGCACACCGCGCACTTGTGGTTGAGCAACAATATTTAGTGCGTGCGCGTCGCGCTTTTTGTACTCACATTAATATTCGGCGAGTAAGTGATGGGCCATCAACGTCAGCAGCGACGCCAGAACATGTGGCTCAAGTTCGAAGTGAAATTATGCGCAATCCGCGTTAATCGATAAGGAAGAAAAAATCAACAGTGCACGTTATTTTGAAAATAAACTACAGTTTCACACATACAAACTGCAAATTGTGCAATTTCTCAACGAAAATTACTATTCTTTACGTGAAATCCCTATCCTTAGCGAGAACGATGGTGGAACGTTTTGCAATAGCACTAAAGCTTAGAAACATATTGTTTACTGACGAAGCACATTTTCATATCGATGGCTATGTTAATAAATAGAACATGAGATACTGGTGCCCCTACAACCCAAAGGAACGCCGTTAAGAACGTTTGAATTATCCAAAAACGACAGTGTGGTGTTTAATTTCTGCCCGAGGGATAATTGGCCTTTATTTTTTTAACCAGCGAGAGACAGTCACTGCTGACGTGTATTGCCAAATGATCGACAAGTTTTTGGTACCACAACTGCAGCTGTTTCTCGGGTTCAACAACAGAATACAATTATAGCAAGACGGAGCCACTCCACACACAGCTAGAGTTTTAATGGAGAAGCTGAGAGGAATTTTTCAAAATAAATTAATCAGCAAGTACGGAGATATACCCTGAGCACCTTGGTCATCGGACCTTACACCATGCGACTATTTTTTGTGGGGATACCTTAAGTCGAGAGTTTACAGCAAAAATTCAGGCCCTACAAAAAAATATCCGCCGTGAAGTTGCTCTAGCGTGTTCGCAAATTTAAGAGTCCGATTGCAAGAGTGTCTTGCGAGAAACGAATAGCATTTAAACGATATTATTTATAAAACATAGAATCCGTATCATTAAACTCCATTTTGTATAAATAAAATATGAGAATAACATTGTAGTTTTTTATTGAATTTAATATTAAGACTGAAGATCTCCAGCGACGTAGACCAACTAAGAAGACCGGAACATTGCTACTCTGAACCGAGAAGAATAAAAGCCATGAATAATCAAGATGTACAAACCTTTCTTCTCCCTCGCAGGATCATGCCTGAAGACTATACTCCTGCCCGACTCCCTCTTCCACAGCACGGTGGGGGCCGGCGCCCCCGTGGCCTCGCAGCGCAGGCGGACCGACCCCCCTTCCAAGGCCACCCCGCCGCCCCCGCTCTCCTCTTCCGAGTTCAGGATGTCGGGTGGGATGACCACCTCGAGGAATCCCATCTAAAAGGAAAATAAGGTCTGCAGCACACTATTTAGAACCAGTATTCTTTTACGTCCGCCTTGTACGTGATTGGTTTTAAGCTCTTCAATACAATGACACACTATGTTTCCAGATATTAATTTGTATTAATTCCCAAGATAGCATGTGAATTTGAAAATGATTTATCAAATATATAATTATACGCATTTACATTTACGCGTTTTAAAACTTAGGCTTGATATAAATTTTGAATTTGTGCATTCTAATGGATGGATATAAATGAAACAATGTTATTACTCTACTTGAGTTTATTAGCACTACTCGAGTTTCGAGAGAATAGTAAATCTCAGTAATTTAATGCTTCACCTGTCGATGATGAAAATCTACAAAGTTAACGCTGATTCTATTAATAATATATATGCATTGTTGAGATACGATTTTCGGTTCGATCAGATATATTTACGGCGGTGATATAAAAATCATTATATATTGTATTTTTCAGATTATCGGTTGTGATAAAGTTTCTTAGGCTGATCAGCAGAGTTTGAAGATTCAAGCCTGCAAGGAGAGCGACCATCGGCGTCTACCAGCCCAGTTTCACAAATGTTGGTGTATTTTTATTTTGCATGGATTAAATTAATATATTCTACAATACCTATAATTACGGCAACAATAATTATTTTAGAATTCGCAAATTATTATTATTTGCTTAAATTATCACTGTACCAATAATTTCTAGAGAAACGACGTAAAAAAAAAACACTAACAAATGACATAGGTCTGTTAAAATTTTTAATGTACAAATAATTGTAAAATTTAACAACACACAAAAAAGCTCAACAGAAGATATATTTATTTTAGAATTCAATTATGATTTAGCCGTCTGAAATTGTTATATTTATCAGTAAGACGTACGATGACTGACCTTATATTTCTATACAGGATCATCAATGGTATGATAGACTGCCCCCAGATTGTTGGTCTGCTGGACTTTCACGCACCATTGAGGTCATCGAGACACGACACAATTCATTGTTTTATTACAGTGGTAATGTCAGAACGCATGCACTAGCTAACTCCGCAGTCCCCAGAATGCACTCTTTGGGGGGACTACACTATTACAATTTGTTGTGTCTCAATTATCTTATTTTACAAATTATGAAAATGCCTGAATAATAAATAAATAAATAAATAACACGTTTTCATAATTTTAATAAAATCAAACAAAACTGCCACACTTTAATGATAGGCATTATTACTTTTTTAGAAAATTTATTAACTTATTTTAACTAAAATTTAATTATTATATATTTACGTTAATTATTATATTAATTTGAACCCAAATATGCATGTTCATTATGATAAAAAAAACATGGCAGGTTTTGAAAGTCACATCGCTTTACACTGGATTTAGCTCACCCTAACATTATACTTAATATTGTTAGCTAACAAAGCGTATTTTTCAAATGAAAGAATTAATACCGAATTTCATAATATATATAATTCAAATTTGTTAAAAAAGTGTATTAGCGAATTTTAAATTCAGCGACACAATTGTACAATCGTTGGGGTAACTTATTAAAAGCCTCAACAGAGCACTATTATTCATATATATTCATTGTTAAAATTAAAATTAAATTAAATTAAAATTAAAAATCAATTAAATTTTAGAAGCGAATTCCGATCTACAAGATATAAAGATCAAATTGATATCCCAAAACTAAAATATACCGCAACTCAAAATCAATATATTTATCAAGGCATCAAATTTTTTAACAATCTTCCCATCACAATTAGAAAAATTACGGACTATCATAAATTTGTAACTGAAGTTAAAAAAATATGTACACAGACTAACTGAAACATAAATTAACTCGAATATACACGAGTCTTACTCTCATAGAGAAGAAACAAATGTTAAAATATATATATATATATATATATATATATATATCCACTGATTATTGTACTATAAATTGTAATGCTTCTAATGTAATAATTTGCAAAAAATATATATTTCACCAGTAATTGTTAAGTCTCTCGTATAATAAAATATTTAAAAAAACCAACAGAGAATATAGGAATATTTAAATTTTCAGTGTATCTAACAATAATTGAAATTAATAATAGATAATAGATTATATATCATTGTACCAGAGTTTGTAATGCGACATTTTATCAACACACTCACCACCGACTTGAAATCGATCACTCCCAATAAGATTACAGAAATATGGACCCAATATATGATCCAATTGGGTAGAGATCAATCAGAAGCATGGCTATCCAACATTCTAACATGATCATTATACAGTGCCTACACCAATAATATATAATTTCACTAGTTCCATATACATAACACTCCCACTACATTTTTTTTCTCTCTATTAATATTTTTATTCTTGTCGAATCTTTATCTTTCTTGAATTAAATAACACCACAACAGCACGAAAAAAACTGTCTACTTTAACACAGACTGCAGTCTAGCAAAGTAGCCAGGACAATGCTACATATATCAGAAGTGGAGTCTACTCCATCCCACATAATAAACTACGAGTATTTAATTGTATATTATGTTTATCATGTTATACCTCTGTTACAACAAAAATATGTATGTCAATAAATTCTAATAAATAAATAAATGTTTTTAAAGTTGCAAAAAATGTGGATCTGTCAAAATTGTTAATGTACCATTAATTTAAATGTTCCTTATGTAAATATAATAACATCAATCAGATTATAAATACAAATATTATGTTTTCAGCTAAAGAACATCTAAACTATTCCTGTAATGGATTTAGTTGAAATTTTGGACTACATTACAAGTTACACTCAGTTATACGTTCCAGAAAGTGACCACCAACTTTCCAAAACTGTTCGGAGTCACTATCTGAAAATGTGGCTGTGCACTGTACTATTATTTGATTTGTATTCAGTACCCACTTATCTTTAAATAGTCAACATCGGTACACGGTACACGGGATATGAATAAGTATAAATGGCTTGTGCCTACAATACCGCAATCCACATAACACTTAATGTTAGTGATTTGTATTCCACGTGCGCATTTGAATTAAAAGTGCTATCCCGCGGACCCGTTACGATTTGTACGATTTTCTCTGTGAGTTTAAGCAATATCTCTATTTTGAAAATTTTTGGAGATTGACAAAAGTATACTGCGTCTTACAAGTCTTCTTCATCACATACTCTTCGTCTTCTTTATATGAAAAACCAGTTTTTATGATACTTCTATTTTGAAATATTTTCTTTATCTTTTTCACTTTTTTGTTTCTACTCTTCATCGTATTTTAAAGTATATGCACGTATGGCGGAGCAAAGTTTTACATACTTTAAAGTATCTTTAAATTTTTTACCGAGCACCGAAATTATAAAGGATGTTCTGCGGAAAAATTTCAAGATTATATTTTAATTGCTCGTGAACCATCAGGGTGAGGTAAGTGGAAGGGGTATTGTTTGACGCGCGTGATTTGCGAATTTGCCAGTCACATTGAATCAATGGTCGGGAGTACACCGCGCGTTCGCGGTTGAGCAATATTTAATGTACAGTGATTCATTGGTTCGTGCGCGTCGCGCTTTTTGTACTCACTTTAATATTCTACGAGTAAGTGGTGGGCCGAGCACGCAACTTATCTAATATTGGGTTTAAAAGTTTGATGGCTATGTAAATAAACCGAACATGAGATACTGGTGCCCCGACAACCCAAGGGAACGCTACCAAAAACGTTTGCATTGTCCAAAAACGACAGTGTGGTGTGCAATTTCTGCCCAAGGAATAATTGGCCCTTATTTTTTAAACCAGCGAGAGACGTATATTGCCGAATGATCGACGTGTTTTTGGTACCGCAACTGCAGCTGTTTCCCGGGTTTCCCGAAGCTTCTATGCGTGTCTAAAACTACTGGGTCGAAAATAATGAGCCAACGAAGCAAATTGCTTACATAAAAAACTATAATAAGACCAGTGGTTAACGTAATGCCTAACCACAATCGTAAAGTTTACCAGTTTTTGAACGCAAAATATTTTTAAAAAATTATGGATCTACACTAAAAAATGTAGTATACTGAATAAAAATTTATCATGAATTTGAATATTTAATTAAACAAGAAACAATTGTAAGAAAGCGATCGGTTGGACATGTCGAAAGACTGCCAGATGACAGGACATCAACAATCATGACCATGCCCAACCCCAGTGGAAGCGACCTTAAAGGCCGGCCATGGGAGAGAACTGGAGCAGCTTGGGAGGGTCTGGTAACTAGACGGATATTGTCTACATACCTGACTCCTCATGGGATCTGTGTTGATCTGACACATGTAAGACCCTGAATCATTGGCCTGGACATTGGCTATGTGCAGCTTCCACGTATTGTGGCCGTTGTATGTCACGGAGAGGCGGGGGTTGATCGCTACCATGTGCGTGTGGATAGCCAGGATCGCCTTCGAGTCCGACTTGATCCAAGCCACCTGAGAAAAACGTAAAAATAATTTTATTTTAATTGCAATGCACTTAAATTAAAAAATAAGGATTATATATTAATATGTACTTTTTTTTTTCAACATTTTCTTGTGTAGTTTTGTGTATTCAGAAATGGCAGATCATGCAAGAACTGAGGGTCATAGCTTCGACAGTGATAGTGTAGAATTAGTACATATTTGTAAAAGATTTAATATATTAGAAAACTTAACGATTAATTATACCAAAAGTATCATCAATATTCAAACACCTTATATTATGTTCCCTCTTCTAAGTTTATCGGCAACGCCCCTACAGCTCTAATCCCCTTCCCCTTCCACTCCTCAACCCTAAGTAGCACATAGTACTTTAGTCTTAAGTTTAGTATTAGTAACAGTTTCTAGTGCGGTCTGACTAGAAATCAGATTCTCTCTAGAAGCTAAGGTTCGAATGCGAATTGTATTTTAACATTTTTTTCAAATATGCTTACATGCAATCATTTTAAAATTTAATTTTCAATCATCTACTATTATATTACGCAACGCACTAGTGACACTGGAATATATTTAGCCAAGATACGAACACCTTTATTTATATTTTCGTAGAAAGCACTTTGCAGTTTGACATATAAAATTAAACAAAACACAATCACTTTGTATAAAACCACGAGTTGAACTCTTTTTGTATTTATTGTTAGTTTTAAATACGCCCTGATGAAGCTTGAACTAAGCGAAATCACGTTTAATAAAATTCGTGGTATTATACAAGTGATTGTGTTTTATTTTAAGTGCTGCCAATAAAATTCTTGCGGCGAGACTGCGTAACAACAATATTATTTTAAAATATAATTGCACGAACCAAACGTAAGAAAACGCCATGCCCTTGGGCTACTAGGTATATTAAAAACAAACTAATTCGCCGTGCCAACCTCACTGGGTTTTGTGCGTTCTGAGGAACATTTAAAAAACAATATATATACACTCGAATGCGAGACAAACTAATGTCTACATGAATATTAATTAAATTCTACGTTTTAAAAAATTTACAAATTATACATCAGTTATATCGTTGTGCACAAAATACACAATAGTCCAAAACTATGGCTGAGAAAATTATCTGCAGCAGCGAGAATTGCAGACAAATGAGATTCGAATATTTAGCAGTGAAACCTGAACATTCCGCACGGACCGCCAAACGAAACAGTTAAATGAATGTACAAAGAACGATCGCAAATGATAGTCATCAATAGTTTAAAGACTCCTCTCAATCACGCGGTGCAGCATCCCCGGAACGAGGGACGTCTGTTTACAGATGAAACTATTAATTAAGGGATAACGCAAATGCAAAAAAAAAAACAACGGTTTTATTCACTGTAAATCGGTAATTCAAACGTTTCACTGAAAATTCGCAATGCCCTGAATCCACTCTTGATAGAGTGTAAAGATTGAATTTACTAATAATACATATCGAGCAATTTATATTTTTTAATATGATGTTTTAAATGTAGGTATTACAGAATAACGTCCTGAAATTGCCACTTCGTACTAAAGATGCGTGTGTAAAAAATATAACATACGTTGTTTCAAAGATAATCAAAAGTTAATAAAATATAAATTAAATATATGAATTAGAAATACATACATATAAAATCAATTTTATATTTATATTTATAGTATGGTGAGCGGCGAATTGAATGGAATTATATCTAACGGGAATTTGTTAACCGAGGCGAGACTAGCGGTGACAATGGAGTCCTGGTATCGACACTGATTTGTGGAAGTGAGGCCTTGAGCTGGCAGAAGCGGAACGAAAGTGGACTGAATGCAGTGGAAATGAGATCACTTAAGCGTATATATGGCAAATCTATTATGACAGAGTAAAGAATGTAAAGTTGATGGCACCAGAAATAAAGGACGTCCGCGGAAGACTTGGCACGACCAGGTAAACCAGATATTGGAGGATGGTTCTATTAGTAGTCTCAACAATCGGCGAACTTGTATGAGAAGATGTATGAATATAGATGAAACGAGATTTGTGTGTCAGGACAGAGGAGTGTGGTGCTCTATCCTCTCTGCCTACCCTGCCTACCTGTAAATATATGTATCGCACCCCAATCCCCCATTTTCCCTTTTTGGTCTAAATTTTGCATACTTCTTTAATCTTTAAGGCTTGCACATAAAAAGACACCCCTATTTTAAATTACAACTAAATCTGAATCTCGAGCGTGGACCGAAAGTTTATTAAATTATCAGGCACGTAATATTAAAAGCTATCATCGCTCTATCGCACGACATAAATTCCAGGAATATTATTTAAATAAAATTGTCGTTAACAAACGATCTTATACTTGTTAAAAATACATCTATAATTCGAATTTAACTTAGAATTTAGCTCGGTGTAACACTCCGAGCGGCAGATGTTGAGAACCTTTTTGGACGGGCATATCAAAAGGCATCCTTAATTTTTGTGTGCGGTAAGAATGTGTGCAAGGATATAAAAGTATTTCATTATATCATCTCTGCATGAGAAGATATCCTGGAAGAATACTATTATGGCAAATTCAAATCTAATCCGATTAATCTCCATCGTAAAAGCTGTAAAACGGAAACGAAAAAATAAGTTTAACGTAACGCGCCCTTCTTTATACGTGACGTACAACCGTCTCCGAATTCAGTACAACAACTCATACAGAATACTGTTCGGTTTGGCGCGTTATTGTAGCGCATCTACAATGTTTGCTGAAGGCCGTATACGTGGATTCGTTCCGCTTCTGAGACATCAAAAGAAAGCTGGTTCACTGACCACAGAATGGTAACGACTACATAATGGCCGTGAATGAAATGCGGTATATATATTCATATCATAACAATTGTGTATCGATATTTATTTTATCATTTCTAATTCTTTCGAGTAATTAATATTTGATAGAGGGAGTGTGACTAGCCGATGAACTATTCAATGAAAATTTTCATTAAATGTTCCAAATTTTCATTAATATAGTTCTTAATAAGAAGCTTAAACATATAACAAAAAATAACTTCCCTAGTTAAAAACACTAATAATAACGTAAGTTACCAATGGCATAGAGTTAAATATATGAATAATTTCTCTTCCCTTTGCATGAATAATCTTCCTTCTAATGTCAGGCCGGTGTTCTACATAAACGACAATTTAAGAAAAAAATTTAATAAACTAAAAAGATAAAGATAACAAATTAAGGCACTCGGGTATATATAAATTAACTTGCAATAACTGTCCCTCATTTTATATAAGCAAAACTGCTCGTAATGTCAATATTCGTGTCAAAGAACATCTTAAATGTTTAAACAGTAATGGTTTCTCAGAATTTTCCAACCATATTATTGAAAAAGACCATTCTTTTGATAATACCACAGAGGTCAATATCTTCCATAAAAACGGCTTTGGCCTCCGGTTAGACAATTCAGAAACTCTTGAAATAAAAAAGGCAATAAATATTGGTACGCCAATTCTTAATAATCAAATCAATTTATCAATTAGCCCCATATTAGGTATGTTTTTTTAAAAATCAACTTAATATCCATCAACACTGTATTTTCCCATTCCTTAATGTCCCATTTATCTGTATATATATATTCTGTTTCTCTCTTTCGCA
The DNA here is from genome assembly GCA_031772225.1 of Eubasilissa splendida. Taxonomy (NCBI): domain Eukaryota; kingdom Metazoa; phylum Arthropoda; class Insecta; order Trichoptera; family Phryganeidae; genus Eubasilissa; species Eubasilissa splendida. The sequence goes on from CM062857.1 coordinate 28,492,385, forward strand.
TATAATTTATATTCAGTCTCCCTTGATGTTCTATTTAACTATATATGTATTCTGTCTCTCTCTTTCACATGTAATTTTATATTCTATCTCACTCTTTATGTATACATAGGTGCACTCTTTTTATATTTATGATGAATATAAATATATAAATATGTCCTGATGAAGCTTGAGTTAAGTGAAACCGGTCGACGTTCGTACAAAGTTATTGTTATTTTATTTAATATAATATGTCAATCCACAAAGTTATTGCTTGTAACGAAAATATAGTATTGTTATTATTAAAGACATTTTCCATTCTTCCGAAATAGGCATATCGATACCGCACACACCTTACCCACAGACTGAGTCAAGCCGGTAGGGTGGTGCGCTGGCGTTCGGTCCACCGGAGCCAACGCACAACGTTACAATATATTAGTACATTTTTAATTTTTATACTTTAATGATATTATTTTAGCCAAACTCAACTTAAATTGAAATTACACACATTATATATAACGTTTATATGAATGAATCAACAATGTGATATATTATAAAATACCTTTTGTTAATTTGTATTTCAATATTTCATAATTTAATATTTATTTCGACGATTATTGTTTAATTTATTGTGGTATTAAAAGTATGCTACAAATAAACTGGGTTTTTTTATCAAATAAAAAATATAACATTTCGTACGATAATCTAACATTTTATTTTTATTTTTGGTGTTGAAGGACACCATATATAAATGTCTTATAGAGGTGAAGCTGGCTTGAGTGATATACTTTACAAAATGTAACATTCACCAATTCTACCCCCCCACACCTATCAATTTTGTATATGTGTTTTTACCACGTAGAAACCTTTCAAGTATTTTCTTGCAACTACGCTGTCGCCATCTATGGTTTGAAATTTGATATTCATTCCCCTGAAACAGCATAGATGTCTCTAATGAGAATCTTTTTGATAGAAGTTTTAAAGCTATATTCTTTATCTGTATATACGACGAATTATCAACATATATACCTACTGAGACAGGACTTACATACTTCCCATATATCTATAATATGTTATTAAGGAGAACACATTCTTATTGTGAAGTTGTAGTTATTCAAAACATAGGTCTGTGATATTTTAATTATATTTAATAAAAATTAATTGTTAATTCTGGCGTCTGCTATCGGTTTACTCAAAGGTATTTGAAATACCGTAAAAACAAATAATGGAACGAAAGATGTATTTATTTGAAACATACAGGTTCGAAAATGTGTCGTCAAAAATACTGGCAATGTAGCATAGTTGATAATGCACCTTCTACGGATTGAAAAAAGATATCCAGATTCGAATCCCGGTAGCGTAAAATTAATTTTATATGTATATATTTATAATTAATATATTTAATTAGTATCTGTAATATGTCTTGATGACCAATATTTAGTAATTATGTGTTCTTTCAAAAATTTGTACATACTCAAAATATTGTTACTATTTATATCTATCCAGGTTCAGTACCACTGCTCTACGAAGCACAGCCGTAGCTTCATAGCTCCGTGGAGCATTAAACGATATCGAGCAAGAAAAGTAAACCTTCCCTTGTCGCAAACCCATTTTTCATCATTGCACTGAGTTCTTCCAGATTTATAGGAGCTCTCTTTAGCTGGAACGATTTGGCCGGGTAACTATGTATATATTCGGAAGGGTCTATATCTGCATTGGAGGAAATGTATTGTTTAATGTGAATTCAAAGAATGAATGAGAGTTTGTTTTATTAAAAGAGGATTCCCGAGACTAAAAATTATTAAGCAAATATCAGATATCTCATAGAGACAAAGCTTATTTTTATTATATTTAATAGACAATTTATGGAAGTATGGGGTAATTACAGGGCTTACAACCTGTCTTGAGATATCTGATATTTGTTAATTTGGTAAAAATCCAGTAATTGTGTGTTCTTGGACGTATTCAAATATTGCTGATAAAAATTATTATTTTTATTTTATTTTAGTGATATTTTTTTCGCTGTTAGTGTTTAAACCAAAACGCTTATAAAATCACTACTTACGTGTGCGTCTGATGTATAGGTATTGACTAGGAAAAACAAAGCACTGGACTTATTGAAAACAAGATTTGAGTCAAATATTTTGGCTGGTATTAATTTTTTTTTTCACTTAATAAAGCTGGTTAAATGTTTTAGACTGCACTTGGTACATGACCTATCGTTTGAGACTAAAATCAGCATCGCGGCTGCTCGTAGTCTGGAGCTGTGCTAATTGAAAACTTCTACGAATGCCCAAATGTAGTTTCTGAAGTGTCATCCGGAACTGGAGAGAACTTCTAGACGTCAACATTGAATTTTGGTTGGACCATATGACTGAATAGCAATTACTGAAGTCAAAGCTAAGATGGTGTGACGATGTCTTCAATGGCGTGTCTGTCTAAGAAATCCAGATGGCAGAGAAATGGCGTATAATGGAGGTCGATGGATGATAGACTCATTTGGGATTGCATTGCAGTGCCAATGTTACCACTTTATATGAACCACGAAATTTATTAATACGTCAACTGGTTTAGTTTCACTTATCTCAAACTTCGTCAGAACGTATTTAAAACCAATCATAAATACAAAAAAAGTTCACTTATATATACATAAAGAAGGAGAGGAGATTTAAAAAAAAGAGAGAGACAGAATACATATACAGTTAGACGGAACATCAAGGGAGGGAAAAATACAGTGTTGATGCATATTAAATCGATTTTAAAGGGGCTAATGGATAAATTAATTTGATTATTAAGAATTGACGTAACATTATTTACTGCCTTTTTTATTTCAAGGGCTTCTAAATTGTCCAATCGTACATTATACGTAAAATTTTTTACAAAAATTTAATTTTTTAGTAGAAAGTATACAACACATCATACCAATTCATAAAATCATATATCAATAAAAAATCTCCCAAAAAGCGGTTAAAAAATCGAAAACTTGTGGTGGGTCTAAAAAGACCCACACCGCCGGACTTGTTTTGTTTTGACCCACCGGGTAGTAAGTGTTAAGGGCGCACTTTCAAAAAAAAATTATATTTACGCGTTTTTTACAAAAATGTGGGTTTTTATTATTTCTTTATATCAGAAATTCTACACTAGATTTGACTTTTTTTAAACAATTAGTTAGATAGGACCTATATACTAATGTAATACTAATAAATTTAATGTTATTTGCCACAATTAAGGAAATACAAGCATTATAAGAAAAACCAAGACCATAAAATTATTTTTCCGCGTGCCATAAAATTGCCCTAATATAAAAAGTTATTGCATATACCAAATATATTTTCTTATAATCTTGAAGCCAAGATTATGGAGATAAATTTGCATTGGACAAAATGAGCAAAATGTTAAAAATTATTAGTGTTACAAACTATTCAATTTGCAGCGCATATTATCTGTTTCAACGTTTTTAAAACACTTTGTGTTAGTGAAAGTAAATTATTTGAAATAATATATTATACTTAATTACATGGTTTGAGGCTTTAGCTAATATTAAAAATTAAGTTTTATATCAAAAACACAATAATTTTTAACTAAACAATATTTATGATGATCCTAATAATGTGAGTTTTTTTTATTTCAAATTGCCGATTAAAAAAATCATATTAATAGTATTGATATAAATATTATTTATTAAGAGTGTAAGTAAGTTATGAGTATGAATATCGAGTTCAAAATAAATAGCGCTTAAATGACATAATAGGAATTTTAACAGCAATTATATACAACGTTTTTCCTGTCTACTGTACTAGTTGCTTACCTATTATAGTCCCTTTCAGTTCTGAATATAATTTTTTAAATCCTGTGTCATACGGGAATATTAAAAATCTCCTAATTACTAGACCTAAGAATGTGGATGTTAAAACTTAAAATAAAATTTGTGAACAAAATCGCAAAAATTCCGAATTATTTCCATTAGATTTACGACTCATCAAACTTATCTTTAATTCGTTTTCAATGACATAATTTTTCGCAGAATATTCCGACATTTTTTAAAACGCGAATTAATTTTAATTCTAACGTTTTCGGCGGGGTCTTAAATTTTTTTCGAATTAATTTGAATACTTAATTCTTACTAAAGTGGGAAAGAAGTAAGTCGGACATTGAATAAAGTTCGACTTTTAGATAAATGTTCAATAAATTTCACTGTTTAATGAGTATTTGAAATTTACCAACTCAGCCACCTGCGCTTCATTGTATACGTACGTCAATCCACAATTTCCTCTTGAAATATCATTTCTCAACGTGTAATTTCCGGATATAAAATGACATTCTAAATAACCTCTGCTCTCAAAATTATAATTCATCATCGTCTAAGACCAGGGAAAACAATGAAATTTTTAGTATTTTCTAGAAATATTCTGAGAAGTACATTCTACTTTCACAAGCGAGAGCCATTTTATAGTAAAAATATTTTTGTTGTAAACTCATATATATTAAATGTATTGGACGCGCAATCTAGATGAATAAAATAGGCGTGAAAGAATAGATAAAAGAAACAGGAACCAACCAGTCACCAGGAAGAAACACGACCTACCCGAGATACTTTTTTTAAGTATCTGGATTTATTCTTTCACTTGCTTCAGAAACACGTATTTCTCTCGAACGCATGGTTCAAATAATTCACAAAGTCTGACGAGCTCTACATTTGCAAGAAGAAATATAAAGCTGATAAAATAAAATAAAAATCGCTGGGAAGATTTGGCCATGTGGGACGTACGAACGAGAAAAGGATGGTAGAAAACATATATGAGGCGTGTGAGAGATAAACTAAATATTGAAAAACGCCACCAGGTCAATTGAGTCAGAAGATCGGCGTAACCGTAGATATAATTTTTTCGATATGAAATTGTCCCCAATTTCATTATTGTTACCTAAGTATTAAATGTTGCCTAAGTTGACAAATTATTTTTTTAATTTAAATTATTTTCTTCCTCAAGTGACGAATGCAGATTTAGGATATCGTCGGAAGGTAAGAAATTCTGAGAGATGTCCATCTCATTAGAACCCACGTCTCATGCATACTACGGTGGAGATGTGGAGTCCCGGCACCATACCTCACAACGAGTAAGATATCCCCATAAAAAAGTCGCACACTGTAAGGTACAGTGACCGAGGTGTCCAGGGTATGTCTCCGTACTTGCTGATTAATTTATTGAGAAAAATTCCCCTCAGCTTCTCCATTGAAACTCTAGCTGTCTGTGGAGTGACCCGTCTTGCTGAAATCGTATTCTGTTGTTGAACCTGGAAAACAGCTGCAGTTGCGGTACCAAAAACTCGTCAATCATTCGGCAATACACTTCAGCAGTGACTGTGTCTTGCTGGTTAAAAAAATAAGGCCTAATTGTCCCTAGGGTAGAAATTGCACACCACACTGTGGTTTTTGGACAATGCAAACGTTTTTGATGGCATTCTCTTGGATTTTCGAGGCACCATTATCTCATGTTCTGTTTATTAACATAGCCATCGATATGCAAATGTGCTTCGTCAGTAAACAATATGTTTCCAAATATTCGTGTTATTGCAAAACATTCCAGCATCGTTCTCGTTAATGTTTCACGTAAAGAATAGTAATTTTCGTTGAGACACTGCACGATTTGCCGTTTGTATGGGTGAAACTGTAGTTTATTTTTCAAAATAACGTGCACTGTTAATTTTTTTATTCCAGTACAGGCTGCAATCTTCCTTATCGATTTACGCGGATTGGGAAAAATTTCACGTCGAACTTGAGCCACATGTTCTGGCGTCGCTGCTGACATTGATGGTCCCGGAGGAGTTTAATTAACCAATGTCCCTTCTTTTCTGAACTTTTGAACCCAACACCGGATAAGTTGCGTGCTAGACCCATCACTTACTCGTTGAATATTAAAGTGAGTACAAAAATCGCGACGCGCACGACCCAATGAATCACCGCACTTTAAATATTGCTCAACCGCGAACGCGGGGTGGGCTTCCGACCAGTGGCTCATTGCGACCGGCAAATCCGCAAATCACGCGCGTCGAACAATATGGTTTACGAGCAATTACATGAAATTTTTCACTTCTTTTAAATTTGCAAAATTACTTTGTGGCTTCATTTAATAATTAGACAAAATATTTTGTTTTCACCCTTATTTCAATATATTATCTAATATTTTGAATCGATATTTTTTGTCTGAATGACAACGAAAGCATCTTGTTACTGACAAATTCAGAGACACATATAATTGCTGTATATCGGTTGTTGCAAATATCGATAGATAGACGGAGCGTCAGCCATCTTGTATAATATACAATCTTGTTGCAGGGAACCTCACTTAAAAATTGTGTATAATAATATTTTTATTTATTTTATATGGTTGTTTAATATACCATTTGGTGCTGAATAAGATATATAATACATGTGTATTCATAACACAGATATGCCCAAAAACGATATAGTGTTGCTGCGGGGGTGGTTTCAACTTTATGATAAATCAGTGAGTATCAGACATAAATATATAAAAAAGAGGTAGTTAATTAGAATAAAACATAACAATAAAATCGTAGAGGTTATATACATATGTACATAAAGATAGAAAACGTGTCTGTAATTAAACATGTGATTAAAAATATAAAATTTATTTATTTATTAGATGACGTACATATTTTTGTTCTAACACATATATTATAACATAATAAACATAAGACATAATTAATACTCATAGTTTATTATGTGGGATGGAGTAGACTTCACCTCTGATATATACAGCGTTGTCCTGACTACTTTGCTAGACTGAAATCTGTGTTAAAGTAGCCAGTTATTTTTTCGTGCTGTTGTGGTGTTATTTAAATCATCGACAGGAATAAAAAGAGAATATCACATGTACATGGTTTAACCTATGGCATATAAATAACTATATAAAACACATTTTTATTTCAAGATTTTCGATTTGCAAAAGTAAATTTGGCCAATTTATTATTTATAAATAAAAGAAAGAAACGAACCTTTTTTTCGAAACTAGGATTTTCACAGCCTTTGGCTATAGTTTGACAACTTAACGCCTATTCCTTAAATAGCAGACATTTTCGATTTCCCGATGTCTGAATATTTTGAAATTTCCTGCCTCCCCCTTCTTGAGGGATGTTCCGAAGGTAGAGCTGCAGGAGCGTACAACCTAAATCTTTTAGGGGTGCAATAATATACGTACGTTGTATATTTATATTTAAATTTCCTATAAATTCAACAAAATACCTGGTATTTCTGATAAAATTTTAGTGAGAGATTATTTCATAATAAGTTAATTCATTTTATGGTAATCTCTATCATCCAGCCAATCATCAGCAAATGTCAGTTAAAATTTTGTAAATACAATAGGTTATCTCTACATACCGCTGACTACCAACCCACATGAACATTAATCGCTGTTGAACGATGTGCCTTGACAAGCCGCGTGAAGGGGGGAACTTGGACCTTCGCTCTCTCACAGAACGGCCAAACGTACCTAGCAGTCAGTAGCCCTAGTTCACCAATATCAACACCGCAGAGGCGTGCAGTGCATACAAGTAAAAAAGCTGTGTATAACGAAAAAATTTTGGAAACAAATTTAAATAAGAAAGTTGTATTAACATTAACGAAAACATTATTTTTCAATTAGTGCCATCTGTGTACCAGTAGAGACTTTAATTCCTTAGTTCTAAAAACTCACCGATGTACTCATTGCGCTCTTTTTTTATTCGCCGCATCGTGCTATTTACATTACTCAGTTCTGTCTTTAAGCTAGTTAATTACTCAAGTTATATAAATGGGTATTTACTGAATTGAAAATTCCTTTCGGTTGATCCGTTTTGTATGGAGTCGTTACCTATGCTGTTTATTAACAGAATAACATTAGAAAGGGTTACAACTACTTGCAAATCATTGAAGTACCTACTTCCTCTTTTAGTAATTCACGAATTTTACTATTTAAGTATTTATAACGTGTTGATTTAATTAATGTTCTTTAAATTTGGTGCATGGATTGGTTTTTAATTTGGGAAAAACGAAAAGCAATTCGCAGAGTTATTTCCTACGTTAACCTTTGATAAAAATAATTATTTCCTTTAGTTATCACGTGAAGTATTTTCAAACAGTCATAGAAAGTGTTCTTAAAAACGTCCATACATTTTTTATATGGGTAAGAAAGTATTATTTTTCGTTAAAACTTAAACTTCAAAAACACTATTAACAATACTTTAAAATTATAAATAAATATATATAAGACGTTGGTTAAAAGAAAGTACATTATTGTATAATATCATTGGTAACAGCATAACCTAAATCTATACCTACTGCACGCCACTGCAACGTCGTAGCGTTTTATTTGTGACACCTGTTCTTGCTTGTCTAATCTTTCATCTCGTGTTGAACCAACTTGTAATATTAAATACGAACACTGGCTCATTTTGTATGAATAGTACACAACTACATAATATTATCCATGTTGGTCCCTGATGATTGAGGTTCGCGAACTCCAACTTCCGCCCTCTTGACCATGATCCTCCACTTTCACCGCTGTCACCAGAAAAGTGCCTCAACTCGGTCGGTCCAACGAGTGGGCGATCTTTCTCTTCCGATTCATCCTTCGACGTGGTCCACCACATCAAGCTTCTCCAAGCTATCGTCCCATCTCTCAAGATATCCAAAAAATTAAAGGATTCGTATGTTTGCAGGTTGAGAGTCTGTCCTTGATCTTCAGTTCCTGCAGAATGGAGACATTCGAGAATCTCGCCATTCATGTCTCCAGCACCACATCTCAAAGACATCAATCCGTCTTCTCTCCCTTGCTTCCAGGGTCCATGACTCTACACTGTATAAAAATAAAGAATGCTCCAGAGATTGTACAAGCCTGAGCTTCGTATTTCCATATTTTGTCAATTATATTATATTTATTATATTATTATTAGGAGAACACATTCTTATTGTGAAGTTGTAATTATTCAGAACAGACGGTCTGTGAATTAAAATGAATTAAATATATTAATTAGAAAGATATACATATAAAATCAATTTTATCGAAAAATATTGTTGTTGCCCCACCGGGATTAGAACCTGGATCTCTTTCCTATTCGGGGAAAGTACATTATTCAACTATGCTACAGCGGCAATATTTTTAGCGACAATTTTTGAACCTATATGTTACCTTTTTGATATTAATACATTTAATCGTTCAATTAAATTGATTAAAATGAATTGATAATTCGGGCGTCTGCTATCAGATTACTCAAAGGTTTTTGAGGTTCTGTAAAAATAAGGTAGATGGCTCTTTCAAATAATGGAACTATTAAATGTATTAATATCAAAATGGTAACATATGGGTTCGAAAATTTGTCGCTATAGCATAGTTGAATAATGCACCTTCTCCGGTTAGGAAAGTGATCCAGTTCGAATCCCGGTGGCGCAACAACAATATTTTTCGATTAAATTGATTTTATATGTATATCTTTATAATTAATGTATTTAATTCATATTTAAATTATATTATTGATTTAATCGGCGATAAGTTTGTAGAGTGGATATAAATGAAACAATGTTATTACTCTACTTGAGTTTATTAGCACTACTCGAACTTCTAGTGAAACAGTAACACTCAGCGACAGGTGAAGTATCAAACTTGACAGGTGAAGTTTAATACTTCACCTGTCGACGAGAGTTACCGTTTCTCTTGAAACTTGAGTAATGCTAAAAAAAAGTAGAGTAATAATACAATTTTATTTATATCCATCAATAATTTGTCAAGTCTGGACAAAGAACATTTTTCTTTCTATATACACTACTGTATATGGAGTTTTCCAATTGTATTTATCTTCTTTCATTTTTTCACATAGGTCAACTGGTTCAAAGATCTTCTTCTCCATCTCATTTATGAGCGAGAAGTAACATTAATGTACATGGGCACCGCAAAGAAATAATGTCCGGCCCAAAGCTACAGAAAAATGACATTGACAAGACGAGCTGGACCATCACAGGCAATAGTGCGAATTGCGACTGTTGTCACTACCGGGATTAGAACCTTAATCTTTTTCCAATTCGGAAAAGGTGCATTAACCAACTATGCTACAGCACACAGTACTTTTGACGACAAATTTTCAAACCTATATGTTACACTTTTCAAATGAATCCATCAATCGTTCCATTATTTGAAAGCCATCTACTTTATTTTCTATGTTCCAAATAATTACAACTTCACAATAAGAATGTGTTTTCCTTAATAATATATAAGTTGTATCAATGTGTCCAAAATTTAATAAAAATGAATTGTTAATTCTGGCGTCTCCTATCGGATTACTCAAATGTATTTGAGATTCCGCAAAAATAAAGTAGATGGCTTTCATTTGAAAAGTGTAACATATAGCTGCAAAAATTTGTCGTCAAAAGTACTGTGTGCTGTAGGATAGTCGATTAATGCACCTTCCCTGGATTGGAAAGAGATCCAGGTTCGATTCCCGGTATAAATAAATCAAATAATTATTAACAATATTTGTGTACGTCCAAGAGTACACAATTACTGGATTTTTACCTCCAACGGAATTGTTATTAAACAAATTATAGATATCTCATAAGATACGAAGATATTTATATTATATTATATGGGTATATATGAGTAGGAGTAATTACAAGGTTTACGACCTGGCTGGCTAAAGTGATCAGGTTGATTATTGTGAATAAAAAGGTGCACGTTGCATTGTGTAAAGTGATGACTTAAGCCAGCCGAAGACAGGTCGTAAGCCCTGTAATTACCCATACTTCCATATATTCCCATAAAATATAATATAAGTAGCTTCGTCTCTAATGAGATGACTATAATTTGTAAGTAATTGTTGTTTATTTAATACATCTTACGATTTTGTGTATTTTCTTATGGAATACGACATGGCTTCTTGCTTAGTATTTAAATGTTTTATAAATATTACATATTTTTTTAAATAGCCTTCAGTATGTTACCTTGTACTCCGAGAGGTGGTTGACGCTACACGTGAAGTGCACGTCACGACCCTGGGTGACGGTCAAGTTATCCAGCGGAGCCAAGAACTCTGGTTGGATGTCTGGCTGCACGGCGATCTGACCTGAAAAACGTTACATATTAATAAAAAAACTATATTTAACTTGTCAACCGAGGCACGACTAGAGGTACACAATGGAGTCCTGGTACTGATACTGGTATACAAGTGATGCCTGGAGCTGGCAGTATAGGAACGAAAGCAGATTGAATGCAGTGGAAATGAGATCGCTTAGGCGTATGTGTAGCGGATCCATTTATAACATAGTAAAGAATGAAGAAATAAGAAAGATTAAGAAAGGATTACTAAGATCACTGAATAGAAGAATCCAGAAATAGAGAACTTCTAAACTTGTAAACCAGACACTGCAAGATGGTCCTGTTAGAAGCCTCAATAATCGGCGAGATTGTATGAGAAGATGTATGAATGTGGATAAGGCGAGAACTGTGCGTCAGGACGGAAAAGTGTGGCGTTCTATCCCAGAAACAACAATTTCATAAATTACAGCCGTGGTTTTTGGAAAAACCTTGGAAACTCGCATATGCAGGCAATTATGTACAGGTGAATATTATATCCCAGGTTGATTTTGTTTGGCCGCCATTTTGGTTTGCCAGACATTTATCAGTTAGCATTTGGCAGTCGTAGAGAGCTGTTAATTACAATTTATTATGGAGTATCTAACGCCTTAACAGTAAGTCGTTAAAACATTTTATCTAAATAATAATGGCTGCTGATGAGTAGCTTGTTGGTCTAGTGCTCTAGCGGTTGGGGTTTCGCGCCTCGTTCCAGGACACCAGCAAGTTAGTCTTATTTTCATAGCTCAAGCGTTTTGCTTAGTTTGAAAATAATAAGAATATTGATGTGACATGTACTCATGAAAAAGAAAATGCTGTAACCATTCACGGTGATCGCCATCGTCACATGTTGGAAAACTTCTTGGTGACCGAATTGAGTCACGTCATGTGGTTTCAACATGACGGTGCCATCTCACACACAGCCCGAGCTACGCTTGAAATTTTTCCCGGCCGCTTAATATCTAAAAGTGGTAATATCGACTGGCCTCCTAGATCACCTGATTTGACGGCTCCCGACTATTTGAAAAGAATACTCTACGTCAATAAGTTATTAATAACAACTCCGATATTTCAAGTCAATATTCAAAATGAAATTGCTGTAATAACACGCGAAGTGTGCGGAGAATTTCATTAAAAATATGGTTAAAAGAGCACGCATTTGTGCCGCTGCCAGAGGCTAATATCATATTTCATACATAATTGTAATAAATTAAGTAATTAATAAATAAAAATTAAGTTTAAAAATTTGTGTTTCATTTCTTAATTATTTAAGAATGACATCAGCCTGGAACATAATATTCACTCTGTATGTACCGCGCTGAGAACGAGTAGTAAAGCGGTTTCGTACTCAACACTACACAAAGAATGTAAAGCCTGTTTTAATTATAAAAATGTTCAATTATCGCTGTGTGAAGTTCTTTCTTTATTTATTATTTTATAAAGGGTGACACAACAGTATATATTGTTTATGAAAAATTAGACAGAAATGTTAATAGTATATTTATAATCATCAAAAAATATCACAGGTTTCAAGGGATTGAATAAATTTGGTGAATGAACAACATACTCACGCATCGGCCAGAAAGTGGGGGACTATAGCGACAAACCAGCGTGCAGCGGTCGATGTCACGATTGTCTAATATCCATAAAAAAGAAATTCCGTACTAAAGAGAGGCTCTCCACAAAATGCTAGAAAATAATGCTTTCGTACTTTTAAACTCAATTTCATTGTATAGGGTCGGAAGGTGAGAGGACAATCTCCATCAAGATGGATATGATCGAAGCCAAGCTACACGTCGCACTAAACAATGCCCACGATCAAGAAAAGTTCAGACAAGCTTGGATTCTATATTCTCGACTTTCTCGACGGGACTCCCGAGTCAAAATTTTCAATTCCGGAAATTTAGGGAATTGAGACAAGTTTAATTAAAAATAAAATATATTTTATTAAATATTCATACGTAGCCTATTTTGTACAGTAGCTATTAGAAATATTATCCATTATTAGTAGTTTATTTAAATGAAATTAAACTTAGATTTATAAATTGATTACAATTTTACATACACCACTAAAAATTACAAAACAATTTTTATTTAATATACAAAAAAAAAACAACACGTTGACGATAATAACCTATGTATTTGATCAAAATTAATGACAACAGAAGTCCCATAATATATTCTTTTAATAATTTCATCTCATCTAAATTTTATTTCGTCAAAATATAACACTTACCATCACTCTTTACAATCATAAACCAACGTCTGAACAAACTGACAAAACTATTCCCTTCAGAATTTTTATTACTTACCAATATACTCGTACATATTTCGCTTTGTTGGTAGTTAAAATCTGCAAGATTTGACATACTTGCTCCGCTCGCCGCTGGGTCGCTACCTGCTGCACCGCAATGGTCAGCAGCTAAATTATATTTTTCGATAAATAGACTTTGCTCTTTTCTTTATAACTTGTTTAAAATTAATAATATCAAGTCTCGGGCTATTTTTTTTGAAAGCCCCGGGACTTGAGACAACAATTTATTCCCGGGTTGTCTAGACACCAATCTGTAAAAGCAAAACTATGCTCAATCATGAGTTACATCAACTGAGAGACATGGGGCCCTTTCTATTACTATTTCGGTAACTTTTAATTTCAAAAGTTTTAAAATACATCATTTTTATTTTGGAACACATTCTGTAGTTCTGTGCTTTCCCAAGTGCGTAACTCACTTCTATTCGTGGTATTTTAATGGACCCATCGAAACCTAGCAGACTCAGCGAACAAATTGAATATTAAAAAATTGTAATCTCTATGGTGAACACAACAAGATTACAAAATGTTCTTTTGAAATGGACAGCAGCCACGCTTTGTTAAATGATGTGCAATGATCAACCGCGTGGAGTGGGGAATTCCGACCGAATTGTAGATCTTATTATAAGTACTGTTTAGTATACTATTAATTTATCGAGCACTTAATCAACAATTGCGTTTTTGGTTTGATTCAAAGAAACTAACTTATTACAGTATACAAATACATGCAAAAATTAATTTAATATAAACATTATCATTCAAATATGCCTTTTGTATGAAACTTCGTTCCAGAACTGAACGTCTGAAAAATTTACCCCGTGAATACTTTTCAGATCAATCACAAACCATTTGAGTGATGGAGAGGTGTAACAAGATTTCAAGGAAATGAAATACAAAAGTTTGGGAACCGCTAGTTAAGCAATGATAAATGTAGAAATAACCCTGAGATATACTGGTAGTTCGTCATCATCATTTTCATCGCATCGTTGCTATGAAGATGTGGCAAAACTCATATTTGTAGCTATACTTTTACAGTTAGACATAGTTTAAAATTGTATTTATATTTAAATTTGTTTAATTTTTACATCCACCGGTTTTGATACTAACGTATCTTCGTCGGGACTGGCGTACAACTAAACTATTCAATAAAATTTTAAACAACATCCATTACGGTGGAGTGTTGGTAAGAGTGGGAAGGTGATTGATAGGGAGACATTGAAATTGCGGGTTGTTTTTAACGTTTGATTAGTTACTAATTTATATTGGACCTAGTATTAGATTTTTTGATTTCTAGACATTCTAAATTTTCCAATCTAATGACTTTATTATTTATCTACATGGCTTAGGACCGAGAGGAATTTTTTGTCAAATTAAGATATTTGTATTATTGGATTTGCGATAGCGTCCGCTAGGGGCGTGCATATTAAAGAAATGTAATCACCACATATCATCTGTAACCTCCCTGCCAACTGCGCACAAGTCAAGGGAATCGTACCTAAGTTTAGTTTAGTTTCAGTTTAGAAAGAATCTGTACTTCTTCACAACTCTAGAAAGGTAAGCAATACATTAGAAATTCTACAAAAAATATTTAAAAATAGTTATTCTCTCTTCTGTAAAGTACACAATTCTTAGATATGTGGTGTTGCTGCCGACGGTGACAGTATAACGACCCTTCAGAATAATAAGGTTCCATCTGACACTGATATTGTTTTGAGATAATGAGCTCAAAAGTGTTGATTGAATTTCAACATATATTCATGTGTATTTTGTTTTGAGTATATATTATAGGATAAGTTTTAAGGTCTTGACTTATTTTCAGTATTATTAATGATCACTGTGAGATGAGGGCAATTACAAATAATAAAATATATTGTAAATTAACAATAATGATCCATAAATTGAAATAAGAAGTTGGAACTTTCAGTTTTGCTATTTCCTTTAATATCCGTCAAATAGAGTTGGAACCCATTTCACGCAATACCTCAAATTACCCCAAAATGTTAATTGTAACCTTGTTATTCTAAGGCGTCGATGTGTTACGATGGAGAAGAAAAAAATAATTTTAATAAATCATCGTTAGTTATGCACTAACCTAACAGTTCTATTCTCTAGAGTTCCGGACACTAGAACGGTGTACCTAACTGCTCATTCATTAAATTATACTAAATAAATTAAAACACTTCCGTCCTATCACAAAGGCCAGAACTATTCCGAATAAGAAGAACTCGGACTGAAGAAAGAGAATGTAGGAACACGGTTTAATTAAGCAAATAGCAATTAAAAAGTTTGGTTTTCTATTTATAGTACTTGTGGAAATATCACCAGTGTCGTAATGCATAATATTAATATTTTTTTGCAATATCACTGCTCAACACCAATACTTTCTCGTTAAAAAATAATACTATTATTTTATATATTTTAGTGTACTGTGAAGAAAAGTGTAGTAAAAAACCACGATTTTTTTTTCCAAAAAATATCAAAACATATAATTATTAAGGAGAACACATTCTTATTATGAAGTTGTAATTATTCAGAACAGACGGTCTGTGATATTTTAAATACTAATTAAATGTATTAATTTGAAAGGTATACATATAAAATTGATTTTATATGTGCATCATTCTAATTAATAATAATAATATTTATAATTTTAAAATTTACACCCTTAGACTGCTTTAATTAATCTAGATCAGCTGTGGCTAGTTAGTTGGATTTTAACTTAAGCGCGAGCTTGAACGAGGATGACGCCAGGCGCGCTGGCGATACCGGAGGAGTGATTATAATGTTATTGATTAAGAAATGAAAGTTTAACTAACTTACTTACCATCACGCTGTTTCTCCACAGAAATAGTAATACAGGATAGAACGCCATACTCTTTTGTCCCGGTACGCAACTCCTGCCTCGTCCACTTTTAAACACCAAATTCAACGTGTGTGTAGTACAAAGATTAATTGTGAAAAATTAAAAAATCTTTTATTGCTTGGTCCACCTCATCTGGTCTCCTCTTTGAGCTCCTCGAGCATTTTAAATATTCATTTCTTAATAAGTGGGCACTAATATTATATGAGAGAAATAGTAAAACAAACGGCTGAAAGGTTCAACCTCAATACCAACATCGAGAAGACTCAAGTACTTGAGGATATCGATAAAGTAAGTGGGACTCCACTACGCGCCTACCTTTCACTCTCCATACTCCGTGTTTTGCAACTCCGTTAGTCTGTCCATGTAAGTGTGACTCAATCAATTTTGTGTCTCATCTACTGTTCCTCTTTTGGGAGTGTTTTTTTTTTATGAACGGATCCCTGAGTAGACACTCAACTTGAACAACTGCACCTTAATTTTCCATTCATTTTCCATCTCTATGTAAAACTATGTTCTATGGATTTATGTTATATGATTTTTATGATTAAGGCAACACTTAAGGGAGGCTAGAGGGTCTAAATTGCTGATAACTGCATTGAATTTCTTCTCATTTTTCGTTTGGCATATACTTAAATATGTTATTGAATTAAATTCACTTATTGTTATTAGCTTTGATGAGTGGGACCGACAATGAAGCCCTAGCTTCTAAACCAGTCCCGGGAAAGGGTGGATTCCCCACCCCCCTCTCCAGCTGTCTTTATAAGATTAAGTCATCTGAATACAATGATTAGTTTTAATTGTGAAGGCAGACAATCATTACTCTAGCTACACTATTTACTTAACCGTCCTCCATAGAACCTACTACTGCATTAAGAAAAGGGAATGTGTATTTTGCTTTAAAAAACCTGTTCATATTCAAGCCACTATCAGGAAAAACTAAATTACCCATAAGCCCTATATGAAACATGGTGCCTTATGGAGAAGAAACTGAAGGCAATAAAAACATTTGACGCTAAAATGCTTCGATGAATACTTAAATCACTTACGAATAGTGTAGCATTCACACAAACATCTAGACAGCATGTCGCATCACACAAACATCTAGACAGCATGTCGCATCACACAAACATCTAGATAGCATGTCGCATCACACAAACATCTAGACACCATGACGCATCACACAAACAACTAGACACCATGTCGCATCACATAAACGTCTAGACAGCATGTCGCATCACATAAACATAAGAGTGCAGGAAACAATGTCAGACGTTACTAGGATCTTGGTAAGGTTTTGAAGGAAGGTTAAGAAAAACTAAACCCCTGAGACACTTAATAATGATCGGAAGGATGCTATAAATTCACAGTTGAGAGTCTTACAGCTCACTATGGTATGCCTGGAAGACGATTTTATGGTCGTATGATAAAATATAATATAATAATCACATCCTTAATAACAAAGCTTTTTTCAAATTCGTCGAATATTTCATAAAATAAATATTACTCTCAGCATATTTTTAAATGTCATTGACTATTCTCATATTCCCAGTGTGTCATATTTGTGCAATCAAAAAGGAAACTTAAGTAGGCACACTGGAGAGAAACCATTTTCATTTTCACAGTGCAAATAATCTTGCAATCAGAAAAGATCCTTCAATATCATGTGCTTTGACATTCTGGTGAGAAACTCTATTCATGTGAACAGTGCAATTATTCGTGCAATCGAAAACAAAACTTAAAAAATCATGACAACCTATTTTCAGTGCAAATATTCTTGCAATCAGAAAGGAGACTTTAATAAACATATGCTGATCCATACTTCAGAGAAATTATTTTCATGCTACCAGTGTAATCAGAAAGTATCGTTAAAATACCATGTGCTTTCATATTCTGGCAAGAAACTTCATTCATGTTCACAGTGTAATTATTTACATTCATGATTCCGTAAAACTAAATAAGATGGCTTTCAAATAATTGAACGACATATGTATCAATTTGAAAGTGCAACATATATGTTCAAAAATTTGACGTCAACTCACTGTGTAGCATAATCGGTTAATGCATTTCGCCGGATAGGAAGAGATCCAGGTTCGAATCCCGGTAGCAACAACAATATTTTTTCGATAAATTGATTTTATATGTATATCTTTGTAATTAATTCTATTAATTTGTATTTATCTACTTATAGCACTAACATTTCTTTTAGTTTATGTGTATTATGTTAACATTTTTTAATCTAATAAATAACCACATATCTCGCATCAGCAGCTGATGCACAGCGGTTAAGATATGCGTCGTGTTATATATAAAACTTTTTAATTTTATTTTATTTGCATTATCATATATTACTAGCAAGCCGTGAATCTATATTTCACTGCGGAAATCCCTTATTATATTGCTTTAACAATGCATCATGTAGTTTACTTTGTCTTTACTTCCAGTAAGAATAAACATGAGTAAGATTAAGAAAGGATCACTTAGGTGGTTTGGTCATATGGAATAGAGGACGCCCGCGGAAGACTTGGCACGATCAGGTAAACCAGATAATAGAGGATGGTTTTGTTAGAAGCCTCAACAAGCGGAGAGCTTATATATGAGAAGATGTATGAATGTCGATGAGGCGAAAATTGTGTGTCAGGACAGAGGAGTGTGACGCTCTATCCTATCTGCCTACCCCTGCGGGGAAACGGCGTGATGGTAAGTAAGTAAGAATAAACAAAATATTGATAAATTGATATCATTTCAACAAATTTTCATGTAAGTTTTTGACAAATATTAGACATCAGTGATATTTATTGCACAATGTGCAAAAATTGTAAAGTGATATGAATATTAATTTACCCTTTTTGTTGATGAAATGGATATCAAGTGTAATATTATAATTTATTATTATATTACCCAATATGCCCTATATTATATATGTAACCAGTGGCATGCAGTAGGTATAGATTTAGGTTATGCTGTTACTAATGATATTATACAATCATATATAATATATATTGTATATAGGATTTTGAACTTTCGTTAAAACAAACTTTTTTAGATAAAATGAATCCATCGTTTATATGACCTTGCCATGTATTTATTTCTAATTTTAGAGTATTATTTATTTTAAAAGTTTAAGTTTTAACATAAAATAATACCAACTTACCTATATAAAAATCATTATAAAAAATGCATGGACATTTTTAAGAACACTTTTTATGGCTGAACATGATTCTTTTATTGTTTGAAAATTCTTCACCTAATAACTAAACGAAATAATTATTTTTATTAATGGTTAACGTAGGAAATAGTTCTGCCAAATGCTTTTTATTTTTCCCACATCAAAAACAAATTCATGCACCAAATACACCTCGAACGCAAAGAACGGCCATGAAATCAACACGTTAAAAACAGTAAGATAGTAAAATTCGCGAATTAGTAAAAGAAGAAGTAGACACTTCAATGATATGCACGCAGTTGTAAGCCTTTCTAGTATTATTCTGTTAAAAACAGCACCGGTAACGACTCCATATAAAACGGATCTACAGAAATGAATTTTCAATTCAGTAAATAGCCAATTATATGACTTGAATAATTCAGTAGTTTAAAGATAGAACGGAATAATGTGAATAACTCAATGCGGCGAATGCACATGGGTACAGTGGTGAGTTATCGTGGTAGTTTTTAGAACTAACAATTAAAGTCTCTACTGGAACACAGATGGCGCTAATAGTAAAATAATGTTTCCATTTATGTTAATCAAATTATTTAATTTATATTTGTTTCCCAGAATTTTTAGTAATGCACAGCTTTTTGTTTGTATGCACTGCCCGCATGCAACTGTATGCCCCTGCATGTAACAGTGGTGTTATTATTTATTTTTATAAGATGGACTATGCAATAACGATATGATTACAAATATAAAAAACGTAAGGGTAGTTACCCGCGGGCTATCAGTAACATAACATAATTAAACAAAGAGAAATAAAACTCTGACACAATTAACTGCAAAAACTTTCTTCTGCGTTCAGATTAGAAAATTCTAAAACGTATTTTTCCTCTCACGCGTTTTAAGTTTAATAAGCTTGTTCGCACTTTGCGTACAACGCAATTTGTAACCCCAAACATTCACATTTAAATTTATTGTGAGTGGTTTTTTAAACTTAGGGGAGGGTCACTACACGAGGACCCTCGAAACCTTTAAATTCCTCCGAACATTTCTCTCTCTATAACATTTTAATAGGACCCACAACCTACGTACCTACCCTTATTTTTTACACCTTTTATACTAAGTAAGTAATATAAAAATCCTTTAAGTGCTAAATCACAAGAGGTCAACTGGATTGTTACACAGAGGTCATTCGGTATTATGCTACAATTAAACCAAATGTATTTTTGAATGATATAAAAAAGATTTGTGCGTGTAACGTTTTACAACTTCTCAAAGCTCATAACCGAGCACTTATAATGAATTTTGATTTGACATAGTTATACCCTTTTTAACCGAAAAGTTATATATATCTGACTTATGTGCAGTTTTATTGACTGGCTTCCTAAGGGGAGTTCTTACATTTCTATTTGGCTCTATTTTGTACGTTTGGTGTTTCATTTTCTTTCTCTAATCAGTTGTAATATGTCTGTTCCATATTCTTAAAACACACTTTTGCAGCATTTTTTAATATAGGCCGCGCATAATTTTGTTATCACGTGTCTACTTCTAAATTCCTACCCTCGCCCGACGCCACCAGGTGTCACATGATCAATATTGTTTTTTTTGATCTTGATATCGCGATACCGTTCGCTGTATGGACAATTACCTCCAGTGCATTGGAGCACTGTTTTGTGTGATCTTGTGTTGTGATCATACTGTTTGTTTTGTGTGTATGCCATGGGTGAACTGTGACATCACCATCTTCAGTGGGAGCGGAGATCGTAGACTATCCTCGGGCATAAAGTGTGTGCTTCTGCAGGGATTTTAGAGGCATCATACTTGAGGTTCTTCTAGATCGCTGGTCCTTCGATTAAATTATTTTTCCCTCGCCAATCTCTTCCTATATCACGTCACCCGATTACTACCTGAATTATTGTAATCCATCCACGGGAAGTGCGACCCGGAGATTGTACACTGTTTAAGATGGCTGATGAGGAATCATGGACATTGAAGACAAAGAAGAGAAAATGAATAATGTCATTGGGATGTGGTGCTGAAGACAATGTTGCGCATACGTACGAAAGTCTCAATTTTGCAGAAGTTAAACATTATGGACAGACTCTCAAACCTCTCAACTCAAAATATTGGAGCATAGTCAAGAGAGGAGGAGTTCATGGAGAGAAGATCACGATTCTTAGTCATGAGGGATCGACGTGGAAGAATGATGTATTAGATTGAACGTAGGCCTTTTCCAATAGACTCCATATATCCCTGACAGCTGTATTTTGTGTCCAGTACAGCTCGTTTATTTTCCCAATAATATCCTTCCAACTCACACGAGGAACTTCCCAAATGTCTTTAGTCTGTCTTTGGTCTTCATGTAGTCATTTTTTGACTCCATCTTTCCCTGTATAATCAAAAACTCATTGCGACTGACTTTTTGATGAATGTTCTTACACCCTACATATTTTATACTTACATGTGATTAAGATTGAAGTCTCTGAATCGTCTTTTGGAGGTACGTACTGAAAGAAATGATGAGATTGATGTAAGCGTGTGATATGTTGCCATCAGAATGATAAAAAGAGAACAGTATTTCGCCTCCATAGTCGAATTACCATTCCGTGTATGCTATGTGAGATGTTAGCCGGCAACAGGGACGGTTAAAGTAAAACGCTACTTACGGTTGCACTGAGTTTATTACACAAGTTACAATCGAGTCTTAACTACTGAATATCAAAAATACACTACAATAGTCGCTGAAAGCAGACTGTTGAAGACCGCGTCGGTGGAAAAAATAACTCTTGAATAAGTTAGCGAAGAGAAAATTCCAGGTTTGAGACTATTTATTTATTTCTATTTATCCTCCCAAGTGATTTATTGAATTTGTTTTTATTTATTATATAACTAATTTCTTACCTTTTTATTTGTTATCTATGGTATAAAAATATTAAGAGAGCAAGAGCGTTGGATGGTATTGACGAAAACGTGGACTGCCCGCAAAACGAATGCCTTGATTTTAAAAGAATTTAACACAATCACCAGATCATTGAAAAACAGGAACACCTGGAGGTACCTTGTTGAGCCGATTGAGCCTCAGGCATCCGCCCTTTCCACAGGGGGAATGGGATAAAGATAAAGATAGGCATTAATAATAATATTATTGAAATACTTTTTATTTAAGGGAGACATTCTGGACTCTGCTTCATAGCCCAAACAAAGATTTACTTTCATCATTCATTTATTTGAGAATTGTATTCAAAATATTTTCTTAATTATAACATTGTTTCGGCTAGACATTTTAAATCCTATGCTCTGAATAAAACATCATCAGGTTGTATATAAAAACAATACAAATAATTGGTGTTTTAAAATACTACGTGAAAAGTAAACAAATGAATAATTTGTATGCATAATTTAAAACCTAGATACCTGAAAAATTTCAAAAAACGCAAGTAAACTTTTATCTGAAAGCTTGTATATTTTATCCAGTGAAGTTCTAGATCAAAGCATTCACACTGATTTTATTAAGATGAAAAAAATTGAGCGAGTCTAAAATTCGTACTTTCGTGATTGCACGTAACGATCGTTTATGTGTGGGAAGGAAGGAAGGAAGGAAGAAATAAAATTGTATTACATTTATTTTTGAAATTCTAAAATGTAATTTATTAGAAAATGTTTGCTTGGTATATTGTATGTAGGTATGTATTTTTTAAATTCAAATTTTTAGATAGGTACCGTACCGTATAGGTACTGAATACACAAATAAGTTGTTTACCTACTTATGGAGATGTGAGAGGAAATATTGTTATATTTTAAAGTTTAATAGTACTGAATAAAAAATGTAGTAACAACGTTTTTGTGACACAAGGTATACCCAAAGTCTTTTTCATAATAAAATAATGGATGAGTTTAATAAAAAAATATATTATTTTGCATGTTCAGTTCCTGGGAAATTATTATGTGTTATTTTGTATTCTCAGTGATGGCTGCCATTTTAATTGGTCCAGAGAGGGAAGATTGTTACTGTATACTTTTGATTGAAGGTAGCCCCATAAGAAAAAGTCTATTGGTGTCAAGTCGGGGCTACATTTCACCTCGTCGGAATATCAATTTTCCATGGAAAATTTCTCGAACAGCTAATAAGGACACGCTCCATAGCGACTAAATTCCCAAGGACGCGGCTAGCGATCGGCATACCCCGCGCTTCTCCTGCTCGTTGCGTTAGTTCAGCGAATGAACCGAAGAGAAAAATATGAATTAAATGTATTAATTATAAAGATATACATACAAAATCAATATTATCGAAAAATAAAAACATTGTTGTTGCGCTACCGGGATTCGAACCTGGATCTCTTCCCTAACCGGGGGAGGTGCTTTATCCAACTAATCCCTAATTAACTAATTCGAATCCCGGTAGCGCAACAACAATGTTTTTATTTTTCGATAATATTGATTTTGTATGTATATCTTTATAATTAATACATTTAATTCATATTTAAAATATCACAGAACTATGTTCTGAATAATTACAACTTCACAATAAGAATGTGTTCTCCTAAAAACAAAGAGAAAAAGATTGAAAAAGATATTTCTATGCAATTTATTAAGAGGCCACAAGGCGCTTTCATCTTGAATCTAGATCCAATGTTGTTATTTATTCCAGCTCAGTTTAAGGCAATTGTGTAAACTCCAGTGGACATGCAATTGGTTACCATTCCACTGGAGTTTACAAAAT
The DNA here is from genome assembly GCA_031772225.1 of Eubasilissa splendida. Classification (NCBI taxonomy): domain Eukaryota; kingdom Metazoa; phylum Arthropoda; class Insecta; order Trichoptera; family Phryganeidae; genus Eubasilissa; species Eubasilissa splendida. The sequence continues at coordinate 28,516,529 of CM062857.1, forward strand.
GTATCGAAGTCATTTCAATTGAGATCTTTCTGTATGTAGAAGTGAAGGACAGACTCTCAACCATTTTCCTGATACGAATCCTTCAATTTTTTGGGCATCTTGCGAGAAGGGAAGATAGCTTGGAGAAGATTGTGGTGGACCGCGTTGAAGGACAAAGAGGAAGAGAAAGATCTCGCACCCATTACACTGAGCAAGTGGAAAACGCAACAGGCACGTATCTGGTGACATGCCTCAGATCAGAGAAAAGTGCAGGAGCATTATCAAGATGGCTGAAGTTCATGAAATCACGATCCTTAGTCATGAATAAAAGTAGAGGCTCACATATCTCCGTACTTCTCACTCCGTCCAATAATATTTTCCTCTCACTACTCTCCTATTTATGATAATTTTGGTAATGTTAAGTATCTTAAAATAATCCAAAGATATATTCCCCGCACCCCTTGGTTCTCCAACAGGAAAGTCTCAAAAAGAACAGTAGCAAATATCTCTAGAATGAGAATTGGGCATTGCCAGGTGGCCTCACATTTGTTCAGAATGAACATAATAGACTCCCCAATGTGTGAATGTGGTGCCGAGGAGGAAACCCTTGATCCTTGACCATGTCTTTTTTGCCTGTCCATTGCGGGTCACGGGTTTTTTTTATAATGATCTTGTCAATGGTGATTTTCAGCTTCCGGTTAACTTGTGTCATCTTCTTTCCCTCAACTCGCTTCATTTAAGCTACATAATAGCAAATTTCCTGAATGTCAATGGTATTGACTTGTGATGCAATGTTCCCTGTTCTATAGTATTGTTGTACTGCTTTCTATGAAATAATGTTTAGACTTGTTTAATGGCACAAGTCACTCTTGAAGGGTGGATTGCCCATTTGAATGAAGAAGAAGAAGAAGTATCCAACAAACGCTGTGTATACAATGTTCCCGAGGTGGTTTCCAAAATAAACTCCTTAATCTTCAAAAAGCAGCATTTTTCCAAATAACATTTTATTGACCATTACGTCATCGCTCAACACCAACACAGTAATATATCGATTCAATCCAACACCACAATATATATTCACTTTGACGTAATAGCTTCTCCTTTGCTAAACTCTTTTCCCAGGAAGACTCTGAACCGATAACATAATATACACTGGTATGTGTTACGTTACCGGCAAAGTCAGATGACTGACAGCGCATGAAATACAAGATACAATTTGAAAAAATGATCAAGTGACTTTCAGAGCATTCATTCCCTTTTTGGCCGACGCTCACAGCGAATGCGTTTCGACCCGCGATCTAACGATTAATTTCATTTCAACTTACTTCAATTTAAATTTATATTATACCTCTACTAAAGTGCATTCTGATGTTATAATACAATTTTTAAAGTAATCTTCTACTGTATTTGAAACTAAAATTCACGTAGAGAAGTCATGTAGAAAAGTAGACTCTCAACCAATGAGAAACTAAATAATTACATAAAGAGGTGTAAAAAGATGTATTCTTTACGCGCCTTTTTATTTCGATTGGCACCACTGGATTTTCTGGCTTATAATAATGTACATGTGTATTGCCGCCCTTTTTTCGAAAAGCTTAGAAGACGTTAACCGACAGGCATCATTCTTATTACGTTCCGTGCTTCGACCAGTACAGCGGTCCAAATAAATCACCAGTGCGCGCTTCGGTCGGTCGAAATCTAAAGAAGAAAACCCAGCTAACAGAACGGCAACATCGGACCAGAAAGACAGCAAAATTAAACAGGTTAGTTCAGTTTATATATCACATGTGTGCTCATTGTTAATCGGAAACCTGGGAACCAGCTATCGAAGGCATTTACATAAACATGTATGTTGAACGTCACACGAAGAAATATAAGAAGAATCATGTGAAAAAATGAGTAGACAATTGAGTCAATAGAGACAAAGATAAATCAATGACAAATAAAATCAACTGACAATTGTTGAATTCTCGCAAATCTCTGATATATGATCTGAAAGTGGACCGGACCACATTAGAACTACCCCAGATGCTCGGTTCCAGGTGTTGTAGTTGAGAATCGGGACATCAATGTTAGAGCGATGAATGATAATGAAACAATATACTCCAAAGGGTCGCACCCTATTCCGGAATCATTTTGAGAGTTATTTAATATAATAAAGTAACGTCTGTAATATTTTATAAAATCTTAATAACTTATTTGGAATATATTTTAAAGTTAGAACAGTTAGTTATTAAAACTTAATTACGAGGACATTCAGTCGTTAATGGTATCATCGCACCAGAACCATACCTGTACAATTTGACGTGAGACTCGTTATCACATTCAATTCAGAAGGCAGCCAGAAAGAAGCAATAGAAATCATACACCCCCAGAAGGGGAGGATAGACGTCATATTTATGTGTTGAAGTCGCAGAACTGAATCAAGGTCTGAAAAAAATTCACACTATGCTCCGGTAGGTCTCTCTAGCTACTGCACTTCCCGGTATCGTCCATCCCAGCAACCCCCAACGGGAGACCCATACCCGAATAAATTCCGAAAAGTCTGAGATACCTTTAATATCTTAATAAGGAACGTTCCGGGGGATCCGATAACCTATTCCTTATAATCTCGCAATCACGATAAGTACTAAGTCAAAGAGTTTACTCGTAAAATACCCATGCCTCGAGATTAGCTGCATCTCGTAGTGGTCCAGCGCCGGAGGACCACACTAAAAGTAAGTCAATTTCCCCTAAGTGGCAATGTCCCCACCTTGCCACTTTCTCAATTCCATTCGCATACGAGCAACCAGAGCTTAGAATCGGTCATCTGAGTGTCTGAGAGTCATTATAGTCTGATCAATGGCAATGATGGTGCGACACGGTATCACTGGAAAAAGGCCCTGGGTGAGATAAATAAAAATGACATTGAATAGAGTTCTCTCTGCCTTCTGCCTTTTACCTCTCTGGCCAATGATTGGCCGATCATTGTGTTGCCACCCTGATTTCTGGAGCTAACTGATTTTACATTAAATTTAACTGTTACGTATAGAACAAGATGAACAAGAATCCTTTCAGGTGATCATTTATTATTACACGTAAGATTTATTCCAGAGAACTGCTCCTAAAACATTCACCGTGTCGGATTTTTCCAGTTTGGGTACCCAGATTGGGACCCGCCGGGCTCAGGTAAAAATACTCGGTCTAAGGCTCGGCGGGTCCGAGTTTTTTAATCATACAAGAATTCTTTAATACTATCCGACGAAATCAGCAAAATCTTAAATCCTACTGAGATTCTTAACAACAATACGTTGTCCATTGCAGAAAGATCTTTTTCTGTCGCGAATAACTTTTGTACTAAAATCCGTTCGAGATTGTCAGACACACCACTGAATACACTCTTATATTTATAAATGTATTTTTTAAATAAAAAACAATTAAATTTATTTTTAATACTTCTAAAATAATTTTTGATTTAGTTCTTTCTGCGCCTAGGATGATAAATACATAACCATTAAAAATGTAATTATGTTTGTAATTTTTTATAAATATATTATGACGTTATATTTGGTACCTACCGCGCAAGAGATGTGCTGGGAGTTGACATTTACCAAATGGCAACACTGCACCGCGTAAGAAAAAAATTCCCGGCAGCTTTCTTTTCTTTTGACAGTTTTGTTGTCCCGGTGCTAATAATCACGAAGATGTGATTTCGTATTGAATTAAGGAAAGGTGAGAATAATCAAATATATTGTTTGCTATTTTACTGGTATTCTTGCAGGATGTGGAGCATCTCTTCCTTACATGACAGCAGATAGGTCATGTAGACGACAATACTTTTTCTTCATGAAGGATTTCTCGTGAATAAAGCAGGACAAGGATATGATTTGGTCTCCTCTTCTTCATAATTTCGCAACTGAATTTGTTTTACAACAGAAGAGGACGCAAGGGATTCCATGTGAGTTCAAATGGAAGAAGATGACCCAGCCTTCCTGACGTCTTGATAAGTAAGGAGATACAAGTATTTACGGGTGCCTCGGAACATCAACTCTGGACGAAGACTGTGGTTGCGACCGAATGATCGAAGATAGCTCGCGTTTAAATGGTTGTAAAACGAATTTCGATGTAAATTGTTAATATTTGAAATATTTTAGTCTTTATTTTCACCTTTTTAATTTCAATTAATAACTTCCTGGTACGATTTTTTTGCTATATTTGACCTGACAAACTCATCAGGGAATTTAAATTGTTATATAATTTTTATCTCACAATTAATTTTAAATAATAACCTGTTGATTTAGATGTTTACACGGTAGTAAGAATTCCATTATTTTATTAAGGCAAGACTTGCCAATCAATCTTTCTATGTAATCACATTCAAGTGACGGGATTCTTACTACATTCTCATAATTGATATGTTTTCGTATCTGATTAGATTATTATTTTTTGTTGTTATAAAAACTTTAAATTAATCCTATTATTTTCCCTGAGAATGGTAGCTAATGTGAGTGGTAGGCGACATGGTGAATTATATGCATCAGAATCACGCACCTCATGCTATACCCTGAGCGAGCCGGAGGACGTGTAAAAAACGACATCACAATATTTTAATATTTTGTTACAAAAATTACATTTTTATATACACAAAACATTTTTTATTAAGGAAAAAATAAATTCTGAACATGCACTGTTTCAGTAATGAGATGTTATAGGTAAAAATACATAGAAACGGAATTGGGTTCGGTCTTGGATCGGGTTTTCCCAAACCTTAGTCCGTATACGGGCAGATCCACGGATTACGTGTTATTTACTCTCTTGTGGCGGACGTGACATAAATACGCTGTTATACAATACTTAAGAACATCTTAACGTGGAAATTCAGTTGCCAGTACACAGCAAAACACCATGCACGTGTTATTTTAGCCGTTTTAAAAACGTCACTTAATATATTGTTTTTACGTGGTACACAATGTAATAATTTGTTTGTATATAAATAGGTGCATCATTTACATGAATTCTCTGAATTGTAACGTTACACTGGTACACGGATACACTGGTGTATGGAAGTTTGGAATGTCTGTGTCATTTCATGAATTGCCAGTGTTCAGAGCTTCGCCGGCGACGTATATATAAATATAAAATTAAAAGGTCAAGCCATAAAGCACGGACTCGGAGAATCTGCAGACCGTTTTATCACCCCCCACATAATTTGTTGTGAATTACCGAGGAAATATTTCACCCTTTTATACGGCAACATTTTGACACAAAGTAAATGTCGCCCTGTAAATGTGTTTCAATCTGTAATCTTGGAGATTAGACGATAACTCCTCCTGTCGAGGGGGAAGCGGCTCGCTGCAGGCGTTTGCGAAAATCTAACTATTAAATCGGTACTCTTACGTAACACTTCAGCTCGTGTGCGAATCTCATTTAAAAATTATTTTAAAACAAATAGAAAAAAAAATCTGTATATTTGGTGTATTAAAATAACACCTTAACCCTTCCCAAACCATGCAGTAACATCATAATTAAACCTGTAATATTTCAGTAAATACATGCAACATAAGATAATCCTAAAGAAAATATTAGTGCTTAAGAATGACTAGTGAAAAACCAATTATAAAAAGGGAATCGTACAAAAACAATTATTTTTTCCATACAATTTGTGATATGAAAGACAGAGATCACACAATATTTTCACAGTGAAAAGAATAAAAAACATACAAATATAATTATCTCTTTTTCACTAATTAAATGAAGAGAGATAAAAAGCAAGGACACATTGTATAACACTTAATGAATGCTCTAAATTTTTTTATTAATCATTTTTTCAAAATTGAAAGCTCAATATTTAGAGTAAATTCGTGCCATTAAAGCCATTTAAGCTAATAAAAACATTTTTTCTAACTGTTATTTACGGTAACACGAGTTGACAGCATGGCTGCATTCGAGAATTTTATGTCATGGTATGGTAAAGGTTAAAGTGGTTAAAAACAATGTTATACAATCTACAAAACCTCCTAAAACGACTTTAAGTGTTTTTGAGTAATGGATGAAAACGTATATTTTATAAGCAAATGTACAAAATGTTGCTTTTTAAATCAATATTTTTTAAATAGACAATTCTATAATGTAAAACATGTTTTTCCAGTGTGTATATCGTACCGGCAACCATACTGGATTTTAGATGAACAAGCTTTTTGATTGGTTGATTTCATTTTATCCGCTTTAGGGTATTTTGGAACTGATCCTGATTTTAAACATGCAATATCAATGAATTTAATTGTCTTTGGCAATAAATAATGTATTCTGCATGTAGCTGACAAAAAAAATCTACCAAACTGCATTTTTAACTCAAATTATTCGAAAACCGATTTAGGGTGTTTTTGAATTGGGCGCTACATACGTATATAAAAAAAAGTCGAGGTCATCAATATTGTCGCATGTTGTTGAGACGTTAGATGCTTCATAATAAATTGTAATTAACTTCTCTCTACGACTACCGAATGCAAACTGATATATGCGAAAAAGTACTAAATATGAATTAAATATATTAATTATAAAGATATAGATATAAAATCAATTTTATCGAAAAATATTGTTGTTGCCCCACCGGGATTCGAACCTGGATCTCTTTCCTAACCGGAGAAGGTGCATTATCCAATTATGCTACAGCGACAATATTTTTAGCGACAATTTTCGAACCTATATGTTACATTTTTGATATTAATACATTTAATCGTTCCATTATTTGAAAGAGCGATTATGTATATCTTTCTAATTAATATATTTAATTCATATTTAAAATATCACAGAGCTATGTTCTGAATAATTACAACATTACAATAAGAATGTGTTCTTCTAATGAAAAAGTACTAATTTTTTGAGACAAAGCCTAGAAACCATCTACCAAAAACGCGATGTTACCCAGAAGAGGCGTATTGCATATTTATATATACCTATATATTTGATATTGCAGCCAGGATAGCGCCCTTAATTTTTATCAGACCTCTATCAATTTTTTAATAAAAATCGACCTAGTAAACATGTCGGCTTATCAATTTTTTTTATATTCTTGACTCAGTTATCTAACATTGGTCCTATAAAAGAGTAATTGATTTTTGTCGAAAGAGATTTTCGCTCTTCCAAAGCGTCATCCCTTGTTTCTTTTTTTGCATTTGCGATTCGAGACAATAATATATTGCTATGAATAATTATTTCGGCTTGACGCTTAGTCAGGAGCGGATTGTTTTTGCAGCAAAGTACATCGTCGACCCCTGGAATATGAAATATGCGCCCGCCCATTGTAACACGGATGGCAGCCTGGTCTATTATGGCTTTTTGTTTGACAAACGTCCTGAATCCAGCGGCGTAAACACCTCTGCAGCTCGACGGAGAAGTTTGAAACAAAAGATTGACGTGCTCTGAAAATGTCTGACACTTATCGTCAAAAGTTTCAAGTAACAGTATTTAATGCCCAGTGGCGTAAACTCCGCCGGTTTTTTGATACGAAAAAATAAATAATTTTAAATATGAATTAAATGTATTAATTAGAAAGATATAGATATATGCTACAGCGACTATATTTTTAACGACAAATTTTCGAACCCATATGTTGCCTTTTTGATATTAATACATTTAATCGTTCCATTATTTGAAAGAACCATCTACCTTATTTTTACGGAATCTCAAATACCTTTGAGTAATCTGATAGCAGACGTCAGAATTATAATACATAATGCACCTTCCCCGGTTTGAAAAAAGATCCAGGTTCGAATCCCGATGGTGCAACAACAATATTGAATATGTATATCTTTGTAATTAATACATTTAATTCATATTTAAAAATATCACAGACCGTCTGTTCTGCATAATTACAACTTCACAATAAGAATGTGTTCTCCTAAAAACAAATACTTGATTAATACATCGTTTCCTGAAGAAGTGTTATATAGTATATTACACACCAACCGGTTTCGCTCAGCTCAAACTTCGTCAGGACGTATTTAAAACTAACAATAAATTCATAATAAGTACACTATATATATATATATTAAGACAGAGATGGAATGTAAAATTACATGTGAGAGAAAATACATATACAGTTTTTCAACTCGTAATGTCAATATTCGTGTCAAAGAACATCTTAAATATTTAAACAGCAATGGTTTCTCTGAATTTTCCAACCATATTATTGAAAAACACCGTTCTTTTAATAATAGCATAAAAGTCAATATCCTCCGTAAAAACAACTTTGGCCTCCAATTGGACAATTCAGAAGCCCTCGATATAAAAAAGCAGTAAATAGTAGTACGCCAATACTTAATAATAAAATTAATTAAGCCCCATATTAGGTATGTTTCCTTTAAAATCAATTTAATATCTATGATGTCCTTGGGATTGTATAGTTTTGTGTGTGAGTGTGTGTGTGAATGCCGCATCGCTGGGGCGCGTCCATCGACTTTATCGTTTGACTTGTACTAGTGTAACTAAATTGTATCTTAATGTAATAAACGTGTAATTCTTACAAAAAATATTTCTTGGACCTTCACATTATGAGGTGTACACTGAAGACGTACTTAAGAGACAAGTACGTAACAATATATTTTCCCCTCCCGTAATGTTCCGTCTAACTGTATATGTATTATGTCTCTCTTTTTCGCATATAATTTTATATTCTATTTCCCTCTTTATGTATATACATAAGTATAATAAAATTCGTGGTTTTATACAAAATAATGTATTTTATATAAGTTTTTATAACTTTTATAAAGGGAATTTCCACTCTATACCATTTATACAGGAGTCTAAAACTCAACACGCGTGTTTTAGTGACGTTTGTCATACACATTATTTGATCTTCTTTGGCCCAGTAACATACCACTAAAATCTATTTATCACTTTCATTGTTGAGCCGTTTGGAAGTTAAGTCCTCAATTATAGAGAGTTTTGAAACGAAACTTGTTTTTCTATTACTTGCATTATTATTTGTGGTAAAGTATCTGAACGCAAATATAATTTTTTCTTCAAAAAACTGCATTCAAATGTACATTTTTGATTGTGCAGGGGTTGTGGAAATTAACGACTCAAATGCAATTAGTCAGAGAGAATAAAAAAATATATTTTCGTTATAAAATCAACTTAATAAATTGTTGTAATTCTCTTTACTTCCAGTAAAAAGAGCTCGACTCGGTACGAAATGAGCTTTTGCTTAGGGAGTTAATATTGCCCTTTTCAATTAGTCTTTAACTTTAAAATGTCGTAGACGAATTATCCTTTTAAAGGAGCAAAGCCAATCTGGCTAGCGTGAAAGTAAAGCGTGCATTGCAGTATACTTAGCAGAACTTGGTAATAATTATATGCAGATACGAGAAAATACACATCTCAACATATCATCTAGGAAAACAGTTTAATATTTTTTAATACAAATTAAATGTATTATTAGGAGAACACAGTCTTATTGTGAAGTTGTAATTATTCAGAACATAGGTCTGCAATATTTAAAATATGAATTAATTAATTATTTAAGCCGTAAGTCAGTTCGCATTTGATAGTCCTAGAGAATAGATGATTACAATTTATTGTAGAGCATCTAACGCCTCAATAACGGGTTAAAGACATTAAAATATTAAAACAAATTCAAACCCAACTTTTGGAAAAAAATCATCACTAACGACAAACCTCATTTCGACTAATATTCGATAAGAAAAACTGCCATTATTGGGGCACTGAAAATCCTCAATTGATACACCGACAACGTTTACACCCACGCAGAGTCCAAGTACAACTTTTCACAGATTTCAAATTACCTATACAAAAAAAAATTCAATAATCCAAATTTTCAAAACGAAAAATCAGAATCAGAAGCGAATTCCGATCTACAAGATTTAGAGCAAATTGATATTCCAATACTAAAGTATACCGCAACCCAAAATCACTGTATTTATCAAGGCATCAATTTTTTTAACAATCTTCCCATCGCAATTAGAATAATTACAGATTTTTATCAATTTGTATCTGAAGTATAAAAATATATATACAGCTTAACTGAAACAAATTATCTCATATATACTCCTTCTCTATACACGGGTCCTACTCTCATAGAGAAGAAATAAATGTTAAATGAAATATATATATGTATCCTACTGATAATTCTTAAATGTATTATATTTTCTAATATTAAAATATATAAATCTAAGTGATAATTTGTTAATCATATTCACTATATTAAGATCAGCTTTACATTGTTTCTTTACTTCTTTGAACTTCTGTATGTCTTTCTAATACAAAACTGAAATTTTTCAAGTACTATTAAATTGAACAAAAATTCTCTTAATTACCGCTTAAGTTGCCAGGTTCATGATAAAAAAAAATATTGAAATTACTTTTAATATATTATATCACAAATATCCACAGTAGAGAAATAAACTAAACGTTATGTTGGACGAAAAAGAAAAATAATTCGTTGGAAATTTGCTGCAAGTTGTGCCAAACATGTGCGTCTTCTGGGAGAAGCCGTTTTAGGAGAGTGGAGCCGGAGCCCGGGCGGCTGGCGGTTGGCGGCTGGAGGCTGGAGGCTGGAGGCCGGTGGCCTCGCCCGGGGAGCTGAAACTTAAATTATAGGAAGTGAAAACTTTCGGCGCCGCATAGCCGCGGTGAATTTAAAATGGGATGCTGATTTTAACATTGCAATTCGTGTTACCCTCCCTTCCTCCCTTCCTCCCTTCCTCCCTTCAAGTGAGACGAAAGGTACATTCTTCAAGTGAACATATTATTTACGTCACGTGGAGTATACAGGTAATATTTAACATTGTAAAGTGCGAGACGCAGGGCGCACTAAATTTATACAGTAAAATCAAATATAAATATAACAAATCCAATCAGTTTTTTTTTTTTTTCGTAGTCTACTGTCTCATCTCTTTCTTCTTCATCATCATCATCATCATCATTATCATTATCACCATCATCATCACTGTCGTCGTCGCCGTCGTCAACATCATTATCATCATCATCATCATTACTGTCGTCGTCGTCGTCGTCGTCGTTGTCATCGTTGTCATCATCATCATCATCATCATCATTATCATCATCATCATCAACATCACCATCATCATTATCATCATCATCATTACCATAATCATTATCATCATCATCATCAACATCATTATCATCATCATCATTACCATCATCATCAACATCACCATCATCATTATCATCATCATCATTACCATCATCATCATCAATACCATCATCATCATCAATATCATCAACACAGTCATCGTCGTCATCATCATTATCATCAGCATCTTCATTATTGTCGTCGTTGTCGTGGTCATCATCATTATTGTCATCATTACCATCATCATTATAGTCGTCGTCGTTTGTCGTAGTCGTCATCATCAACATCATTATCATCATCACTGTCGTCGTCAGCGTCGTCGTCGTCGTCGTCATCATCATCATCATCATCATCATCATCATCATTGTCGTCGTCGTCGTATCCGAGTTTATTTAATGCTTGATACAGTAAGATGTATTTGCAGTAAGAGGTCTACAGCGAGAAATGTCTGCTATTGATCTAGTCGGGAAGCCGGCCGATGTCATCGACGATAGTTTTCAATTACGAATAAATAGTAATAACATTTTCTTATGTAAGTAAAATTAACGGTCTTCCATAACCTATGTCGTCTTCGATGTCTACTCACCCGCTAACAAAACGATTAATCGAAAAAATATTTTAGTTGCTGCCGGCATTCGAACCTGGATCTTTTCCTATCCTATATTATTAAGACAACACATTCTTATTGTGAGGTTGTGATGTATATGGATCTCTTTCCAAACCGGGGAAAGTTTATCCAACTATGCTACAACAATTATTTATTTGTGACGACATATTTTCGAACCTCACACTTTTTCAAATCAATACATCTATCGTTCCATCATTTGAAAGCCATACATTTTGATTTTACGGAATTTCATATTCCTTTGTGTAAACCGAATTTGTCATCAAAAATAATGTCACTGTAGCATAGTTGGATAATTCACTTTCCCCGGTTTGGAAAAAGATCCAGGTTCGAATCACGGTGGCGCAACAACAATATGTTTCTATAAAATTAATTTTATATGTATATATTTCTAATTAATACATTTAATTAGTATTTATCCTATGTTTGTATATCACAGAACTATGTTCTGAAAAAACTGTAATGTCACAATAATAATGTGTTTCTCCTTAAAATCGATTAACTTTTCATACGAAGCGGTTTTATTTGTAATGTAAACGTCCACATTAGCTTTTATAATATCACAAATTTTTCCAATTAGTTTAATCAGAAATTAAATGATCGCTCATACGTCGAATTTAATGGAATCCATATTCTTAAGAGCGGGGTTAAATTCAAACATGAATGCGCACGTATGAATATATTATGGTAATATTTTATATTTAATGTCATAAGTTATTGTTCCGTACAGGAAACAAGAAAACAAGGGTGGTTCGCCGATCTCCGTTTCTCTCAACTAGTGATGATGATGATGAGGTCAGAAGAAATGAAACACACAAGTATGTTATTTCTAGAAACACTGCGGTTAGAGAAAGATTTCAGCTTTTATACAACTTTGGACAATGACAATATTAATTTAAACAGTTAAGCATTCATGAGTTCATGATCATATTTAAACACGTGATGTGCTAATTAGGCGAGTCTCAATAATTTTTATCATTCCATTTATTCCCACGATGCACTAAAATAGGCGTCAGAAAGACGCTGTTGTGAACAGTGTCACTTATTGTATGGAGCAAGCGCCGACTCACACGCACGCTGGCGCCTATCCAACAATTTGTTTTTATTACTTTATGGTTGCTTTGGCCACGTGTTTATCCAAAACACCACATCACAGTTGTTCATTGATAAATTAATTTGCTCTTCGGCGCCTGGATTGCGGCCTTGGTTTGTTTGTTATCAAACATTCCAGGCGAGGATGGCGTGAGAATTCGATCGTGTTTCAATACAGTTATACATTATATTATGTTTCAAACTCTTTAAAATAAAATAAAATATTATTTTTCAATCAACACAATAAATCAAACACGTTTTTTTTGGTTCTATATTTATTTTTTCCAAGTAATTAGACGATCGTTTCGGCTATCTAGACCATTATTAACTATGGCATTTTTTATATATTATACATGCCATATTAAATGTATTAACATCGAGAATCAAGAATTACATCACCATTGATTTGAGATACAAAAAATTATAACAATTTAGTCCTATAAACACTACCTATACTTTACTATAGCGACTACTTCCGCATATTCCTTCCCCAAAGAATGCAATCTGAGGACTGCGGAGTTAGCTAATGCACGTGTTCGTACATTACTACTGTAATAGAACAATGAATTGTGTCTTGATGGCCTCAATGGTGCCCGAAAGTCAAACAGACCAACAATCTGGGGCATCCTATATCTGATGGACGTGACATAAATAGGCGGTTATATTGTACACGAGAACGTGTGTTTGTTCATACAAATAACGTGGAAATTAGTCGCAAGTTTGGCTTGCAGTTGTCCTTTTTTGCCGTTTAATGCGGCAATCATGTATTCGTGTTTTTTGTAGGTAGATGCACCGTGTACCCGAATTCTCGGATAATATCGAAATAAATTTGATAAACAGTTACAAAAGAATAAAAAGAGTTGCAAAAATGGTAAAGGCACACATATTAGATTCACGTTCAACGAGTTTTGCTATTTCAGGCGTGAGATTGATGTGTCATATTTGTGTGGAAATAGTGAGACAAGATGACGTACCTGCGACCATGATGCTGTAGAGAGCTGTGAGCCAGAAGGCCGTCCCTGGGGGACCCATGTACTCCCGCCCAGGCCAGAGCCTCGCTCCTACATTACTTCCTTTCACCTGAAAATAATTTAAAACAACTATTATATTATAAATATGTGTGTTTAATATCCTTAGATTACTAGCCCTGGATTTTTATGTTGTTGGTATGCCATTTTTTTCTCCATGGACGAAGCGCCACTTAACTTTATAATAAAATAAATAATCCAACCACCCTAGGAGTAGATCTTCTATCAAAAAACCCAGGAAGTTTATTCGGTGCATGCCAGGAATTTGTATACACCGACCAAGAATATACAATCAGCAGAGGATCAGAGGTGACATGTCTTGCTGGAATGACACGGTCTCATTTTTAATAGAAAACCCAGGATCAGGATTTACTATCGGAGGAATTTAATTCACACATAATATATATATTGTGACGTTATGATGCATACGTTCACATATGAGTGCCCACAAACAACATCAAATTTAAAATGTCGGACTATATGTGGGACCGGCCGCAGTCCGACAGCCAATGAATAGCCGCTGTTTGGCCAATCATCTATGACATAAAGAAAGATGGGAGCTGTCACTTTTTCTGGTGAGCGGATCGAGACTGGTGTAGTAGAAGGAAGAGAGCTGAGGAAGAGAAAGGCGGAAAATGGGAATGCGAGGATCGTAAGGGCCATTATTGAAAGCTGAGCATAAGGTGGTAGCATAAATGGGATGACGGATCTGACTTTCTGGGAGCTTATTTGCGCAGGCAACCATCAGCTCGGATCCCAGGGTCTTTAGTGTATAAGATTCATCAAATAAGAAATGGTGCTTGAAGAAAGTGAAGTGAAACATGGATATAGACAAAAATTGGGTATTTCAAGTGAAGTGTGAGTGGTTGTAAAAGATGTTATTGTTAAATACAAACAAAATAAACTCTCATGAAGCGACCCACGAACTTTACCCGTTAAGAACCCGTAATTTGTGAGAGCCGATTGTAGCTAGCCGGTGGCGTGAAGCTCGGCACGGAAAGGTTACTACACAACAATATATATGTATAACTTATACCCTGAAGTGATAGTTTGGTAGCAAAATAATAGGTTATAAGATTCAGAGGTATATTTTTATGGCAGGTAACATACGCCTATTAAAATAGAGAAATCTTTTCTAGGGTCTTAGAAATACGGGGTTGAAATGCAAGGGATTACATTAGCGAAGATATTATTACGGCGACGAGATTTCAGCAGGTGCCGGAAGGGTGGAAGGACTTGGTTGTTACAAATATAACACTATTGCAAACTATTATCCTATTTCATGAAATTTTCACAGGATGAGTATAATGTTAGAAAATAAGTTTCTTAATTATTCCGTCTCTGTTGGTATCATTTTGTCCCAACTTTTCATGCCTTATCTGCAAAATGTCACTCATAGAGTGATCGATCATGGAACACGTATTTTCAGGCTGGCAGTTCAGTACTAAGTGAAATCACTAAACTTTACTTTGTATAATTAGGTTCTTTGCGACTCAGTATTCGTCCTTCTCAGGACCAACAGACGTGGCAAATAACCAAGAAACTTCCTATCTTACAGTACTATACAGTAAAAGTATTTTTAATTTTGGTTCATTCACTGCACCAACGCAACGAACGGAAGAGGGGCGAGGGGTATTCTGATTGCTAGCCGCATCCTTGGAATTCAGTAGCTATGGAGTGTGTCGTTACCAGTTGTTCGTGAAATTTTCCCAGGAAAATTTATATCCCTACGAGGTAACATAAACTAGCCTCCACGTACTCCCCACTTGCACCAATACCTTGGGTTACCTTAAATCAAAGGTATACAGTAACAACCCTTAAATTAATCAAAGGAAAATATCCAAAAAAAAATAGCAGTGATCGCGGAGAATACGTGCTGAGCAAGTCTCAGCAATTATGCCACCCATTTAGAAGAGTGCCAGCGAAATAACGGATCACATTTAGAAAACATAATTTAAAAAAAAAAAAATCCCAAATACTGTACTTAAATGCAAAATAAACATTTTTTAATTTTATTTTATTACAGAATTGGTATTAGGAAAAAGACTTTCAAGATATTTTGTATATATAATGTTCAAAACCAAAAAAACCAACAAAAATTATCCATGGTCTTTCAAAAGGAGCAAAATACTTGTGTCTATTATAATTATTCAACCATAAAAAAAGGATTCTATAAATATTTTAAATGTTAGTACATTGTTCCTTAATGTCATACTGACACTATCTATCAGGGTCATTAACGACCTGTTGATAATTTGTACATTCAAAATGAAATTAAATAAATTATGAAAATAAGAATTTTGTATCTCGCGCGCAATTTGAGCTCGTCTCCGAATCGCAATTGTAAAAAACAAAACGCGCGAAAATTTTCCAACTCCAAATGAAACCTGAATGAAATCCCCAACCGTGAAGTCGCAACGTCTAATACGGGTCTGGTTTCTCCGGAAGGACATCATTACGCTGTTTCCGCTACCGGAAGCTCAATTTTTTCGACCAATTCAACTAACTGATGAAATATGTTTTCGTCCAGCATAATTTCACGTGTTTCCTGACAAAGGCCGTTCTGCGCCCGCCCCACGCCGAACACTTTTCATTTCCAACGTATTTATTTTCGCCCTCTGGGAAATTTTTGTTGACAATTCTTGTCAACATTTCTACGAAGATTTCTGTTATTTTGAGAAAATCATATATAAAAATGCACACCCTTTGTATGGTGATGGATTGAAATGGAAAATATGTGTACGTGTCACCAGGGGTGGGTGTACCGAATTAACCAGTAAGATTATTATTTAACGTCACTATGGCTGTACAAACCCTGGCGGGTCATGGTGTCTTCGAGAGTTTTCCTCCTATTCAATTAATCTCTAATTTGTTATCTTTAGAGATCTATTAGTGGCACATGTCCACGATGATCTCTCAATGAGTCTTTGATCTCTGAATGTGAGTGATCTTTGAAAGAAAACACTGAATAGTCGTACTAGTCAATCCATCTGAAATCATCTAAGATCGGTTGTTCGACCATTTCAGATATTTTTTATTTTTTTATCAGTGTGTAATTTAATCTTCACCATCTTGGATCTAGGCTCAATTTTCTTCTCAGCGACAAACAAAAACTGGGCTTTGCAGAGATTGAATATATTTCTAGTTGAATAATTTAATTTTTATTAAAAAAAAAATTCTCAATTTTGTACTAAAACTTTGATCCCTATTTTCATACTAAAAAATATAAAAAATCATCTATCCTTGGTCAATACTCTCTTATACAACATGCGGATGTACATTTTTTTAAGATTCATTACTTTTAAATTAAATATATGCTCTGATGATATCAATTATGATTATCTCCTTAGCCATCTGAAATTGTTAAAATTATCAGTGAGACGTACGTATGATAGACTGCCCCCAGATTGTTGGTCTGCTTGACTTTCACGCACCATTGAGAACACTGAGACACAATTCATTGCTCTATTACAGTAGTAATGTCAAAACTCATGCACTAGCTAACTCCGCAGTCCCCAGATTGCATTCTTTGGGGAATGAATATTTGTGTCTCAACTCAATGGTGATAGATAAATTGCTTTAATTCACATTTAATATTTATAAGACTAGCTAAATCTACTTCGTGGTTAAAATCTATTATTTTAAATTGTTAACATTGTTTTATTAACCACTTAATGAATTTTTTTATTTATTAAAATTTTTTAATTTTTTTTATATTATAAGTTATTTATTAAGTATTGTGCATTATTAAAATTACATGTTTTATATTCGCTTACCTCTCCAAAAAAGAGTTACACTGTAATAATTTTATATAGAGAGTTATACATTTGTAGTCTATAATTATTTATTGTCTATTTGTGTGCTTCTGAAGTGTTCTATGATATTGTTTGTTTTCTAATTATGTGCTTCTGAAGTGTTTTTTAATTTGTGTAGGGAGGCTATTTAAGGTTTTTATTCCGAAGTATATCAAATTTTTCTGATAGCGTTTGGAGTTACATTTAAGGATTTTAAACTTATTTTTAAATCTAAACGTCTTAAAATACATATACCGGTTTCGAAAAATATAATTTCTTCAGAATGTCATTAACTAATCAAAAATATATGTTTTTGTTTTATTAACAGAATATATTTTTAAAAAACGATAATTTTTAGGAACTTGTGGTTAAATCTAATTGGTTGTTTATAATTTTTTTCATTAGTTTTACACGCTTTAATTATCTCCAAGATAATTTAATAAAAATTTGGGATTGTCTATTTTGCATTAAAACTGTGTTGGTCATAAATTGAATAATTTGGAATAGTCGGAGATAAATAAAACATTTAAAACTAATCAAAGTATTATAAACCAACTTAATTTCTAAAATTTTTCCTTAAAAATTATTCTAGTAATTTTTACTAGATTTATTTTTTAAATAATTATTGTTTTTTATAATAGATTCTGTTAAAGAAACAAATAACATGTGTGTATGATTAGTTAATGATATCCTGAAGAAGAAAATGATATTTTTCGAAACCGGTAGATGTATTTTAAATATGAATTAAATATATTAATTATAAAGATATACATATAAAATCAATTTTATCGAAAAATATTGTTGTTGCGCCACCGGTATTCGAATCTGGATCTCTTTCCTAACCGGGGAAGGTGCATTATCCAACTATGCTACAGCGACAATATTTTTAGCGACAATTTTATTTAATTTTAGCGACGAAAGAGATCCAGGTTCGAATCCCGGTGGCGCAACAACAATATTTTTCGATAAAATTGATTTTATATGTATATCTTTCTAATTAATATATTTAATTCATATTTAAAATATCACAGACCTATGTTCTGAATAATTACAACTTCGCAATAAGAATGTGTTCTCCTAAATAGATGTATTTTAATTCATTAAGCGGTTAATAAAACAAAGTTAACATTTTTAAAATAATTTTATATTTATTTTTTATTTTGATTATGAAAAAACACCCTGTTATTGTACAAATATTTTCTTTGTGCATTACACTTCTGATGAAATTTTATATTATTTTACCCTTAATAGGGCGTGTACAGTAATAATAAATAAATATCAATCTTGTAAACGCGATATGCCATCCATTGAATTGGGGTCCATGGAAGATCTCACTGTCAACTTTCGCAATCGATTACCTATCTTTATGACACTTCTTTTCAAAGTTTTTCATATCACGTCCATCAAAGCTCCGGCGGTCGAAAGTTTTGTTTCAGAGTGGCAAAATGGGCTTCAACAAACACCGCTCCGCATTTCGCTGCACTCGAATGCAGAAATATTTGAAATGCATCGCGGCAAACGGTACCACCGCGTGTCACTTTTAAAAAAGCAAAAGCCTTTCATTCCGTTCACCAAACGGACACAAAAAAATATGCCGTTTGTTGAGAGTTGAAATGATTTTATCCAGTAGCAAACGTCGTGTTTGGTAGAATTATTGCTTTCCTAGTTTTCATGTCATTCATTTTTTTGGGCGTGTTCAAAAATTATTTTCGGCTGCAGTTTAGTTCGCAGTTTTATTTTTTTGCATTGCAAATAGACTCCTCTGTGAGGATTCCTCGCTTCGTCTCTCTCTGTGATTTTAATTCATAATTTAATTCACTTTCGGAGTTATCCACAGCACCAGTGTTACCAACATCACGGAGAGTTTGACAAACCGCCGGCAAAGCCAGCAATCCAGATTGCATCTGTGAGATCGGGCGGCTGTCCATGTTAGTGATTTTCTGCCATTGATAGCAGTATAAAATTCAGTACCTCAGATTTAACCTTATCGAAGGTGTTTCACACGCACAACACCTTAACAATTAATTATGCACTTAAAAGTTTATCTCCAAATTTTGATAATAAATTAGTGTTAACATATTTCGAGACTTTGACACGACCTGATTAGCGACTCGCTCTACTATGGTGGTCAATAACGTAACCCGACATAATACGTAAAGTACGCTATTGACAGGGGCGTGTACTCTATATAATCAAAAAAGCTGTGCATAAGTATAATCTTTGCGAAGTAAATGTAAATTAAATATTTATTTGACGTGTTATGTAGATCTACAAGAAAATAATTCAGTTATCATGTTAACGTATTAACTAAAACCGTACAACTATAGTCCGCTCAACGTAAATTGGCGAGCGGTGACTTTTCGAATAACGTTCCGTCCGTCCGCGCGCGGCTGTTCCCCTTTTCATAAGGTTCAGTGGCACCCTCCGCCGTTCGCCAATTTATGTTGGTCGGACTATAGTGAATAAATTTTAGATTGACAAATAAAGCTGCGCATGTGTTTTTTCGTGAAACTATCACACTGTCCGTGAACCGTGGTGTGTTTGCGCTCAGGTGAGGCAGACATCCTCACGGAGCACATCCTCAGGGACTGGGTCATTATGAATGATGCACGTGAGATCATGATTGCGGGATTAGAAGGAATAGGTCATTGGATCCCCCGGAATGATGACCTATTAAGAAATGATAGGAATCTCGGACATTCCCGGGTATTTATTAAGGTGCGGATCTCTCGCTGGGGGTTGCTGGGATGGGCGATGCCGGGAAGAGCTCGAAACTCTTAAACAGGGTTACATACATATTTCTGATAATGTTCCAGTTTAAAGCGTTAACTTAATAATAATTCAAGAATTATTTTATATCATATATATTTATTTATTTATATCAGAAGTTACATACTATATTTGACTTTTTTTTAAACTATTACTTATATAAAATCTTTATATTCATTTAAAATTAATAAACTGAATGTGATTTGCCATAATTAAGTTGTTTTACAAGCATTATAAGAAAGACCGCGACCATTAGATACATTTTATGCGTGCTACAAAATTGTGTTAATATGCTAAATTATTGCATAAACTAAATATATTTTCTTATAATCTTGAAGCCAAGATTACGGAA
Source organism: Eubasilissa splendida (assembly GCA_031772225.1). NCBI lineage: Eukaryota > Metazoa > Arthropoda > Insecta > Trichoptera > Phryganeidae > Eubasilissa > Eubasilissa splendida. The sequence continues at coordinate 28,537,263 of CM062857.1, forward strand.
ATAAATATGCATTGAACCAACTTAACAAAATGTTTAAAATTAATAGTATTATAAACCATTTAATTTGCAAGACATATTACCAATTTTAGACGTTTTTAAAATACTCTGTTTTAGTGAAAACATATATTTTAAAATAATATATAATATTTACTTACACGCTTTGAGTTTATGTATAAAACTGATGCTTTTTAAACGCAAGCTGTCTGCTTCATAAATAATACGTAATTATGAAACAGACATATCACCTAAAATCGATAATATTAAACAAAATAATAAAACCTGTCATTAAAATTATAAATTTAGAACATTGATTTAAGCGATCATCTAAATATGTGCAGGTACTTTGTCTCATATATATGAGTTAAGTACCCCAATAAATTATTTAATTTTCCATTGATTAACTCAAATGACAACATACATATTAATATGAAAAAGATTCCAAACGCGAGTTAATTTTGACACTTGTATCGAATGCGAGAAAATGAACAATTTTATATTTAAATCTTTCGCTCTCGCATGATTTACATAACAAATAACGTCATTAATTATTTTTCTGCAACATATAAGAATTTAACTATTAACCTCGTCTTAAAAGTATATATAATTCGTGTATAATTTCTCGAATTTTAAACTGGAAAAATGAAAGCTCGCCCTTAATATACAAATAATTATTTCTTTAAAAATAACCTAAGTAATTAGTTCACCAATGTCTCAGATACGCCATAAGTTAGCATAAATGTCTGAAGGACTTAATTTTCATAATTATTTAACGAATTAGAAGTCGGGCGCGAACTTGAAATAATTCATTTTCTGTTACAGAAACACTGAAATAAAACAAGCAAGTTAAATAATTTCCAAGCGATTTGAATGAATTGATATCGCTCGCCGGAGAAAGTGTTCGACATTAGCGCGATACAAGACCGGCGTAACAAGGAAAGACTCGCAACAAAGATTGAATTGTAACAATGAACTTTCCGGGGAAAGAGGAACATTCGGAAAGTTTAAATTAAGGGATAAATTTGGACCTCTCGCCGGGGGGCGCGAGCCGTGCGTAGGGCTGATTGATGGTTCCAAAAATTGATGTGAAATTAATAATTTCGTTAATGTTATTAAATTTTATTTTCCATTAAGATTCGCCCCTTTTCCCTCAATAAAATTGGAAGTAAAAATTGTTTTATCGATTCTGTTTTACATTCTTATAATGAGAAGTGACTATTGATGGTATGTATTATAACAGAGAATTAAAAAGTATTCAATAAATGATTCATTCAACACCGTAGAAAACATATTTATTGAGATTCATCACACGGGGTCACCAATTACGGATATTGAATTGTATGAGTATTATATACAGAAAAAAAAAAAAAAAAATTATTTCCGTTTTCTTTTTTAAGTGCTGGTTTTTCAATATTCATAATATTTTAAGTTATTTCACATTAACAATATTTGAATATGTCCAAGAACACACAATTAATGAATTTTCACCTACAAAGACACTGTTATTAAAACACATAATAGATATCTCACACAGGCGAAGCTATTTTTTATATTTAATGGAAAATATATGTAAGTATGGGTAATTACAGAGCTTACAACCTGTCTTTGGATGGTTTAAGTGATCACTTTATATAAATAAATAAAATTAAAAAATGTATAAAATTGAAAAACATTGATTTTTCAGGCGTATTCTAGTATAATGTATTAAAAACATTTTAATACATTATACTAGAATAAATAATTTGGTTTATCGACGTAGACCAATGGCTTCACATATTTCCACATAAATAGATCCAAATATGTTTAGTCACACGATCTTGGAGGCCAATTCTCAGGTCCATTACGCGAAATTATGCGCTCATCGAATGTTTCCTTCAATAAATAGATTGTGGCGCGCGCCGTGCGGCATGTTGCGCCGTCTTGTTGGGACCACAGCTCTTACACATTAATGCCATTCAATTGAGAAACTAAAAAGCCAGTAATCATGGATCTACAGTGCTCTGCATTGACTGTAACGTTCTGGTCGGCATCATTATTGAAAAAACAACAGCTTCTTCGGAGCGCACTGTACGACGCAAGTATGCGTGGTGCAAAAACAATTCATGAAAGTTCGAATTACTCGCTCGTCTGGATGATTATTTCGACCGTAAAATAGACGTAGCGCAAGGCAGTTGTTCTGGCGTAAGTCTATTCATGGTAAATTGGCAAATCAAACTGAGCACAAATCAGCTATCAGCTTTAAAATTGCCTGTCATTGGGAAAAGTGTGATATAATTGAAGACACCAATAAAATGAAATTACAAGGTCGCGTCATTTGGAGAATGGACAAACATCATCCTCGTCAGTCCCTTATGATTGTGGATTTAATATCCATGAACTCCCGCTCTTTTGACTATGCCCTTACACTTTTTTTGACATCCTACAGATCTAAAACCAGTCACCAGAAAAGTAATTGTTACCTTCAACAATATTTGAATGTGTTCAAGAACACACAATTACTGGGTTTTTACCTACAATACCATTGTTATTAAGACAAGTTATAGATATCTCATAGAGACGAAGCTATTTATATTGTATTATATGGAAAATATTGGTATTACAGGGCTTTCACAATACAACGTTCACCATTTCGCCCACAATCAACCTCCATATCAATCAAATGTTTCCACGTAGAAACACTTCGAGTACTTAACTGCAACTTTGCTGTCGCCATCTATGGTCTGAAATTTGATATTCATTTCACTGAAACATGTATGCTGTGTCATCTATCCAATGTCACCACTTTCAGGAAAATGAATATCAAATTTCAGACCATTGATGACGACAGCGAAGTTGTAGTTAAATACTCAAAATTTCATTGCGGGTGGAGTGGAAAAAATTACAGTGATCACTTAAGCCAGTCAAAGATAGGTCGTGAGCCCTGTAATTACCCATACTTCAATATTTTCCCATGTAATGTGATATAAATAGCTTTGTCTCTATGAGATTGTATCTATAATTTTTTAGATACCTTTTTTACTTCGTTAGTCTAATAGGTACGGAGTATTCCTCTTCCTTTCTGTTCTTCGACGTGGCCAACAAACTTCTCCAAGCTATCTATTTTCTTTTCTCGCAAGATGCCCAAAAAATTTAAGGTTTCGTCGACAGGTTGTAATCCGCTGAACTAACATAATAACCAAATTCTGCAGAAATACGTGGCAGCGAATAACAATAGATAAAAAGTGTGAGACTCTTGGGGAGGCTTTTATCCAGCCGTGTATAATAATAACTGATGATGATTATAAAAAGTATGAAATGAAATTTAATGAACACTGTGTGATACTCCGCTCCTGTATAGTCGTGCACAGTCCGTTTCAAGAGGAAATCCCAGGTTTGACATTATTTTGATTACCATGGGGCCCAAAATTATATTGATGGCTTCGTAACACGGTTGAGTCCGCCGCTACACAAAAGCTAATGGGAAACCATGTCCTGGATATTTCCCTGGATAAAATATTATTTAAAAAGAGTTGAAAATTACTGCAATGAAAAAAAAAATCGAGAGCGCAAAGGTAATAATACCAATATAAAATTGGATAATAAAAAATATACAAAAATTAATCAATAATAGATATCTCATAGAAACTAAGCTAATTTTTATTAATATAAAAATATGGAAGTATGCGTAATTACAGGGCTTACGATTTATCTTTGGCTGGCTGAAGTGATCACTTTACACAATGTAACGTTCACCATTCCACACAATCAGCCTCCATATCTATCAAATTGTTGAATGTTGTATACATATCGTATTGTAGAATCACTTTGAATACCACTACACTATCGCCATCTATAGACCAAATTTAATATTCATTCTCCCTGAAACAGCATATTATATGTTAAAGCAATATTCTTTATCTGTAAAATGTTTTTAACACATTTTACTAGAATACGCCTGAAAAGTACATGATAATCCACTAATGTGTGTTCTGCGTTCTTGATTTTTCTTATTTGATTTTTCAGGCGTATTCCAATATAAAAACATTTTACAGATAAAGAATATTGCTTTGAATAATTTTAAGAAAATAATTAAATTCTCATTGTGATATATATGCTGTTTCAGGAAATGAATTATCAAATTTATTCCATAGATGGCGATAGTGCAGTGGTACTCGAAGCGAGTCCACATATTAACATATATACAACTCTCAAAAATTAGATAGATATGGAGATCATGATGGAAAATGGTGAACGTTATATTTATATAAAGTGATCCACTTAAGCCACCCGAAGACAGGTAATAAGCCCTGTAATTACCCATACTTCCATATATTTTATATTAAAATATTTATTTTTTTAAATAAAAAGAACTTCGTCTCTATGAGATATATATTATTTGTTTAATATGTGATTCTAGCTGACATGTTCCGCTCTTTATATACACCTACTATTTATACACCAATTAAAAACTTTTTATATACACCGGTTTACATAATACATGATCATATAAAATCCTCATTTTATTTCATTACTGGCCATCACACGATAGGTAATTTCTACAGTTGTGTATCTTGTGTACTTTAATTTATTCTTACAATACTCTACCGCCGAATTGCCGCGAACTCGAAACCACTGATTTTTTATTTATATATTACATTTTATTGACGTACATGTTTTTGTTGTGACAGAGGTGGATATATTGTAATATAACATGATATACAATTACATTGCAATTAAATACTCGTAGTTTATCCACCTCTGATATATGCACGATTGTCCTTGCTACTTTTCTAGGCTGCAGTCTGTGTTAAAGTAGCCATTGTTTTTCGTGCTGTTGTGGTGTTATTTAATTCAAGAAAGATAAAGATTCGACAAAAATAAAAAATGTAGTGAGATTGTTTTCTAGAACTAGTGAATTATTAGTGTAGGCACTGTATGATGATTACGTTAGAATGTTGGATAGCCGTGCTTCTGATTGATCTCTAACCAACTGGATCATATATTGGGTCCATATTTGTGTAATCTTATTGGAAGTGAACGATTTTCAGTTGGTGCTGAGTGTGTTGTACAGTTTCGGAGCTAAGAACATGTAGAACCTTCGATAAAATATCGTTGTTGCTCTCGGAACTGGCGTGCAGATGTTTGTTGTTTATCTTGTGTTGTGTCTATGATTTATTGCCTGGGGTGAGTTGTTATTAGCATGGAAATATTGAACGAGTCCAACACATAGATTTATATTATTTTAGTATAAGATCTGATGGATATCGGACGGACGTCCATTTACTGCATTAAAAATTGTTTTTTGTGCTCTTTTAGCCGACTCTAATATTGTTTTTGCTGCTCCTAGTATAATGTATGTATGTGTGTTAAGTAATTAAGCGAATTGAAGTGAAAACTTCGTCAATCGTGCAGTGTTTGTGAGACGCGCATTGCTTGGTACAACATGGTAGTTTAGCAGAGGGTCAAATGTGCCGTTTTAATATAGAAAAATCTAAACATTGACCTCGTGTGTAATATTAAATTATTTTTTTTAATGATACTTTAGAGGAATTTGAACAAAATGCACGTTTTTTTATTTAATAAAAGCAGCACACTAAAAATAAAGACGTTTCACGCTTTATGCTCATGAATAAAAAGCATGTCAGATAAATATGATAAATTTAGTTTGTAACGAAGGTGTGGTGGACCTGTTGAAAATGTGAAAGTATTTTTTTTTTTATAAGAGACGAGGGTTGTGATTTAGAATGATGACACTCCGCTGTTTGAGGATTATCTGAATCCTCGAGAATCCTCTGGGCTTGCCAGGGACGCGGTGTGGTCTTTGAAACGTTTCTACTTCGGATCATTTGAAATCTTTATGAATTTTTAAATATAAAAACTTTATTTCCACAAAGGTGTAATTAAGCTAAACGTGATTTTTAATAATATTGTGATTAATTTGAATTTTACATTTAATTATATTATATGTTATTAAGGAGAACACATTCATATTGTGAAGTTGTAATTAATTATTCAGAACAGACGGTCTGTGATGTTTTAAATAATAATTTGAAATTTTTTTACATATGGGTTCGAAAATTTGTCGTCCTAAATACTGTAGCTGTAGCATAGTTGGTAATGCACCTTTCCCGGATTGGAAAAGAGATCCAGGTTCGAATCCCGGTAACGCAATCATAATACATTTCGATTGATTTTATATGTATACCTTTATAATTAACACATTTAATTAGTATTTATATTATTTGTAAAATATTTCATATTTTTCATGACACAAGCTCGAAATTAATTTATACATGGTTAATAGTTGACCTTGAAATATATTCACTTCTGTACGTATGCTGTAGTTTTAATATGTTGTTCATTCTCTTCAGTTTTATTTCATTTCTAAAAAGTCTAAAATAATATAGTTGCTCCCGGGACTCGAACCCGGACCTTATCCTATCCGGGGAAGCGCGTTCTTTAATATTTCCAATTGATACATCTACTATTCCATTTTTAAAACAAATCAAATTTATATTACAGTAAATCTCAAATACAACGAAGAATGGGCTATCCCGGATAGGAAGAAGTCCAGGTTTGAATCCCGGTAGCAACTAATTATTTTTACGATAGATAGATTTTTTTTGTATATCTTTCTAGTTGAATCATTTAATTTGTATTAAAATAAAAAATAAAATAAACCTCAATTAAGATATTTTTTTTGTATATACCTCAGAAGTGAAGATAAAATTATATAATAATCTATTAATTAGAAAGATATACATATAAAATCAATTTTATCGGAAAAATTGTTATTGCGCCACCGGGATTCAAACCTGGATCTCTTTCCAAACCGGGGAAGGTGCATTATCCAAACATATACAATCCACAGCGACATATTTAATGACAACAAATTTTCGAACCTATATGTTACCTTTTTAAATTAATACATTTTAATCATTCCATTGTATCTGTCTAAATTGTTTTTACGGAATCTCAAATACCTTTGAGTAATCCGATAGCAGACTCCAGAATTATCAATTCATTTTTATTAAATTTTCAAATAATAGATATAGATATTTGGATAATGCAGGATCCAGGTTCGAATCCCGGTAGCGCAAAAACAATACTTTTCGACAAAATTAATTTTATATGTATATATTTATAATTAATACATTAAATTAGTATTTAAAACATCACACCGTCTGTTCTGAATAATTACAACTTCACAATGAGAATGTGTTCTCCTAAATAAAATGACTTGCTTTGGAAAACAATAACGGATTTTTCGCGTTATAAACCCATTAATTTGAAAGAAGTTTAAATTCATAAAAACCAACACTCAAACAATGTCTTTGAACGGTTTTTTTAAACCCATTAAATAAACAACCGTTGCCGATTCTGTCGTATTAACGACGGTCATATCTCGGGAGGATCCGCGAGGGGGTTGGCTAAACGTTTCTCCAGCTGACTGATGATTTAATCTGTGTCGGTAACAAAAAATATGCACAGAGCCTTGATTGTTTTCCAATTGATTTATAACTCTGGCAGCATCCGTGCGGAACAATCCGGTCCAGTGTAATCTGCCTGCTATTTGATTACGAATCAATGCCTCATGTGGAAACTTCAATATTCCATTTCCAGAGAGTCCAGAGGTCATGTATTCACGATAGAAAAAATTTCTAATAAATTGATGCTGTCATCTTAATGGGGTTCTTTCATTTTTCCAGTTTATCCGGATGAGGCTAATGGTTAAATTATTTATAATACGTTGTTTATTTGTCACATCTGTGAAAATAAAACACTTTAATTTACTCGAAACGCGTTTCGCCTTGTAAGAACATTGTCAATCTAACAATTTAACTCAACAACTTGTATTCTTCATACATAGTGGGGGACAGTTATACAATTTGATTTGCATGAGATGAAAAGGGACAATATTATGAATACATACTAAATTATTTTAACAAAATGCAAGTTTTCTGATGGAATTTAATTTTTATACTATTATATTTGGATTAAATTGGTTAGTTTGGTTTAGTTAGGTTTGGTTAGTTAGGTTATATTAGGTTAGGTTAGTTTAATTTTACAATCCGATGATGCTTTCACATATTGATGATGGTGTTCGTTTTTTGAATTTTTTCTTTGATTATGTTATGGTTTTATTATTATTATTATATTATGTTTTATTACAAAACTAAAGTGAAATATTTTTTTATTATTTTCGGCTTAAAATGTCATTTTTTTTTGCTTATTTTGAAGTAGAATACTGTAGTATATTGAAAATAACCCCTTATTCGAAAATCTGAGAAGTAAACTATATAAATATGATGAAGTCTGTCAAATGCCGACACGTTTAGATACGTTTTCTTCTTCTTCGTTTTCTCTTCTTTTTTCTAATTTAGTAATCAGTGTACTCAACTGTAATATATTTTTTGTAAAAATCCGAGAAAATATCCTTTGACATTTTATTGAATTTGTTTTTACAGCACTCCATATATCCAGCATATTTTAATTTTAATTAACATTTCTTTCTACTGATGGCATGTGTTTATCACACCTATCTTTACCTACCCACAGAGATCAAAGTCTGATTGAGAGATCATCGTGGACACGTGCCTTAATGAGACATTCAGAGAAGTATTAAATCTTGTAACTTATAATTAATGAATGGAAAGTTTGCTGGAAGAAGGAGAACATCACGGCTGAAGAACCCGAGACAATGGTTTGACCAGTCTACTGTAGAGGGACCGCAGTGAACAATGTGATGATAGCCAACGTCTTTCAATATTAAATGCTAAATATTTTTAATTTGTCCTTATACGTAATTTTTTTTTAATAACGTTCATGAATATTTGGACTAATTTTATAATCTAATTCTTTAACGTTCGTACTTAATTATTTAATATGAGTCTATTTGGATTTAAAAAATAAATAAATATATGAAATGAAAATATCTCAATTTAATTTTCCCCAAGTCCACTTATCGTCTAGGGTGGTGAATTTAATAATATGCGATATTACTTCGTTAATATTCCCCTCACTGAAATACAAGCATTTCCTGAATTTTTCTTGCGTTTTATAAAGTATTGGATGAATATTTAATACAACACTTTGTATGTTTATTTTAAATTTTATTACCTTACATGTACATTTCGCACAATATTTTTCATTTAACAAGTGTTAAAATTATGGTATTTTTAAAAAAAATCTTACTCAGTACAGAAAAATAATATGATTAGTTTCGAAACTCACATTCAAATGAAATTAGTGATTCATTTTTTTTTCTACTTTTACTTAGATTAGACCATTTCACAAATTAAAAATTAATAAACTGAAAATTATTTGTAAAAATTCAGACAATACGAGCATTATTAGAAAGACGGCGACCATCAAATTCACGTTCCGTGTGCCACAAAATTGTCTTAAAATAGAAAATTCTTGCGTGTCCGAAATACATTTTCTAATACTCTTAAAGCCAAGATTAGGTGGACAAATCTGTGTAAGGACAAACTAATAAAATTTTAAAAATTAATAGTTATAAACCATTAAATTTTCAGGACATAATATCAATTATCGACGTTTTTAGAATACTTTGAAAGCAAACGATTTAAAATATATATTTTAATATTTATTTACATGCTTTGAAGCTTCAGCTAATATTTAAAATCAAGTTTTATATCTAAATAATATCAATCGTATTAATGTGTATTTTTTATTAGTTTTTTTTTGTTTTATTCTGCCGGTCTCGAGCGGCATGATAGACATCAAATTCACGCACTCGTTTTTCGTTAATAAATGCCGAAAATATATGTTTTCACGCATGATTTAGCCACAATATAAATTAATACTGAACGCACAACATACGATACATTACGATTACATTTGATGTACGTTATTTTATACGTAAGTCTTAATTGAATATTCTTTTAAACATGTAATTATGAAACAAACAGCTCGCAGCGACGTGGTGTTTTAAATCGATAATATAAAATTAATGGTTTTCCACATCTGATATAATAATTTTAAAATTATAACTTTGATTTAAGAGACCATCTAAATATATGTTGGCACTTTGACTGATTTAAAAATATGTTCTTATATATGAACTAGGTGTGCACTTCAATAAATTATTTGTAATTTAATTTAATTCAAATAAAAATACACAACATATTTCATTCCATAATATTAATATGAAAACACGTTGAAAACACTCTACATACGAGTTATTTTTGACACTTGTCTCAAATGCAAGAAAATCCACAATTTTATTATCATCTCATCTTATTGTCATTATAACTTTCCTCTCTAGCACGATTTACGTAACAAATAATGTTATTTTGTATTTAGGTGATACTTAAGAACACTAGAAGTTTAACTATTAGTAATGTCTTAAAAGAGTGTATAATTCACGTAGAATTTCTATCTGAAAAAATGAAAGAACACCCCCCTTAAGGTAGCTACAAGATTTGTTTATGCAAAATTATTAATATAAAAAGCTTCATTGTGCATACATTTTTAAAAATCTCGCAATAATTTTTGGCACGCTTTACGAATTCAAGATCAGTATTACGAGGAATCTTAAAAACTAACTAAAAGTAAAAATCAACATTAAAATAATTTTCGTCGCACTTTTAATAACGTATGTCGTACGCACGCACATTTCGAATAAAATAATCCTATAATCGTCTGGCACTTTGTCATTTGAATGGATATGAAAAAATATTGCTCTCTGTGCGTTCCATTTGAATGAATGAATGAATGACTCAACTGAGCTTGACGTATCCAACCTAGATAGGTACCTAATTTATATGAGTTCCATAATAATTTAATTTAATACCATAAGGCAGGTATCTACCTACTTTTTTGTGTGAATTAGATAATCTATCGAACGAAAGAAAGCTACGTACTATGAACAAATTCTTCGCAATAAGAAATATGATTTGAGATATGGCTGAATCGATGTGTGTATCTTACTGTATAGATATTAAAGATCTGTGGTGATCTTGCATGCGCCCATAGACATGGCCGTGTAAGGATTTACTATCAATCATATAGGGCCCGAACCAAAGCGACCATTCAGCGGACGCTTGAAAAGATAGGGCTAAGACACACGAAAACTAATAACAGCGGTTAAAAGGAAGTAAGCTGCTAAGGTTGGTAAATATGAACCTAATAGAGTTTATGATTAAATTTTTGTCAACCTTGCATCTATCATTTATAATCTTGGTCATATTTCAAGACCTTAAGGTACGCTCTTCCACAAGAGATCACAGCCTGAATTTTTAATATGATTTTGAAAACCAAATTTGACTCAATTAGGCCTCTAACCATTGGACATATTATCCAATATCATAAATGACACTATTGACATAAGTTGAATCCCCTCTGTGTATTCTATCCAATAAACGCTTTTGTCTTTTCTGGCCGACTTCTAACTAGGGATTTCGCAGACGTGGAATCAGATAGCATTTCAACGCCGAGCTGTCACATGTGTTTATTTTAACGGTCAAAAGTAACGGCGTGCATAACAATCCTAATCGCGAAAAAGAAGCGGTTTTGGAAGTGCACTGAGATCTCCGTTCTTCACTACAAAAGTACGAGTCAACTGGAGGTGAAAATTGACGTCCAACCCAGGACTGAGATCAAAGTAGGCCAGATCCATCTGCCATTATTCCTTTCTTGTTCCAATTCTGATTGCGTCAACTAACCATTAATTTTAATCGATACACATCTTATCACACCATATACGTTCTTTATACAGATCATTCAAGGAACCTATAATTAATAATATAAGGTGATCCCATTATTGAATATAAAGAAAACGGTTTTTATTTCATTTCTACTATACACATAATTACACATTTTGTGAAAGTGATCTAAGTCTAGAAATTGAAAAAAATTAGTTTATCAATTATTTCGCGTCGCTTTGTTTTAAATTAATATACTATGATACAAATTGTGAAAAATGTGAAGTGTTATATTCAGTGTGTTGATTCGACGTTCAACGGTATTCAGCTAGTATTTATTTAAATTAAATAATAAGATATTTAAACCTTCATTTTTTTATTTCCTTATAAGCTACATGCTACTTTTATATATCGAAATAAATTATAAATCTAGTATAATAAATAAATTTTGAAATATTGTATTGTGTAATATAAAAATATTTTTTAATCAATTCAAACTCAAACCTTTAAATATCTCAAAACGAAAAAAAACGTGACTTAAACCACTTTCATAATAATGGGCACATATGTACAAGATTTTATATTAAAGGAATTAGAATTAAATCAGTAGTAAAACATAAGATTGACAATATTATCTATGTCCTTTATTTCAAACCAGTGAAATTTTTTGGTACTTTGATATTTATATGAATTCATTTATTTTTCGAGAAACTACAGCTGCGAGGTAATTTATGTGGCCCTTTTTCAAATTTAACACGGGGACTGCCACGTTTGACATTTGAACTAATAATACAAATTAATAAAAAAAAAATAACTTGTTAGAAAAAAGTCGTCAAAAAAACATTAACACATTTTACAAAAAAAAATGTTATTAAGTGCGGTAATGTATTTTAATATTTACATACATTTAGTGGTAGAATAACATTGGATATAAATAGAAGTCAGCTTTGTATCAAACGCTTTTTTGTAGCTTGTCAATTTTTTTTTAAATACTAACTAATTAATGTATTGCATTCTGTTTCCGAAATTGTAAATCTAAACCTATTTAAAAATTATTTTTAATTGAAAGAATATATTTTATGGCTGATCAATCGCAGAATTTTAAATACAGTGTGTTCAATAAGATCTTTTAAAATTAAAATCTAAATTAATCGAGAATCATCAAATTTAAAATCACGTATTAATCATATTTTTAATTGATTAATCTATTATTCATATATTTTATTAATCGTAATATTTTATAACATACTAGAAATACAAATCAATTTGATTTTAAAAATAGACCCAATTACTTAAGATATAATAATATATTTTCATGTATATTTCGGTAGAATTATTTCCTATTGCAAGGGGTATTATGTTGCTGCAACTTCCGAAAAATTTATGTGCATCATACCTAATAACAAAATTCCAAAACCAGCATTTCCAGATTTTTCTACACATGATAACTTCTGTAGTTTTTATCAGATCTGCCGTCTCGTTTCAAAATGGGGCGTGTTCAAAAACTTAAGTTGTAACTCCGTTAATATTGAACCTAGATAAAAATCATATAATACATCATAAATATATCTAGAACTAGTATGGATATTTTAAAATTTAAATTAAAACATATATTGTATATTATAAAATACGTTACTATTATTTTATAACTAATACTTACTATTACGCCGAATATCTTCACTGTTCACAAGATTCACTATTCATTTACTAGTTCTTTTGAAATCACATATCGCCGTTATACACTTTCCTGAATTTTCCTCCCGAAAACTTTTCTTATGTTCTCAGCTGGAAGTTGCTTCAGACGTAAACTTCTCCGAGCACCGAAACCCAAAAGTGCTCTTTCAGCGGAGTCAACTATTAGCTGAAATGTATACCTACGATTCACGAATTTTTTTTTCTATTCATTTTGGAAAAAAAATGTTTTTTTCTATTTGATACTTCTTTTTTGGGAGTGAATTAATGTAAAATATATCATGCTATTGATATAAATTATTTTTATTACATAAAAATACGACTGATTTATTATAATTTGGATATATTTTACATTACTGTTGCTAATTTACGTCTTAAATCTAAAATTATACGTAGTAATGGGAAAATCATAATTTTTAAAAGTGTTCGTGATAAAATGCCAACATTTATTATATTAATTATCTTAATACATTTCTCTAACTTATAAATTATCTAGCAACGTGATTTTTATAAATCTGTTTTTTCAATAGATTAAAAAATATATATATAGAAGATTATTTCAGGCAGCGAGACTTGTTTTTATGAACGCTCAATCAGATTTTTTTTATTAAAACTTTTTTTCACTCAAGAAAACTCTCGAAGAGTAATAACTTATCAAGTGTTCATTATTTTTCAATCTTCATTTTAGACACCATTCATGAATTTTTGGACATTCTAAGAAATGTATTTTTTATTCCGAAGCCCTCTTCCCATCCATCCTCAGTGTTCACTTGTCAATATATAGTTGTATATATTTTAAGACCACAGTAAATTATTGTGTGAAAATGTATGTGATATTAATAAAAATTCTTAAATTACAACTATACTATTATGATTTCAGAATACTATCAAAATATTTAAACGCGCGGCATCTAAACACTAACGTGTATTATTATTTTTACCGGCGGATGTAGAAAACTCCAACAATGTAGATTTTAAAAATTGAATCAAAAACAAAGTTTTGTATTTTGAATATTTAACACAAAATTTACTTTGTGGTTATTCATTTTTATATTGAATTATTTATGAACTTTGTTTTTGGACAACTTTTATGAGTTAATTATACTCCAACCAGTTTCGGAAAATACCTTTTTAATCATCCTAACAATTTAAATTAGGTTCTAAATTATTTTTTTTAATTGTAAATATAACAATTTGACATATAAATTTAGTTAGTTTTTTAACATCCTGATGAAGGAAAATGTAATTTCCGAAACAAGTTGGTGTATAATTTACTCATAAAAGTGGTTTAAAAACAAAGTTAATACATAATTCAATACGAAGTTATGTATTTAAATTTTGTTTAAGACTACCCTGAAGAACAAACAAACCAACACTCCCAACGTAATATATCGTAATTAACAAATAAGTCATTATTATTTTTTTGCATGTTTTTGTTACATTTTTAAGTGGTGGTATTTTTTTATAAATATATTGTGTTCCATAGATACATAATGTAGTAAAGTACAGTATATAAAAAAAAATACCTCAAATGTATGCGAAATAGCTAATTGTTGGTTCTGATACTTTAGGAGGCTTTGACCGGTTGATTTGAAACAATAAAAGATTATTCTTTCATTCTTTCAGCCATTTTTTATGCCAATACAATAGCTTAGAGAAGGGAGTTATTTTGAGTATAACTTTAGACCTAGAAGAGTACAACAACGGTATATAGGCACTCTGTAGTCGGCTGTGTCAGGGTTACCCAGGACCGCGAATTGTGGAGGTGCATTTTGAAAGATGTCTCATCTGATTGAGGCCACTATATGACATGAAAGAGGAAAGGAGATAAAGTTATTTTATAGATATATTCTAAATATGAATTAAATATATTTATTAGAAATATATACATATAAAATTAATTTTATCGAAAAATATTGTTGTTGCACAATCGGGATTCGAACCTGGATCTCTTTCCTAACCGGGGAAGGTGCATTATCAAATTATTATTTAATTCATATTTAAAATATCACAGACCTACGTTCTGAATAATTACAACTTCACAACAAGAATGTGTTCTCCTAAAAATATATTAATTGATTTTTTAAATAATTTAAAACATGTTTTTATTTATTATCTTTGTTTTATTAACCACTATTAAAACAAAGATAATAAATAAAAATATGAATCTTAACCACAAAGATAACATTGCTGATTTTAAAAGTATTTAAAACATGTATTTACGAATGCTTTTACAGCTTTTTAACTGTTTTAGATAATGCGGCTCTTATTGCCATTGAAGATGAAATTGTGCAGGAATCTAATTACAGATCCGATGCCAGAAGCCGGATTTCGTAAAGTTAAACCAAATTTAGTCCTCGCGTGTAGCGTGCAGGCAGATCCAAATTAGTTTGAATCCGGGCGGGTTGCCTGCGAAGGGAGGCAATCTACATTTTCCTAAGGACTTGAGCGGTACCGCTTATAAATTTGTTTCGGAAATTTATTAATTGTTTTAGTGATTTCAGAACAATTTGAACAGTAACAAGAGTATTAACCGTTTAAAGTAACAAATTATGCAAAATTCGAGGATATTACTTTTAGTTTATTATTAAATTTAGGATTAAAATTATAGAGAAGGAAGTTGAAATATTTCGTGTAAGATATTTTCAATTAATTTCAAAGAAACCCTCTGAAAATATCAAGACTAGAAATATGAACAAAGCGAATCTCATCTATAACTGACAGCTTGAGAGTTCTTATTTTTTATAACATTATTTATATATATTTTATAGATTCCTTTCTGCATCATTCATGTGTATTTTATTATAAATAAAAAAAAATTATTCATAGTTAGAAATTATTATTTTATCTATGATATAAAACACGAGCAAATAAATACAAGGAAGTATAGATTATAGAACTTTAAATTGTTTAGAAAAAGCCTCTTGCAGAATATTTTTCTCATATATTTTTTATAGTCCACTAAACTAGTTTAAAATATTGTATTACTAATAAATCATATTAATTCCAAAATATTGTTTGATCTTCATTACCGTGCTAATAATACATGCATACATACCATCACAAATTTATGAAGGCAGAGAGGATAGAACGCCACACAACTCTTACCTGACGCACATCTTTCACTCCTTACACACAATCATCTGATTTTTCAAATGCTTTTCTTACATTAAAATATTATCAATTAGTAAAAAAAAACATTTTATAATGCACTTTTTAAATAAAATAATTCATATGAATTTCAGTCATTTTGTGCATATTATTTGCGTCGTATAAATATATAAAATGTATGGTTATGTAAAAAATATGTACAATAATTTTTGTAGCATCATTTTCTTACGATCATTATGAAAGAAGAAAAATATTTTTTTTTCTAAATCTCCAGTTATAAGAAACTTTAAATACTTTCTTACAAACATATAAATATTTTAGAAGATAATGTGAATCTTAACCGTCTTAAATGATAGCAACGGTGACACAGTAAACAAAAAGTTTTTCAGTTTTGTTCAATAGAAAAACTTCGCGAGTAATGACATCGGTGCGCGACCTCACTACTGGCATCCCCTATGCGACCGCCGCGCTACGCCGTAAAGTGACAACTAACAGCCTCTGGTCTACGGCGGTGGCGTGGCGTAGCCCGCTGGCGTAGAGCCTGCCGAGTGCGGCGGCCCGACGAGCGCATGCTCCCGTCGGCTACAGAATAAAACGGACAGCCTATAAAACAGCTTTGTAGTAAAATGCACGTGAATTAAGATAGTTACTACGCGGGCAATTGACATCTTATTAAGTCTCGCTCGAAAGTTAACCGTTCTAAGTGATTTGATATTATTTTACGAGATTATTTGATCTAATAAGTTAATGCAAATATTATTGCTGTTTTCTTTAAAATTTATTTTAAAAGATACAATATAAATACTTATAATTAATGAAAAATTTGGACTGACGCTAATATATCTGCAAATCAGGATGTTAATAACGTAAAAAGGATGATAACCTACTATCAATTAATACCGATAAAAGATACTTTCTACGATTTTCTATTCAACAGAACGATAAAACTCAAATTAATATTAAAATTCACACCGAAGTCTGTACTCAATAAAACTTTTGTGACCAATGTTCATCAATTGAAGAAAAATTCTGCATCAAGTACCTAAGAATAGATAACAAACTCAAATGGAAAGAACATATTACTAATCTTACAAACAGAATAAGATAAACTGCCTACATATTTTTAAGACTCTGAAACATCTTATCACTTACATATCTGAAAATGATATATTATATATGCAATACGGTATTATTGGATGGGGAGGAGCATATAAAACTTCAATACCACAATTAGAAATCACTCAAAAAATTATGTTCAATAAATAATAGACACATACAATAAAAATTCAATAATCCAAATATTAAAAATCAATTAAATATTAGAAGTGAATTCCGTTCTACAAGATTTAGAGACCAAATCGATATTCCAAAACTAAAATATACCGCAACCCAAAATCACTATATTTATCGAGGCATCCAATTTTTTATCAATCTTCCCACCAAAATTAGAAAAATTACAGATTAGTATAAATTTGTATCTGAAGTAAAAAAAATATGTACACAGACAAACTGAAATATAAATTCTCGTATAAGCTCCTTCTGTATACACGAGTCTTACTGTCATAGAGAAGAAATAAATGTTAGAAAAATATATAAATACAGGGTGACCCAAAAAAAAGTGAGAGCTTTTCATAACACATGACTTAATTCAAAACATAATATAATTAATTATAATTCTAAATGTAATTTTTTTTGCACAATATTTAGCTAATAAGAAATCATCAAAACACCCCATATTGCATAATCTACTCGGTTTAAATCTGAACTGTTTTGTGGCCACATGTCTGGCACGATGAAATTAACATTCTTACGACGAAGAAAGTTGATTGTATATCTGGCTGTGTGAGATGGAGCTCCGTCCTGTCGCAGTATCCAGTTATGTAGCTATACTCCAGACTTTCTTTTAAAACTCTTTGATCATTTTTATAGCCCTTCAACGATTTTAATTCGCAAATTTTTGATCAGAATACGGTCTTCTGCAATATTTTTTGTCATTTTGGCAACAATTTGAAAAAATATATATATAAACAATGGGAAAATAAATAATCAAATGTGGCGACCGGAAATTGTCAAAATAAAACGTAATATAGGTAAATAGGTAAGTAAGTAAATTAGTAAACTATTTAAGCTATTGTTGATGTAGTTAAACTAATTTTGATGTAATTATATGATTATTTTTAAAATGTTTTTGGAATTTTGTGGAATTATCGGGAGATAGATAAAGGATGGGACTTACTTGTAAATCTCTATGGAGCTGGTTCTAGTTCCTCCCTGGGTCCACCAATTCACTCGCGACGCAGAATTATGTAACAAAACACTTGTTGACACTCGCGTTAAAGGATTTCTTTGTTTTTATTAGCGGGATTTAATTATAATTATTTTCTTAATTAATATAAGCGGTAGTAAAGCGGATTTACAGCGACGGTAGAGTACCGTGTTCGGCTCCAATAAGCGCAGCAGTCGTTCTGACGAAAATTAGACTGCAGAGATATCTTCTTTCTCACTCGTGCCTAGAGATAGGTTGGGAAGGAGAAAAGGAAGGATATCTTTTTGACAAGTTATCATAGTGTGCGTGTGTATGTGCGTGAGTACATTAAACGGCGCTAACAGTATTATATTTTATAATATTAACATAAAAATAAATAAAAAAAATAGAAAATCATATGGGTCAAAAATACTGAGTATTATATAAAACTATATTCATTTATGTTTGCGAAACGTGGTGCCTAACCTAAATCGAAATAAACCAATTAAATGAAATTAATCATGAGTTTGAACATTCTGTAGATCCCGAAGACTGCGATGGAGTGGATATGTTGAAAGTATATTCTATAACAGGACACCAATGATCATGGCCTTGAATAAACCATAATGGAAGTGACCTAAATAGAAGCAGGCCAAGGAAGAGGTGGACTAACTGTGTGGAAGAAGACTAGATCAGGATGGAAGCGTCCGGAAACTGTAGAAAAATGGGCAGGAGTGGGCTGAGATGTAATGCCATGGAAGAAAAATAAAGTTTATTTTTTATTTAGGAGAACACATTCTTATTGTGAAGTTGTAATTATTCAGAACATATGTCTTTAATTACAACTTCACAATAAGAATGTGTTCTCCTAAATAATAAAGTTGTATCAATGTGTCCATAATTTAATAAAAATGAATTGATAATTCTGGCGTCTGCTATCAGTTTACTCAAAGGTATTTGAGATTCTGTAAAAATAAGGCAGATGGCTCTGTCAAATGATGGAACGATCAAATGTATTAATATCAAAAAGGTAACATATATGGTCGAAAATTGTCGCTAAAAATAATGTCGCTGTAGCTTAGTTGGATAAAGCACCTTCCCCGGTTAGGAAAGAGATCCAGGTTCGAATCCCGGTGGCGCAACAACAATATTTTTCGATAAAATTGATTTTATATGTATATCTTTATAATTAATATATTTAATTCATATTTAGAAAAATAAAGTAAACAATGCGTTATTTGGTCAATTACATTTTATTGAGTTCCTCGTCATCAATTTGGATGGGTCGTTCAGCATGGGGCTCGTTTTCTAGTAATAAATTTCTAATTTACTAAATCACATTTTAAGTCACTTTCACCATACACTGAGAGGTGACCCACAACTTATCTAGAACTGTTCTATCGGCGAATGCTTCTTCTCATTTGTCGCCAAGATGGTATCGTTTAATGCTAAAAGGCGACCGCGTCTCATCGATATGATCCACGACATTGATACACGACTACCAATCAAAATAAGCCCTGAAAATAAATATCTCTATTTATATTATACAATGTAATAGTGTCCATAGAACAATAATTTATACAAGTAAATGAAGATATATTTACATAAGAAGACCACCATACACTGAAAAAATATTCTTAGTCGCTACAGATACGTTGTTTCCATTTTTTAACTCATACAACATATTATGTCGCAAATAAATTTTCTTCTCATCCATTAGTAATTATTTTGGCATTATTATACGACAGAAGTTGAAAGGAAACTGACTTAATCAGGAAGAATGCGATCCTTTAAAAAAAAATGAAAAATGTAGATTTCAAGACAAAGGACAACTATATACACTATTTCTAAATGAGTACCGTTAAAACGGTAACAAACTTCGCATAAACCCAATAGCTCAAATCAAATACACACTATGCAAGATAAATCTGTCATCTGAAGACATTCACGAATTTATAATTTTGATAGGAAATTCATGATTTATTTGATAAATTAAATTAAAATGCTGTATTCTTGACGCAGATTTTAGACTATGTATTAATAGACACGCGAAGTACAGCCAATCATTAGCAAGTTACAAATGTTATATTCATTCAATCCACTACCTTTTATTTTTTTTAAGTAGGTGTGGTGAACGATGACAAGTCACAGTAAATTAATTAATCAATTATTAGAAAATATATTTTTGTTGATATCCGAACTTAAACCATGAACCTTGTGCTCAAACCAAGTGCTCTGATCTATTACACAACGAGTCACGTTATATACGAGTATATCTTTCTAATTTATACATTTAATTTTTATTAAAATATCACAGAACTATATTCTGAAAAACTGCAACTTCACAATAATAATGTATTCTACATACTTAAAGTTTCGGCGATATGTGTGCCATCTTGCCACCCTAGCGACGATAATTATCATTATCATAAACCGGTAAGGTTTGTATCTTAGATAGAGGAATGCGATTTTGAGTTCTTGCATATGTAGCATATTAAATTATAAAGATTTATATTTAGACATAATTTAAAATAGCTGGTTATGAATTAAAGAGGAAAAATTGTTGTTGTTTTGCGTTGACTAAGATGCAACGTTTAGAAAAAGTAACAATGCATGCAAAATTAAGTCTACGTAGGGAAAAAGAAAACAGCGAGAGCCATGCTTTTTGGAGGACCCTAGAGAGTAAATATGCAAAATTAAGTTTATATCGGTAAATTTGAAATTGAAGTTTTGAATAGTAATAATAATTCTTAACCTAAGCTGATAAGCGAACGGCGGACAAAAGACAGGGATGAATGGCAAAACCTTCGCGCGAGCCACTCCGATAAATTACGCGAAAATGCTTCCCAGCTGCATAATGCGCGGGCTTTATAATACATGGGGTAGGCACCCCCCGGGCCTGGGGCGCACCCCCGCCCCCCAGGTACTCCGTTACAAGACGGAGGCATTTACAGGAATGACCGCGGTGACATTTAAATTACGGCACGACTTGTGCAAGCCCTTTACTGCAGAGATGACGGGAATAACTCGTTTCATTGATATGGCGATGTGTCAAGGGTTAAAAATAATTTAAATTTATGCAATTTAAGTAGGCGGTGTTAAAACTGTAAAGGGTATTTTTTTAGAGGTATAAAACTTTAAAATTAAATAAAACACATAAAAATCGTGGTGGAAAAGATAATTGTATGCCATTAGTGTTTAAATATGATATCGCGCATATGGGTGCCACGGCTGGCTCGAATAAAGCGCAATATGGAAGTCCAATTTTCGACCACTTATTGGAGCAGCTGGGGACGTATATCGGCAATAACGCGACGTATGTTGGCTTTCAAATCATCTACTAAACTAGCGATTTCACATATCCCTACAGAAGAAATAGGTAGAAAAAGGTGTTAATAATCACACGATCTTGGAGGCCAATTCACAGCGCTCATCGAATGTTTCCTTCGATAAATTGATTGTGGCGCGCGCCGTGCGGCATGTTGTATCGTCTTGTTGAAACCGCAGCTCTTCCATATTAATGCCATTCAATTGCAGAACGAAAAAGTCAGTAACCATGGATGTATAGCGCTCTCCATTGGTTGTAACAACAGCTTCTTGGATACGCACTGTACGACGTATATGCGAATGCGTATTATCAATAAGAGTATGCGCGGTGTGAAAGCGATCCATGGTTATTCGAATTACTTGCTCTGATGGACGATTATGTCGACCGTAAAATGGACGAAGCGCACGGTAAGTTTTTCAAACTAAACCACGATTTTCGAAATAAATTTTCACAACCGAAAACTTTATATGTTTATACTTTTAAAATTAGCAATATTAACTTTGTGGTTAAAATTCATATTTTTATTTATTATCTTTGTTTTATTAACCACTTAATTGAGTTTAAATATATCTACCGGTTTCGAAAAATACCATTTTCTTCTTCAGGATGTCATAACTAACTAAAACAAATTTCTTTATCAAAATCTATTTTAAAAAATAAAAATAAATTTTAGTACCTAACTCAAATCGCTACTTAATACAAATTTACTCGAATAATTTTGTCAGGATGTCATAACCTTATGACATCCTGAAGAAGAAAATTGTATTTTTCGAAACTGTTAGATGTATTTAAACTCAATTAAGTGGTTAATATAACAAAGATAATAAATAAAACAAAATATATATATATACTTTATATGTTTGTTTAAAAAAAACTGTATTCAGTATAATGCCATCTACAAATATGAAAGAGCGACTGATGTTGAACTCTGCATTATTGAGCCTAATGTTGTTTGATGAATAATAAAGGGCTGTGTATGAAAAAATGTATTTTTAATAATACAAATTCGTAAACTTTAATATTTTGGACATGTGATCTAGAGAAATGTCAGATCTTGCATCTCATAACGCAGAGAAAATAGAAATAGGGCCCTAGAAAAAGGATATCATGACCTAAACATCTCAGGCAATGTTTTGGCCAGTCCACTATAGGTCTTTTCCGGGCCGCAATAAATAAAAGTAAGATAACGTCTGTTAAGCGGATAAGGTATGAGATGAAGAAGAAGTATGAGACAAATAAAGAAGACTAGGAAGTGATCGTTATACGAAATATGTTTATCGTTAGGAGATCACATTATTATTGTTACAGTTTTTCAGAACATAGTTCTGTGATATTTCAATACAAATTAAATGCATCTATGTCGGCATTTTGATGTGTGCGAATTTTTTACAATTTTGAAAGCGATTGATCCTCACTGAAAACTGCGTAGAAAAACATTTCTACGTATTTGTTTTACTTAACAGTCTAAACGTTTTATGTTCTTAGTGTATTCCAACCTATGATTCCATATTTCATTGTTTGCGTAGATAAAGTTTGTAGGTTATAATTTATCATCTGTCAAGCGAGCGAATTTGCATTTTTCAGGATATTATTACCAATATTAAATGAAATGACAAAATACAATTATTTCTATATTGAATTTAGCCTATGTTAATTTTTAAAGTTAGTTTTTGAACACTGTTAATGAAACATTTTATACCCGTTGTTGGAAGGAGAAATCGTAGAAAATATTTTAAGCGAAATCGAAAGCAGAGTACGGTACCGAGCAATAAAAGAACTTGCCTATTTTAAAGCAATAAAATTACAATTATAGTCTATTTTGAAATTGATAGAATTAATCTAACTTTTTTTTTCATACGTAGTATACCTACCTATTGTATACTTTGTTAGCATCGTCGGTAACAGCATAACCTAAGTTTGTGCTTACTGCACGCCACTGCATGTCAACATAGTAAGTTAACGACAAATTTTCAAACCTACATACTGCACTTTCAAATTCACACATATGTTATTCCATTTTTAAAAGTTATCCACTTCATGTCACGGAGAATCTCAAATGCTTTTAGCCGACAGGAGACGCCAGAATTAAATGTCCAATGAATATGTCCAAGAGCACACAATTACTGGATTTTTACCTACAAAGGCGCAGTTATTAAACAAATATCAGTTATCTCATAGAGACAAAGCTATTTTTTTTTATATTTAATAAAAAATATAAAGAAGTATAGGGTATTTACAGGGCTTAAGACCTATCTTCGGCTGACTTAAGTGATCACTTTATATAAATATAACCTTCACCAATTCTCATCCCTCCATCTCCACATTTATTATATATTTGAAAGTTATATACATGTTAATATGTGGACTCGCTTCGAATACCACTACACCATCGCCATCTATGGACCAAATTTTATAATTCATGTTTCCCTTTTTTTAAACAGCACATATGTCATCACTATGAGAATCTGATTTTTTTTTAATTACTCCATACTTTTATCTTTATGAAATATCTGATTTATTTTATTTTATTCAAATTGGACCACAAACAAGTTATTGATGATGATACTTTTGGCCTTGCATTCATTCACAGTCATTCCGTCAGACGACTGTGCGATCGTAAACGTGTACTACCGTGAAATGAGTAAGTGCTATATGAGGCACGAATGATCACTTCTGTTTCATTAATCGGTATTGAAAATTTATTTCACCTGGTGGCTCTGTAATGTTGGCGCACGTCGAACCGGTAACCCTGTCTCGATCCATTTTTATATTTTATTTTTCCTATTGTTTTTAAAATCATTTTTTGTATGCCCCTATCCTAACGCGTATCTACCAATCTCTTTCTCGTTACATTTTTGTATTTCTTCATCACTTATTTTCTTCATTCTTCACCACCGTACTCTCTCCACCAACACTCCTCTCCGTTTCCGCTCTTTTTTTCCTTACTCACTCCACTATTCTTAAAAAATATCTGTTGAGTCATTTAAAATTATTTTATTTTACCATTTGAAATGTTAAATTATCGAGTGTATTCCAAATCCTTTGTTTTCACATCAGTTTTGATGATTGAATTGTGGAAAATAACTATTTATTAAATATCCAATAGGCTTTTGAAGTGCAATTAATATTTTCACATCCTGACTATGCATAATAGTAAAATATTCAACAATCTGCATTTTATTCGCTACAAATTTGTATCGAAAATATTATTACTAAATTAAATAAACCACGAACTTTATTAAACGCCAAATGGTTTCGCTTAGTTCAAGCGTCGTCAGGGCGTATTTAAAACTAACAATAAATGTAAAAAAAGTGCACTTATATGTACATAAAGAGGGACAGAATATAAAATTACACGCGAAAGAGAGAGACCTAATTTAGACATTTAGACAGAACATCAAGGGAGGTTAGTAATATCCATCAACATTATACTTTCCACTTAGTTAATGGAGTTTATCATGCTGATATGTTGAAAATATATCACCAGCATGCGAGGTGCAAGATATGAAATGTAATTTATGTGTGGCACTGTTGTGAGAGCTAGTGTATTCTGTCTTGAAAAGGTTGCCCCCCTCTAAAGTTAAGTTCCCATTCAGTATATATATATGTACTGGTTGATCACGATATAAACTAAATTTATTATAATTAAATTATGCAATAAGATAAGCTTTATTGAGATACAAACAAAAAAGTAAACATGCAATAAAATAATACTTGGAATGCAGTAGGTAGATGCAGCCTTATCCTGGCTACTTTACTAGAATTTTGCCTGTGCTACGTCACAGCATTATATCAGCACGAGATAAAAGTTATTGATAGATCTGAGGCGGCCGTCAAGCGTTAACGGCCCATGCAGCCAGCGCATTTTGTCGATAGGCGTCCGCTACAGATACATGGTTTCTCCTTTCGGTCACCTGCTTCACCTCTCGGAATCATCAGATTACGTATATATATCAACTCACCCAAAACCAATATTGGAGCGATATTTATTTAGTTGATAAATTGTGTATTAACCGTATTTTATTTTATTCCATTAAAAGCGACATTTATTGTGTTTTAATTCATAAAAACCATCCTTGAGCTAGAGCTTTCCGCAACAATATTTAATCACAATAAAAACATATTTTTCATCCAATTCTCGGCATCATTTTCATCCGAAGGCGTCATCTGGTAATGTAAGGGGGTGGTTTATTAGTTAGGGGGGTTGCAGTAGGGCTGCCAACGATATAATAAATCATTTTTGTTATATATTAGGTATATTAGTGTTCTTTCCATTTACCAAATACAAAATTTACAATTATATTATGTCACAAAAATTAATCATTTTAAGTTCAACAAATCTGTTTATAAGTCTAGAATATTTTGGAGAGTTTGTATTGATACTGTGATAAATCTTTAATTCCCTTGGGATTCTATTCCCTGATTACCGATTATTTCTTAGGTCCCGATTCCTTGTAAGTGAAACTCAGTCTTTCCAGGTAATAATATTAAGTTTATTGTAACACTTACAGTCAATAAAAATTATACACTTCAGAGATAGACTTGTTATTCAGAAATAGCTGTGATGGAAGAGAGCTCTTCCCCAGCTCTCCTCCCACCACTCATCTACTCACTTTCATAACACACACATACACACACGCGCGTATATTTACAAAGTGACAGTTCTCACAGATACATTCAATAATATTCATATATTTTTAATTTTAGACCGTGTTAAACGTAGGGATTACAATATATTAATACTCTAATAAATCAAAATTTTACATAAGCATACAAATATTTGTATTAATCAATAATAGTTACAAAAATAGATTTTCAAATAAAAACTTATTAGATTACACTTAATGGGGTATTAAAGAGATGAAGGGATGGGCCCTTTTTTTCTAACGTAATGTAACGTACTTGGCGGCGACACTGTAATATCCTTTATACCGTCTGAGCCATGGCAATATTCTTATAAATTCCCTGAAGGTTCGATAAGATGTCGTTAGTAGAAATAAGAGTCGAACATCTTGATAGTTAACACACAATGTCATAACTTATCTGAAAAACCGAAGAGTATTGAAAGAGAGTGCGACTACGCGTCCAGTGTCTTTTCACGCCTTCCGGCTCCCCTCTCTACCGCGGCCACTCGGTACTGGTCAGCCTTCTCACATCTGTCACCAAGCGGCCACACACACATACATACAACTTTGATAGATTCAAATATCTCACAATCGCGGAGCCACTGCAATAACTAAATAATTTAAACAGCTGTTAAGCATTGTTGTAGCATTCTCTAAGCCTGTCCCATTGCGCTACAGCGAAGCGTATTTACAATTTAAATAAAACAATATAGTTGGACGAAAACAATTTTTTTCTGCTGCAGCTACTGGTGCAACCAAGAGACGAGAAGGGACTCCTGCCCCGGGTGTCACCATCATCGCAGCCACCAGCGTCAGAGGGACTTTGAGGTGTGAGTGGGGAGGGATGTGAGAACTGTCACATTGTAAATGTATGCGTGTGTGTGTCATAAAAGTGAGTAGATGAGTAATGGGAGGCGAGCCTTATAAGGGGCCGCCTCTATGGGAAGAGCTCTCTTCCATCACAGCTTCTAAATAACAAGTGTATAATTCTTATTGACTGTAATAACGCATTTTGATAAACTTAATATTGTTACCTGGAAAGAAAGGGATCGGAACTTCAGAAACTCAACAGTAGCCATATCATCTTCGGCTGACCCACGTATCCGAGAGATAATTTCCTCCATTATGATTGTGAGTCCTTAGAAAGCTGAAGAGTATAATCTAGAATCCACAAGCTATGGGACACGCAATACATCAACCAACTGCAGGCTGACTTCTGAGCCCTGTTTTCTCTTATTTTACTATTATTTTTCTCCTACTAATTGCAGAAGGCTGTTGGCATTCTGCTAAATAGCCAGTTAGACCTTCTCGTTAGATACTTATGTTATGTTAGATATATAGTCTGGTTGAAGGTTTACATTCAGGTAGTCTTTGAAGTGTAAATATGAGTTGGTCATGAAAAAGCAAGAAATATATAATTTTATTTTTATTTTAGGCATTCTGACTAGATGACCAACTTAAAATCTTCTTAAATTTAATATTGTTTGTTTTGCGCAGTATTTTAAGTATCTACAATAGTTTCTACACCAACATTTTGGTGAACTTGTTTTTTTTAGTTACATGAATCTGTTACAAAACTATTTTTTTGTGAATCGCTTACCTCTCCAAAAAAGAGACTAGCTCTTGTGCTTGGAAAAGGCTTGTTTAGATTGTGATTGTCGAAGAATCACTTTTTGAGTCGTAAAAAATGCGGCACTTGCCAACTTTACAATATGTTTTATCTCTTCATCTTCATAACGTGGAACTGCGTTAGAAGATTTGCTTTGATACCCCTTATATCTAACGATATTCTATAATGTTCCATATCTTCAATATATTGTATTTTAAAAGTTCAAAATTAATATAGATTCGTCATCTGAGTATAGTTTATATTGGTTAAACTACCTATTCAGTATTTATTACAAATCCGTTCGCGTGTGAATGCTCCATTTTGCTTAGTTTACTTACCTGTCACCCCCTCAGAACACGACTTTTTCCGTGTATTGTCTATGACTGTTGAACTGTCAAGGAGAGTGGATATTGCTATGTGCTCATCACTGACATACTTGTTGCCAGTATATTCGGTTCCTCGCGTGTGCGTGCCGAAACCGCTATTGTGGAAGAAGGTTCCTGAAGGTTCCGAAGTCTTGCTTCCCGGTTGATTTTAAACACTACCTTATTATTATTTCTCTTCATAGTGTGGTTATAAAGAAATTCGAATTTAGTCGAAACCAAACTGATTGAGCTTTTTTAATTTGTGTTCAAACTCATTGTAATATATAGTCATAGTAGTCTACGCGCGACATATATTTGACTTAATCCGTTTTAATGCATATATAAGCCGGCTACTTCTTGAAATATTTCTTATATACCTAGATGAGTCGTAACACTATAAATACACAAGCATATATAGATGATAATTGGATTTCTCTTGGGTTTTTCTGCCGCGGGTCACCGTTTATCGTGGCTGACGTTTCAGACCACAATTAATCAAAATCACCAATCTCTCGAGAGCAACCGAGGATCGTGATCCCCTGGAGACAGAAGGAGTTTATAAACTCAATTACCAGGGGTGCAACAAAGTCTGTATGGGACAAACTGCTCGGACCATTAACAAATACCTTACACACTGGTCATGGATGTTCATAGACCAGATGATGGTTATTTAAGTTTGACACGCAAAAATTACTCAGAAAAAACTTTCATAATTATTATTAAAGTGTTTATGTGTATACCATGGATACAACACAATACAAACAACGAAATCGTTCAACTCCAATAAGATTACACAAATATGGACCCAACATATGACCCAATCGGGTAGAGATCAATCAGAAGCATCGCTATCCAATATTCTAAGATAATTATTATACAGTGTCTACACTAATAATTCACTAGTTCTACAACAATCTCACTACATTTTTTGTTTCTATATTTTTATTTTTATTCCTGACGAATCTTTATCTTTCTTGAATTAAATAACACCACAACAGCACGAAAAAAACTGGCTACTTTAACACAGATGGCAGTCTAGCAAAGTTTCCAGGACAATTCTGCATATATCAGAGGTGAAGTCTACTCCATCCCACACAATAAACTACGAGTATATACTATAACATTAAATCTGGTACCTACCGTGCGCGAAATATGTCGGAATCAACATTCTCATGTTGGCAACACAACCCGCATGGAGAGAAAAATTTGGACAACGTTTTTTTCATGTGACAGCTATCATGGATAACGGACCGGACGAATCCGATCCTTCATCGGTTAGAATGCAACTTTAAAAGTGAGGAAGGGTGAGAACAATCAAATATTTTAACATCTGTGTTGTCCTGCATCATATTTGAACTAAATTATTGACTAATTATATGTTCAGGATCAACGCATCCCTTCCTCTGATTAGTCTTTCTCTACTTTCTTTATTTTTTTCCTTCATAACTCACAAAATGCTTTCTACACTAAATTATTTTCATCAGTGATTTATTCATTCACTGACGCATATCGGGCCTAGTTATTTTCACTTTAAAATTATGTTGAAACGAAAGTTGTCGTTGCCTTTTATCACAACTCATGTCGTGGACATGACGATGAAGGAGTCATGCCATAACACACGGAATACAGCGGGAAGGATTTCTCCCATACAGTGGATGAGGGGACGAGTTAATCTGTCACTGACGGTACTAGACGAGATGGATTTTTTCAACCAAAGGAGACGCAAGCGATTCATGGAGAACCAAATGTCATATAATCCAGTTTTTCTGATGTGCGACAAGAGGAGTGACAAGTTTTTAACGTGAACCTTTGACTGACCAAATTGATGAAGACTGAATCTCTGCAAAAATGGACAATGACTACGCAAATACTGGTTGTAAAAATGCATTTTTATTGTGTACGAAGAATTTAAAGCCTATGATTTATTTTAATCTTTCTTCTAATATTCTCATTAAAACAAATATTTTTCCATTGTAGCATATTTGTTTCTTTATTTTATTTAAAACTCGTGGTTTTCCCACTCGTGTTAACCAATCTATTTGAAATTATTAAAAAATGGTAACTTTATTATTTTGTGTGGCAAAATTAGCGAAATCAACTCTTTCATTAAATCACAATTTATGATGTAATGTTTAATGATTTCTAATCTTTAATATTTTATTTTTCTTGTTTCTTGTATCTTCTTAGAGATAAAATTTGTAATAATCTTTTTATTTTTCCCTGAATATGATGGCTAAAGTGGCAGGCAAGAGATTGTGTTGAATTCTGTAACCTAGAGCCCACGCACATCATGGCGTCCTATCCTGACGATTACCCGTCACATATAGGCGACCACATTACAATACTTAATTGCAATATAATTATATCTTATGTTTGTCATGTTATATTATTATATTTTCATCCACCTCTGTTACAACAAAAACACGTATGCCAATAAAGTTTAATAAATAAATATCATTTTAAAGTATGTATTATACTTTATTAGTGCGCTGGCACCGGTGGATCGAACGTCAGCGTATCACGCAACCAGCTAGACTCGTGGGTCATGTACGTGTGCTGTCAGTATGCCTGACTCGGATGGGTGGGAATGATCTCAAACAATAACCTTGATTTACACAATAATTACACTATACACATTAAACATAACAAAATAAGCGCGATAATTGTCTTTGACATCTTCTTTGTTCACGTTACACTCTCCTCCTAGTGAGGATACACAATGTTACCGATTTAACACACATCGATTTATACCCAGTTTGCCATAGAGTGTTGTCGCAGCATTGGTCCAGGCATCACGCTCCCGTACCAGAGGTGATCTCTTCCTCCAAAAAGTTACCCTGATGCCAACTTGTAACTGTGATGTCCGTCGAGCCCATCCGTCTGCCATCGTTCGCATGCGGCCTCTCCGCAGGATGCAGCGAAGTTTCAAATCCTGCGGATGAATCAGGCTCATTTTAAAACTCTGAATCCACCGCGGGAGAAAACCCATTTTTTTTATCCAGATCGTCACCATTTTTTCATTCTGTGACGAGGCGCCGTCTTCCGCGCGCACCTCGCACTGCTCCACTGCTCGATCGGATCGATAATATAGCGCTCGATCCGCCGCGCAATTTTTAAATGTCACACTCTCTTTTGGTAACATCTACATCTTATGTAAATAATTATGAAAAATAAGACCAACTTTTTAGCTTAAGTTTCTAAAGTTATATTGTGATATTTGTGAGGCTCAGGTGGGACGATTAGATCATCAGCATGGAGGATATATGTTCTTACTATTTCGTGAATAAACCACACAGTACTAATATTTTTATAAAAATACTAAATAATATACAATACTTATTTAGGGGGGCATTATTTCCATTCTGGATTGCGGCCCAATTTTTTTAGTTGGTGATGTTATATTCTTTATGTCCCAGATCAGTCTAGAGGCTATGAAATGTATGCCCTGCGATGAGGATGATAAATATGTATTAGAAGGTATAGGTGCGAAAGGCACCCATTACCATTCGATGTTAGATATCACCTAAGTGCTTACGTTAAGTATGAAAGACAGTAGTGCATATAGCTGTTTGGACAAGGGGTTAAGGAAAACGGAATATAGAAGGGTGGAAGGAATTTGGTAGAGGAACAGGAATATGAAACAGGAAGGGGAGGCTGAAGGACTAACCAGAATCATGAAAATATACGACCCGCCTGAGAGTTACTCCTTTAGGTATCCAGTTTTTCTTCTTCCACTAGATCCACTAGTCTGGTTCTATGAAAAAACACTTCGGTGATAGCGTGAAGTGGGTTGACACAAACCGTGCACAATAATATGATGTACAGAGAAACCGAACACCCAATAATACACTATCAGCCCCACACAGCAGGACGATACTTTACTAACCAACAATTCGTTCCTACAAGGCAGGAAGAACTTGGCGGCAGTCAATGCACCCGATGGTTAACTGGTCCAAACCATAGGCAACGAAAACTATTTATACTGAATAAGTCAAGTTACAATGGTTAAATTTTGTTATTAAATAACTCGATGAGATGGAGTGCGAAGCGTGAGCTGCTGAAAAATTTGCTACCGAAAAGAAAATGAGTAGCTCGAAGTAATTCGCCCGCTGCTTACGGTGGCCGTCGGAAGCGGCACGGTACATACAGCCAATGCCTTACAAGGTAACAAGTAAAAGATTACAAAAATGTTATGAACCTTTCTAACGCAGTTTTCTTGTAAAATTTTACTGGACAACATATTCTATCTAATCGTATTTAATTTATTTTTAATTGATATTGATAAAGACGATATGTAGTGAAAATAGTATAAATAATATATATCTTGTTTATTAATAAATTATAGCATTAGAACAGTGCACAGTGTTGCGAGATGAGACACGGTTTTACAGATGAGTATATTTGCTATTTTCATAAAGGCTCAACGCAAACTAAAGGCGTGCAGAAACGGAATATAACCAGCGAATGCTGTGTGTATTCAGAGAATATTTTGGAGATGGGGTTTGGAGAATTTCCCTGTGTACAAATTATTCAAGTAGTAAAACCTGAATTAATTCCACCCTGCGGTCGAGAGCTTTTAAAACCTCCGATGGCTGAAAAAAAATATTTCACTAATATAATTCACAAGTAAATCTATCATTGATGCAATTACAAGAAACATCAGATACGTTTTTATATTAGTATTTGATCACTGAAGTTGCAATTTTTGACAACTCGCCACATTCACACTCGAAGAGAGATAGGTTGGTCGGTCGGTGCTGCCGTGCGCGTCGCGTCACTTGATTTCGTGCAGAGGTGCAAGGCCGCAGTTAAATCGTACACTATCAAAGGAAGGGTAAAATTAATATCTTTGGGATGCTAGTGCACGTCTGTATAATATGGTAGCAACTAATTACATTGTACTCTCTTTCTATGCAGAAATACAATTTATTTTCCTGGCCACGTGGTTGAGGCACCCGGTAAATCTGGAGATTGGCGTCACTGGGCAGCCGAGATGTGCGATGATATTATGTTACCATTTGGGGGATGGAGCAATGGGATGTTCTTTTGTATTATAAAGGGGCGCTATTCCTTCCCAGAACCGTTGTAGAAGTTTTACTTCTTTTATCGGCTCCACACACAGTACTACAGAAACGCGAAATGTACAATTAATAAACACAAAAGAAAGGAGATAAAAAAACAAAACCTAATGTAAGAGATTGCGAAAACTAACAGAGATTTTAATTTAATCCGTCTCGCGCCCTTTAAAGTGCTATCTTTATTTATTTTAAACTACAGGTATATAACAACATTACAAACAAGCAGATAATCAAGAGACCAGTGGGTACAAGACAGCCATTAAAGGGCTAACTATCGAGTACACTCTCCCATGAAGGGATTTTTTTTTTCCAATTCCTTAGAGTCTACGATACTCTGAGTACTCTACATGCGGCTAGACCGCCTAATCTACTACTACAAGTGCATCAGCGCTAATCGCTTTGACACTTTTACAAACTACCTTATTATTATAAACATCATAAGTGTTTTATATTAATACATGAATTGGAAGGGTAAAAAATCTCTCCCATGAAGGGATGTTCTCTGTCGATCGGTCATTGGGAACGTCTGGCGTAACGGTCACAACCCTACATTTTGGAGGACTTTAAGGTTATGTGATCATTATTATGTATTCGTTAGTGTCAAAGGGGATGACTGATTATCACCATGAAGGTTGAATTAACTATGTAGTCAAGATTTGGATGCTTTGCGAATTGCCCTTCGTACCTTCACCAGGATTGGTGCATAGCTAGTTCACTTCGGATCCGAGAGGCTTGTCGTAGTGGATCTATTCAAATGTGTTTTAGTGTGATTCTTGTGTTCAATGTTCATATCGGTAGCATTTACTGCCTACTGAATGGAGAGGTTACTTGTAATTAGAACATCATTTTATGTTAACTCAAACAAACCTGTTGTAAAATCAAACTCTTTTATTAATTAGCAATAATTCCTTGTCTGAACTACACAACACTACAAATTTACCACAGGTGAAAAAAAGGCCGTCAGCCGAAGGTGTGTGCCTAAAACTCTATTTCCAGCCGAACCCGCATATCTCATCTCATGCAACCACTGTCTAGCCGGTGGCGGTGCCCTAGCGTCCTATCCGCAGGTGCCAGACCGCATGGTAACAACGTACAAAACAAAGACTGAATTTTTGTGTTATTCGAATTTTTCAGGTGCTGGTATTTTAATTATTGTAGAGGTGCGTGAAAATTAGTGTAACATATTCAGCCGCGACACTGTATTGCCCTTTATATTGCCTGTGCCACGGCAATAATCTTACAGATTCCCTGAAGGTTCGGTGAGATGTCGATAGTAGAAATAAGAGTCCAACATTACTGTACACTGTACAACCTACGACAATATAATATATACACAATAAGACATGTTATCACGAGAACCAAAGAGTATTGAAAGAGAGCGCAACTCCGCTTCCAGCATCTTTAAACACTTCAAATTTACATTCCGATCATAACGAAACAATGACATGCTTGAATTTACTGTGACACATTCTGATGATTGAGGTTATGTTGGAGTTTCTCCACCACTTTGGATCCGTCGCGTGGAGTAGTCACAAGATCCAACTGCAACATGGCGTCAGTTAAATTATATCAAGAATTACTGGATTACTTGTATCATTGCGAGAATGTACTCCCATTCCACTGGTGTCGTAAAGCTTTGTGCGGTTTCAGTTCTCACCGTTAGTACTCATAGCATATTGCCTGGATAAATATTAATAAGCAAAGGCATCAGTAACAATAATCGTAGTCGTCAAGAAAGGGACTAGATCCTGTAATTAAAAAGATTTAAGATAGCACCAGCTGACAGTAACCAAACAACAAATTATATTTACCCTTTTTTGATAATTACACGTTACATTTTAATGAATTTCAATCATCCTTCTGTTATTTGCGTGATTGCTAGAACATGACAGAGAAAAATGTGTCTCTCATCCGCCGTTAGTGTTGTCTTCGACGTTCTTTAGACATTCTAGTGTTGAGATCATATTATATCACAATATTACACTATATGTGTGATGTCCTTGGGATTGTATAGTTGTGTGTGTGTGAATTCCGCACCGCCGGTGCGTGTGTGCGAGGCTATTAAGGGCAGCGCGCGGCAGAGCTCTCACTGTTTCTCTGCGTGCCCATCGGCTTTATCGTTGACTTATACTAGTGATATACCTTGTACTAATTGTATCGTAATAATAAATATATAATTTTTACAAAGTCTATTTCTTAGACCTTCACATTACGAGGTATACACTGAAGACGTACTTAGATGACAAGTATGACATGCACTTCCGGACAACGTTCTACTTTAACTATTTTACTCATCCAAATGGGTTGTGGTGGCGGCCATCCTCAAGCTGACACGGGCCCGGACCATAATTTCATCTCGCCGCCGATCAACATCCAAGGTGCGCCAATTTTTATGAGACCAAGCTGGCTGGGAAACGCCACACAAACGCCTACCAGGCGAACCGTCAATGAAGCAGGTGAATCGAGGCCCAGAAATCTCCTGATTCACCGCGACTAAAAACGCCTTGTTGCAGTGAATATTCGCCATTCCTCAGTAAAACTCTGCCCGGCGCTCCGCACTGCCCACCTGCCGGGAAATGTGCAGTGCTTCACTCCACCGCTAGAGGGCTAGTCCTTGCGCTATGATCGGTCCAAAAGAATGGAATGAAAGAAAGGCTGAATTTTGTCACATTATATATAATAGTTAATATTATATATAATGTGACAAAATACTATAGGTATATCGCCTCCGCAACCAACAACACCGCCGACGTTCCTGAATGTAGCCGGCAAATACCTGGGTGCAAACCATATGTTCTTATCAGCCGCATAATCTCGCCGGTACTGACCAGACATTGACAACAATAATATGCGCGGGCAGCCGCCTAGCAAGCCGGTTTTTTTGACTCACTTCTCTGCCAGCTTTCCGACCAGTTCTCCAGCAAACGCGTCACGTTTTCATTGCATATATTTTATCAGTAATTGTGCATCAATCGCATTCACATACACACTCCGCAGTTTATGTTAAAATAACAGATGAGCGCTGATGTAATTTGGGGACACTAGGCACGTATAACCTTCTGACCCACATTTTTATATAATATATAATTTTTACATTTCACTAAATCCTTTAAATACAACCAAACTCATGACGTCAGTAATTAAAGGTTAAATTTTAATAACTAAGAAAATTAATATACCTAACTAATAGCTCAACATTGGCAAAAAGTTTAATTTAAAACGAAAGCGTACAACAAATTAAAAGTTTTTCTCATTTTCAGTAAAATATTAAAATCTTGTTAAGACTTTCGGTGCCCACCTTCTCAATTACCTACATAAATAATACATAAAATGGATACGCATCTGCGACGAATTTTTTTTTTAATATATGAATAGTTATCATTAGTAATATTACATTAATTATATTACGTTACAAACGTCAATAATGGGTGTGTACATTTTGCATTTCCAGTCTCACTTGGCACTTGATACTCAGCAACAACTCAGTGGACAATTTTCATTCATCTATGGAAGTGCACGTGTATTGCGTCATCACCGGAACGATACATTACGGACAAACGACATTGATAGCCGAAAAACGGCCTGAGGCTGCATACTGAATATTTACAACTCGCTGGTTGCTAATGTTTACAACTAAAGCATATATTATGTTTTCGTTACGATACTTATGAGTGTATTACGTCGATATATCAGAAGGTTATATGAGTGGATGATTTCCCCAATATGATGTGACATTTTAAATATGCGCGGCGGCACCGAGCGTACTATTGTGATCCTGTGATTTGTGCACAGTGATTATTGTGTGAGCCGCGGGTGAAGTGAGTGATATCGCCGTCTTCATTTAGAAGCGAAAATCTACCCGCTCGCGTGCTGTTTGTGTGATCTCGGCTGCGACTGCGGGAGGTGTCATACACGAGGTAAGGGCGAGCAGTCCTTCAGATTCCCGATTCCCAGAGATCACTGGTCCTTTGACAGGAACCTCTACCCATCATCGACCCTTATCCATTATTCCAGGTCCCCTTTCTTCCTTCCTTACCTCCTTTACCGCATTCCGTTTTTCGACCGGAATCTACGTTTTCTTTATAACGCATGTGTTATCTTCTCATTTCAAGATATCTTCTAGATGGCTGCTGGTCGCATGATTATTGTTGCCTGGCATCTCTACCGGGTGTGTTTATGACTGTTAGGAGCTCTTTCTTCCGCACTGACAAATGCACGGTGCGTTCAGGGTCATCGGCAGTGATGATGATAATGGAAGCGATAGTCCTCCACATATGTATTCTGAACCTTCCAAAATATTTCAAATTCATTTGAAACAGATTTCTGATGCAGACAAGTTTTAAAAAAATAAATATTTATCATTTAATGATCTACTTATGTAGAATCATTTTTAGGATAGTCGTTTAAACTGAGGAACGCTTACAAAAGTAATGATGACAGCAATGGAGCCAATAATTAAACTGTTTTATTCAAGTATTTTTTAATACAGACTGCTTTGCACTGACTAAAGTATCGCCTTTCCCAGACATATCCAGAAATTTCCGTTTCCAGGCATATATAATATTTTTGTCATGTTTTTAATTTATATGCCTGTTGGACAATTCCGTACTTGTTGGGTTTTGGTGTCTATCGTAGTTTGCACGTAACTTTCTTATCATATTTTACGTTTGCAATGCTAATTCTTAATAATATATAATACATGTATGTACATGTTCCCCGTATTATTTAGATTTTTTTCCGTAAAGGAAATTAAATCTTTGCTAATAATTAATTCAATTGGCATCAGGGATTGAAAATGAAGAATGTAAATTTCCAATAAACATACTTACACCTTGGTGGTAAGTTGTAATCAGAAGAATAATGATCCATTTCCATACTTTGAACCATCTTGTTTAATGTAAATGTTCTAGTAAATTCTTTTTTGTTATTCCCGGGTTTCATATTGATAATATGACCATATATGCAGTTAGAAAGATCACCACTAACCTGGAATTACCGATACTGTTTCTCTGCTGGTCGTGGATTGGTCTGCGATATATTGTTCTTCTAGAGCTTCGATGTTGTTTATTGGATGCGCCGACCCGATCTTCGCGTATTTTTTTAACCGGCTAAAATGTTAGGTCTTTATGACCTTCACCCTGCATATACAATTGTACCACAACACAAAAACCAAGGTTGCCAGTCGAAGAAATAAGAATGTGCATAAACAGTAATATATTCATCGTGGCGTCAACAAAAGAAAGTACTCAATTGAGAACGCTCGGTTTATTCAATAAAGGTTACAATCAAATGCATGATTACAATTTACGAACGAAGTGGAAAGACAGAATGAAAACTGGGATGGGTAGAGAAGTAACGGTGCTGTTCCTACTCTTCGTTGTGATGCGTGCGCCGCTATGTCACCGACAACAGACGTCGCTGTATTTGTTTGTAGTTGATCGGTTACAATTGTACAATAATATTTCTTCTGTGATTTTCTTCATTACTAAGAATCGTAACCCCTGGTGACCTATTGATGTCCTTGATGAATCTTCTTCATGTTTCTCTGCAGCTTCCAGTTTTGTTAGTTATTGTTCTAGTTGGACATCGCTTTCTTTCTCTCTGGCTTTTCTTCCACCTTCTGAGTCAATAACATCTTCTTCAGGTTAAAATCCTCTCTAAGATGGTATCTTATGATAGATCTTTATTATTTCGTACATCAATGGCTTAAAAATAACAGGCATCCTTCATCATGAATATTTGGCATTTTTGTATTCATATTATATGTTCTGTACAGGAAACAAAAAATGTAGACAAGGTTGGTTCGCCGATCTCGATGATGATGATGATGATTACGAGATTGGAAAAAATAAAATGTGATTTCGCCTACAAAATATCTCCTTTTA
Source organism: Eubasilissa splendida (assembly GCA_031772225.1). Classification (NCBI taxonomy): domain Eukaryota; kingdom Metazoa; phylum Arthropoda; class Insecta; order Trichoptera; family Phryganeidae; genus Eubasilissa; species Eubasilissa splendida. The sequence continues at coordinate 28,576,846 of CM062857.1, forward strand.
TTTCAGTTACAAACAGTACATTCATTTATTCATATTTTTTCCACCGTTTTATATATTACCCGCCACCCTTCTGTCGCGGCCAGATATAACAGGTAATTCTTGAAATTGCATTCTTTACCTTATCAATAAAAAACCCAGTACCGACTAATCAGCTATCGAAAGGTGTCGTTTACTTGAACACCTTCAAACGAGCCCAATTTCCACTCTTTCACATCACTTCTAACGGCTTGCATCTCATCCGTACGTGGAATTATTACTTCTCTCATTTTTTCATTTATTTATTTCTGACAAAAAATTTAATATTCCCTCCACTCGTGTACACGTCTTTATGACGTGCTTTCTATATTTTACGATTATGAAAAATGTATGCAGAGCGAAAATTCCATTTATATTTTAATCGGCTTAGCCGCGGTTAACGTCCCTCTTCCTTTGCTTCATGACGTCATTAATGCATTCCTCTCTGTATTGAATTAAAAAGATTTTTTCGATCTTAACGAGTTTAAATATTCTAATTTTTCGACGTCAAAAACCTCGCCGAACCGACACTCCTTAGTGTTTTTTTTTAAATATTTCCATCGTTTCTTTGAATTTGGTTGAATTTGCATATCTATTTTTAAATATTATTGCATTTATGCCCGCTATAAAATATATTGTATCATATTAAGAAGTTTAAAAATATATCCGATATATTTAATGGCTGGCTGTGTTGCCTTTTGTCATTAAGACAAGGAAACTATATGTAACAAACTGATTAGTACAATATATAATTAATGAGTAACGATGTATGCCAAATTTAGTCAGGCAAGGAGTAGAAAGGTTCTAGAGTGCAACAATAGTTTGGCCAGTCTACTGTACTGTGCCACGCAGGCTCCTAAAGAAGAGTTTTTGCATAGTCCATGCAAAATTTGGAACTCTGTCCGATTCGATTGTCAAAGAAGGGAGGGATAAGGGCTGAGCCATCTTGTCTCCGACATATGAGGTAACAACAATTGCATAACATTTTTTAGGGGACCCAATTCGGGGAACATTGTGAAATTGATTTTTTTTTAATATCTGGTAATTTTAACAATTATAATTACAAGTAGATATCAAGTACCAATTTAATATAAGGGTGTAATAATATACAGAGAGTGAGAGATGTTGCATAAATATTTTGAGTCTGGCTCAACACAATCACGACCCAAAGATGGAAGAAGGGGGCAGCAAAATGATTTGCTATCTACCTTCCTAATATTTTCCAACGGGTCACCCATGTCCTGATAATTTACTAAAAAAAATCCAAAATTTCTATCGTTGCGTAGTAATCATATATATATGCTCATGCATGATTTTTGTTAGACCAATTTGCTCACAACTGAGCATTGTGGTCCATTAGTATACTTCTACAGCGCAAACTGCTTCCCTGCACTACTCACAATCATAGGCCTTGTTTAGTATGAAGTGTAGCGAGGCTCCTCTTGACCTCTCGCCCTTCACTCCCCAGTGATCACTTATTTCTCTAGGCCTATCTCCATCTCTTTTAGTGACGTGCCCAAAAGAAAGAATTGTCGTCGGGTCGAGCGATCGGGCCAGACTGTGCGCGGCTACTCTCCACGGACGCCTGGATCCTGAATGTAATGTAGCTTGCGTCGTCGGTTGCTTAAGAACGACGATGATGGCAGTGAATTTGAATTGCCATCCGTACATGTTATACACACTTTCGGCATTAAAAGCTGGCTATAAATAAAATAAAAAATCTAATTTGGGTACTGTGATTTAGTGTATTGTTACGTTTAATTAAGACTTATAAATTAGACTAAAGCTATACCTAATAAAAATAAAACTGTCATATCCCACTCTTATCCTTCCAAGCCCTCGCCTAACTTTATCTTTAAATCGTTTGTAAACACCATCAATACTACATAAACTTCAACATTAATTAAAATATAGGGTTTGCTCGTAAACCATCAGGGTGAGGTAAGTGGGAGGGATATTTTTCGACGCGCGTGATTTACGGATTTGCCAGTCGCAATGAGTCACTGGTCGGGAGCGCTCTACGCGTTCGCGGTTGAGCAATATTTAAAGTGCGGTGATACTGCTGGACACACTTTACATTGAGTGTGACAGATGCAAGTCGTCGATCATAACGGTGGTGATGGAATCCGAACGGGATGAAATAAGTAGATGGGTGAATGAGTAGGAGTAGAGAATGGAACAGGGAAATGAAGGGGGAGTCCTTCGATAATAGTGGACCAAGGTGGACTCGAACGCGATAAGGAGGACAGCCCGACTCGCTTGGTGACGACGCCGTCCCTGGTTTCTCCTGAAATTCACCCAAAACTGAAAACAAGCTACAACTGTGCACGACAAGCGACTCCGATGAATTCACCGTACGCTATAATTTACGCACATACAAATACTATCGTGTACGTCCCACACTGATCAGTCAATCATACTGATCACAAATCTCGACGAGTTTAATCTCAACACAAATAGAACAACCAACCGAGCTACTAAACGGAAAGGTACTTCATACGATCAAAACGAATAATCACAGCGAGGACAACACCCTCATTTCAAATCTCGACGAATTTCACAAATACAAAATGAACTAGTCGAGCTGAGAGAATAATGTGTACTTAATTGGGAATGGACTAGGTCAGGCAAACCGGTGACAATAATACATGTTAATAATAAGGACTGGACTATCTGGCCGTGCCGTGTGTCAGTGTGGTGGTGAAAACATTGCAATATGTGTCAGAAAGGATCGACAAAGAAAACGGATAACCAACTTGTTCCACCATAGCGCATTCACTGATTTACTGATGAGGTCATTGCGAATACCTACTAAGTTTTATATTTTTATTTATTATCTTTGTTTTATTAACCACTAAAATGAGTTTAAATACATCTACCGGTTTCGAAAAATACCATTTTCTTCTTCAGGATGTCATAACTAACTAAAACATATATTGTTTCTTTGACAGAATTTATTTTTAAAAAATGTATTTTAAAAAAATTTTTTTTTTTTTTTTTTAGTACCTAACTCAAATCATCACTTAATACAAATTTACTCGAATAATTTTTAGGAAAAAATTTTAGAATGCGACTCGTAGTTAAATTTAGTTGGTTGTTTATAATTTAGAAATTATATGTTAGAAATTTTAATATAAGAGTAAGGGAGCATTTGAGATGTTTGAACAATAGTGGGTTTTCAGAATTTCCTAATCATTTGATAGAAAATGGTCATGATTTTGATAAAAAATTGGGATTGTCAATTTTGGTGTTGGTCACAAATGAAATAATTTGGAATCGTTGGAGATAAATAAAGCGTGTAAAACTAATCAAAAAATTATAAACAACCAACTAAATTACTCTACGAGTCCCATTCTAAAACTTTTTCCTAAAAATTAAAAAAACTGATGATTTGAGTTACGTACTAAAAAAAAAAAAAAAAAATTTTTTAAAAATAGATTTTTTTTAAATAAATTCTGTCAAAGAAACAATATATGTTTTAGTTAGTTATGACATCCTGAAGAAGAAAATGGTATTTTTAGATACCGGTAGATGTATTTAATCTCATTTTAGTGGTTAATAAAACAAAGATAATAAATAAATAATGAATCTTAACCACAAAGATAACATTGCTGATTTTAAAAGTATACTAAGTTTTAGATTACTTAAGAGATTTTTCATGTTTTATTTTTTTTCTTTTTATTATTTATATTGATTAACTATGTAATATGTTTGTCTCAATGTGAGCGAAACCCCCTGAAGCAAGTATTCCAAATAGTTACGTGTATATAACGCCATTTCATATATATTCTGATAATAAAAATCTGAAAAGTTAAGGGCGATATGACATTGGATGTACCTAAGTTGTAAAATGGATGACACGAACCAATGAAGAATAAAAATGTTGATAAGTCATAAAAGATAAAAAGAAAAATACGCAGCACGAATAATTTGAAATAAATATTTCGGAACTCTTTTGAACTTAAAACAAAGTTTGAGAGAAAACAGCGACGCCTATTAAATGAGGTGTGTTTTTAAATGATCGATTTATGTAATTAAATATATTAATTAGAAAGATATACATATAAAATAAATTTTATCGAAAAATATTGTTGTTGCGCCACCGGAATTCGAACCTGAATCTCTTTCCAAACAGGGGAAGGTGCATTATTCAACTATGCTATAGCGACGATATTTTTAGCGACAAATTTTCGAACCTGCATGTTACCTTTTTGATATTAATACATATTTTAAAGAGCCATCTACCTTATTTTTACGGAATCTCAAATACCTCAGAGTAATCTGATAGCAGACGCCAGAATTATCAATTTATTTTTATTAAATTTTTGGCACATTGATACAACCATATATATAACTAGATATTTTTCGATAAAATTGATTTTATATGTGTATCTTTCTAATTAGTATATTTAATTCATATTTAAAATATCACAGACCGTCTGTACTGAATAATTACAACTTCACAATAAGAATGTGTTCTCCTAATAATTAAATATTAATTTATTATATTCAATTAATTTTATTCTTAGAGACAATCTCTAACTTCGAAAATCGAAGGAGGCAAAGGATAGGATACATTTTTAGACAAAAATGCAGTTGAGTGAAAAATTTAGGAGAGAAAATAAGAAGAAAGGCTAGAAAAAAAAAATTGACCAAATAATGAGCAAGGCGAATGCAGACACCTTCTAGATGGTGTCCAGAATAGAAATGCACAGTATTCCTCTGACAAGAATAACTTATACAATGAAAATAAAACTAACTTGCTGGTCACCTGGAACGAAGCGCAAACAACCCTAACACTAACTCTAACAAGCTACCCAAATAATAAGTATGAAAAAAGAAGACATCTCTAAATTGCTGTTATTGGTTTACGCCGCGCATGTACGAATTTAGCATCTCTAACTAATTCATAGTAATTTTAGTATAGTTACCAAATATATGCAAGTACCTACCAAATTTGGTCACATGATAGCTTTCTCACACCTTTTCTATACAACGTCTTAATAAAAGGCATTGAAATTAAAAATTAGTTTACAACATGACTAATTAATAGAGGCACTAGAATTTTGAACTCATTGAAAAATTCAGAAACACTGAAACCGCATCTAAATTTCTACCCTCGATCCCATATCCTACCGCTTGCCTTCAGTGTATATTCGGACCTGACGCCATCGAAGCGTTATTATGTGTACCTCCAGTGTAGTGGAGCACTGTTTTGTATTATCTAGTGTTGCTGATGCGAGTCGAATACTCATTCCCTGCCCCCTTTCGTCCATCCAAGAATCTATACCTGTCCCGCTCTGGCCGATTTATTTCTTGCAATTTCGCCGCCGGGACCAGATTACGATCGCAATCCTATAGCGAAGCATCAAGTACTTGTGTTTTTCCTTCTGCCGCCCTACACCCACGCCGTGCGTAACGCTGGGACTGCGCAGAGGAAGTGGATTCCAGATTTCGGAAGTGCAGTGATTGATATCTCGGTTCGGCATAATAAACGTGCTCGTCAACCGGAGATGAAGACGACGCCCAACCCAGAACTTCAAAGCAAGGTAGGCCAGATCTATCTGCCCTTATGTTTCTTCAGACTTCGAATTCGGGTTGCGTCAACTACTTAAAATTATTCTAGATACAATCCACGGGATTTTATCCCACCATGTGGTATGATCATATTCTTTGTTATTTGTGTGTTCAGTGTTAGATGTACAAAGGGAGAAATTTCTCTTAGTCACTAGAGCACAATTCCACATGTATACCTTTTCCGTATTTGTAATTATTTTTTTAATAGCTGAATATATAATTTCTACTTATAATTCAATGACTCAAATTTAAATTATTATATATCTACCCCATTCCCAATCAGTCTACACCTGAACTTCAGCTCGACTAGTTTGTTTTTGTATGTGTGAAATTCATCGAGATTTTGGAAAGGAAATGGTGAAAGAAGATTTATTTGTCGAATTCAGGAACTTCAGGATAAGCCAGGAAGCGTCATCATCGGATGAGTCGAGCTGTCCTCCTTATCCCGTAAGCCATCCTGGTCCACTATAGAAGGATTCCTTTATCCTCATCCCATTCTTTCCTCATTTCTAAATTCTTTTTTCATTCGCCAACTCCTTCCAACTACCCATCCATTCGTTTTCTCTTCCAACTCCATCCCATTCGATTCCATCATCACCCACCACTTGCATCGGTTACAATACCTTTTAAAGGCGTATTCCGGTAATTAACTTGTCACCCTTCCTGTATATTTATAAATACTATATATCTGACATGGAAATACAAATCAAATTAATCAACTAGAAAAATATACAGAAAAAAAATATTTATAAAATATTTAGTTGCTACCTTGATCTTTTCCTATCCGGGGAAAGCACGTTACCATTTTAGCTATAAGATATTTGAATCTGTCAAAGTTGTATGTATGTGTGTGTGTGTGTGTGTGGCCGCCTGGTGACAGATTTGAGAAGGCTGACCGGTGCTGAGTGGTCGCGGCGGAGGGGGGAGGCGATGAAAAACACTGGTCGCGGTCTTTTTCAACACTCTTCGGTTCTCCAGATAAGATATCAGATTGTGTATATTATATTGTTATACGATTGTAAAAATAGTAATAAATTGTTAACAGTCTCGGCGTTGGAAATCTGTAAAATTATTACCGTGGCACAGACGGTATAAAGGACAATACAGTGGTGTGACCAATTACGTTACACGAACGCAAACTTATATTCTGTAATTTTTCCAATTGATACATCTATTATTGTAACTTTATATTGCGATGAATCCCAAATACCTGCATTTGAATAAAACACGCTAGGAGATGCCAGAATTTGATTAATTAATATATTTTGTTAAATTTGGCTAAACTTTGACACAAAAATCCTCCGGCGTATGGTAAGTTAGTTGGTTATCTATTCCTGCACTAGGCGTGGTACATTAATTGATATGTATAAAAAATAAAAAATAAATAATAATAATAATAATATATTCAGTCAGATTTCCACCCTTTGAGTTGTGTGACGTAACAGCTCTAGGCCATTAACGTCTTTATGGCTCTCTTCTGTCAATAATGGCCGCGCGTCATTTTTAAAAGCGGGTTTATTTTCATTGCGTGGATATTTCCCCAATAATTTCAATTTATGAACCAGACAACACGCACAGGGCCGTAAAATAATCTGCCCATTCTGAAATATGGCGGCATTCTACACATTCGCTTCGGCGGTTTAATAAAACCGTCAACACAAAATACGTACACTGCCATTACATTAAAAAACAATTACAAAAAAAAAAAACAAATTAATGTAAAAAAATTATTAATGTATTTTTTTGCGATGCTCCTCGAATAAATGTTCAGTTTCACTTGTATTTTATTTTCCCTTACAAAATCTCAGATTAGCTTCTGCTCCTCAAAATACGGTGTTCTGAATGATGAAGGGCAATTCAAGCAGGGAGAGAAACTGAAAAAATAATATTTTCGTTGAAAACAATCACTTGTGGTCTGACATGTTATATTAAATTAAATAACAATCACTTTACATCAACCGGTTTTGCTTATCTCAAGCTTCATCGGGACATATTTGAAACTAATCATAAATACAAAAAGAGTGTACTTATATAAACGTAAAGAGGGAGATAGAACATAAAATTACAAGTGGAAGAGAGAGACAGAATACATATACAGATAGACGGAACATTAAGAGAGGGGAAAATACAGTGTTGATGTACAGAAAAGGTAGAAAAAAAAAACAAAATTATAATGATGAAGCGATCTCTCATCTGGAGACCCACACTCGAACAAAGACCCTAAAGGGTCATTCTCCTGGTACTGATGGGGGCGTAGAATACAACGTTTAATGAAGCCCCTCACAATGCTAGCAGGGATTCTGCCAGCGGATTTGGAAGTTGTGACGATGGGTATCCGCCACTCTGTGAAGTCTGGAAGTTGACTATATCGGTCATACCCTCAGGCTCTCAAATGCACGATTTCAAATGTTGGGTGTAAGACTGAGAAACTTAACGTTAGCAAGATGGCAGAAAAATGAGACACTGCCGCTACGCCGGGGAAATGGACACATTCCTAGTACCCCTCTCATGGTTGTGAGAGAGAAAAGCCAGAGGGAAGAAGAACTTGTTGTGGACCAATGATGCATCTGTAGTCATGTGAGAAAGACGCCAGAACATATACTCTTGGAGGTTGAAATAATAAAAGACATGCCTGTGGGTTTGGAAAGGTCAGGTCAACCTCATATTCGGAACCTTATAACAGAGATTAGTTCGTGGAGTTTGAGAGGAGGCAACCCGCTCAATCTTTTTTAGGTTCCATCCCTACACCGGGATGAAATCAGTCGGTCCTGACTTCTACTGGAAGCCATTCTATTTCTATTTTTTTCTTAACCATTTTCACTTATTTTTTATAAAACTTTCCTCTACTTTAAAATTAATTCAATTCTATTAAGTTTTCGGCGTTTAACTTGTTGCCTCATGCATACATTCAAATCATAGTTTATCAAATTTTAACCTGCGTGTCTCCTTTCCTTTCTTTCCTCACCTATCCCAAGCACAAGAAAGAAAGAAGATGTCACAGTGATTAAAAGTCTTCCAACTGCAGCAAGTTCAGTGCGCATGGAACATTTGTACGGAAAACTACAGTCGCTTCACTCCGCTTGACTCCGCTAACGCTTATTAATTAATCTTACCTTCATTCCGCTTATACATAATAATCCTTTTCGCGAGTGTTAGTATACACATCTCAACGCTTGTATTTATGGTGGAGAGGAATCTATCAATGAACCAGTATCCGGCAGACGAAAATTAAGTTTCTTCCTTATATTTCCACCAAAATGTATTAATTCGTATTTGATTATGTGTTATCTTCAGGGATGTATTTTTAATGTTTTTCTTATATAAGAAACTTATATTTATTATAAGATTTGCCCCTCTTCTTATTAATTTAATTTTTCCATTGTTTTATTACTGTTACTTTCGTTTCATTTCCAATTAACACACCGGGGGCAGTGAACTTTTTGGATTATGTATTTATTTTAAATGGGACATGACAGCGAAGGCAAAGTACGAAATGAGGGCGATCCGCTCACAAAACGGTCCTGGGAATGCGGTGGGTCACTGTTCCAAGAAGTTCCGCCTACGTATTGATTTCGTTCGATTCATAATTGATTACTTTTCAATTAAACAAAGAAGCAACATTTTAAACGTTCCCCATTGGAGCGAGGGTCGGTTTACATGTTGTTAAACATTACATCATCATGATCGTGGAGTTCAGCAGGTCTCCGCCATGTTCGCCACCAGCGGGCGGTAATTGGTGGTCAACAGTCTTCTCCAGTTACATCGCCCGCAAAATGGACAGTAAACATTTGCACCCACGGCTGACTAATACTATTTAAGTGTACGAAAATAATTTTAAATCCACATTTTATATTTTACCAGTGGCTAGTATTGGGTGTTACCCGAGATTCATATTTAGTTAAAATTTTAAAAGGGGGTTGATGGAAATAAATCCCCATTCATTTGCTAATATTTAATACAGGCCCATAATAATAACAATGTGTGGAAAATTTGATCTTGGCGGAGGGAGGGTGAAATGGTCTATATTTTGCGAAGGATCCTAAAGAGTAACTATGCAAAAATTAGAACGGTCGTCATTCAACGTAGTACACAATTATATCGCGAGAGAGGATGGGTGGCAAGAGAGACGCTGTCAATGTTTTACGCAGGATCCTAAAGTGTAACTATGAAAATTTTTTAACTAATCTTCGATCTTCCTCGTGACAGGCTAAGTTCTTATTTTTCTTCTTCTACAGTACTGGGATTTGGCCTCCCCCATAAGTGATCTCCCAGACCCTCCCAACCTACTCCAGTCCTCTTTCACAGAGTCAGTACACCCTTCCATGGTCTGTCTCTAGCTCGCTTCCACTGGGGTATCTACTCAGTCGCGATCTCTGGTGCCCTGTCATCTGGCATTGTTTCGACATGACCAGCCCATCGCAGTCTTTGGGACCTACAAAATGTAAGTTGTAACATTTAAAATTGAGCGGCGGTACTGAACACTTTACTATACTGACCCGGGTGGACGCGGTACTTGAAGAAAGCTGGACGAAGGAGCGGAAGAAGGGACTTCCGCGCGGACTGGAGCGAGCATCAGCATCAGACATTAAGTTTTATTTTCACACGTAGATTAATAGATGATTAGGCCTTGATCTACCTGAGAAATGCGAGGAGACTTGCCGTGAGGACAAATGGGAGGCTGCAAAATGGAGCTTGGGAGATCTTTCGAGGTCAAGGAATAAATTCTGGCAAGGACGCGGGATGGTCCGGAGTCCACGGCTGCCACATGACCATATGGCAGCAATCTATAATCGGTGATATCTTTAGTAAATCTCAACCTTGAAGCAAACGATATCAGAGAAAAGACTGAAATCGCGCAATCGTTATGTCGGGCTTATGTGATACTTGAATAAACTCTTCAATCTATTAAGTATTGTTATTATTTGAGACCATTCCCATCCATCCGAGTAAGCCATACAGACACCACACGTATACACACCCACAGACTGAGCCTAGCCGGTAACGTTGCGATGGTGTTCGATCGCCGGAGCATGATTGCAGTATAACAATTATTTTAGCAATATTTTAATATGTCCAAGAACACACAATTACCTACAAAGGCTAATATAATATACTGGTAAAATAAAAAATTTAAAAATATTTATTTTTCCGGCATATTCTAGTATAATATATTAAAAAACATTTTACAGATAAAAATTTTTTTAAATATCAGATTCTCATAATGATGACATATATGCTGTTTTAAAAAAGAAGGGAAAATGTATTATCAAATTCGGTTCATAGATAGCGATGGTTTAGTGGTACTAATATGAAGATTAAGGGGTGAAAATTGATGAACATTATATATATATATAGGGTATCCAGCTGAAAAATTTCAAGGTTAAATTGTAATTGCTCGTAATCCATCAGGGTGAGGTAAGTGGGAGGGGTATTGTTCGACGCGCATCTGCTGGAGAATTGATCAAGAAACCGGCTGAGAGAGAAGTAAATTAAAAATACCGGTTTACTGGGCGTCTACCCACGCATATTATTGTCAATACCTGTGCGACACCGACGAGTTCATGTGGATGATGGTTTGCACCCAGGTATTTGTCGGGTGCGTTCAGGAACCGTCAGCGGTTCAATATGATTATTTATTAACCTCAGCATGGGCGAAGCCTATTGAGGCAAATATTAAATAGCTATATGTACATACAACATTTAATAAAGTTCACTAATCCTATTTTTCAAATAAAATTTAATTTGATTTTAAGGGTGTATTTTTATTAAAGTTTGAATTAAATTGAGTTTAAATAAAAATGTTACGAAATTAAACACATAATAAATAAATTATGTGTTTTAAAAATCTACAAAAATTGTTTTTTTTTATTTATACCAAAGCTAATGAGTCCTTTTAAAAATAATTTTAACATTACGTCTATTTTAATTCACATTTTGTTTATATGACTAAACCGTCACGAAAAGCTGTCATAAATACAGTGTCAGATAATACGTGGAAAAAAAACAGAAAGAGATAACATAACACACGATGTGACAGTCATCCTTGTCAGACCGCGTCCAGCCTCCATTGGTCGTCTGCAAATCAATCATCCGGTTCTTCTGTTGCGCTGACATGTGAATTGAAACGTTCCGCATACAAGTTGACACATGGCACGTAACGCCATCTATTGACAAAGCTGATTAATGAACTGGCTGATCCCCGCGGTGGAATTATTGCTTGTAATATAAATAGGAGGGTTGAGGCTTATGGCGGGAAATAAAATGCACGTTGTAAATTATGATGGCCATAAAAAAACTGATCCATCATCATCATCATCGTCATCATAACATCTTTTAGAAACAAAGTATTTACGCTTCCATCTTCAACCAATCGAGATCCGATCCGTCTGCACACAGTTGGCGATTGATCGGCTACTCTCCTTGATTTTCCTGATGACGTCATTTAACCCATTGATCGCGTTCATAAATACGCGTGACATCTTTCATACGCGGCACACTTTGGTGGCATTATAATTTACGACTTTATACTACGATAATGCGACATATTTCTCAAGTATTCACACGAACATAAACAAATACATTAAAATATGAATTAAATATATTAATTATAAAGATATACATATAAAATCAATTTTATCGAAAAATATTGTTGTTACGCCACCGGGATTCGAACCTGGATCTCTTCCCTAACCGGGGGAGGTGCTTTATCCAACTAAGCTACAGCGACATTATTTTTAGCGACAATTTTTCGACCCTATATGTTACCTTTTTGATATTAATACATTTAATCGATCCATCATTTGACAGAGCCATCTACCTTATTTTTACAGAATCTCAAAATACCTTTGAGTAAATCTGATAGCAGACGCCAGAATTATCAATTCATTTTTATTAAATTTTTGGACACATTGATACAACTTTTTTTTTTTTTTTTAGGAGAACACATTCTTATTGTGAAATTGTAATTATTCAGAACATAGGTCTGTGATATTTTAAATATGAATTAAATATATTAATTATAAAGATATACATATAAAATCAATTTTATCGAAAAATAAATAATTTAATTCATATTTAAAATATCACAGACCAATGTTCTGAATAATTACAACTTCACAATAAGAATGTGTTCTCCTAAATATAATAAAGTTGTATCAATGTGTCCAAAAATTTTATAAAAATGAATTGATAATTCTGGCGTCTGCTATCAGTTTACTCAAAGGTATTTGAGATTCTGTAAAAATAAGGTAGATGGCTCTGTCAAATGATGGAACGATTAAATGTATTAATATCAAGAAGGTAACATATAGGGTCGAATATTGTCGCTAAAAATGTTGTCGCTGTAGCTTAGTTGGATAAAGCACCTTCCCCGGTTAGGAAAGAGATCCAGGTTCGAATCCCGGTGGCGTAACAACAATATTTTTCGATAAAATTGATTTTATATGTATATCTTTCTAATTAATATATTTAATTAATATTTAAAATATCACAGACCGTCTGTTCTGAATAATTACAACTTCACAATAAGAATGTGTTCTCCTAAAAATAAACAAATACAGAAATCAGAACCATAATTACAAAATAACGTAAACAAAACTATCCATGAGAGAACACAAGAGTGCCCTACACCATCACTAGCGCCATTTGTGGTGCAGGCGCTGATTTCTGAGACTAATACATACTATTTACAAGTTTTTAAATACTGACATTAAATTTAAGTCTATAGTTTGAAACGCATTACATTCCACACGCATAAACTGAGTTTTAGTATTTGAATTACTGAGCGATGCTGGATGATACGAGAATATTTATTATTTCGTATTTGTTTGTAGGATAGCTAATGATCCTTGACAAATATCGACAGATTCCAAATAATTTTGGTACGATTTCCACCGCTCCGCAGCGCGTATGTACGCACGGCGACTCGTATTTGAGTCACCAGCGCTGTGGGCATGTGAGGCGCGACATATGAGTCACCCGCGGGGAATGGGTTAATTACATGCAACCTTCAACTTCCACGGATTATAACAATTATTAATAATTGTGATGATATAACTATGCATCAACTCTGCATTTTCGACTATAGGCCAACGTGGGCCAGTGTTCCATCGTATTAATACCAATCGGTTCAGTACAGGATTTCAAAATAATGTAAGCAAATTAAGTAACGAGGTTTTGTTTCCAGGTGCAAATTCACTAAAATGTATAATGCACAAATGACTAACTGAAATACTAATATTATTAAGGAGAATACATTCTTATAATGAAGTTGTAATTATTCAGAACATAGTTCTGTGATGTTTGAAATACTAATTAAATGTATTAATTAGAAAGATATACATATAATTGTTTTTGCGCTACCGGGATTCGATCCTGGATCTTTATTCCGATCTGGGGAAGGAGCATTACCAACTATGCTCTAGCGACATTATTTTTGAATACATCTTTCGTTCCATTATTTGAAATTGAATTATCAATTCATTTTTATTAAATTTTGGACACATTGATACAATTTATATTATTAAAGAGAACACATTCTTATTGTGAAGTTGTAATTATTCAAAACATAGGTGTACTTCCCCGGATTGGAAATAGAGATCCAGGTTCGAATCCCGGTAGCGTAAAAACAATATTTTTCGACAAAATTGATTTTATATGTATATAGTTATAATTAATACATTAAATTAGTATTTAAAAGGAAATAGGTCTTTATCCTATACGTAATAAACATAATACATATATCAGCCTGTATCCGCTATTTTCCTCTGCCCAAGATGCACCAGAGCTTCTAGATCCAGGATTGGACCCTCAAATCACCTGAAGATCCGTAATCTTTCTCGGATCGGTCATGAAAATCAACGGATAATGAATAAATATGTAATAGATATATCATAGAAATATGGGTAATTAGAGGGCTTACAACCTGTCTTCTGCTGGCTTAAGTGATCACTTTACATAAATATAACGTTCACCATTCTCACCTATCAATCTCCATATCCATCAATTTTTTTAAAGTTGTATATATGTTAATATGTGGACTCGCTTCGAGTACCACTACACTATCGCTAGGTATAAACTAAATTTGATAATTCATTTTCCTGAAACAGCATATATGTCACAATGAGAATCAAATTTTTTTATTAATAAATAAGTAGCTTTTTTCCACCAAATCCATCCTTCATATGGCATAACTTAAAACTTTAAATTAAATTTTAACTGGTTACTTAATGGACTGCCGATGACGTTATTTCTTTAATTATTGACGATGAGCAAAGCTCGATGATGCCATCATCCAGTTCTCGCGCCTGGCCAATTAGAGACGGCTGATCGGCTGCACACAGAATTACGCGTTTTAATTGGCGCTCGGTCAGCGAAAACTGTGACACCAATTGACTAGCTAGCTGACTAACGTGGAAAATTACTGGACTTTTGGAATTTTCGTCCGCATTTGGATGCCGACAAAAATTTATCGCATTACTGCTATATTTTGCTGAATATATTAACCCATTTTTTGATGCTCATCTAGATAAGACTGTATTGCAAAAAATGAAAAATGCAACATAATTATGTATGTAGTTTAATTTTCTTTATTATTAATTATTTATATTAGAATCACTTATATTATTGGTTCAAAAATAATAACCGATTTTAAACATCAAATAATTATACATATTTATTTATTAATTTACGCCCTTAAGGGCTATTCCAATATTGGTTAGGTATAAAAAAAACATGAGCAGCTAAACAAGTACCATGGAATATACATATATAGCTTTAAAAAAAAGAAAAATAAGCGAAACAAACTATAAAAATTAAGATTCAACACAGAAAAACAATAAAAATTTAGGTTAAACCCAGAATGGCCGAGTATCAAAGTCAGTTGTATTTTTGACATTAAAAACACACTCTTATATTCAAACATTAAATATCGGAAAACAAAACTAAAATCGTTCCCAAGCCTGTGCATTCTTTGTGTGTGGGTGCATTCCTATACAAATGAGTATATGATGAATTTACATGGAACAGCGCCGACGACTTGGTATTTCGCGCGGGAACGTGGTATACAATCAGTTCAGTTAAATTAAGGACGTCCGATATGCTATCTACTATTTTAAATAAAAATATTAAATCACTTAATGTTTTGGGTGCTCATTAGAGAATCATAATACAATTGTTCAACGGGTATACTCAGTTTGAAGTTAATAAACCTTAAAAGTTTATGTTAAATCCTTTCTAATTCGATTTATAGAATGGAGACCAAATAGTTGAGTTGAATTGTAAATTGCTACGAACCACAGCCGTGTATAAAACTTTAAGTGAATTGATATCTTTCACCGTTCTTAATACAAAACCAAGACATTTCATAGCTTTGTGCGTGATTTCATTAATGTATGGAACGAATCACAGTTTATGATCAAATAATATTACAAGATCTTTAATTTGGGATACGTTTTTATATAATATAATAAGAAGCAGAAACGAAACTGCTTCTGTTCAAAGATGTTTTCGGAGTCGGTGATAAAAAAACATTTTATGTATTGTATTTTTTCGGATTATCGGTTGGGCTACAGTTTCGGAGGATGTCCAGCCGAGTTTTCAGAAGATTCAAGACTGCACGATAGAAGAATCGGCGAGTAACAGCCCAGTTTCGCAAAGGTTCATTTACATAGGTTGAATGAATATATTCAATAAACCAATTATAAAATCCAGTACTAGCTATCGAAGGTAATTACGGCAACATTACTGTTAGTATACAATACTGGCAGCAAAGAAATGTATGCTGTAGCCGGTGTTGAAAATCCGGCGTTAATTATCGTACTTGAAATATTCCAGTATTCATTTGCAATGATTAGAGCTAGGAAATAGGAAATCTTAATTACATCCGGTCGGGTAACGGAATACCGGAAACTTATCCATTTCTTATTCCGGACACTTCCGACGTTTTCCGCCCGTTTCCGACGGAAGTCGCAGATGGCGCGGTTTTAGCAACAGATTGAAATAAAAGAGGGCATAACACAAACTTGGATAAAAAGGAGTTTCAGAAGTGGTCCAGTTGGAAAGAGTCTGTTGCAACGACTTAACGATAATAATGCAAAATAAAGTGTATAAACTTTTATCGAATAACCTTCTCCGCGCGGTGATTTTTATAAAAATCCTCTTTAAATAAATATCAAATGTTTCACAGAAGCTATTTTTACTATATTTAATAGAAGATATATAGAAATGTGATATTTATTTAATAGCTGTGCTTTTATATGTAAAAATTCAGTAATTATGTGTTCTTGGATATATTCAAATATTGCTTAAATATTTATTTATTTTATTTGTAACTCTATAATACAACGTAAAAATCTGTTTGGACTGTGCCCGTCTCACTAGAGAAATTCTGTGTCTCGACGGGCATAGTTTACAAGCAATTGTTCAATTAATTAGAATTACAAGTAGTAGATAGAATTACATTTATTACTAGATA
Source organism: Eubasilissa splendida (assembly GCA_031772225.1). Lineage (NCBI taxonomy): Eukaryota > Metazoa > Arthropoda > Insecta > Trichoptera > Phryganeidae > Eubasilissa > Eubasilissa splendida. Next base: position 28,593,911 of record CM062857.1, read on the forward strand.
AGAGGTGTATATGAAGAACAATTTTAAAGTGGACTTAATTTTTGGATCACTTTGTAGCAATAATTAATATAGGTATGAGTCAATTTGTTTGGGTATTGTATTGTATGTTTCGTTAACCCTTCCCAAACCATGCAGTAACACAGGTCTATCATCATAATTAAACCTGTAATATTTCGGTAAATACATGCAACATAAAATTCATATTTTAGATAATCCTAAAGAAAATATTAGTGCTTTGGAATAACTAGTGAAAAACCTATTATGAAAAGGGAATCGTACAAAAACAATAATTTTTTCCTTTCAGTCCGTTATAAAATAAATACGTTAATAAAAATACCATTTGTCATATGAAAGACAGAGATCACACAATATTTTCACAGTGAAAAGGACAACAAACATATAAATAAAATTGTCTCTTTCTTACATTTATTTAATAAATGAAGAGGGATAAGAAGGAAGGACACATTATATAGGACTTTATGAATGCTCTAAATTATGTTATTAATCATTTTTTTCAAAAATGAATGCTCAGTAAATTCGTGCCATTAAATCCATTTAAGCTAATAAAAAGATTTTTTCTAACTGTTATTTACGGTAACACGAGTTGACAGCATGGCTGCGTTCGGATATTTTATATCATGGTAAGGTAAAGGTTAATAACTGTACACTCACAATTAGGCTTTGCAATTGTCATATTTTCGTACTCTTCGTCTTTTGACGTGACCCACCCCAACAAGCTTCTCCAAGCTATCGTCCCTTCTCGCAGGATGCCCAAGAATTGAAGGTTTGAAAAATTTTGCGATTGGTTGAGTAAATGCTTGTTCACTTCCTGCAGAGTGACGTATGCGCAACATGTGTCTCCAGCACCACATCTCAAAGACATCAATCCGTCTTCTTTCGCCTACTTCCAGGGTCCATGATTCTACATCATAAAAAAATAAAGAATGCACCAGAGACTGTACAAGCCTTACCTTCGTTGTCTTGGAAATATCGGAAGGCACTATGCTAAAATATCAAATGTATAAATTCTGACCATTTATATGGCAAATATTTATGTTGTTATATACAAGAGAAGTAAATAACCACCCTTGGTTATCCTCAAGTTCAAAGGAGAGACCACAGAAGAGTGGCGAGCAACGGGTGAATGAGAGGGATGAAGACATAATATTAGCGACCCTTGGAGGAAGCCTGTATCCAGTAATGCAAAGATTATGGTAACATGTATAATTTTCCTATGTCTGTTCGTCCATGTCGGTTAGCAATATAGAACAAACAAGATCTGCTGTTAATTATATCACGTGAAAGTGTGCGGTTATTGCGTCAAACAAAGTAAATTATTATAAATTATATTTAAAATTAAAACACTGTTTACTTTCACTAATTTATTATTTAGTCTTTAGTCTTTAGTTTAGTATTAGTAACATTACTGAATATGATACGTCAGCATTAAAAACGTTATAACAAATAACAAATAAGTGAAATTAAACAGTGTTTCTTTATTTTTAATACAATTTAAAACTCAACTCAAACGATACAACACGTAGAAATAATTATGCTGTTAACTCGCCAATTTCGCGGATGCATCGACTTGGTAACAAGTTGAATTTCGTGAATTTCTAAACTGAATAAATATTCGTACATAAATTATAAATGTTAATTAACAATGAACTGTTACATTCAAATTTTTATTCTTATGTAAAAGACCACAAATAATAACAAAAAAAATGGTCTTTCACAAAATTGCACAAGAAAACTTCGATAATTTGAATTAATTTCCTGTCATCATTGATAACACAATACATTATATTGAAGGATAAAAGAGAAGAGTAAAATACGCAAATCATTGGACTCGTCAAGTGGAAAATAACAGGTACTTTTCTGGTGAAAACCCTCAGATCTGTAGAATGCCGGAAAAAGTGTAGGTAAAGAGGGCGAAGAAGTCATGATGAGCATAATGTTGTCATAATAGACCGAGGGGTATATTTTCGTACAGTGTTTACTGTTTTTAATAATATATCATTATTCAAGTATGCCACGTCGAAGTTGACTAAAACTTGGATGAAACGCTCCATCCCAAGAAATATTAAAGTGCGAACGTGGTTTAGAGATGTGGTGTTCGCGTCGCATACTGTATATACCGATCGAATATCTCAGCACTAAAGAAAAGCACTCCACAGCATGCATTCATACTTTGGGCATATTGCTGGGAGAGATAGATGGAAAGAGTGTATTTATTTATTTATTTCCTTCAACCCCCTTGTGGGCTTTTACGCAAGAATACATTTTTATTTCATTTAAAATATAACAGTACATTTTTAATTGACATTTCAATATAACAGTTTAAATATAACATAAAAAATAAAAACTTAAAACTAAGTATAATTTTCTTACAAATATCTTTTCAGCTCGAGTATTGCTACTGCAATGAAAAATGTCAACGAAACTCAACTTGTTACCAAATCGATGCATCCGCGATTTTGGCGAGTTAACAGCAGAATTATTTCTATGCAAGCAGTATGCGCTTAGTCATGAGTACATAAATCGAAAAAGCGATTCCAACAATTTAAATGTGCAATGCTTAAATATTTGCAAATAATAATTGCAACATAAAGTATTGATTTCCTACAAAGTCAATAATACAATACTTGAATGGTTTCCGAAATTCGCTTTCACTCCCTAGGTACACAATACATTCCGACTACCCCTGGCCGAGGGGGCTAATGAAGCCTAAACTCCGATATAATTCCGCTGCAGAATGGCAAGGGTTGGAATATTATTCCTGCGATCGGGAAACTTTCGCTCGGACCCGATTGTAGTTCCGCAGCTGAGGCGGAACTTAAATAATATTATACAGACTGTGTATTTATAATAACACCCCCTTTTACTCTGAATTTACTGAATTATTTATCGCCCCGTATTTTAATAGCGACCCCTCCGGCGCACTCGTGTTGGGCGACTTTAATATTAAAAGTATCAAAACTTCTTCTGCCCTGCCTCTGCGCAATAAAATGGATTTCTTCGGTGTGCGTTTCTCTAGAAGTATTTATCGATAGTCTTTGTGTTTAATGCTTGTTAATTTTAATGCTCGTTAAGTAAACTTAACATAACAGTCCACAAAAGTTTTATTTAATTTGAACGTAACGTTAAATAAATAACGTAACATTAAATGTCACTTATGTTTTAAAATACTTTGTATTGGTGTCTTATTTAATTACGATGTGACAATTGGAAATATGGTAATTTTAATACAAATTAAATTATTCAATGATAAAGATATACAAAAAAACAAATATTTATCGTATTTAAAATAGTATTGAATAATTCCGGTGTTTATAAACTTTGCTTTAAACACTGTATCGGTTTCTATATTGTAAAAACAGGCCCAAATTTTAACACAGGTCAAAGAGCATTTAAAATGTTTAAATAAAAATTTTGAATAATCTTTTTTACATATAAACAATGTTAATTGAATAATTTACAATCATTATAAATATGTACACCGTCTAATTAAAACAATATATTAATTAAATGTATTAATTAGAAAAATATACATATAAAATCAATTTTATCGAAAAAAATGCTGTTGCGCCACCGGGATTCGAGCCTGGATCTCTTTCCAAATCGGGGAAGGTGCATTTATTCAACTATGCCATCTACTTTGTATTTAAGGAATCTCAAATACTTTTGAGTATCTGATAGCAGACGCCAGAATTATTAATTCGCTTTTATTAAATTTTGGACACATTCATACAACTTCTAATTGTGAAGTTGTAATTATTTGAGATTCCGTAAAACAAAGTAGATGGCTTTTTCAAATAATGGAACGATAAAAATGTATTAATTTGAAAAAAGGTAACATATAGGTTCAAAAATTTGTCGTCATAAAATATGTCGCTGTAGCATAGTTGGATAAATGCATCTTCCTATATACATAATAACATTTTGCTCACGATTTAAATTAGTTTTTTAGGTATTTAGAAATTTTTCGAAACCAGTTGATGAATATACATAACTCACAATGGTTTTTAAAAACAATGTTAATTAACTATTAATTATATTTATGTTGTTCGTATTCCGGTAGCAACCAAATACGTTTCCGATTAATAAATTTTTATTGTATTTCTTTTTAGTTGATTCATTTAATTTATAATAAAATAACACAGAACTATTTATTTATTTATTCTTAATATAGTGCATGTAAACTCTAATAAAGGGTGTTTTTTTAGAAGTATATTTACTTTCAACTAACTAGTAACTTATAGTTCCAGGTACGTGCGGCAACAAAATATGAAAATGGAAACGTTCCTGATTACGTGCATTAGAAATAATTAAAATAATGATAGTTCAGTAGCATTATATAAAATTATTACTCAACGGGTTGCTAGTAATGTCCCCTAACCGTGTCTCAAAAAAAAAAATGAGCTTGAATAGTCTATTTTACCACATCCACCTTACTCCCCGGACCTTGCTCTGACAAGGTAAAGGGATTTTACATCCTGTAAAACACAAATATAATATTATAAACACTTGTATAACATGGCACAGCGTAACACAGATGAAGGTGGCCACCTTTTCTGTTCCTTACAAAACTGTTTGAATGGAAAAAACCTTCAATACTAAAGAGCGAGTCAAGCAGCCTGTCGAAAATGTATTTCAGTCCAAATTTTATGAGGAAGAAGTTGATGAACTACCAGTGAGATAGGTAAAGATAGTGATAAATACAGTATAACATTACGTTATAGTACCTACCCGCCAATAGATTTGTTTTGAGTTGCCGTTTCGAGCAACAGCAACACTACATCGCTGAAGAGAATTTTGTCTATGGCATTTTCGGTAACGAACGGGGAGAACGTGAAGACGCCTTATGTAATTAACGCTCACAAAATGTGATTTCAAATGAAAAAAGGAAGGGTGAGAATAATTGGATATATTAAGCATACATGTTATATAAGTGTTTATATATTATATTTGTGTTTTACAGGATGTAAAATCCCTTCCTCGATTAACCTCCAAGAAACGGAGGCCTGGATATGTGATGACTATCTTCATGAACCCGAGTATGATGGAAGATACGATTTCGTTCCCATCTGCTCAACCTGATCTTCACAATATGAAAAAATAATATTTTTATACTTCATCGAGGACTACGCCAACAAGCAAGTAACCGAGTTTTGCGACATTCGCCGTGGAAGGAGTTATCGAGTGGTATTCGACATGGTGGCTCAAAACTATTAAAAACCTAATATAAAGTGTGGATTGCTCCTGTTTTGCTGTTGTAAAATTTAATTCCAAGTTTGATAATTTCGTTGAGGTCGAAATTTATAATTTTCAATCACACATCTGTTTTATGTAATTTAATTATTTTCTGTAGTTCTGATGAAGCTAATTCGTTTTACTCTTTTATTGACGTAAACGCAGTTGTAAATTTATTTTGTTGTGTAATATTTTTTCGGCGTTAACTTTTTTTTCTATGTATCTTTATATGGTGAAAACTTAACAAATTATAATGTTGTAAAATCTCAGACTATTGTCTTTGATAATGACTACGGAAGTGGATGGGAGACCGTATGGCGAACTCTGTACATCGGATCCACGAGTCTCATGCTTTACCTCGGGTGAACCGGTGGACGTCACGTCGTGTACGTCACAACATAACAGATTAATACAATTTTGTTATTTTATGTAAGCAAAATAAATATCTGACATAAAAACGAACATATACTGTCCCTTAATGTGATTAAAACTTTTAAGGGTTGTAATCTCTCCAGAACCTTTCACATTCACGTCTGAAAGAACAAAAGCACAATTTAACGAGATTCCCGATCCATTCTGGTCCATTCCTTGGGCATATTTGCTCCCTTATTTCTGGCACAGTCTCCCAAAATGGTCCACGACGACGGCAGCGATCTCGGCCCCAATATTGACTCCGTCCGACCGACCGGACCCAATAAACCGCAGCGTCGCGACGCCCACAGCCGTCGCCAGATGGCGACGTCAGTCTCAAACATTTGCACTAGTGAGACGGAATCTTTTGCAGCTCGCGGGTACTTCAAAAAAGTACGAAACGTTTTTAATATTATTTTTCGATTCAACCACTAATATTAAAGTATATTCGTGTAACGTGAATTTATGATTTTAATTATATTACATTAAAGAGATTTATTTTTATTTATTTGATATTTTTACAATTTTTTTTATACATGAATTAAGTAGTTTATATTATTAAAATTGCATGTTTTTTTTCGTCACAGACTTAGCATCACAAATACATTTGAATGTCCAACGTCAATTGAAACGTCAAGAAAGTGAAATTATTATGATTATTACCTAAAGCACCGACCATATCATTTTAAACCCATATTAATTGTAATCAGCTTGCAACAGTATATCAATGTTACAAATTTTTCAAATATCTATTTTAAAGAAATGTACCTTAAATACTAATTGAATGTATTAATTATAAATATTTACATATAAAATATTGTTTTTGCGCTACCGGGATTCGAACCTGGATATCTATTTCCAATCCGAGGAAGTACACTACCAATTGTGTTATAACGCCAGTATTTTTCATGACAAATTTTCGAACTCATATGTTACACTTTTTCTAATTAATACATATGTTGTTCCATTATTTTTGAAAGGCATCTACATTATTTTTACGGAATCACAAATACCTTTCAGTAAATCGACTGCAGACGCCAGAATTATCAATTCATTTTTATTAAATTTTGGACACATTGATACAACTTATATTATTAAGAATACATTCTTACTGTGAAGTTGTAATTATTCAGAACATAGGTTTGTGATGTTTTAAATACTAATTTAATGTATTAATTATAAATATATACATATAAAATCAATTTTGTCGAAAAATATTGTTTTTGCGCTACCGGGATTCGAACCTGGATCTCTATTTCCATATCCAATGGTAGTGCACTTCCCCGGATTAGAAATAGAGATCCAGGTTCGAATCCCGGTAGCGCAAAAACAATATTTTTCGACAAAATTGATTTTATATATATTTATAATTAATACATTAAATTAGTATTTAAAACATCACAGACCTATGTTCTGAATAATTACAACTTCACAATAAGAATGTGTTCTCCTTAATAAATGTACCTTCAAAACCAAAAGATCATATATATAGTATATACAGGGTTGCCCAAAAAAGTGAGAATATCTCGTAACACATGAGTTATTTCTAAACATAATATATAGTTAATTATAATTCTTAATGTAATTTTTTTGCACAATATTTAGCTAATCATAAATCATCAAAACACCCCATATTGCATAATCTACTGGGTTTAAATCTGGGCTATTCGGTGGCCACATGCCTGGCTCGATGAAATTAACATTCTCACGACGAAGAAAGTTGATTGTATTTCTGGCTGTGTGAGATGGAGCTCCATCCTGATGTAATGTCCAGTTATGCTGTAATGTCTAGCTATACTCCAGGCTTAGTTTTGAAACTCTTTGATCATTTTCCAAGCGCCCCAACGTTTTTCAATTCGCAAATTTTTGATCAGAATACGGTCGTTTGCAGTAATTTTTGTCAACATTTCTGGGCAACAATCTGAAAAAATCAAATATGAACAATGAGAAAATGAATAATCAAAGATGGCGACCGGAAATTGTTGAAATAAAAGTAATACAAGTAAATAGGTAAGTAAGTAAGTTAGTAAACTATTTAAGCTATTGTCGATATAGTTAAACTAATTTTGATGTAATTATATCACATTTTACGAAATATTCTCACTTTTTTTGGACCATCTTGTATATTGACCAACACCTAAACTGGAAAAAACGTATTCAGTATCTCACGGGCCGAATAAGGAAGCTTGTCTATTATTTTAGGGAAGTCAAAGAAGTACCCGATATTCATCTTTTAGAAGAATTGTATACTTTGCACTGTGCCACTCCACACTTAACTACGCAAATGTCAGTTGGGGTGGTGCAGCTAGTAGTTTTGAAAGTTATTCATAATATTCCTTTCGCTATCCTTCAAATGAACTCTTCAAATAATGTCACGTCCTAGGCATCCGTCAAATGTATATTCACGGTATACTGAAATACCCTCACTTAATGTATATCTTTCTAATTAATATATTTAATTCATATTTAAAATATCACAAGCCTATTTTATGAATAATTACAACTTCACATTAATAATGTTTTCTCCTAATAATATTATGTCTTACTTTTTTGTAATATTTATCCGATTATAATATAACACACTGTACTACTGCGAATCAAATAAATAATAATAATTATTATTATATATTCGAATGAATTTCATATGTACGCATAAAGCATATAGTCCCATACTTTGGTCAAAAAAAGTGTCTCAGCTTCAGCGACATCTGTACTGTTACACATGAGAATGGTTATATACTTTCAAAGGAATTTGACACACAACGAAATGTACGAGTTTCCTATTCAATTTTTATTCGCGACGATCAGACATTAGCCTGTATTTAATAAATAAATGATCATCCCTTACGAAAACATTTAAATTCCCGTATTAATTTCCGCTCCGTCGTAAAACAAGCGTCGCTTATCGCGCCGATCAAGACCCGAACACATGACCATCATTTTGACGAAAACGTCTGCAAACTGACGAAAATATACAACCCTTATCATTTACGGATGATGGGGTACACTTTAAAACTTCATTATCGCGTCCAATTCGCTTCACGTTAATGCCGTCATAATCTCAACCGAGCCACCCCTTTTTTCCACCGCCACTTTTCTCTTTTACCCGCTCGGGGCGCCCCGCCGGGGGTGTCGGCAAATTCTTCGACACGAAACAATTTAAATAAATTGGCAAAAAAAAAAAAAATTTTTTAATTCACCCTCTCATATAATGCACGTAAAAGTTAACAGTAATTTTCTGTTTGTGTTCAATTAATTTTAAACAATTCTCGACACTCTGAAGTAACTTATTAAAAATGAAAAACTAAACAAATAAATAACACTGTATATACCGCAATATTGTATATCTTCATGGGCAATGGATGGTGTATTCAACAACCATATAAAATAAATAAAAATACCATTACACACAACTTCTGAAAGATGTTACCTGCAACAACACCGTATAACAGCTAAGATGTCCGACGCTGCAACAATACTGTATACCGTTTTTATACTAATGTTAATATTATAGATAAACAGAGCCAGTCCAGGCCTCAATACATGATAGGAATTTGAAATAGGTACAGAACAGTATGACCAACCAGGAAGCACGACTTACCTAGATTTTCTCTGCTGTAGTCACAGCTCTCCTACACTTCAGGAATAACTTAGCCAATTTGCACTAAGCACTGAACACAATAGTAGTATCGGTATGCATCGCGGGAAACCGAAACACCAATAGTTACAGTGTAACGAGCTTCTTGACATTTTTAAGCTCATAGACTAAGAAAATTATATTAAAATCTTCAAGATTAAACCATCAGGGTGAGGTAAGTGGTAGGGGTATTATTCGACGCGCGTAATTTTCAGATTTGCCAGTCGCAATGAGTCACTGGTTTGCGGTTGAGCAATATTTAAAGTGCGGTCATTCATTAGTTCGTTCGCGTCGCGCATTTTGTACTCACTTTAATATTCGACGAATAAGCGATGGGCCGAGCACGCAACTTATCTGGTGTTGGGTTCAAAAGTTCAGAAAAGAAGGGACAGTGGTTAACCAAACTCCTCCGGGACCATCAACGTCAGCAGAAACGCCAGAACATGTGGCTCAAGTTCGACGTAAAAATTTGCGCAATCCACGTATATCGATAAGGAAGATTGCAGCCTGTACTGGAATAAAAAAATCAACAGTGCACGTTATTTTTAAAAAGAAACTACAGTTTCACCCGTACGAACTGCAAATCGTGCAGTTTCTCAACAAAAATGACTATTCTTTACGTAAAACCTTAGCAAGAACGATGTTGGAATGTTTTGGAATAGCACGAACGCTTGGAAACATTGTTTACTGACGAAGCACATTTTCATATCGATGGCTATGTTAATAAACAGAACATGAGATACTAGTACCCCGACAATCCAAGGGAACGCCATCAAAAACACGGGAGTGTCTTGAGAGCAATGGGCGGCATTTAAACGATATTATTTATAAAACGTAAAATCCGTATTGTTAAACTCAATTTTATATAAATAAAGTATGAGAATAACATTGTAGTTTTTATTTGTATTTAATATTAATTAACTTGAAAATTTTCCGTTGGACACCCTTTAGTTACGAGATGTATATTTTTCGCAGTGTTTCTAATTAAGAACCGCTTATTTTAAGATATTGACTGCATTCCACTGGTCAATACCATGCACACGTGTTCAGATTTTAATTTGAAAATAAACTCAGAGGTCAGCTAGAAATTGGTAAAAAGAGACAAATACTTAAACCAGTGAACATGACATTTTTGATGATGTACAGATATATTAGAATTTTTTTTAATGGATTAGTAGATGTATCAATAATTATAAAAATATGGAAAAAGGGCCAGGTTTGAATTTTGTTTAAAAAAATGACGTGAATTTAAAACTTAAAAATAAAAGATCACATATTACAAAGAAGCATTTTCACTTGTTTGAACAAATCTACAAAACCATTACCTTCAGAATTTTTTTTTAGTAATAAATATCTAATTTCTCCTTAATGAAATTTTTACGGCTGAACATATAAACATTTTCAATATTTGCAAAATTACTTTATGGCCTTATTTTATATAAATAATTAGACAAAATACTTAGTTTAAACCACTATTTATTGATTATTCTACGTGTTTCGATACCTATGGTATCTTCTTCAGGAAATTATTGCAATTATTTTTATATAGGTAAAACTTGTAGAAATTTTGATATTAGAATTAAGGAGCACATGAGATGCGTAAATAACAACTATTCAGAATTTTCCAATCACTTTTGGAAACAAACCATTCTTTTGATATTAACAAAGGTTTACAGTTAGATAAATTTGAAATAAGATAAACTGTTAATGATAATCAAATCCTCTTTGCAAATAGTCACCTTTTGAATTTGTTTTTATATTAGTTCTTACTTATTCATCACATTATAGTTTTGTTTTTATCTATGCTTGTATTTTTTAATTTCTGTTTACATTGTTTCCTGAAGAAGATACCATAGGTATCTAAACATGTAGAATAATTAATAAATAGTGGGTTAAACAAAGTGGTTTGTCTAATTATGAACATATAAACAATGGATTTTTTTTTTAATATGTCATGTTTACACATGCACCGCTCGTCGCTGGGTCACTACCAGCTGTATGTCAATGGACAATGGGATTAATAATATCAAAAAAAAATAATTTAAAAATGGTTAGACGTTTAAACATTAAAAAATGCTCATTGTAAGCCTTAAATCTAGCTAAGTACTTATTAAACGAATTGCCTACCTACATATTTATACGAGAAAAAATATTGTTTTCCTATTTCAATTTTCAAACTTCTGACAACAGAAATTTTAATATGTACCTTCAGAATAATACGGTTGTATGTCTATTCATCTAATTTATATATTTGTATGGAACCAAATTCGCAATTCTAGAATCAGTTAGCCGATGTTGCTGTATTAACTCCGAAAATGATATTAAGTACAATTCATAAAGTTATTTCCAGTGACCAGGCTATCGAACCTGACGTCGGGATAATCGAGGATTTGTAGCGCTACAATGTTTCAATTTCAGACACCACTTAACCGTAACACTTCCTAATTGCACCCTTTAGAACCTCGCCCCCTTCCCCGCCGCACCCCCAACAGATGCCTCATGAGATAATACCATCCCCAATTTCACGGCAGGAGAGGATTCGATGGGATTCGTACCCGAGACCATCGGGCCGTAAGCAATATCCTCGCGACCGTGGGTTTAATAATCTAATACATATTATTATGTGCATAAATACATATTATCTATCCATCTATCCTTACTATAATTTAGAAACTTTGTTCAGCTATATGAATCCACGCAGTTAAGCTTAAAGCCACCAAACTTTGAACGCCAAAATATATACTCGTACTAGGTTCAAAATAGAAATCATATATATATATATATATATAATTAATATCGGATAGCCCTTGGAATTTTATGAAAACTTTTGTGTTTGCCCTGTATCATCGTCACCGGTTATTCATCGTGTCCAAAGAAAATTGTTAGATCCTCTGAAGAGTCTTTGGCTAGTCTTAAATTATACTTTTAAAAATTATCAATATTAACTTTGTGGTTAAAATTCATATTTTTATTTATTATATTTGTTTTATTAACCACTAAATTGAGTTTAAATACATCTACCGGTTTCAAAAAATACCATTTTCTTCTTCAGGATGTCATAACCATAACCAGAATCTATTATTAAAAATAATATATATATTTTTTTTTAGTACCTAACTCAAATCGTTACTTAATACAAATAATGTTTAGGAAAAAACATTAGAATGGGACTCGTAGTTAAATTTAGTTGGTTGTTTATACTTTTTTGATTAGTTTTACACGCTTTATTTATCTCCAACGATTCCAAATTATTTAATTTGTGACCAACACCGTTTATATGCACAATTGACAATTCCAATTTTTTATCAAAACCATGACCATTTTCTATCAAATGATTAGAAAATTCTGAAAACCCACTATTGTTCAAACATCTCAAATGCTCCCTTACTCTTATATTAAAATTTCTACCCGTTTTACCAATATAAAATGCAGCACAATCCTTGCAACTAAGTTTATAGACACCAAAATTGTTAAATTTATCATCTTTGTTTTTAAAATTAATGAGTAAATTTCCTATACTATTATTTGTATAAAATTCCGGTCTAATATTTCGTGGTAGGTATTTAGATATTTGATTCGAAAAGTTATTTATGTATAAAATCCTACGCCAATAATCATTATGTTTTATATGTGATTCATATAAAAATTGGTTATTATATTCTTTTATTATTAGTTATTTTTAGTATTTTTCGAAACCAGTTGATGTATTTAAACTCAATTTAGTGGTTAATAAAAACAAACAAAGTATTAAATTGATTAAAAGCCAAAGAAAAAATTCGGCTGACTCAGGTTGGACCAGCCACAAGAATAGTTATTCATCTTTTTAGAGATTATTGTCATATCGACCCCTCTATCTGACACTGGCACTGTTTTGAGATAATGAGCTCGAAAGTGTTGATTGAATTTCAACATATATTCATGTATATTTTGTTTTGAGTATAATCAGTTTTAACACATCCTCTGCGGTGGTGGGTCAGATCTGACCCGAGTGTTTGTAAAAATATGAATTACGCTACAAATATTCGTTTAATACTGTTTCCCTTCTATCTAATCTTTTAATTAATATTTCCAAATAATTTTAGATACAAATAAATATTATCGGACGAGATTTAAATGAGTTATTGATAAAAATGTTAAAAAACGCTCAAAAACTGACCAAAGACAGTCGATTTTACGAGATTAAATCTCAGCGCTTACGCCGAAACATATATTGTCAGCGACAGTGTTCCCATCAACATAATATTTAAAAAAAATATATATATTTATTTAAATAATATTTATTTCTTTATAATTAAAAATACTGGGAACATATTTTATAACGTTCCAATAAGTACTATTGCCGTCCTGCAACTGGTTTCTCGGTATTAAATGGATGGAGTGTTTGAAGCGTTTTTTAGCCTCTGCCCTGGGATAACTAGAATACATAAAGATATTTAGTAGTATGGTTTTAGATATGCTGAATACTTGCTCATTATTTTGTCTTTTTTAGCGCATTGTCCATTTGTACACACTATTATCTTGTTATTTTATTTCTAATAATAATTAGCAAAAATAATTTGTGGCCACATATTACATAAATAATAAGACAAAATATTTTGTTAAAATCACTATTTATTAATAAATCAACATGTTTCGATATCTATGGTATCTTCTTCAGTAAACAATGTATACTAAAATTAAAAATGCCAACATTTAAATTTATATTTTAGTTTTAGAAAATGTGTAAGCAAAACGAACAAAGATTTGAATTTGGACCTCTCAGCGCCCTGCCAAGTTCTGGCTTTATTTACTCTTAGATGATGCAATACAAGGTACATATAAATATTACAAATGACAATATAAGACAAACGAAAGATCAGATATCCAAACAAATAATAAAATGTTTTATTTAACTCTTTCAGCCCGGTGAGTGAAAACATAACACGTCCGGCGGTGGTGGGTCATTTTAGACCCACCTCAAGTTTTCGGTTTTTTAATCGTTTTGTGGGAGATTTTTTATAGATATTTCATTTTAATTATGATTTAATGAGATGGCATGATGAACCGTAATGTTTCTACTAAAAATGTAAGTTAAAAATTAAAAAATATTACGTATAATGTACATATTCACATTACGCATCAACAGACACAGCCAAAATACAAACATCCACTGAGCATGTGATCTTCTCGTCGGAACCCGAGTGGGTAGTGTCATAAAACTTACAAGTAGGCGTAACGCCCCACAAATAATTATATTACTGGCATTGTCTAGGGGCCGCCAGACGAAAATAAGTCAAAACAAATACATGGACGCATACCTGGTATCACACATAAACACAATGATGTATGAGTTACGCCATACCTGGTACAGGCCAACGGAGTTACCCACGAGTTTTGTTTGATGAATTTGATTTGGTCATATGAAAATAAATGTTATTAAGTGAAGTGTCTGTGTTTTCGCTAATACGATCTTACTATTATCAATCTTCTCATTTTGTCATCATTATTTGGTTAATCACAGTTATAGTTTAGAAAAATACACAGCGGAGCGTTTACTAGAGATCTTAACTGGAAGGCTGTAGTGAGAGGAGTAGCGCTCAAGAGCTGACTTTTCAGACGGCTATAGAAGCATGTAATTGGCACACGTTGACGATTGTAGCGAACGTATTTTTGCGGCTATTAGGCGAAATGTTTTACACCCAGGTATCTGCAAGATGCGTTCCGCAACAATGTCATGTGCGTCTAATTATCAATGTATACCGTTGATATTGTTATTTCGCCCGGAAACAATATACATTATCATAGCAAGTTAAAGTTTCGTATTTGACTTGCCATGTCGTTAAACAACTGGATCAGTAATTACTGTAGATCAATATACAAACCGCCACTAGACAAATAAAACAAACACCACGCTAGCTAAATAAAACATTTCGAAGCGACGTTGCCGTTCCAACTCTGCGACCGCTTCCGTGACGTCAGAGTCTGCGTTCCCCCAGGACGGGGGTGACCGAGCAGAAGTGATTAGTGGGACAGGGAAATTCATTAGAAATAAAACCGTGATCTCCGTAGTCTGCAAGCTATTGTAATATATAATGAACATTAGAATAGATATCACCTTTTTAAACATTTACGTCGTATTTGGTTCTATTAGATTTTGGTACTATATACCGGGAAGTTTTGATTAGCAATCATAAACGTATGGGTATTAAGGAGTCAGAGAGGTTCTGAAAGAGTGTTTTCGAGGGTATACGTTAAAGTTGTACCAAAAGGATTTTGAAAGTTATGTCATTTATTTTTTTACACTCTATACCGAAATCGTTTTGAGAGCTATATTTTTTATTACATTCAGTTATTAACATCTTAATACTATCATAGGTTGGCTCCGGTATCATCGTACCAGAGCCATACCTGTACAATTTGACGTGAGACTCGTTATCACATTCAATTACGTGTTGTAGTCGCAGAACTCGGTCACAATCCGGCAGACATTCATCCTGTCCAGGTCGCATGAGGTGCGAGGGAGAGCTGGTAGAATGCTCCGTTAGGTCTCTCTAGCCACTACTCTTCCCCGCATCGTCCATCCCAACAACCCCCAGTGGGACACCCACACCCTAATAAATCCCGGAAATGTCCGAGATTCTTTTCATTTATTAAGAGGTCATCGTTCTGGGGGATCCGATGACGTATTCCGATTAAGGTTATGTTGTAAATGATAGAAATAATGTGAGTGTGGTGTACTTGTAATTAATATAGGGAAAAATTTCAAGATTAAATTGTAATTACTCGTAAACCATCAGGATGAGGTAAATAGGAGGGGTATTGTTCGACGCGCGTGATTTGCGGATTTGCCAATCGCAATGAGTCACTAGTCGAAGCGCATAGAGACGATGCTATTTATATTTATATAAAAATGAAAATTGACTTTTCATGCGTATTCTAGTATAATATGTTAATTCTTCACATATACAAATAAATAATATAGCTTTCATATTTCTAAAAATAATATTCTCATTAGAGACATCTCTGCTGTCAGTGAAGTTGTAGTAAAATACTTGAAATGTTTCTACATTGTGACATATATATAAATTCCAAAAAGTGTGTGGAGGTTGATTGCGGGTAGAATTGGTGAACGTTACATTGTGTTAAGTGATCACTTAAGCCAGGCGAAGACATACTTCCCATATAATATAATATATAAAGCTGTGTCTCTATTAGATATATATAATTTGTCTTAAAAACAATTATGTGTTCTTGAACATACTCAAATATTATTAATTTAAATCACCTTACAGCCCCAATGTAATGTTCATTTTTTTTTTCAAATATCTGACAGAAAATAGGTTTTCTCTTTTGAAAAAAATTTATTTTCTGAATCGTAAGTTATTATACTGTGAGGTGTCAAACTGGGGAGGTTTGATTTTCCACCGGCTAGACAGTGAAGAAAATTGTGGATTCGTACATGCCCGGAATGAATACTTACTATAAACTACCGCAATCTGCTTCTGTCTTCATATCATGATATCGAAAGGGAGGTGACTGCAAGGAATAAAGTGAACGGTGCTTTGAATGGAATTATATCTAACGGGAATTTATTAACCGAGGCAAGACTAGCTGTGCACGATAGAGTCCTGGTACCGACACTGATGTATGGAAGTGAGTCCTGAAGCTGGCAGAAGAGGAACGAAAGTACACTGAATTCAGTTGAAATGAGATCACTTTGGCGTATATGTGGCAAATCTATTTATGACACAGTAAAGAATGAAGAAATAAGGAAATAATGTAAAGCGGATATATAGTATAATAAGTATAGTATAAGATTAAGAAAGGATCACTTAGGTGGTTTGGCACAAACATTACCAAGAACCTTAGATACTTACAACAATTTATTCTGAAAGTGAGAAAAAAAAAGACATTCAAAAAGATATACATTCATTCCGTTTTAACTGCTACTAGATTCTAAATCACCCAAATGATGAACCGAACATCGATGGTCAATGAACTGATATTTGACGTTTGAATCTATCATAGTAATCAGTAATCAGTTCGAATTATAATTTGATACTACATTTGGTTTGAAACGCGGCGTCACCCTGCGCGGCGTAACTTCGCTAAATAGTTTTAAAACGTCCGTCCAGGAATGCCAACCGAACCGTTCTGTCTAAAGTCTGATGTTGCACAGGTATTCGGCTCCGGGGCACGTTTTAATTCAAGTCGCATAGTTGGTAGACCTGAACGCTACACACTCCCCTCGGGGGGGGGTCTCACGTGCCCGCCAACTAAAGAGACAATTCGGGGAGGAATTTGAAGGCACTGCACTGGATTATGGTAAACTCGTCCGTCGCGTCGGCGATTTCAGTCAAAACTGTGCATCCCCGTATTTTTCTAAGCAAATTAAATTAATTTGGTTATAGATTAAGATATCAGTATTTATTTATTTTAAGTCGGATATAGATTAATTATACAAGATATCATCTGACATATACATCATAAATTTCTCTTTAAAACTGCGTTACAAACATGTCATGTTTTAGCAGTATCTAAAATATTTTTTTAAATTTCAATACAAATAATATATATATATTAAGCAAAATAACAATCACTTTCTATGAAACCACGAAATTTATTATACGTCAACCGGATTCGCTTATTTCAAGCTTCATCAGGACGTATTTAAAACTATTCATAAATACAAAATTAGTGCACTCACATATATATACATAAAGAAGGAGATAGAATATAAAATTACACGTGAAAGAGAGACAGAATACAAATATAGTTAAATAGAACATGAAGAGAGACGGAATATAAAATTATATGCGAAAGAGAGAGATAAAATATATGTACAGATAGACGGAACATACAGGGATTGGAAAATACAGTGTTGATGGATATTAAATTTATTTTAACACATACTCTGGGGTGGTGAATCAGATTTGATCCGGGTGTTCATAAAAATATGAATTAGGCTACAAATATTCGTTTAATGTTGTTTTCCTTCTAGCTTATATTTTATGAAATATTTTCAAATAATTTGAGATACAAATAAATGTCATCAGACGAGATTCAAATGAGTTATTGATAAAAATGTAAAAAAAAACGCCCAAAAACTGACCTAAGACAGTTGGATTGAATCTAGCGCTTACGCCAAAACATATATTGTCAACATTTTGAGCGGGCAGACAAAGGATATCAGGTATGCGTCAATGTATTTGTTTTCACTTATTTTCGTCTTGCGGCCCCTACACAATGCCAGTAATATAATTATTTGAGGGGCGTTGCGCCTACCTGTAAGTTTTATGACACTACCTGCTCGGGTTCCGACGAGAAGATCACATGCTCAGTGGATGTTTGTATTTTGGCTGTGTGGGGCGTCTGTTGATGCGTGAAAATATGTCCATAATTCGTAATATTTTTTTAATTTTTAACTTTAATTTTTTAGCAGAAACATTACGGCACATCATGCCATTTCATTAAATCATATTTAAAATGAAATATCTATAAACAATCTCCCACAAAACGGTTGGAAAAACCGAAAACTTGAGGTGGATCTAAAATGACCCACCACCGCTGAACGTGTTTTGTTTTGACCCACCGAGCAGTAAGTGTTAAAGGAAACATACCTAATACGGGGCTTAGAGATAAATTTATTTGATTATTAACCATTGGCGTACCACTATTTATTGCCTTTTTTATTTCGAGGGTTTCTAAATTATCCAACCGGAGGCCAAACGCGTGGTCGTAGCGAGCCGTAGTTTCACACAAAGTGATTATTATTTTAATTAATACAATATTTCAAACCACAAAGTGATTGCTTTCTACGAAAATATAAAATATATATCACAATTTAATTTATTACTCTTGTAATTTTTTTGTAAATATACCTTATGGGGACGGCCATCGTCGTCGTCCGTAGACACAGGTGACATCTGCATTCAGGTACCAGATTTCAGCGGTGAAAAGTGATCCCTCACCGCGCGTTTCATTTCTCACCATTGTATGACTCCTAAAACCTCATGAGAAACTTATCAAACTCCACCGAAGAAATGTAAAAATAAATATTTTAGACTGTTCAATCTTTATGATAGATCCGCGGATCGCCGGTCGCACTGTGCTAGATGCACTACTATGTAGACATCGTGAGTTTTGTCCTATTACCCATCTGTTCCCCCTTTCTTTATACCACAGAGTACGACCTTTAATATTACATTATAAGTAGTGCTTCGTACGTATCAACGAAGTGCGTGTTTCTGAAGTCGGAAGACCCGCGGCATACAACAAACAGTCCAGTTAAAAAAATACGCAAAATTTCAAATGCATTTAGAAACGAACGCTGGAAAAAGTTTTATTATTTAATTTGTAAAGAATGTAAATGAGTTTGTTCGAGTCGCAATGAGATATAAAATAAAATCGCAGAGCCGGAGAAAAGGCCATAGATAACAATGAATTTAATTTAATTGAAAAAAAGCAGGACTGAATTGAGTTATTTATCGTTGCAAGGCGTCCGCCGCGGGCGACACTTCGCGGTTTTGTTCCAAAGAGTGATAATAGAGATAGAATTTCTCGAATTAATATCGTTACAAATTAACTACAAGTAAAGATTTCTTGGTTCGCACGAATAAAGAAAAATAATTTAAATGTTATTAAAATTATTAAAATCTGAATACATTAACAATTATTTTACTTATTTGTATTTGTTTTTGGGCACTATTTTTTTTATGGGGAATTGTGTTTTGCTTGTTAGACTCGGATCGAATGAACAGGAGGTTTAAGATGTATGTATAAATATATTTATTTATTTATTACCATCAATGTCCGTTTGGGCTTATACATAAACAATCATATTTTTTTATTTAGATATAACAGTACATAATTTTAAAAACTAACAATAATTCTGAATCTTGTTTCCGACATATGAAGTAACAACAAACCCTGTTCAAAGAATATGGTGAATTCTTTTTTATAATATCATGTTATTTTAACTTTGTATAAAGTAGTAGCAAAAATGGCTATAGAAGCTTTTTATAAATTTTGTTCAATAGGCTCAAGAACAGGGTAAAAAAGTGAAGTGGAACGAAGATGATGGGGATCGGATGAGGGATCATATAGGCCGAGGGAGTTAATGGAAGGGTTTGGGATGGAAATTAATTTAGAATAAAATTTAAACGATAAATCGTGTATGTGTCGTTTGAGTGAGGGTATGTTTAAGTCTTTGTGTATGATAGTGTTTCTGACAAACCAGGGTGAATTTGTGATTCTCCTAAAGATGTAGTATTGTTTGGATTCTAAAATTTTTGTTTTATTGGAACCCCAGATGGGGCTCGCATATGTGAGTATTGGACGGATGATTGCTTTGTATAAGAGTAATTAGTTTTGTAGGGATAGTGAATTGTGGGAATTAAGTATAATTCATGTACAAATATTTATTTAATTCAGGTATGGACTATCAATGAAATTCAACTTATTGCCAAGACGGTGCATCCATGTTATTGGCGAGTTTACTGCATAGTTATTTATATGGGCACCTACAAATATGGGTTCATATAGAATTTGAATTTGGATTGTGAATAAATACGTGTGAGATATGTTACTTGTGTGTTAATATATGTATGTGTCCACCATGAGAGTCTTTATAAGTCGCCGCGCCCTTGGGAAAAGCTCTCTTATTGGAACATCCATTTCACATATAAATAAACTTCTCCCAGCACTTCCAAATGTATCATTCTTTATTTCTTCCATACACACCAACTCTATTTAACATATATTAAAGGAAATAGTAAGAGCTGCAGTTCCAACTGCATCAGTTATTTATTTCAATTTATGGATCATTATTGTTAATTTACAATGTTTTTATTTATTTTTTATTTCCCTCATCTCACAGTGGTCATTGATAATACTGACAATAAATTAAGACTTTAAAACTGATTATATTTGCATACTCAAAACAAAATACAGGTGAATATATGTTGAAATTCAATCAACACTTTTGAGTTCATTATCTCAAAACAGTGCCAGTGTCTGATGAAACAGTATTATTTTGAGGGATCGCAATGTCAAGTTATTATCTGAATATCCAGGTCAAAATCTCAAAACGTGCATATGCTAATGAGATTTAGCTATACGAAATCTCTGAGGTTAATCATTCATAATTCAATTCGAGACCTTAAAGATTAACTAAAAATGCTGAAAAACAATTAACAAGGGATGATAGATCGAGGATAGGATCGGGTAGCAGTGGCGCAACCCTTGGGGGTCCAAAGAGCATTATCTTGTTAGCTTTCCAAGTTCAACTTTTAATGCCCTCTATTAAGATAAGTCAGTCTGTTGCAGTCTAGACGTGTCCAGTCAATTATCATGATATCCAATAATCAAGACTACACTCTGTTAGACGTTTTCACATTACTAAGGCCCGCCTTTCTCATGTCTGATAATACTATTACGTGCAATCGAATGTTGGGAAAAATCTGAAAATATCAAATAAATCGTGTATTATACAGTGAGAAGAATTATCCATTCCTAGTAACTCGTAATTCATCCCAACCTACAACAATTTTCCGTTTTTATTTGATTCGTTCACTTATATTTATTTCAATACATACATATTTTATATTTCAAAATGACATCTCTCTTTAAAATAATGTTTAAAGATGAAGATCGTTTATATTATGACAAGAGATAGAGAAAATTACAGGTCAAACAGTAATTATAATCGATATATATATACAGGCTGAAATATACGAAAGAAGAGGGAAAAAGCACGTACCTATAAAAAGTATCACATTTTCTTCTTTTTTGCTCAATAAAGCTCTATATAGCACGTTGTATCTTCTTCGTATATAATAATTTTTCCAAAAATCTCTTTATATAGGCCCCCGCGCCTAAATGTATTCGTGTAATCTAAAAGGAAACTTTAAAAAAAGCCATGTGCTTTCGCATACTTGTGAGAAACTATTTTCATGTTCATTCATGTAATCGGAAAGGAGACTTAAATAGACATGTGCTGATCCATACTGCAGAGAAATTATTTCCATGTTGAAAGTATAATTCGTAATCGAAAAGACTGATAGCAACTGGAGAAATTAGCATGTGACGTGTAATATCGTAACGAAGACTGATAGCACTGGAGTGAAATTATTCATGTTGACATGTATTCGGTAATCGTAAAGACTTGATAGTAACTAAAAAATATTCATGTTGACAGTGTAATTATTCATGTAATCGGTAAAGAGACTTGAATAGGCACACTGGAGAGAAATTATTTTCATGTTGACAGTGTAATTATTCGTGTAATCGGTAAAGAGACTTGAATAGGCACACTAAAAAAAATAATTTCATGTCGACAGTGTAATTATTCATGTAATCGGAAAGGAGACTTGAATAGGCACACTGGAGAGAAATTAATTTCATGTCGACAGTGTAATTATTCGTGTAATCGGAAACGAGACTTAAATAGGCACACTGAAAAAATTAATTTCATGTCGACAGTGTAATTATTCATGTAATCGGAAAGGAGACTTGAATAGGCACACTGGAGAGAAATTAATTTCATGTCGACAGTGTAATTATTCGTGTAATCGGTAAAGAGACTTGAATAGGCACACTGGAGAGAAATTAATTTCATGTCGACAGTGTAATTATTCGTGTAATCGGAAAGGAGACTTGAATAGGCACACTGGAGAGAAATTATTTTCATGTTGACAGTGCAAATATTTTTGCAATCAGAAAATATCGTTAAAATGTCGTGTGCTTTCACATTCCGGAGAGAAACTTTATTTGTGTTCACAGTGCAATTATTCATGGAATCTTAACGAAAGAGTCAAGATAATAAATTCAAAATAATGTCAGTATGCCAGCTTATATGTATGTACACTTATAAAATAACTGTATGTTATTGTTTAATTTAATATTTTTGCGAGTACTAGTATCGCTTCTAGCCTTGACAATGACACGTGTTACATGCACGTGCCAAATCACCGGCCATCATCAAGGATACCGTCTACGATAAACGCGATCTAGTCTAGAAAAGATACACGTTATATAGGTAATACACACACACACTTATATATATTAGTCTCTTACGATTAATTGTGACAGAAGTGATGGCATCTGTCGTCTGCCCACTTTCAAGTATTCTGTTATGGTAGTGTTGATCACTGTTGCTTTATGACTAATGAAACTATTTTACAGCAATATAAGAGTGGACCGAGGAAATAATTCAAAGAGTACGCAGAATGAAAATTACCACTAACCTTGATTGACAGTAGCTGTTTCTCTGGCATCGTGGCTGGTCTAATGTTAATGTTCTTCTTATTTCTGAGTAGTTTTCCGACCAACCGAAAGGCGCACTCCTTACCGGACGATATTCCGATGTACCGGTCGTCAATCTCCGAAAAGCGGCAACATTCACACAATATAAAATGACCAATACAAATCGACAAAAAATCCCAGGGGTACCAGTCGAAGGAACAAAAGGTGCGTAAACACACCGTGAATGCGTATGTGAGCAAATGTGGCTTAGATCCTGTACACTGGGAACCTGCGACCCATAACCGAGGACAGTGGCGTCAAAATTACATTGTGCAGTGGAAACTTGCGAACGGAAGAGGCTTGACGCAATTACCGAAAAAGAAGATGCAGAACAGGTACATGTCAGACG
The DNA here is from genome assembly GCA_031772225.1 of Eubasilissa splendida. NCBI lineage: Eukaryota > Metazoa > Arthropoda > Insecta > Trichoptera > Phryganeidae > Eubasilissa > Eubasilissa splendida. The sequence continues at coordinate 28,617,844 of CM062857.1, forward strand.
TCATCCTAATAACGAGAAACCGCTAAAGAAAAACACGACTGATGAAACACATCCTCCCATTCATCATCATGCTATTTGTAGAAATATCTCTTAAAATTTGGTTTGGTTTAGTTTATCTAATCAAACTAAAAATCAAAATTCAGTCTTGAAAAATAACTTGTTTTCCTCACTCCTGAAACTATTAATAAGTACTTGATCCATTGATATTAAACAAAAATAGTTTGGAGCTTTACATGCAAGAAAGTGAATTACCTATTCTATTTTAAAAGCCTTATTTTTATTTATTTTTTAAATATGAATTAAATATATTAATTATAAAGATATACATATAAAATCAATTTTATCAAAAAATATTGTTATTGTGCCACCGGTATTCGAACCTGGATCTCTTTCCTAACCGGGGAAGGTGCATTATCCAACTATGCTACAGCGACAATTTTCGAACCTGTATGTTACCTTTTTGATATTAATACATTTAATCGTTCCATAATTTGAAAGAGCCATCTACCTTATTTTTACAGAATCTCAAATACTTTTGAGTAAACTGATAGCAGACGCCAGAATTATCAATTCATTTTTATTAAATTTTGGACACATTGATACAACTTTATTATTAGGAGAACACATTCTTATTGTGAAGTTGTAATTATTCAGAACATAGGTCTGTAATATTTTAAATATGAATTAAATATATTAATTAGAAAGATATACATATAAAATCAATTTTATCGATCAATTTATTTTTTTAATGCATCTTCAACCAAAGTTATTTATGTATAAAATCCTACGCCAATAATCATTATCATGTTTTATCTGTGATTTATATAAAAATTGATTATTATATTCTTTTAATTTATTTTTTAAAATAGTGTCTATCAAACCTGTATTATATTGTGTTAATTATGATATCCTGAAGAAGAAAGTGGTATTTTTCGAAACCGGTAGATGTATTTAAACTCAATTTAGTGGTTAATAAAACAAAGATAATAAATAAAAATATGAATTTTAACCACAAAGTTAATATTGCTAATTTTAAAAGTATATTTATTTTTAATAATAATTATAATCCGCCGTCACGGTTTTGAGCCAATATTATTAAATTACATTATATTTCTCCACTTGAAAATTAAACTTTCTTAAATCATCTCTACAACGTGTTAAGGGTAATTATTTTCCGAGAACTAATCAACTTTGAAGCGAATAAAAGATAAATAATTAAAATAATATTGCCCGGGCGCTTCGGATACGATTTATATGAAAAGTTTAAAGTTTCATATTAAAATGGATCTGATAATTCAGTTTAAAAACCTTTCCAAAGAAAATAATTCAAACTTTAAAAACACTTGAAATCGGACCGGCTAGTGCAAACCAATGCTTCTTAACCATTTTATCATTATTAATTCATACTAGCACCGTACCCGTCCTATGACGAGATGAGCAGAACACGAATTTTACTTAGATCGGTGGTTCCTCTCCATTAGCTACCCACTACCCCCTCCCCCCATACCAGAAGTCGATATTTTTCTGTGGCTGTGTTCTCTATGGTTTTGAACCAATTGAAGTCAGGATATCGTTTTACCGTTGGGTGCGTCGACTGCTACCAAGTTCGTCCTGCCGTGTGGGAACGAATTGTATCGTGTATCGTCCTACTGTGCATGTGTAATCTTACATGGTGCTTGTTGACACTTCGTACTATCAGTTTTTTTTACATATTTACATTATTATTTATCGTGCCAAGCCGTTACGGCTTGTCGGCACGTTTCTTAATCAATTCTTACATGTTAGTACATCATAACAGTATTCCAGACAATGTATTATTCCAGCTATCATTTTTATCGTTGGCCGTGGCGAGTACATAAACATTATTTGTGGTTCATCACTAGAGTAATCATTTGAATTTAATTACTTTTAGTTACTATATATTGTATGCTCTTTATTGCAATTCTTTATTCCAGGACACGTACTCCGGAGCAACGGAGCAGGACACGTACTCCGGAGCAGCGGAGTACGTGTCCTGGAATCCAACGGAAGAAGATCCAGATACAGAATGAAGCATTTCACAAGTGGGTCGTGTTTTCTGGTTCTTGGTGGTCCTTTAATGTAACAAGGTATTCCAGGTAAGTCGTGTTCTTCTTGGTTGGTCCTTGAGCCCTTATCGTTATGTCTCTACACCAAATTTCTATCATCCTTCTTACATTCCGTTTCCCTACCCCTCGAACAGACAGCGGTACAGACGGTTTTTGTGCTGACTCTCTACACTAAGATAGGAAGGGTATAAATACATATTTTATTTTTTAAACTTACCTGAAGGCAAAAGTTATATATGTTGCCTGCTTCAACCAAGCATTACACTAACGTGGAGTTCGCTGTTTTTATTCAAATTCATAACAATACGTGTAGTCATATTTGCAAGTACCTACAAGGCGATAAGCCGCTGCTTGAGACGTTTTACTAAAATGTCATTGTTTTCCTAAAATCAATCCCACGGGTTTTTTGGCACCACGCCGATGATTACACCTTTAAATTGTAAATAACACGTGTCTTATCATATCAAATATATGGTGAGTAATTCTGTGCGATTCAGAAGAATGAATAATAAACCGCTTTCAGGTCGGTTTATCATTCGTGTTTATATGAATCGCGGTTTGCGGTAGATCAGAGATAGATATTAAGACAGACACATGGGGGGTACAAAACGATTGGTACTTGACACTGAATTTATTATATTACCGTTTACAATGATTACGCGTGTATAATTTATGTAGTGCTATCTGATACAGAGCTTGGAGTGTAAGCTGTTTTGACTTATGAATCAGGAGAAGAGATGCTGGCACTGAAAGTTTGGCGCTGGGCGCTGAACGCGCTTTGGCCAGTCGGTGTTTGATATCCCACAGTGGTGGATAGCCACCGTTCCGGCAGGTGAGTTCAGGACTGTGTCCCGATTACGTTCACTTAGACGACTAACTGTGTCTCGACTGAGTTCATCGGGTAGAGAGGGGTAGACCATACGAGTACGAGTTAAGACATCAAATATCAATTAAATTTTCAAATGAAAGCTTAAAATATAATGAGAAGAAAACATTTTAAAGAAAACATTATTAAAATAATAGATTGCGTCTAGACAAAAATAATTGCAAAGTATTAATCCCAGTATTAATGTACAAGAAAGCAAAAAATATTTCGTATTTATTATTTAAATAAATCTTTAAATATTATATACATAATTAGACAAAATACTTTGTTTAAACAACTATTTAATGATTATTCAACATGTTTCGATGCCTATGGTATCTTCTTCAAGAAACAATGTATACTGAAATTAAGCATAGATAAAAACAAAACTATAAAGCTGTGAGTAAGTAAGAACTAATATGAAAAAAAAATTAAAAGGTGACTATTTGTAAAGAGGATTTGGTTATATATAATATTTAGCTTACTATTAACACTTTTTCTAATTTATAAAATTTCAAATTTATCTAACTGTAAACCCCTAGTAGCTGTATGTATAATCTCTAAACCCTTGTTAATATCAAAATAATGGTTTGTTTCCAAAAGGTGATTAGAAAATTCAGAATAGTTGAATATTGAAGAAATGACATTAAATTTTAAATTACATTTTTTTCATTTGACTTATGGTGGAAAATATTATAAAGAAAAATTTAATGATTACTTAAAAAAATATTGGCAGCTGTCAATAAGTTGTACAGTCACAAAAGCACTGCCTTGCACTCACATACTCGGTTCCTAGCAGTTTCTCAAACCAGCCTCACTGTAGGTGTTGCAGCTTGGGCTGTTCTTCCAGGAAGGTGAGAGGGTGGTTTAGATGTCAGGCATGTTTGAGTCTCTATGGTTATGTACACTTAAACTTGCTAGGAGCTTAATTAAGCTCAGGAGTTATGGAGTCAAGCGCCCATAAATTAATCTTGGTGCTATATCTTCAGTATATCATGAAACGACAGGTGACCACCAACAAATAACATACTGAATAAGTCAATTTCCATTTTTTTTCATATACTCATATATATTTTTATTTAATCTCTTTACTGTTTCTGTTATGTAGCAAATATTGTCCAGAACCATTTATTGTGTTTTTTAATACGTAGCTAAAATCATATGTGGCGAGATGCCACCTCTGGCAATGCCACCGAAACCAGGCGGAAAGGGAGAAAATTTACTCAGAATTTGACTAGAGCGTTCTCCGGGATCACACCAGACCTTTGCTTAGCGCAGACCTATGCGCAACTTCCAGTAGATACATTTTTCTTGAACCAATAATTCGTAACGTTACATTATATATATTTCATTTAACATTTATTTATTTTTTATGAGAGTAGGACTCGTGTATAGAGAAGGAGTATATACGAGATAATTTATGTTTCAGTTAGTCTGCGTATGTATATTTTTTTTTACTTCAGATACAAATTGACAGTAGTCTGCAATTTTTCTAATCGTGATGGGGAGATTGTTAAAAAAATTAATGCCTTGAAAAATATAGTGATTTTGGGTTGTATATGTATATTATTTTTGGTGAAAAGTTGTATACTTGGATAGTCTTTATTTTTAGAATTATTTATATTATCATTTTTAAAGTAATTTCTAATTATGACATTAAAGTTTTATATGCTCCTCCCCATCCAATAATACCGTATTACAAATGTGACTATACAAACGCGTAATATATTATTTTCAGATTGTAAGTGATAAGATGTTTCAGTCTTAAAAGTATGTAGGCAGTTTTGCTTATTTTGTTTGTAAGATTAGTAATATGTTTTTTATCCATTTTAGTTTGCTATCTATTATGATTCTTATGTACTTGATAATATACTACTAATATTCTGGAAAATAAGTCACTAACAGTTAAATATCAGTTACCAACCATCATTATAAAAGAAATACCAAACGCACAATCACAGTCACAATAACGTTTATCTCATCACTAATCAACGCAATAAATCAAACACGATTTTTTTTCGATTAACTAAAATATTAATACCGTCTGTATTCAAAAAATAAAAGAGATGGTACATTGTTATTACTACGTTAAAGCGTATAGAGAAAAAATATCGTGTAACATTTCATCGCGATTGATCCTTTAAAAATACACACCTATGGATGAAACGTGCAACTATGTTGCTCTCAGGAATATTTGTACTCTGTTCCTATGTTCTAAACCCGATAGTTGAGGCGGTGAGGTATTTCATGCATCATTAACTGCACACCTTTGCCTTGGTAACACGCTGGGTGCAGTCATATTCTAGAGTGCTGGAAAGTACGATGAAACGTTAAGAAGTTTTAGAAATACCATCATAACTCCCAGCGGTCGATATATTACATTTAGCAAATATTTATCTATAAGACATTCATGAGTTCTCAAAACTGTGAAAATATAATCATTCATATTTAAACACGCGAGTCTCGGCAATTTTTTTATCATACCTTTGATTTCCACGACGTTCTAAAACAGGCGTCAGAAAGACGTTGTTGTAAACAGTGTCACTTATTGTTTGGAGCGGCCGCCGATTTTTCATAATTTAAGATTTGATTTTATTACTTTCATGGTTGCTTTCTGGCGCCTCCGGTAATTTATCTGACCGTTATCGCGTACCGTACGAGAATTTTAGATTACTTTAATAGTTTTGCCACGTGTTTATCGAAACACCCCATTTCAATTGTACATCTTCATAACCGCCGCTTGGATGTTATCTAACATTCCAGGCCAGGATGGCATGAGAATTCAATCCTATTCAATACACCTAGGATACTTACAAAATTAGTTTAACTCAAAACCAAAAAACGCCAACATATAAACTGTTTTAGAATCGGCCCAATCACGGTGCATTGTTGGAAAGTAAGATTAAAAAAGTTATCCAGATGGATACGCTCCTGGCTACTCAAAACTCACGTCCCTCTCAAACGCTCTACAGATTAGTGCTCTAAAAAGAGATGTAAAAATCACCACTTAAAAGTTTTCATATTGAGGGCAATATTAAACAAGATTAACTATTTTCTTACGTCATTTTGCTAGTACAACTATATAAAGTTTCAATCCAAGCCTGAAAAGCATCTTACAATAGAGGCGAATGCATCTGATCAACTGTCTTACACAATTTAATACATAACAATTACATGCACTTTAAATTTGACGAAAGCACACAAGTAAAAAATAGTTTATATGATTAGAAAATACTTTTATCATATTTAAAGAGATTGTTGAGATATCCAAAGAAATAAAAATTAAATCACAAGTAGAATAATGTGGATAAAAACAAAATAAAAATCACTTTGTATGAAACCACGAATTTTATTATACGCCAATCGGTTTCACTTAGCTCAAGCTTCTTCAGGACGTATTTAAAACTAACAATAAATAGAAAATTAATATAAAATTACATTTAAAAGAGAGAGACAGAATACATATACACTTAGACAGAACATAAAGGGAGAGGGGTTATTTATTTCTCCTAGCAACATGGGTTTATTTACGGCAACGTAATGGAATATGAACAACTTAAGTAAATTTGTTAATATTCACAATTCCGGTAACGGAATCATAACCTAACCTAAACAATTTTGTTAATAATACAATTTCGACAACGGAATCTCAACTTAACCGAATCAAACTAGTTAACAATTACAATTCCGGCAATGAAATCTTAAATTAACCGAACTAAATTTAATACAAATTAAATTAGTCAAATAGACAGATATATCTATTTATTATCCGGGAAAATGCGTTATCCAATTTTTCTACATTACGACAAATTTTTGAACTTTTATTCTGTGGCTGTTTAAAATTGATCCATTTGTTATTCCATTTTTTAAAAAGCAATTAACTTTATATTGCGACGAATCTCAAATATAATATACGCTTGTAAATTAAATAACTTTTTTCCCCGGATAGTAAAATCAAATCCCGGTAGCAACTAAAATATGTATTCGATAAATATATTTTTTCTGTATATCTTTTAATTAATTTATTTAGTGATTTGTATTAAAAGTACTACAGAATTATGTTCTGAAAAACTGCAACTTCGCAATAATAATGTGTTTCTCCTTAAAAAAATTAATTAACACCACAGAATTTATTAAATATTCCAGCTCAGCGTGTCTTATGATATAATATATAATTAGATTTGAAAGATAGAAATGCTATTTTGATGTTCCATCTCACTGGCAATTTTAGGGATGTGTCGAAACAACTCGGGAATCCCGTGGTTTTTTGCTGTCTCGAATCCCGGGACTTTAAAACAATACACGTGAAACTCGGGACTCTGGTTTTTATTTGTTTATTTATTATACTTTATTGACATACATGTTTTTGTAATAATAGAGGTGAATATAAAATATTATAATATAATATGATAAACATAAGATACAATTATATTGCTATTAAGTATAATACTCGTAGTTTATTGTGTGGGGTGGAGTAGACTCCACCTCTGATATATGCAGATATTGGCTACTTTACTAGACTGCCGTATGTGTTAAAGTAGCCAGTTTTTTTCGTGCTGTTGTGGTGTTATTTAATTCAAATTAGAAATATAAAAATTCGACAAGAATATAAAAATGTTGTGAATGTTGTAAAATTCACTAAAGTGAATTATTAGTGTAGGTTTTGTATTGTGATTAAGTTGGAACGATGGACAACGATGCTTCTGATTGATCTCTACTCAATTGAATCATATATTCGGTCCATATTTGTGTAATATTATTGAAATTGAACGATTTCCAGTTAGTGTTGAATGTGTTGTGCAGTTTTGGAGCTAAAATATGTAGTAACGTTGATAAAACGTCGTGGTTGCTCTCGAAACTGGTGTGTAGATGTTCGTTCGCTGTCTTGTGTTGTGTAAATAGAATATCTGATGAATGTCTAAAGGGACGACCATTTATTACCCTAAGAATTGTATTTTGTGCTCTTTTATATATTTAACTAGAAATATACATAGAAAATAATCGAAAAATTATTCTAGTTGCAAACTATTGCGGTATAGCAAGTAGCGACCTAGTGGCGAGCGGTGCACGTGGTTCCAGCTACCTACTTAACTTACAAATTAATTTCATGTCTATTTTAAGTGTCACTTGCTGTACCTTCCCACGAGTCAATTATTTAACTTTGTTATGCGGCAGCCTTCCTTCCACGAATCTGATCTCATATTGTTATCTATTGTTAATGTACTGACCGATGTTATACAATTATATTATTTAAAACCCACACAACTAATCATTATTGTACTTTGATATCTTTTGTAAACGGACTTGTATTGAAATCTCACTTGACATTTGTTACTTAAATTTATTGCGTCGGAATTCGGATTTGGAAGTATTCTCAACTAATGACAAGTCAGTCGCTGGTGAGTCGCCAGTATAAGCGATTGTTATGTTATACGATATACTTATTATGTTCGTTTCTGTATTAGGGTAGTACTCTTGAGATATAAAGGGTTGGTGTTTATGTTAACCAGCTGGTTCAATGAACCCATATAAACTGCTGAGACTGGCCAAAAATAATGTTTAATATTAACCGAAAACAAAGGATATAGATTATAAAAATCTGTAAGTAGAGTATTATTGGGTATTGGTCACAGGAAATTCTTCTCATATAAATAAATACATTTCTTCTATAACCTTTCTTCTCCGATGATGTAAACTGAGTTGACATTGCCTCTAATTATGTGAATATGTCTGTAAATATACTATATATAGAGTTAATATTTTAGGTGTTCCTCCGTAATATATTTATGTATTGAATAAAATAAGTACAATATATAAATATTCTCCATACGCAACATTAAAAAATGTTTTCTCGAAGAATCTGACGTGAATTTGTCAATACGTCTATGTGTACGTGTGGAGTGGTGCGGATGGCGCAGTGCGCGTGCGGGGCGCGGGGTACCGGATGCCGATCGTCACTTTAGTGACTGTGTGCGCTGGCCGAGTTAGACGTGTTTTTTTCTCATTTTAGCACTTGTAGACAATAATTTATATATATAAATATTTACTTGTATATATGTAAACTAATATTTTAATTTCTTCATAATAATAAGCCAAATATTATAAATAACCAAATCCTCTTTGCAAATAGTCACCTTTTAAATTTGTTTTCATATTAATTCTCACTTAATCACCACTTGTTTTTATTTATGCATGTATTTTTAATTATACTATATATTGTTTTCTGAATACGACACCATAGGTATCGAAACATGTTGAATATTCAATAAATAGTTGTTTAATTAATAAATAATTGTTTATTTTGTCTAATTATTCATATTTAATTATTAATATAAGTAATGAATGTAATATATTCCTATTTATCCGAATTAATAATCGTAAAAGTGTACATGTACACTGAGTTTACAGCAAAGGAAAGGGCGTTTTTATTTTAGCATCGTAAGGGAAAGGTTAAATTCGATACTACTCCGGTGTGAGATATAAAATTCACACGTGTCAATTCTTATAGCTTCGTACTACTAACAAAGCGAAATATGTAGAGTATATGGTCAGCTCTAAAGATTCTGAAGGGTTTGCCATTAATTTAGACCAACTATCCTAACTAGAGGATCCTGTTTAAATTGTTCTTCACCAGCATGTATACCTGCGAGCTCTGTTCGAAATACAACCGTCTCCGAATTCAGTACATCAACTCATACAGAATACTGTTCGGATTGGCGCGTTATTGAAGCGCATCTACAATGTTTGTCCGAATTATTATTTATATTATATAATGTAAAAAATATGTTTGGACTGCGCCCGTCTCACTAGAGAAATTCTGTGTCGAGACGGGCATAGTTGTCAAGCAATTATACAATCAATTAGTATTAAGGAGTAGATAAAAATTAACATTTATTACTCTATATATAGGTGTATATGAAAAACAATTATAAAGTAGACTTTCAAATAAATTATTTTGAATAAATTTATAGCAATAATTAATAAAAGTATGAGTCAATATGTTTGGGTGAGTGCACCAATACTGGTTCTACCCACATTACGAATCCAAGTTTTAATATTTTGTTTCATGTTCTTGGGACAATTCAATTGGTTTAAATCTTTCAGCATTCTATTAAATAGTTTAGGTCCAAAATATTTGTAATTCCTTTGGCCATATGTTGTATGTGATCTTGGTGTTTGTAGGTTATTTGTATTTGTCCGTGTGGAAATTATATTTTGAGTTGTTTTATAATGTGTCTATTTGTATTTGTATATGTATTTAAGCGTAGTATTAGCATATGTTTGTCTTATATCAAAGACATCGAATTTATTAAAAATTTCGTCTGTGCTCGTTGTGGTTGGGGTTTTTAGGATAACTTTTAAAACAATTTTTAGTCGCTCCACCCCAAGCAATTATACCATGCTCTATGATTGATTAACAGATTCCGCTGTACGCCATTTTAAGAAATTTTATATTAAGGAAATTCGTAATATTTCTAAAATAGTATATTGTATTTTTTTATATTTGGTACATGGATTCGTTCCGCTTCTGAGAGACATCAGCACCAATTCTCTAGTGCGAGCGGCGCTCTCGTGAAAAGCTGGCTTCCTGACCAAATAATTGCAACGACAAATATTTTGTTTATATTTATATATATGTGTGAACTTTTTTTTAATTTATATATATTTTTTTTGCTTTTCTTTTCACAACATAAATAATATTTTATAACATAAATGTATTATATAATATGGCGAATTGAGTCTTCATAAAATAAGCCCAATCACGCTGGAATAAACATATTATTATTATTATTTTTGTATCGCACAGAATTACTCGCCACAGAGGCGCCATGTAATTAATATGATAAGACACGTGTCAATAATTTAAAGGTGTAATCATCGGTGTGGTGCCAAAAAACCCGTGGGATAGTTTCTAGAAAACAATGTAAAACGTCACCAGCGGCGGCCTGTCGCCGTGTAGGTACTTACAAATATGACAACATGTATTGTTTTAAATTTAAATAAAAACAGTGTATTCTGCTGGCGGAAGCCATTCTCGATTTTTCCGCCGTAGCGCGCTTATTTTGAACATCTTTTGTGTTTCATTTCTTTCTACCTCATAGTCATCATCATCATCATCATAGCCGGTTGAGAGAAGCTGAGATCGGCGAACCACCCTTGTCTACATTCTTGTTTCCTGTACGGAACAATTATTATTATATACGTTATTATCTTCCAATCTGTTTCTTTATCAACTGATTTTTTTTTTAGTATTAAAAATGTATTGTAATTTTTATAGATGAATTTGTTTTTTGCAGTCGAATTATAAATGTAAACTTAATTTCATTTAAAAAAAAAATCGTTTCTTAACGTGTGCGAGATTGAGGTTGTACAAAATAACCCGATTTGGTAACAATATATTATATTATATTAAGCTTACAGTTACAAGTAAAAGTAAGAGATGCATCGCGAACCACGGCTCAGATGCGAGAGAGCGCGCGCAAAAGTGTGACGTTGTTTTATCCCTTCCAATCTGTCAATCTTGCCAACATAATAGCTTCCCTAATAGCTACTGTACATAATATAATATTTATTAAAATCTATTTTATTATTAATTTAATTAATTTCTTGGTCTCGATTCCCGAAAATTCCCGAGACTCGAGACTTAAAATTTTCGAGTCCCGGGATAAAAGTCGAGAATAAAGAATCCCGGGATAAAAGTCGAGAATAAAGAATCCCTCCTGGCATTGAAGACACCACCACTGGATGCATCTATAGATAAATATAATAATTGATTATTTTTAACACACAAAACAAATCGTACTTTAAACCTAAAAAGAAATATACTCGTGAATCGCAATATTCAAACGTATAAAATTATACTGTTAAAGTTTTATAATGTATAAAAGTAAACACACATTTCGACAAACTCATTTGGATTCATCATTTGCAGATCAAAACGCATATTTGTCAGGAGGTTTGTCCGTCCGCTGGCAGCGCGATAAAACTGCACCATGTGCATTGCGGTTTTGTGCATTCGTTTGTTTTTGCGGATCACGTGTCGACTGCAGCGGCGCAAACTGCTATCAAATTATGATTAACGATAATCCTTAAAATTCACACTGAACACGTAATCGAACAATTGAAATTATTTCACGCTTAATATCTGTTTAATATGCACTTAATTTATACCCACATGGATTCTCTCAATTGTCTTGCTAATGCATCGCGACATACTTTCCAATCAGCGAGATGTAAATTAGTTCAAGAGGCAATTTATTTGGGCGCGTTGATCACGAACAGAGGTGAAATTCGAAGATGCATACAACTAGCTAAAGTTGCTTTGGACCAAATGTTGAGAATATGAAAAAAGTGCCATCAAGCAAGCAAATAAATTTATGTTGTTTCATGTTATGTAGCAATCTGCAATAGCGATGTCTGCACAAAGGGGGGGAGAACAGGGTGTAGGAAGGGTGGAAGAAAGAGATAGGGAACAGGGAGGCTAGAGTACCGACCAGAACTAGAAAGAAACACGATCCACCTGATAAATGCTCCGTTATTCCGCGTAGTGATGGCGCGAAGTGTGACACAACAAGCATAAAATGAATGCATTAATCAGAACGCACAGTAGCGAGAAACCGGTACACAAAAACAGTACACTATCAGCCACACACATCAAGACGATACTTGACAAGCCAACAATTCGTTCCCACACAGCAAGCAAGCTCTTGGCGGTAGTCAACGGTATCAGTTAAACTTCAACTTCAACTGGTCCAAGACCATATAAAACCAAACCATAGAAAAAGGTCGTTGGATGAGGAGGTAGTGGGTAGGTAATGTACAGGAACCATTCTATATGTCGCGTTCACATGCGTGCGAGACGGCGATCGGCGATTCATGCATCATGCAGATTGAACAAGCGACAATCCTTAAATACGAGTAGATGCCTTCGAAATGTATCTCAAGATATTAAAGTTTTCGGATTTTTATTGATGTATATCCTGATCCTGCATCCCTGAAGCCCTGAAAGACGAAGAATATCCTGGATGAAAAATTTAAGGCAGTGTTTTACGAAGTCCATCTTTATTCTTCCATCGTATTAGTATTGTCATATAGTGGTCTCACCCAGATAAGACTCGGCTCGTAAGGCATCTCCACTATTCTGAATCACCCTCACAGCTGGTCTCTAAAGCCAGATCCACAGCTGTGGTATTCTTTGGGCCAAAATGGTGTCCTGTAATCACTTTGAATTTAAAAGATATTTTGTTTGCAGTATGCTATCAACGGGATACGTAAGATCCTTCTCCAGCGATACATTTATGACAAGAGTGCAAACAAACATAATTATAGTTAAACAAATTATAGATATCTCATAGAGACGAAGCTATTTATATTATAATATATGGGAAGTATGTGGAAGTATGGGTATTACAGGGCTAACGATCTGTCTTCGACTTGTAATTAATACATAAGTGTTTCTACACAGTAACATATACAAATTCCATAAATTTGATAGATGTGGAGATTGATTAGGTAGAATGGTAAACGTTATATTGTATAAAGTGATCACTTAAACCAGCCGAAGATAGGTCGTATATTTATAATTTATTTAATAACAATGTCTTTGTGTTCTTTGACATATTTAAATATTGTTAATATAATTGCTATAATTATAGTTGCCGGCTTGATGTCACTGTCTTTCCATATTTTCTCTACAGTTGGTTCATATCAACTGTTAACAAGTTGTATGCCTATCGATAATTGATGGCTATAAATAAAACAATATTATAACTATACTTGAGTTTATTTGCACTACTCGTTTAATACTTCACATGTCGATGAGATTTACAAGAGTTATTATTATTTAACTCAAGTAGAGTTAAAACATTGTTTTATCCATCAATTTTGATGATTAAACTCTACAAAATTAACACCAGTTCTATCGATAATATAAGATTTTTACTATATATTGTAACATTACAAATTAAGGTCACGTTCGAAATTGCACCTTGTAATCACAAATAATTACCCTTACGTTGGTATGGCAATCTGTTTTCAAGGTTATAAAAATGGTCACCGTCTATGGTTTTTTTTTCAAATCATCGAGCAGAGCTATCGAACTTGCGCGCTTCAATTGCTGCGACCAGCATTTCTAATATGTAACTGTGAGCGATCCAGCGTAACAAAAGGGTAAATATTTTTATGTTATTCAATCGCTAGTGCATAATTTACTATAATTTGTTAATCTAATTGTATTGTGAATAATCTTTACAGGAAATAAGAAGTTTCCCTTTGGTTATTTCGCCTTCGGTCATTCTCACCGTAGACTACATGTCTGCATACGAATCCAATTGCGTCGGCCTGGATGCTGAGGATCATCTACGATGATAGGCCAAGGAGATGGATTGCTCGGACGGGCATGGACCAGAGTGATATCATATAGTGGAACACCTTGTTGTCACTTGCCTGCATCGTAGAACGTTGAACTCGCACCCAACCTGGCGAAATTAAGATTTGTTAATGTGGATTGTATCCTTATTTTACTTCCTATATTCATGTTTCTTTTATGATTAGATACCATTTTTATAACGAATTACACCTTTTTATTTATCACCTCCAAGTATTACTTATAAATTTTTCGCAGTTTAGGATGAAGGCAGAGTGTCACAAAATAAGGTGGGTATGTGTTTCTGAGGTGATGAACCCGCGGATTTTGTGTTCACCACTGACTATCCAGTGAGTAGATTTACTCCCACAATATCTTTCTAATTTATTAATTTAATTAGCATTAAAAATACAACAGAACAATGTTCTGAAATTGCAACTTCACAACAAAAATGTATATTTATTCGTTTTTAACGATGTCTGACATAACTCTAATAAAACCAACTAGTCAATTTAACTAGCGCTCAAACAACTTATCCTCAGATTGTATCAGGCAAGTGTGATAAAGTTAATACCTCGCCACCGGAACGAAACATTTATTCCAAGACAAACTAACTTCCGCGAAGTCCGAACCCACCCCTGCTCCGGCGTGAATTATTCAGCTCGGAGCTGTACAGGTATTCTCAGGCAGCCCTCCCACATCCCCCAGCCCCCGCCGCCCAGATCGCTCCCCCGCCAAAAATGTGTCGACTTCCGGTCGGCGCGGCCGGCCGGTCGTCACCAGGAATCCACCCTTCCGGTCATTAAAATGAAATACCTATTTCAATGTCACCTCGACAGATAGCCAACTGCTTAAAATATTTTGTTTCACAGCTGGAGAAGGAATTTTGGCCATTTGTGCGCCAGAAACGCAAATATCTTAGCACGGTGATCGTTGGAAAGAGCGTATAATCAATCATATGTCAAATTTTATTTATATTTAAGTACTATAATAATACATAGAACCACCCCCCACCTCCTCCTTAAAAATTTCGCACTAATCTCTAAAGTAACCTAAAAAATACGTCATACGTTACTATATATTATATTTATTCACTACCCATAAACGTCAAACGTTAGTAACGCCATTTTGACATCTTAACGTCATAGAAGCAAAAAGTCACAAGTGTTTTCTTCGTCCCGGTAGGTGGTGTATAAGAAACTTATTTTTGAATTCAGTCCCTGCACGGTACTGCAGCGGACGCCTACCCCCAGCTATAGGTTACCGCATAGCTAGATAACGCACTGACTGCATGGGCCGTCAGCGCCCGACGGCCGCCAGCTTCGCCTTTACTTCGTCATGAATATTATTATATTACCTTTTCTGCCATTACCGTCTATTAGACTCGACATTAGAAATGAGTTACCGTTCGCATCTCAACCTTCTAAACCCCCTCACCCCCCGCCCCACCAACATAAATCGGTCGGCATCAAATTATATTTATGTTAACAATATTTGAGTGTGTAAAAAAAAATTTCTCATTAGTGACATCTATGCTGTTTCAAGAAAATGAATATCAAATTTCAGACCATAGATGGCGACAACAAAGTTGTAGATAAATACTCGAAGTGTTTCTACATGGTAACGCATATATAACGTGGAATGGTGAACGTTACATTGTGTAAAGTGGTCACTTAAGTCAGCCGAATGCAGGTCGTAAGCCCTGTAATTACCCATACTTCTTCATTTTCGCATATAATATAATATCAACAGCTTCGTCTCTATGAAATATCTATAATTTAAATAAATAAGTATCAGATATCTCATAGGTGATAAAGCTATTTTTTTTATATTTTATGGAAAATGTATAGAAGTATAGGGTAATTACAAGGCTTACGACCTGTATTCGACTGGCTTATGAGGTCACTTTATATAAATATAACGTTCACCATTCTAACCCCATCAATCTCCACACCAATCAAAAAAAAAAATTAAAGTTGTATATATGTTAATATGTGGACTGGCTTCGAGTACCACTACACCATCGCCATCTATGGACCAAATCTGATAATTCATTTTTCATTGAAACAGCATATATGTCAACTCCATGAGAATCTGATAAAAAATAGCTTCGTATCTATGATGAGATATCTAATATTTATTTAATAATAATGCTTTCGTAGATAAAAATCCAGTAATTGTGTGTTCTTGGACATATTCAAATATTAATTACCATCAATAATCATTTTATCAAAGATTCTGCATGTTCTTAGCTCCGAAACTATACAACACACTCAGTTCCAACTGTAAATCGTTCAACTCCAATAAGATTACACAAATATGGACCCAACATATGATCCAATTGAGTAGAGATCAATCAGAAGCATGGCTATCCAACATTCTAACATAATCACTACACAATGCCTACACTAATAATTCACTAGTTCTACAACACTCCCACTACATTTTTTTTATTCTATATATTTATTTATTTAAATTTCTGTCGAATTTTTATCGTTTTTGAATTAAATAACACCACAACTGCATGAAAAAAACTGGCTACTTTAACACAGACTTCAGTCTAGCAAAGTAGCCATGACAACGCTGTATATATCAGAGGTGGAGTCTACTTCATTCCACACAATATATACTATGTTTACCATGTTATATTATAATATATTTACCTCTGTTATAACAAAAATATGTACGTCAATAAATAAATAAATAAATAATTTCTTTAAACTGAATTTAGACTAGTTATCATCAGTTCTCGTGACAAATTTCACTAAGGTTCTAGCTGAATAAATATATTCCACATTTAATAATCAAGTTATTCAACGAAACATTTCCACGGTCGCAATTAGACCGAAGACTGGGCGAATCTCAAATGTGGAATTTCCGTATTATCCTGCTGCAGGCGAGACTCGAGCAGACGTTTCCACAGTTGTGAGCGTCCGCTGCCATTTCACTTCCACTGCCGTGGATTACAGCTTTGAAACGTGTTATTCCGAGCATTTTATACTCAACTATTTTAATCTCACATCTATACGAAAATGCACAACGAAAAAATAAACATTATCTGCATTAATCGCTTCTAAAAGCGGAATTTATTTACTACTAGCGGCCCCCGCCCGGTGTTGCCCGGAACTCACATTTAGTTATAACACAATTTAAAATAGATGGACGATTTTTTGGTTGGGGTGACAATATTTATCTCAGGACAACTAAGCAAAATTTTATTTAATTTTATGAGGCAACGCCTTCACAATGACATGTATTACCGTAGGTCTAGAAACAATCTATAAAAAATGCGATCTAACGCATAAGAGAAGCTGGTTTCATACATTGGTGCACGTGGAAACTATAATTTAAGCATTTATATATATGTAGCGATCGGAATTCAAATCCACCGCCATCTCAGTCGGCATCGACGCTAGCGACAGCATTTCCGGCTGCTGCTACAAGCCTGGCTCGAGCATTCGCCGTCAAGCAGTCTCTCCAGTTTCACAACGGCAGTCTTGCCGGCTCGCGCTCGTCGAGCAAGACCGCCAACTCGCTTCATTTCATCTCATAAGACACGTGCACCTTCTACATCTTCACTCATTAATTCCTTTCATTATTATCTGTCATTGTTTTTATCATACTGTCATAATAAACCTCAACACACGCCATTGAAATTTATTTCATTTAACCACCGTCCTAACCCCCAAATATACATATATATATATTAAATATGAATTAAATATATTAATTATAAAGATACACATATAAAATCAATTTTATCGAAAAATATTGTTGTTGCGCTACCGGGATACGAACCTGGATCTCTTCCCTAACCGGGGAGGTGTTTTATCCAACTAAGCTACAGCGGCATTATTTTTAGCGACAATTTTTCGACCTTATATGTTACCTTTTTTGAAATCAATACATTTAATCGTTCCATCATTTGATAGTCCCGGTAGCGCAACAACAATATTTTTCGATAAAATTGATTTTATATGTGTATCTTTATAATTAATATATTTAATTCATATTTAAAATATCACAGACCTATGTTCTGAATAATTACAACTTCACAATAAGAATGTGTTCTCCTAAAAAAAAAAATATATATATATATATTGTTACGTTGCGATCTGGCTCCGGCGCATCGAACGTAAGATCATCGACACCCGCTAGACTCAGTTCGTGGGTGTGTGTATGTGTGAAATGTTGAAGTGATTGCCCCGGATTGATGAAAACAGTATAATGCAGTAAAAACATTAGATTTGACACCTTATTTACAGTAAACACAAGAAATTTCCGATACAATTATGCCAACAAACTGTTCAAAGTTTCGGTTTACACCAAACGTTCTTCCAAACAACCTCGCCGCTGATCATAACAATGCGAAGCGGAGACACGTGATAGGATTACGGTTACACAAATCAATACTCAATCAGTTGGGTTATAGCGACAGCTGTCCTCCAGCCGAACCAAGCCCAGATCAAAATTCAATCATATTTGAACGTTGCCAAGTGGACGCTATTTTGCATGACACCTAGTCGGAAGGCCTTGCTCCATTACGCGGCTCTCTGCCGGTAATTTCCCTCCAGATATGGACGCAAATACTCACAATCACCGAATGAAAACAATTTTTACTGACATTCTCCATTTTTTTCTATTCACCACCCGACAGCCCGTGCAGAAGTCCTCTCGCTCGCCCATCTCAAACTGACCTCCATCATTCGTCCATATCTCAGCCGATCACTGCTTAGGCTCGTGTCAGTTGAACAGGTTGTGACAGCTTACCACGTGAATTCAAACGTCACGTTACGTCCTATACTCGGCGTTACCCAGTTAGAGGTGAGAAAAGGCACAGGTCCTAAAAAGTATCAGTATGTACAAGAGGGTGAGATGTGCAAGGGATAGAGTGAATATATTTTTCTCGGGATCCTAGAGTGCAACCAACCAAAATTTCTATAAAGAAGCACCCCTGCAGGTAAGTCGTATTCTAGCAGGTATCTGGTTGGTTCTTAAGCCCCTCCTGCCTTATCCTTATACCAAATTTCTTCCATCCGTCCTTCATCCTAATTCCCAACCCTCTTGTGCAAACATTTCTAATAATGTAGATAATGAGCTCCATATTCGTCCTATGAGATGAACACCTATCCCAGGACAGTCTTTGAGGACATTTATTTTAAGACATAATACACCAAACTCTTAAAGTACGATGTACTATATCTAACGGGCCTAAACTATCGGACATCTAAACTATCACAACATTTGATCCATTTAATTTATATTATAATATATATCACGTCCGCCACATAAATAGCACTCAGGAATTCGGATTATATATAACGGTAGTAACTAATTTGTAACCGGTTCTCTTGAATAAATCCAACGTGAAACAACTCGACTTTTATTGACGGAATACATCCTGAAATCGTAATACACAACATTCACGCGTGTTTTTCTAAATCATCATCAATCAGTTAAAATATGCACAGCATATTTATTTTGTACGTAATACGCACGTGTTATGATGATACATGATAGGCGCGCTGCATACGTCATTCGTATCCTCTCTCATCATTCTACACTGTCGTACAATTCCCTTTATTTGTTTTCGCATTCGTTCGGTTTACGAAAATACAATTGCGCCTAAAACCTCGGGCGCACGTGTAGCGCGCGCGCCAACTTGTATAATACAGATATAAATAATGTTCCCTCTTTATTATCCATGTTTTATTGTATTGTAACCGGGAGACACCGAAATATAATTGTAACACTTAACTTGGTACAGTTGTTGCCTGCGAGCAATCGTGTCGGGAATATTTAATTATGTATTAAAACCACAATACCGAGCATGCTTTACATGCAGATCGAAAAGTTTAACTTTTTCTTCTTCTTTGACAACCTCGTGAAACTCGAAAATCAATGATGGATTTTATTTACTACAGACCGCCATTCATCCCTTAATATATATTTATATTTATAGTACAGTCTACTATGTCATTTGTCTACATCTTATTAGCTGCAACTTTAAAATAATAAATATCATACTAGACGCCCCGAATTTAACTGAACTGATTGTATACAACATTCCTACGCGGAGTACTGTTCTGTGTAAATTCATCATACACTAATTTTAATAGGAATATACCCCACGCAAAGACTTCACAGGCATGGGAACGATCTAGGTCTTGTAGATATATTCCGATATTCAATATTTAAATATAAGAGTGATGTTTATGATGCTGTTCTGAGTCAAAGATACAACTGATTTTGATACTCAGCCATTCTGTGTCAAACCTATATTTTTATATTTTGTTTTGCTCGTGTATTTTTTATACCAAACATATTTTTTAAAAGCCCATAAGGGCTTAATATATAAATAAATAAATATACACGGAGAAATTTACCATTCAAATGTTAACAATGTTATTTTGCCTCCAGGGACGACGCATATTTGGCAGATCATCGGTAAGATAAAGAAAACTGGTAAGTGTTTGTTTGATTCGTAGGATCCACATTTCACGTTTGCCACTGAACTAGCCGGTGGAGATGTGGAGCGTTCGGCTCTACAGGGTGGCCCAAAAAAAGTGAGAGATTTTCATAACACATGAGTTATTTCAAAACATAATATAATTAATTACAATTCTAAGCCAATATTAAGCTAATCAGAAATTGTCAAAACACCCCATATTGCATATTCTATCCGGGCTGCTTGGTGGCCACGTGTCTGGCTCGATGAAATTAACATTCTCACGACGGAGAAAGTTGATTGTATTTCTCTCTGTGTGAGATGGAGCTCCGTCCTGCTATAATGTCCAGTTATGGCGACCGCATGTCGCTTGAATTACAGACATGTTCCCAATAATATTTACTGTTTACTTTAGCGCCTGGTTCAATTCACAACACAATTCTTCCCCATTCGAGACACACCAACTGATATAATTATATCACATATTACGAAATTTTCTCACTTTTTTTGGGCCATCCTGTATGTACATAATATAAGCAGTAAAATTAATAATTACAACGTTAAAAATTAGTGTAAGCTTACATACTTGTAATTCAATCCTTGTGGAGAGGCAGTAGAGAGACACAGGCTGATAATTATGATATTAATAATATATATGAATCCCATCCTAAACGATATTACTATTATCAGGAGAACACATTCTTATTGTGAAGTTGTAATTATTCAGAACAGACGGTCTGTGATATTTTAAATATGAATTAAATATATTAATTAGAAAGATATACATATAAAATCAATTTTCAAATAATGGAACGATTAAATGTATTAATATCAAAAAGGTGACAAATAGGTTCGAAAATTTGTCGCTAAAAATATCGTCGCTGTAGCATAGTTGGATTATGCACCTTCCCCTGTTCGATCCCGGTAGCGCAACAACAATATTTTTCGATAAAATTGATTTTATATGTATATCTTTCTAATTAATACATTTAATTCATATTTAAGATATTTATATTGTAAGAGTATGTAAAAATATATGCTTTCCAACGCATGCACACGTACTATTCGATTAAACAATTTTAAATATTAATTAAAGTTCGCAATATTATATATTTTTTAAATCTTTTTTCCCATTTTCGGCAAACCGTATCTCCCCGCCTCCCCTATCGGGAAACCACGGAAGGAAAAACGATTCATCAATCAAGTTTGACGGGTGTTAGTTGGGGCTGTTTCCGCTGGGAACCGGAAGAGCGCAGGAGACAAAACATCCCCCGCAGGAAATGCCCGGATGTTAAGCGTTCCCCACCTGTTACTGGAGGAAGATACGTCCCTCTGGAATCGCCTGGAAGGTGGCACCATATGTGACTTGACTACTTACTGGAAGACTACCTCTCCATAAAAACTACTCGGCGTTAATTTGCAGACTGGGAATTGCCTCAAAGGAACATCCCTTAGCAGTTTTACAAAATATTTATCAACTAGGTACAAATAAAATAATATGAGCAATCTTATCACGCAAGATAAATGTAATTATTCTTTTAACCCACTGATCGCGTTCATAAATACGCATGACATCTTTCATACGCGGCACTCATTAGTGGCATTATAATTTACCATTTTACAGTACGATAATGCAACATATTTATGATTTGTTTTTAAGAAATCGATTGCAAATGTTCTCAGGTATCCTCACGAACATAAACGAATACAGAAATCAGAACCATAATTACAAAATAACTTAAACAAAATTAAGTATCCATGAGAGAACACAAGAGTGCCTTACACCATCATTTGTGGTGATATTCTTTTGTAGGTAAATACAGCACGTACATGAATTTTTGAATAATTGTTATTAACCCATTGATCGCGTTCATAGACACGCATGACATCTTTTATACACGGCTTTCTTAGGTGGTATTATAATTTACGACTTTTCACTGCAATAAAGTAACAAATTTATGATTTGTTTTTAAGAAATCGAAAGCATAAGATTTTAGGATGTACTCCGTAAATAAAGACTCGGTAAATTTATTCCAGAGAACTGCTCTTAAAATATTCACTTGTGTGGCGGACGTGACATAAATAGGCCGTTATGCGTCAAGTGTTCTTAGGTACGGTATAACATGGAACTGCACCTAAGAACATGTTTTCTTTTGTAGGTAGATGCATTCTTGGATAATTGTTATTAACCCATTGATCGCGTTCATAGGTACGCATGATATCTTTCATACGCGGCCCTCTTTGGTGGTATTATAATTTACGACTTTACACTGCGATAAAGCAACAAATTTATGATTTGTTTTTAAGAAATCGATAGCAAAGATTCTCAAGTATCCTCACGAACGTAAACAAATACAAAAATCTGAACCATAATAACAAAATTATCCATGAGAGAATACAACAGTGCCATACACCATCACAAGCGCCATTTACGTGATACACGTACGTACTAGAGTGAAGTAGTAATCTGCGCGGGCGCTGATATCTGAGTCTAATGCACACTGAACACAAGTTTTTAAATACTGACATTAAATTTAAGTCTATAGTTTGAAACGCATTACATTCCACACGCATAAACTGTGTTTGAAAATTTGAATTACTGAGCGATACTGGATTTCGTGTTTGTTTATAAGATGGCTAATAATCCTTGATAAATATCGACAGATATCGGTAGGATAAAGATTCCAAATAATGTTGGCTCACCGCTCCGCATCTCGTATGTACGCGCTAGTGGCGGGCGAAACACGGCGACTCATATTTGAGTCACCCGCGCTGTGGGCATGTAAGGCGCGACTCATATACGAGTCACCCGCGGGGAATGGGTTAAAATAAAAAGGTTTTATTTCATCATACACAACACATTTTGCTTTACCAGATATTTGAACGATTTTGTACTGAAACATTATTAAATTACAATTAGCTTTAGATTAGAGAGCGCTACACGAAAGTGAAACCTAAATAATTGGCCAGAGAGTGAGAATAGATTGCAAACATTGCAGATGCAGGAAGAAATAAGCTAGACGGAAATAATTACAAATGAGGATGTCCTGAGGAAAGTGCGAGAAAACCATAATATCTAAACGCCATCTAAAATCGAAGAGGTAGATGGGACAAATTTTCAAAAACAACGCTCACGGTAAGACCGGGGTCAATTGTAACAAAATGCGAAATATTACTGTGAGAAATATATAGGAAACTAATTTTCTCAACAGTAGACAATTAAGTTGATGTTGCGTACAAAACATAGATGCCGGAAGAGTCTCGGGACAAGAAGGAAACTGGCACTCACCACAATCCGGATTCTGCTGACATCTCCAAAGATGTGGACTGTATATTTTAACACACTATATCGTCACTATAGACGCGAAGTCTCGAATTAGTATAATATCAATGGGGTCGGGGGGGGGGGGGGGTGGAGTGCATTATTTTCATAATTACAGTGCATAATTGTAATAAAACTATAAGACTCCTGACCCCTGACTCAAAACACAGAATTTAGACACAAAATAGTCGCATTTCAACCATTTTGTTAAAAGAAAAATAGTTTCTTTATTGTTTTCTAAATTTATAGTTCAAAGAATTTCACTATAATACAAAATGTATCTGATAAAAATTCTTACAATTTTTGTTAATTTTAATATTCAAAGATATGATTGTATGTTTGAGTTATTCATAAGAAACCCTTTCGCTATCCTTCAAATGAACTTTTCGAAGAATGACACGTCCTAGACATCCGTCAAATGTATATTCTCGGTATACTAAAACACTTTTACCGGCAAATTACGCATCCTCACTTAACAAGGACACAGGCTACCTGACACTCACTGTCTTGTGCCAAGACTTTTGCACAATGATTCCATTTGTTTCTAACACCAAAAATACATAACGATCTAAATGCAAAAGTGAAAGATGTGAAAGTGCAGTTCTAGCTCCAGGAAATGGGGAGAAATTACGCCCAAGAACTTTTAAAGTTCCAAACCTGAGAATAAAACTGCTACAACAGTATATTGAATTACCTATTTGCATCTCTTGTTAAACTGTTTATATATATATTGTACATTTATCATTGCACTTTACTTACTGTTATACCGGAGGAACACTGTCTGCTATAATACAGTAAATTACTAGTGTAGCAGGCAGGGTACCCAAATATATGTCTCACTTTCTTACTGATATGTTGTATTTACATTGCCAAATTTTATATGCAATAGTAATTAAAAATAAATAAACAACGAAAAAAATATATATTTGTATTAAATAGGTATATATTAAAAATAGAAATATCCCCAAACGGGAATATATACAATTTTGATTGTTCTCGACTCGCTAGCGTTTCAAACCTCTTCGTAAAATAAACACAAATATCGAAAGAAATATTTTGATAAATAATGATAAAAACAGAGCAATATCCTACTATTAACCTGATCGAAAAAACTTAATTTTAGCGTACGAAAAATTCATTTTGCAAATGCAACCAAAGT
Source organism: Eubasilissa splendida (assembly GCA_031772225.1). Taxonomy (NCBI): domain Eukaryota; kingdom Metazoa; phylum Arthropoda; class Insecta; order Trichoptera; family Phryganeidae; genus Eubasilissa; species Eubasilissa splendida. The sequence goes on from CM062857.1 coordinate 28,643,090, forward strand.
TGTCTGAGCTACCGGAGACAAGTCCGTACATGTCAAACGCGCCTCCTGACTGCGTGTCATATATGTACCTACTATAGTTTACGAATAGTTTTGCATTTATACTACTGCCCCCTAGTACAATTGACCCCTTTCTACCCTACCCCAGGAATGTAATTGAGGGAAGGTATAGACGTAATATATACTCAACTAACCGATGTTGATCAAGTTTGATAAAGTTTCCCATGCGTATTTACAATGTTACTTTATTTAATCACTTTAGAAGAAAATTATAATAAATTCCCAAATAAAATCTAAAAAAACAGCGATTAGCCTACCGCGCCTTTCTGCCTCACATACCTTAAATCCTTTGTCTAGAAATAGAGGCACTGAACATATATTTATTTATACTGTCATTATTGCGACTTAACATTAACAATTCTATACGTTTCTTGAACTGACGGGTTAATCTAAACATTCCTTTACGTTGTTCTCAGAAGCACCATCCAATTGTATACATTATTTGACCTAACGGGTTAATTTATATAATCAAACATTCTTTGTCTTCCTTATTTTGGAAGCCTAAGGACTTGTTAAAATTAATAAGCTTGGGTGCGGGGATATGTGGATCGCCTTTATACAAATATACTCATGTTTAGAAAAAGTGTTTAAAAGCGTAAAAAACCTCTTATTAAAAAAAAAACGTAAATAATCTGTGTTCATGTTTATCTACTCTCCTTACGCAAGTATCTGCTTTCCGTGTGCAAGTACCTACTTTCCTGCTTATTTATCAAACCCACATACCTTGATTAAGTACCTATTTACCATGTGCAAGTGCTTACTTAACTTGCGCAAGTACCTACTCACCATGTGCAAGTGCTTACTCAACTTGCGCAAGTACCTACTTACCATGTGCAAGTGCTTACTCAACTTGCGCAAGTACCTACTTACCATGTGCAAGTGCTTACTCAACTTGCGCAAGTACCTACTCACCATGTGCAAGTGCTTACTTAACTTGCGCAAGTACCTACTCACCATGTGGAAGTGCTTACTTAACTTGCGCAAGTACCCACTTTCCATATGCCTATAACTATTTTCTTCTCGCAAGTACCTACTTTCCTACTGCAAGTACGTACTTCGTGCAATTTTGTAGATATACCATTTTCCTTGGCGAAAACCTACTTTTCTTGTTTCTCCTTATGTAAGTGATTAATTTATCAGTGCTGTATTTAAATGTACATATATATTGAATTAATTAGCATGCGACTATTGCTTAAGGAATATGTCACAGTTCTTAACGGTGAAACTGCTTTTTTATGCATTTGGTTAATGGAATGATAGCATAAAAAATAACTTAAAACTTTGTTCAATTTTTAACTGATCATTACAATACTGTGCAACCAAATGACTGATCAAATTTATAATATATCAAATTAATTAAGTTCATTAAAAACACAATCTAAAGAGTAAAATTTCAATTATACGAATTTCATCATCATGACAGGCCCCTAAAAATTGCATTAATCTATGCAATTTTTAGAGACCTGTCAATGAAGTTCCAAAATACGTTGATATTAAAATAAAAAAGCGAAGCGCCATCTGCATTTTCAATTCTCCATTAAAAAGAACCTGTCAATGAGTCTATTTTTCTGAAGCTCAAAACTTTGGCGTCGAATTTATCGACGCTGCGTCCAGAGGCGTCGGGACGCTCCTCCCCCCATTCCGCTGCCCTCGCCCCGCGCAGAACATTAGGGGCGCTAATCTCCACTCTGCCGAGAGCTGACGTTAGGCGCCCAGCGGACAGGAAGCTTTTACTCAACCCTTAAACTACCGTAAAAATATCAACAGTTTTAATATTAACTATGTATTAAATAAACCCTGGTAGGAAATAGATCCCGCGGTGGACTGTATCTCTGCTAGTTATCGTTTGTTTGATGCAACACAATTTAGATGATGAAATATATATTTGATCTTAATTTCATGAGTTGGACACTACTTTGCACTTTCCTCGACTCGCACTAAAGGAAGAAAGTCTCGCTGCACTTAGGAGGTGGTCAGATGCTGTCGAATTCAATCTCCCGGTCCGGATAACGTTGAAGCACGGTGATTATCTATCTCGGCGAAACAACACGTGTTGACCCTTTGACACTCGAAATTTCACTCATCAAATGCGACCAAGTGAAAGGTCTGCCAGACAAGAACCGGTATACATCATGGCTGAAGTATTGGAATGAAGAATATTACAGATAAGATTTGATTTGCCTCAACAAACACCATGTTCAGTTTTCATAGAAGAGTAGGTACTCTACTACGAAAAAGTACTGTAAATCAGGGGAGGATTTATAGTACAGGAGCCTGTTGGGTGACCTCTAAAGAGTAATGCCTACAACCGGTACTCATGTACTTGCATACGTAAAAAAGATAGCCAAAGATAGCTAAACATCAATGAAAAGGGAACAAATTTGACAGAGAACCGAGGTATCGGATGTTACCTAAAAAATCTGCAAACTTAAGTAGCAAAGAGCTAGATATATATCTCGAAGAGGTGATAGATGGTAGAGAATATGAAGAAAACCCCAAAGGGTCCCACCCTATCCCGGAATCGTTTCGACAAAGCAACGCGTGCAATATTCTACAAAATCTTAAAAGGTTTTTTTGGACTATATTTAAAAATTAGAGCAGCTATTTAAGTTCCGGCAGTTAGTCACTAAAACATTATGGCGCCTCTTCATATTAACTTTTTTATTTTTCTTTATTTTATGCTGCCACAATTATTACATTTTTTATTTTTTTTATTACATTTATTTAGTTATTAATATTTTAATACCATCACAGGTTAGCTCCGGTATCATTGTGCCAGAACCATACCTGTACAATTTTACCTGAGATTCGTTATCATATTAAATTCAGAAGAGAAGCTATAGGAGTCACCCACCCCCAAAAGGGGATGGTCAACGTCACATTTATGTATTGAAGCCGCAGAACTCACCTTGTCCAGGTCACAAGAGGTGCGAGGGAGAGCCAATGGAATGGTAGTGTTGACGCAAGTCGAGTACTTCATGTGCATTCCGTCGATCCAATAAACCTGTCCCGTTCCCGTGGTCAGAAATATATGTCAACAGGCTTTTTTTATGGATCAAATGTGTCGCCGTGCATAAAGTCCAGACCACGAAAAAGCGGTTTTCTACAGCATCCTGAAGTGCAGTGATATCCAGGACTGAGATCAAGGTAGGCTAGATTCATCTGCCGTCATTCCTTTCTTGCTCCACGGGATCTATTCCCACCAGGTAGAGATTTTGGAATGGATGCCTCCCACTGATAGAAAAAGTGTTGGCTGTCATCAAACTTAGTTTAACAGCAATATTAAGAGAGACAGAGATGATTGGCGATCTTTGGAAGAGGCCTATATTCAGCAGTGGAGAGGCTGATGATGACGATAATGACGATGTCAGACGCATATCCATTCGAGTGCCAGCCAAGTCAACCAGAACTAATCTTACATTCAATCTTCCACATTACACCACCTTTACACCAATGCCAAACAAAACTCATTTTTCTAACGAGCGCCTCAATTAAATCTAAATTCAATACATAAACTTTATTGTTCATTTTATTTTTATTTTTATCACTCAGATTTTATTCCTATCCCATTTTCCTTTTCCCTCATCCTCCCGTTCCCCTGGAATATATTTTTATTATATTTTTATAATTTATTTCTTTCTGTTTATATTTATATTCTCAACTTTTTCTCTCACATTTCTTCATTTTTACATTGTACTCACTGTATAAAGTATATTGTATCTTCTGAGAAAACATGTAACTACACTACACTTCTCTGATCTGACCTCAGGTAGAATATAATTCAGTCATATGGTCTCCACACTTCATTGTACACTCGACGGCGGTTGAAAAAATCCAGAGAAAGTTTCTATCTCTAGAATTAAAAGGAATGCTGAACTTTACGGGGTCATACGATAGGCCTAGATACCCTCGCCCCTACCACGAAATCACTGACTGCATCCATAGCGCAGTTTTTGGCACTTAAATTAACCAATTGTGTAAAAGTAAACTTCATTCGTAAATCGACAATCAGCTTACGCAATACAGTGTGTAATAATACAAAACCAAAACCTTCGATTGATATCAACACCCCCAGGGCCTGTATATTTTCCATCAAAACTTATATAACTAATGACCGACCTTATATTTCTACACAGGATCATCAATGGAATGATTGACTGCCCCCAGATTGTTGGCCTGACACAATTCATTGTTTTATTACAGTGGTAATGTCGGAACTCATGCACTAGCTAACTCCGCAGTCCCCAGATTGCAAGTTTAATTATTTATAGGACTACATTATTGCAACGCATGTTGACACTATGAATTTTTTTTCTTTTGTGTATTGCACTTCTGTTATAATTTTCTGTCATTTTACAAATTCTGTTAATGCCTGAATAGAGCGTGTATAATAATAAATAAATTATTGTTTACTAAAACTATGTTTTCTGAATAAAATATAGAAGCTAAACAGATGATAATGATCCAATTATAACCTAATCGCAAATTGTTAAATTTGTAATAGTATTTTTATTATATTTGAAACTGGATATCGGCAGGGTTAAGGTTGGACTGGCAGCAAGTGATGTTTACTATGAAACAAATTCGGTCAAAAATCCCAAATCAATGGACTCAAAGCGACGCACCACCCGGGGCGGAAAAATGAAGTAATTCCAGAATGAAGTAATATTCTGTAAAAGGTTTTTCACGACCCCGGTTTACGTCAGAAGACATGAATACATTTTATTAAGTAGAGACATGAAAGCCTTCGAATGAGGGCTTTGTAAATGGGTCGGTTCACAGATTGTTTTTTGTTATGTCGTGGGATTTCTTTCTCTTCCCGGTAGTCGGGTTCGAAGAAAAAAAATTAATAATGCAATTATTTACCTTTTTCTTCATCAGGGTGACAAAAAAAAATAACAAAAACTTTGTGTGCAACCACTAAATTTATTATACGTCAACCGGTTTCGTTTATTTCAAGCTTCATCAGGACGTATTTAAAACTGATCATAAATACAAAAATAGATAGAAACAAAAGAACATCAAGGGAAACGGAATGCGAAAGAGAGAGACAAAATACATATACAGATAGACGAAACATTAAGGTAGGGGAAAATACAATGTTGATGGATGTTAATTTGATTATTAAGAATTGTCATACCACTATTTATTGCCATTTCTTAATAATTTGTTTAATATAATATGTCAAGCCACAAAGTAATTGATTTCTACGAAAATATAATTCTTATGTTTTCAAACTTAGTTTTAAATAAATACAATGTTGTTGAGGTTTATCATCTCCACAACCATCAACACTGCCGACTGTTCCTGAACGCACCCTGAAAATATCTGGGTGCAAAGCAAAAGCTCTTTTAGCGGTATAGTAGGAAAGGATCGACAGTCAGGGTGTATTAGATAAAGATTTCAATACCGTATTACTGATTTATTCTCGTCCGGAACGGAAACACACTATTAATTAAAGGTATATATGAAATTCTACTTCGGTATACTTTCAAAATGGTACTTTGGTCAACTTGGTGATTATGACGCCAGATGGCCTACACGTTGTGTTTCGTCATACTCTCATCTGTCTCATAACGTCGCCGGTACCGCCCAGATATTGACAACAATAATGTGCACGAGCAGCCGCCCAGCACGCCGATCTTTTAGCCTCACTTCTCTCAGCCGGCTCCAGTAGACGTTTCACGTTTTGCACCGCATATATTTAATCTTTATTTGTGCCTTTATCGGCAATACATATCTATCAACTGTCACACACACACTCCGCGATATCGTCCTCAAACGAATACAGTGGAGCGCTGGCAGAAATAGGTCCCCGGCTTCCACATACACAACCTTCTGATCAATACTCTTTTATAAACACTCATACAATTGTAAGTCACACAATTGGTGACCCATTTGTTTATTATTTTTAAAAGATCCGTTTAATATTAAAAATAGAAATAATCAAATTAGAAGCGAATGTAGTACTGCTTGTATCAAATACGATAGAATATAAGAAAGGGTCGCTGGGATGGTTTGGTCATAACCAAGGAGGGGATGGTAAAGAACATTTCGTCACCGTCAACAGCAATACCACATATCTCAATTTTTTTCAAATAAAATATTTATATCATTGTATTTGAATTTTCGCGGGGAATCGTTCTATATCACTAGTTTCACGATAATGTTCGCTAGGGACGTGCAAATCAAAGAAATGTCATCTGTAACCTCCCCCTGTCAACTGCGCACAAGTCTAGGAAATTGTACCTAGGTTTAGTTCAGTTTCAGTTTATAAATAATCTACTCCTCTCTACAACTCTAGAAAGGTAAGTAATACTTGAATAATTGTACAAAAATCATTTAAAACTAGTTCTGTCTCTCTCTTGTAAAGTACACAATTCTTATATGATATGTGGTATCGAAGGCGAACATGAGGAAGGTGGAAAACCTGGTCATGACCAAGGAGGGGATGGTAAATAACGTATATGAGACGGGTGTAGAAGGCGAATAGGGGGCGCCCGAAAAAGAACTGGTAATGGTAATTTTATTATATTACAGACAATACATATTATATATGAAAGTGGACAACGCAAGAAAGGCGTAAGAAAGAAGAGTGTGGCATTCTGTCTTATTTGTCTACCTATGCGGAGAAACAAAATAATAAAACAAACGGATAAGTCGGAGAAAGAGAAAATAGTAAATACGTAAGCATAATAAGTTTTTGACGCTTTGACCAAAATAATTGTCTCTCTTTCTTGTTTTTAAATTTATCCTTTTTTATCGGAGAACCATTTTCCATCTGTATCTGATCTATTTACCGATACTAGAACAGGGCACATTTTAATATTAGAATGTACTAAGGAAAAGCCAATTATTTTCGTCAATAACGATGATAAAAATAAAAATAATTCATACCTAGTGCTTAAAAATTCAGACATCGCCAAAAGTATTTGATTCACGTTACAAAACTGGGCAAACTCAAAAAACATGGTCTGAAAACCCTAGCGCCTGTAATATGCTAATGTATTTCTTCTATCATATTTAAAAAGTGCATTTTTGTTGATGAAATGCTATTCTGGACATTATTCAGAAGATATATGTTGGCGTCGGCATTCATTTTCATTTGTCTTCTTCCCTTCTGATATATTGGTGGTGTAAAAGACCTACGTCCTTCCCTTTCAGCGGTTAGACAGTGTAAAACATGAGATCCGCGGGTTCTTTTACCTTGACCATACATACTCACGTCATTTTTGTCACATTCTGTCTATATCCTAAACTGGGAAAAATATGAAATAATACCCGGAGGTGATAAATAAAATATGTTAGTCATTAGTAAAAGTAAGACATCTAATCAAGAAAAACACAAGACTACAAGAAATATAACAAATCCAGACGACAAATCCTTATCTCGTCGGGTTGGGCACGAGTTCGACGTCCTTCTTATATGGGACACCAGATGTCTTGGCATCATATCACGCTTTGGCCCGCAGCATCCAAGGCGACGCGATCAGATTCGTAGACGTGATTTGTTGTAGATCATCATGATAAAATTTGTCGTCTTTAGTGAGGCAACTAACTTCAAGGTAAATCCAAACTATAAATTGAAGTTAAAAAACAAAGGTATTCACCAGTGGCATAAATCAGAGGCAAAGACCAGAGGGAAACGTCTCTTGTTCGTATAAATATTATTTACCATGCTATTAGATTAACAAGTTAATATTGAATTATGCGCTAGTGATTGAACAATAAAAAATACTTACCCTCTGGGTACAGTGAATCACACACAGTTACATTTTAGTCTGACAGCTTTGGCGATGATTTGAAAATGAACCATAGATTTCAACCGTTTTTATAAGCTGAAATATGATACCAACTTGAGGGTAACTATTCTTTCTTTCTATTTCTTTCATTTCTTAATAGGTTATAGTACCGGGGAAATATTAAAGTGTGTCTCCTACTGGAGGTTGCTGGGATGGACAATGCCGGGAAGAGCAGTGGCTAGAAAGACCTAACGAATCATTCTACTGGCTCTCCTACGCACTTCTTGCGACCTGGACAGGGTGAATTTCTGCCGGACTGTGAAAAAATATATAATATTGACGAATCCAAACGAGAGTAAACAGCTCTCAAAACGATTCGGAATATGGTGAAAATAAATACTTACTCATTAATTAGCCTTATGGAAGCGGCAATTTAAATCCCCTGCCATCATCGTCATCCCGGCTGACCGACGATACGTCAATGTCTTCAGCCAGGTACAAGGCTTCCTTCAAGAGAATTTCCGGAGACTGAGATCGAACATCCCCAACTCGCTTCGCTAACTCTTTATACTCCGGTATCCCTGTCCTAACCTTTACTCAGTAAACGACAATACACAAACCCGCGTTTCATTGCATCACTACTCCTAGAGCTCCTTCGATTTTTAATGTTTATTATGGACGCACGCCTGAAATTTCTTGTCGATTGGTATTGGTCATTTATGTTGTGTGAATGTTGCCGATTTCGTAAATTGAAGGATCGCTGTCAAACCACAGTTGGAGCTCAATTGCGGTCAGTACATCGTCCCGTAAGGAGTGCGCATTTCGGTCGGTCGGAATACTATCCAGATATAAGAATAACAATAACATCGGATAAACCCACGACACCAGAGAAACAGCTGTATTTATTCTGCATACATGACTATATTATCAATAAGAAGCCCGGGAACAACAGCTGTCAAAGCCATTCACGGAAACAATCATTTGTAATTCTTTCAGTCCAGCTTATTCTTCGCATCTCTCTCCAACACCACATCTTGGACGTTTCCAACCTATTTCCCTCTCAATAGTCCTTATTTCATTATCGCATATAACGTGCTTGTTGTCTAGTGGTTACGATACTTACCTGATGATCTAGATCGATCTGACGATCTTGCTAGGTGATCTTAAATTATAAAAAGTTTTAATTGTGTTTACACGAGGGGGTGGGGAAATAAGGGATGCAGGAACGGTGAAAAGAATTCGTGAGATTGACAGGAATAAGGAACAGGGGCTGGCTGAAGGACCACCAAAACCAGTGGAATGTTCCTATCGTTATATTCTTCCACTGGATCCACAGGTCTTTCGGCTCCAGGACATGTACAACGCTGTTCAGCGTGATGGACATACACTACGTTTTGGCACGCATGATAGCGAGGAACCAAAACACACACAATAAACGATCAGCCCCACACAGCAGGACGATAATTCAAGTCAACAATTCGTTCCCACAGAAGGACGAACTTGACACGGTAACAATGGTAAACGCTTACTTGACAGTTCTAAAGTAAAACTTAGGTACAACTACTACAAAAACCATAGAAAACACGACCATAGATAAAATCGTGTTCTGGTATATATGAGGAGGAGGTAGTGGACAAGAACCATTCTATGTCGCGTTCATGTTGCGCGTTCAACGTTGGATAATCATAAAGATTAAACAAATTGTATATTTCGTAATTACTAAGTTTTCATAGCTTCTGGCGTCATCTGTGATTCTACTTCCTACATATTTGTATTAATAGTTTTCCAATATTTACTAATGTTTTTCTCTAAGATATTTGAGAAAAATATTATAATTTAATCTCTCTAGCTGTTTACTAGCTCTGTAAGTTATGGTTTGGAGTCCCAGCGATAGCTATATTTATTCGATTGATAAATCTATATTTGTCTCAATTCATTTTTGTATTATAATTTATTTAAAAAATAAAGTAGTAATTTATCTAAATTCTAGTAAATCAGAGTAGCAATACTAGTAGGTACGTACTGCACTACCGCCCGATAAACTAAAATACACTTCCAACTGAAAATGAACGAAAAAGTCTACTAAAAACTATTTTCAGTTCACAGTGCAGAAGTCGAAATGTGTCGCCAACCGTTACGAAATGCATATGTGTATGTGTATACATCTACACCTCAAACTTCAATACAAACCTTCTCCCAATTTCTATTAAATTAGAACAAATATTATTAATTATTAAGGAGAACACATTCTTATTGTGAATTTATAATTATTCAGAACATAGATCTGTGATGTTTTAAATACAAATTAAATGTACTTTTAAAATAAGCAATATTATCTTTGTGGTTAAGATTCATATTTTTATTTATTATCTTTATTTTATTAACCACTAAAATGAGTTTAAATACATCTACCGGTTTCAAAAAATACCATTTTCTTCTTCAGGGTGTCATAACTAACTAAAACATATATTGTTTCTTTGACGGAATCTATTTTTAAAAAATCTATTCTTAAAAAAAAAAAAAAATTTTTTTTAGTACCTAACTCAAATCATTACTTAATACAAATTTACTAGAATAATTTTTAGGAAAATATTTTAGAATGGGACTCGTAGTTAAATTTAGTTGGTTGTTTCCATTTTATCTATCAAGAGATCGATGTCGTACAACAGGAGTCAGTTGTACAACAACAGGCAACAGTCCTCAAGCTGATATCAATATGGCTAAGACCGAAAGGAATGGAGTCATATTGTGCACCAACTAGATAGATCATCAGACTACGTCACTTAGTATTATGCACACAATGAAGAAGAAAATTCTTCTTTATTCTAATGATTGAATAGTGGCTGTTTACGCGCGTGGCCGCTTTTCTACGAATGGCCAATTGCGGTCAGTCTCTCGTCAGAAGAGGATCTCTTAAATCGGCGCTCCGAAGTTAATAGTTCGGTCGGTCGAAATACCCTAAGTTCTTGTCTATAAGCCGCGGCTTATCTATGAAAAAAAGTAGTGAAAATGCAAAAATAGAATATCGGCTTATACATAAGTCCGGCTTATACACAAAATCAATTTTATTAAAAAAAGTTGTACATTTTTAAAAATTAATTTTTATTAAAAAAAAGTTGTACATTTTTAAAAAAATAAATTATTAATTAAAGCCATCAAATTCTTCGTCAGATTCAGTATAAAACAGGTCAAACATCTCGTTAAAGGATTCTGGAATTTCATATTCGATTTGATCTTCGGTTTCTTCTTCAGATTCTTCTTCACTATTAGTCACAGTTGTTAGCGCTTCGGTTGGATATTCGCAAATATTCGCGGCTTTAAATCCATTTCTAATGCAATCCGCGGTTACTTCACTCCAACATTTGTCGATCCATTGACATACTCCAGCACAAGAGGCCCTTTTGATTGGTCCAGACTTAGTGAACCATTGACCATCCAGTCCTCCCATTTCTCACGCATTTTGGCTTTAAAAGATTTATTAACGCTTAGATCCAGTGGCTGTAATTTAGATGTCAGTTCCCCAGGAATAACAGCCAACTGTGAATACTTTGCCACCCTTTCTTTGACTTCTTTTGTGATGTGAGGTCGAGTCGTAAAAAGCGTGCGAGCGCACCGTGCGTGGCTGCAAGCTGGATTCAATATGCGACGGGGCTTAGTTATAGTAAGTTCGGCTTATCTATGAGTCCGGCTAATCTATGATAAGATATCTATTTTAAAATTCTTATGGTTTTTGGTCTCCGGCTTATATACGAGTCCGGCTTATAGACAAGAATTTAGGGTAATACGCGGATGCAAGAAAGGAGCACATATCAATCAACATCGGAGATCAACTGACAAACAGTGGAAGACCAAAGCAAAAATCAGTCCAAGTTAGTGGTGATTTTTATTATTGACGGTTATATTATCAATAGAAATCCCTACGATAAACTAAGCTATCGAAGGAATTTACTAAAACATAGTCTATGAAGCTTTATAGACTATCAATTGAAAATGAAAACTATGCTCTCAATTTCCAGCTCGATCACTACAATTTAAATTAATATCAGCTTTCGCATCTTGACGGAGTTCACCGCGACGCCATGTCATTATGAGATGCTTTATTAACCGTTACACGCCCCTGGAGATAATCATGCCATTCTCGTCTGTACTCTGATCATGTTCCCAGACATTTATATTGCTTTGCTTTATTTATTAATACCAGACAAGTCGAGTATTCAAAAAGATCTCCGGGCCTAGTTTGAGTTTGACAGCTTTTTTTAACGCAAATTTGAAAGAAAACTGATGCATTCATTGCTTTGGCTTTCTAAATCTTCTCCACTGCTCTAAGTGACAATTTCCTTTGAAATTTAAATGGTATTGATATGTAACATTTTGGTCCTGTGGCAGATGCATCCCCGCTCGTAGGACCAAAATATCAGAAGGATGCCGGATGGCACTGCGGAAGAGTAGAAGATCACTTTGTTCCCGATTTCCGAAGGCGGCGGTTGATCCAGCTCCAGCGATGACAAATTGCTGAAAGACTTTAATTTTATTTTATTTAGGAATTTTGACAGTGTAAACTTAATATAACTAACATAATAAATATATAAGTATGTTTAGGGTGCAGAAGATAAATAAATAGAAAAAAAGAGGGATAAAGGGTGGGGAGGTTGCAACTATTGTTGCGGTAAAGGGATAGCAAGATGTGTTTATAGGTAAAATGATTGGCCAAAATTGAGATTGTGGTGGTTCATAAAAATGAACTCTTTAAGCGTAGTAAGGCTAATGTTGAAAAGGTCAATTTAGTATGTAAGATGTTCTACTTCTAGGAATGTGGAAGAGTGCGGACTGCCGGGTCGATCTAAATGGTATGTGGAAAGATATTATTTCTAATATGGCCTTGCAGTAGTTTGAAGAGAAGTATTTGGTCAGCACGTGTTCTTCAATATTCAAGGGTTTTTATATTGTTGAAGTTTGCTGCATCTAAATAGGAGTTGAATGAAAGATTAGATCAACATGAGCACGAGCATCGTACAAGAGGAAGGGATAGACTGAGACTGCCATTCAGGAAGAAGACCAAATCTCAGAAATTGATTATGTGTAGTGCGATGAAATTTTTTCATGAAATGCCAGAAAACATAAAGGAGGAGAAATTGAATAGATTTAAAGTGAAATTGACCAAATATGCAAAAGATAAGTTTTAGTAAAAGAAAAGACTTTAATCTTGTTTATATTAGAGCATATATAGAAGTGCTTATTTATTTTTTATTTTATTTTATTTTTTTATTAATATTAAAAATATAATACAATTTCAATAATCAGTGGATATATACATATATATATTTTTTAACATTTGTTTCTTCTCTATGATAGTAAGACTCGTGTATAGAGAAGGAGTATATTCGAGTTAATTAATGTTTCAGTCAGTCTGTGTACATATTTTTTTAACTTCAGTTACAAATTTATGATATTCCGTAATTTTTCTAATTGTGTGTAAATGGAGATTGTTAAAAAATTTGATACCTTGATAAATATATTGATTTTGAGTTGCGGTATATTTTAGTTTTGGGATATCAATTTGATCTCTATATCTTGTAGATCGGAATTCGCTTCTAAAATTTAATTGATTTTTAATTTTGTAAATTTGAATTATTGAATTCTTTAAATATTTTGTATTCATTCTAATCTCGCAATATATGTAATCTGCCATGGACTGCCATATATGTAACCCTTTGGTCTACCAAAGGCAAAGAGGGATACTAAATATCATTAACACACTTCAAAAACATTAATTTATATTTTGTCACTAATATTCGTTCACGCGACACTTTAAAGATCCAATTTCCAAAAGGTTCCAATCCGGACAAGTTGAACGTCTGATTATCATGGAATCCACAAAGAGGACAGCTTCTGGGAGACGAAACACCGAACGTTGTGTGTAATGAGCTATCTAATTAAACACGACGTTCTAATCTAAATTAATCAAACATTATCGAGGAAAAATTGTGAAACCTTATTAGTTATATATTTTCACATAATGTATAAAAAATAAAGTTCTAGAACAGACTAGCATCTACATATATATAATAGAATTATAAAGAGTCTTTGCACAGTATGGGTGACCAGAGAGAATAGAACTCTGTTATGTATTGACACACTCTTTTGCTTTTTTCGAAGCTTCTAACGGGACGTTCTTTCAATATCTGATGCAACCGATGCAAGTCACCGATCACAGTGATGGAATCAAAAAGGATGGGTGGATTGAAAACAGGGAATGGAATGAGAAATTCCTTCGATAGCGAACCAGAATGGATTCACGGAACCACAAGAACCACCCGACTCACCTATTTGATGATGTCTCCGGAAGTCCATCTAATATACGAAACTGATGATTTTCAACATTCACAACTTAATGTCGACTGGCGGGCCCTTGACAATTACCAGTAATATAACTATTTGAGGGGCGTTGCGCCTACCTGTAAGTTTTATGACACTACCTGCTCGGGCTCCGACGAGAAGATCACATGCTCAGTGGATATTTGTATTAGGGCGTCTGTTGGTGCGTGAGAATATGTACATTATTCGTAATATTTTTATTATTTAACTTCATATATCATATTTAAAATGAAATCTCCCACAAAACGGTTGAAAAATCAAAAACTTGAGGTGGGTCTAAAATGACCCACCGCCGCCGGACGTGTTTAGTTTTGACCCACCGGGATGTGGGTGTTAAAAAACCGATTTACCTTGCATAGATTGAAATCTTTACCAATGTTGAAATCATTGAATCTATGCAATTTTATCAATCAAAAAACACGAGCTGTTGCAAAGCGACTTTACTCTTTGACAGTTCACAATACAAAATGGCGGGTTACTGGTTGGAGTTAGCTGTTTTGCGTTCGAGTGATTTCATGTGTTTTATAATTGATGGGAATTTTTCGCTTTTTGTGTACCATAGAACAATGAAAGAGGAAAATAATGCCATCAAAAATAGTTTTTTGACCTTGGGTGGAGATATGGATTCGTATAATATATCATACCTCCCTTGCGTAGATAAGTTTGTCTGGCTCGAAAAAATATTTATTTATTAAAAATAAGTACGAAAGTCTCCCTTGGAGGGAACTGAAACCTGGTATAGATGCTATTTTAACAGTATAGTGCGCATTTCAGTAAAGACGGAATCAAATGCAGATTTTGACAAATCTTAGGTCGCAAATATAACCAAAAATCGTCGTTTTGACATTGCGATTAAGAAAATGCTTCATTCTATGGTAAGCACTTACCATAGACAGCAAAGATAAGAAAAGATGACAAATGTCAATATACTCGCCAGTCATCTCGCACGATTTCGCTTAAATATGTTTTTTTTCTTATTCTTAATAATTACAATGTGCACTTCATTTCAAATCGAATATATATTTACGTAGTCATTGAATATTTATATATTCTCTTTAATAAGAGAAAACATTTGAGTAACTTTAACCCAGAGATAAACGGCGTCCAGCGGAAAATTTTCAAGTTTAATATTATATAATAAAAAAAAACTACAATGTTATTCTCATATTTTATTTATACAAAATGAAGTATAACGATACTGATTTAACGTTTTGTAAACAATATCGCCTAAATGCCGTCCATTTCTCTCAAGACACTCTTGCAATCAGACTCTTGCTCTTGCGAACACGCGAGAGCAAAGCGTTGGTTCAATGGCAGAAACTTCACGGCGGATATTTTCTTGCAGGGCCTGAATTGTTCGAGGATTGAAGGTCCGGTGATCGAGGTGCCCAGGGTATGTCTCCGTACTTGCTGATTAATTTATTGTGAAAAATTCCCTTCAGCTTCTCCATTGAAACTCTAGCTGTGTGTGGAGTGGCCCCATCTGGCTGAAATTGTGTTCTGTTGTTGAACCCGGGAAACAGATGTAGTTGCGGTACCAAAAACTCGTCGATCATTCGGCAATACACGTCAGCAGTGACTTTCTCACGCTGGTTAAAAAAATAAAGGCCAATTATTCCTCGGGCAGAAATTGCACATCACACTATCGTTTTTGGACACTGCAAACGTTTTTGATGGCGTTACCTTAGGTTGTTGGGGTACCAGTATCTCATGTTCTGTTTATTAACAAAGCCATCGATATGAAAATGAGCTTCGTCAGTAAGAAATATGTTTCCAAGCTTTTCCAAAACGTTCCATCATCGTTCTCGCTAAGGTTTCACGTAAAGAATAGTCATTTCCGTTGAGAAACTGTACGATTTGCATTTTGTATAGTCTAGATTATATATCTGTAGTTTCTTTTTCAAAATAACGTGCATTGTTGATTTTTTTATTCCAGTACAGGCTGCAATCTTCCTTATCGATTTACGCGGATTGCGCATAATTTCACGTCAATCTTGAGCCACAAGTTCTGGCGTCGCTGCTGACGTTGATTGTCCCGGAGGAGCTCGTCGAATATTAAAGTGAGTACAAAAAGCGCGACGCGCACGAACCAATAAATCACCGCACTTTAAATATTGCTCAACTGCGAACGCGCGGTGCGCTCCCGACCAGTGACTCATTGCGACTGGCAATCCCGCAAATCACGCGCGTCGAACAATATCCTTCCCACTTTCCTCACCCTGATGATGTACGAGCAATTACAATTTAAGCTTGAAATTTTTCCGCTGAACACCCTATATTAAAAACACGTTCGACATTTTTGCTACTTTGGTGAATATTTTTTTACTGGCAAATAACACTACATCCAAGACGTCCAATAAGTCATAGTTAATAGACAGGGAAACGCAATATATAAAATATCTTATTGATGTAAAGGTGAAATTCTAAGTTTTCGCGACAAATTAGACTGGAGGAACCTCTGAAAAAACATTCTAAGTTTAAAATATTGTTCATTTCTTTGTTTTATTTCTCTGCGATTATTTGTACCTACAGCTACAAATTTAAGACGATTACCAAACATTACACAATCCGAAGTTCGGTACAAATCTTCCAAGTTGTACAGTCTCCGCTGTAAGGCCGTCTCAAACGACCAGGGGAATATAAATGGCGAGTAGGAAAAGCCTGGAGATACTCATTTGTCTCTGTACCGGTATATAAACCGGATCCATTCCGGTTGAGGCGGACCGTTTCGGTTATAATGAACCGCCAGCTCGATACGGAGCGGAGATGTTCGGGAAGAATTAAAATTTATGGGCTGTTTTCACGTCTTTCAGGCTTGAGATCCAACAGGAATGCCGTAATCGTAGTATGAAATGTGTACGTTTACGATTCGGTCAAAGGTCGCCCGCTACAAATTCAAAATCGTAACATTTTTATTTGTTTTAGATTGTTCGGAAAGTGTTGTCTGATTTTAACCGTCAAATTCATTTAAATACACGTTTATAGTAAACAAACTTTGTAATGTACAGAACAAAGACTATGTATGTGTTATCGTTCGTTATCTTTTTAGGTGCAGGTTATTTCAATCTTAATATTTTAATTGACTGACAATGATTATGGATAAATTCGTAAAGGTTACGTATTAAGATTTTAGGATGTACTCCGTAAATAAAGACACGGTAAATTTATTCCAGAGAACTGTTCTTAAAATATTCACTTGTGTGGCGGACGTGACATAAATAGGCCGTTATACGTCAAGTGTTCTTAGGTACGGTATAACATCGCACTGCGCCTAAGTACATGTTTTCTTTTGTAGGTAGATGCATTCTTGGATAATTATTATTAACCCATTGATCGCGTTCATAGGTACGCATGACATCTTTCATACGCGGCCCTCTTTGGTGGTATTATAATTTACGACTTTACATTGCGATAAAGCAACAAATTTATGATTTGTTTTTAAGAAATCGATAACAAAGATTCTCAAGTATTATTAGCGCCGTTTAATGTACTCACGCACACCGTGTTAGGTTATCAAAATATATCCTTTCCTTTTCTCTTTCCCAACCTATTCTCTAGGCATGAATGAGAAAGAAGATATCCCTGCAGTTTTAATACGCCCGAACGACTTCACTGCTTTTTTTGGAACCGAACACGGCACTCTAATTAAGAAAATAATTATAATTTAATCCCGCTAATAGAAACAAAGAATTCCTTTAACGCGAGTGTCAACAAGTGTTTTGTTACACAATTCTGCGTCGCGAGTGAATTGGTGGACCCAGGGAGACAACCAGAACCAGCTTCTAGAGATAGGCAGATATACAAGTAAGTGCCATCCTTTCTTTATCTTCCGATATTTCACAAAATTCCAAGTATCCTCACGAATGTAAACAAATACAAAAATCTGAACCATAATAACAAAATTATCCATGAGAGAATACAACAGTGCCATACACCATCACAAGCGCCATTTACGTGATACACGTACGTACTAGAGTGAAGTAGTAATCTGCGCGGGCGCTGATATCTGAGTCTAATGCATACTGAACACAAGTTTTTAAATACTAACATTAAATTTATCTCTATAGTTTGAAACGCATTACATTCCACACGCATAAACTGAGTTTTAGTATTTGAATTACTGAGCGATACTGGATGATACGAGGACTTTTATTATTTATTTAATTTAGCGAAAATACAATGGCAAAATAAATTCAATTTTTAAATATATGGTTACATACATACATGGTTTTTCTTTCGCTTACCTCTCCAAAAAAGAAACCAGCTCTTGTGCTTGGAGAGGGAGTTACACTACAATAATTTTATATAATACCTTACATATTCTATTCATTGTCCATTTGTGTGCTTCTGGAGTATTCTGTAATACTGTTTACTGTCCAATTATATGTTTTTG
The DNA here is from genome assembly GCA_031772225.1 of Eubasilissa splendida. Lineage (NCBI taxonomy): Eukaryota > Metazoa > Arthropoda > Insecta > Trichoptera > Phryganeidae > Eubasilissa > Eubasilissa splendida. Next base: position 28,661,657 of record CM062857.1, read on the forward strand.
AAGTGTTCATTTAGCTTCTTTTTAAACTCTTTTATATCCTTTATTTTTTTAATTTGTGTAGGGAGGCTATTGAAATTTGTTATCCCTAAATACGAGTATATAGAATTTTGCTGATAGTGTTTGGTGCTACATTTAGGGATTTTAAAGTTATTTTTAAACCTTAATGATGTGCTTGTTTCAAATTATTTCGTATTTGTTTATAAGATGGCTAATAATCCTCGACAAATATCGACAGATGTCCAAATGATTGTGGTACGATTTTCACCGCTCCTCAGAACATATCACTCATATTTGAGTCACCCGCGCTGTGGACATGTAAGGCGCGACTCATATATGAGTCACCCGCGGGGAATGGGTTAATTAAAGTAAGAACCGTTTAATTCCATATATTTATAACAACAATTTACATTGATTTTTTTACGATTTATGCCTGTACAAACAGATTTCAAGTAGATTAGAATCCAAGAATCCGTTAAAGATATTTTTATACTTTTAAAATTAGCAATATTAACTTTGTGGTTAAAATTCATATTTTTATTTATTATCTTTATTTTATTTTTATTTTTTTTAAATTATATTTTTTTTAAATAGATTCTGGCAAAGAAACAATAATATATGTTTCAGTTAGTTATGACAACCTGAAGAAGAAAATTGTATTTTTCGAAACCGGTAGATGTATTTAAACTCAATTTATTGGTTAATAAAACAAAGATAATAAATAAAATAAAAAATAAAGATATTTTTTGTTATTGATTTTCTTGTTGAAAAATAGAAAATAGTCGTGAAGCAAGACTCAATTTTTGAACCAACGCCGCACTGTTCAGGATTGGTTCCTTCACCCAGTGTTTGGTGCTGTTTCAGATACATCTCAATCAAATACACGCAATTCTTATTTTTTCAATCTTATATCCAACAGAAATCAGAATTATCAAAACTAATGCTCTATCGGGGTGACATCTGCTTTTAGATTTTTCAATATTAATTTTCAATTCAAACGAAGCTAAGAGCGTTCCGGACAAAACTGTGTTTTTAAAATTTTAAAATTTAATATATTGATATGTCATTTCTTTATTTTTAACTAAATTGTCTTAAAATTATAACGGACATATATTTTTAATGTAAATAGTGTGATTTTATTTTTATTTTTTGTTAGGTATTCGATATTTACATTTAAAGATATTCGTCAAATGAATGGGAAAAAGAAAATATTAAGAAAATTAAGAAGAAAAGCGATTTTCTACAAAACCAGTCGAAATCAATACATAGATAAACAAGTTTCTTGTAGATTTTTGATTTAAATGCCTTTCTACAGTGTTACTGCTACAAATATCATATTTTACCCCGGAATAAGCGTGAAAACTGCAAAGGAAGGTTGTTGCTTTCGGCGGGGATAAAATGCCACCCTCCCTCGCTATCCGGCCACTGCACCCACCCTTCACACTCAACATTACGGACTCCTTTGCACCCTTTGTGCCCTGCATTTAAATAATGTGCTTCATTGCATTCCATCACAGATTTAATATAAAGTTGAATATTATTCAGCAGTTCTGAGATATCCATAAATAGAAGAGTCTAGTCTAGACTGTATGGACGTAGAGATATTAAAAAGAAATAATTATCTTTCAAAATGAGTGAACGTTGAATTCAGCCATATCAATTCGTGATTTTCTTTTCAAATAAAGCTTCATACAAGTACCGAAACATTTAAAATTAATAATATATAAATATTTTACACTTAATCGAATTAGTATGAGACACATTGAGACAAGTTTAGTTGAAGTAAATCCCAATGTATTATATTTTCATAGAAAGCAATCACTTTGTGGTTTGACACATTATATTAAATAAAATAACAATCACTTTGTATGAAACCACCAAATTTATTATACGTCAACCGGTTTCGCTTATCTCAAGCTTCATCGGGACGTATTTGTACGTAGTTTTAATGTATTATATATTTTTTTACGTTAGCGCACACGTTGTGGCTTGACATTGTAATTAAATAATAGAATAAATAAAAATCAGATATCTCGTAGAGACAAAGCTGTTTTTATTATATTTAATGGAAAACACATAGAAATATTTGGTAATTACAGGGCTTATTCTCACCCCTCAATCTCCACATTTCTCAATTTTTTTAAGATTGTATATATGTTAGTACGTGGACTCGCTTCGAGTGCCACTACACCATCGCCATCTATGAATCAAATTTGATAATTCATTTTTCCTTGAAATAGCTTAAGTGTCAACTCGATGAATATCTGATTTTTTTGAAAATTATTTAAAGCAATATTCTTTATCAATCAATTTTTTTCTTATTTTGACCAATACATTATTTTGTACTGGTACTGTTATTAAATTAATTGATGTAATCACCCCATATTTCTATGTATTTTTTCTATATGAGATATCTGATATTTATTTAATAACAGTGCCTTTGTAGGTAAATATCCAGTAATTGTGTGTTCTTGGACATTTTCTAATATTGCTAAAATAATATAATGTCTAGTTTTAAACCACTGTACATACACTACAGTCTACTTCAGTTGGACTCAACCTTCTTCATGATTCATATCCAGCACCACATTCTTCTGTAATAATCCTGATTAAATAGTCTGTAACTAATTTTAGTTTTATTTTTTATCAAATCCTTATAAATAAATTTCTTGTAAAATAATTCATATTTTCGCAATTTTTATGGCAATATGTTTTTTTATTAATCATTTATATCGGAAGTTATACACTTAATTAGACTTTTTTTAAAACTATTACTTAGATAGGACCTTAGCACTATTGTAGAACTAACAAACTGAATGTTATCTGCTATAATTAAGAAATTACGAGCATTATAAGAAAGACCGCGATGATTAAATTCATTTTCCACGTGCCACAAAATAGCCTTAATATAGAAAATTCTTGCACATATGAAATATATTTTTTTATTATCTTGAAGCCAACATTGCGGAAACTAATCTGCATTGAACCAAATTAACGGTATATTAAAAATTAAAAGAGTTATAAACCATTCAATTTGCAGTACATGCGATCAATTTTCGACGTTTTTAAAATATTTTGTGTTAGTGAATACAAAATATTAAAAATCAAAATATATTATATTTACTTACATGCTTTGAGGCTTCAGCTACTATTTAACCTTGCCTTCCCGAAGCGGGGTATTCACATACCCCATAGATCATTTTAAACTCGATAACTCTATAATTATGAAAACGATTTTTTTTTATATATTTTGTATTCTTCACGGAAATTGTGACGAAAAGTTTGTCATTTTATGTTTTTCAAATTTCTAAACATATAATATTTAAATATATTGTTTTCGGTCCAGTGATCTTCGTGCGGTACATACACCTGCACACGTCTCACGAAATTTAACATCATGAACTTTTTATTATCGTTTGTATGAATATAATCTGGGGTGTTTCTATACCCAGCTTTGTACCACACGGAAGTTCTGGCCGCTTAGTAACGAAAGGGTTAAAATCAAGTTTTATATCAAAAACACTATAATATCTTACTTAATAATATTTATATTGATCCTATTAATATTTGTTTTTCAATTTGAAATTTTGGCGATTTGAAAACCCAATTTGATTTTAAAAACCGCGTAAAACGGATACCGCATTAATCAAAGGATGAGTGAATATTTATTAATGTTAAATATAAAAACCATAAATGCCCACATATGACAAAAAATGATGTTAAAACAATTATTGTATTTATTACTGGAATATGGATTCTTATGGAGATTTTGTGCATGGTGAGACTGAAGCCCCTTACCTCTTCTAGTCTCACGCGTGTTGGTGCATGTCGCAGTGTATATGAATGTGCGTGGAGAAATGGTCGGCTAGCTCCTACGGCTCGTCCGTCACGATATATTGGCATCTGCTTATTGGTCAATTCATTTCGGCCCTATATGGCTGTCAGGTGAGTTCTTACACGGTAATGTATGTGGAATACGTGCAGGATCACCACATAATTATATACATAATGTAAATTATCTATGTACTGAGTATACATCTTTAAATATCGTCCGCCCTGCGTACATGATCGTTTTATGTGGGTATTCCACATAACTTATGATACCAGAAATAATCAAGCCCGGATCCAGATCTCGTATTTTTGGTTTAAGTGTCGGAGACCGACCAGCGGTAACACCATACAAAAGATCATCAGCAGAACACCCAGGAGATACAGCGCAGATCAGATTGCAGTGTAAGAGATCGTAATCAGATATAACAGATTAATGGCTTTATCTGCATAATTCTTGGAATAGCATACTTTACGTTACCAATAGAAAACCCAGGACCAACTATCTAGCTATCGAAATGAGTTTACAGTAATAACTTAAAATGTGTATCAAATACATGCGAAATACTTTAAAATTGAAATATACAAAAACTACATTTATACTTATTAATATACAAAAAGTATACAAACAGTACACAAAAAAGGCGAACAAGCTTCATAGTGTAAGAGATGTTCACTATCTCTTTAACTAGACCGAAGTCTGTACTAAAGGAGACAGGTTCATCCGTTGTCTGTCATACAAATATGAAAACCATTATTATTATTAATATATACTTTTTTTTTTGTCTTGACCAAAAATATTAGAAATGAAGTAAACAGGGTTAGAAAATAATTTTAATAACATAATAAATATGTATAATAGTTTCGCTATCCCATGATTAAAACACTGTGCAAAACAGAAAAATGAATATAAATAGATAAATATAAAAGAAATGTGATCATTTCCATGAATCTTTGCTCAATTTCCTTTCTTCCAACACCCAATAACCAGCTCCCGAGATGGTGTTTGAGACTGTCCATCGGTAATTGTTTCATACTGCTCGGAAAAATGTTGTAGGCTATGGGCTCAAACTTCACGTAAGAGGTGTCGATATATCAAATCAATTTGTCGGAAAACAAAACCTGATGCTGATCAACAAAATAGCTAAATATAAATGCTGTACACAAGTTACGGTACCCCTGTAGCGAGTCGTTTTTAGTTTGTTTATGTTGTCCTTCGCGCAATTGTGCATTTCTTGACTTCCTTTGCATTCCAGGGCGCGGATGCAGTATTCGACGCAATATCTTCAGGGACTCGGGTTACTCAGAGAGCGCGGAGCAGGCTGCATTCAATGCCGCCAGGATATTATTAAACTTGTAATATTATCCTTCTTCAGTTCGCTGTACATCTCTCCAGCTTCCTAATGAGCCCTCGTCGCGCCAAATATTTGAATAATACGCCATTAAAACTGAATACTTTCAAAGGGTTTCATTTGTCAACCATAAAAATGTATCATGTAACATGTTATTTCTCTAATTGTCTCAACCCTCCCCTAGCCGTGCGACAATACAGATCAATGTACGTACATTTCTTGTGTGCCGTAATTAACGGCAAAAAAGAACACCTGCAAGCCAAACGTGCGACAAATTCCCACGTTATTTCATATATAAAATTTGGTAAAATTTTGCTGCCGCGGGTGTGCAAGTCTCTATAAATAGTATCGTTAATATTAATATAATTATAATTTTAGTAAAAATCGTCCACCATACATACCATAATAAATAGCACGTAGGTAGGAATCTGCCTATATAAGACTGTAAATAAATCTAAGCAGTTCTCCGAAATAAATTTAACAAATCTCTATTGTCGGAGTACATTCTGAAATATTAATAATGGCTGTTTTTTCATGGGGGGGGGTATGAGAGCGGTATTGGGGTGATAGAGGTTTTGGTGAAAAGTGAAAGTGGTTGTGGGCGGAGCTAATATGGACAGGAGAGAAAATGTAATAGGAGGTTATAAAAAACTTTATAATATTTCATTAAAGTGCAGTGTGAAGTAAAAAAAACATAGTGTTTTATTTAAATAGTTAATTTTTTTCAAAAAGATTTAAAAAAAAATTATATTTAATTACAATGAAGTTCCACAAAGTTACACGAAAATTACATTGAAATATTACAAAGTTAATGTATAATTTACTAAAATGAATAACCATAATGCTATTAAAGAGAACACATTCTTATTGTGATGTATTAATTTGAAAAGTATAACATACGGGTTCGAAAATTTGTCGTCAAATGTACTTTCTGCTGTAGCATAGTTGGTTAATGCACCTTACCCGGATTGAAAAGAGATCCAGGTTCAAATCCCGATAGCAACAACAATATTTTTCAATAAATTTGATTTTATATGTATATCTTTCTAATTAATACATTTAATTAGTATTTAACCATAATGTATTTGAATTAAATACTAAAAATAAAAAATTATTTCGCACCCATCCTAGGACAGATTCTAAACACTAATTATTATAATATCAGATATTTTAATACATGTATTTTTTAATCTACATTCAAATTAACTGATTCATATAAAGAAAAAAAAGTTTAAATATGAATTAAATACAAATTAGAAAGATATAAATATAAAATAAATTTTATCGAAAAATATTGTTGTTGCGCCACCGGGATTCGAACCTGGATCTCTTTCCAAACAGGAGAAGGTGCATTATCCAACTATGCTACAGCGACGATATTTTTAGCGACAAATTTTCGAACCTATATGTTACCTTTTTAGATATTAATACGTTTAATCGTTCCATTATTTGAAGGAGCCATCTACCTTATTTTTACAAAATCTCAAATACCTTTGAGTAATCTGATAATTATCAATTCGTTTTTATTAAATTTTGGACACATTGATACAACTTTATTATTAGGAGAACACATTCAGAACATAGAGATCTAGATCATATATTTAATTCGTATTTAAAATATCACAGAGCTATGTTCTGAATAATTACAACTTAACAATAAGAATGCGTTCTCCTAATAATTTTTTTTTAATTAAATACTTTTCATTTATGTTTAAGAATAATTTAGATTTTTTTTAAAATACTATATTGAATTGAATGGTGATTTTAATTATATATTTAAAAAATATATTATTTGATTTTTTGTTGTACATATTGGACCACAAATAGCGAAATTATTAACGTTAAAGTTCGGATCATTTGATACGATCGATAAACACGTATTGCCATGTAGCTATACACCGAAGTTTACACAGCTGCGTGTCAATGTACAGAGGTATAATGTCCCTTCCGTAACGATATTTCGTTTCATTTGTCGGTTTTCGATGATTTAGTCTACCCGGTGCGTCGCAGGACGTTTCACATATATAATATAATGGGTCGGTACGCCTAGCGTCGGAAGCCGTGGCACTCGCAGTCACTCCGTCCGAAAAACGTGCGATCAACAAACACGTTTTGTCACGTTGCAGTGTACAGAGGTGTAATACCGTTTCCTTAACGATATTTCGTTTCATTTGTCTATTTTCGATGATTTAGTCTACCCGGTGCGTCGCAGGACGTTTCACTCACAACAAGACAATTTTATACCACAGTATGGTTCTGCCTACTATCACCTACGCAGCGCCTGCCTTCAGCAGCATACACAAAACGAAATACACGCAACTCCAAGTCATACAAAACAAATCGCTTAAAATCATCCACAACGCCTCACCCAAAACAAATTTGACGCGACTACACCACCGGCACAAGGTGAACACTATCACACAATGCTTCGATAAATTATCAGCAAGCTTCCACAAATCTTGCTCCCATCCTTCTCAAGATAATCCTCTCATCCGGAACCTCGGCTCGTACGAGCACAACATCAGCTTAATGCCTTTCAGATACAAATATAGATTGCCCAGGCACTATTTCCTGCGGCGAAGTAACGCGCTCGATCCTCCGGACTGAGTTGCACACAGAAGCGGACAGCATCGAGAGAACTCTCCAAATTATGATATGTAAAATAATAAAACAATATATTCTTAAGTTTAGTAGTATTTATTTTAGTTTAAATATTTAAGGATGATGCTAGAATAAGGCGGCACTGTACATCAAGTGTCGCGCCTAATTAATTTGAAATACTTAACTTCCAGTAAATTGTTTAGAGGGTTTTTTATCAGTAATTTTTAACCCTTCCAATTCATGTATTAATATAAAACACATATGATGTTTATAATACTGAGGTAGTTAGTAAAAGTGTCAAAGTGATTAGCGCTGATGCACTTGTAGTAGTAGATTAGGCGGTCTAGCCGCATGAAGAGTACTCAGAATATCGTAGACTCTAAGGAATTGAAATTAGCAGGACGTTTCACATAAATAATATAATGGGTCGGTACGCCTAGCGTCGGAAGCCGTGGCACTTGCAGTCACTCCGTCCGAAAAACGTGCGATCAACAAACACGTTTTGTCACGTTGCAGTGTACAGAGGTGTAACATCGTTTCCGTAACGATATTTCGTTTCATTTGTCGGTTTTCGATGATTTAGTCTACCCGGTGCGTCGCATGACGTTTCACATAAATAATATAATGGGTCGGTACGCCTAGCGTCGGAAGCCGTGGCACTCGCAGTCACTCCGTCCGAAAAACGTGCGATCAACAAACACCTTTTGTCACGTTGCAGTGTACAGGGGTGTAATATCGTTTCCGTAACGCTATTTCGTTTCATTTGTCGATTTTCGATGATTCGCTGTACCCGTGCGCGACAGAACGTTTCACATAAATAATTCTCTAATGCGTTTGTTCACGGGAAAGTTTCAGGATGCCGGCTATAAAGGAGTGCCATCATAAAATTTGCCATTTTATATCTGCCTGGATCTAAATAATGTCTTCCGCGGCGTAATGGCCGACATGTTATTTGGCTTTTTACGAAAACAATTGTAATAAAATGTCAACGCGCGGTTTACAAGTATGGCCGCCGCCGGCATAAAACAGCGCGACACACACTAAACAGATATGGGTTTTAAGTTAATAGTCGCTTTTTAAAAGGGAACCGACCAAGGTTTGAAAATTTATGTTTCATAAAAACAGTAAAATTGATCACTGCGTTAAAAAAACATTTTTTTTAACACCCTGTTCAATTTTCATCTTTGCCGGACGCCTCCGAAATCTTTTTGTAATCAATAATATTTTATTTTTTTGACGAATTTCGAACCCACTGCCGTGCTAATCGGACGCTCCTCCCCATTTTAAACTGCGGTGTCAATTTATCATATAAATATAATAATGCAGAAATTTTAATGTACGTTATTATTTGTACATTCTTAACAACAAATATTACAATTAAATTAAATTGATATTTTTAACAAAATAACATTTTTGTGATACACTCGTGTCAGGTGCGCGCGCCGGCGTCGCGCGAGCTGTATCGGGGCGTTAGGGAATCACTAGGCAGAACAAAGTAGGTCGGCGTCTGGTGTAAACATAGTTAGCAGCCGCTTTTGATGGCAGTATAAACATCGATAATAAAAGTCTTGAAGAACCTACAGAAGTGTTATTTTTTACGGAGATCCTGCACCACCAAAGTACACTTCTAACAATTTTAGAACATAGTTCTTTGATAATTAACCATTTAAATGCCATGAGCGCGTTAACACTCCAAATTGTGTATGTCACGCCAAGCTACCGCGCACTTTTGGACCTTGCAAACTTGCAGGGATTAAAGTAATGTTTTTAAAACATTTTTCCATCTGTGAACGATAAATCCCAGATTTTGATAAATAAATCAAGACTCTTATGTAGTGTCTTCCATTTCAAATTGAGTTGACAATTAAAAGATTAAAACAAATTACACGAAATTAAATATTTAATTATTTATTAAGAACACATTCTTATTGTGAAGTTGTAATTATTCAGAACAGACGGTCTGTGATATTTTACATATAAAATCAATTTATCAAAAAATATTGTTGCTACCGGAATTCGAGCCTGAATTTCTTCCAATCCGGAGAACGTGCATTAACCGATTATGCTACAGCACACAGTACATTGACGACATATTTTCAAACCTATATGTTTATACTTAATAATATTTTTCGATAAAATTGATTTTATATGTATATCTTTCTAATTAATACATTTAATTTGTATTTGAAATTATTTACTTAATATAGTGTAATTGGTAAGTTATTATCTCGTGATAAATAAAATTATGTCCCTCTTCCTGTCCAAATCTGCATCACATCAGTAGGCTTACGGGAGACCTATGGCTGTTGCTGACGTCACGAGCAGATCTGCCGCGAGAGCGAACAACTCGACCTTGAGCTACCAGCCGCTCCATCACACCCATTCGTTGCAAGAAGTTAAATTCTAAGAAGTCTTGCCGTCTTGCTCACATTCACCGGCTAGTCGGTAGGTGTGCGTGAGTGTGTGGGTTCTTGCCTCGGAAACTTACCTACTTACCATTATTTATCACTTCGGAAAAAAGAGAAACATACTATCAACGATAAGACGATTTCTGCTCATTCAAAACAAAGTTAGATTATATAAAATATTATATAGTAAACGAAACTCATATTACATGATACTAACTAGCTTTCATATAAAAATAAGTGCTGAGAGATATTATCCCACAAGAGCAAATAGTCATAAAATTATTCCAAGAATGAAAACTACTTTTATTATTATTCACATTTTAAGTACCCAGAATATATATTCTAATTAAAAATAATATCTAAACATTAAGTGACAGAGCGTTTAGAAAGAATATTGTAAATTGTTTGTTAATATTGTGAAGAAATAATAATAATATAATCTATATAACTCTAATACGTGGTTTGGGATAACAATTGTTTTACCAATGAACATGTGCATATGTAAGCCTGATCTTGTGTTTATGCATGTATGTAAAGGTATCATAAATAATATCGTCTAAATGCCGTCCATTTCTCTCAAGACACTCTTTAAATCGAACTTTTAAATTTGCGAACACGCGAGAGCAAAGCGTTGGTTCAATAGCAGCAACTTCACGGCGGATATTTTCTTGCGGGGCCTGAATTTTTCGAGAATTGTTGCTGAAAACTCTCGACTTAAAGTATCACCACAAAAGTCGCACTGTGTAAGGTCCGGTGACCGAGGTGCCCGGGGTGTGTCTCCGTACTTGCTGATTGATTTATTGGGAAAAATTCTCCTCAGCTTCTCCATTGAAACTCTAGCTGTGTGTGTTAATGTATATACCGGACATGATATCGATTGTTGAGGAATACAAACTGTGATTGAATCTGATGACAAATGCATCTTCCGTGGATCCAAACGATTCGTTCTAGAGACAGAGCGCGGCTTTCATTCTTCATGTTTGACATCCACGCCAGTACTTGACATCTCAATACGGACCGCATAACCCTAGGACCTCACGACATACGAATATGGTCAAGTCATCCTTTGACCCGAGATCAAAACAGGTAGACTGTACCCGTGGAGCAGACAAGGAGTGTCGAAAATTTAGTACAGAATTAGGTTAACTAACCGTCACAGGGTCCGGTATAGAGGGAAGTTACTAACTCCTGCAATGTAATGAGATTCACGATGCAAGATTAAGGCATAAGAACTCCCTTTTTCATAATACTCAACCCTCTTTCCAAACCGATCCGGTACAATCACATGTCTAGCTATCACGCGGACGCTTTCGCCCGCTTTCTCAAAAATTATTACGGACAGCTTGGGTGCGTTCAGCTACGTGTACGATCGCTGACTGCGCAGGGTGCGTTCAGCTACACGCCCGATCGCAGTGCTGCCATTTCTGACTGCGGCCGGTCAGTACTTGCGTGTTTTGAAACTGCAACGTTACAATATATTAAGTTTAAAATATTTTTTTTAGTACATTTAGGGTAAAATATAATATGTTGGTACCAGAATACTAATATTACCTCTACTTAAAAATTGGTACCACACGGATTACGTATATCGTGATCAGATAAGGAAATATATTTAAATCTGTACAATGTCATACGTTATAAGATTATTTTCTGCCTCCAAGGCTATGAGCAGAGTGGCGCAGCGGAAGCGTGCTGGGCCCATAACCCAGAGGTCCGTGGATCGAAACCACGTTCTGCTAAATGTATTTTTTTTCAAAGAATTTGACATTAGCATTCATTTTCACAATTTTATTTCACTCAACTAAACAATTGATTTAAAGTAAAATTTTAATACAAATTAAATTCATCAATTTATTAAAATTTATTCCTTTGATCCTGGTTCAAATTCCAGTGGCAGCTAAACTATTTTTTCGATAAAATTAAATATACCGATTAAATAAAATAACAATCACTTTTTATGAAACCACGAAATTTATTATACTTCAACCGGTTTCGCTTATCTCAAGCTTCATCAGGGACGTATTTAAAAACTAATCATAAATACAAGAAGTATGTACATAAAGAGGGAGATGATTGTTATTTTATTTAATATAATATGTCAAACCACAAAGTGATAGATAGCTTTCTACGAAAGTATATTTTTCTAATTTTTTTATTTTAATCTGTATTAAAATATCACAGAACTATGTTCTGAAAAAATTACAACTTCACAAATAATAATGTGTTAAATCTAAAACTTAATCTAATAAAAATAATTTAATTTATACTATTTATTATGTATACTGCTTTAAAATTTAATTATAACATCTTTTCAATTTTTTATTACAATACTACGTACAGAATTTCATTAAAAAAATAATGTAAAAATGCCACCGTCGTAAGTTTATCGTATTTTCCTAACAATCTAACTTGGGCAAAGAGGATAGAGCGCCACACTCTTCTATCCTGACACACAATTATCGCGTCATCATCACCCATTCATCTTCTCATACGAGCCATCCTCCAGTATCTGGTTTACCCGGTCATGCCAAGTCTTCCGTGGACGTTTTCTATTTCTGGCGCCATCAACAATAGCGTCCATGCCGCCCGAGCTGGCCTGGCGTCATCAGGTCACGTCACCGGCTAGCCTCAATCAGTGCATGCTCTGCGTGGGTTTTCGCCATGTCAGGGTCATGAACCACAGCATATTAGTCTGCAGAGGAAGGGAGAATGCACAAATACGTTGATATCTTAATAATTATAGACTACAAATGTATAACTCTCTATATAATGTAACTCCCTCTCCAAGCACAAGAGCTAGTCTCTTTTTTGGAGAGGTAAGCGAAAAAAAAACATGTAATTTTAATAATGTAAGATACTCTTAATTCATGTTATAAAAAAATTGTAAAAATGTCAAATAAATAAAAAAATCAGTTCCAAGGTCGCCCCGTTATATTCCAAAAGCTTTGCCTGGGCAGTCGGGAAAAACTCACAGACAAATTATCTCACCATCTGGGATGAGGACGCCAGCCTTGACCCCTGAGACCTGCCTTCCAGCGGTATCCGTGTTATTTTCTGTATTCATTTTTTATTTTAATGACGAATTATATAGATAATTGAAAGATATTTAATATTTCAATAATTCGGCTACAAGTATTCAAAATGAAAAGAAAACATAGATCCCGCGCCGATAGAATTTACCGTAATAAAAAATTGCGCGATCTCTAAGACGCGCGTCCCGCGGATTGGATTACGACGATTCTGGTCGTAAATCGGAATCGCCGAAGGAGGGGCGGTAAAGGAAGGAAGGAAGGGACTTGGATTAACGGGGATAAGGATCGATGATGGGATAGGGAATCCAGTCGAAGGACCAGTGGATCTCGGGGAATCGGGAATCTCGCCTTACTTCGCGTATGACGCCTCCGTTACTCCCTCAGTCGCAACCAAGATCACATAAACAGCACGCGAGCGGACAAATCTCAGCTTCCAATTGAAGACGGCGATATCAAATCACTTCACCCGCGGCTCACACAATAATCCCTATGCCCACAAATCACAGAATGTGTTAAACAAACAAATTTCTCAAAACAATTCGCTATCTTCGTAATATGTGTGATATTCTGTGCATTATACCCATAAGCATTTAAGTCTTTTTTTGTACGTTGGATGCTGTTATCGAATGCGTATACATTATTCGAAGACCTTGACAAGCGGAACTTAATGCGCACGCGTGAAAGTCGAATACTTTCAAACTTTGTGAATGCGGAACGAATAATAAATTCCACTGTTGCTGGTATCGGTGTGTTTACGCGATTCATAGATCTTCGAAAGTTGAGAATGTATATGTAATATGTGTTTCGACTCGCTTCGTATGCGCGCCGTATCATAAGTGTGTATTATGACTGGTCTCTAAAGAAACAAAAAGTACAAAGCTTTTTAACTCTAGAACACAAGGGATGCAGAGCATCCAAAGCATGCATGAAGCGATCGCGCCTGCTGCCTTCCTCTGGTTGCTGATCTTTTTCTTCATCATGGCCCGCACGCCGAACAACGGACCGCGCGACCTATTTCTTTCCACCAGAAATAGTAACCAATCGCCATCTTGTGATAATCATAGATGCCCTCCGCATCGCGGGCGTTCGATTGGCCAACGGACGATCGTGTGTGCACACACGTCGAAACCAATCTGTTTCTGTTTACTAAGGTGGTGCACACACCTGAAGATGGCCACTTTCTTATGTGACAATATATGTGCCCATTATTATGAAAATGGTCTATGTCATGTTTCTTTCGTTTCGAGATATTTAAAAGTTTACGTTTGAATTGATTAAAAAATATATTTAGTCTGCTAGATTTATAATTTATTTCCACATACAAATTTTGCATGTAGCTTATAAAGAAATAAAAAATTAAGATTGAAATGACTTTATTATCATAATAAATACTAGTGGAATACCGTTGAACGTCACAATACACTGAATATAGCGTTTCAAATATTTCACAATTTTTACAATTTGCTTCATATTATATTAATTTCAAACAATGTGAGGTAAAAAAATTGATAAACTTTTTTTTTTTAATTTCTTGACTTAGACCACTTTCATAATAATGGGTCATAATTATGTCCACATTGATTCGTTTCACATGATCAAATCACCTAAGCAATCCTGTTTTTTTAACCCTTTCACTATGCTAAGGTCAGCTTTACATTCCCGCACAATTTGTTTTTTGTTTCTCTTTTAACGGTCTCATGGAACTCAGAACTCCATGACCGCAGACTACAGAGCACTTTTCATTCTTCATATCACTCTCCTACCTCTTGCAGATCTGTTTTGACATTACCACATCCTCTGCGACACTAAAAATATTCGTTTAATGCTGTTTTTCTTCTAGCTAATATAATACAACTAAATGTTATCGGACGAGATACAAATGAGTTATTGATAAAAATGTGAAAAAACGCTCAAAAACTGACCTAAGACAGTCGCTTTTACGGAATTGAATCTCAGCGCTTACGCCGAAACATATATCGTCAACATTTTGAGCATATTTTTTAAGGCGGATAAACAAAGGCAAAAGGCAGTTCCGACACAGTTTAGAAGCGGGTCGGTCATGGGACAATTGTTATTTATATTTTTGACAATTATATTCTGACAATAATTAACAATTTTCTGATTCACAAAACACAATCAATATTATATCTATTTTGAGTATAAGTTGTCTATTGTCATACTTTTTTTTTTTTTAATTATGTGTATTCATTTCCTTCTACTTATAATATTATTGATTGCGTTTCGTATAAAAAAGATGTAATTTGTTTAATATTTTATTTGTTCACTTTTATAAATATTTGATTTAATTGTTTATAACCACTGTTACACACCAGCAGGTAGAAACAATCGCCAACCAACGAGGAGATCACATGCTCAATGGATGTTTGTATTTTGGCTGTGTAGGACGTTTGTTGATGCTTGAGAATATGTACATTATTCATAATTTTTAATTTTTTAGCAGAAACCTTACGGCAAATCATGCATTTTTATTAAATCATATATAAAATGAAAAATCTATAAAAAATCTCCCACAAAACGGTTAAAAAACCGAAAACTTGAGGTGGGTTTAAAATGACCCACGACCCAGTGAGTGTTATATTAGTATCGGTCGGATCATGTTGGCTTGTGTATGAGTGCTTTGTGTATGAGCACTCATCTGCTATCACTACATGTCCTGCCCACTGCAGCCTCCTTACTTTTTTCCTTACATTTGTTTATTTTCCATGGAATGTGATCTCATTTCCAAAACATTTACTAGCTCCAGAATACGTCAGTACTAATATTCTATTAAAAATTAATCTTGAGTCATTATATTATCTTTTAAATAAGTTTAAAATATTAACATCCTGTTGGAACGACGTCATAACGTGTAATTGTTTTATTTTCATTAGGTAATTGAATTAGGCTTTCAATTTATTAAAACAGCAGCCAACACATGCGAAGCCTGCTTAACCCTTATTTGACATCGCTTAATTCCATTGGCTGTACCGTTTAATGCCTGCGGTTCGGTCGCTACCCACGGCGCTGTTGCGGGACACAATGCCTTTTATTATAATGGGGAAGCTTTTCTAATACGCCATTACGCTGAATACCGCCTCGTTGCTAGAACACACTGAAAGGGAATAAATGGCGTATTTTTTATATCCGCGCGGTCGTTTGCGGGTTAGACAACACGCCAATGCTTCTAAACATTAGTTTAATATTCCTTTGCTGTTTTGAAACTGGTTTTAAAATTCAACTTATTTGCCGGCACCCAAATAAAATTCTCACGCATCTAAGCCTTGTTTTTCTACTTATCGGGTCAACGGACACTGGCTGCCATCGCGGCTTTGTTTACTGCGGCCTGGAAAATATCTTCAGTAGAAATATCTTCATGTTCCACTTCCAGTAATCTTAACACAGTGCATACATAAGCACTCCTATATATGCTCTAATACAAACAAGATTTACTAAATTTCTTTTACTAAAATTTATATTTTACTATTTTAAATCTATTCAATCTCTCCTCCTTTTTTATGTTTTCAGGCATTTCATTAAAAATCTCCATCGCACTATACATCATTGATTTCTGAAATTGGTAGTTACTAGTAGTTTATAAAGTAGTTTTCTACAACTTGAGTTTTTCTTTTTAATGTTTTATGACAAGATATTTTAAGGCTTTTCATTAAGATCTTGAATTTTTTTGTTTATTTACAAAATATTAACCTATGTAAGATTTATTCATTCATTATTGGAAGTTGTCTACAACATCAAAAAGTACGGAAGATCCGAAAGGTTTATTTTAACTTGAAATATTCAGCAGGTTCCTCAATAAAAAAAATTCACAAAAACTGCGTTAGATACATTAGAAAATTTGATAACCTTTTAATATATCTGGTCAGTTTCATTTTAAATCTATTCAATTTCTCCACCTTTCTAATGTTTTCTGGCATTTCATTAAAAATCTTCATCGCATTATACATTCCCGAATGGACTGCTCAGTCTATCTCTTCCTCTTGTACGATGCTCGTGCTCATGTTGATTTCCATCAATTTTTCATGTAAATTCCGCTGATATTTTTTTATTGAGGATTTTGTAAATAAATACCATTATATTCTAATATATTTTCTGCTCAAAGGTCATCATATTCAGATCTTTCAGCATTGTACTGATCCGAGTATATCTATTTTTTCTTATCCACACACATCCTGATAAATCACAAATAATCCCTATTAGTGATCCTAACGATCTACATAACACTTATCACAAAAGTTAAGGAGACCAAACGTACTCCTTTTGGGGAGTTTAGTACTCTTTTTTTTCGTGAACCGTACTCATTTTAAAACCTATACTCCCGAAATACTGTACGCACTGTACTACCAAATTATTTAAAAAAATTAATAATGCAATTTTTTCTTTCATTCGTACTCTTTTATACCAAAAATAGTTGGTCACCTTACCGTAGTTGTAATAAAACAAATTATAGATATCTCATCGAGACGACGCAGAACTTACGACATGTACGGTTGGCTTTTTTGGAAGTTGTACATGTGTTACCATGTAGAAACACTTCGAGTATACAACTACAACTTCGCTGTCGCCATATATTGTCTGAAATTTGATATTCGTTTCCCTGAAACAGCATAGATGTCACTAATGAGAATCTTATTTTAGAAATATGGTATGTGGTAAAAATCCAGTAATTGTGTGTTCTTGGAGATACTAAAATATTATTAACAGCAGTATAGAATTACTCTCCAACGGCTGCTCAGGCTTATATCTATTTATAAAAATAATATAAAGTCATAAATGTATGTCTGTCATGTGACACTGTGGCTGGGTAAAATCTTAAAGGGTATTTGACAATATATACAAAAATGTTCAGTCACACCTGTGTACTTTTTTCTTAAGTTCTTTTTGTGTGTATAAAAATTTTGATTAGATAAATTTTCGCAGCATCTTATTCTTATTCTTTCGCTATTACTTCATGTTCTGATAAAACATTTTTTATGTCAACATCTTCGGAAATCATTTTTTCGCCAGAAAATTTTCGCATCTCGAGGTCCAAACAAACAAAGAATTACACCTCAAAAGATGGGCAGCCCAAAACAAATGTGAAATACCAATAGACGGTATTCAAAAATGTTCGCACACAATTCAACTTTTAAACTGCCACTTTGAAATTCATCTTTTCCTTTCTCGGTATCCATTTTGGAACTTTTATTTCCATTCGGGACGAAATTTGAAATGCCCGCCACAAAGCGCCTCCGGCGATTTCGGGCTGAAACTTCTTTCAATCAACGTCCCTTTATTTGGGCGGAAAAGTGGAAAACAAAATGGCGAACAGGGAAACAAACATGGTGAAAGGGTATACATAATATTGTTTATGTTTTCAAATCGAAACCATCGAGACTTGATATATTGGGATATTTTAACAACGCAGTATTTTTTCTAGGTTAATTCCAGTTTTTTGTGGATGGTTTCCTTGTGTGACACCTAGATCAAGGTTTTTAAACTGTATCACGTGATTTGCTTTAAAAAGCCCATTTTTTCACGTTACGCTATATAAATTTACAAATAGAGTGTGTATAGTAATAAAAATGAAAATACTGCATTTTCAGACGTATATGTTAATTATTTAGGAGAACACGTTCTTATTGTGAAGTTGTAATTATTCAGAACAGACGGTCTGTGATATTTTAAATATGAATTAAATATATTAATTAGAAAGATATACATATAAAATCAATTTTATCGAAAAACATTGTTGTTGCGCCACCGGGTTGTTGCCAAAAATGAATTGATAATTCTGGCGTCTGCTATCAGTTTACTCAAAGGTTTTTGAGATTCTGTAAAAATAAGGTAGATGGCTCTGTAAAATAATGGAACGATTAAATGTATTAATATCAAAAAAGGTAACATATAGGTTCGAAAATTGTCGCTAAAAATATTGTCGCTGTAGCATAGTTGGATAATGCACCTTCCCCGGTTAGGAAAGAGATCTAGGTTCGAATCCCGGTGGCGCAACAACAATGTTTTTCGATAAAATTGATTTTATATGTATATCTTTCTAATTAATATATTTAATTCATATTTAGTATATGTTAATAATTTGAATGAATTTCATATACACATAAAGGATATTGCCCCTACTTCATTAATAAGTCTCAACTACAGCTACATCTATACTATTACATGAGAAAGAATATCAAATTTTCAAAAATATCCATAGATGGCGACAGCATAGTCGGTAATAAATAAGTGAAATATTCCATCCTGATATAATGTATACAACATTCAAAAAAAAATTGATAGATGTGGTAGCGTGGGTAAATAGGTGAACGTTACATTGTGTAAAGTGATCACTTAAGCCAGCCGATGACAGATCGTAAGCCCTGTAATGCCCAAGACTTCCATACTTGTCATATAAAAAAAAGTAGCTTCGTCTCTGTGAGACGTCTGTATTTTGATGACAATCCCCCAGGGGATAAAACCCAGTAATTAATTCCTGCAAAGATTTGGACATACTCAAAATAGTGTACAAATTAATAATTTGTATACATACTTGGGAATTTGTTTCATTAATAAATATAATTATATTTTCACAGCCATTCGGTTTCTTCTATGTGGAGTTTCTGCCGTGTGTATCTGACCCCTCTGGGCGATGTTTATGATCCCATTGCAGGGTCTAGCACGAAGGACTTCAACTCCAATTTTTTTGTCGTGATGTCATACGTTCCCTCTGCAGTACGATGATAGAGAAATCAAAAAGTCGAAACAAAACTGACTGTTTTTAAAGCTAAGTTCATCAAATGTGGATCTTTACAGAGAGAGCGAGATGATGAATCCAAGCTACCGAAATAAGTAATCACCCCATCATTAATTATTAACATACCGTGATATAAAATACTCATACGCAGCCATGCTGTCAACGCGTGTTACTGCAAGAAATTAGAGTTCTATTAGCCTTTGAAATGTGAAAAAATTGTTAATTCCATAAATATGAAGCATTAAATATATATAATATTTTAATCCTGTATAGGAGGTTGCATTGTATAATACAACCTTCCTTTTTATCTATCTTTCTTTAATTAGTGAGAAAGAGACACCATTATATTTGTACGTTTGTTATTATTTTCACTGTAAAATTAATATGTGATTTATTTCTGTCTTGACACAAGTGGTATTTTTGTCAACGTATTAATTTTACAACGGATTGAATTTAAAGATTTTCGTAGGATTCGCCCTACATAATTGATTTTTCACTAGTCTAAATACTTTTCTTCAATATAACAAAAATATGATTTGCACAATGCGTGTATTTACCGAAATATTACAGGTTTAATTAGTGCGGTATACCTGTTACTGCATGGTTCGGGAAGGGTTAATGTTAATGTGCCATCCTGAAGAATGAAATGGTATTTTATGAAACCATTTTATCACTTTGATAAAGACCAAAAACTAGAAGAGGAGTAAAACTATGCTCATGTTCACAGTGTAATTATTCTTGCAATCAGAAAAGATCTTTAAAATATCATGTGCTTTCTCATTCTGGAAAGAAACTTTATGCGTGTTTACAATGCAATTATAAAGGAAGCCTAAAAAGTCATGTGCTTACGCTCACTGAAGAGAAACTATTTCAATGTTCACAGTGTAATTATTCTTGCAATCAGAAAAGATCTTTAAAATATCATGTGCTTTCTCATTCTGGAAAGAAACCTTATGCGTGTTTACAATGCAATTATAAAGGAAGCCTAAAAAGTCATGTGCTTACGCTCACTGAAGAGAAACTATTTCAATGTTCACAGTGTAATTATTCTTGCAATCAGAAAAGATCTTTAAAATATCATGTGCTTTCTCATTCTGGAAAGAAACCTTATGCGTGTTTACAATGCAATTATAAAGGAAGCCTAAAAAGTCACGTGCTCACGCGCACTGAAGAGAAACTATTTCAATGTTCACAGTGCAATTATTCTTGCAATCAGAAAAGATCTTTAAAATATCATGTGCTTTCTCATTCTGGAAAGAAACTTTATGCGTGTTTACAATGCAATTATAAAGGAAGCCTAAAAAGTCACGTGCTCACGCGCACTGAAGAGAAACTATTTCAATGTTCACAGTGCAATTATTCTTGCAATCAGAAAAGATCTTTAAAATATCATGTGCTTTCTCATTCTGGAAAGAAACCTTATGCGTGTTTACAATGCAATTATAAAGGAAGCCTAAAAAGTCATGTGCTTACGCACACTTGAGAGAAACTACTTTCATGTTCACAGTGCAATTATTCTTGCAATCAGAAAAGATCTTTAAAATATCATGTGCTTTCTCATTCTGGAAAGAAACCTTATGCGTGTTTACAATGCAATTATAAAGGAAGCCTAAAAAGTCATGTGCTTACGCACACTTGAGAGAAACTACTTTCATGTTCACAGTGCAATTATTCTTGCAATCAGAAAAGATCTTTAAAATATCATGTGCTTTCTCATTCTGGAAAGAAACTTTATGCGTGTTTACAATGCAATTATAAAGGAAGCCTAAAAAGTCATGTGCTTACGCTCACTGAAGAGAAACTATTTCAATGTTCACAGTGTAATTATTCTTGCAATCAGAAAAGATCTTTAAAATATCATGTGCTTTCTCATTCTGGAAAGAAACCTTATGCGTGTTTACAATGCAATTATAAAGGAAGCCTAAAAAGTCACGTGCTCACGCGCACTGAAGAGAAACTATTTCAATGTTCACAGTGCAATTATTCTTGCAATCAGAAAAGATCTTTAAAATATCATGTGCTTTCTCATTCTGGAAAGAAACCTTATGCGTGTTTACAATGCAATTATAAAGGAAGCCTAAAAAGTCACGTGCTCACGCGCACTGAAGAGAAACTATTTCAATGTTCACAGTGCAATTATTCTTGCAATCAGAAAAGATCTTTAAAATATCATGTGCTTTCTCATTCTGGAAAGAAACCTTATGCGTGTTTACAATGCAATTATAAAGGAAGCCTAAAAAGTCACGTGCTCACGCGCACTGAAGAGAAACTATTTCAATGTTCACAGTGCAATTATTCTTGCAATCAGAAAAGATCTTTAAAATATCATGTGCTTTCTCATTCTGGAAAGAAACCTTATGCGTGTTTACAATGCAATTATAAAGGAAGCCTAAAAAGCCTGAATAGAAACTATTTTAAATTTCTCAGTGCAATTATAAATGTGATCGTAAAGAATCGTTATCGTACATCTAAACAGGTTGCCATCCTTTAGCAGGTTGGCAACCTGTGTCAAAATGACAACTTCGAAGCACGAACCGAAATTCAGTAAGAAAATGTACGAAAGTACAATAGAGCATACGAAAGTCAAGATCCACCTATATAAGTGTGAAAAAACGCGGAAAATGAATTTAATGATCGCGGTCTTTCTTATAATGTTTGTATTATCTTAATTATGGAAAATTACATTCAATTTATTAGCCTAGAATAAAGTCAAATCTAACGTATATCTCTGATATAAATTAATAATAAAAATTCGAATTATTATTGAAAGGAAACCCTGCTGCAGGCCACGATCCACGTTTTTATTATCTAGAGATTCAAAAGAAAATTTTGAATCCTTTTGCAAACTCTACAGCAATACATGCTTTCAGTCAATTTCATTTGAAAGATTCGTTTAATATTAAAGCATTTCTTTAAAAAAGAATGTCTTAACATTTTTCCGGTCAGTTCACTTTATTTTTATGTTTTATGTTCCGTTTTAATGAATCATTTAACATTGTTAGTTTCTTAATAGTCCGTTAATGTTTTATAAAATCCCCGATTAAGGTAATGAAAACGAAAAATTGTATATTTTTATTTTCTGTATTATCGTAAAACACGGATTAGGCCTACAGTGAAACCATTTTTAAAAAACGCGCCTACCGCTCCACCTCAAAGGTGATGTAGAAATGAGTGAATTGGTCCATATAAATGTATCCAATGGATACTTTGTAAGTCGTATTTCGTGACTAACAGTTGCTCGTACGAAAAAATTGTAATAAACACGTGTGTTGCGTTAAGTTGTTATGTGGTAAACCGCTTATAATATCAACATTGAAAAATAGTTTTACGGAAACATTAGCCGTACTTTTGTTTCCGTAACTGCTCACTATCGAATCTAATCCTGTTTCATTTAGTAACGAGTCCCTACACACTTGTTCATATTCATTACACACATAAATTCAGTAAATAAAAATATATGACGAATTTTAACGTTACATTATCATTGACAAATTTAAAAAGATTAAAAACATCTCAACAACACAACATTTTGGAACAAACAAAACACGATATGCGTGATGTCCATTACTCTGTTATGTGTGTGTGTGTGCGCGGTGCGCCAGAGTTTTACAGTGTTGGATACGTGTGCGAAGAGAAGCGGTCTCTTTTCTATCTAGTCTTCATCTAGTAAATATTAACTTTAAATGTAATTATTATATCTATCTGTGTACCTATTATTATTGTATCAAACTGTGAATTGTTTATTAGTAGTCCGAGCGGGTACCTAATTACACGAGACAAGGCAATAAATCTTATCACGAGATTTACCATTATATAAGTATCGACCATAATAAATAAACTTAATTATTGTGAAAATAAAATTAATTTACCTAATTAGTTGTTTTGTGAAAATTGACTTATGGTGTTATTGTAAGTAATGCCCTTTACGTTTGGGTATTTTCGAAAACTGACGATCATTGCCGAATAATCAGAATGATGTTCCCGCATACCACAAGTCCTGGCTTCAACGTTTTACTGCATACACGAGCATAGTTCATCTTCTGTGAATATAATCTCTTTGGTATAGACAGATAGCCACTAACTTGTCACTAATCTCCCAGGTATAATCTAGATTACTTGTTTGCTGCCTGCTATTCTGCATGTGTTGTTTGTATTTCTGGTCAGTTTCCGAAAATTCCTCGAAAAACACCCACCATTTTGGATAAAATGAGTTTTATACCAAAAAATATCAATTTTTGCTACTCTTCGTTCATATTAGAAGCAACATAATATAGTAAAGCTTGTAGGCATACTCGTTGTGTTTACGCGCCTTTGTTCCTTCGATTGGTACACTTAGGATTTCTTGTTGTTTCTATTGGTCATATGAATATTTCCGCCTTTTTCGGATATTAGAGAGCGCGCAAAACGACAACATACAATTGCATCCAATACATCTCAATAACAACATCGGACCAGCTACAACGCCAGAGTTTCAAACGTTAATGTTCATATTTCATATCTGACCATAATATCAATAGGAAACCCGGGAACCATAGCTGTCGTAAGCTCTATAATTACCCACACTTCCATATTTTTCCATCAATAAAAAAATATGAGATATCTATTATTTATTTAAATATTTTATTGTTTGTAGACAACGGTGCAGCTCGCCCAAGTTATTTTTGAATTGAAGGAGACAGCAGAAGAGATTGAAGATGTTGATGAAGAGAATCATTCGCTTGTACCATTGTTTTCAGAAGCATGCACGTCTTTCGAAAAATTAAAACCTTTTTTTATGCAGTGTCGTTTACAATACCGAAAAAATACTGTTTTCTTACAACAATATTGCAACAAATACTAATTTAATATATTAATTATAAATATAAAATCAATTTACAATCCGGGAAAGTACACTATCAATTGTGTTATAGCGCCAGTATTTTTCATGACAAATTTTCAAACCTATATGTTACACTTTTTCAAATTAATACATCTGTCGTTCCATTATTTGAAAACCATCTACAGACTTATGTTCTGAATAATTACAACTTCACAATAAGAATGTGTTTTCCTTAATAATATAAGTTGTATCAATGTGTCCAAAATTTAATAAAAATGAATTGATAATTCTGGCGTCTGCAGTCGGTTTACACAAAGGTATTTGTGATTCCGTAAAAACAATGTAGATGGCTTTCAAATATTGAAACGACAGATGTATTAATTTTAAAAAGTGTAACATATAGGTTGGAAAATTTGTCATGAAAAATACTGGTGAAAAATAAATTGGTAGTGTACTTCCCCGGATTGGAAATAGAGATCCAGGTTCGAATCCCGATAGCGCAAAAACAATGTTTTTCGACAAAATTGGTTTTATATGTATATATTTAAAATTAACACATTAAATTAGTATTTAAAACATCTGAACATTCTGAATAATTACAACTTCACAATAAGAATGTGTTTTTCTTAATAATATTGCACCAGTCAAAAAAGGATTATGTATGATACATAGTTTAGTTTAATTTTTTTTTGTTTCAGTGCAGTTTTCTAATTCTATTTGTGTTTAAAAACATTCACTAAGATGTGAAATGTGTATATTTTTAAAAATATGATATATATGAATGTAACTTTTTTTTCTATAATCCCGCATTGATAGTTTATTCTATCTAGTAGGTTATTTCCAAAACGATAGATAGATGTTTCACTATACATGTAAATAAGAAGTCGGCAACAATGAGTCTCTCGGTTAACCTTTACCACACCATGCTAAAAATACCATACGCAGCCATGCTGTCAACTTGTGTTACTGCAAGAAATTTGAGTTTTTTTAACACCTTAAATGGGAATAAAATGCTCTTACAAGCTTAAGTGGCTTTAAAATAGTTAATGTCACAGTTACTTTAAATATAATAATTACGTTTATTTTATTCTCAAAGATTATTCTTGTAACGCATTTGTCAAAACACCCATCTAACACGATCTATTATGATTCGCTTTACATAATTGGTTTTCCACTATTTGTTTCTAGGTAAAATGTAAGTTTTACATTGTGCATATTTATAG
This sequence comes from Eubasilissa splendida, assembly GCA_031772225.1. Lineage (NCBI taxonomy): Eukaryota > Metazoa > Arthropoda > Insecta > Trichoptera > Phryganeidae > Eubasilissa > Eubasilissa splendida. The sequence continues at coordinate 28,687,665 of CM062857.1, forward strand.
AAATACGATTTAATTGACTCGATAGACTTATGTTACTGCATGGCTAGGGAAGGGTTAATAACGAGAAGAGAGAAGTGACGCGAATTTGCACTTTGGCTTGTGTTCGTATTGATTAGAAGATACAGTGATGATACCCAGCTGACTCAGCTTGTACTAGCCAATTAAATAATATGTATCTGCACCATGAAGTACAGGGAGCTGATAGCTTTACAAATACAAAATAAGTTACACTTGTTGAGAGCGCCAGCAACCGAAGCAAGGCTCGAATTCTGGGCTTGGTACTCTCGTCTCAATGCGTCGCATCGCCCACTAGCGCAGCGTGCCACCGTCTAATGTAATCTCTCCGTGGACCATAATGTGGTGTGTCCACCACTAGGTGGCACAGCACCTCTTTTTCGGTCGGTACAGGTGTATTTTTAAGATTATGAGAGCCCAGTTTTGTACCCAGGTATTTGCAAGGTGCGTTCAGGGACCATCGGCGGTGTTATTAATTGTGAAGGCAATAGACTTCCACATGTGATATGGCGTTGCATAAAAACTAAATCATTATCCGTTTAAAATACATTTTAAATTCCTGAATTTTTTTTCTGTAACATGATACATTTTCTCCATTTTTAAAAGATTACACTATTTAAGTCGCTCAGCTTTTGTTTTTGGATGATTCAAGTCACGAATCAGATTGTCTAATCAAGACTGATTCGACAGCTGTGACTCTCCAGCATGAATTGAATTTTAAATGAATATTATTAACTTATCAGAATGTACTGCTAGCACAATCCTGGTATGTGAATAACGAACTATAATTAAATATAGTATGATGTGCTTTATATACGATCGTGTTTTTTTAATTATTAATAGTTATTAAGTAAGCCCATTCCGGCCTGCTATAAAACGTCAATTCTGACGTAACTATTCAGAGATGGCGCTAATGTCATTCGAAATAATAATGAGGAAGGAAGGTAACGTTAATTGTTCAGAGATGGCACTAATTTCATTTATAATTTACATTTGAAGAAATAAGACATATTATAAGTCCCATTTATGTCGTTTATATAACCAATACTGAGAATATATTAAGTCTCAAGTTTTCACAATATAGTAAAGAATATAATGTACAGAAATACCATTTTCTCAGCTTGTGTACATCTATATAAGTATCCTTGCCAACGTTGTATCATAGACTTAATTTATCGGCATCCACACTTTTTTCTAAAGGACCCTGGATGGGATCCACCCTTTCCCGGAACCATTCCAGATGTTTAAACTGTTTTGTCGGTTCCACTCATTAATGCTAACTAACGCGAAAGTTTAATTTAACAGACCGTGAAAAGATAAGTATTATATTAGTAAGTGAAAGCAGTAGTATTAAATCAGTAAATGGAGAGATGTTCACGAAGGAAATATTCCCATGAAACATATGAGAGTGTATAATGCAAATGAGGAATCCTCTAAATCGCTCTCTGGGGTATGAAGTATGAATAAATAAAATGATATTAATGCAATAAGTATGGAAGAAATAAAGTATGCAATCAAGCATATGAAGAATGGTAAAGCTGTGGGGTATGATAACGTTGCTGCTGAGTATATATAGTAAAGGCTGGTGACTCATTAGTTGCCTAGTGGCTTCATACGCTCTTCAATCAATGTTTGAAGGAGAGCCAATTAGATTGGAGAAAATCTATCATTATGCCTCTCTACAAAGGCAAAGGGTCGCGAATGGTATGTGGTAACTATAAGGCAATTAATCTATTGAACTCGGTTGGTACGTATGGTAGAGGATGCATGGATAAAATCTTTTCTCTACGAGTGATGACGGAAAAGTTTTTAGCTAAAAAACAAAAACTTTTGAAAAAGGCGTATGATAGAGATATAAGAAAAAGTTTATGGAAAGTATTCTCTGATTAGAGAGTGAATATACTAAGGAAACTCTAAGCGTGTAAAAATAAATAGATCATTCACACCACGGATTGACATTACAAAGGGTATTAAGGTTGTGTAATGTCTCCATGGCTGTTCAACTAATATACGAATAATTGTGTGAAAAAACTGAAATGTGTGAATGTAGGAGCAAAAATGGGCGATTTGATTGTACGCTGTTTATTGTACGCCTATGATGCAGTACTAATGGTGAATGATGAACAAGAATTGCAGAGTCTGGTGAGTATAATGTACGATGTATGCAAGGAAAGCGACCTTATTATGAAAGGCGACAAGTCGAAAGCGATGGAATTCGAGAAAGAGGAAAGCAAGACACCGTGCTAAATATTTGTAGGTAATAAATATTTTAAACAAGTAGATGAGTTGTATTGGGAAGTATGTAAAGATTAAGAAAGGATTACTTAAGTCATATGGAACAGATGAATTAGGAGAGAAGGTAAGACAGATATATGACGCAAGCGTTGATAGCACCAGAAATAAAGAACGTCCGTGGGAGACTTTGCACGACCAGGTAAACCAGATACTGGAGGATGTATGAATGTGGAAAAAGCGATAATTGTGTCTGAACAGAAGAGTATGGCCCTCTATCCTCTCTGCCAACCCATATATATTTAACCAAAAAACACACTTAATAAATTTTAGAACCTTCCAACGCCCTTTAAATTAAAGTTTTTCGTGAACAGTACTCCTTTCAAAACTTGTCCTTCCAAAATATTCTAGGGACTGTACAACCAAACTATTAAAAAAATTTCATAATGCAAATTTTTCTTTCATTCGTACCAAAAATAGTTGGTTACCTTATTTAAATGCTGTCTTAATCATAGTTTATAAAATACAATCCACTCAAAGAGAACATATTTAAAATGCACAATTTATAAAAATACAACTAGATATATGTGTTTATACAAAGTGGAGTTATTGGAGAGAGAGAGAGAAGCACCGTCTGCTAGCAATACCGTGCCGGCGACACTCACGCTCACAGTACCCATTTGTTCTACTCTCATAACAAGATACCAGTGCATAAATGGGAAATATTGAATCAATGGATACAAGACAGCCATTAAAGGGCTTGCTAGCAAAGATACTCTCCCATGGAGGGAATAGGACGAGACACAAATACCCGGTACAGTCCAATGGAGTTACGCACGCGAATGAGCAGAAATATCGACAGAAACTTGCCAGCAATCACAACCTCACTTCCGTAAGGCGCGTTCATAGAAACTGTAAAAAAAAAATACATAAATCCTGCGCCTATAGGATCTAACGAACAAATTGCGCGATCTCTGAGTCGCGCGTCCCGATAGATACGATTAGAATCGGGGAGGGGGAGGAAAGTAATAATAGAACCTGGATATAAGGGTCGATGATGGGTAGGGATTCCAGTCGAAGGACCAGTAAATCTCGGGAAACCAGGATTCTGAAGGACTGCTCGCCTTACCTTTTGTGTGACGCCTCCGTTAATCCTGCAGTCGCCGTCGAGAATCATACAAACTGCACACGGTGTGCAGCTCTCCGCTTCCGATTGAACACACAAAACAACCAATATCAATATCACTGTGCACACAAATCACGGGATCACAAATACAGTGCTGGTGCACTGGAGCTGAACGTCCACACCGACAATGTTATCGCGGTATGGCGATCGAACAAGTATCGGTCACGTTGACGTCTGCTGACGTCAAGGTCACATTTCTCACTGAAGACGAGCATAAAGGAAAGGTTGTGTATATGAATTTGAACGTGGAAAGGTGTCAATAACACGGGTCGCGGCCGATTCGCAAGACGCGCCAAAAAGATGTTTTACGAATCCGGAACAGAAACTATTATATAATTTGTTTGTTGAATTTGATTTGGTCATAATGTTATTATGTAAATTGTTCACGTTCCCGCTTATGTGATTCTACCATCTACCTAATTTACCCTATCTCGTAGTCCATGTTTTGATGAAATCCCTATACAGCTTGTGATTCCTTGATCCTTGTTCAGGTCTGCATTTTCAGGCGGCCGACCATTTAACCCAGTTAAGCCTCCAATCATGCGATCACGAGTGTTTACGCGTTTATCATCATCATGTGCATTCCGTTTGTGTAAATTAAAACAGGAAACAGAGTAAAACTGCTTCTGTACAAAGACGTTTTCGGAGTCGACCTTATATTTTACGCGGTGATAAAATACATTTTATGTATTGTATTTTTTCGGTATATCAGTTGTGTTACAGTTTCTGAGGCAGCAGGGAGAACAACCATCGGTATAAAAATCGGCGAGTAACAGCCCAGTTTCGCAAATGTTGGTATCTTTTCGTTTACATAGGTTGAATTAATATAACAAACCAATTAGAAAATCCAGGACTAGCTATCGAAGTTAATTACGGCAACAATGATCATCCCTCATTATCCCGCAATGCCACAAGATGTGTTCCGACGTTTGATTCACTCGCTAACATACACACCACGGGGTATCCACAAATCTAAAATCAAATCTGAATTGGCCGTGTCCCGTAATTATCAGATTCAGATTCGGAGGTCCCCATACAATCTTCGATTTAACAGCGACGCGATGAATAAAATAATGAGTCCACCTACCCTACGAGGCTGTATCCCATTTTTCTTTCCACTTTCTGCTTGGCATCATCACTGCCAATACTAATGATACCATGCCGAAGTCGTGTACCGTATAAATGAAATTACATTAAATTAGTAAATTACATTGTCACTTGCGTACAGATTTTTGGAACATGATTTATTATCATGTGGTGGAAATATGAGGAAGAAAGGGAAGGCACTTACTTTTTTATTCGGCTGTATGCTGGCTGATTCGTTGATTCCTCTCCACCACAGGTAACAAGCGTCGCGGCGTGTATAGTTACACTCGCGAAAAGGATTATTAAGTATAATAGAATTAACGTTAGATTATTATTAATAATCGATAGCGGAGTGAAGCGACGGTAATGTTTCTGTAGAATTTTACCTTTCTGCAGTTGATAAATTTTAAATACTGCGAATTCTTCTATCTTCCTTGTGCTTAGGGATAGGAGTAGGAAAGAAAGGTAAAGATATACGCAGGTTAAAATTTAGTAAATCGCGAATTGAGTGTATGCATGAGGCAACAGGTCAAACACCAAAAATTAAATAACTAACGACGTACCTGGCAAATTTTGCGTATCCCTTTCAATTGCTCTTTGAGCAACTTTTAATATACGTATTACATTGATGGTGGGGGTTTACGTCAAAGGCCCCGTATATAATAATGGGAGAAAGCACTTGTTAAAGATTGTGGTATATTGTTTTTGAAGATTTGGTCTAGCTTTTGTGATGCATGGACCCATGTCAGCATCTTATGACGTACATGAAAACATACACTGAAGGACTTGATAACATGGTGGAATACAAAATTCAGTCCCATCGCAGCAGTGGGCATTTTCTCCCACCGTTCTTCCTGGAGATCAGACTTGTTTTAGAAAATTAACACCCGAGCCTCGCACTGTGCAATCGATCTCTTTAAATTTACATCTATCGCTAATGAAACTGAAAGAAAATCATTAACAATTAACGACCGGCTGCTGTAACTATCATTCCTAACCGCTGTTTCATTTAAGACCCGGGCAGTTGAGATTCAGACCAAATTTTAATTTTATCTCCAGCTGATAGCGTTGACGAGCGGCTACACCCCATCACACAAAACACAACATGTACGAGAAACATCTCGACCGTTTCGTTATCGTTCGTAGCTAAACCCCAATAAATAAAGATCCCTTTTATTTGGAGCGTAAAATATCACAACGCCATAAAATGTGTTCAAGTTTTGTATTTACCATTATTAGATATATATTTAAACAAAAATTTTGTATTATTATTTTAGTTATAATATACAGCTAAAACTCCTATAACGCGGTATCCAAAAAGTCAGTTTCGTTCCAACACGATCAGAAATTTGCGAAAACCTTGCAACACGGTTTTACATATGTACACACATTTTTGTACATTCTAGCACGTACGTAGCTCATTGGTATGTATTATAAAATGAAACAATCTACTTTTTTGAACTACATTATTATTTTGACCTCACTGGTGGGATAAAGTCCTGTGGACTGTATCGATTACAATAATGATTAGTTGACGCAATATGAATTGGATTCAAAAGAGGAATATTTGCTAATGGATCTTCTACTTTGATCTCGATCCTGGATTGGACGTCAAGTTTTCACTTCCAGTTGACTCGCACCTTTTTAGTGAAGAACCGAGATGTCACTGCACTTCCGGAACTGTTTAGAACACCGTCTCTTCGTGGTTCTAGCGTTACGCACGGCGCTAAAAAAATAACACCGATCTTCACGGTTCCCACGTTGCGAAATCCTTTAGTCATTAGTTGGCCAGAGCAGGACAGGTATATTAAAGTATATATTGGAAGGACAAAATGCACAGGGGGTAGGTACTCGACTTGCGTCAACACTCGCATTGTTTCCAAATCATGTTGTTTATCAATTTAATCTCTTGGATAGAAATATAATTATGTGTTAGTCTTGAGTATAAATTGTCACGTACCATGCGTTCTCCAACTCCAATATTATGAATAGAAATTAAAAATGATGGGCTAATTTATTCACCTATGGTTATTGTTTATTGTGTTGAATTTTCCCCTTTTTATATAAGCGCTAATATTATCTTTTATGGACCAGTTGTATGAGTCACACCTTTATCAGTCATCACATTTGCTGTTGAAATAAAACACGAAACGTCGATTTGATTTTGGCTGTGGGTCTCATATAACACGGTTTCACATAACACGGCATTTTCTAGGAAACTCACTTTTATCGTGTGCTATATTTTCACCTGTACGGTACTAGGATTGATGTTTCCAAAATCACTTTGAAATCAAAATATGCTAATCCTCTCATATGCTAAGCGGAAGCTCTACCATTTTGCTATTCCTCCATAAGACTGTGTATGATATAAGTAGGGGAGCGGAAGCTATTTCCATCCACTAAGCTAGGTTGTAGTTTTTAAATAAATGTAGAAAACATTTTGAAATTCTTGTATTGAATTTGGGTAGCTAATGTGATTAGCTTCAATAGTATACAATTATTTTAAACGTTAAATTAATAGTTTTGTGCCATTTTTTTACGGTTAATAATAATAATAATAATAATGTGTTTATTCCAGCGTGATCAGGTTTTTTTTTAACCCGATTCGCCACAAAGATAATACATATTATGTTATACATTAAAGTTATTAAATAAATATAATGCTATGAAAAAGAAAACCAAGGAAAATATTAACAAATAAAAAATAAAAATAAATTTTAAAAAGTTAATAAAAAGTAAAAAGTTCACACAAAATATAAATATTACATATATAACTACATCAGTCACGGCCATTGTTGTATATGTAGCTATTTTATAGACGCTGCCATTCTCTGGTTAGGGAACCAGCTTTTCATGAGAGCGCCGCTTGCACCAGAGAGTTGGGGCTAAGCTCCAACTCTCATTTAATGAAGTACGGAATAACCCGGCAGTTTCGTGTGATACCACACGTTATTTTTGGAACATATTTAACTAAACAACAATAACTAACTTAGTCTGATAATTATATTTGGTATAGGAACGTAAAAATCACATATTTTGTAAACATTTGTAATCCAAATAGTGAGTAGGTATTATTACAATATTAGAAAAACCGAAAACTTGGATAAAATTATTATTATTACCTATAGTTATTTCAAAATGAAGAAAATATGCATTGGTTAGTGTTGACGCAAATCAAATACTCCCTGTATAAGTGTCTCCGTGCGCAACAATCCGGAGCACGAAAAAAAGCGTTTTTCTACACCATCCGGAAGCGCAGTGAGATCTCCATTCTTCACTACAAAAGTGCGAGTCGAGTGGAGGTGAAAATTGTCGTCCAACCCAGGACTGAGAATAAAATAGGCGTGATCCATTTGCAATTATTTCCTTTCTGAATACAATTCGTGTTTCGTCAACTAATCCATAATTTTAATTGATACAGTCCACGGGATCTTATCTCACCATAATGATAATATCTAGGATTGTCTTCAGCACTATAAAGAGCATGGACCCAAGCAGCAAAACCAGTCTCTACAAAATCAGAAAGTATGGAAATACGTAATAAACGATCATAAATACTTTTGTGATGAAATATTTTGGAAATCCAGAGCCAAAATAAGAAAACACTCAATCATATTAGCATACGTACTTAAATTTGATTTTACATCTTCCAAAATTTACAGCGGTCAGCTTTAAAACAAAAAATATGCACTACTCCTTACAACACGTGTTCAATTGAAGTCTGCGATTGTGGCTAGTTCTGACATGCCATAATACACACGTTATAGTGATGCAAATATCCGTGTTTGGGGCATATACTTGTTTTTCAACGAAAATAAAATACTGTGCCTTCCCCCCCCCATCCTCCTTCCCGTCCTTTCCCGGCCTCGTTGCCGACCAGTGGATTGGCGCATATACTTATTTTTCAACGAAAATAAAATACTGTGCCTTCCCCCCCTCCCCCCCTTTCCGTCCTTTCCCGGCCTCGTTGCCGACCAATCGATTGGCGACCTTGGGCCAGTGCGGTGATACGTTTACCTTAACGATTACAATATTATACTAATTTGAAGCTTCGCGTCTATGCAGTTTCGGAACTCATCGTCGTCTATGGGAACCTTTAACGAAATAGTGATTAAAACATACAGTCCACATTTTGGAGGTGCCAGCAGAATCCGCATTGTGGTGAATGCCAAACTCCTTCCGTATCTGAATTCTTCCGGCATCTATGCTTGTATGCAAAAATTTGAATGAAAAGGCTAAGTACGGTAATGACCTCCATTATTAAATGGTAATATTTTATGTTAGAATTTAATTTGTACCAACTTAATTTAAGAATATGGACGTTGGTGAGAATCAAACACGCGGTTAGTCTAAAGTCGTTTATTGTGTCAAAGAATAGAACGGGAAAAATGAAGGAGATGAAAAATAGAGATGCGTGCTAGACGCGTCGTGGCGGAGCGGAAGATGTGCCATCGGCGAGCGATAGGACCAGCCTGCGTTCTCAATCCAAGTGTCGCTCGCGTCGTCTGTCAGATGGGAGCGGCGATGCTGGCGGCAGATTTTAATCGCCGCCCCTACAATTCTGTTCATGGTTTATAAAATACATATAACGCATTGTTTCATACATATATTTTACTTTTTAGTATCTATAAGGATACTAAATACCTTTAATAAAGTTATTATATATTACAGTAAACCCGCAAACCTTATATTTCATACGAATAATTCTTTTATTAAACATTTCCTAATGGTATTAAAATCAAACTTTTAAATTATACAAATAAAATCAATTTCATCGAAAAACATTGTTGTTGCGCGACCAAGATTCGAACCTGGATCTCTTTACTAATCCGGGAAAGGTACATTACTCACCGTGCTACAGCGACAGTCATTTTAACGACAAATTTTCAAATCCATGTGTTACACTTTTCAAATTAATACAAAATTGATTTTATATGTATATCTTTCCAATTAATACATTTAATTAGTATTTAAAATATCACAGACCTATGTTCTGTATAATTACAACTTCACAATAATAATGTGTTCTTAATAATATTACATAATTAATTCAATTATCAATTGATAAATGATTAAAATCAAAAATATTTTATATATCTCGTAACCGGTAAATTTTTCAACTCAATTTTCGTGACATGTGTTACTGTGCAATACTGAAAAAAAACATGTTGTAGGTGTGTTTAAAAAAAGGATTTTCCTGAGTGCAGGTGGTCTGTTGTTGGGGTGGTTTTTTCAACGGGAAAAGTTGGATTTGTCATCAACAAAAAAAATTGTTTTTAGTTCCCGAAACAATACAACCCCCCAGCCATTGTTCGGCCAAAGTGAAAGGTTCCTTGCCGCCTCTTGAAGGATGGGCTCCGGCATCCCAGCGGCCATAAACACTGAATATATTTTAATTTATAAATTTATCGATTCAGAAAAGGCCTCTACTTTCGTGCAATTTGCCATTTTGTATATTTTCTTACTGAATTTAAAATCATTTTGACACGATAACGATTCCATTGCATGAATAATAATTACACTGAGAACGTTGAAATAGTTTCTCTCCAGTATACGTAAGCACTAGTGATGAGGAAAAATGCTACTCTTGACTAACTGGAGCGATTGTGATTGGTATTCGATAATATCAGTGATTAAAAACAGTTTCTGATATCACCATATAATTTTTTGAAAAACATAATTTTATGCGTTGGCATTTATTTACCTATATTATTAAAACATCCTTTGCGTAAAAACATACTCTAGCATAAATAATTACCAGAAAATTATCGCATATACATAATGTAAAAAAAAATACAAACAAAATAGCACAAACATTACCAAAAAAAACATATTCCAATAGATGGCGCTAATGAAATTTCCGATGCCGTTGATTCAAGTGATAATCGATTTAAACGGCGGCGTCAGAAAATCAAAAGAATTTTTAACAAAAAAAAATTTTGAATCACAAATCGCGATATTTCCAAATATTCAATCACTGTGACTAGTGAGTGTGACTCGAAGATATCAGTGATTGAGCTCATCACTAGTAAGCACATGTCTTTTTAGGCTTCCTTAATGATTGCATTAACAATTTCATTGAGCATACGAATAAAGTTTCTCCCCTGAATATGAAAGCACGTGACTTTTTAACGATCTTTTCTGATTTCAAGATTAATTACACTGTGAACATGAATATAGTTTGTCACCGGTGTACGTAAGAACGTGATTTTTTTTGTTTTGTTTTAATTTTATATCATTATTTGTGACATTAGGCATTTTTTCAGTTTTTAACAATTCGTCTTCTTCGCATCTTTTTCTTCTATTGCCGTATCCAACAACATACCTGTTCATCACGTTTTAGGTAATGAATTACCCATCGGCAACTATTTATGACATTACGACTCAACTTTCTACTGACCAGGTCGACAACTATCATTTCTTTTGTAACATGAAAAAATATTTCGGTTACCATGGTTTCCACTATGTTGCTTATGTGGTTTATAAATTATTAAATATAATACAAATCGTTAAAAGAAATTTACAAAATTTAAAAACGTCCAGGGAGCCTGCCATTAGACATTTTCTATGCAGTGCTCGAATTTTTTCGGACAAGATGCTTCCGAACACGGACTATTTCGGACACTGTGTTCCGGACACTGTGTATTCCGGACAATGTGTTCCGGACACTGTGTATTCCGGACAATGCGTTCCGGACACTGTGTTCCGGACATTGAATACCCCGGACACAGAGTGTTCCGGACACCGAGTGTTCCGGACACTGTGTTCCGAACACCGAGTGTTCCGGACACTGTGTATTCCGGACAACGTATTCCGGACACTGTGTTCCGGACAATGTATTCCGGACACTGTGTTCCGGACATTGAATATCCCGGACACTGAGTGTTCCGGACACTGAGTGTTCCGGACATTGAGTGTTCCGGACACTGTGTATTCCGGACACTGTGTTTCGGACACCGAGTGTTCCGGACATTGAGTATTCCGAACACTGAGTTTTCCGGACACTGAGTGTTCCGGACATGATTTTTCGGACAATGATTAGCCCGGAAATAAATTATTCCGAAGTTTAGATTAGCTTACATAGAACTCAGAGGTTGAAAATTTAACAATTTAAATGTGTGTAAATATTTTTTGTCCGGAATAATCTATGCCCGAAATAATCAGTGACCGGAATAATCATTTTCCGGAATAATCTCTCCGCAAAATTCGGTCGAAATCTACTTAAGAAAATGGCGTTTGCGTGTGTCTCTGTGCAGGCGCCCCGAACACTAAGGTCCAGGTTTTATCGCTTGATTAATATTTAGAAATTATTGATGGGACCGTGAGGTAGTTCCGCTACAGCCAGCACCGGCAGAAACTTGCCAAAAGCCCCGGCAAATTTCAATCTAAATAATGAATCCGGACCCCGGGCGCGGCAGACTGCGCGTACCGATAAAATATGTAAATCTTTAATTGAAAACATTTTAGCCGTGAGAAATTAGTCCTTTTGTCCCTCAGCTCCACCGAGGATACAATTCTCCGGGCTCGTGTAGCTTTGCATCTATATTTATTTACGTTTAATTTAAGGAAAATCATCTTACTCAACCCACACCTACATATATCCATTTTCTTCTAAAGACCCGTGTCGACAGAAGGAGATAATTTCAGAGATTTACTTGAGATATATCTCAATACCGTGTACACGTGTTGAAATGTTGACCTGAAGATAAACTCATAGATCGTGTTTTTACGATACTGACAAGTTTAATAATATTTTTTTATTTTTTTATTTATTATCTTTGTTTTATTAACCACTTAATTGAGTTTAAATACATCTACCGATTTCGAAAAATACCATTTTCTTCTTCAGGATGTCATAACTTAGTGGACTGTATTTTTCTTTACTATTTCGTCAAAGGTGAAGAAAAATACAGTACATTTTTACAGTACAGTACATTAAGTGGTTAATAAAACAAAGATAATAAATAAAAATATGAATTTTAACCACAAAGTTAATATTGATAATTTTAATAGTATAATTATTATTATTTATTTATTTGATTCTTAGTACAGTGTGCCCTAAAACAGGCTTGCCTATTTGGGCAATGTATTTAAATGTGTGTAAATATGTAAAGATGATACATTTTGAAAGAAAAATTCAACTACATTACTTATAAATTATATTAATGATAACAAAGAAATAATCAATGCTATCAAAAAACAATTCAAAGATGAACATGTATCCCGAAATTCATAATATTTTTATATCGTTGTCATTTTGCATTTTATTTGATAACATAACAATAATTATTAACATGTGATCCTCTTCTCTGCATTGTATTGTATCATTGTAATTATAACAGATTAATAAATAAAAATAAATATTATAATCAGAACATTTCAGAGAAGTAAGAAATATATTTGTGTACCCCGCCTGCTATATTAGTAGCATACTGTATTATAGCAGACAGTGTTATTCTGGTATAGTAGTAAACAAAGTGCAATTATTAATGTACATAAATTTATATATAAAGAGTTAAACAAGATGTCATTAGATTAGAATACACACTTTAGGAGAACACATTCTTATTGTGAAGTTGTAATTATTCAGAACATATTAAATATGAATTAATTATATTAATTAGAAAGATATACATGTAAAATCAATTTTATCGAAAAAATTTGTTGTTGCGCCACCGTGATTCGAACCTGGATCTCTTTCCTAACCGGGGAAGATGCATTATCCAACTATGCTACAGCGAAAACATTTTTAGCGACAATATGTGTTACCTTTCTTAGCCATCTACCTTATTTTTACATAATCTCAAATACCTTTGAGTAATCTGATAGCTGACGCCAGAATTATCAATTAATTTTTATTAAATTGATAAATGGATAATGCACCTTCTCCGGTCAGGAAAGAGATCCAGGTTCGAATCCCGGTGACGCAACAACAATATTTTTCGATAAAATTGATTTTATATGTATATCGTTCTAATTAATATATTTAATTCATATTTATTATACATACTTTATAAAACTTAACGTAAATACATTGTTTAATGTATAAGATATGGTATATGCAAAGAGTAAAGCAAGATGCAATTAAAGAACATATAATTACAAGGTAAAACTTTAAGTAAATCCAATGATCAGTGTATAAAAAAAAAAAAATTTTTAATTATTATTTTTAATGAATTATATATATATTGTACCATTACGTTATAGTACTAACCTACATACCGATTGTGTTGTCTATGATTGCCGTGTAGTAGCAATGGAATAATTACTCCGCGAAAAGTTTTTTTCTATGCATTTCCGATGAGAGAAAGGAAGAACGCGGTCAATGTCTGGCAGAACATAGATTATTAATTAATTACAATTATGTGATTCAATATTGGAGGAAGGGTAAGAATGTCGAATGTAACTTGTGTCGTGTTATATTGAGTGTGTGGTGTTGTAATTGTTTTCTTACAGGAGGTAAATCCCTTCCTTCAGCGCCTTTATCAGGCTGAAGTACCCCGAAGCTGATTCTGTTGTTAATGTATCGTATGAGATTCATGAAGGATTTCCCGTGAACAGAGAAGGATGACGTTCACGATTAGGGCCCATCCGCTCGAAACATCTTCACATGGAAAACACCCCATCACGCCGTGGACGACGTCATTTCACAAGTGACCCCAAAAACTTTGATATTCATCAGGCAGCAGAACTTGCCCAGTGAAATTCAACGTGTTGTCATGCCAAAGTGAAATTTTACCACACGAGGGTTGCTGATCAAGGTTTCTCTACCTACCGGCAGTATTGTCATAGAGGAATGGAAGTTACTTAGGGTATTAAAATGTTGTTTTACGTAGTGATTTCTAACATTTATTAGACAACGTTTTTCTTATTAGAAGAACACATTCTTATTGTGAGTAAATATGAATTAAATATATTAATTAGAAAGATATACATATAAAAACAATTTTATCGAAAAGTATTGTTATTTTTTTAATTATCTTTGTTTTATTAACCACTAAATTGAGTTTAAATACATTTACCAGATTCGAAAAACACCATTTTCTTCTTCAGGATGTCATAACTAACTAAAACATATATTATTGTTTCTTTGCCAGAATCTATTTTAAAAAAATCTATTTTAAAAAAAAAACAATTTTTTTAGCACCTAACTCAAATCATTACTTAATACAAATTTACTCGAATAATTTTTAAGAAAAAATTTTAGAATTGAACTCGTAGTTAAATTTAGTTGGTTGTTTATAATTTTTTGATTAGTTTTACACGCTTTATTTATCTCCAACGATTCCAAATTATTTAATTTGTGACCAACACCGTTTATATGCAAAATTGACAATCCTTATTTTTTATCAAAACCATGACCATTTTCTATCAAATGATTAGAAAATTCTAAAAACCCACTATTGTTCAAACATCTCAAATGCTCCCTTAATAATATTAAAATTTCTACCCGTTTTCCCAATATAAAATGCAGCACAATCCTTGCAACTAAGTATATAGACACCAGAATTGTTAAATGTATCATCTATGTCTTTAGAATTTATGAGTAAATTTCCTATATTATTATTTGTATAAAACGCCGGTCTAATGTTTCGTGGTAGGTGTTTAGATATTTTATTCGAAAAGTTATTTATATATAAAATCCTACGCCAATAATCATTATTACGATTATGTTTTATCTGTGATTTATATAAAAATTGATTATTATATTCTTTTAATTTATTTTTTAAAATAGTGTCTATCAAACCTGTATTATGCCCGTTATTAACTGCTATTTTTTTAATTCTATTTAATTAAATATTGAAATTGGATGTGGACATAGAAATTAATTCCGTCAATAAAAGTTGTTTCACGTTGGATTTATTCAAGAGAACTGGTTACAAATTATTTACCGACGTCTTATATGGGTAAATTTTCTGCCCACCGAATATGTGTGACAGACGTCATAATATGGATATTAGTTGCATGTATGGCTTGCAGGTGTCCTTTTTTGGTCGGTAAATTCTAAACATGAAGAAAATTATGTACGAAACGGGCGCCGTGTCCTAATGGACGTGGCGATTTGGTTTCGTATTATTGGCGTTATTATATATAATAAGTCGTTATGTTATATAATTGTCAAGAATAATAACATTCATAGTTATATAATACACACCCGAAACAACAACGTGGAAGAATGAGACTGGCTATGCAGATGTCGTCAAAATGAAATGAAATTGTACTCCAGAAAATTCAGAGGAATGATGATTGATGGAATGATGAGGTATTACCACCTCTCGTCTCCGATGTCTCGAGTGCCATAACCTGCGGTGAAGTTTTGGGATCCCGTCTGTGACAGTAATACAAAGGGGCGGACACCGGGAGAAATCCCGGTGGGCTGATACGGCTTATTTTTATTTTACAAAATATTATTTTTAAAATTAATCCTAGTTGGGCAATAATAAATGTATTCCAAATGAGCACTATTTTTTATTGCAGCTCGCGGTGAACCATTTATTTATTAGGAGAACACATTCTTATTCTGAAGTTGTAATTATTCTGAACAGACGCTCTGTGATATTTTAAATACGAATTAAATATATTAATTAGAAAGATATATATACTATTAAAATTAGCAATATTATCTTTGTGGTTAAAATTCATATTTTTATTTATTATCTTTGTTTTATTAACCACTAAATTGAGTTTAAATACATCTACCGGTTTCGAAAAATACCATTTTCTTCTTCAGGATGTTATGAATTTGAAAACTCAATTTAGTGGTTAATAAAACAAAGATAATAAATAAATATATATATATATATAAAATCATTTTTCAAATAATG
The DNA here is from genome assembly GCA_031772225.1 of Eubasilissa splendida. Classification (NCBI taxonomy): domain Eukaryota; kingdom Metazoa; phylum Arthropoda; class Insecta; order Trichoptera; family Phryganeidae; genus Eubasilissa; species Eubasilissa splendida. The sequence goes on from CM062857.1 coordinate 28,704,009, forward strand.
GAACGATTAAATGTATTAATATAAAAAATGTAACATATAGGTTCAAAAATTTGTCGTTAAAAATATCGTCGCTGTAGTATAGTTAGATAATGCACCTTCTCCGGTTAGGAAAGAGATCCGGATTCGAATCCCGGCGGCGCAACAACAATATTTTTCGATCAAATTGATGTTATATGTATATCTTTTTAATTAATATTGTAACAAAAGTTTGAGAGATCTAAAATTCCTGGTAAAAGAGAAATCGTTGGGACCGTCATTTGGGTGTCAACAGCCCATTATTTCGAGGACCGTTAAAACATGTCCCGGCGACCTCGGCAGTTAAGGGATGTTATTCTTTTAGAAATCTGGCCTCGCTGGATGTTGACATTTTTACCAGGAATTTAGATCGAGTGAAGGCCGATAGAGAAAAAAAGATGACATGCCATTTAAAGCAATAAGTGGGAAAAGGACATCTCTCCCTAAGGGTTGCCCTTGAGTGAGAAAGAGATGGAACCCAGAAATTGGGTATATAAGGCGCAACAAATCCTAGAGAAGGCAGACGAGGTGGGGGTGAGTCGCTGGACCCTGGTTAGTGATAACTGGTATACCGGACAAACCCGAGAGCGCGTCTAGGGATGCTGACGTTTATCCTGTCCCTTGGGACTCGGTACGTTGTTTACCCTAGATGGCGCGGAGGAGGGGGAGGAGAGCGCGTCTAGGGATGCTGACGTTTATCCTGTCCCTTGGGACTCGGTACGTTGTTTACCCTAGATGGCGCGGAAGCGGGGATAGAATGTCCGAAGACTCTGGGCCATCCCTCTTCGGACGGAGGCCTGAATACGGAGGACGTTCTATCGGTTGTAGCGGAGGCGACCGGAGGAGGAGGGTCATCCGCGGCCGATATCTCCAACTGGAGGTAGCGGAGGGCTATCGGGTCAGCACAATAAGGGCTTTAGCCCCGACAACGCTGACTCCGAAAGCTCGAGGTGCCTCGGCATCAAGGCCAAGGCTGGCGACGTCCGTAAGGACCCGAGCAGGTGGGGCGCTCAGGAGGTCACCTTGTGACCAGTACCCACAGAGCATCATGAAGGATTGGAGGAGGGCGCCGTGGATCCGCCTTGCGGGGCGCTCGGAGGCTCCAGTCGCGGAAGGTGCTGAGGCTGTGCACAGCCTGTGCGTCTGTTAGACGCAGTAGCTTTGCCAGAAGCTGTTGAGTGTGTGGGCCGCTCAGGAGGGTGTTTTACACCCAGAGCTCACGGTGCAGTCAGAGTAGGGAGAAGGACTGCTGGTAGGTGGGGCACGCTGGCAATAAGGTATCCCGCCCGGATGGAGTCCGCGCGGTGATGGTGCCCAGACCTACGGAGCATCGAGGACGATGCTGAGGCTGATGACAGCCTGTGTGTCTGTGAGACACGAGCTCTGCAGGAGCTGTCGAGAGTGTGGGCCGCTCTGGTGGATACGCCTATCCAGCGTATCAAGAGCCCACGGAGCAGCCGGGAGTGGGGAGGAGGGCTGCTGGAGCAGGTGGGGCGCTCAGGTGGACGTATCACGCTCGGAGGGATACCGTTCGGTGACGGCTGTCCGGTACCCACACAGCATCAGGAGGGGTCGAGGGACGGCGCCGGGTACCGCGTGGCGGGGATCCAGGAGCCATTGACCCCGAGGATGGCTGGTTTAGATTAAGCCTAGATTTAGATTATTTGTAAGGTAGCTTTTAAGTATTAGAATAAGTTAGTCAAGTAAGTTATAGCTTGTAAGTTATTTTTATGTGTTTATAATACATGATTTTATACAACCAGACTTCTCTTTGACAACCTTCCCGGTTCCTATCCTGAATATCAGCAACCTATGTGAGGAGACGAGTTGGCGTGTATTGTGTAACGGCATGCCAGCAGCCCGATCACCGCTCGGCTGCATTAATCAAGAAAAGCGCGTTCACCTCGTTGAGGTGGAATGCGTGGATTTCCGGGGGTGGGATGGAATCGGTGCGCTTCACGCGCCTCACCATACACCCCCCCCCCCCATTTTACGTTACAATATATTTAAACCATTTATTTATCTATTTTCACGTGCATGAATGATGAGGGAGAAAAAATAGATTACGATATACTTTTAGTGATAGAAGTGTGAGAAATGGTTAGAATAAAACGAGCGGTTAGTGTAAAGTCATTTATTTGGTCAGAGGATAGAACAAGGAGAATGAATACAGGAGATAACGGATCGTGAAGTCGTGGCGAAGGACCGTATCGAGGATGGCGGTGTATTTGAATTACTGTTTAAGTTTTTATGTCAATATCAACAGAGATGTGGAAGCCCCTAAGGCGCCTCACAGTAACCTGGTTGGTAAACCAGGCTCGCATCGACCTTGAAGGTGCGCGCAGTATCGATGACAATACTTCGGGAGTCAGCCATAACCAGTAACTTCTCTCGCAGCCAGCATGCTGACCAGACCACCAACCAGCAGACGCTTTACGTCCTTCTGTGTCTATTTACCTGGAATAAGTCATCTTGTCGTATTTCTCCATCTGTTTCATTTTCTCTTTTTTTATTTCAGCGCCGATAAATCGGCGTTTATTTTTAAAATACATTCCTTCATCAAGCTTGCATCAATATAAAAATCCTTAAAGTAACCAACACACCAGAAAGTACAAGTTTTGAATACTACATTCCATTTACATGGAAGCCAGTTAGCCGCTATCTACCTCTCTAGGTACATATAAAGCACATGTTCTGAGTTAGGCAGCCATTAGGTTCCATTAGCTAGATTATACGTTAGAAGTAAGGTAACAAATTAAATTAAATCGTAAAAAACAGAAAAATTAAAAATGGAGACAAGTGGAGAATAAAAATAAAATTTTTGATATAGATTAAAGACATGTAAGAAGTAAAAGAAAAGAAACACGCTGGGATGTAAGGATTAAAAAAGGATTACATAAAATGAGTAGCTTTGATCAAGGAACTCTTCCAGCTGACTTCTTCCAATTTAGAAAAGCCATTCCTTTATAAGCACGCAGAATCGAGAATACGACACCGTTGCCATCTCTTGTGGTGTGGTAGCTTGTTGTATATCCGCGGTCCAGGCAGCTAGTTCTGCATGCTGCCATCAGAGTTAAACTTCCACAGGAATCCTGCCTGATGAACTCAACACATTTTTAGTTCAATAGGTCAATGTCTAGCCAATAAAACTCTCCTGAAAGTAAACGTCACCGAAACTGAACACAGTAAAAGACTTATATTACAAAAAAGATCGCAAAATTCAATGTCTCTCAATCCAGCAAAAATCGAAGAAATATCAACAATAATTAGTAATCTTAAAAGCAATAGCGCCCCAGGAATTGACTCAATTACGAGCGACTTTTTAAAGAATACAAAAGATCACATAATCAAACCATTAGCCCTATATTTGTATGTCCACGGGCTGTTTCCTGGACGCCCTCAAATATTCTATTGTATGTTCTCTCTTCAAAAATGGATATCCTGGTGACGTATCAAACTATAGACCGATCTCATTACTCAGTGCTATTTCAAAAATTATTGAAAAAATCGTTAATAAAAGAATTACAGATTTTATAGAAAAACATATACTGTTAATTAATAACCAGTATGGTTTTAGAAAAAAAATTCCACAGAAGATGCCGCCATTGCACTCACTGAATATGTTACATACAGTCTCGATCAAGGTGAGCATTGTATTAGTGTCTTCCTGGATTTAACCAAAGCATTTGATACTGTTTCTTTCCCTATTCTTCTGCGAGTACTAGAAGCTTTGGGTATTAGAGGAGTAGCTCTAGATTGGTTTAAAAGTTATCTAACGGAAAGACAACAAGCAGTTAGAATTGATAATGAAACGATTCAGTATTCTAAAATCACTTTTGGAGTCCCGCAAGGGAGTGTTCTAGGGCCCACCCTTTTTCTGTTATTTATAAATGATTTGTGTGAATTGAGTCTCACAAATGGGAAAATTGTTACATTTGCTGATGATACTGCTTTATCGTGGGAAAACATGGAATGAAGTTTACAGATATGCTGGTATTGGATTACAAAAGGTCAAATCGCGACTTGTAATGAATCTTCTCACATTAAATATTGACAAAAGTAAACACTTGTGTTTCAGTACCAATAAGGCCCGTAGTCCAAATCTCAATAATTCGTTAAAACTTCAAAATTGTAACACTAACACTACTCTACCTTTATCATACTCATCATACACAGCATGCTAATGTAAGGAGCTGGAGAGAGTAAAAAGTATTAAAAATACCTTGGCATTTGGATTGACCAACTCTTTAACTGGTCTGAGCATATCAATAAACTTTGCGCTAAATTAAGAAAGCTGAAATTTTTCTTCAGACACCTTAGGAATGTTCTAGAGAAGCGTACGTTGAGAACAATATACATTGCTCTCTGCCAATCCCTTCTTAGCTACGCGATCTTAGGTTGGGGTGGAGTTGTAAAAACTGCCCTTGACCAATTAGTAATCACACAAAAATCCATATAGGTTTCCTTCTGACTCACTGTTTGAGGAATGTCAGTTTCTTGATATTCGACAACTGTATGTAAAAAGGCTATTACTTTATTTTCATTCCAACAAAGAGCTTCATCAATATCCATCTCATAGTTATGTTACGAGAGCAAAAAAGAGTAGGATCCTCGTGAAGCCTAAAATGAAAACAAGCTTTGGTCAATCCTTCCATATGTTTCTGGCTCCCATTTTTCCGAGCAGTATGAAACAATTGTAGATAGACAGTCTCAAACAACATCTCGGGAGCTAGTTATTGGGTGTTGGCAGAAAGGAAACTGAGCAAAGATTCATGGAAATGATCACATGAACAGAACGTCATTTTTTTAATATTCATTTTTCCAAAAGGAAGTGCTATAAATTTTTTTTAAAAATTACATATTTGTATGACAGACAACGGATGAACCTGTCTCCTTTAGTACAGACTTCGGTCTAGTTAAGGAGACAGTGAACATTACATACATTATGAAGATTTTTCACCTATACACTTTAAGAATAGTTTATAATGTATAATATGTAAGAATGTAAGAAACAAATTAAATTAAGTTAAATTAAAACATGCATGCTTCTATGTTCCTGTTGCCTTCAACACTCGCTTCGTATATTTTCTTTACCACCCTCTCCTCTCTCGTACGTTACATACGACCAAACCGTCTTAGCAACCCTTTCTTAATTCTACCGACAAACAAAGCCACATTCGCTCCAGATTCGTTTATTGTTTACTCTATCGTAGACAGAATTACATGCAACCGCATTCAGTCTACCCCGGATTTTATTTTTCAATAATATTACAAAAAATACAAATTTAAGTTTGGTCTGCTTGAAAATATCCCGGGCTGGTTTTGCGTCGCCAGTCCACCCCTGGTAATGGATATTTATATAATTTTCAATAACAGGACACCGGTGAGAGTTTATATAAAATCGTTTAAAAAAAGTTTTCTCGGGACACTTAAACTTGAAATATAAATCGTCTCAATAGAAAACTAAGTTTAATTAACAATCGAACACCGACTCGTCTCCCCTCCTCCCTCAGGGCTGAAGTGTAAATTGAGTCATATCATCCCTTAAGGATCACCGATTTCTGAAATCATCCCTCCGGCCGAATTCCTCCAGTCAATAAATCTAGTGTCTAATAGGATCTAACTTAGATTACTTATTAAAGGAAACTTTTCTTCGGAGTCATTAATCTTCCGCTGACTCGGACCGCCCCAAAAAGTACGTTTAAAAATGATAAACATCTAAATCTAATTAAAATCTATCGGAGACGTACTGCTGATAAAACATATGAAACGTAATTTAGTTTGCCGTCCATAAAGCGAATAAAAAATACCAATTATAGAAAAAAAATTAATAGTAAAACAGAAAACTACGGAAATTTTCGGTCATTTTATAAATATATATTTTAGAATGTGTTTATCTGATTATTTTTTATATGTAACTGGTTTCTTTCTGGATATATCGCGTTTTTTTTAGATGATTCAAATGGTATAACAAATGTTAAATTAAATACACGCATGCATTTGAATATGTCCAAAAACACACAATTACTAGATTTTCACCTACAAAGGCACTACTGCTATTAAACAAATAAGAGATATCTCATAGAGACGAAGCTATTATTTTATTATATTTAATGAAAAGTATGGGTAATTACAGGTCTTAAAAATTGATCTTTTCGGACATATTCTAGTATAATGTGTTAAAAAATATTTTACAGATAAAGAATATTGCTTTAAATAATTATATTCTCATTGTGACATATATGCTGTTTCAGGGAAATGAATATCAAATTTAGTCTGCAGATGGCGATAGTGCAGTTGTACTCGAAGTGTTTCCACATAGTAAGATATATAAAACTCCCAAAAATTTGATGCATATGGAGAATAATTAATGGATGAGAATGGTGAACGTTGTATTTGTATAAAGTTATCACTAAAGCCAGCCGAAGATAGGTCGCAAGCCTTGCAATTACCCATACTTCCAAATCTTTCTATTAAATATAATAAAAAATAGTTTCGTCTCTATGAGATAACTATTATTTGTTTACACGCATATGTATTTATATAAAAGGCAATGCCTTGATAATGGGACGTAACACGTGCAAGAAAGTGCAATCTTATTCCAAAAAAAAAACATTAATTGAATATATGTACTTGTTAGAAGAAAGAATTTTCATCATTTCATTTTTTAAAAAAATAGAGGCGCGTACACGAAATACATGTCACATCAATACTCTTACTATTTATTTAGCTAAACGCTTTTATTGTGAAAATAGAACTACCTTGCTGGTGTCCTGGAACGAGGAGCGAATCTCCGACAACTAGATCACCAGACCAGCGTCTTAACCACTACACCAACAAGCTACGTTGTATGTTATTCCCTTTTAACTACCGAATATAACAAGGGTGATGATCCAATTATTATCTCATGGCTTCATACTCATCGATCAACGTTTTTATATGAAGGATAACCACACCTCGTTAGATTAGGGAAGGGCTGTAATCGTGAATTTCTATTAAAAAAAAAAAGGTCTGACATGGAGTGCGGAAACTAGTTTTTATGGAAACTTATCAGACGAGACATGAGTAGCAGTACATAATAGAGTATTAGTATGAACAATTATGCATAGAAGTAATGTTTGGAAAACAGGAACGAAAGTGCACCAAATACCGTCAAAATTATACCTCCTAGACAAATCCATTAATAATGAGTGTAAAATTTTGGATTGAATATAAAACTGATCTTAGTGCAGGGAACAGGATTCAGATGTTAGAAGCCTCAATTATTAATTAACTTCTATACCATACTTCCTTGTATTGATACGTGAATTATACAGTTATTTATCTAATAAAGATCGAACCCGCTTTAATGAGACAATGAACTTCAAATATATGTATCTTTGTAATTTTAATCGAGGTAACCATGAGACCACCATACAGGCCTGTGACTAGTCAATAAAGGTACGCGTGTGCGTCAAATTGCGTCACCTCCAACGTTGAACTAACCTTTATTCGAAATCTCATTCATGGACAAGACCTATTAATGTTTGACCGGTGATTTTGTATTTCAAAATATTCACATAGAAACATCACTCGCACATATATTGGCGAGTCCATTTTTCAGTGTTTAGAACCTTAAAGTCAACAATACTATTATTTTCTGAACAGGGCTCAAACATTCGAAGGGCGTAAAATATTACAGAAGTATTCTGCTATTTCAAATCAGTAAAGCGAAGCTTATTGGCTATCCACTTCTTTCACTTTGATGTCAAGCGCTATTCATTGAAAAACTAGAAATATTCCAGTTTATTGGAAGGGAAATTGGAAAACCCTCGAGGTAATGGCGGAGGAGCGAGTCCGGGTGTCAGGGTACGAAAAGGAAAGTAAAAAGCGGATTACTAATTCCCGCTGAATAATTCAAAAGAATGTAGATTTGAGCGGCCATTTGAGGTTAAATTTGAACTTCTCGTGGTGAGGGCAACCATTGAAGAAGTAAATCCCAGTATTGTTGAGTTAACGTCCCTGAAAACGGTTCACTTTACATACCTGGCTATCGATTATTTATGAATTTAACCAACAGTCAAAAGTTCTTCTTCTTCTTCTTCTTCTTCGTTGAATGCTCAATTCTGTGCATCGTGGGTCTCTAAAATACCTTATATTGATTATTTATGAATTTAACCAACAGTCAAAAGTTCTTCTTCTTCTTCTTCTTCGTTGAATGCTCAATTCTGAGCGCCGTGGGTCTCTAAAATACCTTAAACACGATGCACACTACATCTCCATTCCATGTTGATCGCAGCGTTTAAAGAGAAACTTCTTTATTTTCCATCTGCTCGCTTTAGTATGCAAGAATTCTTCCCATGCATATTGTCGAAAGTCTTACAATAATGTAATTCTTAACTCGTAACTCACTAACCGAGGTTCAGTTCTCCACTGGGAAGACTTTAATGTAATTTAAACTGAATTTAATAATGTTCATTTGAACCGCAAAAAACATATTTTATGCAAGGGTGGTATCGTACATAAGTCTGGGACATGTTACGTGTTTTTTTCGAGCAATTATGATTTTGTAGTGGTGAAATTGTTATTTGATATTCTTTCATAATTCATAATGAGTATGTGAACTCTATTTTTATGTGGGTAATACTGCAAACTTCTGCAGAACTTTTTGTTCTGAAAAATCTACTGTATGGCGGTGCACGCGGAATGCGAATTATTTTTGGTATTAATCGAACTCTGGAGAGCTGACCAGCAGACCACCGGGCGTGACCACAGATAAGGCAAGTGAGTGGTTTTTTTCTCCATAATTTGAGTGACGTGCTCTTATTTATTGAAAACCAGAACTAGCTATCGAAGGAATTGACGACGACACCTTATATATATAAAGTAGTTGAAGGATATACACGACAAATGTTCTATAATAGATAAAAGTGATATGTAAGAAGAATAACTTTAAACTCAATTTACTTACAAACATTGTATTTGTAACATAACATCCTTAATGATTTAATTGTGTTTCATTAACCCTTGGCATGCCTGATAGATTAAAATCACACCGTATGCCTGGTGATAATTAAATATTTTTTTTTTATATGAAGTAATGTGCTTGGAATGTTAGATATCATATTTTCTATTATAACTATTGATTTGTACAATATGCCCACAGACTGTGACATAAATTATCGTATATACTCCTCTATAGACGAGTCTTACTCTCATAGAGAAGAAATAAATTATGTATTTATCCTACAGATTATTTTAAAAATAAGTTTGCAAGATCTAAGAGTGCGTGTTAACACGCTTATAGCTTGGCGTGACATACAAAGTTTGGCGTGTTAAAAAGAGTGTCAATTTTCGGCCAGCGCACACTTTACTGCTGCGGACTGCGGTAGGAGCGACATAGTGACCGCTAGTCTATGACGCGAAGCTACCCAGGAGCGCGATGTAGTAAGTTACAAATTTTAAAAAATATCGACAGTTCTTCAAAGTGGTGGGTCTGACAGACCCAACCGGGCATGCCGAGGGTTAAAGCAAAAATAGATAGACGCGTTTGGATGCATAAAGAAAAATGAGGACAGACAGACACAATGGTAAACAAAACAAAACAACACGGTCTGAACTCTGCTCATATCCACCGAAAAAGTTTCCAATCCCTAACGGGCACAGTACATTTTTCAAATACCCCATCATGAATTCATTTCCATCAGGATGGCTTTTCGGATATTCCATTTTTTGTTCGTCTCCTCAGTCCGAGCCCCGTGAGCAGCCTCCAGCTGCCCCCTCCCCTTCTCGGCCCTCCTGTCAGGGGGGTGCTGAGAATTCCATTTAAAGCGCACAATTGAGAAAGGTCAGACTTGTAGGTATTATGAATTGGCTTCCTATTTACTATACTTTTCACGTTTCGGCGCGTTGTACACGGTGATTTCGGAAGTGCTCGACGTTTCAATTTTCCATTGTAATTTCAAAATAATTTTCCCGACAAAGATATTTCACTTTTGCACAGAATATCCCCTTCAGTTCAGTTAAATAAATCAAACTCCCCGGCAGGGAACTGAACCCCAGTTTTCAGCGTGATGTGCGAAGATACTTATCAATAATGAAAATAGAAGAATAGAAAAGAGGGTGGGGAAATAAGGGATGCATGAAGGGTGGATGGAATCCGGGAGGGACGGGAATAGGGAACAGGGGCTGGCTGAAGAACCACCGGGATCTTCTACCACTGGATCCACAAGTCTTCCGACTCCAGAACACGTACAACGCTATTCAGTATTCACTTGGACATGTACACTTCGGTGATAGCGCGAAGTGTCAAACATGCACTAATTGAGTCGCACGGTAGCGAGAACTCTATTACACACAGACAGTATCAGCCCCACACAACAAGACAAACTTGGCGGTAAATCAACGCACCCAATGATAAACGCTATCTTGACAGTTCGAAGATTCAACTATTACAAAAAACATAGAGAACACACCACAGAGAGGTCGTGTTCTGGTATAGGAGTGGGTGGCGCATGTTATTGGCACATGGTTATTGCGTCGGTACCGGGCGTGTTTTGTTTACACACTAGTTAAGAAGAGAGAATCTAGCTCATATCCAGGGGCGTGCAATGCATACAAGTAAAAAAGCTGCACATTATAAAAAGTCTGAAAAACAAAACATATATTTACGGATTTATTACAATTAGCGCCATCTGTGTACCAGTAGAAACTTAAATGGCTTAGTTCTAAAAACTACCACAATAATCCACAACTGCAGCCGTAGCGCTGGTAGCTATAATCGATGCATTGTATCTATTCGCATTACTATCGTCTACTTTTAAGCTAGTGAATTACTCAAGTCATACAATTGACTATTTACTGAATTGACTATTGACTATTTACTATTGGGAGATTATTTGTAGGGTCACATAACTATTTCCTACGTTAACGTAGGGTCGTATAAACGACGGATTCATTTTGTCTAAAGACGTTGGTTAAACGTAAATTCATAATCCTATGTACAACATATATTGTAGTACATATATTATATATGATTTAGGAGAACACATTCTTATTGTGAAGTTGTAATTATTCAGAACATAGGCCTGTTATATTTTAAATATTAATTAAATGTATTAATTAGAAAATTGTATTAATTTAAAAAAGGTAACATATAGGTTCGAAAATTTGTCGTCATAAAATATGACGCTGTAGCCTAGTTGGATAAATGCGCCTTCCTCGGTTTGGAAAGAGATCCAGGTTCGAATCCCCGTGGCGCAACAACAATATTTTTCGATAAAATTGATTTTATATGTATACCTTTCTTATTAATACATTTAATTCATATTTATATATGATTGTATATAATATCATTGGTAACAGCATAACCTAAATCTACACCTACTGCACGCCACTGCTCTATTATTATCATTTCACCAACAAAGCGAAGCGGAAGTAATAAATAGATTTGCATCTATATCATTGCAAATGACTTAGTTATGTGATATTTGAAATCATTGTAACAGGCTCTATTTCAATAATGAAATGAATTAATATAAAAAACTCAAGGTAAAAAATAAATGTATTTTAATGTTAATTCTTTGACTTATATCTTACTACTCAATTATTTAAAGTACAACCCAGGGAAAGCAGTGCTGTCAATTTGATAATTGCTTTATGATGAAAAGAGCGATGATGTAAGTCGTAATGACAAGCGAGGTTGAGGGCTCGAGGATCGACCAGACACCAGAACACACCAACCTGCGGTGCTAATACTCTTCTTGTCTGATTTTGTTCTTCAGCTACGGACACTATGACTCGGAAGAATTAAGAATACGCACTTCGATGATCCGCACGAAACACTCTCGAACGCGTACTTCGCTGATAGCGCGAAGTGAGAACACCGCGCACAATAGCAACGTGAACAGTTTAATGTGACACACTCAAATGTCAGTTATTTAACAGTTCGACGCGCTAACCTATCAATTTGACAGTAGGACGTTGAGTTGTCAACTGATTTAAAGTCAGACAACACACACACACTTCGCAGAAAATAAGCCGTGCTCTGAGGTATAGCGAGGGGGGAAAGACCTAGGTACTAGGACCGGGACCATGATATTACGTACATACGCGCACGGTTAGGTACGACTTATAGATCTCATCCTGAATATACAACATGCTCCGTTTTTGCAAAACGCACTTTAGCGCGATTGTAATATCGTGCACGAAAACTATCGTTGTCACATGCCCGCGTCCAAATTTCTTACCCATGACCTATCCTAATGCTTGCCCACCAAAGTGAAATGTAATCTTGACGCCAACAGGCGTCAACTTGAGGGATATTGTGTTCAATCTCGACATCGCGATACCATTCGCGGTGTGGACCCTTTCAATTCCAGTGCACTAGCACTGTGTTTTGTGTGGTCTTAGTGTTTATTGTTTGTATGCGCCATGGATACACATTGACATCGCCGTCTTCAGTCGGGAGCGGAGATCGTCCTCATCCTCGTGCAAACATTATATTATTAAGAAAAACATATTCCAATTATAAAGTTGTAATTATTCAGAATTCTGTGATATTTTAAATACTAATTAAATGTATTAATTAATTAATAATTAATTAGCGGACAATACTTTTGACGACCAATTTTCGAACCCATGTGTTACACTTTTCAAATACATCTATCGTTCCATTATCTGAAAGCCATCTTCGCTTTTGTGAAATCTCAAAAACCTTTGAGTAAACCGATAGCAGACGCCAGAAAATTAACAATTCGTTTTTATTAAATTTTGGACACATTGATACAACTTATATAAGTCTATCAATATCTTATTATATCTTAGTATAGGTAAAGTGAGCAGTCCTTTCTCAATCCTAGTTCCTCGAGATCACCGATCCTTCAACTTGATTGGCTTTCTCTTATCAACCTATCCCTGAACCACGTTTCCCTATCGCCCCCCACACACCTTGCGGTGATTCCGATTTATGACCGTAATTGTTGTAATACATACCGCGGGACGCGCGACCCGGTGATTGCGCAATCACCACCAGAGCAATTAAATAATGATTTCCTCTTATTTTCAATGACCTTGCTGTGGGAAAAAAGAATTATTTTAGATTAAGTTTGATTTTAAATCTGATTTATTGCAGCTAGTCAATTTTCATGTACCTGCCAGAAATACTAGAATTATTTTACCAGATTACTGTAACAATACTGGAACGGTTGCTTAGTTTAATTCTCCATTACACAGAATTCAAAACTTGGGTAACGAGTATGCGGATGTTGCTGATATATGTGCATTACCAAAATACAGAAAAATTCTTACGTACTTGTTTATAACTGGAAGATTATAGAAACTGGTTTTTTATCTTTATTTTTTTTTTTGTTGTTTATTTCATATTATTATAATTTGTACTGAAGAGATATGTAAAATGTCTATGTGCCATAAATAAATAAAGATCGAATACTCTCAATACCTCAAAAACAAAGTACTAGATACACATTTAGACTTTCTTGTTTGGTCGACCACCGCCCTTTCCCCCCCCCCCCCCAGTAATGCTCGAGACGACGCATCGCTGTGCAATATTGAAAGTAAGTTGTTTTGCGACGTTTTCTTATTGTTTTGCATACTCGTGAAAACAATAAAAAATATTGCAAGAATCGCGTGGTTTGCATATTAATCTAGAAGTCTAATTGTTATATAAGGTGAGAAAACATATTTTTTTCTTTATAAATATTCTTTCGAATTATCCAATGTCTAATCCGATTTTAACGCTCGGCGGTATTGCGTTAAGTTGTGAATAATGGCTCCGGGACGTATCTTAATAATGTCTTCAGGGTATTCGGTATACAGCCCGAAAATTTCGCTGGACATAATGGTTGCCGTACGTTCAACACGCATTGGGGAAATAATTGTCGCCTCTCGAAGGCGGCAGGCCATATTGAAAGAACGTGTTTTGTAAATTATAGGGTAAATATTAACTCATCTATTCGATCACTAGTGCACTATTTGTTAATTGATTGTACCTAATTGCATGATAAACTGTCCTTACAGAAATTGATAATTCCTCCCTGGCTTGGAGGAAAAATATGGCGATGCCGTGACATTGACGCGGTTGGTTGTGGACGTATCCTGCATTTGTTCTTGGCAGGAGAGTTTCTTTATGGTGATTGCAGATCTAAAGAAAGGATGTTAGATCCGATCGGATCTACAGGAATTATGACTTTGTCACTGTTTTGAGGTGGAAAATCCATACTTATTTGTTGATCCATGATTGTCGTCATGGAATCCTCGCAGGAGCGGTTCACGATCAGCACCACGTAACATTGTAACTAAAGTAGTTTTTCTTTGTTGTAATGTAAAACCTTGTCTGGTGTCTGTGCATAGAAGGCACTTAGCTTAAATGTATAATTCGTCAACTTAAAATCCTTTGTCATCACGTCAATCCGAGATGGAGTGACCTCATGAGTAATGTTTTGTCAATTCAAATAATATTTGGGTACTTCTAGTGGGGTTATTTTTGATGTGTCTAAAAATGTTTGAGGTTGACTACCGCCACTTGTCAAAATATGAAATCCTTGTCGGGTGACAATAAAATCTAAGTTTTGACATTTGACATTTCGTTGTTATGATTATTAAATTAATTAATTACCAAACACAAAAATCTCTTTCAATTGTTCTCTCATGTGTCATTTATAATTTTTTCTCAACCAAGGACAATAACAGAATGCGGCAGTTTGTAGTAAGTAGGTATGCATTCTGGGCGTGTAAGAATTAATAATTCTCTTCATAAATATAATATCGAATTACAAAAATTTCATATCGAATTTCGAATTATAAATATACAAAAATAAAATATTGTTACGCCCCACACACACAACGAGTAATCGCAGAACAATTGAGGTGTGTGAGTGTTCCGAAGGGATCATTCCTTGAAAGCGATAGCGCCTTCATGAAAGGAACCGATTCACTCGGCCGGCTCTTAAACAGACAAAATACTAAAATGGCGGCTGCATCAAAAAAATGTCCGAAAACTGGCGGATCAGTGTTGAGATTTGTTTTGTCTAGCGCGATAGTGCGGTATGTAGTTATTTATTTGGCCATGGTTTTCGGTTAAATTATAGATATAGCAGTTTTAATTTATTACCATTATTTGATATACAGTAAAAACTTGATTATCCGGACTGATTGGGACCATGGTTAGTCCGGATAATATAACGTATAAACATGGGACTTCTTAAACTCATGTTATTAACAAATTACCACAATAAATTGGTTATATTGACGTACAGTATGTCTTCTATTCAAATTAATCCTCAAGATAAAACGGTTTATTTTTTGCTTTTGGTTGAAAAAATAATATATTTTTAGTACAAAAATAATTATCTGGTGGAGGCCTGCTCATGCCTCGCAGACCTGGCTATCTAAAACTGACACTTTACAGCCATATAGTACGGAAATGCTGTACGCCCCAGGAAGCACTGTTAATACATCTCTATGTAATGGCAATTGTAAAACGAGAACACCCTTCTAATCCTTAGCTATGGAATAACGGGCTGTCCTGACAGAACGTTCGAGAGCGCAGCGTGTCGATATCTTGAAAACTTAAGATGTTGTCGATCCAAAGGAAGGATGAGTAACGTGAGACATTAGATTCGCATGCCCTGTCTTTAGTTTGTATAACTCTCAATTGCATCATAAATATTTTTTGCATTTTGAGACCCCTGAAGGTTTATGCTGGTAGAATGTAATTATGGTACGCCTAAAGACGATACCATTTGGTGGTTAACCTTTACCATACCATGATATAAAATACCCGCACGCAGCCGTGCTGTCAACCCGGGTTACCGTAAATAGTAACAGTTGGAAAAAATGTTTTTACTAATAAACTAACTAATAGCTAACTTAAGTGGCTTTAATGACATGAATTTATTCTAAACGTTGAACATTCACTTTTGAAAATATGATTACAATGTATTTTGCTTTCTTATCTCTCTTCATTTAATTAGTGAGAAAGAGACAATTATATTTATATGTTTGTTGTTCTTTTCACTGTGAAAATAGTGTGTGATCCTCTGTCTTTCATATCAAAAATAATATTTTTACCAATGTATTAACTTTATAACGGATTGAATGGAAAAAATAATATGTTTTTGTATGATTCTCTTTTCATAATTGGTTTTTTACTAGTCATTCCTAAGCGCTAATATTTTTTTTTTGGATCAT
The DNA here is from genome assembly GCA_031772225.1 of Eubasilissa splendida. Lineage (NCBI taxonomy): Eukaryota > Metazoa > Arthropoda > Insecta > Trichoptera > Phryganeidae > Eubasilissa > Eubasilissa splendida. Next base: position 28,720,212 of record CM062857.1, read on the forward strand.
CTAAAATATAATTGTTATGTTGCATGTATTTACCGAAATATTACAGGTTTAATTATGATGGTAGACATGTGTTACTGCGTGGTTTGTGAAGGGTTTTAAACGCCGAATTGTCTTAGGGAGATGCAACTCGTGCTAAGATGGACGTTTGACAGGAATACCTGACGCATATATGACCGCAATGCAGCCCTTAAAATAATCTTTTAGTCACACGGGAGGTACTATCAATGCCGGATTCCAAGCGTGGTCAAGGTTTCATAAAAGTCTCGGATCAACTATGTGACGTTTTCCAGAAACTCCATATTTGGTTGGGGGTCCCAAACTTCTTGACCTACACAAACATTCCTCCTAAATGTCCGGTGGTAAAACACTTCATTTAATACGTAAAATTAATTAACTAGTATAATAAGAAAAATTAAACGAGATTTAATGACACAGTCTGATAAAAATGAATATTTTAAAAACACCCTCTTTCTATGTTTTCAGGCTGGCTACCTTTAGGGAGAAAATATTCGGTTTTCATTAGATAACTTTCCTGACAATTTTCCTTCTTCAAAATGGCGAATAAATTTTACTTTCGCCCACTCGTCTTCGAGAGCACCAATAGTTGGTTTCAGTTCGATCTTTATTTTCAAGTATTTAAAGCACGCGATGTTGTAAAGCAAATTAAACATTAGATGCTTACGTGAATGCCTTCGATAGCTGGTTCTCAGGTTTCCGATCGACAATAAGGCACATGATACATGAACACTGCACAAACCTTTTTATTGTACGAGCTGATTTTCTGGTCCGATGTTGTTGTTTTTTTGGCGCACTCCCAACGATCGGTTTATTTGGACCTCTGCACTGATCGAAGCACAGGATGTGATTGATCCGACCGTTTTCTGGCATTCTCCAAAAAAAGGCGGCAATATTATCAACCACGAAACCTTATGGTGCCAATCTGAGTTTCAAGGCGCCTAAATATTAGGTACAAAATATATTTTCAGAAATTTGTTCTCCTGAAAAAAAATCTATTAATCTTTGCTCTATCATACACACTGATACCTTTGTGTTTATTCGATAATAATGCCTTTTAGTGATATAATAACATATCTTTTGAAATCGGGATGAGAAAATTTATAATCAATGTTTTAAACACGCAATCGATATGCAAACTTTTGATCGATAAATTATTTATGATTTGTTTGTTTTTGTGAAAATATATTTTCACATTATAACAAAACAAAATAATCTGCATAATCTGCAACCTTGTGAGGATCTAAACTGATACAGTGTGAGTTCAATATGAAAGACGTTGATGGAATTCAACAATCAGAAGAATTTGTATTCATTTCCAAATTACTAAATCTATTCCACCGATATTTTAAATACCAATATATCAAAATTTATATATTGCTTTAAAGATATTATTAACACTTACTGCCAGGTGCCAGGGGTCAAAACAAAACACGTCCTGCAGTGATGGGTCATTTATTTACATTTTTTATAGATATTTCATTTTAAATATGATTTGATGAAATAGCATGGTGTGCCGTAATGTTTCTGCTAAAAAATTAATGATAAAAATTAAAAAATATTACGAATAATGTACATATTCTCACGCATCAACAGACGCCCTACATAACCAAAATACAAACATCCACTGAGCATATAATCTTCTCATCGGAACCCGAACAGGTAGTATCATGAAACTTATAGATTACCCGACCTATGTGCAGGTCCTCACCTCTAAACAACTAAATTGTGCATAAATTGTGTCACAACATGCTATAAATCACGATAGAATTAGATAGGGAGACCTTATCGTCCTTGTTAGTAACTCTGAACTATATATAAATGCTATTTTATTCAATAAATGTTTACTATCTTTAAATAACCTATACCATATTTTAAATATGAATTAAATATATTAATTAGAAAAATATACATATAAAATTAATTTTATCGAAAAATATTGTTGTTGCGCCACCGGGATTCGAACCTGGATATCTTTCCTAACCGGGGAAGATGCATTATCCAACTATGCTACAGCGACAATATTTTTAGCAACAAATTTTCGAACCCATATGTTACCTTTTTGATATTAATATATTTAATCGTTCCATTATTTGAAAGAGCCATCTAAAGACACTCCTTCCGGCGGTCCATGCCCGTCTCCTCTTCTCCCAGGTAGACAATGATAAGTTTGTCCAGGTGTGAATTAAGGACGTTGATGCAAGTCGATTATCGGACGAATGCAGGAAGTTGAAATGAGAAAGAATAGGAATAAGAAATAAATGAAGTAATGAAAAAAAGAGAAAAGAAAAGAAGTAATAAAAACAAGCGAAATTTAATTATTTTCTGCAACAATAGAAATTCGAAATACCAGAAAATGAGTGCTTGTAAAATTGATAAATTAAAAGGATTTTTACCCTTCTCATTATCTCCAATTATCTCAATTACCTCAAATTATCTCCATCGCGTAATCTATAAATGCCGCTCACTGGCGTGGGCTCTTCATCTTGAATTTTTGGTAGATTTGAAGTCTCCATCCTCACCGTATTTCCAAACACGCGGATTAATGAGACGGCGGCAAACGGCGGACGGCGACACGAAGCGACCGTCGTGAACCCCGCGGCCAAGATTAAAATTAGTACTCGGTTATTTTAGCCAAGCGTAAAAATATGAAACCAGGGTGTTTACTTTTATAATTAGGTACTCACGTCACATTATACTTCTGCCTATAATTTGTAACGTGACAGTAAATTTTTTTTATTGGTTGTATTGACGTATAACGCCACACTTCACGCTCGTTTCATTTGTTAGTAGAATGATTTTGAATCTCCCCAGCGATATTAAATTACTTATGCTAACTTGATGATGGTTTTAGGTAAGTTCGAACGCGTTTAATCTCGTTGCCAGGTGGAACGTCGTGTACGCTGGTCTCTTTGTACCAATGAAAATCTCAACACGGGTACACGGTATTGATATGTACCTCTACCTAAATTCACGTGATTAGCTCATCGTTTTTCCTGACATTAATATTATGAATATCAAATAATGTACAATATCACATCAGCACAAATATAATGGGTAGACAATATCGATTAGAATACCATTATATATATGAGTTGTATAATATTCATTTCATTTCGTACAAAACTTTAACCGACAGCAGTGATCCTATCTCAAAATAATGAAAAATTCAGTATATTTAATTTTGTTCTTCGTATCTTGCTGCATGTCGTCTGAAAGGGTTTGATTAAATATATTTTTATTTATTTACACACGAATCATTGTACATTATTTTTCTTACATTATTTAAAGATAATAAATTATCTGTACACGCTTTATATTCTATATTCTTTTTAAGCTACTACATATAGATTGAATTTCGATAATAATTCATATTTTCGTAATGTCTTATCGAAATGTAAATTTTTATCAAGATTAGATTTTTTTTGTAAACTATAACTTACATAAAACTTTTATACTGATAAACTGGATATAATTTGTAAGATTTATCTAGACAATGTTGGCATTAATTGAAAGATCACGACAATTTAGTCCGTTTTACCGTTTTACGTTCCGTTACAGAATATGTTTTCTCATGAGTTTCGATAACAAATATATATTTATGAATCTAACAAAAGGTTAAAAATAAAAGAATTATAAATTTACATAACATATTTCCATTTTTGACATTTTTACTTTTGAGAAATAAACTACACAATGTACAAAAAATAGCTTGACATAAAATATTAAAATATGTACCCACAGGGTGGCCCAAAAAAAGTGAGAACTTTTCGTAAAATGTGATCATCAATATTAGTTTAACTATATCAACAATAGCTTAAATAGTTTATTAATTTACTTACTTAACTATTTACCTATATTACGTTTTATTTCGACAATTTTCGGTCGCCATCATTGATTATTAATTTTCCCATTGTTTATATTTGGTTTTTTCAAATTGTTGCCCAGACTGACAAAAATCACCGCAGAAGACCGATATTCTGATCAAAAGTTTGCGAATTGAAAAACGTCGGGGTGCTAGAAAAATGATCAGAGTTTCGAAACAAAACCTGGAGTATAGCTAGACATTACAGCAAGACGGAGCTCCATCTCACACAGCCAGAAATACAATCAACTTTCTTCGTCGCGAGAATGTTAATTTCATCGAGCCAGGCATGTGGCCACCGAACAGCCCAGCTAGTTATGCAACATGGGGTGTTTTGATGATTTCTGATTAGTAAATAATGTGCAAAAAAAATTACATTAAGAATTATAATTAATTATATTATGTTTTGAAATAACTCGTGTCACGAGATGTTCCCACTTTTTTGGACCACCGTTTAATATTGATCGACGATGTTTCATATTAAAAATTATTGTGACAGATTTTTTTTATATAATTTTCTCACTTTTTTGGGCCATCCTGTATATATTCAACTCCTAATTTCTTCGGAATAAAGTAAAAATATCATACACTAATAAACAAAAAGAATTTTAACGCCGTATAGTGGAAAGGGTAATTTCCTTGAAGAATTAAAAAGGTATATATGTATGCACACATATTCATATATGTGAAGGGTGTCCAGCGGAAAATTTTCAAATTTAATATTAAATATAAAAAAAATACAATGTTATTCTCAGATTTTATTTATACAAAATGGAGTTTAACGATGCGGATTTTACGTTTTATAAATAATATCGTCTAAATACCGTCCATTTCTTTCAAGACACTCTTGCAATCAGACTCTTAAATTTGCGAACACTCGAGACCAAAGCGTTGGTTTAATGTTAACAACTTCACGACGGATATTTTCTTGTAGGGCCTGAATTGTTGCTGTAACCTCTCAACTTAAGTAACCCTGTAACCCCACAAAAAAAGTTGCACGGTGTAAGGTCCGGTGACCGAGGTGCCCAGGGTATGTCTCCGTACTTGCTGATTAATTTGTTAGAAAAAATTCCCCTCAGCTTCTCCATTGAAACTCTAGCTGTGTGTGGTGTCCCCGTCTTGCTGAAATTGTGCTCTGTTGTTGAACCCGAAAAACAGCTGCAGTTGCGATATCGAAAACTCGTCGATCATTCGGCAATATACGTCAGTGTCTCTCGTTGGTTGAAAAAATAAGGAGCAATTATCCCTCGGGCAGAAATTTCACACCACACTGTCGTTTTTGGACAATCCAAACATTTTTGATGGTGTTCCCTCGGGTTGTCGGGGCACTAATATCTCATGTTCTGTTTATTAACATAGCCATCGATATAAAAACGTGCTTCGTCAATAAACAATTTTTTTCCAAGCGTTCGTGCTGTTCCAAAACGTTCCATCATCGTTCTCGCTAAGGTTTCACGTAAAGAATAGTCATTTTCGTTGAGAAACTGCACTGGATGAAACTGTAGTTTCTTTTTCAAAATAACGTGCACTGTTGATTTTTTTATTCCAGTACAGGCTGCAATCTTCCTTATCGATTTACGAGGATTGCGCAAAATTTCACGTCGAATTTGAGCCACATGTTCTGGCGTCGCTGCTGACGTTGATGGTCCCGGAGAAGTTTGGTCCCTTCTTGTCTGAACTTTTGAACCCAATACCAGATAATTTTCGTACTCGGCCCATCACTATTAAAGTGAGTACGCGACGCGCACGAACCAATGAATCACCGCACTTTAAATATTGCTCAACCGCGAACGCGCGGTGCTTTCCCGACCAGTGACTCATTGCCACTGGAAAATCCGCAAATCACGCGCGTCGAACAATACTTATATCCCACTTACATCATCCTGATGATTTACGAGTAATTACAATTTAATCTTGAAATTTTTCCGCTGAACTCCCTTTATATAATGTAAGAGGTGTACACTGTCTCCTTCACTAGATCAAAGTCTGTATTAAAGGAGACAAGTTCATCCGTTATATTTAATGCATACAAGTATGACTAATCACAGAAATATTAAACAATTTAAAAAACATATTTGAATAATAACAATTTGACCCCTTAGAATAACAAGATTCCAACTAACATTTTGGACTAATTTGAGTTATTGCGTGAAAAGGGTTCCAAATGCATTATTCTTTATTTCTTCCATACACACCAACTCTATTTAACGGATATTAAAAAGGAATTAGTAACTTATAATTCCAACTGTATCAGTTATTTATGGATCATTATTGTTAATTTACAATGTTTTATTTTATTTTTAACTTCCCTCATCTCACAGTGGCTCAAAAGTGACCATATTTGCATACTCAAAACAAATATATGTTGAAGTACAATCAAGACTTTCGAGCTCATTATCTCAAAACAGTGTCATTGTAAGGTGGAACCTTGTTATTCTGAGGGGTCGAAATGTTAAATAATTCCAATTAAAAAATGTTGTCACCTTCCTATGATTGAAACACGTCACAAAGAAGGGAGAAAAATAAAAGTATTACTATAATAGTTAAATACGTATTTTATTGTATTGTAAAAAATCGAATAAATTGTTTCGTCTTGAATTTCAGAAACATACTCTAGGCAGTCTAGAGAGAGTCATTTTATATTATTTAGATCCTAAATATGTGGCTAACGTTTCAATAAAAAAAGTTCTAAATTGAGCAGGTCTAATTACAAAAGCAATTTCTGCGCTATTGCGATTCATCATATAACCTGCATCATATATTTCATTATTTTAGTAGAAACCACTAAATTTATTGTACGTCAACCGTCAACCGGTTTCGTTTATCTCAGCTTCATCAGGACGTATTTAATACTAATCATGAATACAAAAAGAGTGCACTTATGTATACATAAAGAAGGAGATAGACTATAAAATTACATGTAAAAGGGAGAGACAGAATACATATATAGTTAAATAGAACATCAAGGGTGACAGAATATAAAATTATATGCGAAAGAGAGAGACAGTATACATATACAGATAGACGGAACTTTAAGGGGGGGGGGGGGGAAATACAGTGTTGATGGATGTTAATTTGATTATTAAGAATTGGCATTCCACTATTTATTGCCAATCAATTAATTTATGCATTAGCCCCATATTAGGTATGTTTCCTTTCAAATCAATTTAATATCCATCAACACTGTATCTGTATATGTATTCTATCTCTCTCTTTCGCATGCAATTTTATATTCTATCTTCTTTATGTATATATAAATGCACTCTTTTTGTATTTATGATTAGTTTCAAATACGTCCCGATGCATACAATACCGTGTACACGTGGTGACATTTGGATCTGGAGATAATCGGTGTTTATTAATCTCTCGTCGATGTTGGACCTCTGTAAACTAATCAAATTGATTGCCATCATTCCACCGACAAAGCGAAACGGAAGTAATAAATAAATTTTTATCTATATCATAAAAAATGAATCGGACATACGAACAATCATTTTAATTAATCCTCATAATACTGAAGACACAGTGGATCAAAATTAAACTCCACCAGTGGTGGTACACAAATTTGGTTTATTAACCGTTTTTCGGCAGATTTTTTAATAGATCTTTCATATTTAATATAATTTAATGAAATAACATGATACATCGTAAACTTTCTGTTAAAGAATTACAATTTAGTGTGAAAACTATTAAATACTAATTTAATGTATACATATAAAATCAATTTTGTCGAAAAATATTGTTTTTGCGCTACCGGGATTCGAACCTGGATCTCTATTCCCAATCCACACTAATTGTGTTATAGCGCCAGTATTTTTCATGACAAATTTTCGAACCTGTATGTTTCACTTTTTCAAATGAATACATCTGTCGTTCCATCATTTGAAAGCCATCTACATTATTTTTACGGAATCACAAATACCTTTGAGTAAACCGACTGCAGACGCCAGAATTATCAATTCATTTTTATTAAATTTTGGACACATTGACACAACTTATATTATTAAGGAGAACACATTCTTATTGTGAAGTTGTAATTATTCAGAACAGACGGTCTGTGATGTTTTAAATACTAATTTAATGTATTAATTATAAATATATACATATAAAATTGATTTTATATGTATATATTTATAATTAATACATTAAATTAGTATTTAAAACATCACTGAACTACGTTCTGAATTATTATAACTTCACAATAAGAATGTGTTCTCCTTAATAAAAACTATTACACGTTGGCGCGTCCGAGCACGTCTTTTACTGGCTCGGCTCGAGCACGCACTGAATGCGTGCGAGTTGTATTTCTCGCACCAGCGTAGTGCCGAATTTAAAGGAGATGTACATTCTTTATACACTATGGAAGAGAAATTAATGAATTTATTTAAGAAGAACATCCCATGAGCGATACCCAAAACACAGTGATCTGCTAGCTACGGCTTATCGTTTTGTTTTAAGGGATGATTTTAGTCCCATAGTTTTTATGGATTCATTGAACCCGCTGACTAACCTAAACACCAACCCTTTGAATCTCTAGTGGGCTTCCAAGTAACCGAGTTTGTTGGTCTGAAATGTTACTCAAAATAAAAACAGAAACGAATGCAATTATAATATGTAGGTATAAAGTTAACTTGTATAAATTGCATCTACTTTGATAAGCCGTAAAAGTAAGTAGATAGTTAAAGTAATAGAATGAAGTTAGAAGTATAAGAAGGCAGGTAGCCGGAATATAATAAGAGTACATACATGGTTAGTGAGACAGGGGTTGTGGTTGTATTTTAATAAATACTACAGCGTGTTTTATATTTGTTGCGAGGCGTCCTTCTGCATCCTAGTATATCTTGTTGAGTCTTTTTTGAACGCTTTAACGTTTTGATAGTCAATCCGCTTGTATTTTAGTTTACCGCATAGGTAACATGAGTATATTCATATTTATAAAATCTCGCACTCGGTGGATGAACTGCTTGGATTCCTTATGTGGAATCTTTTCAGAAGATCCGAAATCATGTTTCAATCTTCTGGGTCCCTAATGGAGTGTGATGCACTGTTCCGTGGAGGAAACAAGTAAACAATGGTGGTTCGCTGATCTCCGCTTCTCCGAACTGGTGATGATGAGGTCAGAAGAAATGAAACTCACGAGTATTTTCTTTCTAGGGACACTGCGGTGAGAGAATGGTTTTCCGATCGTAGTGAACCTGCTTTTATATCACTTTGGACAATGCCAATATTATTTAATTCATTAAACAATTAAGCATTCATGATCATATTGAAACACGTGGTATGCTGATTAGGCGAGTCTCAATAATTTTATCGTTCCATTTATTCCCACGACGCACTAAAACAGGCGTCAGAAATACGCTGTTGTCCACAACGGCTGACACTGTTCACAGTGTCACTTATTGTTTGGAGCAGGCGCCGACTTTTCACTCGCACGCATTCTGGCGCCTATCCTATTATTCAAGATTTGATTTTATTACTTTATTGTTGCTTCGGCCACGAGTATATCAAAATACTACATCATAGTTGTTCAATGATAAATTAATTTGAACTTCGGCGCCTGAATTGCGGCCTCGGTTAGTTTTTTATCAAACATTCCAGGCGAGGATGGCGCGAGAATTTAATATTGTTTAATACATACACTATCTAGTTACATCTGGACTAGACATTATCCTAGGCTGCGAAAAAGGCTACCTTTGGCGACTATTGGCAAGAGAACGATCTTTCCTAGGTCGCTCGTATTGTTTCTGATCGATAAGATAAAATGGGAAAGACTTAGCCTTTTTAAATATTGTACATAGTAATAAAACTGTTAAAAGTGTACTTCGGTAGTGCAGGGATCTCCATAAAAATATAACACTTCTGTAGGTTCTTCAAGACTTTTATTATCAATGTTTATACTGCCACCAAAAACGGCTCCTAATTATGTCTACATACTTTGTTCTCCCTCCTAATTCCCAAACGCCCTGATGTAGCTCGCGGCGCGCGCACCTGATACGAGTGTGTCAGCCGCCTTTGCGTCACACTGCTCACAAAAACACTATTTTGCTACACTTCGTTGTTGTAATCAAAAAATAATAAGAGTTTTTTTCTCACATACAAATCTCCTTAGCCCTATTCCAGGTAACAAACTTATCGTCTGCACTCAAGTGAAGGATCTTAGTATAATCTTAGATTCTAAATTAAGTTTTATCCCGCATATAGAGTCATTATTATTATTATTATCATTTTATATTTCTCATTTGTACGCAGTCAACTTGAATTCGGAATTCGTAAGAGAATCCCCCTACCCCTAACGAGTCCACCGATATCGAGGTAGTTCGGCAAAAGTCCGACCAATCGACCAAGAGTCTCCTTGGTCGGGTGCGTCCAAGAGATAGAGATGAGCCAACCGAACCTCATTAAAATAGTCGACAATCAGGGTTGGATCCATCACACCCCTTTCACAAAGTTATCTGGTTATCAGTCAGCGGTCACTGTTAATAACACCGTCGAATACTTTCCAATCCCTAACAACAGATTGGAAGAAGGGTGTCCATACACATTTTCAGAATTTATTACGTGGACTTATGTGGGCTTCGCTTATAGTTTCTGCAACATTTGTTGATTTTAAATACTTATACAAAAAAACTATTACAATTTCTACCTAACATAGAAACCGTGTTGGTTCGGCAATCAGCAGCCGCGATGCAGTCTCTTCTTAGATCACGGATTTCGTGGTTGAGCTCGTAGAAGCACGAATTAATAGTTTTTCTAATTTTGGCTGTAATTTGGCCTTAATTTATACGTAATTTTGGGAAATCCAGTACATAAAGCTAATATACAGCACCCATCATTGCATTTGCACTAGTTCTTCTTCCAGGTCGACTGTCATCCAGGTCGAAAACCGTAGCAGCTCTACTACTTCCTGTTCTAGCGAAGCCGGGATCTTCCCACTCTTCTACCACCTCTTGTCCACCATTGGCCATCTGAGTAGTTGTAATTTCATGCGGATGGAGAGTTTGAAGTTCTGATAAATGTTTTACGGGTCATATTTGTATATTTTTCTCCAAACTTTCCCATCCCTCACAGGTCCATAAATATTCAGGGGATATCATATAGTATATAGATATAGTTAAATTTTATTGTTTTGATAAAAATCTAATGTCAATAGATGGCGACCGCATAATTGGTGAAATGTTCCATCTTGTTTTAATATATACAACTTTCAAACATTTGATAGAGCGTGGGTAAATAGGTGAACGTTACATTGCGTAAAGTGATCACTTAAGCCAGCCGATGACAGGTCGTAAGCCCTGTAATGCCCACGACTTTCATATTTCTCATATAAAAATAATATATTCGTCTCTGTGAGACAACTTGATCTAATAAAATGTTTCGTATTGAATTTCAGACACGCATTGTGGGATCTGTGGAGAGACTGAATTTTTATTATTTGGATCCTAAATATATAATTAACGTTTCATCAAGCTTATTTAAACTGAGCAGGATGTCTGAATACAAAGCCAATTTCTCGGGTTATTTGGTGCATCCTTTGAGCAATAATGTTACCGTAAGTTATATGCTATTTTTACAGAGAATACATTATTGTTGTGAAATTGCAGTATTTCAGAACAATTGGTATTTTTAATACAAATTAAATTAATCGAGTAGAAAGATATACAGAATAAATTATAAACAAATTCGGTCACAACAAAAATCGCACAAAAACACACACCACCGTCTCAGTTGGTATGGCGTCTCAGCTGCTACAAGTCTGGCTCAAGCAGCCTCTCCGGTTTCATCGTTTCACAACGGCGGTCTTGCCGGCCCACGCGCGCCGAGCAAGACCACCGACTCGCTTCATTCCATTTCATAATACACACGCACCTTCTACATCTTCATTCATTTCTTTCATTTTATCTGTCTTCATTGTTATATCCATTACAATAAACACCTCAACACGCATACAACATTTCTTTCATTTAACCACCGTCCTTACCAGCAAATATTCTTCGTTTTGCCTTCTGTTTTAGGTTAAATAAATAATACACTATTTTCATTAACGATTTTACACGTTAGGCGCACCTGCACAGATTTCAACAAACCAAAATATGTTCAATAGAATAAAATAATCTCGACATTTTAAAGTAAAATTCAGAGATCAACTTGAGATTGGTAGAAATAGACCAAAACTCAAACATGATCCGTCAGATGTTCGGTCTGACAGCGAGATTCAATACATGCACGCCGACGTCACCTAAAATGATTGCTTGTTATTATTATATTTATGGGTTAGAATTTCACATAGATGTAGAATGATATTGATATTGACCTAACTCAATATGACCTCGTGGATATGGCGGAGATGACCTGCACGAAGGTCCCTGCGGATGCCAACCAGGAAATAAAGGAATACAGAGCGGAGAGGCGGGTCTTCGGGAGAAGATGCGAGTACAAGTCCCTCGCGTGGAAATATGTAGCTAGGCGGGAAGTCTAGATGTATTTTTTCACAATGAATTTTGAACTCCGCGGCGTCCGTATTGCTACATTAAATGTTGACACACTGTGTGTACTCGGCGTGTGAATTGTCCTGATATTCTGTGCGCCTTCGTATCTTACGATGTTTCTGTTCAACGTTCTGTTCACAAGGAGCACAAAGTAATCTTAAACCAACAAAAACCAAATTAATATCTTAGGGAACGTTATTACAACGCACTTCACAAATGGATCGGTGTATTTAGATCCAGGTTCGAATTCCGGTAGCGCAAAAACAATATATGTTTATATTTAATACATTAAATTAGTATTTAATTATTTTTTCCATTCACTCCGTTGTAAAATTAATACGTTAGTAAAACTACCATTTGTGATATGAAAGACAGAAACAACACACTATTTTCACAATAAAAAGAACAACAAACATACAAATATAATTATCTCTTTCTCACTAATTAAATGAAAAGAAATAAGAAGGAAATACACATCGTATAGAATTTATGAATGCTTTAAATTATGTAATCAATCATTTTTTTCAAAATTGAGTGTTCAATATTTAAAGTAAATTCGAGCCATTAAAGCCATTTGAACTAATAAAAACATTTTTTCTAACTGTTGTTTACGGTAACACGAGTTGACAGCATGGCTGCGTTCGGGTATTTTATATCATGGTATGGTAAAGGTTAATACAAGACGTTAAATTGCAAACATTTACTGCCGCTGGAGAGATTTAAAATCGCCCATCGACAAATCATTGTCATAACTGTTTGACGCATTACTTACGACACGCGTGAAATAAGGCGCGAGACGGTGAATCTCAGAGACATGGTGGGTACACGGGGACTATGAAAGCAGACAGTTGTCTCATGAAAATGTTATTGTAGCAAAATTAATAGAATGCCATATAAATAACTATATCATTTAACATATTAACCAACAATTTCATATATACAAATTATTTCAGGTATCTCTGACGTCATATGAATTCAAGGACAATCAGTTCAAGGAGAGTTTCATAAGAATGTCGAATAAAATATGTGACATTTTTAGTAGACCTAAAATTTGGTTTGGGGTCCCATACTTGTTGACTTACACCAACATTCCTCCCACATGTCCGGTGGTAAAAAACCTTCAATACCTAATAAATAAATTTAAAAAATTAACAAATATAATTGATAACATGTCAGTCTGAACAAAATTATTTTTTTTACATTATTTAAATATCTTTCTTTTGATCGTTGATAATAAATGCACCCAACTTCTATCATTTCAGGCTGCAGGCTATATCCACGGAGACAACATTCCATTTGTAACATCTGTCTTTCCCGACAATTTTCCTTCCTCGAGGTGGAGATTTAATGTTACCTTCGCTCTGTCGCTTTCGAAGAAACCATTATTGAGTTTCAGTCAGATCTTTAGTTTCCATGTATATAAATCACGCAATGACGAGAAAAAAATTAAACATTAGGTTCAAAAAAAATATTTTCATAAATGTCACCTTGTAAAATTCTAGAAACCGGAATTTGCCCATAGATGGCCTTAGCTGTCAATGTAGTTACCGTCAAACCGCGTCATTGGCGCCATTTTCTTGCTTTGACATTTGACAAAGATTTTCAACTCATAACATCACACGTTTCACATAACAGCATAGATTTTAATAGCGTTGAACATGTCGAATTTTGTGCCTGGAAATTTCCATTTGCGGATAGCGTTGATTTTCTGTTACTATTTGAATAAAACTGCTGCAGAATCGCATCGAATGGTTATAGAAGCTTACGGCGAGTATGCTATGCTCTTGGTTAATCACAGTGCTTTGAGTGGCTAAAAAAATCGCTATGGACAGAAGACAATGCTCTGTGTTTGGTGGGATCAAAAGGGTGTGAGGTGCTGAAACCTGGCGAAACCGTTAATACTGAATGCTACCGACAACAAATGATCAATTTAAATCAAGCTTGCGTGAAAAACGACCAGAATATCAAAAAAGGAAACAAAAAGTGATTTTGCTTCATGACAATGCACCATCACACACACAGTAAAACCGGTCAAGGAAACGATTGAGGCGTTTAATTGGGAAATACTTTCGCATGCGACTCACTCACCACTGCGGATTACTACTTATTTGCATCGATGGGACACGTACTTGCTGAGCAGTGTTTCACTTTTTACGAAAATGTACGAAAATGGCTCGATGATTAGTTTGCCTCAAAAGAGCATCGGTGTTTTTGGAGGTAAAAATGTATACCTAGCGATGGGCAATACTTCAAATAAGATATTTTGTTTACATACAATAGACGTGTATTTTCTGTACAAAAATTCCGGATTCATATTTATCTACCCGAATGAAATGAAAAAGTGTGACCAAAATGCGATTTGTTACAAATAATATAAAAAGTAAGTAAGTACTTGCGAATTGCATCAAAATCCTTTTTAGCATCAGTTACTTTTTTATATAATGATACTTTATATATAACGATATGTCATGTCACGTGTGCCATCATAGGTATCATTATAAGGTCTACTGCACAATGGTTTTCAAGTTGGAATCAAAGTCAAATACCTGTACGAAATCTGCTATCCATGGATATTGGAAAAGATTAATGGTTAATTAAAACTATGGTAATATTTCTTTCAGTCAACGCGAACTGTTTAAAAAAAAAAAGTATTTACAAAGAAGTTTTGCTTCGGAATATAAAAAAAGGTTCGAACTTATACATTGATTCTTAGGAGAATACATTCTCATTGTGATGTTCTAAATAATTACAACTTCACAATAAGAATGTGTTCTCCAAATAATAAAGTTGTATCAATGTGTCCAAAATTTAATAAAAAATTAATTGATAATTCTGGCGTCTGCTATCAGATTTATTTTAGATTCCGTAAAAATAAGGTAGATGGCTCATTCAAAAAATGGAACGTTTAAATGTATTAATATCAAAAAGGTAACATACAGGTTTGAAAATTTGTCGCTAAAAATATTGTCGCTGTAGCATAGTTGGATAGTGCACCTACCCCGGTTAGGAATTATATCCAGGTTCGAATATTTTTCGATTAAATTGATTTTATATGTATATCTTTCTAATTAACATATTGGAATTATTATGAATATATTATTTTTCCTATTATTTATTAATTGCACCTAATTATAAAACTCAAAGAAGATTTAATTATTGAATAGTTTTCACAGTGTACGTTTTTGTTTTTTAGAAATGGATTTGGTGTTACTTATTAGTTTAAATTTATTTGTATTCATATTTTTGTGATGAAGAAAAATTTTAATAAACGATAATTTGTTTTTATTATTCCTTTGCTATTAATGATAGCAGTTACTTTGCTCGCAGTAATCAGAAAATGTAATATAAAATGTCCTGAATTGAAACATTTCAGTAGGGGAACCAATCCTGAAATGACATAGGGCAAGCAAAACCACAAGTTTCATCATAATTGATTCTATATATACGTATTAATTAACACATCCTCTGCGGTGGTGGGTCAGATCTGACCCGGGTGTTTGTAAAAATTTGAATTACTCTACAAATATTCGTTTAATGCTGTTTTCCTTCTAGCTTATCTTTTATTAAATATTTAAAAATAATTTGATAGACAAATAAATGCTATTGCTTTCGAGCGGTAAAAAAAGAACACAAATCTTGACAGTTCGATGTCGGACGGCAATCTATCACCCTGTCGGCGAAATCCCTAAGTAATTAGTTGGCCAAAGCGGGCTATGTTATGTTAACCACGAGTACTCGATGTCACGATTAAATTTTCGTATAAATTACAATTATTAAATACAACACAATACTAAAGCTGTAATCAATTTAATTTAATATATGATAAGCAAAGGTAAGGATTTAAAAATGTCAGTACAAAAATTAAGATCGAAGGTTCGTATAGACTATACAATCCTCCAGTTCGCTGGACCAATAATTTATGGAATAAGATCCCTTGGACTGTATCGATTACAATAATGATTAGTTGACCGCAATCCGAATTGGATTCAAGAGAGGAATATTGGCATATGGATCAGGCCTACCGTGTTCTCGATCCTGGATTGGACGTCGTTTTCACCTCCAATTGACTCACACCTTTTTAGTGAAGAACCGAGATATCACTGCACTTCCGGAGCTGTTTAAAATACTGCCGCTTCGTGGTCCTAGCATTACGCACGGCGCTGCTTTAGGGCGGTAAAAAAAGAACACAGGTGTCAGAAACCAATCTGTCTCCACGTCGGCGAAATCACTAAATAATTAGTTGGCCACAGCGGAACATGTATACATTATAGTTTATATTGGAATGACAAAATGCACAGGGAGTAGGTACTCGTCTTGCGTCAACAATAACAGTATAATCAAAAACCGTCTAGTGAAATTTTTGATGTTTTCCAGAGTACTGTATGGAATAAAAATATGGACATTGAGAAAGAAGGAAAGGGACATGGAGAATACCTTTGAAATGTGGTTCTGCACGCGGATACTGATACCTGAAACATTATTACTTACGTTGGACATGTTGAAAGCGAGCAAGAAAACAATCATCTACTAGATGGATAGATCAAATAAGGGAGTTAACCCTTCCCAAACCATGCTACCATCATAATTAAACCTGTAATATTTCGGTAAATACATGCAACATAAAATTTATATTTTAGATAATCCTAAAGAACATATTAGCGCTTAGGAATGACTAGTGAAAAATCAATTATGAATAGAAAATCATACAAAAACAATTATTTTTTCATTCAATCCGTTGTAAAATTAATACGTTGGTAAAAATACAATTTGTCATATGAAAGACTGAGGTCACACATTATTTTCACAGTGAAAAGGACAACAAATATAATTGTCTCTTTCTCACTAATTAAATGAAGAGAGATAAGAAGGAAGGCGATATTATATAGAACTTAATCAATGCTCTAAATTACGTAATTAATCATTTTTTCAAAATTGAATGCTCAATATTTAGTGTAAATTCGTGCCATAAAAGCCATTTATGCTAATAAAAACATTTTTTCTAACTGTTATTTACGGTAACACGAGTTCACAGCACGGCTGCGTTCGAGTATTTTATATCATGGTATGGTAAAGGTTAAAAAAAATACATATTATGCACAAATCTCTACCACACTTAATACTTGTATATCGCAATTTTTCTTTCAGCGGTAAGTCGGTGAATTTTTCACTCGGTAAATTGTTATCGGTGAACTTTCATAGATCCTTTTTTTAATATCTTATTTACAGTTGGATCACTATAGACTATCAAAATTGTGCATTGTCATTCCACCAACTAAGCGAAACGGAAGTAATAATAGATTGATATCTATATCATTATAAATGAATTGGACGTACAGATAATTATGATGTTTTATTTAAGTTAATTTTATTAAACACAGTGGATCACAATAAAACATTGGTGAGTCATATGAAACCCAGTAAAAAAATTTGGTTTTTTGGCAGATTTTTTAATATATAAAGATGTGATATGAAAGCATATTAAATTATATATTGTAAAAAAACTATTAGGCATTAGCGCGCATAAATGTACAGGAAATACGCACTGAATGCGTGCGAACATCCACGTGTCGGCTGGCGCGACATCTATCGGTCGCTCGGGTGATATTTTTTCTAAATGGAAATAATATTTTTACACTTAAATATATTGACAGAATGAAATGATTCGCACAATATATACACATGTTGAAATAAATAAAAATATCATAAATAAAGTATAAAGTCCAACTCAGAGTCTGCAATAGAGATTCTATGTCGCGACAACCCGGTAATAAATTCCCGGTAATTCCATGTTTTTTTGTTGTCTCGAGTCCCGGAATTTAAAAACCCGAGATACGAAACCCTTATTTTTTCTTAATATTATTAATTGTAAGCAAATGACCCAGCGACGAGCATGCATGTGTAAGAATATATATTTTTTAAGTGAATGTTAAAGTTTATGTAGTCAGCTATAAAGATTTGAATTGAGGAAAAATTAGTCCAAAGATATTGACTACTAACAAAAAAAATAATTATATTAATGTTTTTTTTACACAGATTCTTGCTACTGTACATCATACACAAGAATATTTATTAAAATATTATTTATAATTAAATATGATTCATAGTCTCGATTCCCGGGAATTCTAGGGACTTTAAAACTATGACTCTCGAGTTCTGGGAATTGAAAAAAGTCGAGACTACAGAATATCTAGTCTGCAAGGATAATTTCAATGTCAATTTAATAATTGCTTTTTTTATGAAAATGGCGTAAATCGCAATGGTAAAGGGGCCCGCTTTCCAGACTTTGCTATCCACGAGTTCTCTATATTTGCTAGATAAATCTAAGCGCTCTCACGGTATTCGGACGGTATATGTGGGATGGATGCTTCAATCCAATCAATACATCATCCGAATGTCCTAAAACTTGACTTTGACTTTGATCGATTGTCCTACTGAGTACTGGGGCTGGTGGCCCCCTTGCTCTTCCATTTATAGTAGCGCATGGGCGTGGGTGAAGAATTTTGGTTGTTGGTAAATTGTGAAGCTGCGAATTTGCAGGAACGTGGCCGTCAGGTTACAGCGCTATGTTTGCTATTAAATTTTGGAAATAAATTTTTGAAATTAACATTTATTTCTGTGTTATGGGTTTGGGGGCGGTTTCAGGTTTCTGTGGCTGTATATGAGAGGAGGAATGAAGTCGTGCCGGTGGCGAGGGGGGGGGTGGTCAAGGGGAGCCGATCAAGGCGCCATTATTGGGAATTTTGTGAGCGCGTATCTGGAGCGTTCGTCGATCTCCAGTTTGAGGATGTCTGTCTCTGTACTGGATTGTATTTGTTTCGATTTACTGCTTCGCTGTAGAAGCGACTAGAGACTGTTTGAGGGTGTACTTGACTATGGATCAGACGGCAATTTAATTAGTGCTCCGAGGAACCCTTGTTATTGGCTGGGTGTGGGCCCCGCACAGGATGCAGGTAGCCGACGTGTCCCGCGGTTTTGTGCAGTGTTGTTTGTACATTTAACGCATTTAGACTGGCCGAAACAGCATGCGGATGAGTGACCGTAGGTTTGACAGCAGTAGAATTAGCCGTGACGAGCTCAGGCTCTCAGGCGTTTAAAATGCATGATGGTCTTGAGCTCCGTGTAAATTTTTTTGGCTACATCGGATTTCTCAAGGTACACCAGCATTAGCAGTAGCGCGGTCCTTCCGGGACCTTTTTTCATTCTGTAGACGTTTAAAACTGGGTAATCTACAGCGAAAATATCGCCTACTGTTTGCACTTCGATGGCCTCAGGTATTCCGCGAATAACTATCTTGAGAGGTTTATTTTCCGGGAGATTAAATGAGTGGAATTCATGGCAGACGTTACTTACAGGTATATCTACCTGCAAGTAACATAGCAATATATCTGTTGCCTATTTTTTGGGCCGTGAATTCGATTTTGCAGTCTTCTAATTGGTGCATTATTCTATTATAGTCATCTTTCATATGAAAGACGACTGGCGGTACCTGCCTTGTAGAATGTTGGCTAGAATTATTGCTTGGGTTTGGATCCGTGTCCAAGGTTTGTGAGTTAACCGGTGAGGAAGACACGCGGATAGGGGTCGTTCGCGTGGAGGATCCGATGGTAGGGGGGCAGGAGTGAGGGTATCTGCGGTGATTGGTGCCGGACGTTTTTTCGGCAGGGTTGCTGGCGGCGTGGTCTAATACGGTTTAGATAGAATGGCGGAGATGAGGCGCGAGGACTTCGGGGGCTTGGGGTTGACGGGCGGTCTTTTGCGTTTACCAGTGGCTATTTTCCATTCCAAATATCTTTAAACATTGTATTCTTTCTGACTCGTGTTCCAAAACTGAAAAAGATATTACCTGTAGCCTGTTTAATGCTTATGCTCTGTAAATTGTACATTCTAAGTCTTTGTAAATATTCAATTAGTTTATTAATATGAAACTCTTTTTGTGGTTTTGTTTATACAATGATTATCATCTTATTATTGTATAATATAATATCTTATTGTAATCCACACATTTTTTGCCTTATTCTAGATTGTTGTATTTTCATTTTCATGTCGATTCAGAGTTCGCAAATCAGTTGGTGCTAGAAGACTCTTGGGTAAAACTCTTTCTAACGTAGCAATAACTGTACTGCAGAAGCCGCAATGTCCGACGCACATGCTGTAATCAGCCTCAGCATTTCCATTTCCACAAAGTAGATCCATGGTGCCCTCCTCTGATCCTTCCTGGTGCTCCGTAGGTACTGGCCACAATGTGTCCCGCCTACTCGGGTCCTTTCGGGCGTCACCAGCAGTGGTCATTTTGCTTTGAAAGCACCTCTGACTCCCGGACCATCAGCGTTGTTGATGCCTTTATTGCTGACCCAGAAGTGCTCTGCTACCTCTGGTTATATATTGGATATGTAGCACCCTCCGCCACTGATCACATCCACTCAGTTCTCAAAACTTCATGTTAAAGGATGACCCCGAAACCTTAAATGCTCCCGTCTCTTCTGGTGGATCGTTCTCAGTATTCAAAACCTAAAAAAAAATAAACCACCTAGATGTTACGTGTACAGTTAGAGTATATAAACGACCCGCTTCTCCTCCCCAACTCAACTGCTCTTGTACATTTAGAGTGATCAACACAGACCGAATCTCTAAACACCCGGCCCAACTCAGCTGATCTCTGCAGGGCTCAGGCATGTCATCCAATTTTTAGATGTAATTTCTTTCTCATTCATGTATAAGCCTTATGGTGAAATATCCTGGTCTCACCCATTTATGTCTGCAGCTGCATTTTTATTTTGGCTTAAGCCCCATTAAAAAATTAACTCCAAAAACATCCCAATATCCAAATTAAAATCGTTTTAAAATAATTCCTAAACCACCCCCGCTTTTACAACTGTTTGGTATTTATAACAAGACCAGATCGCCGGTCGCCGTGCGCGAGTGGATGCTTAATTAGGTTTACTATACCTACCTATCTCCTCCCCTCCCTTTACCCTTACCACAGAGCACATTTTTTTCTTTGTGGGATCTATAATTATATCTATATAAACTATTCAAAAGTGTAAATGTTCTGCTATGAGCTCGTCACATTGACTTGAATTATTATTGTGATTCGGTTTCTCGTAGTGCGTGCTGAATATCTATAATCACTATTAGGTAATACACAATGCTTTGTGTTAATCATCGAAGAAGTATTCTTAAGTTCAGGAGAATTGTGACTACATCAAGAAAATCCAGGTAAGTCGTGTTCTTCCTGGTTGGTCCTTGAGCTCTTATTGTTCTATCGCTATACCAAATTCTTATCACCCTTCCTACATCCCACTTCCCACACCCCTCGCATAAACAATACATGTACATAATTTTCTGTCGGTAGTGTCCCAGATGTACCCTTAACAAAAGTATGCCCAAAATATTTAAAAAAAAAAATCTTAATAACCCTGCCTGTGCAATTTTACACAAAATAAATATAATCATCTGGTATAAATCATCTAAAATTGAATGTTTCATTGAATTAAAAACACTTTACAAAAACGATAACACTTTAATAAACGAATTTTGCATATTCGTTAAAATGTATATATAAAAGCAACAGTAAGATTCCAATATCCTATATTCCAATAATCCAATAATCCAATACTCATTAGTTTTTTTTTAATTTGTAATGATGACGAGTTTATCCATTGCGTATTTCAAAACGTGTGTAAAGAAATCGTAAATCCTGCGCCGATAGGATCTACTGAAGGAGTTGCGCGATTTCCGGGTCGCGCGTCCCGCGGATTGGACTACGACGATTTCGGTCGTAAACCGGAATCTCCGCAGGGGGAGAAAGAAGGAAATAAAGGAACCTGGAATATAAGGATTGATGGGTAGGGAAATGACCAGTGGATCTCGGGGAACCGGGATTCGGAAGGACTGCTCTCCTTACCTTGTATATGACACAAACGTCAAGCAGGTGGGCAGATATCGGCTTCCAATTAAAGACAGCGATATCACAGCTTCACCCGTGGCACACAAAATAACAAATATCAATATCACTGTGCACACAAATCACAGCATCACAAACAATACAGTACTGATGCACCGGAGCTGAATAAATCCACACGGCGAAATGGTACCGCGGTGTCGCGGTCGAACAAGTATCGGTCACGTTGACGTCTGCTGACGTCTAGGTTACTATTCATGACTACTGATTACTAGGCATGAGGAAAGGTTATGGGAAAGGAATTAGGACGCAGAAAGGTGTCAATAATATGAATATATAAAACCCCCTAAAAATGTGGTTTACGAATCCGGAACAGCGTGTATCACGCAGAGAACAGAGAGAACTCTCGCCTAATATACATTCATTCAACTTGTCATTCGTGGTGTAGGATTGTATATAGAACTGATGTTGGAAGATTGATAGAAAATATGGCGTTGTACAAATGTTAAAAAATAAAATTACTGCCCGTCACACGCGGGTTTACGATAACGGGCGATAGACCATAATCTACTATTGGCTTTGTCTTAAAACAGGTGACTCGCCTATTAGCCTAATGCTCTAACACACTGTCCTGGCGTTGCTGTCATTTAAATATCATGCTATCTGATTTCCGTCCCAATTTAATGAATAATCTCGTCCAATATCGTTTAGAATATTTACCAATCGTTATAAATATACCCGCTGTTGCATTACATTTTAAACATTAACAAACCTAAACCTGGGAACAGTAATCGTCGCTCAATATGAAGAAATATTCAGTTTGTCTAATTTTGTTCTACGTCTCTCACTGCCTGTCTTCTGAAAGGGTATGATTAAATAAAAAAAGTTCTTGTAAAGTAAATAAGTATCATAATTATCAATTAATCCGCTATAAAGTATGTTTCTTTCTTTCTTGTATTTATAAATATTGAATTGTCCGTGTAGAATTTACTATGTGACAGTTCTTGGTAAGCGGCCAGTGTACTTCTAGATCTATTTTCTATCACGATCGCCAAATGTGGATCCTGACTAGATATTATGTTTTCTCGACTTTTTTTAACTCCCGGGAATCAAGAGTCAAAATTTTCAAGTCTCTAGAAAATTCCCGGGAATCGAGACTAAGAATTTAAGAATTTAATTAAAAAATATGTTTATTTTAATAAATATTCATATGTATTATGTACAATAGCTATTAACCGTATTAAATCGAATAAAAATTGTTTGATAAAATAATTATTAGTATTAGCAATATTTGAATATGTCCAAGAACACACAATTACTGGTTTTTTACCTACAAAGATACTGTTATTAAACAAATATCAGACATCTTCCATATATCCATATATTTTCCATTAAATTCAATTTAATTTCATTAAGTTCAATTATTAGTAATTTTTTTAAATTAAATAAATTGATTATAAAAAATGTATAAAAAAACAATTGATAAAGAAATACATCGGAAAACAATAATGTAAATATATATTTGGTCAAAATCATAGAAAAAAAGTCAAAATCTCATCAAATTTTGTTTCGTCAAAGATGACAGAATTTTATCTTAAATATTTACATCACATTTTACAAAGAAGTATAATGCCCTGTTTACACACGTTCAGGGCACGTTCTGCTGTACCTCAATGGTCAGAAAGCTACAATATTTTTTCGAAAAAAAAAATTTTTTCTATATATCTACATTCAATTAATTTATTAGGAGAACACATTCTTATTGTGAAGTTGTAATTATTCAGAACATATGTATGTGATATGTCAAATATGAATTAAATATATTAATTAGAAAGATATACATATAAAACCAATTCTATCGAAAAATATTGTTGTTGCGCCACCAGAATTCGAACCTGGATCTCTTTCCAAACCGGGGAAGGTGCAATATCCAACTATGCTACAGCGACAATATTTTTTGCGACAAATTTTCGAACATTTTTGATATTAATACATTTAATCGTTCCATTATTTGAAAGAGCCATCTACCTTTTACAGAATCATATGTATATCTATATATATCTTACTAATTAATATATTAATGATATGAATAAAAAACAGTCTCGAGTCTTGGCTTATTTTTTTTTGTAATTCCCGGGACTTGAGACAGCAAAAAACCACGTGTTAGAGTTCTTACTCTCCGGGATCCGGGCTGCTGAAATGATTTACCTTAGGGGATTAGAAAGTGTTACATTACTGAACCGAGTGAAAAGTACCGACCCTCGGTATGGAGCCACCGCGTCTACTAATATAGAAAGATCACAATTAAGATACCTTAGACACGTCTTGTGATTTCCAGAGGAAAGATCAAGATGTATCTCATTGGCAACGTCGAACGAAAGCTTCTTTTACATCTTGCATAATATATATCAAGGTTCCACAACGATTCTTCAAAAAAAATATACACCATTTCAATGGAAAGTGTTCTGTTCACACCTGGAACACAACTAATAATCTCTTCTCCCACTAGTACCATAAAAATAACATAGCGATAAACTGTATTATATTTTAAATATGAATTAAATATATTAATTAGAAAGATATACATATAAAATCAATTCTATCGAAAAATATTGTTGTTGCGCCACCGGGATTCGATCCTGGAACTCTTTCCTAACCGGGGAAGGTGCATTATCCAACTACGCTACAGTGACAATATTTTTAGCGATAATTTTCGAACCTATATGATATTAATACATTTAATCTTTCCATTATTTGAAAGAGCCATCTACCTTATTTTTACAGAATCTCAAATACCTTTGAGTAAACTGATAGCAGACGTCAGAATTATCAATTCATTTTTATTAAATTTTGGACACAACTTTATTATTTTCATATTTAAAATATCACAGACGTATGTTCTGAATAATTACAACTTCACAATAAGAATGTGTTCTCCTAATGTATTATATTTCTTCAAGTTTATTCAACTTCTTCAGTTATCTATGACACCTGGAGGATGATCTCCTCCACATCTAAAATATAGATACCCCCTGATCTTGGTATGGCAGTTAAGTTGTGTCCATCGCCGGCCACAACTGAAGTACGATCACAGATCCCACCAGAAATATGGAAATTCTCATATTATTACCACCACCGGCTTCAACAGCATCCGTATTGAAATACGGGGTCCATAGATAATCACACAGGGACTATTCTCTTCAGAACATGTTTATAAGTCATAAAACTCTACACAGAATATATGAACAGACATGAAAACTATAAAACATTATAATTAAATACAAAATAAGACTATAACAGGAGCGATGGATTAGAAAATGCGTGATAACACACGTATTCCATTGGGTTTTTTTAGAGTAAACAACTTATGTAGACCACTTTTATAGTTTCTGGAACAATTTCTAACTGAATTTCTTAAGTAACTACGTTTTAGTAGATTACAATTTTCTAAATTACCGCTTTTGACAAAATTCAATACAAAACTCCGGTATCCATTGGCTGCCCAGAACTTTTCCATCACCAGTCACAAGAAAACGAGGGTGGTTCGCCGATCTCTGCATCTCTCAACTGGCGATGATGATGATGATGATGAGGTCAGAAGAAATGAAATAATGTTATTTCTAGGGACGCTGCGGCGACAGAATCGAAAATGCGTGTAGTTCGTTTTATTTCAGATATAAACAATACATTCAATTAATTCACAATTTTTCCCACTATTTCAGCGAGCAGGCTTGTATTTCATCAAAAAATTATAATCTTTGTTTATTGAAAACTATGAACATTTTTTGGTGCCCCGCTGATGATTCGCCGTAACTATCATATATTTTTAATAACTGTCTCGTGTCCTTATCACAACACTTTTATTGGCGTCACTTCAGCGACCTCTCAATCCTATGCGATATACTAAGGACCACGTGGATATATCACTAGACGAACCTTTGGTTAGTTACATTTCAGGAGATATCTACTTCTTCGATGCCCCAATAGCCTATATGGAGTCTTGGCCTCTTGAATCTTTCACCTCCGCATAATCCGGTTTTCGGCATCTATCTTCCAGTTTGGAACGTACTCCTTCCTCCTTTTTGCTATCATGTCAGCGAAGTCGGGATTATCCCACTTGTCTACCACCCGGGTTTTCATTAAGAATTTCTTTTGGCATCCGTGCTTCCTGCATCTTCTGGGCGTGATTTTCCAAGTTGCTGTAATTTTAAGTGATTGAATTGTTTAAGGTTCTGATAAATATTATACAAGTCATCATTGTGTCTTATTCTCTAAACTTTCCCAAGACATACAGGTCCATAATTAATCAAATATATACATAACCTTATCTAGACCGAAGTCTATGCTAAAGGAGACAGATTCATTTGTTATACCTGTATGGTCACCCATTATGAGTGTTTAACCTTGATCAAATACAAGAACGACGAGGTTACCACTTTAGAAGAAGATTGCATATCTGGAAGCTGGGGTCCTCTGTTTGTTTGAGAATGATGTATGTGTAGATGTGTAAGTAAATAAGTTGAGCAAATAAGATAAATATCTTACAGTTGATAGACGTTTATTGCGGATAGATATACAATAACAAGTAAGATATGAGCAGTGAATACGTGAAGCGTCTGTTGGTGAACTGTTCGGATAGCCGACGGTGAGAAACGTGAATGGTCATGACCGGCTCTCCGAGCGGCTGCGCCGCGATGTATTGTCGTAAGTTTATGGGTTGGTACCAGGTGTACCTTCAAGGTTGATGAGAGCCGATTGTTTGCATTATTCAGGGTCATATCCTAACAATACGAGTTAAAAATGATGTGTAATTATGCACTGTAATAATTTATATTTTATTATTTTGGTATAATTTAACTAACAATTTATCTCCTTAAAAGTTTTCTAGATTTTGATAATAAACGCACGCGTTCTCTTGCTGAGTGGAATCGAAGCGGGAGTGGTAACGGTTCTAGAATAGGGTGGCATCCTTCACATATTGTAAAAAATCTAATACATTGTTTCGTGTTGAATTTCAGATACGCACCGAGGCCAGTCTGGAGAGAGTCCAATTATATTACTCAGATCCTGAATATCTGACAAACATATCAATAAATGTATTTAAATTGAGCAGAAGATCTACATACAAATGCAATTTCTCCGCTATTGTGATTTATCCTATGAACAATAATATAACCGTACGTTTAAATAATAAAATAAATTGCAATAAATAAATAAAGGCAATATAAATAGCTTTCATTTTTACGATAAATAAATTATCACTATACATACATAAATGATATAACATGTCAGGTGGTACAATTACAGATTTCAAACAAATTAAAATCACTTATTGTAATAGAATATTTAACCAATGGAATGAAATCGAAGATTTTTTATAGATCTTGTCTCATCTTACATGTAAATATTGAATAATTCAGTACAATTTTTAGTCACGTTTTGAATGTTCTAAAGGTATTAGATTAGACAATTTCAGAGATTGTGTCGAGATACATTTTGTTAGCGTGTTTTGTATCATTCGATTGGTAGTCCTGGGTTTTATGTCGGTGCTATGCCTGTTTCGCTCTGTACTGGCGGAGAGCCACTTAACTTGACAGAAAGTATCCAGCTGCCGCCGGAAACGGGGAGGTTTTTCTGTGCAAGCTAGGAATTAACGCACGATCAAGAACATAGAACATCAGGAATCAGTAGAGGATCAGCGAGCAGTCCGGATTGCACCTGCACCACGGCTTTACCTGCAAACTCTTGCTCTTTGGATGAAATTTAAGATTACATCGTTGCATAATTGAGGTGTTATTATATCCGCCTCAAACTCTCTGATTGGCATACACATGTGACTTCAAAAAATGCTAAAGAAAAATGTCGCACGGTGTCAAATCACACGATCTTAGCGTTTTTTCAGCATAGCGATGTTAAATAAACCAATTAACAAATTCTCTTCGCTTAAATGGTTTGCTAATTTGAGTTTTTGAGTCAGTTGGATCTTGTAGGCATGCAGCTTCGAGTCTTTGCTTGACGTCATTGTTTTAATCGAGTATAGGTCCATATTTACTAAACGCAAAGTTGACAAATGATATATATTAAATTATTAGAATGGCCTACTTTGTGAAAAAAAAATTGTACGAAATTTAAAAAAGGCGCTCTCACTGTGACACGGTATTTGAGATGTGTGCGTGTTAAAATCCTTCGATAAATTCGAAATTAAAAGATCAGCATATTACTGGTAGAAATCGACCAAAACCCAAATCGGTTCAGTCAGACGTTTGATATGATAGAAAATCAAACGTCACCTTAGACCGTCATAGATCACAACTAGTGATGAGAAAAAATGTTACTCTTGACTCACTGGTGTGATTGTGATTGATATTCGATGATATCAGTGATTGAAAACTGTGATTGTGATCACAGTTTCATTACTATTACGCGAGCGCCGCACAATATCACAATACAGAAAATAAATAAATAAAACATAATTTTTAACGTATTTACTTATATTTTATAGTCTGCGTAAAAAACATTCTAGCGTATATAATTAATATATATCTAATTTAATATCATCACAAAGAGAATGAAAACCCTTAAAAAAATGTGATTTTATTTTCGGGTCTAATTCTCAGCATTTCGAGTCAAATGCGTAAAACGTTTTGGCAGAATCTACTAAATGGCGCTTATCATGAACTATTACGTCATTCCTTCATGAATATTTTTGTTTCATATGCACTTGCGCCGAATCAAATAAAAAATGAATCACTAATCACGATATTTCCAGATATTCAATCACTGACAGTGAGTGTGACTCAGAGATATCAGTGATTGACTCACGGTTCGTGATTTTGAGCTCATCACTTATCAGTACAACTGTCAGATAAATAATGACATTAATATAATGCGTTATATTCCAAACATTTGCTTTGCTTTAACTGCTGCTGCAGAGATTCAAAATCACCACACGGTCATTGTAATGTCAATTTGACATTTGACGTACAACAAACGTGAAGTAAGGCGCGAGACAGCGAATATCTGAGACCCATAAACCCAGTTCCTACAAAATACGATGCCATGAAGAATATTTAAGGCCTCAAAGCATATTTTACTAGTATTAGCAATGTACCACCAGAAAAACAGCAAAAAACAATGTTAATTCAATTTGCATTTTCCTTCTGTTTACATTATTTTTGTTAGTCCCTTCAAGTTTCACTGTATATCATTTTTTTAAAGATTTCTATACAAAGTTATCAATTTATGCTGACATCGTATTAATTAACAATTTTATATATTAAATACTAATTTAATGTATTAATTACATATAAAATCAATTATGTCGAAAAATATTGTTATTGCGCTACCGGGATTCGAACCTGGATCTCTATTTCCAATCCGGGGAAGTACACTACCAATCGTGTTATAGCGCCAGTATTTTTCATGACAAATTTTACTATACACTTTACAAATTAATACATCTGTCGTTCCATCATTTGAAAGTATAAATGCTTTTGAGTGAACCGACTGCAGACGCCAGAATTATCAATTCATTTTTAGTAAATTTTGGACACATTGATACAACTTATGTTATTAAGGAGAACACATTCTTATTGTGAAGTTGTAATAAAATAGATTTTATATGTATATATTTATAATTAATATTATTAAATTTGTATTTAAAATATCAGAGCGTCTGTTCTGAATAATTACAACTTCACAATAAGAATGTGTTCTTCTTAATAGTTACATCTCAGTTGCTAATCATTGACACAATCACAGTCACGTAACGGTTTACCATCACTAGTGGTTACGATACTCGCCTAGTTATCCTTAATTTTTTTATATATGTATATAAATAATTTCAGGTATTACTGTCGACGTACGAGTTCAAGGACAACCGTTTCAAGGAGAGTTTCATAAAATTCTCGGATAAAGTGTGTGATATTTTTAATAAATCTCATATTTGGTTCGCGATCCCGCACATCCTGTCTTACACCAACATTCCTCTGAAATGTCCGCTGGTAATAACCGTTAAATAAAATGAAAATAAACTATGAAAAATAAATAAAAATTAATATTTTTGAATTGTGTATTAATTATTGGTCATTGACAATAAATGAAATTATCTTTTCAGGTTGGCCACGTTCACGGAGAGAACATTCCGTTTCCAACGGGCATCTTCCCTGACAACTTTCCTTCTTCAAAGTGGCGATTCAATTACTCCTTCATTCAGTCGTTTTCGAAAAAACTGATAGTCGGCTTCAGTATGACCTTCAACTATAAATTGTTTAAAGCGCGCAATAACGTGACACGTATCAAACATTAGGTTCGAAAAATATATTTCCGAACTTTGTCACCCAGAAAGATAAATAAAAAATTGTGTCAAAAATGTAAAAATCAAGTAATAATCTGTAACACTTTTTACTTACTTGCTTACTTGGCGGAGAGGATAGGCGCCACACTCCTTCATACATCTTCTCATTGTTGAGGCTTCTAACGGAAACATCACAGCCTCAAACCAGTGGATTATCACCTGATATATAATAGTTACTGCAGTGACTTAAAGTACCACCAGATTCCCTTGGGCTTCTTTCTATTCTTACTTCGAGTCTCTTGGGTTGAGTCTTTGTAATAATAACTCAGTGTCCACTTGTAACAATTATACTTTATTATAAATAGTATTGAATAGTACAATTGAATAACTCAGAGACAGACTAATAACTATTGAGAAGTGGCGATGGAAAAGAGACCCGTTCCCCCAGAGACGGCCTCATATAAGCCTTGTCCCCCACCACTTATCTACACACTCTTCTGACATACGCACAAATCCAAAGTGATAGTTCTCACAACTGTAACTACAGTCCTGGGAAGCTATTTGAATAGTAGAATGCAAAAATTCATACCTTAACTCTTCGCTTAAACTCAAACGAAAGGACATATCGGATTATTTTACGCGATACAATTTTTTTAAGCCAACAATCATTGCGAACTCTACAAATTGTAATATTCAATACAAATTAAATGCATCAGTTAGAAAGATATACACATACAGATAAACTAAATTACCGAAAAAATATTTTAGCTGCCACCGAGATTTGAACCAGGATCTCTTCCTATCCGGAGAAGTGCATTATCCAATTACACTACGTCAGCTTTGTAAATAATTTTATTTCAAATTGATACGTCAAACGTTCCATTAAAAAGTTCTAGGTGTATTCAATGAAACATTAAAACAAATATGACAAATATTTTCAAAGCAGTATTACTTTATTAACTTGTGTGTCAACTCAATAAATCACTTTGAATCTATATAATATATTATTTTTCTCAAAATTGGTGGATACTAAAATTGATATTTTTAAGCCTAAAGGTTATCTAAATGTATTTGCACTTAATTATAATTATTAAGGAAATTTATTTAAATTGAATTATTTGTGAAATGGATTTGGTATTAATTAATAATTTAACAAAGTTTAAATAAAAATGAATATTTTAAAATCTAGATTTAATTGCACATAATTATAAAACTAAAAGAGGTTTTAAATCTCATATAGTTTTCACAATATACGTTATTTGTTTTTAAGATAAGCATTCCGTATTAATTAATAATTTTATAAGGTTTTAATATATTTGTGTTAATGTTTTTGTGATTATTGAAATTTTAAATAAACGTATTTTTTTATATTTATTTACCACTAAATAGTCTCTACCTTTGAGAAGAACTGAAGTATATCTGCCTAGCTGACCGCCACTGGCTGACAAGTGGTGTACAGGCAAAAAAAAAACATCTCCTAATATAATATTGCCCGCGATATTTTCTGAACTGTCGGCAATCATTAGATTGATATTCTGGTGGAGGGCTTAATTAAAATATTTCAGTTTAGCTAATAGCATTTTAGACTCCGTAAGTAAAGTCCAAAAAAGGTTTTCAGAATTTTTCATAAAAAAAAACCCTTTGCTATCCTTCAAATAAACTATTCAAACAATGTCATGTCCTATACATCCCTCAAATGTATATTCTCGGTACACTAAAATACTTTTACCGACATAAACAATATCACCAGCAAATTACGCACCCTCTATTTAATTTTAAAGTAAACTTTTGCACAAAGATTCCATTTGTTTATAGAACCAAAAATATACAAAAGTCTAAATGCAAATGTGCAGTTCTGGCTCCACGAAATGGGGAGAAATTACGCCTAAGAACTTTTAAAGGTCAAAAGTGAGATTAAAAACTGCTACAAACAGTATATTGAATTATCCAATTGCATCTTGTTTTACTCTTTATGTGATGTCAGATATAACAATACGACGAATCATTTGAGATGTGGATCTACAGAAGAGTGCTCAAAATAAGCTGAATGGATAGAATTCACAATATTTTGGACATGAATTAAGATATCCGGGGAAGTACAAGATCTTTCACCTCATAATACAAGGAAAGATTGCTGGAAGTCGAGGCCCTGGAAGAAAGAGATCATGGCTAATGAGGGGACCCACCCAGGATCGTTTTATAAACAAAACCTCCTATATCGGTTCTACTTAATCACCGCCAGACTGGCATTTTTTTTTATGCTAAACAGGCAACCGGCACGGCCGCCAACCAAAACATCTCTCATTACAACTATGACACACAAATCCGGGGGACAGAGGAGTAACTAGGAGAGTACACAAAACACTCTGGTGGGATAAGGTCCCGTGAACTGTAATCTAGAATTACTTTAAGTATTTGGCGCAACCCGAAATGGAAGTCTGAAGCCGAACCGAGATATCTATGACTGCACTTCCGAAATTCGAGGTTCACTTCCTCTGCACGGTCCAAGCGTTACGCACGGCGTGAGTGTATGGCGGCAGAAGAAAGCACAAGTACTTAATGCTTCGCAATCGAAGCACGATCGGAGAGTGATCCCGGCGGCGAAAATCAAGTAATTGGCCAGAGC
The DNA here is from genome assembly GCA_031772225.1 of Eubasilissa splendida. Classification (NCBI taxonomy): domain Eukaryota; kingdom Metazoa; phylum Arthropoda; class Insecta; order Trichoptera; family Phryganeidae; genus Eubasilissa; species Eubasilissa splendida. Next base: position 28,753,401 of record CM062857.1, read on the forward strand.
GGAACAGGTATAGATTATTGGATGGACGAAAGAGGACAGGGAATGGCACAGAAAAAAGACGTGAAGTTGATTCTCAACCCGAGCACCACTGCCGGCAGATATTATCCAGGAAACAGCATGAACATAACATCATGGCTATGAAGACAGACCCACCGCTTACCCTTGACCGTTTATAAGCAAAAGCTCCTATAGGGTCAGATTGGCATTTATTTAATGCTACTATGACACAACATCCCGCACAACAGTGACAAGGCGGTGCCGCACACCTGTAAACATAAAATTACCATCACTGACCCCGATAATTTCCACTTTGATGAGATATTAACAAAACATTTTAACATTACGTTATTGTACCTACCCGCCGATAGTGACCTCCATGCTTAACATACCATAGCAATGGCAATACTCTTTTTTTTTCGCTAACGCTAACGGACAGAAGCAGAAGCGTGATCTACGTCTTGAGAAATTAATTTATTATAAAAATGTGATTCCATATTTAAAAAGAAGAGTAAGGATAATTATATTTGTATTGAGCATCGTATTACTTTGTCTCAGTGTTATGTGAAATGTGTATGTTATTTTCATTGTGAATCCCTTCCTGACAATGGAGGCGCCATTTTGTGCGAGTGTCATCATGTCAGTGGAGAATGATCACGACTTGGATCCCATCCGCTGGACATTATCTCCATATAGAAGGAAAAACATTACTTCAATATATATAACCCAAATTTTCCATTCGTCGTGCAGCAAACTTGTCAAGTGGAATTCGACCTGGTGACCTACTAAAAAATGAACTTTCATTAAATTATGGTTGCTCCTCGAGCGCTAGACATTTTTACACCTGCCGGTGGTTTTGTTAAATATGAGTTAAAGTTGACTCATTTCGCTGAGGTTGAAGTTGATGAATTTATGCTTCTGTATGGAGCTATTTTTTTGATAACGTTAACGTTCTTTTCTCGTTTTCTTTGTTATTTTAATGTTGTAATTTTTTTACTTAATTTTATTTATTTTCCCTTATGGGCGACTGTTGAAGGCAGGCAGGAGATCTAATAGCCAATTCTGTACATAAAACTCACCAATCTCATGTTTTATTCTGAGTAAAGCCGGAGAGCCGGTATGTATGTCGCCGTACATCATAACGTCATAAAATAACACTAAAATAATGTCTGGTCAGGGAGTAGAGGAGAAGATGAAAACACACTCCCGATGGGGAAAAAACGACAAAATTAACACAATTTGTCTTGCAATCAGAGCACCACTGCCGGAAAATTATTGCCTAAAGGAAAACAAGAAACTAAACCATAAAAACATAATAAACATAATTTAAAATATGTAAATTAGTTAGAATAAAAGAAAGAAAAGAAAAATATACTGGGAGATCCAATCAAACAATAAACACTAGACTCCGCAAAAGTTCCCATCTGGACACCCACACCCGCACAAAAGAACATCATAGGATAGGACATAGGACTGTTTAATAAAACAAAAACCTTAAAAAAACCGCCACAGACGCCGGGCCAAGCGCAAAAAGCTCGTGTCACAGCACATTTGATATTCCGAGACATGTGGTGCGATGTAAAAAGGAACGATGTGTGAAATATGTGAGATTAAAGGGGCGTATAAACAATTGGCAGACTTACTTCCCATAAATCCTTCCACCCGGGGGGCGGGCGGCCTGGTGCGAGGGTGGCATCCAGCGATTGAAAGGAAAAACATAGAAAATCCATCGGAAAACGCGACACGCTCCGCATATTGCGCGATGGAATGGGTGGAGTCGGAATCGAAATAAAAATGAGTCGTTTTATTTCCATTAGTCGCTCTAATGGAGTGCAACAATCAACCGTCAAAGGAGACAGCTACACCCCTGCAGCCGGGGATGAGGGTGACCGGTTGGTCGGGGGAGGGAGGGATCTGCAAAGACATCTTCACGCTATTATCCCTCAAATGATAATATAGTTGTTTCATTTATTACAAATTTTGTTTTGAACATTTCGAAAAAATTTTCAATAATAAATCTCATTGGGGAAAAATTTTTTTTTAGTTTATTTATTATTTTTATGATAATAAGTGTAATGACTTTCCAAGTATCACTTGGTGTTTTATTCTCTGATAAATGTCTAATTTCTTGGGTCCCGCTTCCTTGTAAGTGAAACTCAATATGTCCAGGTAAGAATATTAAGTTTATCACAGCAACGTATTTACAGTCAATAGTAATTATACACTTCAGAGATAGACTAGTTATACTGGAGAAGCTGTGATGGAAGAGAGCTATTCCCCCAGAGACGGCCTCTTATAATGTCCGTCCCCCACCACTCATCTACTTACTCTCATAACATACACACATACATGTACAAAGTGACAGTTCTCACAATAAGGATATAGGTTGTAATAAAAAAAAACGTTTTCACATGTCGGTCCATCATTCGTGTTCAAGGTGACATAATACTCAACTTGTTTTAACAATGGAAAAGAATTGAGACAATGGCGTATGGATAGAAAGTACTTGCAGGAGAACAACTAGTTTATTCAATACTAGTTACGTTACAATATTGGTTAGTGAAACGGACGATTATAATTATTGATTAATTTGTGGAAAATATGCAGTGAACAGGAGGTAGAAAAAAAATAACAAAGCGAACAAGTGTTTATGCGCTTTTATACTTCGATAGATAAGCCTAGTATATAATTTTGTATATGTGTATTCTTTTTGTGTGGATTTAAAAACAAAAACAAAAGCGAAGATGTTACTGGAAAGAGACAGTTTTTCGATGCGGACGGACTTATTTACGGCGGCGATATAAGAACATTTTGTATTATATATTTTCGGAGGCTGCCCAGCAGAGTTAAGGACCACCAGACTACAAGGAGAGCGACCATCGGCGTCTACCAGCCCAGGTTCACAAAGGTTGGTGTATTTTGGATTTGCATAGATTGAATTACTGTATTCAACATTACCTATAGAAAACCCAGGACTAGCTATCGTAGTATTTACGACTCTACAACAAGAGATTAGTAACAATAATATTGCACACTAACTAGAAATTGAAGATTATCAAAGAGAAACAAAACCAGGATTCTCAAAGTAAGCCCTAATAACCAGAAGAAGAGAAAGAAGAAGAATAATAATGATGAAGCTACTTAGCAGTTATCCGGAGGATCTCCCATCTGAAAATTCACACTCGTACAAAGGCCCTAAACAACTCCAGATTCCTGCTACGCTTGAACAGATCGGAGTTCCTGATGGAACCTCGATCTACTCTATCCAAACCTTCTAGATAGACAGTTACACGACAAGGGATAATAATATCCCATTAAATATAACGAAAATTAATAGTAATTTAGTTTAAGAAATCAATGAGTGGAAGTTTGTCGCCTCCACAACCAACAACACCGTCGACGATTCTGAACGATCTAATCTGTCACATTTTTTCTCCGGTACCGACCAGATATTGACAACAATAATATGCGCGGGCAGCCGTCCAGGGAGCCGGCCCTAGCACTTCATTTCTCTCTCAGCTCAGCTCAGTTCTCCAACAGACGTTTCACGTATTCACTGCATACTACATTTCTTACTGACCCTGGCATATTTATTTATTGAATTCTTAATATGGGGCATACATAAACACTCCTATATATGCTCTAATATAAACAAGATTAAAGTATATTCTTTTACATATTTGATCAGTTTCATTTTAAATCTATTCAATTTCTCCTCCTTTCTTATGTTTTCTGGCATTTCATTAAAAAATTTCATCGCACTATACATCATCGATTTCTGAGATTTGACCTTCTTTCTGAATGGCAGTCTCAGTCTATCCCTTCCTCTTGTACGATGCTCGTGCTCATGTTGTTTTGCATCATTTTTTCGTGTAAATTCCGCTGATATTTTCTTGTTGAGAATTTTGTAAATAAATACCATTTTATCAAAATATATTTTCAGCTTAAAGGTCATCATATTCAGATCTTTCGGCATTGCGCTGATTCAAGTATATCTATTTTTTCTGAGTATTATTCTCATAGCTTTATTTTTCAACACTGACAATTGTTCCTGCTGCTGCTTTATTTGTACATAACATTTTATTATTTGCTTTGTCCGTTGCGACGTTCACATAAAATAATGCCAACCTGGTGGCAAATGAGTAGGACCTATATAGGACCTTTTGCTTATAAAACTTTCCTGAGTAAGCGGTGCGTCCGCTCTTTTTGCATATATATTATCTATAATTATGCATCGATTAGCAATAAACGTCTCCAGCAATATCCAACCTGCTCTTTCCACATTCACGCACACATCTATACACACACTCAGAGATATCATTCTCAAACGAACACATGAGCGCTGGGAGAAATAGGTCACCAGCCTTCACATATAAAGAATATTTTTTTAGAAATGAAATACATAAAAATCGTGTTGATAGCCATGGTATTGGCATTATTGGAAATATAATTTTATACCATTAGTGTTTAATTATGATTTCGCACATATGAGCGCCGTGGCAGGTTCGAATAAAGCGCAATCTGAAATTCCAATTTTTGACCACTTGTTGGTGCAGCTAGGGACGTATATCAGCAATAACGCAGCGAATGTTGGCTTCCAAGTCGTCTATCGTCTCTGGTTTATCGGCATAGACTAGCGACTTTTCATATCCCCAAAGAAAATAATCTTGGAGGCCAATTCACAGATCCATTTCGCAAAATAATGCGCTCATCTAATGTTTCCTTCAATAAATTGATTGTTGAAACCACAGCTCTTCCATATTAATACCATTCAATTGGAAAACGAAAAAGTCAGTAATCATGGATCTATTGCTGTGCACGATGGCGAATCAACTCATTCGGGTCCTCCCCAATACCACGCTCCACTGCAGCAACAGCTTCTTCGGCTGCAGATGCATATTATCAATTAGAGTATACGCGGTATGAAAACGATCCATGGTTATTCAAATTACTATTTGAAAGCATTACTCTCGCGTCAGTCTACACATGGTGAAATGGCAAACCAAACTGAGCACAAATCAATTGTTAGCCGTCAAATTAGTTGTCGCTGAAAAAAGTGTTGCCAATTCTAAAAGCAAACCTCTAAAAAATACACCCTTACAACCTCCTGATTGACTCTTTCATAAATATCACAAGCAAACGTGATAATTGTCCACTTTCACATTATAAATTGACAGCAGGTGTTATATACGTAAGATACGATAAAATTTTGCGGTAAATCGTTTACCCCACAGGAAGAGCGTTTAACACCGTGAGGGGAAGGTTAGAGCGAGAGAGCGCAGAACTTAAACTTACAAAAAAAAAAACATTTAAATTCCCGGGCACTAAAATGTCACAACCCGTTTTATTACAGAGGCCAAAAATGCACCACCGATATTAGCGCAAATATTTTAGCGACACCCGTAAAAAGGGCATTAAACGGCCATAACATTTGGACAATCAGCCTCCCGGCAATAAAGTGAGAATCATATTTCTGCCGCGGGATCGCACCCCGCCCCCTGCGCCGGGGTGGGAACGGAAGAAATCGGGGTAAAAAGCTGCCGCTGGGTTAAGGACGACGGCAGTCGCTTTATCTCAGTCGTTATTCGGGTTCGAAGCCCATTGTTCACGCCGTTTGGGATGCTCGCGAACTCGGAAACAAGTTCAGCGGACAGTTTCATACTCGTTGTCCGACCGCTTTTTTGCCGAAACTCGGACACGTCGAGGGACGCGAGTGCGGAATAAAAAAAAACAGTTACACGTCTCAGACGCGTGTATCATACCACCCCTACATTATTCTTTTTTTTATACAAAGGTACTGAATACCGTCAAACTAACACTAATTCACCATCGCGCCGTTGAGATAGGGTTATCCTCATTTCATATACCTGGATAAAGAAAATTAACTAAAATAAAATAACTAACTTACCATTACATCCCGTAGTGGTGGTGAGCAAAGGGAATAGAATGCCACACCACTCTTGCATCATCCGCTTTCATACAACTGATAAACAACATAACTTGTTAAATAATAAAAATATTAAAAATTCAATTCATTTTTCTAAAATTTTTAAATCAAAATCTTATTCTTTCAAGGTCGTGCATTGCTTCCTCTTAAAAACAGTTCAATATTCTCTTTTTTTTTCTTCATATCTGTCTATGTAAATGCCTTCGATAGCTGGTTCCCAGGTTTCCGATTAACAATAAGCACACACATGATATATGAACTGCACTAACCTCTTTAATTTTGCTGTCTTTCTGGTTCGATGTTGTTGTTCTTTTAACTGGGTTGTCTTTTTTAGATTTCGACCGACCGAAACGCGCACTGATGGCTTATTTAAACTACTGGACTGGTCGAAGCACGGGATGTAATAAGAATGACGCCTGTCGGTTACCGTCATCTTAGCTTTCCGAAAAAAGGGCGGCAATACTCACACACGCACATGTATATTATTATAAACCAGGAAATCCAGTGGTGCTAATCAAAGTAACAAGGCGCGTAAACAATATCAGTATTGGTATAAATCTCGACTAGTAATGTAAGTCCGCAGGTCCCGGTTCTGGGTCGCCCTCACAGCTGACTCCAGGGTCGTGATTTACTTAGTTTTCTCTCATACTTAGATAGCTAATTAGAGAAATTCGTGGAAACAAATTAATATAAATTACATAATCCATGTGTCACGAACGAACGAACGACTTGCTACGCTTTAGTTGTTTAGCTCTGGAGCGTTCCGCTACCGTCTCGTGGAGCGCTATCGTTGCGTGCTTCATTTATTGCTATTATTATTGATTGAATCCATATATTAAGAAATGCAGAAATAAGTTGGGTAAGTACAGTGGAACCTCGATTTTACATACCCGGAATTTACGTTTTCCCTCAATTTGCGTGTTATTTCTGCAATCCCATGTTAAGAATGTGTTGATCATTTGCTTGTCGTGTATATATATTTTTCATTCCCCTGATTATGTAATTTGTACGTTTCATTGTTTTATTATTTTTTACAAGCTAGAATTAGCTAGAAGAAAATTGCATAAAAGATATTTATATATTTAGACTTTATTGACATACATATTTTTGTTGTAACAGAGATGAATATATTATAATATAACATGGTAAACATAAGATACAATTATATTGCAATTAAATACTCGTAGTCTGTTGTGTGGGATGGAGTAGACTCCACCACTGATACATACAGCGTTGTCCTGGCTACATTGATAGACTGAAGTCTGTGTTAAAGTAGCCAGTTCTTTTCGTGCTGTTGTGGTGTTATTTAATAAAGATTCGACAGAAATAAAAAGAGAGATAAAACGAAAAATTAAATAAAAATGTAGTGGGAGTGTTGCAGAACTAGTTAGTGTAGGTACTGTATAGTGATTATGTTAGAATGTTGGATAGCCATGCTTCTGATTGCTCTCTACCCGATTGGATCATATACTTACTTACTTACCATCACGCCGTTCCCCCGCAGGGGTAAGCAGAGAGGATAGATCGCCACACTTTTCTGTCCTGACACACAGTTCTCGCCTCATCCATATTCATACATCTTCTCATACAAGCTTCTAACAGAACCATCCTCCATTAACTGGTTTACCTGGTCGTGCCAAGTCTTCCGCGGACGTCCTCTATTTCTGGTGCCATCAACACTTGCGTCATACATCTTTCTTACCATTCTCTCCTCATTCATCTATTCGATATGACCAAACCATCTATTGGGTCCATATTTGTGCAGTTGATAGTATAGACAAAGAATAACCCTTGCAGATTTAACCAACTAATGAACAGTTGCATCAACGAAAACTTGACAGAAGAAGAACCTTCCTACAAAGTAGAAGTGTCTGCTCATCTCATAAACCCAGTTCCTACAAAGGACGATGCCATGAGACATATTGAAGGACTCAAAGCATATTTTATTAGTATTAACAATGTACCACCAGAAACCTTTAACTTAATTTATAATATTGAAAGAACTATTTAAAATCAACAGAAAACATTATTATTGTGAAGTTGTAATTATTCAGAACATAGGTCTGTGATATTTTAAATATGAATTAAATATATTAATTAGAAAGATATACATACAAAATCAATTTTATCGAAAAATATTGCTGTTGCGCCACCGGGATTCGAACCTGGATCTCTTTTTTTTCGTTTTCAGCATATTACCACATGCCGATAGCATGATTAATCCCATTTGTCATTGACATGTGCGATTATATCTTAATTATGTCTGTACACGCAACCTCCGGCCGATCCCAGATGATTGCACGCATGAAACGGGGGGACTCGAGAACCAACCAGATACAAGAAAGAACCCAACCTACCTGGTACTGTTTCAAGTGTCTGGATTTCACTTCCAGAACCACAAGTCTCCTGGCTTCAAAACACGTACTTCGTTTCATTGTTTCGCACGAAACACTCTTGTTAGAGAAATTGTGTTCCTAATACCTATAGATACCTTTCAACTTTCCGACACATACATGGTTCTACCTGCTTTAATGCGGGAATCAGTGTTAATTTGGTCGCCGTACAGTAAACATTACATTCTGTACCTTACGTAATACGCGCTGGTCATCTGCCTACATCGCGAGATACTTTGCAATGTGTATCTTCTACAACAACTACAAGTATCTTAAAAGTGACTCCCAGCTTCCGTCGAGAGATCCTTCAATTGCTGAGCGTGAAGAGAGAGGCAGTAACACAAAAGATTAGTAATAGATTTCAAGTATTGTATTATCCTGTTTCTTCCTTCCATATGTTCCTTCATACAGTCCACTGTGATAATCCCTAACACACTCTCGAACTCACGCTCTGTTGATACCGCGAAGTGGTAAGACACAAGCGCAATCTAAACTAAAACCATCAGCTTCACAGGACAGGACGATAATTCACAAGGTTTGATACCAGAACGTCGATTTTACAATCCAACCTATCATTCCCACACCGCAGGAAGATAGCTTGTTAACTGATCTAAGCCAAAAACATAAATAATAATTTGGTTTTTCTACCGAAAATGAACGAAGCATTCGCCTCGAACTTTTCAAAAATTAATTTATTATATTAAAATGTGAATGTAAAAGTAGAGTAGCGATGTGCTGGTGAAAGACAATTGATGTTCTTCGAACGAAAACTGCCGGATAAGGAGATAGACACTCTCTCCACCGTCCAATCACACTCAGTTCGAGGAGTTCAGATGTAGCTGCTGCACTGCCGACTCACTTGAAACGTTCAGAGATGTAACATTTTTTTTATGTGTGTATTTTGTATTTTTATTTTCGTTGTAATATTTGCTGTCAACGGCTACGTGAAAGGCTTTTGTTCAAGTCAAGTGCGCCTTTAAAAATTTTAATCAATCGCTCTTGTTTCATCTAGTGGAGGGATGTTGTCGGGAGTAATATTCTAATCACTGAAGATCACCACATTAACCCTATTTTTCATAGCACGGGTGCTTAGCATGGTTTAAAACTAGTAAAAATATTATTGTGATGACTTCCCAAATATCACCAGGTTCTATCCCCTGCTACTTTTTACTACTAATTATTTTGAGTCCCGTTCTTTCTAATATAAACTCAGTATATCCTTGTAACAATATTACGTTTATTACAGCAAGTATTAAAGTAATTATAAATTATACACTGGAACTGGACCTGTTCCCCCAAAGACGGCCTCTTATAATGCTTGTCCCCCGCCACTCATCTACTCACTCTTCTGATACGCACACACACATGTACAAAGTGACAATTCTCACAATTATAGTGTGTCTTAAACCTTGTCAACACGACCTTTCCCAGCAGGGAGGATAAAACGCCACACTCACTCTATCACTCTTTAATTTCGTACCAACTTATCATAAACGATTCTGGATTATTAACGTATCTAAATCGGAAATAAATAAATAAAAAAAAGCATTTTTAAATAAAAATGTAGTGGGATTGTTGCGGGGTGTTATTTTGTTAGGCCGGCATTTTGAAACATGCCCAAAGGCAGCTTTTTACCAAAAGGCGTTGACCACAAATTACTGCTTTATTAGGAAATAACTGTATGTTATTTATTAGATTTTCTTTCTTGGATTATTATGCCTGGATTATTTTTATTACACACTAATATCGTTTTGCAACTTGGGTTTTTGTTTTTAATTTTTATATTAATTGTACATTTCCAATACGGTATTATTGGATGGGGAGGAGCATATAAAACTTCAATGTCACAATTAGAAATTACTCAAAAAATGATATTAAAAATTATGCTAAAAAAAGAAACGAATTCCGATCTACAAGATTTAGAGACCAAATTGATATTCCAAAACTAAAATATACCGCAACCAAAAATCACTATATTGATCAAGGCATCATATTTTTTAACAATCTCCCCATCACAATTAGAACAATTACAGACTATTATCAAATTGTATCTGAAGTAAAAAAAATATATACGCAGACTAACTGAAACATAAATAGCATTGTATTTACTCCTTCTCTATACAATAGTCCTATTCTCGTAGAGAAGAAATAAATATTAAATGAAATATAAATATTCTAAATATGAATTAAATATATTAATTATAAAGATATACATATAAAATCAATTTTATCGAAAAATGTTGAATGATGGAACGATTAAATGTATTAATATCAAAAAAGGTAACATATAGGGTCGAAAATTGTCGCTAAAAATAATGTCGCTGTAGCTTAGTTGGATAAAGCACCTTCCCCGGTTAGGAAAGAGATCCAGTTTCGAATCCCGGTGGCGCAACAACAATATTTTTCGATAAAATTGATTTGATATGTATATCTTTATAATTAATATATTTAATTCATATTTAAAATATCACAGACCGTCTGTTCTGAATAATTACAACTTCACAATAAGAATGTGTTCTCCTAAAAAAAAAAAAAAAAATGAAATATAAATATTCTACTGATAATTCTAAAATGTACTATATTTTCTAATAACACGACTAATACACGAAACTTGAGAGCTGTCTCCGCAGAATCTCATGGATCATTTAATACTCAGCCAAATTGCTTCTGTAAAAATATTAAATAAATAAAACATATATATATAATATGTGGACACAACTGGAGGGAGCTTGAAATGAAAAACAAATTACGATGATAATGGTTCTGCATAATCATAATATTGTATATAAAATGTTATTTGATATCGTTGGAGCCGTCGCTCCTTCTGGCGTACAATAACACGTGGGATTATTATTTTAGTCGCGTTCAAGTTTGAAGGCGGAGCGCCGTCATGTCCCGGCGAAATATCGAAGAGGTGTTGGCAATGTTATCATTTATAGTAACAGTTGCTCATGAACTGGAGTTTAATTAAATATCTTATAAGGACATTAATAATACGCGCGGAATTACAGCCAGCCATAATGGAGATGGAGCGCTGTACACTCGCTGTGTCTATTCTAAACTATTTCATATTTCTTCAATCTAAATATTTCTTCAAAAACGAAATACGCGCAACTCCAAGTCATACAAAACAAATCGCTTAAAATCATCCACAACACCTCACCCAAAACAAATTTAACCAGATTACACCACCGGCACAACACTATCACACAATGCTTCGATAAATTATCAGCAAGCTTCCACAAATCTTGCTCCCATCCTTCTCAAGATAATCCTCTCATCCGGAACCTCGGCTCGTACGAGCACAACATCAGCCTAATGCCTTTCAGATACAAATATAGATTGCCCAGGCACTATTTCCTGCGGCGAAGCAACGCGCTCGATCCTCCGGACTGAGCTGCACACAGAAGCGGACAGCGTCGAGAGAACTCTCCAATTTATGATATGTAAAATAATAAAAAACAATATATTCTTAAGTTTAGTAGTATTTATTTTAGTTTAAATATTTAAGGATTATGCTAGAATAAGGCGGCACTGTACATCAAGTGTCGCGCCTAATTAATTTGAAATACTTTAGTAAATTGTTTAGACGGTTTTTTATCAGTAATTTTTTACCCTTCCAATTCATGTATTAATATAAAACACTTATGATGTTTATAATAATAAGGTAGTTTGTAAAAGTGTCAAAGCGATTAGCGCTGATGCACTTGTAGTAGTAGTAGCTTAGGCGGTCTAGCCGCATGTAGAGTACTCAGAGTATCGTAGACTCTAAGGAATTGGAAAAAAATATATATATTTCTTCAATAATGTATTACGCGGAGAATTCACATCGCATCAATATTAATCACTAGCTTGTGCTATGACAACAGGACTCGGTGACCTCCTGGAGCGAGGCTCAAACCTAGCCTACGTAACTAGGCGAGTATCGTAACCACTAGTGATGGTAAACCGTTACGTGACTGTGATTGTGTCAATGATTAGCAACTAAGATGTAACTATAAAGAACACATTCTTATTGTGAAGTTGTAATTATTCAGAACTATTTTATATACTAATTAAATCAATCTTATCGAAATTTGTCGCTGTAGCATAGTTCGTAATGCACCTTTCCGGATTGAAAAGGAGATCCAGGTGCGAATCCCGGTAGCGCAACAATAACATCTTTCGATAATATTGATTTTTTATGTATATCTTTATAATTAATACATATCTATGTTCTGAATAATTACAACTTCACAATAAGAATGTGTTCTCCTTAATAATATATAAGTGATATCAGTTTGTTTGAAAGGTAGTTGAGATTCCGTAAAAACAATGTAGATGGCTTTCAAATAATGGAACGATAGATGTATTCATTTGAAAAAGTGTAAAATATAGGTACGATAATTTGTCGTCAAAGATACTGTCGCGTTAGCATAGTTAGTAATGCACCTTCCCCGGATTGAAAAATATATCCCGGTCGAATTACCGGTTGTGCAACAATTGCAAAAAAATGATTTTATATGTATATCTTTATAATTAGTATTTAAAATTTAGCTGTTGGAGGTTTACTTTTTAGTGTACCAGTCATTGCTTGAAGAATTATGTTAATCAGTTATCAATCATAGTTACAATAACGGTTTAAATAACGATTTTATCATCACTAGTAACCACTAAACCTTTTATGAAAGCTCCGGTGGTTAAAATTTAAAATTTGATTTTTCATATTACGGTAACAGGCTTCATTATTACAGCTTAAGCTTTTATCAAATCCAATTTAAAATACGCACTCGACGGCTTATTTGATTTCTAAGACCTCTTTAAACCAATTAAGGTATTTTTTTATATATTTTTTATTTTTTAATGGCCTTTTGGCAAGTCCATGACCGCAATCACAACGGAGCACCATATATCTCTCAATGGATGTTCTCTGTAAGCAGCGGCGTGCACTAGACATAGACTTAGATTACGCTGCTGATATCGATGGTATAAAAGTGATGGGTGATCATTAAAGGTTGTATTCATCATTCGCTCCACAGATCAGTAAATTAATGGATATAAAATAAAGTGTGCATACAGGAGAGAAGTTCGACACATTATTTGTGGAAACATAAATGCAGCATGGCGCATTCATGCAACAGTAAAAGTATTTATTTATAGAAAATTAAATCTTTGTGTAGACAATACGTATTTTTTACATTAATGCATAGTGTATTATTAGAGTTTAAACTTTCGTTCCAATCGAGTCATATATTATTATAACATTACGTTATAGTACCTACCCGCCGGTAGTGCCCTCTATGGTTGACATGTCATGTAAATCCCTTCTTGAGTATGAACCTCTACGTAAGGGGAAGCTAAGTTTATTTATTTTCCCTTTAAAATAACTGTTGAAGGCAGGTGGGAGATAAAATAGCCAATTCATAGTACCCACAATCTCATGTTCTACCTTGGATAAAGCCGGTGGACGCGCTGACATTCTGTCGTGCACGTCACAATATTTAAAAAAATCGCGGATCTATTTCTCTTAGGTGACAATAATAATCTTTGTTACACTAATAATACAGGTTTATGATACAAAGTATATAACTAGTCACGGAGCTAAACGGTAGCAAAAAGAGGCCACGACCCGCGAGCGTCATCCTTTTAAGTCCGCCACACGCACATACATCTCGCACCGGCGGTGCTGGCGCGTTAACACACACGATCTCGAGGACATCACAATAAGTATTCTTCAAAATAATTAGCTTATTTTTTAATTAGACGTGGTTTACACTGATCATAAAAGAAAACAAAATTTTCCAATGATAAACATTTTGTGTGCGTCATTTTCCATGTTCAAGTCTTTTCAATATAAGAAAATACTACGTAATTATGAAATAAAATACAGATTATAAAATGGCAACGCATAGAATATTAAAATCAATCACTATAAACAAATTCAAAAAATAAATCTGTCACAATAATTTTTAATATGAAACATCGTCGATCAATATTACAGGGTGGTCCAAAAAAGTGGGAACATCTCGTGACACGAGTTATTTCAAAACATAATATAATTAATTATAATTCTTAATGTAATTTTTTTGCACAATATTTAGCTAATCAGAAATCATCAAAACATCTCATATTGCATAATCTACTAGGTTTAAATCTGGGCTATTCGGTGGCCACATGCCTGGCTCGATGAAATTAACATTCTCCCGACGAAGAAAGTTGATTATATTTCTAGCTGTGTGAGATGGAGCTCCGTCCTGCTGTAATATCTAGCTATACTCCAGGCTTTCTTTTGAAACTATTTGATCATTTTCCTAGCACTCCAACGTTTTTAATTCGCAAATTTTTGATCAGAATACGGTCTTCTGCAGTGATTTTTGTCATTCTGGGCAACAATTTGTAAAAACCAAATATAAACAATGGGAAAATTAATAATCAAAAATGGCGACCGGAAATTGTCGAAATAAAACGTAATATAGGTAAGTAAGCAAATTAGTAAACTATTGAAGCTATTGTTGATATAGTTAAACTAATTTTGATGTAATTATATCACATTTAAAGAAATGTTCTCACTTGTTTTAGAACATCCTGTATATTCTAGCTACTACAATTAAAACCGTATACATTATGTACTTCAATATTTAAAAATATATGTATATATTATTTTTAGGAGAACACATTATTATTGTGTGGTTTTAATTATTTACGACATAGGTCTGTGATGTTTTTAATACAAATTAAATGTATCAATTAGAAAGATATATATATAAAATCAATATAATCGAAGAATATTGTTGTTGCTACCGGGATTCGAACCTGGACCTCTTCCAATCCGGGCAAGAAGATGGCTTTCAAATAATGGAACGATAGATGTATTAATTTGAAAAGTGTAACATATAGGTTCGATAATTTGTCGTCAATGCACCGTAGTGCTATAGGAAAAACACTTTTCCCGGATTGGAAGAGATCCAGGTTTGAATCCCGGTAGTAACAACAATATTATTCGATAAAATTGATTTTATATGTATATCTTTATAATTAATACATTTAATTTGTATTATATATATATATGTATGATAAAGCTAGAGAAATTAACTATACCCAAAATAACGCAACCCAAAATCGCTGTATCTATCAAGGCATCCAATTTTTTTAACAATCTCCTCATCACAATTAGAACAAATACAGACTACTATCAATTTGTATCTGAAGTAAAAAAATATATACGTAGACTAACTGAAACATAAATTCTCGTATATATTCCTCATACTCTCGTAGAGAAGAAATAAATGTTAAAAGAAATACATATATATGTATATCTTTCTGATTATTTTATAAATGTATTATATTTTCTAATATTAATATTTTTAAAATATAAAACAAAAAAAATATGTGAGTAAATCAACTATTGTATTATCATCCCTTTCTATCAAATATTTATCATACGCAAACAATAACGCAATTTAATAGTTAAATAGACTAGAGAGGGTAAGAAATATGCATAAAATACCTCGAATTTCCAAGTAGTAAAGCGAATGAATGCATATTTTATATTATATATATATATAAAATGTTTATATATCGTTTTTTATACAACGCAATATGAAGCAAATACATGTAAAACACTGAGAGTCGATATACTTTTAATAAAAGTTTCTAAAAAATGTACCAACATTAATTTAAAATAACCTCCGACCTTTTGATTTTGCCAACCTTTAAAAGACAATTACAGAAAATGGAATGGAAAATCATAATGGGAGAGAAAATTGTGATGAAAATTTTTGACAAAAAAAAAAATATTTATCATAATGCGTTTAAAATTGACGTACAATAAAGGTACATAATTGTATACGCAATTAACACGCTGTCTTCAATTGTAAAATCATTTACTTACAAGTTTTTGGTTAAGTAAGTTTTGCCTAGTAACAATGTTACAAATTATGTAACTTCTGAAATAAATTAATAATACAAACCCATCATCGTAAAAAACGCGAAAATGTGAATTAATATTGAAAGGGGCCTCCTCTAATGCGCTATTTCTAAAGAAAATTTTTACTGGTATTAAATTTAATTTAAATATTTAATAAAAATATTTATATATCAATGAGAAGAACCTTCTTCGTGGAGATAATAAATGTTTTACATATATTTTTAATTCTAATGTAAAACGTTTCAAGGGGCGATTGGGTGGGCTATTCTTTATTCTATTGAGGGATTTTGACAGTGTAAACATAGCATAACAAACATAATAACTATTTAACATGTGATACTAATAATGAAAATACACAAAAATATTTAGATACAAAGTATGTTTAGATGCAGAAAATTAATGAAAAGAAAAAAGAGTGAGAAGGGTGGGGAGGTTGCAACTATTGTCCCGGTAGAGGGAGAGCAACATGTGTAGAAAGAATGGCCAAAATTGAGATTGTGGTGGTTCATAAGAAGAACCCTTTGAGCGTAGTAAGGCTAATGTTGAACAAGTCAATTTCTGTAAATTTCTCATTATGGTATTTGCATGACCGGTGAATGAATGAACTTTGTATGTAAGATGTTCTACTTCTGGGAATGTGGAAGAGTACAGATTTCCGGGTTGATCTAGATGATACATGGAGAGATATTAATTCTAATTGGCTGGGACAAACAAAGAAAATCATATCATATCAATATCAAAGAAAAAACATTTTCCAATATAAATAGCTTTTTTCTTTGTTTATTTTGTTGCTCAGTACAATGTATAAATTGTTATTCTTCCTTCCTCCTCTCATAACTGACCACATTGTATCTAATTTTCAAGCGCTGTTCTGACGATAGTCTATTTATAGTGAAATGGCAAACCAAACTGAGCACAAATCAGCTATCAGCTGTCAAATTGGCTGTCGCTGGAAAAAGTGTGGCCAATACGAAAAACAAACCTCTAAAAAAATACCCTTTAGTTGAATTTGTTGCAGGATTGACGCATTTGTGCATCGTGCTGTCCACGGGATGCGTAACATTCTTCGCCAGCTATTTATTTATTTATTTATTGACATACATATTTTTGTTAAAACAGAGGTGAATATATTATAATATGTTTATTGTGTGGGATGGAGTAGACCTTTTATATATACAACGTTGTCCTGGCTACTTTGCTAGACTGAAGTCTGTGTTAAAGTAGCCAGTTTTTTTCATGCTGTTATTTAAGATTCGACAGGAATAAAAATAGAGATAAATAATAATAAAAATATGCATCTCGAAGACGTTTATTTCACGCAATTGTGGACTGTCCAAGTCTTTGATGCATACGTGAAAGTGAATGCCTTCGACAGTTTGTTGTTCCCGGGTTGATTATTGATAATATGGTCACGTATGAAGAATGAAAATTACCACTAACCTTGATTGACAATAGCTGTTTCTCTGCCGTCGAGGGTTAGTCCGATATATTGTTCTTCTTATCTCTGGGTATTATTCCAACTGACCGAATTGCGCACTCCCCGAACTACTTAGTAAAATATGTTTTTCTGATGAAGCAACAGCCGCAATTGTGCTCCGACCGTGGTTTTACAGCGATCCTTCAGTCTCCAAAAGCGGCATCATTCACACTACATAAATGACACATACCAATCAACATGAAAAACCACGGGGTGGCAGTCGAAGGAAATAAAGAAACACGTGCAACATTTATTTTTGAACCCATTCGCAGGGTTGTAGAATCAACGTTGCGGGGATTTTTCAACAGTCAAGTCTTGTATCGAAAAGTCTGCGTTAGGAAAATTACCGGAAAATTGTAGAGTTTTCGCCGAGCTGGAGGGGGTAATGCTAGGGCACTTTGTTTGGCTGAAAAATTACGGTGCGACAGACTGAAGTTTCCAATTTACTCTGTGCACATTATTTTATATATTTATTACACGTTTCGTATTATTTACCGAGCTTCCGGGGAGGTAAATTCATTTAAGATTTATAAGGGATCGGTCGCACCGTTTATTATGAGTTATTAAAGAAATTGTCTCAGAGAGGTTCATCTTAAGCTAGGCGATTTTTAATTTTATTTTACGAGGCGACATCAAGGTGTGCAGAATTCTTAATAATATAAATTGTATAAAATGAATTGATAATTCTGGCGTCTGCAGTCGGTTTACCCAAAGGTAATGTAGATGGCTTTCAAATAATGGAAAGACATATGTATCAATGTGAAAAAGTGTAACATATAGGTTCGAAAATTTGTCATGAAAAATACTGGCGTTATAACACAATTGGTAGTGTACTTCCCCGGATTGGAAATAGAGATCCAGGTTCGAATCCCGGTAGCGCAAAAACAATATTTTTCGACAAAATTGATTTTTTGTATATATATTTATTAATTAATGCATTAAATTAGTATTTAAAAATGTATTTGGCTACGTGTGCTTTTAGGGTCGGATTAAGAGAATGTAAGGTTAATACATTGTATATGTTATCTTCAATTATATTATATATGTACCACGATATTATTATTATTATTTGTGTGCTTTTTTAGAGGTATAAAACTATAAAATGAAATAAAGCGCATCAAAATCGTGCTAATGGTTTTACTGGAAAGATAATTGTATGCCATTAGTGTTTAAATATGATTTCGCGCATATGCAACGGCGGTTGAAAGAATACTGAAAAAGTTTTTAAGATTCTGAAAATATCAATTATAATTATCTCCTTAGCCGTCTGAAATTGCTAAAATTATCAGTGAGACGTGCGATGGCCGACCTTATATTTCATACAGGATCATCAATGGTATGATAGACTGCTAGACTTTCACGTACCATTGAGGTTATCGAGACACAATTCATTATTCTATTACAGTGGTAATGTCAGAACTCATGCATTAGCTAACTCCGCAGTCCCCAGATTGCATTCGTTGCTTGACGGATAAATTGCTTTACTTTACATTTTGTGTTATATTTTTGGATAGGGCGTGTATAATAATAATAAATAAATATACACTGAGATATACATCAACACGCATGAGAACTGAAGAGGATAGGTCCCTCATTCACATCTTCTACAAAACTTCCTGATCCGAATTACATAACCTTCTAACATCCGTCACACCAATAATTGACATACAAATGATTTAAAACAATGTAATTAATTATTAATGTATTAATTTCACATGACAACGCATTTATTTGTTTACTATTTCAAAACAAACACGTTCAGAACAAAAAGGAACGAAAATTGAATATTTCTCCTCAATGAAATTTCCCATTTAATTTTCATCCGTTACGATCAGACATTAAAGTACTTTAGGAGTTTATTTTTATAAGATAACTGAGCTGTAGGCAAGGGTAGCATCTATGTTTAAATAAACCAAGTTATTGTGCGTCAGTAACGTTCACAAATTCTAATAGATGTCTCTTTAATCTGACAGTATTATGTAACGTCCCACAATTTATTTCGCGTAAATAACATTCTATTAAGTGAAATTACTTTTTAACGTAAGTGTTTTTTTTATTATTCTAGCATTATATCATCACTTTCAACATTTTCATTTTCTTATTATGGATAATGTCTCCACAAGGCGCTCGCATCTTTCCTTGTCTTGCGTTGTTTCACAAATCATCGATATTCATGATATAAATAAAATCTTCAAGAAAACTGTCGACATTTTGGTGGTATATTTTGTACGGTAATATAAATAATAAAGCTGCAGTTCTCCGCACATTTTCCTCCCGGCCAAAATCAACACATTCCGTGTCTCGTAAACAAAACTTTATTCCGCTAGCTTTCTATAAAATCTCGTAGATACATTTTTCAGCACAACTACATTAAAGATACATTAGAATACATTAATTATACATTAGAAGTAAAACTAGCTTTATTTTATTTGTACAAATATAATTATTATGCATATAATAAAGACTATCGATTTCTTTCTCTGATTCTGTTTTATGTTTTAGGTTTGTATTAATAAAAACTCAAGTTGTTTCGCGTTGGATTTATTCAAGAGAACTGGTTAAAAAATATTATCGACATCTTATATAGGGCAGATTTCCTAACTACGTGCTGTTTATTCGCGTACTTTATGTGGCGGACGTGACATGCATACCCCGTTTATACTATATGTAAGAACCGGGTATTTATTAGGGTGTGGGTCTCTCGCTGGGGGTTGCTGGGATGGACGATGCAGGGAAGAGTATTCTACTGGCTCTCCTTCGCATCTCTTGCGATCTGGACAGGGTGAATTTCTGCCGGATGGTGACCGAGTTCTGCGACAGCAACACATAAATGTGACGTCTACCCTCCCCTTTTGGGTTTGTATGATTATTTCTATAGCTTCTTTCTGGCTACCTTCTGAATTGAATGTGATAACGAGTCTCACGTCAAATTGTACAGGTGTGGCTCTGGTACGATGACACCGGAGCCAACCTGTGATGGTATTATGATGTTAATGTTAATATTGACTGAACGTAATATAATAAATAAATAAGTAATTATGACGAATCAAAACGAGAGTAAACAACTCTAAAAACGATCCGGGATAAGGTGTAAATAAATAAAAAATATAAATATATATAAGAACACGTTTAAAATATGAATTAAATATATTAATTAGAAAGATGTTGCGCCATCGCGATTCGAACCTGAATCTATTTCCTAACCGGGGATGGTGCATTATCCAACATTAAAACATCACAGATCTATGTTCTCAATAATTACAACTTCACAATAAGAATGTGTTCTCCTAAGAGCACGTTTGTTTAGATACAATACAACATGGGAATTGGTCTTAAGTAGAGCTTGCAAGGGTTATTTTGAGCCGTTAAATGCGGCATACAGGAAATGTTGTATATGGTTCATTATTTATTAGTTCGTTTTTAGGTTAATGCACCGTGTGCACGAAGTCTCGGATAACATTGTCATCCACGTTCGTAACAACAATTGATTTGAGTTTTTAATGAAATCAAAAATTTCTATGGTGTGTGTACATGAATTAGCTAAAAATACAATAGACAACTAATGATACAATAGATCACTATTGATATTTTAGAGGTAGATGTATTGAATTTTGCACCAGTCTATGCAAAATATGAGGTGTGTGATCAAGATATAAGGGATAATTCGCTTCTAACATCGGGTTCCCATTCATTCGATATTTAATGTAGGAATGTCTTCGTTATTCGTGTATGACAATACTAGGCAAGAATGCATACAGGTAGATGTAGAATGAGATGATTACTCACGATATTCACTGAATTATTTAAAAACAAGTTACAACCATTTGGTTCTACTATTAATTAAACAACACGACGTAGTGGAGTGAGCCACTTGAGCTGCTGATGAAGCAGGGGTCAGGAAGAGAGTACATGCAGCCAGTGTATTTAGTACAATATAATAGTGTTTCTCAATAATTTTACTTCACATTCTATACATACAATAGGATCTATATTTCAATGATGGAGCTTTCACCAAAAATAATAAATGGTAATGTAAGATTACGTATCAACTTATTTCAAGACATTCTTGAAGAAACTACGATCATGTTTATATAAATGATTATTAAACATACGTAAATATTACAGAAAATATTTGTACGATTTCATTCACGGCATTTTAGTATTAGACCTGACCGTTTAATCAAGCACTATACAGCCAGATAGATCCAATACATTCACTACGTCTTAGACGTCCAGAAAGGCATAGTAATAGACGGGGAGACGTTATATTACTATGGATATAATAATTAGACACGGCGCTCCCTATAAACACAGAGCTACTCACAAGCATTTACAGTTACAGTTCACGGCAATTCGGCGGTAGAGCACGGACAAAATGATGTCTCCGTCTACTTGAAAGTTGTCAAGCGAATGTGAGATAATTGAATGTACCGATTACACATTTATTGTGAATCCGCTTAAATAATAGGTAATAAATTTTTAAATCATGTATCGCAAACAACACATTACAGAGGCAGATTTAATTCTATATCGCTGGAACTCATGTAAATGAAATTATCTATAATAAACATACCATAAAGAACAGATATTAAAATATACGATTGTTAA
Source organism: Eubasilissa splendida (assembly GCA_031772225.1). Lineage (NCBI taxonomy): Eukaryota > Metazoa > Arthropoda > Insecta > Trichoptera > Phryganeidae > Eubasilissa > Eubasilissa splendida. The sequence continues at coordinate 28,775,729 of CM062857.1, forward strand.
TAGATTCACGGAACAGACCAACATACAAAGAGATAAACTCCAACCCTGTATGTAAACATTTTCAACCCTCGAAGTGACAAGTGACTCAAAGCGAGCAAAGATGATTACAGAAGCGGATTCTCAAAACAGGGCCGGATGGTAGACGTCAAATGGGGCGCTCTTAGAGATGATGAAGACGTCAGGATGAGGCAAAAAAGACGAAATATCTTCTTTGATTTCAGAAACGATCACGAGAGATGGTGGTTGATGGAAATTACTAGGATCTACAATGTTATTATCATATTTTATTTTTTCAAGATATAGTTTAACGATGCGGATTTTACGCTTTATAAACAGTATAATTTAAATGCCGTCCATTTCTCTCAAGACAGGACTATTAAATTTGCGAACACGCGAGAGCAAAGCGTTGGTTCAATGGCAGCAACTTCACGGCGGATATTTTCTTGTAGGCCCTGAATTGTTTGAGGATTTTTACTGTAAACTCTTGACATATATACATATACATTTTAAATAATTGTTTTTTTTTTTTTAAATTGATTTTTTAAAAATAGATTCTGGTAAAGAAACAATAATATATGTTTTAGTTAGTTATGACATCCTGAAGAAGAAAATTGTATTTTTCGAAACCGGTATTCAAACTCAATTAAGTGGTTAATAAAACAAAGATAATAAATAAAAATATTAATATTAATTAATAAAAACAACCGAGGCAAGACTAGCGGTGCACAATAGAATCCTGGTGCCGGCACTGACCTGGAGCTGGCAGAAGAGGAACGAGAGAAGACTGAATGCAGTGGAAATGAGATCACTTAGGCGTATATGTGGCAAATCTATTTATGACAAGAGTAAAGAATGAAGAAATAAGAAAAGAATGTAAAGCTAATATTTATATAGTGAGTAAGATTAAGAAAGGATCACTTAATGAGGAAATAATGGTGACAAAGATATATGACGCAAGTATTAAAACAGGACGTCCGCGGAAGACTTGGCACGACCAGGTAAACCAGATAATGGAGGATGGTTCTGTTAGAAGCCTCAACAATCGGCGAGCTTGTGTACGAGAGAAGATGTATGAATGTGGATGAGGCGACAATTGTGTCAGGACAGAAGAGTGTGTCGCTCAATCCTCTCCGCCTACCCCCGCGGAGAAACGGCGTGATGGTAAGTATGTAAATAAGTATATATAAAATCAATTTGCTCTAAAAAATATTGTCGTTGCGCTACCGGGATTCGAACCTGGATCTCTCATCAAACCGGGAACGGTGCATTATACAACATGCATAATATCTTTCATTCTTATTCAAGCATTCACAAAATTCTAATTTAAATTATACACTCGACAAGTACACACCAAATTGAACAATTTTTGTGTGATAAACTCTGATTATTTTTGGATTGTCGAGTTGGGCTCTGTCCCAAATTTTTTTGTCGGGTGACCACATTAAAAGATACGCAATTCTAATACAATAATAGTATTTTCAAATCTGTTTATTTAGGAATGTTTATTTATTTATTTCCTCTCAAATGTAGTCTACGAGATAACGGGCGCCAGTTGTCTATCTATGAAAACGTAGATAATTTCTCCCGCTTTGTTTAGATAAATTTTATATTTCATTTTTACTGACTGTTATCTCTTATGTATACACTATACTACTTGTGGAGGACCTTAGGTATAACAGATGTGTATTCTCCGTTTTATTGCGATACTGTATTATGTACATTGCCTGGCGAGAGAGGGCGGCGTCGAGCTGTTTGCTCTGTTGAGTGAATTTATCAATTTCACTTCATTTTTTGTACGCGACGGGATCGCAGTATTACCAATATAATGAACCCTGTACGTATGTAATTTTAAAAGCAAACTGACGAATTGCATCTGAGAAAAGTGTCCATTTTATTTAAAATTTAAATTAGGTGGACTTTGTTATGAAAGTGCATTTTTTTTAAAAAACTATAATATATATTTGGGGATTAGGACGGTGGTTAAATGAAATACATGTGATTGGCGCGTGTGTTGAGGTTTATTGTGACAAATGATAGAAACAATGAAGACAGATATAAATGAATACAGTGAATGAAGATGTAGGAAATGATGAAATGAAATGAATTGGCAGTCTTGCTCGGCAAAGGCGAGCCGGCAAGACCGCCATTGTGAAACGCTGAAACTGGCGGTGAATTGAGCCAGACTTGTGGCAGCAGCCGGCAGCGCTGTCGCTAGCGTCGATGCCGACTGAGATGGCGGTAGATTCGAATTACGATCGCTACATATATATGCAATAATATTATATATAATGTAAATATAAATACTGATCCTCGCCATAGCTATTCAACCAGATCGTCGGGTCAAACCATTTTCATTAGGAGAACACTTTCTTATTGTGAAGTTGTAATTATTCAGAACAGACGGTCTGTGATATTTTAAATATTAATTAGAAAGATATATATATAATATAATTTGGTTAATTTTACATGATGAATAACCAAATTATTTTTAAAGTCACCTTTAAAATTTATTTTCACAGTACATAGTTCGTAATTAGTTACCCACCACCTGTAGATTTGTTTTTATCTATGCTTGCATGTACATTGATTCCTGATGAAGATACCATAGGTATCGAAACATGTTGGCCATAAAACAAATTTTGCTAATATTGAAGAAGTAAAAAGATTTATTAAGATGAGTTGAACAACCCCTGACAACACTTTTTACAATAATATAATATATCTCCCTTAATTATTTAAGCTCACCTGTCATTTTAAGCTTTTCGCGCCATAAACGCCGATAGAACAGACTAAAATTTATGTTATATGTTTTCACCCTTTGCTGGGCTTTCTATTCGCCAGGCGCGCCAAATAAATATCCCCATTTTCAAATGTGACGCCGTTTTAATGTGACCCCTTCCCACCCCTGCCTGTACCAAGCCACGGTCATTCTACACCACTGAACTGACCCGCGGACCAGTATCAAGGATGCCACTGGAAACTTGAATTAAGATATTGAGTTGAAAGAGATGAAAAATGAATAGAGTGAAATGCACACGAATTTCTTTCACAAAACCTTTCAGGTATTCATCGTTTGTAGCCCTGAAAACGTAATATATAATTTTATATTAGAATTATTTTCTTCTCCAGGGCAGGATTTAACCTCCTGAACAACTGATTACTTGTTTATACTTCTTTCTTTATACCCTCTTTAGTCATACACTTTATTTTCTCATTTGTCGTTTTTTTTTTGTTGTTGTATTGTAGTCTCTATTTTGTTTTTCTCGTGTCATTGGGATGTTACAGCCGGCAGTGGTGCTCAGATAACCGGTTAGTTTTTTGTTAATTTTGTATTGTCATTTTCCCTTTTTCAGTGGCGTGCTCTTTTCTTCCCTCGTCTCCCCGACCAAAGCTACATTTTATTATATTTGTTTTTTCATCTACTACGTCTATTTGTTAAAAATTTTGTAAACTATCAATAAATAAATTATGGTTTTTGCTATGGCGGCTGTACAGCTCCGTCTTGTCACTATGTGCGAGAAGAAATTGCACAGCTGCCTATTAGCATTTTAAAAATGCCAATCTGTCGGCGAATGAGTAGGATCATATAAAAACTTTTGCTTATAAATGGTCCTGGGTAAGCGGCGGGTTCACCCATTCTTATTGGTTAGAATAAAAATAAATAAATAATAAAATAAAACAAATTTTAAAATCCATACCTGGTTATTATTCTTTAGTTCCCAGACCTTCCCGTCCTACTCCAGTTCTCTTCCTTGGTCTGTCTCTAGATCATTTTCACCAGGGTATTCACATGGTCTGGCGAAATTGTTCATGTTTAAAAAAATAATAATACCATTTTTATCGAAAATAAACACTGTTTTTATAAGTAGGCGACAAAATAACTCGGACATAAACCTTTGTTTTAACCTTTACCATACCATGATATAAAATACCCGAACGCAGCCATGCTGTCAACTCGTGTTACCGTAAATAACAGTTGGAAAAAATGTTTTTATTTGCTTAAATGCCTTTAATGGCACGAATTTACTGAAAAAATGATTAATAACATAATTTAGAGCATTCATTAAGTTCTATACAATGTATCCTTCCTTCTTATCTCTCTTCATTTAATTAGTGAGAAATAGACAATTATATATGTACGTTTATTCTTCTTTTTACTGTGAAAATAGTGTGTGATCTCTGTCTTTCATATCACAAATGGTATTTTTACCAACGTATTAATTTTACAACGGATTGAATGGAAAAAATAATTGTTTTTGTACGATTCCCTTTTCATAATTGGTTTTTCACTAGTCATTCCTAAGCGCTAATATTTTCTTTAGGATTATCTAACATATGAATTTTATGTTGCATGCATTTACCGAAATATTACAGGTTTAATTACGATGGTAGACCTGTGTTACTGCATGGTTTGGGAAGGGTTAAAAGAAAACAAAAACAAGCAAAGTCTCACAACAATCAAATTGTCAGTTTAGAGCAGTGTTAAATGTATTAAGGGGAACACATTCTTATTATTCAGAACGGTAGATTTCCGTGATCAAAAATTTATCGACAAAGATACTATCTGCTGTTGCATAGTTAGTTAATGCTCCTTCTCCGGATTGGAAAGAGATCCAGGTTTGAATCCCGTTAGTAACAATAATATATTTTTCGTCAAAATTGATTAATACATTTAATTAGTATTTTTTTTTAAATGTAATTTCACTAGCGCCTATCAGCTCAATTATTTTTTCGCTGGTAAAAATATATATCTACATTTTTCTAGATTATTTAACTTTGTTTTTTTTTCAACCACTCAATTAACTAAAACACCAACCATATTCAAAAAATACAATTTCCTTCTTCAGGATGTCAAACTAATTATATATTCGGATACGATGTCACTAAAATACCAGTGAAAATATAGCTTCACAGCTAATGTACATTTACTGTAACATGTATAACGTTTGCCCTGAGACAGGTATTCACCTAGAGGAGCGGACACGGGAATTAAAAATAATATATTATTAGTAATATTTAAATATGTCCAGGAACACACAATTACTGGATTTTCACCTACAAAGGCACTGTTATTAAACAAATAATAGATAATAGACATGTAGCGATCGGAATTCAAATCTACCGCCATCTCAGTCGGCATCGACGCTAGCGACAGCGCTGCCGACTGCTGCTACAAGTCGGGCTCAAGCAATCACCGCCAAGCAGTCTCTCCAGTTTCATCGCTTCACGACGGCGATCTTGCCGGCTCGCGCTCGCCGAGCAAGACCACCAATTCGCTTAATTTCATAAGACACGTGCACCTTCTACATCTTCATTCATTCGCCATTTCTTTAATTCTATCTGTCATATCATACTTTCATAATAAACCTCAACACACGCCAATAACATTAACTTCATTTAAAAGACATAATAAAATATAAAAAATAGCTTTGTCTCTATGAGATATCTATTATTTATTTAATAACAGTGCCTTTGTATCCAGCAAATATTACTAATAATAAAAATAAAGAAAGAATGTAAAGCTGATCTATAGTGATATATTAAGAAAGGATTACTTAGGTAGTTTGGTCATATGAAACGGATGAATGAGAAGAGAATGGTAAGAAAGATATATTAAATACTAATTTAATGTATTAATTATAAATATATAAAATCAATTTTGTCGAAAAATATTGTTTTTGCGCTACCGGGATTCGAACCTGGATCTCTATTTCCAATCACAGACCGTCTGTTCTGAATAATTGCAACTTCACAATAATAATGTGTTCTCCTTAATAATATATAAGTTGTATCAATGTGTCCAAAATTTAATAAAAATTAACTGATAATTCTGGCGTCTGCAGTCGGTTTACTCAAAGGTATCTGTGATTCCGTAAAAACAATTTGATGGCTTTCAAATAATTGAATAACAGATGTATTCATTTGAAAAAGTGTAACATATAGGTTTGAAAATTTGTCATGAAAAATACTAGCGTTATAACACAATTAGTAGTGTACTTTCCCGGATTGAAAATAGAGATCCAGGTTCGAATCCCGGTAGCGCAAAAACAATATTTTTCTACAAAATTGATTTTATATGTATATATTTATAATTAATACATTAAATTAGTATTTAAAACATCACAGACCGTCTGTTCTGAATAATTACAACCTCACAATAAGAATGTGTTCTCCTTAATAAAAAAGATAGTTGATGGCAGCAGAAGTAGAGGACGTCCGCGGAAGATTTGGCACGACCAAGTAAACCAAATACTGGAAATGGCGTGATGGCAAGTAAGTAAATAATCTAATAATATACTGGTCAAAATAAAAAAATATATAAGAATTGAAAAATATTGTTTTTTCAGGCGTATTCTAGTGTAATGTGTTAAAAACATTTTACAGAAAAATAATTTTTTTTCTTTTAATTATTAGATTCGCATTGTGACATATATGATGTTTCAGGGAAAATATATTATCAAATTCAGTCGATAGATGGCGATAGTGTAGTTGATGAGATAAGATTCCGTGGACTGTATCGATTACAGTAATGATTTGTTGACGCAACCCGAAGTGGATTCAGTTAGGAAAATAATGACAGATGAATCTAGCCTACCTTTTTTTCACCTCCAGTTGACTCGCACCTTTTTAGTGAAGAACCGAGATATCACTGCACCTCCGGAGCTGTGTTGAACACCGCCTTTACGAACGTCACGCACGGCGCTGCTTTCGGACGGTAAAAAAAAAATAGCGATCTTGACAGTTCCGTGTCAGAAGGCAATCTGTTCCCCCGTCGGCGAAATCCCTAAGTAATTAGTGGGCCTGAGCGGGACAGGTATATATAATATTAAGGTTTATATTGAAAGAGCAAAATGCACAGGGAGCAGGTACACGACTTGCGTCAACAGTATTATAAACATAAACATGTATACAACTTTCAAAAATTTGATAGATATGGAGATTGATGGGTTAGAATGATAAAGATTAAATTTATATAAAATGGAAGACAGGTCGTAAGCCCTGTCATTACCCATACTTCCATATATTTTCCATTAAAATAGCTTAACATATAGCTGTATTTGTAATTAGTCGTCATCAATTGTAGACTGTAATTACATGTATACACATGTATGGAACCAAAACAAATAAACGACTTGTAAAAATATTTCTGTACCCTCGTATTTGTTTTCATAAAATTCGCACTTCGCGGCTGGGCACGGCCCCTGGCAGAGAAAAGACCTCCGCCAAGCCTCCGCAGGATTCATCTTTAAGCCTTTCATTTGTTATCGTTTCATCTCCGTCCGCGGGAGGATGGGATGGCGGGGACGGTGTGGAAGTACACGGCGGCAAAGTGATTAAATTTACAAAGTAAACATTCTTATCGGGGCGCGCTGGCTGAACGCCGCCGGGCCGGGCGAGATACGCCACTCAAATGTCCAACAATCAATGTTAGAAATGTCAGAAAAATATTTGTACCTTCCACATGCGTTATCCGTGATTACCTCACGCACAGCACATTTGCCGGGATAACGTTGCCGACAAAAAATATGAGATATGCCACTCATTCAGACTCACACAGGGTAATTATTGGTACAGCGATACAGGGAGAATGTTTGCGATATTGAATGAATACATGATGCTTAATGCGGGATAAGAATTCTGTATTCTCGACTTTTTTCAATTCCCGAGACTCGAGAGTCAATATTTTCAAGTCGCGTGAATTCCCGAGAATCGACACAATGAATTTTATTCTATTATTAAAGAGAACACATTCTTATTGTGAAGTTGTAATTATTCAAAACATAGTTCTGTGATATTTTAATGTTTTATAATATATAAGTTGTATCAGTGTGTCCAAAATTTAATAAAAATGAATTGTTAATTCTAGCGTCTGCTATCGGCTTACTCAAAACGATAGATGTATTAATTTGAAAAATATAACATATAGGTTCGAAAATTTGTAGACAAAGGTGCTGTCTGCTGTAGCATAGTTGGATAATGCACCGTCCCCGGTTTGGAAAGAGATCCAAGTTCGTATCCCGTTAGAATGTTATTTAATTAAAAAGAAAATATATTAAATATGTTAATTAGAAAGATATACATATAAAATCAATTTTATCGAAAAATATTATGTTACGCAACCGGGATTCGATCATCCAACTATTATCCAACTATGCTATAGCGACGATATTTTTAGCGACAAATTTTCGAACCTATATGTTACCTTTTTGATATTGATACATTTAATCGTTCCATTATTTGAAAGAGCCATCTATCTTATTTTTACGGAATCTCAAATACCTTTGAGTAATCTGATAGCAAACGCCAGAATTATTAATTAATTTTTATTAAATTTTGGACACATTGATACAACTTTCTTTCCTCCACCTCCTAATGTGTTCTCCTAATAAGAAAATATATTTTAATAAATATTCACACGTATGATGTACAGTATCAAGAATTATTTATCTGTGTAAAAAAATCATACGTTAATATAAAAATTATAAAACACAAAAAAAGTCACCTAATATTTTTTTTCAAATAATTTCATCCCGTACAAATTTAGTTTCAAAAGACTACCTGAATTTATCCTAAAGATAAAAAGATCACTTTAGATAAGGAAATATAATCCCCTGTTTGAACACACCGACAAAACCATTTACTTTGAACTAATTTCTCCTTAATGCAAATCTTTATGACTGACCATATTGAGTAAAACTTTTAATTTTTATTTTACATATACTTACACGTCCACGCTCGTCGCTGTATCTCAATTATCAGTGGTATTAATTCAAGTTGTTTAAAATTAATAATATTTAGATGAATTAAAGTGTCTCGAGATATTTTTTTCATTCTGTGTCAGAAGGATTTTGCAGGTTTGAAAGTAATAAATGCCTCAATATTTATCATTTTTCTTCATCTTCAGCGGTCTCTCATTACGAAGATATCGTTTACCATGGTTACGATTGTGATTCCAAGTGTGGGTTTATTATCGAACCGCACACCCTTCCACATGTGCACGTGTATCCTCTTTCTCTTTTTTTCTGCAATTGCATTAGCCCTCTTCCATTCGCAAGTTTCCACTGCGCAATATATATTTTGACGCCATTGTCCTCGGTCCTGGGCCGAAATGATCGACGCCACATCTGCTCAGATTCACCTTCAGGACGTCTTTGAATCTTTTTCTCCGCCAGTCCTATCTTCTTTCGCCGTGAGATAGTTGCGCAAACATAACTTGTTTGCAAGGCCGTACGTCATGCATACGTACACAATGACTTGCCCATTCACTACGTTTGTGTCCGTTTGATAGTCGAAAAATGTATTGTTGTGTATGTCACCAGAGCAGGTGATGAATTACATTTGTGTAAGTTATTTATCGTTTTCATTACCTTGATTTATTGTTGGCACGGTTTAAAAATATGGAGAAGTTAAGCAGTACAGAGTAATTACATCGCTAATAGTTTTCGGAGCCGATTCCTGGAGCCGGATTCTGGGAAACAAATATAAATTGGAAACATTACTTTACAATTAGCGGCATCTGTGTACCAGTAGATACTTTAATAGATTATTTCTAAAACAACCACGACACGGCGCTCTTGTGTATTCGCCGCATCGAGCTATTTACATTACTCTGTTCTATATTTAAGATAGTGAATTACTCAAGTCATATAAATGGCTATCTACTGAATTGAAAATTCCTTTCGGTTGATCCGTTTTGTATGAAGTCGTTACCTATGCTGTTTTTTAACAGAATAACATTAGAAAGGCTTACAGTTCTGCGGTCAGTGTCTCAATAAAATTGATATTCCAATCCTTTATTATATTAATGCATCCAATATTAAACTTTGTATTTATTGCCAATATGAATGAAAACCCTGATTTTTAAGTAAAGACAAAATCAGAAGAATGATTTTCCACTCAACCTAGAACACATTAAAATTGTTGGTTATGATGAATTATTCCCGCGCAGATTTTGACAAATATTACTTCGCAAAACATAACCAAAAATTATATTATTCCATCGACAATTATTCACGGCTTCTATGGTAGGCACAGTATATCTTATATATATGTACCACCATAGATAAAAGAGATGACAGCATAGATAAGAAAAGAAGATGACAGATGGTCGATATACTTTCCAGTCGTCAACTGGCAATGACACAACAGTCCTAATTCACCACCATAGATAAAAGAGATAACAGCATAGATTAGAAAAGAAGATGACAGATGGCCAATATGCTTTCCAGTCGTCAACTGGCAATGACACTACAGTCCTAATTCACCACCATAGATAAAAGAGATTTATTACCATAGATAAAAGAGATGACAGCATAGATAAGAAAAGAAGATGACACGACAATCCTAGTTCAATGCAATCCAGTAAGTTATTATTATGGATTATGTGTTCATTTAGGGTCGGTTGTGTGATCAGTAGTAAATAAATATTTACTTCGCGAAAGTACATCCCGCAGTAAACTCATTTTACTCTGTGATAGTAAAAACGAGAATCGATAGTTAAATATGGCGGACTCTTCACAGCTGTTCTAAAAGTCATCTGACACATTGACAGTTAGAAAGTTCGAGTATTGGACAATGAATCATTCAATGTCCCGCTATTTCAGTGATGATAGTTTGTCTGATGATGATTTCGTTGTTTAATATACATTATTACACATAATACGAAAAAAAGCACCATCAAAGAGATATATATCGAACGCCTAGGTGAAAAATTCCATAGATAATACATAACATAAAGCACATATTATTTGTCGCGCCTATAGACATCTCCATCTATGCTTTGACAGTAGTAAATTCGATGTACTAACAGCCTGCAAAGGATTTTTACTACGGGCGTTAGTAAAAAGTTAGTACTGATCACACAACCGGTCCTTAGTCTTTATATTGTAAGATGATATATGTAATCGAAGAATATTTAAAATATGTAATAATAATAATAATAAAGTTGTATCAATATGTCCAAAATTTAATAAAAATGAATTGATAATTCTGACGTCTGCCATCATATTACTCAAAGGTATTTGAGAAACCGTAAAAATAAGATAGATAGCTCTTTCAAATAATGGAACGATTAAATGTATTAATATCAAAAATGTAACATATAGGTTCGAAAATTTGTCGCTAAAAAATCGTCGCTGTAGCATAGTTGGATAATGCACCTTTGTCCCCGGTTTGGAAAGAGATCCAGGTTCGAATTCCGGTGGCGCGAGAACAATATTTTTCTATAAAAATTGATTATATATGTATATCTTTCTAATTTAATTAGTAATTTTTTTTAAAAAAAGTTAAAAACGCAAAAATTACAAATGTTTAATAATAGTATATCAACAATATCACTTTTTCACTTGCTCTAATTTACTTAGTTTTATTTTGAATTTAATCTGAATAATAATGAAATTTTCATTGCAGTGTACGCCATTGATTTCTGAAATTTAGCCTTCTCCTTGTATGACAGTCTCATTCTATGCCTTCCTCTTGTATGATGTGCGTGCACATGTTGATTTACCTCGATTTTTCGTATTAATTCAGCCAAAATTTGTTCAGTGAGTGTATTGAACAGATTCCCACCATCGCCGTCTGAAATGTTTGACGTGTTTGTAAAAATTGATAATATTTATTTATTTATTCTTAATGTAGTTCACATATGAACTTGTATACACAAGTATATGCAGAGTGCGTCATCTTGGACTGACTGATATGAAATGCGTGTGACTTTATAATATTTTATTAGATGTCTCAAAATTAGCCCGAGTGAGACACAGATGCGTCATCGTTGAGACTGTCGTATAGATGCCACAGCTTATTTTCAATATTTAGCCGTGCCCCGCTGCTTAAAACGGGTGATTATGCTTCTAATCATGTTTGCACTGAAAGCTGCTTTGCAGCATTAAAAAATGCTCACGATATTTTCTTTGAATTTAGCTGCGTCCTGTCAGGTATGATTTTTTGCATGATTTCGATCGAACATGGAACAATTTATTTTGTGTCTTCGTGTCCTCCTGACTTGTCAATTGCAATAAACAATATACAATAAAAGCAACTGTAGCGTAAACTATTGTAAAACCAGGAAATTATATATGTCTGTATTTTAACTAATCCGTCAGTGGAAATTAAAATTAAAATAAATGTGTAAAGTAAGTTTTAGATACTCTATCATTTATTTTATATTTATTTATTATATGTGCATGAATTTGAATTATCAATAGCTATATAAGTCTGGTATTAATATTTGAATATGTGCATTCCAAAGCGAAACTGCTTCTGTTCAGATACGTTTTCGGAGTCGGTCATATATTGTACGGCTGTGATGAGTGAAAACATATTGTATTGTATTTTTCGGATTGTCAATTGTGATACAGTTTCAGAGGCTGGCCAGCCGAGTTTTCAGAAGATTCAAGACAGCAGGGAGTTAGAAGAATCGGCGAGTAACAGCCCAGTTTCGCTAAGGTTGGTGTCTTTTCATTTACATAGGTTGAATGAATATATTCAACAAACCAATTAGAAAACCCGGGACTAGCTATCAAAGGTAATTATGGCAAAGCTTGAGTATTTGGAGTAATACACGAACGCCTAGACCGTAATATATATATATTTATTTTTGTTATTTGGGTAATGTGCGATGTATACTTCTATTGTTAGTGTGACATTTGTTGGAGTTATCTCGGATTTGAGCCGCACGGCGCGCGAGGTTACGTATTCTGTCGCCAGGCGCTCAGTGTTCGCGGCAGCTAATACTTGTTGAGAATATTCGCCGAGAGCCTCGGGATGAGTGGATGGCTGATGCCGCTCCCGTCGGCCGCAGGTGCATCTTCCCAAGACACCTCATGAATATATGAATGGGGAATTACGGGGGAGCGATCGCAATATTTCCGCCGTCGTCCCGCGCGTGCAATTCCGCCATTTTAGAAAAGTGTTGCCGCCGACGAAAAATTCCGTGAGCATGTTTTCCTCAATTTTATTTATGAACGCGTCGGATAATACAGCGCTTTCTTTTTGGCACGGATCGCCGTTCGTAAATCTATAAATACAGAATGATTGAAGTAGTTTGCAATATAATTATATCGATAGTTTGTTGAATTGATAATGCCCTTGCAAGGCGAAACGGGCATTTCGTATATGTTTTTATAAATTCAGTTAGATCTGCGGAGGGTACTAACCATAACGCTGCCGAAAAATCAATAAAATATGAAAAACAGGATCGTGAACTCCATGAATTCCAGCCCACTTGACTATGCTCCTCCACTTTTCTCGGCATCCTGCTGATCTTAGGGCTGTCGCCAGATATGTGCCAACAAATGGGTATTTCTCGCAAGATGCCCTGTTGACTCAAGTTGAGTACCTACTCCCTGTACATTTGTCCTTCCAATACAAACCCTAATATACATGTCCCGCTCTAGCCAATTAATTACATAGGGATTTCGCCGACGGGGGAACAGATTGCCCTTTGACACCGAACTGTCAAGATTCTTTTTTTGCCGTCCGAAAGCAGCGCCATGCGTAACGCTCGGACCATGAAAAAGCTGTGTCCTCAACAGTTCCGAGAGTACAGTGATATCTCGGTTCTTCACAAAAAACATGCTAGTCAACTGGAGGTGAAAAAACGACGTCCAATCCAGGATCCAATATTCCTCTCTTGAATCCAATTCAAATAATCATTATTATAATCGATACGGTCCACGGGATCTTATCCCACCGTGCCCAAAAAATTTAAGGATTCGTCTCAAGCTGCAGGTATCCCAAAGCAGACAGAGTATAAATTGCTATTTCTCCTAAAATGAAATCAGACAATCACAACGCTTGTTGATGATCAAGTGATCTACAATCCAGTATGGCTGCCAGAACGTTATATACAGAAGATAAATTACATTACAGAATTGTCTCTTTAAAAAATGCTGATGCTAAATCAAATATTTACTCAAATACTCAAAAACACATAAAGTCGTTTTAGGGGTTTTGGAATTAGGCGCTTCAACCATAATATTTTAATATACACCTGAACTTTCGAGATTTTTTTCTGAGCATGTTAGGCTATCTCTGGTTAGAATCACACAACTTCTAAGTCATTATACGAAAAAACTAAACAATGTGAACCGACTATAAAACCTTCAAACCTTCATCTAGTCGAGGCTTCGTACAGAAATAATAATAATAAATTACCATCAAAAAAGAATGCTATCTGAGAACCTTTTGTGAACATTGTTTGTCCCATTCGGGAAGCCATCTTGTTTGCGGTGCCATTTTTTCAGCTGTGTTTCATATTCAACACGTTCAGGCGAGGAACGTTCCAGAAAATATTCTCATCTGGACTGCTTCTTCAATTAATATTTTTTCACTTTTATGATCAGTCACACCTTACCTTGAATCTTTTTAATCGGCGAGTTGTCACATATTGTGTCTAGATTACCGACTAGCTACTCCCAGTGGCGTGCAGCAAGCGTATATTTTACCAACAGTGCTAACTAGATATCAAAAATATGTGAAAAAATTATTCTTGATCTGGGAACAAAACTGTGGGAAGGTTGGTTGGTGTTCTGGTGAAAACCATTCTTATCCGAACTTGTTTATTCTCATCGAGGAGAAGCCACCGAGGAGAGCAAGAAACAACACAGAATACGTAAAGGTTATGGAAAAACGGTGCACGGCTTATCAGGCCTAATCTCAAAATTGCAATATTGAAATGAAGGTGATTGTTACACCAACCCTCAAAAATAGACAGATAGTTTTGACAGATTATGGTACGTTTATCTCCCTCACTCTCTCTCCCTCTCTCTCATTCAAATATAACACTATTTTTGAGGGTTGGTGTAACAATCACCTTCATTTCAATATTGCAATTTTGAGAATAGGTCTGAATGATAGGTGAGAGTCGGGATGTGCGTCTGCGGTCCGATCGGTTCGGATCCTGGGCGCCGATTGTTTCCCCGATCGCCTCCTCTGCTGCATGTGTCGGTGCACATCTGTGGTGCACGTGTGTCATGCCAAGAAATGACAGAACGATGAACATCTGGACGATGCGCGCCGCCGCCACAAAACTGTTTTTTTTTTTTAAATGTACATTTATTACTTCAAAAAAGGCAAGATGGTATATGTGATTTTAATGACATATTTAATGCATGAGATGTGCAATATTATAACGATAAAAATGCCGTGAATCCTCATAATATTATTAATAAATTAATATCAATAAAGAATGTTATTTGGGATCGTTTACTACTTTCGTTTCATTCCGGAGGCCATCTTGATTGCGACACCATTTTTTACGTCGCATCGGCCGAAGAACATTCCAGAAAACATTTGTGTGTACATCGCAGCAGCGCGATTGATAATTCTACTAGGTAGGATAGCGTCACATTCGCCGATATTTGAATTTAATGTATTCACACGAGTGTTAACAATATTGTGATGTACAATTAAAAACATTAGTGAGCGGCCGTAATGTATTTAAATATGGCTCAAAATTACGCTATCGTGAAAGTTAATATTAATAGCGTTATATTTTAACATAATATATGTTTATTCATCTAAATTTATCACGAAAACTGTATATATTGTATTTAAGAATATTACCCATTAAACAGTAAGAAATTCATTTTGAAAATTGTGTCAATTTTCTACGCAAAAAAAAAATTTTTATTTTCGCTATATATGATAGATATACATTTGCACGTCACTTTTTTAAATACTTCTACTATTTCTACATATTTTTATATATTAACTGTTAATTTTTATTGTTTATTTATTTTTGGATATATATTTTTTATTCTACATCAAAAATAATCATAATATTTATTTATAGTTCTCATGAACACTATTTTTCTACTTTTTTATGTTTTTAATATATTTATATCTAATTTTATAATTTTTTACACACAATCGTTTCCAAGCTTGTATTTTATACCATTTTTGTTAAATAGCACACTATACCGTATAAATATTTAATTAAAAGTATTTTTAGGCATTTTTGACATTGGCAATCATTTTGAAATCAAAAATAATGTTGTAGGCATCGAGTATCGATCCAGGTACCACTCACATGCTAAGTCAATACTCTGCCATCTTCGCTACTCCCCTAGTAGACTGTGATGCCAGATTGTCATATCTTATATGTCAAAAATCATACACTTCTGAGAATTAATAATTGATATACCTACTAGCGCTTGCTGCTAGGCCATTGGTGACCGCTGCGCGATCAGAGTCTCAATGGAATATATGTTTCAATGCGGTAATCCTATATATATTTATGCATCAAGTTCATATATTTATTGCCAATATGAAAAAAACTATGTTGAAAAATAGTTTATATGAAAACCTTGATCGCGCTTTTCTCAGAACAAACCACACGTAAATAAAATCTCGATGTATTTTAAATTATTCCACCTTTGTAAGTAGCACTGTTAGCTGACAAAACGAACAAAAATGACATCTAGGTGATAAAAATCACGAATAGACAATAATAAACAAAAAATGCTATTTCATCAGTATAACCCATACTGCTTCAAAATATTATATTACGCATTCGTTCGTAGTCACTTAGAGTACGCTTCTCAAATCTGGAACCCAGATTTCTGTCAAATCTGGCAGATTACATATATTGCGAGATTAGAACGAATACAAAATAGGTTTCTTCGACATCTGAACGTTAAATCTAATCTATCATTCAACTCCTATTTAGATGCAGCAAACTGCCACAATATGAAAACCGTAGAACATCGAAGAACACGTGCTGACAAAATACTTCTCTTCAAACTACTGCAAGGCCATATTGATTGTCCCAGCCAATTAGAATTAATATCTCTCCATGTACCATTTAGATCGACCCGGCAATCCGTACTCTTCCACATTCCCAGAAGTAGAACATCTTACATACAAAATTCATTCACTTACCATAATGAGAAATTTACAGAAATTGACTTTACTACGCTCAAAGGGTTCTTCTTATGAACCACCACAATCTCAATTTTGGCCATTCATTCTACCTATAAAAACACATGTTGCTCTCCCTTTACCGCAACAATAGTTGCAACCTCCCCACCCTTCTCCCTCTTTTTTCTTTTCATTAATTTTCTGCATCTCTAAAGATACTTATGTATCTAAATATTTTTGTGGATTTTCATTATTAGTATCACATGTTAAATAGTTATTATGTTTGTTATGCTATGTTTACACTGTCAAAATCCCTCAATAAAATAAAGATTAGCCCATAAATAAAAACGGAATCGGATGAATGATTTTCTCACTCAACCTAGAACACATTAAACATTTTGGTTATGATGAATTATTCCCGCGCAGATTTTGACATATAATAAGTCGCAAACATAACCAACAATTATTACATGCTTCTATGGTACAGTATATCTTTTATCTATGTATGGTCGATAATAGAGATGACAGCATAGATAAAAAAAGACGATGACAGATGATCAAATGACACAACAGTCTTAATTCAATATAGTTCCAGTAAGTCATAGATAAACGATACTTAATTTTTTCTTTACATTTTGTATTATTCTGGAAATTTTCTGATTCTAGTCTATTGACTGTGTCACTAGAGTATTGCTAACTTCAAGTCGAATGCAGTATATAACTGTGAAAATTATTTTTAAATGTTGATACAGAATATAAATATGAAAGAAAAAATATATATATGATTTTTTATAATGATATGATGTAGGAGCTGTACATTGCTGTTTATTTTGTCAAAATTATATGCATTGATTAAATTTTTTGATATACTTTATTAACATCAAATTTATTTATTTTTAAATAGTTACCCCTCTTGAACTCTGTAATAAACCTGTATTAATAAAGAGCTTAAGATATTTATATTTCCACGCACAGTGGTTAGTATCCCCGCCTATCATGGGTTCAGTTCCCCAGTCAGGGAGATTTTATTTAATTAACTTAATTTATGAAATTTTTTTTGATGTGACACATGTATCTCAGACATGTAACGCGTTTTTTTTTTGTAGGTATTTGTATTTTGTGTTATTACCAGTCCGTCCCTGTACACACACACACATCTTCAATTACTCCATCAATTGGTTGGCTTGATTTAATCCGCCCAACCGGCTATTATTAGTACAAGACACTTGACGTATTTTGGAAATATGCAAGGTGAATATTATGATCCAGGCCGATTTTGTTTCGTCGCCATTTTCGTTTGGCAAATATTTGTCAGTTCGTATTTAGTAATCGTAGAGAGTAGTTGATTACAATTTATTATGAAGTATCTAACGCTTCAAAAACGTGTTGAAGTCATTAAAACATTTTATCTAAATAATAATGGCAATAATGGTGATCGCTATCGTCACATGTTGGAAATCTTCTTGGAGACGGAATTGGGTCGATTGGCCCTGTAACACATATGGTTCCAACAGGACTGTGCCACAATCACACACAGCCCGAGTTACGCTTGAAATTTTGCGAGAAATTTTTCCCGACCGTATAATGTCAAAAAGTGGTGATATCGACTGGCCTCCTCGGTCACCTGATTTGACGCCTTCCGGCTAAATTCTGCGGGGGTACTTGAAAAGAATGGTCTGACAACAATTCCGATGATTTTTCAGATTCGCAGCGAGCGAAATAACTGTATAACAGAAATTATTTTTGGGAAATCCTTGAGAAAAATAATGACAGTAAATCTATTTCCGATGGAAAGAAAGCGTAACGAAAACAGTCTTGTGTGGGAGTGTTCATTTCGACGCGAAGAGAATTCGCTTAAAACCGGTTGTTTGATCAGAAGTGAAATTTTACCTTAGTCATTTTTTTCTATGGTTTTTCTATGGACCGCCAAGTCGAAATGAGCTTCGTCACTCATGATGATTTTTTTTGCAAAAGTCAGGTTTATATTTTTTTGTAAATGTCCTATCCTTTGTAAACGGACTTGTATTGAAACCTCACTTGACATTTGCCACTCAAATTTATTGCGTGGGAATATTGATATTGATAGACATTCCCATATTTTTAGCATTAGCGATATGCTGAGCTCTTTTCAATTAGATTGTGTTTTACGTTACAACGAGAGAGAACTAAAAGTCTGCTTGTTTATAATATTTTTTAAATCTAAATAAACATAATTACTTCTTACGCCAAGTCTTCATATTCAAAATCTTCCTTGCTGATACATAACATCGGTTTTAACAAATGTCGTTAGATAGACGGAGCATCGGCCATCTTGATGCAGGGAAGCTTGTGTAGAAATTGTGTTCAACAGTATTTTTATTTGTTTTATATATTTTTTTAATACTCTATTCGATGCCCAAGAAGATACAGAACATTGTGGCTGGTTTCAAATATTTGAGCTTTTGGGCTCATATCTAACGTGACCCCCAATTCGCAGTATTGTTGTATTAGCATAGTTACGCCACTGTGTTTATCTCTTCTCTTTATAGTCCGCTGCCTTGACAAACCTTTCCCTGCTGCGTGCACTGCACAAAGTGATTCTCCTGTCATTTTTTATGACATTCATCTATTGTGTAGAAGGTCACCTCTCGCACTCTTGCGGGGTCAAAAATTGTATTAAAAATCACGTAGCGGTCACCAATTTGGAGGTACGGAAAATGGGAATGAGTGCCACTTGTGAATTAAGTGTGGTCATCATCAGAAGGATGTGATGGGAATGGTAATCCGCCTCCATACTCAATTTAGTATTTTGTGTTCGTCTAGGTATCGCAAAGTATTGAATGGAGGTTGTGACATTATGATGCATGCGTCCACGTGTGAGAGCTCACCAAGAACGTCAGATATAAAATCTTGCACTGCGTGTGTGACCGGCCGCAGTCCGGCAGCCAACGAGAAGCCCGCTGTTCGGCTAATGATCTACGGCACGAAGCAAAATAGTAGCTGATATTTTTATTGGCGAGCGGACGAAGACTGGAAGGTCGAATGAAGGAGAACTCAAAATCTATCTGTTAAAAAAATATTTAGTTACCACCGGGATACGAACCAGAATTTTTTCCATTGCGGGGAAACATTTAAGTTGGAACTAACATTACGCAATTGTTATAAATAACACATATATTATTCTATTTTTAAAAGCAACCAAAAACTTTTGAGAAATATACGCTATGTGATGCCAGTATTAATTTAAAACAATTTATTTTATTTGAAAAATCTTCGATACAGAACATAAAATATATATTTTAATATATTCATACTTTATTGTGAAGTTTCAATTATTATCTATCGAAAAATAAATATACACAGATAGGAAAAATTCCGGGTTCGTATCCCGGTGGTTACCAAATATTTATTTGATTTGTTTTAACCCTTCCCAAACCATACAGTAGCACCGGTCTGCCGCTCTAATTAATCCTGTAATTGTAACATGCAATTCATAATTTAGTTAAATTGAAGGGAAATATTTACGCTTAGAAATGATTAGTGAAAAATCAAGTATGTAAGGCGAACCCTACAAAAATAATTATCTTTCAATTCAATCCGTTGTAAAATTAATACGTTGACAAAAATACCATTTGTGTCAAGACATAAAGAAATCACATATTAATTTCCCAGTGAAAAGAATGATACACATACAAATATAATGGTGTCTCTTTCTCACTAATTAAAGAAAGATAGATAAAAAGGAAGGTTGTATTATATAATGCTCCCTCCTATACAGGATTTTTGATGAATTATAATATTATATATATTTAATGCTTAATATTTATAATCATTTTTCAAAAGCATTTTTCACATTTCAAAGTCTATTAGAACTCTAATTTCTTACGGTAACACAAGTTGACAGCATGACTGCGTATGAATATTTTATATCACGGTATAGCAAAGGTTAATATCGCAGAACTGTGTTCTAAAATTGCAACATCATTACATGTCTAGTTTAATTACATTTTGTGGCTGTTTATGGTTAGATTATAAAAACAGAGAGATTTTCCGGTTGTAAAATAGTGTTGTTATCGTTGTTAGACGACAGACACACTTGGCAACATGGGAACGAGGAATACAATCATTGCCTAATTGTGTCTAGTCCGGTACGTGCTATTAATCAAGGCCTCGCGTTTGGAAAATGAACGTCATTATGTTAATTCATATTTTTACGATTTTATTTATTATGCACGGCAGGCAGGCTCAATCGAACTTCGCGGATAACACAAACAAAAAACGAATGTTGCTTTTTTGACAGCATTTCGTTGTAATTAATTTCCATTTACGTAAACGCCAATTATTTATCTATAATCAAAAACCTTTCAACAATGTCGCTGTATCATTTTACAGCATACCTAGTCGACAATATTTTATGGGTGGATACCTGACTAAGTTACTGGCAGTCAGTAAATCAAGAATCAGATACAATTTTTAATTTGAAATAGAAATTTAGGGGAAGGGGGTGCCTTGGTTTTGAGCAAAGCCTAAATATCTAATAAAAATGTACCTAAGCAAAATTTGTTCTTAAAGTTCTCTTTTCTGCCTAACCTAACTTTTAATATCTTTTCACTATCAATTGCCAATTATTTGTAACATATCTTATTTTTTCAGTGTTTAAACAAACAAGTGTATTTTGTAACATTTGTCACATGATCCGAAATCATTGACCTTGAAATCCATGCGCTCTTGTACTTGTGCGATAGTTTTAATACGTTTTCACTATCAATTGATAGTTATTTGTAATATATCTTATTTTTTAGTGTTTAAACAAAAAAGTGTATTTTGTAACATATTTTACATTGTAGATACTTGAATGTCATTGTAGATTAAGTTAATTAACGACATGTTAGAAATAAATAAATAAAAATAGTTATTTTATAATATAATGAATAATAGTATCTATAATAATATTACGTATCCTCATCTATATTCATATATTTCTATGACTTTCTGGACGTCGTGCAATTCTTGGATGTTGTTTCATTATGGCTATATAATGCTTGATTAAACGGCCAGGTTTGTGAGACGCCAGCGGTTCAAAAAATAACGTGTTTTTTAAGTAAGGTTAAGATAAGTTAAATGTTTTCTTTTTTATATATTTAATAACGGTACTTAAATATTTGAGGGTTAGGACGGTGGTTAAATGAAATAAATGCTGTTTGGCGTATGATGACATTGAAAACAGATAGAAATGAATAAATGAATGAAGATGTAGAAGGTGCATGTGTGCATGAAATGAAATGAAGTGAATTGGCGGTGAAACGACGAAACTGGAGAGACTGCTTAGCGGTGAATGCTAGAGCCCGACTTGTAGCAGCAGCCGGCAGCGCTGTCGCTAGCGTCGATGCCGACTGAGATGGCGGTAGATATGAATTATGATCGCTACAAATATATATCCGCGAAATCGTATTATGATTGGCAAATATATTTAGCATCTGTCATCTCATCTATGTCTCGTGGTCATATCGCATCGCACTCTATGGTCAGTTTCTTGTCTATGATAGAACTGTCAAATTGACAATTTTTCAATAATATTTTCAAGTTAATACGTAAAAATATAATTTGTACAATTCCAGGGACAGCAATATAGAATGCTATATAATATCGGCTATCGTTGATTGCTTCTCTGTCAGTGCAAAAAGCAGAGAGCAATCGGCGACAGCTGATGATACCTTGACCGCGCAGCGGTCACCAATGGCCGCGCAGCGGCCACTATTGGCCGCGAAGCGACCACAATCGGCTGAACAATCATATACCTACTACCCAGCTAGTATTAAGTATGTAGAGTTGAAAATCTTGATAATTAAAATTAAAATTTCTTTACAGTTGTGTATTCACACACAATTCGTTCAATGAATCATTTTATTTTGCATCAGCTTCGCTATCGAATGCATTCGAATTCTTAAACATTAGCCATTTTGTTATTTTCAAACAACACTTTGTTTTTCTTAATGTATTTTTTAATCGTCTCTGACATTGAACGTTCCACACACCGTATTTGAATTTATTAGTGCTCGGCGGTAGATAGATACCGTTTACATGATTTATTGTTAGTAATTTCCTTATATACTTAATATTGGTGTACTAATTAATAGTTTGTGACCCAGTTCTCGGGATATCCAAACACCGCGATAGATTTAGGAAGTTTTAGAGGTACCTACTCACAGGTATCTATTGCGTCGTTTCGCAAGGGTAGAATCAGAAATAAATTACTTGATTTGTCCTAAATTCTGAATATGACTTAAATACCAAAACAACATTATATGTGGAAAACAGAAACAGCATTTACAATTCGAAATAATCAGGCCTATTCTCAAAATTGCAATATTGAAATGAAGGTGATTGTTACACCAACCCTCAAAAATAGACAGTATGTAAATTAACGTTCGTGTTATATTTGCGTGATTTGTGCGGTATAGTTGTACCTTATCAAGGCGGTATAGTTGTAAAAATTGCCCATTTGGAATTTCCATCGGGTAAACGACGTCTTTCCATTCTCGAGTTTCGACTAAAAATATAAGTTTTTGGTTAAAATAAGTACTAATACAGTATTCAAAGTTCACAGAAAAAGGTTTGTTCATAAATTACCTATTGATTTCCTCATCCGCAGCGTCGTAGTGAAGAATCACGGCCAATCCTGTTGCCATTTTTATGTTTTGACAGATTATGGTACGTTTATCTCCCTCACTCCCTCACTCTCTCTCCCTCTCATTCAAATATAACACGGACGTTAATTTACATAATGTCTATTTTTGAGGGTTGGTGTAACAATCACCTTCATTTCAATATTGCAATTTTGAGAATAGGCCTGAATAACACTAATCATACGTCAACAAAGCGGCAGCCATTGAATTAGTTCTCCTAGATTCTGAAGTATTAGATTCTATAAATCGCTAAACTGAACGTCTTATCCAATAATAGATAACTCATTTGTTTTTATAATTACCGTTGGTAATATTTTTCTGATTAATTAGATTTTACAAGCATGAAAATAAATCTCTGATAGAAATAGTGTTGTCTGCAGCCGCGCTTTCACGCACAGCATGTAGGTGTTCGAATATTACACACGCGGAAGCCGTTTCTTCTAATTTTACCATTAAACGTTCGCTCAGCAGGTGTCAAATGACGAACGAAAATTGAACGTAATTTTCTTTCAGTACCCATAATCAATCGGTTCTGTCATAATACGCCTTCGCAATAAGTAATGGCGCACTGTGTACATGACAGCTGTCAAGTATCAACTCAAGAAATAGCAACAATTTCAAATCAACCATCTCTTGTTAGAATTGACACACCTTTATATACAAAATTATGAATAATTATCTAATCTTAGAGGTGACCATTTTTGGATCACAATAAACACATATTTAACAATCATTTGTAAAATAAAATAAATCGGATTTATCGATTTAAACGATACAAAATAGTAATTCTTCCTATAGCTCGATAATGATTATTAGCTTTACGTTATTGAACACTCGGGTTCCACTTGATATTGAATTGATTAAACGATGGTGCCTTAAGTGCCTCGTTGTCAGATAAAAGAATTCTCCACTCAGCGACATCTTCAAACAAAAAAAGGAATATATTTGAAGTCTTTTATAATATCAAATCCATAAACGATATTACACTCGTAACGCGTATATGGTCGTAAATTTTATTGCATTCTTATTTCTGAGAAAACCTATAAAACAATCATTAAAATGTTTTTGATAACCTTGCACATATATGCACACAAATCGCAGTCAAATTAATGTAAATTATAATTGTATCATAAAAACTCTGTTTCATTTAGTAATTGTTTTTAAAAACCGTGTATAGAAATGTGGTCACAAATATAGTCACATTGCTTGTTCGCGCTCCATTCGTTTACAGTCAACAAGCAATTGTGACAGTTCATAGTTCAGAGCACTTCATCTTCCGCTGCAGACATCCAGACTCATTCACAATTGGAACCCGGGTGCATTCCAAGTTCCAAATAATTATTTAAATCAGTTTCGAAAGTTCAACAGCCGCCGCGACCCGCCCATACAACAGCCGCGTAAACATGTTTCCACTGTACATTTCTTCGTCGCTCCGTTTCAAACACCAAACATTCGTCCACTGAACATTATTTGATACTCATCCGGCCAGCCGACCGGGCGGGCTCGACACGCGTCTCCCGACTTATCACGTACGCACTTTGGCGCGTCCGGCTGAAGACCGCGTCGTGAACGAGCCATTTTAACGGAGTCCGCACTCTTAAAATGCACAGAAAAGTGACAATTTCTAACGCGGCTGTGGTGTGCACAAGGTGTCTAAAAAATAATATAACATTTTCACACAAGGACTCGCTGTTCGAGCGATTGAAAAGTGTCGCCTGCGCTTCCGATGCCGGAAGCAGACAGTACCATAGTGACAACGGTGTATACGGTCACAGACCTAAAAATTCGGAGGACTACGACGGTAATTATGGCATATTAAATTAACCTTCCGAAACGAAAAACACTTCAATTATGTTTCGTTCATCGAACATCTTAAAACTTTATATATTCAAAGTTTTGTTTTGTCTACAATCACGAATCTATTTAAAAAAAACTATGCACAGTGCCTATCTTGTAATAAGTACCTACCCATTGATACTTTAGTACCATTTTTAAATATTTTTGTTTTTGATAATTTATTATTGTTCTGCGCCTGCGCATTTACGATGCCGCGATAATCGCAATCTGTCACTTTAAAGTTTCAGTTAATCTGGGCAGAATTTCCTCGTTAATTGTTCAAACTATTAATATGAACCGTTTGAATTGAGGTCGTTGAGTTTTGATTGTTTTATTTTCTAGATCACAGATGGTTTATTATTATGTATTACGATGACCGCTAGGGTCGACAAACTTGAACTCTGACAGTGGATATAGGTAGTTTGGTAATGGACTTCACTCGAAGTCGCGTACAACGATGTACTTTCTAAACTGTTACGTTGCACTTATCTATTCATACGAGATAAACTTGTTATGTTTCTGTGCTGAATATGACCGTAGTGCATTTGCATTTCTGACAATCTCGTTACATTTTTTCCTACAATTAAATTAAAATTCTAGTGACGTTTTCATAAACCCATGAGTTACTCGCGGACGAAATATTTTTATGAATTGAGTATGCGAATGACAATTTTATTAACGTGGTTACTGAACCACGTTAATAATATACTGATTTATTAGCGAAATTACTTTCGCGTGATTTATTTCATTTGAAACTATTGACCCCATGATGCAATACATATAGCATTTTAAAATTAGGTGACATTTATGGACAATCTTTTAGTATATTTCTATTCGCTACATAAAATATTTTTAACCAGTTATTATATTTATTTCATTCCATAATGACGCAAAATTAATATTTTTAACAACCATAATAGTGTTAAAAAATATGACTAATAATTTTCTTTGACGTAATAACTGGACATTTTCACATTACAATCTTGACAGCTTGTTGTGTCGCCATGCGACATGAACAGCTGTCAATATATATTTGCTTTATGTTGCTATGTGACAGGGGCGAATGATTATAAAATTATATATGTACGATTTGATATGTTAAATATTTTTTATTTGAAAATGATAATATTGAATGTCATTTTATATATAATTACCAAATTTTTAAATAAATTGTTTTCTACTGTCAACATTAAAATAATTATTATTTTGTACACGGTCATACTTTCAATATTGTAAGCCGTATGCATGTTTTGAGTAAAATAATTGTATAATCGTCTGGCACTTTTGTCATTTGACTGGATATGAAAAAATATTGTTCTCTGGATGTTCCATTTTTTCAAATAAGCGTACACACCCAACCTATATAGGTACCTGCTTACCGAGTGTTTATTAATTAATAATTTAATTTGGTACCGGAATATGAGTACCTACCAATTACTCACTGTCACACCACACCCTTCTTCCCTATCACATTCACTTTCATACAATTTCTCATGCACGCTCATCGATTGTTCAAGCTTCTAGCTGAGCCGTCCTCCAACATTTGATGTATCTGATTATGCCAGACCTTTCCTAGACGTCCTCTGTTTCTGTTACCTTCAACCCTCGCTTCATATATTTAATTTAACATCATCTCTTCGCTCACACATTCCACAAGCCCAAACCATCTCAAACCCTTAATTAATTATTGTATATTACAGACAATAATATTTTTATAACTTTTTTTCAATTATATTTTATAACTTCAGATTTTACTTTTTTCACATAACTTTTTATAACTTATTTAACATTATACTTACTTACCTCTAAACAATTACAACTTTTAAAAACTGTACAGGTAATTACTTTAGAGCAGACCACGTCTAGTAAAGTAATTTCCTTTATTTTTTCATATGTACTATTTATACTACAAAAAAATTAATAAATTCTACGCTACGTTCGCTCTTAATTTATTTATTTTTCACTTTATCTTGTGTAGATGTTTCATGTACCCGGATGATGCATTTACACTGCATTCAGTCTTATTTCATTCTGACAAGAAACAATCTATTTATCGAAACAATATTTTAATTGCTACTGGGATTCGATCCTGAACGTTTTCCTATCCGGTGGCAACTAAAATATTTTTTCGATAAATAGATTTTTTCTGTATATCTTTCTAGTTGATTCATTCAATTTGTACTAAAAATACCACAGAACTATATTCTGAAATTAAAACTTCACAACAAAAATGTGTTCTCTTTAAAAATAATCAGATAAAATATTTCATTATTTTTTTTACCAATTCCAGGTTATCATCACTGCAGGTACCAGAATTCAACTATGCACTGCATTAATTGTGATAATTGCATTCAGAGCACCATTCACTTTATTTCCTGCCCCCTCTTGATATCTTTCTCAACCTTGCAATCCCTAGTAAACATGCTTCCCAAATACAGAAACTCGTTAGCATATTTTAAGAATTCATTATTTTGCCATTAAATCACACTCAGTCACTCTTTCACCATCATCTGAAATTCATTCTTCACGCATACTTCAGAAATCCTAGTCACCAGATGCCAACTATTCCGTGTATGGGCATTTTGGTGCAAGACCTGTCCCAAGTATTACTGTAACAACATGCTTCCATTTCACATAAGAACAATTGTCATGTTGAGTATAATCACCCATTATTCTATGTTACAAGCATCATCATTACAAAAAGACTGCAATATATATAAGACCCACTTGCATCCATTCTGTATATCGGTTTTTACAAATGTTAATAAATAAACGGAGCATCAGCCATCTTAGATGATATACAGTGCTGTTGCATGGAAGCTCACTTAGAAATTGTGTGTAATGGTATTTTTTTATTTTATTTTTTTTTTCCAATTCCTTAGAGTCTACGATACTCTGAGTACTCTACATGCGGCTAGACCGCCTAATCTACAACTACAAGTGCATCAGCGCTAATCACTTTGACACTTTTACAAACTACCTTATTATTATAAACATCATAAGTGTTTTATATTAATACATGAATTGGAAGGGTAAAAAGTTACTGATAAAAAACCCTCTAAACAATTTACTGGAAGTTATTTTTATTTATTTTATATGGTTGTTTAATATACTATTCGATGCCCAAGAAGACATACAATGTGGCATTCATAACTCAGATCTGCCCACAATCGATATGCAGTGTTGTTTAAGGGGTGGTCTCATAGAATATAGTATTTTCTCAGGAGATGTACTAAATAACACATTAATACTATGGTATTACATATTAACATTATGGCTTGAAAATAATGGAGCAAATTTGAAAAATAAGCATTTTTATGCAGTGTAATTGAGAATACTAGTTGCAATATTACCAACCTACATTTTTATCTTTTAATACAATTTTTTCTCACATAACTTTTACACATTGTGTTAATTTATCAATAATCGAACTTAGTTCTTTTTGATGTAAATTAATTATTCAAAATCATTGTTGCTGCCATTTATATTAAAATTCAACCAATGCCAGTATTTGCTGCATTTATTTTGTATTTTAAATCAGATTATAGCGATTGTCATTCAAAATAACAAGTGCACTAATATGTTATTACATATTCATACCCATATCAATTTTTCATTTTTTTCTCCAAATAAACAAATAATTATGTAAATAATAAAACAGAACACTTTGTTTAAACAACTATTTATTGATAAATCAACATGTTTCGATACCTATGGAAAAATGTATACTTCAGGAAACAATGTATACTAAAATAAAAAATACAAGCATAGATAAAACAAAACCATAAAGTGGTGGGTAACTAAGTAGGAACTACTATGAAAACAAATTTAAAAGGTAATTATGTATGTATTTGCAAAGAGGATTTGGTTATTTATAATATTTAGCTTGCTATTAATACTTTTTCTTATTTCTAAAACTTCTAATTTATCTAACTGTAAACCTCTAGTATTTGTGTGTATAATTTCTAAACCCTTGTTAATATCAAAAAAATGTTGATTTATCAATAAATATGTGGCCACAAAGTAATTTGTTAATATTAAAAAAAAAATGGTGATGTTGCTGCAATTGTAACTAGTACACTCGTTTTGAGGTATCACTCAGTGTTAAAAAACTTGAAAATAAGATTTTTTCTTGCCATTACTAGCTTTCACCAAATAATATAATAATTACTATCTTCATTAATCTTTAATTGGTTACATAGATATGTTGCATTTGATTAGATACCGTAGTTATGTGTTTGGAAGTTGAAATTGGATGATTTTAATTCAATTGATATTGTGACCGACGCAAGTCGCCAGTCACCAAAATGGTGGTGGATGGATGGTGTGATGATGGATTCGGAAGGATGGGTTAGACAGGAAATAGCGATGAGGGGGAGGTACCTTCCATACCAGACCAAGATGAACTCGACTCACCTGATTGGTGACACTGTCACAATGCACTTCTGGAATGTAGTAAATTTAGTACCCAATGTAGTAAATTTACACAGCACAAAAAAAACTCTGATGAGTGTCATGTTCACAATAGCAAAATTTCACAGCAGTGTATGCGAGTTGTGATTCAACACGAATAATCACGTGATACACTTCCTCTGACAAGGACAATCAGTCGAGCCAAAGGAACAATATGTACTGGGGAGAATAGGCTAAGGGGGTATGAATAAACTAAAAGCTGGTGACAATATACTACAATTAACAATATTATGACTGAATGAATAAGTATGAAAGTATATGTATTCACCTACAAAATAATAATTCACTAAGAATACGGAAGAGATATAGATATTGTTCCATTAATTCATTATTATTTATCTTTGATTTTATGTTTGTTTTCAGTTCCGGAAGAAGTATTGAATTCCCGCATTAATCAGAGCAATTTCTTCAGACTCGTCTCGGCCTACAGAGAACTAGGACACAAGACGGCTAAAACGAACCCTGTTGATCTGCGGCAAAACTATAGGCAAGTCGTGTACTTCATACCACGCCATTAGAGAGATTGTTGATAATGATCTTTAATTAGCATATGTATATAAAATTACTAATTCACTTGCTGATTCACATCCTACTAAATACATGATATTATTAAGTGTATTAACAAAATATCTTCTTTATAAGTAATAAAAGGTACAAAAGCACATTGAAAGTAGTAGAGATGAGGAAATATTTTCAGCCAGGCATGTGAATATATTATAATAATAATTATTACTTTATTCCAATGTAATTGAATTGTGCGTACAAGACCTGATCCGCCATATAACTATGCAAACATATGCTTTTAAAAGAACTATAGCAAAAAACAAAATACAATACATAATATTTACTCTTATAATTCAGATTAAGTTATGACTAACTGTGACTTGTGTCAATGTTATTTTTTGGTTAGGGACCCAACCTTCCATGATACCGCAGCTCAAATTAGAGAGTTAGTACAATGCTTCAGCTGCAGATTAACACCAGCAACACAATGTCTCAGGAGCGGAATGAATCCATGCACACAACCTTGGCAAACATTGTAGAGTAAGGAATGAATGATTAAAGTGTATGTTCAAGTTATGAAGATTAAGAAGAGTTTGTATCAAACCACATACATACACCTAATGAATGTTTTACATACATCAATAAGTGAATGGATAAACTAATATCTTAATTATACTAACTCCTCACAGACAGGTAAACCAAATATTATTCAGTCGTAATTCAAATAAACCAAGCTCGATATGGCATATACATAAGTGATTATCTGATCTCCCATTACCATATCTCAGTAAAAACAAAAAGGACATCATATATATATATGTATGTATTTATATAACATTTTTCACCTGAAACGTATTTGAAATTATTTTTACCGTTTTTAGTAAAGGTAGCCACATACAATTATATCATCATCTAATCTATGTCTATTTTTTTTCATTCACTGGTAATGGGATGAATTATTTACCGTTTACTGGTAATTCCAATTTGACAGTAAATTGCAAGCCCTAACGGTCGCTAACCTTCGATAGAAGGCAACTCATGAAGAAGAAGTCTTGTTAAAATTTGTGTGCGCTATATGTGTGCACAAACATTATTCGCAACAACATTTAATATATATCAATGTAAACCTACAGAATACATTTTTTCAACCAAACGATAAATTATGTAAATATGTCATAATATATGTTTATACCGATACTATCTGTGTGGTGATGTTATCTCTACAAATGGTATCTCTTGTTTATGAGTCTCAATTCTCAATTTAACAAAATTTATCTCGAATCTCAAGATCTCTGTTGACATTGCACCATTTTAGTTTGATACCACTGTTGCCATGTGGGGCCATTTCTGCACCTTTATCTGATAACAATTTTACTCGCAGTTTTTTGCTAATTTAAAAACATTTTTAAAGCAGTTGACACATTAATGAGATGATAACAAATAGGTTACTTATTTGAGTCATTAATATGATTACAAATGTTAACAGTTGTCATCATCATCAGCATCTTTGCGTCCAGTGTAATATTGTTGATCTTGGTATTGCAAGTACACTGCCTACTGTTTATCCGTTACGGCTTTTGACCTACCCGCATTTCACCTTCTGATTTCATGTCTCCACTAGTTTAATCTTTTGTCCTCTTGTCTCGTCCAGTGCCAGCTTTTAGTTTTACCATCCAAGATCATATATATTCCAGATTAATTTGGCTACGTTACCACTTTATATCGAAATCCCCAAGGTGGATCTCTCCACGCTCTTTGGAGAACATTAAGCATTGTTATCATGGTATCCGAGAGCGTTTATGTTTCACACCCACATGTTACGACAGGTACTAAGTATTGCTGAAAGATTTTTCTTTTTAAGGTGTGGCATTTTTAATTCGAAGACAATCAAGATCTATTTATATTTTACATCTCAACTGACAATTATTTTTTTTTTGTATATTATTATTATTTGCACTATTATACTTCACCCACCGTCAGTCGCGCAGCGGCGCAGCGCTCACCCAGACAGTTTTTTCGATGCCGTTTTATTTGTGAGGGTCCATCTACTTTTCACGAATTATGTTTTCTATTTTTGTATACATTTGGTTTTGCGTATTAGTTGTGTTATACCAAGGATCAAGAGTGGACGCCTTTCACATAGGCTTAAACTGAGCTGCAATTATTTTTTCTTAACCTTTCCCATACGGTACTAAAATAATAATGCGCGCTCTGGTGCTGTAAACTCAGTGTACATGGAGACTTTTGAGATTTTTAAGTCTGATAAATATGAATATTTTACATTTATTACTTATATTAATCATTAAATTTAATAGTTGATATATATATATATATATATATACGACAGCACAAAGACGAATAAGACACGTCTAATTCAGCCAGCGTACGCTCTTACTATGCCGCTAATGCCAATGGTTCACTCTCCCAGAAGTTCCTCACCTCGCCCCACCTCGTCCGCTCTCTGACCGGAACAGAGCGTAGACAGGGTGAGGCGAGGTGTGCTAGCGCTACCACATTATCGTAGTTGCACTATACCGATGCTATGGTTGACTGAAAGATTGTCACAGGTTGGCCGCTACATATATGGTTAGCTTTGGTATACTGCGCGCGGTATATATGCTTTATGTTATCTTTCAAATGCTGAGAATTGCTACTTCCATGGCTCGCTGGCTTCTTTTAGCTAATGCATTAACCCCTCAGTTAGCTTCATCATCGGATGAACATACTGGTTGAACACTTTAATTTTGAGAACTCGATTTAAATATTTTTTTAAACCTCCTAAATGCTGTATATCTGACTCTCAACTTATTTGTTTAGATCCTTTTTCTGGAAGTCATTATATGCATATTTATCCCAGCGCCTCTAATGTCAATATTAACAAATGGAAATTCCCAACTCATAATTAATTATACCGAGTACATTAACATATTTAATAATCATTTATCAGTCTGTTAGTATACAAATCCAGTTGTAGAAAATATTTCGAAAATGAATAATTATTATGTTATTAGACATTTATTTATTTAATTCTTAACAGTACATACATAAGCACTCATATATATGCTCTAATATAAACAAGATTAACGTCTTTTCATTTACTAAAACTTATATTTTACTATTTTAAATCTATTCAATCTCTTCTCCTTTCTTATGTTTTCTGGCATTTCATTAAAAATCTCCATCGCACTATACATCATTGATTTCTTAGATTGGTAGTTACTAGTAGTTTATAAAGTAGTTTTCTACAACTTGAGTTTTTTTTTTTAATGTTTTATGACAAGATATTTTAAGGCTTTTCATTAAAATCTTGAATTTGTTTGTTTATTTACAAAATATTAACCTACGTTAGATTTATTCATTAATTATTGGAAGTTGTCTACAACATCAAAAAAAAGTGAAGACCCGAAAGGTTTATTTTAACTTGAAATATTCAACAGGTTCCTCAATAAAAAAAATCACAAAAACTGCATTAGATACATTAGAAAATTTAATAACCTTTTAATATATGTACCTTGTGTTTTGTTCACCTTTACCAGTTCCGGGATCGACATCAGGGCCTCTAAAACTTTATTAAATTCAAAAATATTTTGAGGGCACCAAGTATCAATGTCGGTACCTCTCACATGATATGGCAGTACTCTGCCATGTTGGCTATTTCTTTATTTAGACTGTATCTATCGTCAAATAAGTATATAATGTCGATTTTTTATGCATTCCAATATTAATTTTATTTAAATTGATAGATCAAATTTTGAATACTAATATTTAATTTTATTTAAAAAATTGTTATCCCTGGTGAACTTTGTAATAATATAGTATTGATGATGAGCTTAAGCATTGTAAACGGCTATTTTTACATATTATTTGTTTTCCTTAGTAATGTAAGGGGATAGTATCTCCGCCTGTCATACAGACCAGGGTTTGGTTCCCCGGGATTTTTTTTAATCATTAAAAACATATTCTGTACAAGTGTGGTATCATATAAATGTCTGAGGTATGCTATGCATTTTTTATGGGTCACTTAAGGCCGATTGTATGATCAGTAGTAACTTTAACTTTTAGTAGTAAAATTTGTTGATCGTTAGTAAAAACTTACTTCTACTCTACTTACTCTCGAAAGTACATCCCATAGTAAACTCATTTTACTCATCGATATTCGATAGTAAAAACGATAACCGATAGTTAAATATGGCGGACTCTTCACAGCTGTTCCAAAATTTATCTGACACACTGATTCTTTGAAAGTTGCAACATACGACAATTAATCATTCAATATCCCGCTATTTTAGTGATGAGAGTTCGTCCAATGATGATTTCATTGTTTACAAATACATTAGCACATAATATGAATAAATTTCACCACCAAAGTGACAGATTTCAAACGCAGAGGTGAAAAAATCCATAGGTAATACATAAAATAAAGCATATTCCATGATTATTTGTCACGCCTATAGATATCTCCATCTATGATTTGACAATACTAAATTTGACGTTCGAACAACCCATAAACGATTTTAACCACGGCCATTGGTAAAATGTTACTACTGATCACACAACCGACCCATAGAAGATTATCTATACTGCCGATTTCAGTTATCGTCGGTTGTCACCTACATCTCACCGATAGCTGGTTTATATCTAATGTAAGAACAATTTTAAAATACAAATACATGTAATATGCAATATTCATATTAGCATCTGCAATTTTTTTCTTTTTTCTATTATTATTAATTTAGAATTATTTTTCTTTTCAGTGATCTAAAGGAGCTGAATCCTGCGCGTTTTGGCCTATCAGTAACGGAAAAATTGGACTTCAAAGGGGTGCTAAATATACCTCAGAGCACCGGATCAGTAACCGACGTTGTTGACACATTAAAAAGCATATACTGTGACTTCTCATCTGCTGAATTCACGTATCTCGAGGTGGGTAATAATGAGCGTGGACCTTATTGTTGTAGTTCTTGTGTATCGCAGTGCTCGTTTGGTCTAGCAGTAAGGAATTCGAGCCTCGTTAAAATTAAATAAAGCACTGCCAGCACGACTCTCATTGCAAAACACAGAAAATACACTAAAAATATCTTTAGTTTTCGAGAAGAGTTCATTAATATATGAAAATGGTCTAAGTCATGTTTCTTTCGTTTCAAGATATTTAAAGGCTTACGTTTCAATTGATTAAAAAATATTTTCATATTACACTAACTTACCATCACGCCGTTTCATAAACAGAGAGGATAGACCACCACACTCTTCTGTCCTGACACAGTTCTCGCCTCATCCACGTTCATAGGAGCTCGCCGATTATTGTGGCTTCTAACAGGACCATCATCCAGAATCTGGTTTACCTGGTCTTCCGCAGATGTCCTCTATTTCTAATGCTATCAACACTTGCGTCATATATCTTCCTTACCATTCTCTCCTCATTCATCCGTTCCATATAACCAAAGCACCTTAGTGATCCTTTCTTAATCTTACTCACTATACTAAGATCAGCTTTACATTTTTTCCTTGGTTCTTATGATCACACAAGGGGCCCATAGTTTCGTATATCATATAGATATTCAATACTTCCATCTTTTCCTTTCCTTTAGTGATGATGTATCATTTGATGTTTGCGTTTACAGACTGAACAGGAGAGAGAATGGTTCGCCGAGCGCTTCGAGGGTATAGCCAACGAGCAACTGTCAGTTGCCGAGAGGGTGGAGATTGCCCGCGAGCTCCTCAAGAGCCAGGCTTGGGACAACTTCCTGGCCGTGAAGTTTCCCAATGTGAAGCGGTACGGTGGGGAGGGAGCTGAAGGAATGATGGCCTTCTTTACAGAGCTTTTTAAGCTTTCGAGTAAAGGTATTGTTAATTGTTACAAATTCTTTAAACATTATTTTTATTTTGAAAAGTCATACATTTTTATTTATTTTCATAAATTTTTTAATAAGCATTCATTAAATTACCAGTAAACATTAAACAATGTCAAAATATTATGATCTAGTATTTTGTGCAACCGGGACGATAAATTAATTGTCTTTTATCAAGTGGCTCATGACATATAAACTCTTATAGCATGTGTACACCGATGAGGCTTGTCTAAAATCGCATTAAGGACAACGTAAAGTTAAACGTGAAGCGAGCTAAGATCCATTGCTACATATATTTTGTACACAGTAGAATGACATAACTTATACATACTGACAAATCTCAGAGACGGGCAATCCATGACCCACCCGTGGACACATTCTTATGCCGCATGTACGAGGTGCGATTTTTAAATAAGTATCGTTGCCGGATATTCCGGATGTAGGGCTGCGGTTGTGATGTTGGGTATTTCCTTCATCCGTTTAATCACCACATGCAACATTAGAGACATTCACATGATGTGGCCATCTTGTAGTGAGTGTTTGAAATGTTCAAGACAATAGATCAGCCCGTTTCTTTTTGAATGCGTGTGAAACCAGCTGACATTCATAGTCAAGTGTGTCCTGATTTGGCACCATGTGATTTCCATCTTTTCCTTCATCTGAAGCGGTTCCTTGGTGGCAAGCGTTTTGATGATAATGATAAACTCAAAGACGGAGTACAGACATGGTTTTTATCCCAGGCGGTGTCGTTCTATGATGAAGGTATACAAAAATTGATGCCCCGTTGATGCAACTATGTTGAGAAGTAGTTTATGGTGTGTAGCGTTCAAAGAAAATAAAGTGTTTTAAAAATGATGAATTTCTTTAAAAAAAATCTTACTTAAAAAACGTTCCTCGCACATGGGTGAGACTTGAATCGAAATTTGAATAATGGATAATACAGAGTTGAAGCAAGGGTCAATATGTATCTGTGCATAGGATACATGCAGCGATGATTTGTAGCTCGCTCCGCACTCAACTCAATGAATCTCTACGAGAAATTTCATCCATGTTCACGCACCGTAAGAGTGTCACATATTTACTAAAATAAATCAGATGCAAAGACAGGTTGAGCATTGTGATAATAATTTGAATGAAAGCATAATATGGTCTTATGCGGAAGATTCTTTTGAGTTCCGAAGGAGATAAATGTTATTTATAAATCTCAATGTCACTGTCGTAAATAGATAACATGCTTTACAATCTATTGTCATCCAATGTGTGTCTGTGAAGTAAAGTGTAAAGCATTTAAGGAATACAAACATTCTTGATTTATTATTCGACTATGTTACTCTTATAATGTCTAAAGAAAGTCTAATTAAAAAGTATTATTAGTAATATTAAAAATATAAATGAATTTAATTTTTACGTCATTTTAAATAAATATCAATTGACTACATTAAGACATTTATCCAGCCCAATGGAATTTTTTCATTTAACACACAACCTGGCCCACGGGACTTAATATTGTAATATTTAAACTGTTAGAAATTATCTATGATAATTGTTTTTTTTTTAATTAAATACCCCTGCGAAAATGTTAGGTTATATTTATAATTAGCAGTCCCTACCCGGTGTTGCCCAGGATTCAGATTTAGCTATAATTTAAAATAGGGCTTTCGGGGAGTTATATATTGTAAATAGTAACGATATATGCAAAATTTGATCCAAATAATGAGAGGTGAGATATCCAGGGGAATGGGCTGGGGTTACTATATTTTCCTCGGGATCCTAAAGTGTTTCTAAACAAAATTTGAGTTGAATTCAATATAATACACATTTATATATATTGAGAGGTGGGGTGGGATGGCCAGAGGGAGGGGGGAGGTTTCTATGTTTTGCGCTGGATCCTAAAGTAAGTAAGTAAGTGTGAAAGATTTGCTTATCAGATAGACAAAGACTTATATGTTGTGACATTACAAAACTAACGTCACAATCGAAATTACCCCTCATTATTTTTAATGCCGACTACCGTAGTAATTATGAACAACGCCCTTAGGTTGGCAATGCGCGCGGCTTTAACAATTATAAAATCGGTCGTAGTCTATGGTTGATGTTAATTTTCGCTTGAAGCTGTCACAATACGCAGCTTAGCTAGCAGCTACAGCCAGCGAAGCCATAGAACGCTGGTCTTTACCCTCACAATGTATATTGTTATGCAGTGTTAACAACAATGCTTTTGTTTATTTTCAGATACTATCGAAAAAGTGATATTGGGGATGCCCCACAGAGGGAAGCTGAATGTGCTGACAGGACTGATGCAGTGCTCTCCGGCCAAGATATTCCTCAAGTTTCGCGGCCTTCCAGAATTCGGCGCCGACACTGAAGCCATGTGCGATATCGCACAACATTTTAGTATGTTGAATACGTATTTATACATTTTTTCTGGATATTAATGAATATACGTGATCATTGTGATAGTTATAATGTTGCATTCATCATTGTTGTTTGATGTGTCATTTATAGACATTGCATACTTATAAACGCAATCAGAATCCGTATCAGGAGTCACAATCGTAAATGCATTACTTCCATGTAAGAAATTTTGCAACTTTGTAATCAGGACACTCAATTCTATAGGAAAATATATTTTTGTAAAAATCTGAGAAATATATATAATATATAAAATATAAGCGAGTGTCTAAGGGAAACAAGGTAAACCATGCTCTTTACTTTGTTAATAAAAACATTTCCTTCTACAGCCAAGACAGATCTGCAGCTGCGTGTTGTCGCTTTTTGTTTGTCATTTATTAATAAATGTGAGGCTTGTGAAGCTTGGCCTCGAGCTTTTAAAACTACAATGATACAAAAAAAATGCAACTTTGTACATATAATATTGAAAACGTGTGATAACAGTTTTGTTCCGGAAGAAATTTAGGATGTCGAGTAGTGAATGAAGCAAATATAAATTTTAAAATGGTTATGGGATACAAATAAAAGCATTTTAAATTATCAAGAATTCATGATTTGTAAAGGGTGTCCAGCGGAAAATTTTCAAGTTTAATAATAAATAATTTAAAAAATACTAAAATGTTATTCTTATATTTTATTTATACAAAATGAAGTTTAACAATGCGGTTTATATTTTATAAACATTATCGTCCCAATGACGTCCATTTCTCTCAAGACACTCTTGCAATCGGACTTTTAAATTTGCATACCTCGGTTCAATGGCAGCAACTTCACGGCGGATATTTTCTTGTAGGGCCTGAATTGTTCGAGGATTGTTGCTGTAAACTCTTGACTTAAGGAATTCCCACAAAAAGTTTGCTTGTATGGATGAAACTGTAGTTTCTTTTTCAAAATAATGTGCACTGTTGATTTTTTTATTCCAGTAAAGGCTGCAATCTTCCTTATCGATTTACACAGATTGCGTATAATTTCACGTCGAACTTGAGCCACATAATCCCGGAGGAGTTTAATTAACCATTGTCCCTTCTTGTCTGAACTTTTGAACGCAACATCAGATAAGTTGCGTACTCGGCCCATCACTAACTCGTCGCATATTAAAGTGAGAATACAAAAATCGCGATGCGCACGAACCGATGAATCACCGCACTTTAAATATTGCTCAACCGTGAACGTGCAGTGCGCTCCCGACCAGTGACTCATTGCGACTGGCAAATCAGCAAATCACATGCGTCGATCAATGTCTCTCCCGCTTACCTCACCTTGATGGTTTACGAGCAGTTACAATTTAATCTTGAAATTTTTCCGCTGGACACCCTATATTAAATATGAACTAATTTAGATGTATTGTAGGTGTGTCACTGGACTATGAGAATGATGATGGCAATGGCTTCACACTCTCGATGCTGAATAACCCCTCGCATTTGGAGGTATGAATAACTTGTCTTTCGCGTATTTTCCAATACCTTGTTTATAATAGTATTGGAAAATAGGAAAACTCTTTAAAATAATTTCTCATCATCCAACTGATCATCGCACTCTACGGTAGTAACGAGCATATTTCGGAAAGTCCCACTAACTTAAAAGTCACTCTCCGCCATTTTGTAAAAAAATCAAAAATTCGATAACTGTAAAATGAAAAAATATTAGCACTTTGACGTTGATATGAGAGTGTGTGTGTGTTAGATTTTCAAATGGAACTGAAATACTGGCCGAAAAATATTTCTATGAGATACCGTATGATGTCACTACTGGAAATAATTTGGTTTATAATACAATATGCGGCGCCCGTTATTTACTGTTATATATAGATAATGGCTGGCATCTGGCAATTTTGCGCGCGTCACGTGGGTGTCGGCCGTTGCCGGCGTGAGCTCTCTGACGCTTGGCGCTCTGTTGCAAATATCCGACGCAGACCTTAACCGGGTTAAAAATGGCTGACTCTTCACGGCTATTTCAAAAGTCATCCGTCACATTGATACTTTTAAAATTGACAATGAAACATTCAATGTCTCGCCATTTTAGTGATGAGAGTTTGTCCAATTATGAGCTCGCTGTTTAATTTATATTACCAAAGATTTTTCACCAGCAAAGTGACCGATTTTGATACAGTGGTGAATAAAGCTATAGATAAATTGAATAATCAATTTTGGTAAAAATCACAGATATTTGATGATTTTTCACCTTGCCACACTGTTAGGTGGGATTAACTTTGACATACAAATGTAAAACCTACTACCGATCAAACAACCAGCCCTAAATTTTACATTTCTATAAAAAATGTTTTTCTTCACATTTTTCTCGCTTTAAT
This sequence comes from Eubasilissa splendida, assembly GCA_031772225.1. Classification (NCBI taxonomy): domain Eukaryota; kingdom Metazoa; phylum Arthropoda; class Insecta; order Trichoptera; family Phryganeidae; genus Eubasilissa; species Eubasilissa splendida. Next base: position 28,816,678 of record CM062857.1, read on the forward strand.
TCACTATAAAAGGTTAAAGGAAAAAATTTCTTTACAGGTTGTGAATCCTGTTACAATGGGAAAGACGCGATCCAAGCAGCAAGATCTGAAGGAAGGAGATTATTCTGATGATCCCAATTCAAGACTCGGAGATAAAGTCATCAACGTTCAGGTTCTTAACAACTTTATTAGCTCGGGATGTACGATAATATAAATTAACTCATCAACTAATGTTCAAATTATTTTATTCATTTTAGCTTCATGGTGATGCAGCTTTTTCTGGGCAAGGCATCAACCAAGAGTGTCTCATGATGGCCCAAACGCCAAACTTCGATATCGGAGGAAGCATACATGTTATCATTAACAATCAGGTATGTCAATTAGTAATAGACCTAAACCGTTATTTTAACCATGATTTTGACTGTGATTGGGAGATTTGTGTTCAATTATTATAATGATTAGTAAATTATTATTTGTAATTTGTTGAGCAATCACTGATAGACTAAAAACTATACCTCTAACGATTAAATCTCATTTATCGATCATTCTTATAATTGAATACCAATTACACAATCAGTCACAATAACGGTTTAGCTCCAAAAAAAGGCCTATATTGTGACCCAAAAAAAGTGAGAACATCTCGTAACACATGAGTTATTTCAAAACATAATATGATTAATTATAATTCTTAATGTAATTTTTTTTGCACAATATTTAGCTAATCAGAAATCTACTGGGTTTAAAACTGGGCTGTTCAATGGCCACATGCCTGGCTCGATAAAATTAACATTCTCACGACGAAGAAAGTTGGTTGTATTTCTGGCTGTGTGAGATGGAGCTCCGTCCTGCTGTAATATCTAGCTATACTCCAGGCATTGTTTTGAAACTTTTTGATCATTTTCCTAGCACCCCAACGTTTTTCAATTCGCAACTTTTTGCAAAATCAGAATACGGTCTTCTGCAGTGATTTTTGTCATTCTGGGCGACAATTTGAAAAAATCAAATATAAACAATGGGAAAATTAATAATCAAAGATGGCGACCGGAAATTGTCGAAATAAATAAATTAAGTAAGTAAATTAGTAAACTATTTAAGCTATTGTTAATATAGTTAAATTAATTTTGATGTAATTATATCACGTTTTACGAAATGTTCTCACTTTTTTTGGTCCATTCTGTATATCTAATTAATCACATTTTATATATAACTTAGAGGCAATGTTTAACATCTTTGGTACAATTTTAAGAACCACTGCTATTATTTGTGCACTGGGACAGTAAATAATAAAAACATTACCATACCAATATAGGGCACTTGACTACAATACTAATGAAGATGTATTAAGACGCATAAATAAGTCAAGAGAATTAATAACAACTATCAAGTATACTCCGAACACATTTGCTGCAATGAAAAATGCGATGTTTGACAAGTCATTATGCAGAAGGCAGCAGAGCTAGTAGTGTAGGTAGACAGAGATTATCTTGGCTGTGTAACCTCAGAAAGTGATTCAATGTCCAATATGTTGTTATACAGAACAAATCATCATGGTTACCAACCTTCAATAGAAGGTGGCTCATGGCTCATGGTGTTATTAATTCTTTTTTTTTTGTGGACGCTATTTTGCAAAATCGTGTGCGCGTGCACACCCACACACCTTAGAATAACATTGTTTATCAGGTTACTATGGTCAAATTATAAAGCAATCTACCTAATCAACACAGTCCCGGTGGTAATGCATCCGTATTTTGTCTATTTAGTTTTAATCATATTTTCACTAATTTCTACTTTCATAGAAAATTTTAACACAGTGGTTTGTTCACCCGAGGTAGCATTTTTATTAGATTATTAAAACTATATTACCGTGATGTGTATATTCATATAAAAAGGGTAGACTGAAACTGCCATTCAGGAGGAAGGCCAAATCTCAGAAATATAGTGTGATAAAGATTTTTAATGTAATGCGAGAAAACATAAGAAAGGAGGAGAAACTGAATAGGTTTAAAGTGAAACTGACCAGATATGTAAAAGATAAGTTTTAGTAAAAGAATCTTAATCTTTAAGCTTGTTTATATTAGAGCATATATAGGAGTGCTTATGTATGCAATATGTTAATAATTAAATACATAAATAAAAATCCGCAGGTAAATCGATTTAACTGTCAGCATTATACTAATTTAATCTTTTCATTGCCAATGCAATTTCGTAATATGTTAATATTTTCAGATTGGATTCACAACACCGGGGGAAAGAGGCAGATCAAGCCGATATTGTTCAGATCTTGCGAAAAGCGTAAATGCACCTGTTATACATGTCAACGCTGATTACCCAGAGGTAATTATTTATCTTTAGCTATTTGATTAAAGAATTCACTATTCTACGCTATTATCTTATAAGGCTAGGCGTGTACACTCGATTATTACCGCGACTGAACTGTTTAGTTGTTAGAAGTACGCATATAATCAATCAGTTGGCAATGAGATCTCTCAACATTTGTGTGCGTGCTCCCATACAACTGAAAGGTCGCGGATTGACTGTTCAGTTGAGTGTATACGCACCCCAATATACAGCAATGTACTATAACTGTAGACCAATATTTGTCAAAAGATGATCGATAAAGTTTTTTTTATTTTTTTATCGAGCAATTATCGTATCAATAATATGCGCCCTCCCATTTGATCCGATATACTTTTGACATACAACTAAATAGTTGAGCGATTAAAAATTGTATATTTGTGTCTAGCGTGGTTCTATACTTCCTGAGCACCTTTGGGTTATCTGCATTTAAGATATACAATATTTTATACTTGTAATAATTTTTATGATACATTTAAATTACATAATTATAAATACATCTCTCAATGTGTTATATTCTCTGTTGCAGTTGGTAGCAAAAGCGACGCGAGTGGCTTTTGAGTATCAGAGAAAGTTCCGAAAGGATATCTTTATAGATTTGAATTGCTGGAGAAGATGGGGACACAACGAAGTGGATGATCCGACATTCACCAATCCTTTATTATATAAATTAATCACCAATCGAAGGTAACGATTTCTTTAAATTAATCTTAATTTTATTGCAACCGTTATAACGAGTACTTTTCCACTTCCTATACAGAACCTCGTTAAATATTTTGATGTAAAAGAGCATCAAAATAAACTATATTCTAATTATCTAAACTATGTTAATTTATTAAGGAGAACACATTCTTATTGTGAAATTGTAATTATTCAGAACAGACAGATGTGATGTTTTTCAATGTGTCAAAAATTTCATAAAAAACGAATTGATAATTCTGGTGTCTGCAATCGGTTTACTCAAAAGTATTTGAGATTCCGTAAAAACAATGTAGATGGCTTTCAAATAATGGAACGGCAGATGTATTAATTTGAAAAAGTGTAACATATAGGTTCGAAAATTTGTCATGAAAAATACTGGCGCTATAACACAATTGGTAGTGTACTTCCCCGGATTGGAAATAGAGATCCAGGTTCTAATCCCGGTAGCGCAAAAACAATATTTTTCGACAAAATTGATTTTATATGTTTATATTTATAATTAATACCTTAAATTAGTATCTTAATTTAGTTAGGAGTTTGTTGATAAACACAAATCAAACAAGAATTTTGTTAAACTAATATAATTTGTCTATCATAAAGTTGAGTTATTTAGTTTAAACATATATGGCGTAATCTTTTTCTAAGTACATATTTTTTATTATCCTTCAGGTCTGTCCCCGATTCGTATTCTGAGAAGTTAATAGAGGAAGGAGTCTGGGCCAAGGAAGAAGCGGATAAAGTCGTCACCAAACACACGGAATGGTTAGCGTCGGAGTTGAAGGAATTGGATCAGTACAAACTGGACGTAAGATTTAATTAATGTCTAAAACACTTTAATCAAAATCCTCTTTCGATAGCACTATTTGAGATGCTTATTATTTTATTTTTTATCCAGAAACCATATTTCCAAAAGCAGTGGGCAAGCATGGTTCATGCCCCGAGCGCCATTGAAACATGGGATACCGGAACCAGATTAGAAGAGTTAGCCCTAATAGGAATCAAATCGGTGCAATATCCGAATGATTTTGTAAGTTTATTTGTATATATATATCATGCCTTAAAGCAACATTTGTAAACGACTTCATATGTCATTTTTCAATTGATATTTTTTTCAGGCTATTCATCACCACATTAAAAAAAGCCACGTTACATCGAGGCTTTCAAAATTGGCTGAGGGAAAAAACCTCGATTGGTCAACGGCCGAGGCGCTCGCAATAGGTGAAGAATTTACCTCTTATCAATTGTAACTTCATTATAGTTTGTGCGGTACAGTTGTCATGTCAGTAATAACTAAATATCTGTCACATTAATTAACCTTTATCACACCGTGATAGAAAATGCTCGTCATGCTGGCAACTTGTTTTACCATAAGCATTTTAAATAAGAAAAAAGTGATTTTACTGTCTTATATGGACTTCAATTAGTTAATGTCATAGATATAGTATAAATATTAATCATTAAAAGTGAAAAAATAATACATATAATTCAGAGCACTAATCAAGTCCCATCCAACTTGACAACCCTTTATTGGGTGTGGCGACGCTTACAGTTGCTCTCATATGTGTTGTCTCAATATACAGGATGGACCAAAAAAAGTGGGAACATTTTGTAAAATGTTGTATAATTACCTCAAAATTAGTTTAACTATATCAACAATAACTTAAATAGTTTACTAATTTACTTACTTACATATTTACCTATATTTGATTATTAATTTTTCCACTGTTAATATTTGGTTTCTTTCAAATTGTTGCCCAGAATAACAAAAATCACTGCAGAAGACCATATTCTGATCAAAAATTTGCGAATTGAAAAATGTTGGAGTGCTAGGAAAATGATCAAATAGTTTCAAAACAACACCTGGAGTATAGGTAGACAGCATAACTAGACCTTGCAGCAGGATAGAGCTCCATTTTCCACAGCCAGAAATACAATCAACTTTCTTTGTCGTGAGAATGTTAATTTCATCGAGCCAGTCATGTGGCCACCGAACAGCCCAGATTTAAACCCAGTAGATGATGCAATATGTGGTGTTTTGATGATTTCCGATTAGTTAAATATTGTGCAAAAAAATTACATTAAGAATTATAATTAATTAAATTATGTTTTGAAATAACTCATGTATTACGAGATATTCTCACTTTTTTTGGGCCACCCTGTATACTCCTTCTTTGAGACTTTAATTTACCATCTCGGAGATTTGGCAGTAAAGGTCGGTATACACCACTTGCATACAAATATAATAAACAAAGGATGACATTTTGCTCCGCACTCGACTCTATAGGTACCGTTGTTTATGTGACTTTCGAGATGAGCCTTGAAACGTATACAAGCACCATAACAGCAACATGAAATTTTAAATTTCGGATTAATTATTTTTCAGAAAGTTTCGGGAGCATGATTAATTCAGTTCAGTTTAGCGAAGCTCTATTGTAAATAATGTTTAGTAAGGCCAGCTGCCCAAATACCCCACCGTACAAATAAGTCAGTTCATCTAATGAGCAAAATATTATAAATGTATTAATGTGCTCCAAATCTCTTAGGTGATGTAACAGTGTTCTGTTTCCAGGTTCCCTCTTACTGGAGGGTCACAATGTTCGCCTGAGCGGGGAGGACGTTGGTAGAGGAACATTCTCCAACAGGCACATCATGCTGGTGGACCAAGAGTCCAATGATATCTTCATCCCACTCAATTCCATTGTACCGGAACAGAAGGCTTTTTTGGAGGTATAAACCATATGTATTATTTCATTTGTATACATCTATCAATTTTTGTATGCTTTAGTGTAATGTAGCGAAGTTGGCAGGAATGGCAGCGTGGAAGGGATAAAAGAGTGTCGCGCTTGGGCGCGCGCTCTCTCTCTCCGGAATCATAGATCAAAACACATCCCTTATATTAATAATTGTGAGATCCGTAATAAGCTGTATTGTCATATATCGGGTTCTTGACTACCTGAATTCCCACACACAGGAAGACATTATTGTTTGCAGCCGTAATAGTCCGGTTAAGGATATAATATTTAGTATGCAGTAATGATGAGCTCAAAATCACGAACCATGAGTCAATCACTGATGTCTTTGAGTCACATTCACTATCAGTGATTGAATATCTGGGAATATCGTGATTCGTGATTAATTGTTTTATTCTATTTATTGATTTATGATTCGGCGCGTGTGCAAATGAAATGAAAATATTCATGAAGGAATGATGTTATAATCTAGTAGATTTTGCCAAAACGTTTTACGCATGCAGGCATTCACATAAGGTCTTCACTATCTTAAGGGATGTATTTACATGAAGGTTTTTTACTGGCTTTAGTTCCCTTTAATCATCGCAACCACCCCACTTGGGGGTCTTAGATTTAAAATTTAGTCTCTGTATTTGAAAAAAGGATCCCAGAAGAATTTTCAAAGCTGTCAATAAAGTGGAATGTGGTGTAGGTGCTATAACCAGGAACTTTACAACCTACAAGATGAGCTGAAAGTTACAAAATTCATAAAATTAGAGTGACTTCGATTGCGAGTCCAGTAGAGCTTGTGAACGATGCACAAACCCCATCACTCAGGGACTCGAAAAACACATGTGTACAAGAAGCTCGACTCAGGTTCACTCTCGCCGACAACGATCCTGTTTTGGGAATCTATCGTCATTGCCTCCCAAATTGCTCTCCAGTGAACTCAACGAAAAATGTTTTCACTCAGTTGATTTCAAATATTTTGAATTTTTATAGGTGGCTAACAGTATTCTCTCTGAAGAGGCAGTCCTGGGCTTTGAGTACGGCATGGCGGCGGACCAGCCCAACAACCTGGTCATCTGGGAATCTCAGTTCGGAGACTTCTTCAATGGAGCGCAGATCATGATCGACACTTACATCGCATCCGGAGAAAGTAATTTGATAATTTTTTTTTTTATTATCAATAGTATCATATAAAAGGCAAATTTCAAAATTTGTATTGCAAATTTTGGCTACCAGGAACACAGCTGGTTGAAGATATGGATGTAGAAGTATGTACCTAAACCGTACCAAATGAAACATTTAATTTATGCAAAGAGAGGCGCGTATGTCTATATATTGATCTGAAAATTCTCTGTACAATCGTACATTCGTTTTTCTTTAGGATCCTGCAAAACATCAAAACCTCCCTTCTCCCTGGCCACCCCACCGCCTCCCCCGATATAAAGGTGTATTATATTGAATGCAATCCATTCAAAAATTTTGCCCATTTGCACTCTAGGCACCTCATATTCCAGTCTGTTATATTAAAACTAGTTGTATAATATATGTATTACTAATTTGCAGCCAAATGGATGAAGAGCAACGGCCTAGTAATCCTACTGCCGCACGGATACGACGGAGCCGGAGCCGAGCATTCGTCGTCCCGGATGGAGCGGTTCCTTCAGATGACCGACAGCAAGGAGAACCACCCCGACGGTGAGAATGTCAACATGCAGGTTGTCAATGCCACCAAGCCTTCGCAGTACTTCCATCTCTTGAGGAGACAGGTAAGAACAACCTTATTATATTGTTACAGTGCGTTCCGGCTCTGGCGGATCGAACGCCAACGCACCGTTACCGGACTAACTCAATGTGTATGAAATATATCTGACTCAGAAAACACAGTTATTACAATACTTACATCAAAAGTTGAATTCATCCCGCTCCCATCCGACGACTCTGCCGACGTTCTACTGACCCAGCGGCACATACCTGGATCACAGTTAAGTACTAGGTTATGATACTAAATTGCTCAGGCAGTAGCAACGGACCTTGTAGCATCTGTCCCATACCCAGTTCAGGACTTTCCATTGGGTCTGCACCTCGTTCTCGTCAGAGTCATCCCGACGTGGGCTTCTCTATGTGAATAAATTTGAGGCCCAACCTCTCCCAAATTTACCACGGGTCTCCAGGCTTCATATCTGCATCAGCCACCATTGTTTCGCAGCGCACTCCTGATGCTCCCAGCCGCCTGTCAAAAAGTCCCCGCTTCCTTCTGTTTTTTGCTAGGGGTCAGAAGTCACACCCATTAATTGTTTTATAATGGCTAATTAGAGTCGCCTGCGGGGATGGTTGTCACATAACAATATATTTTACTCAAGCTATTTTAACGCATAAAATTTCAAAGTCCTTGAAAATGTCAGAAGGACCTTTTTATCCAGTATATCATCAGATACTACCACCCTTTATAATAAAGTTCTAAAATGTTTTTTGATTTTTTTACAGTTCAGATATATCTGCAAACTTTGTTATGATATTGCTGATGAATTTTTTAGATGGATATAAATAAAACAATGTTATAACTATACTTGAGTTTATTAGCACTACTCCAGTTTCGAGAGAAACAGTAACTCTCATCAACAGGTGAAGTATTAAACTAACATTGTTTTATTTATATCCATCTATTATGATAAAACTCTACAAAGTTAACGATGATTCTTCCAGTAATGATTAATTTTTTATTGTTTTTAAAGATGTGGACATGTTTAACATATGGAGGGATATACAGTAAGCATCTTGTATATTTTACAGATTATGAGGAATTACCGAAAACCGTTGGTGATAATTTCACCCAAAACTATGCTAAGAATGTCCGACGCTACCTCTCCGCTCAGTGATATGGGCCCCGGTACACATTTCTTGCCAGTGATCGGTAATTAAAATGTCTATTACAATATGATATATTGGTAAATAACACATGCTTGTATGGATTTGATGAGGATTGTTCACTAACATTTAACTATTAGAGGTTTACTTCCTAGTGTGCCAGTCATCGCTCAAAGAATTACGAATAATCAGTTACCAACAATCATTACAATCACATACAATCACAGTCATGATAACTGTTTAAATAACCATTTAGCAATCACTATCGGGGAGTGTATTTGGGAAGTGCGATTACAAGGTTGAAAAAGATATTCAAAGGATTCTTGATCTGTATACATCTTTATGGTGCGTGTACACAGATGAGACTTTGATCTCTTATTTCAGAAATTTGCATCATTCAGTCGGTTGCATCATTCTACTCCACATTCAAAAATCATAGCTTCACGCTCATCTATCTACTGTCTGTTACGCGCTATCGTGACAAGTCTTGTCCGCCATTACAGCTGTGGATGACTCGAGTTAAAGTTCCTAATTTTTTTTTACTTGTCACTTCAGGTGATGAGCTAGCGGAACCTCTCAAGGTGAAGAAGGTGATAATAACCAGCGGCAAGCATTACTACGCTCTGGATCAGGAAAGAAGGGACAAGCAATACATGGATGTGGCTATACTGAGATTAGAATCCCTCTGTCCTTTCCCGCTAGTTCATCTCCAGGTCGAGCTGGACAAATATAAGAATGCCAAAAGTAAGTAAAATTATTTTTATAATCCTTTCTCTAGCCATCTCCTTACTTATTTTATTTTTCCCTCAAGAAACACAAAACAAACATCAAATTGAAACTTCCGTTCAACAAATCGATATTGCAATCTATCACACAATAATACGTCTACCTGTTTTTTATTTAAACAGAGCTGAGCATTTTTGTATTATGAGAAGTATGACTAATCTTGCACAAGATGTTTTCTTCACAACTATGTTTTGAACCTTACATATCTAGGCGTACATCTTTCCGCTAGACCAGGCATCGGCAACCTATGTGTTACCGCGGGTCACCAAGTGACACTTTTAATAATTTCATGTGACCCATTTGAGTAAATAAACATGTGTAACGTGATCTGAATTCTTTCCGTTATTTAAAAGACATGCGTGCATCCGTCAGGTGTGGGCCAATGAGAAAACGCATGTGACGCATGAGAACGCTTATAAAACTTAACAATTATATTTGTTTTTAATAATAATTAATTAGAATTAAAATTTAGATTTCTCAATAAAATTTATCTTATTATTCACAAACGGACTGTTTTAAAATGATAATACCAACCGAATAACAGTTTGTATTATATTTTTTGCAAAATCGGATTTTTGACTGAATAACGTTCAATGTAGCTTCCGTTACATGTTCCTTAAGTAAGTTCCTACAGAAACCAACAGATGTCGTTACTATGCCACTTTACACAGCTGGAATCGTGAGTTCAATAATTGGAACAACAATCTATGTTGCAGTTGCATTAATTGTTCCATTCGCACATCGGCTTGTTACGGTTCTTTGTTTATTAATAATTATACAAAATACTTTGTTTAAACCACTATTTATTCATTATTCTACATGTTTCGATACCTATGGTATCATCTTCAAGAAACAATGTATACTGAAATTAAAAATACAAGCATAGATAAAAAAAACAAAACTATAAAATGGTGAATAAGTACGAACTCTAAACCCTTATTAATCAAATGGTTTGTTTTCAATTATTATTATTATTATTATTGTGAAACTGGATGATTTTGCCATAATGAAGAATAATATTCCCTGACATAACTTATGTCACTGCCATAAGAGTTTGACGGAATAATGGTTATCTATGTTACTTCTGTACAAAAAGGGTGTTTCCCTAATTTAGCGATGACTTTTATTGTGTCTCCTTTAAAGTTTAAAAAAACTCACATAGACCGTTGTTCAGCTCAACCCTTCAATTGTCTGTGTTACATGTTGTATGCTATTTAAATATTAATATTATTCAACTGAAGTGGAATTTTTGCACATCGCCCTATATTATAAAGAATGTGTTCAGTTTTCCCACTTATTAATGTTATGTATGTACCTACACTCCGAAGCCACATCTCTATCTTTTAATTAGTCAACCTTAACCTTTCTTCACTTGAGGAGACTTATGAGTTGGAACCATTATTTTAATAGTTATGTCTAATCTTATTATTTATGCTTTCTGTAAGCAGATGTGCATTGAAACAATTACTTCATATCATCTAATTTATTGCATTGTTTACCCGGTACAGAACCCGGATTTAAATTATCTTCTATATTATTTAATGGGAGAAATATCTCCACAATTATCTTTATAAACTTATTTTTCTTTTAAATAGAGATGCGTACACGGAATACATGTCACATCAATATTCTTATTATTATTATTAGCTTGTGCTATGAAAATAAGACTAACTGCTGGGGTCCTTGAATGAGACGCAAACCCCTGACCACTAGATCACTAGGCCAACGTCTTGACCACTACACCAACAAGCCACTCAAACTCAAACTATAACACAACCGTTCAGAGATCAGACCGTATCTAACATCCAAACGAGAAAGAACTGAAAGTCTATTCATTTCAAAGCATCTCCGTGGACATGCTACCTCATATTATATATTTGTGCATCTTTATATCAATAAATAAATTATTTACAAGTACTGAGTAGTGATTTTAAGACCTTCCGATGATGGAACATAAAATTAATAATAGCAACATTATTTTTTCAGCTTTTGTGTGGAGCCAAGAAGAGCCGCGTAACATGGGCGCCTGGACATTTGTGAAGCCACGCTTCGAAAACCTGGCTGGCAGAAAAGTAAATGTACCTTCTAATCTGCATTTTAGAAATCCTGTAGAAAAAAATATATATATTCACCACTGCGACTAGTACCCGAAACCTTATATTACTTGTAGAAAGTGTTACCGATTATGTCACAGTAATCTTAAACAATCGCATGAAATTTGGACTGTATAAATTTTTTTTATTTTTTAGTGAGATGTCTATTAATCTTTTGGACTCTAGTGTCATTTAGCATCTATTAGTGTATCACAGAGGAGATTTTCGACTCAAGACAATCCTGAGATACGGATTACAACTCTTGACTTTCATTGTCCCCGTGTACTAACCATATCCCAGAAATTTGCTATATCGTGGCTCACTTGATGCTTGTTATATGTGAATCCGTTAACCATTGATGTTCCTTTCATTAGTTGGATGAATTTTAATCTCCCCAGCAGCAGTTTAAACTGAATAAATCTTTCAATTTTAATTTCTTCTCTTTGTCTAACTTAAGTGAGTCTCATTTTCAAATCGAATGTCGTTTACACGGGTTTGAGTTTTTGTCTCTCTACCAATCTCAAGCTAATCTCTGAGATTATCTCCAGATCAAAATCTCACTTGTAAGTAATACTGAGATTTATGTCATCGTGTCTCTCTCTATGGACTATTTATTGCAAATAAAAAGATGATCGTTTTCATTATGAACAAATAAACAACACATTAAAAAAAAAAATTGTACAGTCCAGATTTGATATTATTGTATATGGTTACCATGACATAATCAGTAACGAATTCTGTCAGCAATAGAAATGTATCACTTGAATCTTGGTGGTAATAGTATATTTTTTATTACAAGTTACATGTATTAATTAGAAAGATATTCATATAAAATCAATTTTATTAAAAAATATTGTTGTTGCTACCAGGATTCGAACCTGGATCTCTTCCAATCTGGGGAACATGCATTAACTGATTATACAATACTAACACAGTTATTATTTATTTATTAATTATTTTATTTATTGTGTGAAAACCATCTTCTTTATTTTTACGGAATCTCAAAAACCTTTGAGATTTTTACTTTTCGATAAAATTGATTTTCTAATTAATACATTTTGTTTATTTTGTATTTTTTGTATATTTTTGTAGCATAAATAGTACATATAAAAATAAAGACTAGACGTGGTCTGTTCTAAAGCAATTACCTTTACAGTTTTTAAAAGTTTTAATTGTTAAGGTAAAATCGTTATAAAGTAAGGTAAGTAAGTATATTGTAAAAAAAGTACAATCAGAAGTTATAAAAAGTTATTGTAAAAAAGTTATAAAAATATGTCTGTAATATACAATAGTTGGAGACAGAAATGTGTAGGTAGTTAGGTTAGCACAAATGACAAATCAGATTCATTTTTCTATCTACCCACATCAAGTAATCACTTTGTTATTTTTAGTTTAAAATCGTTAATCGCTTTAGACCCTTTAAGATCTAGTGGCAATTTATTAAAAATACGCGGTGCACAAAATGAGAAAATTCGTTGACCGAATTTGATATTCATTTAATTAGTATTTAAAATATCACAGACCAATGTTCTGAATAATTACAACTTCGCAATAAGAATGTGTTCTCCTTAATAGTATATTTTTTGATGAGATATAGTTTATCTGTGTATATTTGTCGAATTGTCGATGACGTACCGCCCATTTTAACGTGTGTTCATTTTATTCTAGTTGGTGTACTGCGGGAGAGATGTCGCCGCATGCCCCGCGGTCGGAGTCCCCAGCTGGCATCGACAGGAAGCGCAGTACGTCGTCGAAGCGCCATTTAAAATTACGTGATTTAGATGAAAATTATTTATGTTCAATTTTACTATTAGTATGAAATATGAAATGCACTTAGGTTAAATAATACCTGACACAAGATGCTTCCAATGCAATATCAAGACTGATGTATGATTATTCAATTTGTTACATGTTTTGTAGTTTTACACAATTTTTTTTACAAGTTTTCTTATATAATCTCATCACGCAGGCCATGAACTACGATAGTTTGTAATATATGTATTGGATTGGTGGGAGAGCAACTGCATGTTTTGCCATTTGTTATTTCTCCAGTTTTCTAGAAAATACAGTTACAATATTTTATATAACTCGGCCTCGAACCTGCAGCTTCCCAGTATTCAGGGTCTATGTCACTTCTGTTTAGATTCAGCTTCAGAGTAACTTTGAATCTTTTCCTTGGCTCACACTTATTTGCTGGGTTTGACATGCTTTTGTAGAAAGAAATAATGGCATCTGATTTAACAACTTGTGCAAAAAACATATAATGTGTTTGGCAGTACATACCAAAATTAGCTTTAGAGCACAGACCAGTAAATGAAGTGTACATGTAGGGGATTGGTTTGGAACATTAGTTGCGGGACGAGGGGCATTTTACACGCATTCTTGGTGGAAACATAAAAGAAGATATAATACATTTTTTAAATAATTAGTAGGATATATATATATATATTTCTTCTCTATGAGAGTAAGACTCGTGTATAGAAGAGTATATACGAGAAAATATATGTCATTTTATGTTTTTTTACTTCAGATACAAATTTATTGCCTTGATAAATATAGTGATTTGAATATGCAGCAGTAAAAATATTTACTTTTCAAAAATAAAATCTGTGTGTTAACAAGACATATTTTTTACATTAATGCATATTAAATTTTCGTTTCAATCGAGTCATATTTTTTAAAAAAGTCGCCGAGCTATTTGATTGCGTAAGTGATCAAAAATGAAAATACTGAGACAAAAAAATTTGCATTCGTTCATGTCTATACATTTGATGGTCTGTGCTTTAGCGTAATTTTGACTTGAATAATGAACAGTGAACGATGATAGCAAACTATGACAGAAAATCCTCGGCTAAAGAAGGTGAATCATAAACTGGAAATAACATAAATTTTATACTATAACAATGGTTTCCTTAAAATTTTAAAAAATTATTTAAAAAGTGTGTCGCAAGGTATCGTTGCTGTTGATAAATAGTTTAAAAAAGTGTTATGTAGATTTGTAAGTATTCTTCAGCGTGCAGTGACGTGAAAAAGGTCAGGGGCCACTGCCATACAACGTGACCTTTTAAAAATGTATAATTACATTCCCACCAATCCAATATTTAATTTGTTGAATGCGCCATTTTACTGAACAGTTTTAGGCCTAGCGCGCATTGCGGTTATTGAACGCGATGTACAAAACCACGCACTGCGATTTTAAACTGCATATTTTCAATTCAGTATCACTTCTAGACGATGGCTTGTGTTATATCGAAAACAGAAAAAATAATTGCCGTTGCCATCACAGATATTAGGTTTATCCGTTAACTGACTAGATACCCAAAAGATTATTTTTATAAACTGTACCATAATGTGCAAGAACATTCTGATAACTCTTTTAATTACGATAGAATGTTAATAAATATTTTTGACAAACCTTTAATAGAAGTGGGTCCTTGTATTACATCCCAACAAACGACATTTCTCAAGTCAATATCACCAAAAGAACTTTGAAATTAGAAAACAACAATTTTATAGTAAATTGTTTAATTAATTATGGTAATTTTTAGTGATGAGAAAAAATGCTACTCTCAACTCACTGTTGTGATTGTTATTCGATAACATCAGTGATTGCAAACTGTGACTGTGATCACAGTTTCCTAACTAATGCGCATGCGCCGCTCTATATCACAATACACGAAAACATAACTTTTAGTGTATTTATTTATATTATTAACACGTTATTTGCGTTAAAAAACATATTTTAGCATAAATAATTCATATAAATCTAATTTCAAATCATCACAAAGAAAATGAAAATGCTCAAATTTATTTTTCGGGTCAAATTCTCAGTAAATGTGCGTAAAACGTTTTGCAGAAAGATAGCGCTGATTCATGAGAGCGGTGTCAGAAAATCAACAAAAATTTTAACAAAAAAAAATTTGAATTATGAATCACTATATTCCCAGATATTCAATCACTGATAGTGAGTGTGACTGAAAGATAACAGTGATTGACTCACTGTTCGTGATTTTGAGTAATAATAATAATAGGACTCGATTATAATTGTTTCATCTTTAAACGTTTGATTTTTATAATGTTCTTCCCAATTTGCTACATTGCAGGTCGTTTTTGGACTTTGTATATAATTTTGCCTGATAGATTCTCTCATACGATGTCGCCGCAAGTCGAGTCAGTTGACGATACGTCTCTAGCTTCTCCGTTGGTTCAACACGAAAAAAACTGCCCGCGTTTAACCGCTATGCGGGCGCTACCATACATTTCCATAGATCAGAAATCAATAGGCCAAAATGTGGCCGGATACGTTTTTAACCCTTCCCAAACCATGCAGTAACACAGGTCTAAAAATCATAATTAAACGTGTAATATTTCGGCAAATACATGCAAAATAAAATGTATATTTTAGATAATCCTAAAAAAAAATTATCGATTAGGAATGACTAGTGAAAAACCAATTATGAAAAGGGTATGGTATGAAAAAAGTACAGAAACAATTATTTTTTCCATTAATACGTTGGTAAAAATACAATTTGTGATATGAAAGACAGAGACAACACACTATTTTCACAGTAAAAAGAACAACAAACATAAAAATATAATTGTCTCTTTCTCACTAATTAAATGAAGAGAGATAAGAAGGAAGAGCATATTATGTAAAACTAATGAATGCTCTAAATTACGTAATTAATCATTTTTTCAAAATTGAATGCTCAATATTTAGTGTAAATTCGTGCCATAAAAGCCATTTAAGCTAATAAAAACATTTTTTCTAACTGTTATTTACGGTAACACGAGTTGACAGCACGGCTGCGTTCGGGTATTTTATATCATGGTATGGTAAAGGTTAAAATCAGTATTATTCAGTCGCGGTAATAAAACGCAAGTGCGTACATACAAACCTATGAGCGTTTAACCGCAGAGCGTGCTAGGCCTTAAATATATTTTATTTTCCATAAGTTATTAAATAGAACCCTTGCATCACATTGAGGCAATTTTTTAAGTAAATTTTATCGTTGTCATTTTCTATTCTTGTTTCGATGTTTATATTAAACGTACTATTTAGTTTAATTTGTCGAGAGTTCATCACATGTATATTATATTTTTATATATGTATACTTATACAAAATACTACTTCTTGTATTTACCAAATCATTGTTTTATTCCATTTTTCCATCATCACAAACGTGAATAACAAGATTATCCGAGAATTCATCTACCTACAAATGAACTAATACATGGTGCACCATATACGAACTTTCATATGTGCCGCATTTAATGGCTAAAAATGAGCACCTACACGCTGTTCTTGCAACAGAATTCCCACGTTATACTGTACCTAAAAACACATTGTGACGATCATTATTTTTAGTAATCACGAATAACGCCCTCATCTTGGTAATACGAGCGGGCTTTAAGGTTATAAAAATGGTCGGAGTCTATGGTTGAGATGAATTTAATTTTTCGCGCGGAGCTGTCAGACAGCTGCGGCGGCGAAGCGACATGTAACCAAAGGGTAAATACTTTGATTATAATTCAATCACTAGTGCACAATTTACTGTAATTTATTTTGACCTAATCATATAGTCCCTTCGGTCTACATTCATTTTCATTATAATATTATACTACAATTATTTCTACCAATCCTATTGCGTCGGCTTGGGATTCCGAGATAACTAGCTACGACGATGGATCACGGAGATGCTTTACTATGATGGGATGTACACGGACGAGCATGGATTTGGAGATTATGCCATATTTTACAACATTTTAAAGCTTGCCCTAAAGAACGTCGAACTCAGGCTCAACCCGACGAAATTAGTATTGTAGTTTTTTTATTAGATTCCATTAGTTAACGTAAAACATCTTTTCATTTATCTCTCCCAGGTATTAATAAATTTTCCCGGTTTAGGATGAAGGCAGAATGTGACAATCCAAGGTAGGTATGCGTTTCTGAGGTGAAGAACCCGCCATTCCGAGAGGGCAGAGCACCGTTCTTTACCCTCATAACGTGTTCTTAGCTATGGTATGACGGCCTATTTATGTCATGTCCGCCATATAAGTAAATAGCACGTAAGTTATCTGCCTATATAAAAATACGGTGAATATTTTGGGAGCAGTTCTCTGGAATAAATCAAACGTGTAATAACCTGAGTTTTTTATTGACGGAGTACATCCTGAAATCTTAATACATCTCTCTACAATCATTATCAGTCAATTACAATCATATAAAGATGTGGCGGTCTTTCCTGAGGCCATCCATTCTTGCATTGTGTCTACACCATTATGCTTAATTTATATATATACAGAGTACTTGGTTATTGTGATTGTCTTAGCTTTATACAAAGTGAAGACTGGCAGAACGCACTGGTCGCATACTTTCCTTTCCCAATTTATCAATTGGCAACGGTAATTCTGCGATGATATTTATCTATAATTTAAAAAAATAATTAAAAATATGTTGGTTATATAGTAAAACTACGTATTTAACAATATACATGTAGGGGAGAGGATTTCAAATTAGCGACATAGCGCTGCCGGCTACCGCTACAGTTCTAGCCCGATCCCTCACCGACGATCTCTCTTCTGTTCTGAGACCGCCGACTCGCTTCATAATACACGCACGCCTTCTACATCTCTGCATTTCTTCATTGTATTAATTCTATCTGTCTTCATTTAACCACCGACCTAACCCCCAACCGTCTATTGGCTACGTGGGCCCTTAATAGGGCGCCAGAAGGGGACCTTTCCCCCTTCTGGAAAAACAACTTCCATCCCTCTTTCCCTTAAAGCAGAATATTGGTACTTGATGAAATTTTGCACACTTGACGTTCAAAATAAGAGAAAAATTACTGTACATCTAATTTCGAAAAAAAGTACCCCCATCCCTCTAAATGAAGCCTCTTGGGGTACTTCAGCTAGTATAATATAAAAGAAAGAACATACAAATATCAGATATCCATACAACATTGGGGTTAGGACGGTGGTTAAATGAAATAAATGTTATTGGCGTGTGATAAGGTTTATTATGACAGTATGATAAAAACAAGGAAGACAGATAGAAATGAAGATGTAGAAGGTGCACGTGTCTTATGAAATGAAATGAAGCGAGTTGGCGGTCTTGCTCGGCGCGCGCGGGTCGGCAAGACCGCTGTTGTGAAACGATGAAACTGGAGAGACTGCCTGGCGGTAAATTATTGAGCCAGGCTTGTAGCAGCAGCCGGCAGCGCTGTCGCTAGCGTCGATGTCGACTGAGATGGCGGTGGATTTGAATTCCGATCGCTACAGCACTCCCCCTCCAGTGACCAAGTCGCAGGTCGAAGGTCGCGATACGTCTGTGTGGTCATGATGGGTTTCGCTGCTACAGCATGGACGGTGGAACAATTTGCTGCATTTCTTGAAGTTGATGACCAGGTCCAGGCGGAGCGGAATGGGTTGGAACCCCCTGGAAGCCTGGGTGCCCAACCTGTCGCCGTCCGATGAGTCGTGGACGTAAAGGCAAGTCGGTGTTTGTGTTATTGTTGACCGCCCGACATGTCGCCGCCCGATGCGTCGTGGGCGCAAGGCATGTCGGCTTGAGCGGTTGCTGGGCTCGTAGACACGTCACTGCCCGATGAGTCGTGGGCACATAACGTGTAGCTGCCCGCGGTTGCATGCCTGTGAGTCGGCGTTGTGTCTGAAGATCGTACATCGTCGGACCAAACACGTGATGCAATGGATGCTTCAGTTGCTTGATGAGTAAGCGCGCGGTGTGTCGGCGCTGTGTGCGTGAAAAACGCTCGGTGAGTCGGCGTTGATGTGGATGAAAGTCGTCACTGTTGAAATGCATGGCTCGGTGTCCCAGCCAGTCTTGTTTGTCCTTTTAGTGCGCGTCTTATCGCCCATGTAACGTCTGTTGACACACTTTTCGATGTTCGTTCTCGATCACAATTAAAATAGCACTTGTCACAAATTGTTAAATAGTCTGTCGCGTGTTTTAACCACCGTTAATCCCCACATGTCGATTTAAATCACGTCGGGGTCACCAATTTGGGGGTTAGGACGGTGGTTAAATGAAATAGATGTTATTTGCGCGCGTGTTGAGGTTTATTGTGACAAATGATAAAAACAATGAAGACAGATAGAAATGAATACAGTGAATGAAGATGTAAGAAATTATGAAATGAAATGAATTGGTGGTCTTGCTCGGCTAAGGCGAGCCGGCAAGACCACCATCGTGAAACGCTGAAACCCGGGAGACTGTCTGGCGGTGAATGCTTGAGCCCGACTTGTAGCAGCAGCCGGCAGCGCTGTCGCTAGCGTCGATGCCGACTGAGATGGCGGTAGATTTGAATTATGGTCGCTACAGCTACATATCTAAAAAAATTCAAATCTTCTAGGATCATTTACTTATTTTCAATGTCCTCTCCCGGCTTTTTTCATCATCAAAAATCATCAGAACCGAGAATTCTGATAAGCCAATGTTAAAATATACCTCTTTACCCTTAAAATATTTCATTTTTCCAGGCATATATACAGAGACACACAAAGGAACATCTTAAAATATTTATAAGATCCATATTATGTAGGGGGGCCTTTTTTCCATTTTGCATTGGTACGACGTTAGATGTATGATTCGTTCATTTTGGAGACGAATGAAGGAGTTAGGTTAGGAATATCTCATTTGTATAATGTACGCATTCATAGTTAGCTTTATATATTATATAATACTTATAAATTTCATGGGTTTATTTCTGGAATACAGTGGAACCTCGATTTACTAACGTAATTCATTCCGTAAAACTGTTCGTAAACCGAAACAATTATTCCCATAAGAATCAATGTGGTGGAAATATTGAAAGATAGGAATGCCGGATGCTCTTCCACCAATAGCACAAGCGACGTAGAATATGTAAGCACTGTTAACACTCGCGTAATAAGCATTGTTTTTATGTATTAGCGGGAATTAAATAGATATTTATTAATTAACATTAGCGGTAGTAAAGCGGATTGAAGCGACGGCAGATTAGCCCGTATACAGTTCTAAGCACGCACTGAACTCATTTCAGTTCGAGAGTGTTGATTACAGTGAACTTTTCTTTCTTCCTCGTGCTCAAGGACAAGTTAGGAAAAAGAAAGGGAAGGAGATACGCAGGTTTCATTTCGATAATCGCGCATACACGATGTGCGTGTATGAGTGCATCAAACGGCGCTAACACAGTGTAAAATGTATTAATCTGATTAAGGCCGGCAAGAAAATCCTATAAAGCAATAAAAATTAATGGTTTTAACTTGAAATGAATTGAAAGTAATAAAACGTAAAAACAAACTTTATTTGACTTATTTTACAAAATATGTAGTAAAGTGTTATTGTTTAGAAGGGGACTCTCCTTCCATGAAAACATCGGCTGCTTGAAGTTCATCAGGTGTTTATTTCACGAAAAACCTATCCAACGTTATTAGTTTGTTCTTGTTTTCTGTAATGTAGCGGAAATGTGACATGGCATTATCATTAAACAAATTTATAACACAATTTAATAAATCTGGGAGTTTTTTTTTTCTACAAAACTGCACCTCACTTCACTTGGCGCACATTTTGTAGGTCGAAGAACATCTTTCATTCGTTCATCAGTCTCTGAAAATAATATTTCCTCAGTTATCGTATTTTGCTGCTCATTAACATTTACCATACCATGATAGAGAATATTCGTAAGCACCCATGCTGTCAACTCGTGTTACCATTAAGTATTTATGATTTTTTTACCATTTTCAACTTTTACGAGCTTAAATGGCTTTAAAATATTTAATGTCATACATTTCCTCTAAATATCGAGCATTAAAAGTGAAAAAAAATCGTAATACATAAATATTATGTATTCAAGTTCTATGCAATACGACACTCCTTATTATTCTTCATTTAATTAGTGAGAAAGATACATAATTATATTCTTCTAGTTTATTATTTTTTTCACTGTGAAACTAATGTTTGATCTTTTTCTGTCTTACTGCAAATTATATTTTTTCCAACTTAGCAATTTTAATTTAATTTAAAAAAAATACTTTTACATAATTGGTTATAAAGTTTTGGGGGTTAGGACGGTGGTTAAATGATATACACGTGATTGGCGCGTGTTGAGGTTTATTGTGACAAATGATAAAAACAATGATGACAGATAGAAATGAATACTGTGAATGAAGATGTAGGAAATTATGAAATGAAATGAATTGGCAGTCTTGCTCGGCAAAGGCGAGCCGGCAAGACCACCATTGTGAAACGCTGAAACTTGAGAGCCTGCCTGGCGGTGAATTGAGCCAGATTTGTGGCAGCAGCCGGCAGCGCTGTCGCTAGCGTCGATGCCGACTGAGATGGCGGTAGATTTGAATTATGGTCGCTACAAAGTGAATCCTACAAATACTACACTAGTCTATTCTAAGCGTAAACATTTTTTAGAGCAAGTTAAAATATTAATTTTGTATGTATTTACGGAAATATTCAGGTTGATTTGGGGCGGTAGACCTGTGTTACAGCATGGCTAGGGAAGTGTTAAGAAGCTGTTCAAGTTCTTCCGTAATAAGTTCTGAGACTATCTACGTGTTCGTTAACCGAAATTCTGTTCGCAAACTGAAACATTTTTCGTTAGGATTTTCGTTCGTAAACCGAGGTTCCAATGTACTCTAATATCCGTGTACACATAAAATCTGTTTTAATATCGATTCATTAAACAGCGATTCAGTGGTGACTCTAAAACGTTGTTATAACTTATTGGATATGTATACCCTACGTAATATCTGGACCGTGTAATCTGTACTCGTCAATAACCCGTGAAATTCCGAGACAGGCACAGAATTTAATCAATAATGCACCCGTAGTCACGCAAAAATGTTTAATCTCCGTTGCCAAGCCGTGTTGTATAACACTCTGGTCGAGCTTGGTCCGACGCACACTTAAAAGCGAGTCAATACTACATCGCTCTTTCCTCGAGTGACACTTGACAGCCGGCCGCAGAATGGGGGGAAAAGGAAAGAAAAAAAAGAACTCGATTGCAAATGGCGGCGGTGAGAAAAAAAAGGCTAAAAAGCCGGCGGCGAAGGCGAAAAAGAGCGGGAAATCCAAAAGCAAGTGCAATGTAGACATTTTCACCGAGGCTGCAATGGACAACGCCTATTACGTCTGCCACAACGTTCAGGACATGCTGAACATCCGCGGTTTCCCGTGGCCCGACGCTCAGAAAAAGAAGAAGAAGGGAAAAAAGAAGTAGTTGAACAACCAATTTCAAGTTCTCAACATTATATACATGTATTTGACTTCAATTTCAGATATTTTGTGAATATTAAATATTTTAAAAATAAATAAAATACTTCCATCACAAACACTTTTTGTATTATTAGGGAGAACACATTCTTATTGTGAAGTAGTAATTATTCAGAACAGACGGTCTGTGATATTTTAAATACTAATTAACTTACTAAGCAACAACAGTATATTTTTCGAAAAAAATGATTATATATGTATATCTTTCTAAATGGTACATTTAATTAGTATTTTTTAAAGGAACCTATTACATTACAATCTCATATTATTATTTTATAATATACAGAGCATGTAAGTTCAAAAATGTTCTTCTTCACTGCCATTCAGAATCTTCTGTGTACAGGTTTCTGGGCTAATTTTTTTTTTTTTTTCCAATTCCTTAGAGTCTACGATACTCTGAGTACTCTACATGCGGCTAGACCGCCAAATCTACTACTACAAGTGCATCAGCGCTAATCGCTTTGACACTTTTACTAACTACCTTATTGTAATAAACATCATAAGTGTTTTATATTAATACAAGAATTGGAAGGGTAAAAAATTCTGATAAAAAAACCCTCTAAACAATTTACTGGAAGTTAAGTATTTCAAATTAATTAGGCGCGACACTTTATGTACAGTGCCGCCTTATTCTAGCATAATACTTATATTTAAACTAAAATAAATAACTACTAAACTTAAAAATATATTGTTTTATTGTTTTTACAAGTCATTTATTGGAGAGTTCAGTCGACGCTGTCCGCTTCTGTGTGCATCTCAGTCCGGAGGATCGAGCGCGTTACTTCGCTGCAGGAAATAGTGCCTGGGCAATCTGTGTTTGTATCTGAAAGGCATTAAGCTGATGTTGTGCTCGTACGAGCCGAGACCCCGGATGAGAGGATTATCTTGAGAAGGATGGGAGCAAGATTTGTGGAAGTTTGCTGATAATTTATCGAAGCATTGCATAATTGTGTTCACCTTGTGCCGATGGTGTAATCTCGTCAAATTTGTTTTGGGTGAGGTGTCGTGGATGATTTTAAGCGCTTTGTTTTGTATCACTTGGAGCTGCGTGTATTTTGTTTTGTGTATGCTGCTGAAGGCAGGCGCTGCGTAGGTGACAGTAGGCAGAACCATACTGTGGTATATTATTGTCTTGTTGTGAGTATGTGATGTGTGATTGTTGGTGTTGTGATTAAGTACTGGCTTACAGTACCGTGTCGAAAGCAGGGTGTATCATTTTTAGGTACTGACTTGCACATATTGTAATCCGACAGTAGATTGAACTTACACACACCACAACACTATTCATTTCGCACAACACATGTTTCAGACACGGTAAAAGTTTTTTGTAGTTTTCAAAATATGTCCAACTCATTCACTGTGAATTTATTTTTAGGTAAAGGTTGAAAAATAATTGAATTTAAAATTGAGTGATGCAATGTCAAGATTTTAGGTTGGGCCGAGGTTGCGTAATGATTTTATAATTTGAGATACGGTTAAATTTCCAACTCCATTCAACTCCCAACGCCCTGATACTACAAGATGAAGGAGGCAGGGATTACCCAATCCGATAACTCCATAAAACCAGTATATCCAAGTCCAAGTCATTCACTGTATTAAATTTCATTATATAATCAGGTTAAATAACGTAATATTGCTGTGGTGGGCATCTAGTCTGTATGTTTCACGCTTCCGTGATGATCTGGTACGTACTTGAGTGAAACATTACTTTAGAGATGAGAAACTATGTTCCTAAAAACTGCAACATTACAATAATAATGTGTTTTCCTTAAAAATATATAAGTTGTATTAATGTTCTCAAATTTAATAAAATGCATTAGTTAATTTAATTCTGGCATCTCCTATCGGGTTTTACTCAAATGTATTTGAGATTCTCTGTAATATGAAGTGGATTGCTCGAAAAGTACTTGGTTCGTATCCCGGTGGAAATAGAATACTTTTTTGATAAAATTAATTTTATCTATATATATATTTAATTTGTATAAAGCCAATTATTAACCCTGTTTGAATGTGTTGATGTAATTCAATACAACCTTACATAAACTGATTCAGTTTAAGGGGCTACTTTCAATAATAATAATTTATATTGTGGGTTTTTATTATTCATTTATATCAGAAGTTATACACTACATTTGACTTTTTTTTTTAACTATTACTTAGATAAGATCTTTATTCTCAATTAAAACTGATAAACTGAATGTTATTGTCATAATTAAGACAAAATGGCGCAACAACAATATTTATCGATAAAATTGATTTTATATGTATATCTTTCCAATTAATATATTTAATTGATATTTTACAATAATTACCGACGTTCTGCGAACAAATCTCATCAAATTGTTCTAATTAATTAAAAAAGAAATGTGATTTATCACAAGATGAAAATATCCGAATCAGATTTTTATTTGTCGGAAAATATCGCACGTTCCCCAGCGAGTGTCGCGAATGGCCGGCGCGGAAGCTGTGACACGTCAAAAGCCTCTCTGGGCGATGTAATCGGAAGCCGGGCAGGGAAACACTAAAAATAAATTAATGTTGTGATTCACACCAAGTAGGCGCTTTTTTCAACCCAAACAATTCGAATTTCTTTCAGCGACTCGATAATTCGAAGATACTCACTTTTCAATGCGAAATTACGAAACACTGCGAGCGGTGCTTTCATTACAAAAGAAAGGGAATATATACTATTTTATTATAATCGGAGTTGAGGATATCGCGTAGAATTCATTATTACTAAAGGTTTAACGATTTGCTCACTTTTATATCGACACTTATATCGGCGGTGTCTTGCGATGCCCGCGATACAGACTCAGTTATGATAATATACCAAGACACATAATCAAGAAAGAAATATTATTTAAAATACAAATTAAATGTGTCATTTACACATATAAAATCTTTTTTTTTCGAAAAATATTATTAGGAGAAGTTGTAATTATTCAGAACACGGGTCTGTGATATTTTAAATATTAATTAAATATATTAATTAGAAAGATATACATATAAAATCAATTTTATCGAAAAATATTGCTGTTGCGCCGCCGGGATTCGAACCTGGATCTCTTTCCTAACCGGGGAAGGTGCATTATCCAACTATGTTACAACGACAATATTTTTTGCGACAAATTTTATATGTTACCCTTTTGATATTAATACATTGTTTGAAAGAGCCATCTACCTTATTTTTACAGAATCATATTTGATTATGGTATTTGGTATTAGATGTCATGGTCTGTGGAGGTATGTCGCCTCTAATAGTATCATCACCGCCCGGTGATACTAGAAACTTCAAACTTTTTAGGAATTTATCAGGACATAGGTGACCCGCTGGGTAATACTAGGAAGGTAGACAGAAAATAATTTTGCTGTCCCCCTATTCCATCTTTAAGTCGTAATCGTGCTGAGCCAGACTCAAAATCATTATGTCCATATTCTGTCTAAATCTCCCTTCAGGGAGCGTCTCTATGATACTACAAATTATATGGACATCTCTCTCTTGTATATAATTACACCTTGTTAATATCGACTTGTAATTACAATTGTCATTTTTTAATATGTTACTAATTAATGTATCAATATGCTTACAACTTTAACCTAATGTTATGTAATTAACTTTTACTATGTGCTCTTTGTTTCCTAATATTTTGACTTCCATATCTATTTGGAATGAAAGACACTACATAGAGTAAGACTATGCTTTAAGGGTCTTGACTTATCTATCAAAACCTAGGACCTGTCCACAGATGACAAAATGATTCAAAAATGTGACAAAAAAAAATGAATATAGCTTGATGTGACATACAAAGTTTGGCATGTTAACGCGCTCACGGCATTTAAAAGGCTAATAAAAACCACAAAAAAGCCGCTGAAAGTTAGTATAAAGGAGTAATAAACATTTAGATTTTAGCTAAAAAATTAAATATAGTTACATTAGACCCGCATTGCTTTGCTTTGTCGAGAGTAACCACTCTTATAATAGTTCCGGGTATGGGTGGATCCTTTCTACTGACCGTTAACTCACCCAGTACCGACGCCATGTAACAATACTAGTGCGGCCAGCACCCGTATCTCGTAAACCACTCTTCTTACAACTGCCTTCCCAACAACAGCTACAAGAAATTATATAACAAACTGCTATTTAAGAAACTAATTATTTTTTTCTGATCTAGTACGTCGGACAGAGCGACGCACGACCGAGATAACCAGTTGACCGCACACGTTAACTCCTTGTGTGTTTATTTTAATTGATATCTAATATGTACACGGTATTCAAAGAATTCTTCTATGCAGCCACATTTCAAATGCATATAGGTAACATTTATACGTAGTAATGAGATAAACACGGTGATCGTGATCGTGTTGGGATGTGAATATATCACCCACCCTTTCCCGGAATCGTTTTAAGACTTGTTTACTCTCATTTCGATTCGTCATAATTACGTATTTTATTACATTCAGTCACAGGCTGGCTCCGGTGTCATCTTACCAGAGCCACACCTGTACAATTTGACGTGAGACTCGTTATCGCATTCAATTCAGAAGGCAGCCAGAAAGATGCTATAGAAATCATACACCTCCGAAAGGGGAGGGTAGATGACACATTTATGTGTTGCTGTCGCAGAACTCGGTCACAGTCCGGCAGAAATTCACCTTGTCCAGGTGGCAAGAGGTGTGAGGGAGAGCCATTACAATGCTCCGTTAGGTCTCTCTTCCAGGCATCGCCCATCCCAGCAACCCCCAGCGGAAGACCCACACCCTAATAAATACCCGGAAATGTCCGAGATTCCTTTCATTTCTTAATAGGTCCGATGATCCTTGTAATCCCGCAATCATGATCATCTCACGTGCATCATTCGTAATCCCAGTCCCAGGAGATGTGCTCCATGAGGATGCCTGCCTCACCTGAGCGCAGACACCACGGTTCACGGACAAGTCCTGAGTCGAGAAGTTTACTCATAAAATACCCATGACCCGAGATCATCTGCATCTCGTAGTTAATTTCCTTCATAGTTAACTTTTTTCTTTTCCTTTATTATACAGCACAATTATTACATTTGGTCATTATTACATTCAGTCATAAACAGACGTAAGTTGGCTCCTATATCATCGTGCCATACCTTTACAATATGTATCAATTTGACGTGAGACTTCGGCTGACTATTGTCGTCTGAACACTGTCGGTATTCGGCGGGTCTGTGAGACGATTAAACTTGCTGTTTTAATTACGTTGTTGAATTATTTAACCCTTCCCAAACCATTCAGTAACACAGGTCTACCATCATAATTAAACCTATAATATTTCGGTAAATGCATGCAACATTAAATTCATATTTTAGATAATCCTAAAGAAAATATTAGCACTTAGTTATGACTGGTAAAAAACCAATTATGAAAAGGGAATCGTACAAAAACAATTATTATGCGTTGTAAAATTAATACATTGGTAAAAATACCATTTGTGATATGAAAGACAGAGATCACACACTATTTTGACAGTGAAAAGAACAACAAACACACAAATATAATTGTCTCTTTCTCACTAATTAAATGACGAGAGATAAGAAGGAAGGACACATTGTATATGAATGCTCTAAATTATGATATTAATCATTTTTTCAAAATTGAATGCTCAATATTTAAAGTAAATTTTTGCCATTAAAGCCATTTAAGCTAATAAAAACATTTACGGTAACACGAGTTGACAGCATGGCTGCATTCGGGTATTTTATATCATGGTATGGTAAAGGTTAAATTGTGCATATTTAAGAATACGTATAAGTATTACCTAATGAATAAACTAGCATCTGAGTATAAAAATGTTTGACTCAGCACGGGCATGGCCCAGTGAGGCTGGCATTATGAATGCGACATGTCGGTATAGTAAATAATAACTATGTATATCTATACATATAATCTTTTTAACTGAAATTTTTTTCATGGTTAAAGTAAGCTGGTTAATATTTTCCGAAAGTTGCGTCATGGGGTAGTATTTCTATCAATATCTAACATTAAAATGTTTCAATGTCTTCAGTACAACACCCGTGCTGTGGAAAATTTCAACCAACGCAAAGAAAACTTGTTTCACAATCGAATACTTCTTAACTAATATAATCTCACTGTCAAAACTGTTTATATTTTCTACAAATCCTTCGTGAACACACACACACACGAAGCTTTTATTTGCGAAACGTCCGTTCCCACGCATTTTTAAATCCAACACGGTTGCTCACCTACATAATATATTATACCGAGTTAAATCATTCATCTATTTATAATTAGACCATCAGCATCCAATACTGTAAAGCATAATACGTCCCGACGCGCTGCGTTTCGTTTCTCCAAAATACGCTTGCAATCCGCATTCTAGAACGCGACGTAACGTTCCATGGGCTCCGTGCACGAGCGTCCCGACCGCCCACAGCTAAAGCTTGGAGCGGAGCGCGCAGGAGAGGTAATTTTAAAATTGGAATCTCGCGATTTAGTCGCTCTGCATACGGCCGGCAGCGCGCGACCACCTCCTTCCAGACAGGCATTTTGTTAGTTATATTTCAATAACACAACAATTTAACTCAATATATTTCAAGTACCTACCTCCGTGCGTTTATTTCGAACGCTACAAAATTTGAATCGTTCGAATTTGAAACAAAAGAAGTTCGCGTAATCGGCGTCAGGGAAGTGTCTTGTTTGGAGCCATTTTCGTGCGTTGACGAGGCGGTAAAATGGGGAAAACTCCCGCTGTTGGAATAGATCTTGGCACCACCTACTCCTGTGTTGGAGTCTGGCAGCATGGGAAGGTGGAGATCATCGCCAATGATCAGGGAAACAGGACGACGCCGAGTTATGTAGCTTTTACCGACACCGAGAGACTTATTGGAGATGCGGCGAAAAATCAGGTAAAATTTCCACTGATTTTTATGTTCATACGTAATAAAAATAGCTTATTCATCTTTCACCTGATATCCAACTATGCCCGCATAATTATGAGTAAAATGATTCATTGCTTTATTATGTTTAATTTACGAAATGCATTGTATTTGACAAGCATAAACATTGATTTTATAAATAAATGAGTAATCAAATACGAATTAAAAACTTCATATTTAAGAATTATGTTCTTGGCTCTGCAATGCTTGCATCTATGTTCTGGATACTTCTTTGGCGAATGTATTTTTGTCTAGACTTTCATATCTGTCTAATCTTTTCTTCGTTTACACTTCTAAGTATGGATTGTGCCTAATGGCCCGTGTCCACGATGATATCTCAATGAGACTTTGATCTCTCGAAAAAAATACTTATCTACTGGATCTGTCATTCAAATCCGTGAGCAAAATACATACGATGATCCGACAGAAATTTCTCAAATTTTCGATGGTGTCTATTATGGAATTCTTTTTTAACATTTGTAAGTCTCTTTCTCTGGTTAATTTTCCCACTTTTCATTTCCGCCTAGTATTTACTTACTTACCATCACGCCGTTTTCCCGAAGGGGTAGGCAAAGAAGATAGAGCGCGAATTATTATTGAGGCTTCTAACGAGACTATTTTTTATTTATTTTAATATTAGAAGATATAATTCATTTATAAAATAATCAGTAGATATATATATATTTCTTTAAACATATATTTCTTCTCTATGAGAGTAAGACTCGTCTATAGGGGAGTATATACGAGATAATTGATGTTTCAGTTAGTCTGTGTACATATATTTTTTGACTTCAAATACAAATTTATAGTAGTCTGTAAATTTTCTAATTGTTATGGGCAGATTGTTAAAGAATTTGATGCCTTGATAAATGTAGTGATTTTGGGTTGCGGTATATTTTAGTTTTGGAATATCAATTTGGTCTCTAAATCTTGTAAATCAGAATTCATTTTAAAAATTTGAATAATTTAGTTTTTTTTTTGTATATGTCGTGCCATGTACTTCTGGTACCATCAACACTTGCGTCATATATCTTTCTTACCATTCATCCGTTTCATATGACCAAACCGCCTAAGTGATCCTTTCTTAATCTTACTCACTATACTAAGATCAGCTTTACGTTTTTTCCTTATTTTTTATGTACTATATATATAACCTTTCTTTATTTATGTTGAAATAATATAAATGTGCACGAACGCTATTTATAGATGTTAGAAATAAAACACTATTTTACGATCGATTTTTTAAATTAAAACCGCATTAACCGACTATGCTACAGCAGATAGTACTTTCACAAATTTCACAAAGACCGCCTGTTCTGAACAATTGCAACATCACAATAAGAATGTGTTCTCCTCAATAAATGATTTTCTTTATTCAGCGGGTGTTTCTGTGAAATTGGTCATTAAAACTGCATTAGAAAATTTTCGTAACAATTTAATGTACTCACATTTTTACAAGTGCGCTGTCTTTTCTTGCTGTTACAATGTCAAATTGTCATATAAGTATAATGTTGATCATTCCGTGAAGCTAGTAGATATTTAATAAATAGCTTTAGATCGAGCTCGAATTGGAAAAATATTTTCCATGCAGGGGTGGTATGATACATGTAGCTGGGACATGTAACGCGATTTTTTTTTCCCTATTTAATTTGAAAAGTCCCGTAACTTGCTTCATTAGTGAGAATGATAAATCAATTAAAATTATTGAAAACAAGATCAGAAATGTTTACCATATAGCTACTTTAAAATTGTATCTGAAATGCTCAACTACGTTCCAAAAACACATTTAGATTATTTCTCAAAGAAAAATAAATTTAAAACTATTTTCGATATTACATATATATATATATATAACAACGATATTTTTAGCGCCAAATTTACGATCCTATATGTTACCTTTTTGATATTAATACATTTAATCGTTCCATTATTTGAAAGAGCCATCTACCTTATTTTTACCGAATCTCAAATACCTTTGAGTAATCTGATAGCAGACGCCAGAATTATCATAGTTGGATAATGCACCTTCCCCGGTTTGGAAAGAGATCCATGTTCGAATCCCGGCGGCGCAACAACAATATTTTTCGATAAAATTGATTTTATATGTATATCTTTCTAATTAATATATATAATAATATTAGCTTTATTACTCGTGAGCTAGTAAGATATTAAGTTCTCCCCAAGATACAAAATTATAATGTCCATTTTTGTCATTAATTCATATACAGGATGTAACAGACCTAGTCCACAATATTTTACGGGTGGAACCTGACTTAAGTACGAGTCGAAAATGTTCAAGGAATATGTGAATATGTCATCTCAATCATGACAGAGTATTTAAAAAATAATCGTAATTATGCGATCCTTTGCAGTCATGATCTCAATCTTAGAACTTAGGTCTACTGTAGAGCTGCACCGGACCGCTGTAAACAAAGTGATGATAGACAACGTCCGTTGTACGGATAGGGCACAAGAAGAAGAAGAAGAAAATTTCAAATTATATATTGAATACAAAAAATCAAAGGTCAATAAATCAAATTCAAGCGCCTAGACTATTTTTTATTATATTATAATATATATAGTGTAAAAGAGATACCAAGACAAGTGGACTGTATATATGAGTATCATGGCCGACTACTGTTGGATACTGAAAAGAAACTGTACGGCAAAACACTGAAGAAAATCAAAAAAGATAAAGTTTCAAGAGGAGCAGCACAGTGGTGTATTTGTGTTTATCTAATCATTACACATGCATGCAGGGGCGTGCTATGCATACAAGCAAAAAAACTGTGCATCACTAAAAATTCTGGGAAACAAATATAAATGAAATAATTGATTAACATAAACGAAAACATTATTTTACAATTAGCGCCATCTTTGACCAACAGAGACTTTAATTGCTTAGTTCTAAAAACTACCACGACAACTCACCGCTGTACCCATGGCGCTCTTTTGAATTCGCCGCATCAAGCTATTCATATTACTCTGTTCTATCTTTAAGCTAGTGAATTAATAAAGTCATATAATTGGTTATTTATTGAATTGAAAATTTCTTTCGGTTTATCCGTTTTGTATGGAGTCGTTATCTATGCTGTTTTTTAACAGAATAACATTAGAAAGGCTTACAAACTGCGTGCAAATCATTGAAGTGTCTACTTCCTCTTTTACTAATTCGTGAATTTTACTATCTTACTGTTTTTAAAGTGTTAATTTCATAGCTGTTTGCGAAGGTGCATTTGGTGCATGATTATTGGGGAATTATTTGTAGGGTCGTATAAACGGGGGATTTATTATGTCTAAAGACATTGGTTAAACGAAAGTACATATATTGTATTACTTGTATTATATATGATTGTAACAGCATAACCTAAATTTATACATACTGCACGCCACTGCATGCATGCCGTCCTGCCAGAGAACATTTTCACACGTTACAAACGTATGTATCAATAA
This sequence comes from Eubasilissa splendida, assembly GCA_031772225.1. NCBI lineage: Eukaryota > Metazoa > Arthropoda > Insecta > Trichoptera > Phryganeidae > Eubasilissa > Eubasilissa splendida. The sequence goes on from CM062857.1 coordinate 28,849,862, forward strand.
AAAATTTCCTTTTTTTACATTTTCGAGATTTGTTTATTTATGAAGATATCTTCTAAAACAATATATTTATGAAAAAAAATATAGACGAGCCTATCGGTCCAGTAATGAAATACTCGCCTAGTGATATAACGGTCGAGGGTTCGAGCCTCGTTCCAGGAAGCCATCAAGTTAGTTATATTTTCATAACACAAGCGCTTCGCTTAGTTTAAAAATAGTAAGAATATTGATGTGACACGTATTGCACGTCACACCGATAGTTCACAGATTAGCCCGTAGTTCAATAACCCGAGATGACAGACGTGTGTTCATGTCCCACAGTCAAAAACAGTGGCGTAACTATGCCTACGCTTGCATTAAGGTCCCAAAAAGTCCGTAATACAATTTTTTTTTAATCCATCACTGCAAGATATTACAAATATCATATTAACGTGTGAAAACATTAAATGTGTAGGCATAATAGTACCACGCTAATAAAGCAATATTTGTGTCTTTGAGAAAACGGCGTAGTAAATATATTTAGTTAGTTTTTTTTTATGTAAAATGTATAATATATACGGAGGGACCTTTCATCTTGAATTGGGGTATTTTTTTTTCCATCTTGCATCGGCACCCAAATTGTTCAATTACGCCACTGATTTAAAATATTGTACAAGTCATTCATTTGAAAGTGAAATAGGACAGAAACGGATTCTATCACTTTTGAAATGAGCCCCTCAAATGCAAGTCATTTAACTTTAGTACCTACATTAATTATGACTGGACTGGTTGACTGCAATGGATTGCTCCACATCCCGACTGTGTAGTTAGTTATCCATGACTGCGTACGGATCGGAAACCATTCGATCTATTCTCATTTCTGTTTCCAATACATCGATTATGTTACGTGGGTGAACACAGTGCCGGACACATACGCAGCTAAGGTCACGTATGTATCACGGTCGCGTCGATTTGATCGAGAAATATAATTCTTGGAAACGGGACGATGTCTATATCTATCTATATATAATCGAAATATATCTGTATCAGAAATTAAAAAAAATTCCAGTTGCATTGTTGGGGGTGATTTATGTGATTATACATTACGTTTGCTAATTATATCGCCGCCCACATGGCGACGATCGGAAATTGAATTTATTTTAATTTTCTTCCACTGCTCGGTTCGGTTATGGAACGACGGCGTTCGTTCATACGTAGCGTCGTATCATTCGCATTCGCAAATTTAAATTTAAGTCATGACGTGATTGCCACGGTTCAACGTAAAAGAGTTAAACCCTCTGCCATATTACGTCTCCAAAGAATGTCGCAATTTTTTAGCCACATTGCAAAAAGATACTCACTCACCGGGTCCAGTGTGAGGTGGAATATGTGCCGAGAAAATAGATCAGGGGATTAGGTCACGTGGTAGTTACAACTCTTGTCCATGAGAAATGTAAATGACTTTTGATATGGCTGATAATGAACCAAAAATATTGGTCTGAAAATCTGCATAGGTAAGATTCACCTACTTACAGATTAACCTTTACCATACCATGATATAAAATACCCGAATGTAGCTATGCTGTCAACTCGTGTTACCGTAAATGTTTTTATTAGCTTAAATGACTTTAATGCCAAAAATTTACTTTAAATATTGAGCATTCAATTTTGAGAAAATAATTAATACCATAATTTAGAGCATTCTTATTCATTGGATCGTATACAATGTGTCCTTTCTTTTTATCTCTCTACATTTAAGTAGTAAGAAATAGACAATTATATTTATATGTTTTTTATTCTTTTCACTGTGATAATAGTGTATGATCTTTGTCTTTCATATCACAAAATGTATATTTATCAACGTATTAATTTTACAACAGATTGAATGGAAAAAATAATTGTTTTTGTACGATTCCCTTTTCATAATTGGTTTTTCACTAGCCATTCCTAAGCGGCTAATATTTTCTTTTGGATTATCTAAAATATGAATTTTATGTTGCATGTATTTACCGAAATATTACAGGTTAAATTATAATAGTAGACATGTGTTACTGCATAGTTTGGGAAGGGTTTAAATAAATTGGGCATTGGCAAAAAATACGAATGTAGAACTAAAAGTGTTGTAAATGCTGCCAAGGTATTATAAAAATCATTAACTGAATAATTTACACATTTTTTTGAAAACTAATAACTATTTTTAACTGTAAGTTTATACTCTGTTAAGACGCCGCTTTCAATAATAATTCAAATTTTTGCGTTTTTTACGAAAATGTGTGTTTTTATAATTAATTTATACCAGGAAGTTATAAACTAGATTTAACTTTTTTTAAATTATTACTTGCATACAACCTTTACATACATTTAAAACTAATAAACTGAATGTTATTTGTCATAATAAAGACAATACAAGCATTATAAGGAAGACCGCTATCATCAAATACATTTTTCGCGTGTCACAAAATTGCCTTAATATTGGAAAATTCGCGAATACATGAAATATATTTTCTTGTAATATTGATGCCAAGATTACGAAGACAAATGAAAAAAATGTTAAAAATTAATTAATTCAATTTTCAGGACAAATTGTCAATTTTAGACGTTTTTAAAACATTTTGTGTCGTGTTAATATGTTGTATTTTGAGGCTTCAGCTAACTAATCAAGTTTTTGAGGATTTAGCTACAATCAAGTTTTATATCAAAAACTCAATAATTTCTTACTAAATAATATTTATATCGATCCTATTTATGTGGGTTCTTTCGCTTCCATAGTTCATATCGCCGGTCGCATGGATGTCGTTTTACCTATTTTAAGGGAAGACAACGTTTTCTTGAACAAAGTAAATATTTTATATGCGTTATTTTTATGTAAGTCGCAATATATATTACGTTGATATATTACACTGTTGTATTTTAAACATAAACTGTTTGTTTCATAAATACAAATAATAATAATAAATTGAAGCTGTCATAATAATTTTGAATGTAGAACATCGTGTATCATCAGTCTAAATATATATTGGTACTATGTCTGATTTCAAAACATATGTATAACATATACCTATATGAATTAGGTATTCCAATAAAGTATTTAATTTTTGATCAATTAATTCAAATGATAACTCATAATTTATTTAATTCCATAATTTTACTATGAAAAAATCGTGGAAAAGTCTCTAGAAACGAGTTATTTTTGACACATGTATCGAATGCGAGAAAATCAACAATTTTATTGTCGTCTCTTTCTATTCAAACCTTCCTCTCTCGCATGATTTATGTAACAAATAACGTCATTAAGTATTTCTGATTGAATTTAACTATTAGCCTCATCTATGGAAGGGTTGGATAATGCGAAAAAATAGTTCGATATGAATCTCCTATCACTTAACATAAAAAAATCCAAATATCTATCTTTTTGAAATCGCCACATCAGAGCCCTACACTCATCGTACATGACTGCAACACAAACAAGAACACAGCTTCCTCGTGCCAATGTGAATAATTGACACGAGTTAAAGTTATTCGACATCAGGGAGTAATGATCGATGATCATCTTAACTGGAAAGAACATATATTGAACCTGGCTAAACGAATAAGAAAACTAATTTACTTTTTTAAAAGAATACGATATATAATAGACTATAAACTCTTAAGATCGATGTACTTTGCACTCTGCTACACCTTAATTATTTATGCGATTTTAGTTTGGGGAGGAGCAGCAAAACTTATATTAAAGTCGGCTAAAAGAGCTCAAAAGTCAATTCTTAGAGTCATCCTTTTAGATACCCATCAGATCTTATATTTAAAGAGTGGAATGTCCTAGACGTAAAATAAATTTAACTCACTCCTAACAATAAATCATGGCTACAACACAAGACAATCAACGAACATCTACACACCAGTTCCGAAAACAACAAGGACAATAACGTTTCTACGTGTTTTTAGCTCCGAAACTGTACAACACACTTAACACTAACTAGAAATCGTTTACTTCCAACGAGATTACACAAATATGAACTCAACATATGATTCAAACAGAAGCATCGATGTCCAACAATACAATACCTACACTAATAATTGACACACTACATTTTTTTATTTTCTCTATTTTTTTTTTTTAATATTTCTGACAAATCTTTTCTTTCTAATTTGAATTAAATAACACCACAACGGCACGGAAAAAAACTGGCTACCATAACTAGCAAAGTAGCCAGGATAATGCTATATGCATCAGAGGTATTATTATTATTATATATATATATATATATATATATACATGTTCACTTCTGATTTACAAAAAATGTATGTCAATAAAGGTTTAAATAAATTTTTAAAAATTAAATCTTGAGAGCGTATGTAATTTGCAAAGAATTTCTCGAATTTCAAACGGGAAAAATGAAAGCACGCCCGTTATATAATGTTTAATTGAAGTATTCAATGACGTGTTCATTTCGTAAATTTCTATGGGGAAATGTGATTTAATTAACGCCTGTTTCGTTGAGCGTCGCACTTCCCCGAGCCGGTGAACAGGCACTCGTTGTGTATATTTGATAAACAAATAGATCCAAAATACTTATATTCTGCGTACGACACACGCGTACGACTCTACGATTGTATATTTAGGTGTGTGAAACTCGAGACGGGCGTCTCTCCCTCCGGCTGACCTCATTTCGCACCAGATAGGAACCCGATCCTGCGATATGCTGCAACGGTCGTATTTCGTCTCGTATCACGCGACACACTTTTCTCCTGAACTGACTCACTCTCAGACACGCACCCCTATGAATTGTATATTTTAAAGGATTTAACTCCAATGAGTGGCCGATATCTATCAACATTTTTAATAACCAATATGCAGTGTTGTTGCAGGAGTGTTTCGACTTTTAATTTGATTTACTTTACGAGGTACATTATCGATGTGAATACATACATGAAAAAATCAAAACAATTTCCGAACATTCGCGTCCCTGATATTGCATTTTTTTCTAACATCAACCCCAATCGTCGGTATAATTCTGGATTTTAAAATAAAATCCACTCAAGATACGGATTTCACTCCCTTGAAAATATTTTGAAACTCTCAGCTTTCATACACAGAGATTCGTCGTATCTCACGCTCGAACGTCAAATATCATTTTCGTTCGTCAGTTGGGTGATTGTAAATCTCCGCAGCAGCTGTTAAAATGGATTTTTTTTTTGTAATATTGTAACGCCTCATATTAATACCAGTATAACCATAACTTTTCACCATACACTAGTATTGAGTTTTTGTTTCTTTCTACCAATGTCTCTGAGCTGTCATCTCCGGATCAAAACATCATATATATGTATGATATTTCATTATTATAAAACTGTAAGGGCCGGTTGTGTGATCGGTAGTAACTTTTTACTATAGTAAAAAACTTTTGCGAAAATGGGTTGTATGATCGTTAGTAAAAAAATATTCACTACTCGAAAATATATCCCGCAGTAAACTCATCTTACTCTGCGATATCAGTTAAATATGGCGGACTTTTCACACCTGTTCCAAAAGTCATGCGACACATTGATACTTTGAAAATTGCAAATATACGACAATTGATCATTCAAAATCACGCCATTTTAGTGATGAGAGTTTGTCCGATGATGATCTCGTTGTTTAATGTACATTAGCACATAATCCGAAAATCATGATTTTTTTTTTGTCGCGCCTATAGACATCTCATCTATGCTTTGACAATAGTAAATTTGACGTTCGAACAAGCCGCAAACAATTTTAACCACGGGCGTCAGTAAAAAGTTACCATAGTAAAAATCTACTACTGGTCACACGACCGTTTCGGCTTGAAAGAGTAATTTAATTAATTAATTTGCCTAGAATTTATCGAATTTTAAACTGGAAATGTGATAATCCCCCATTTAATATCCACGTTACATTGGCTCACGAGAGAAAGTTTCTTGCAGGGTAATAAATTGACTTTTAAGTTTTCCGTTCCAACAGGTCACTAAATATCCGACACAACGTCCGAGCTGTCGACTAATAATAAATAAAATCAATTTACGCACCTACAGTTCCAACGCCAACTGCCTGCTCCTTTCCAGAAGTGGAACAGGTGGATATTCTTGAAGCTCTTCCAACAAAAATATCACGTATTTTGAAAAATCTGTAATCAATTAGTTTTAACGCGACTTTAAAAAAAAAAAAAAAAACCCCTAGTGGCTCCATTTCCGCGTTTAAACATCTTGATCTCATTTCACAATTTCTCTGTGTCAGAAAAAAGATGAGAATTAGCTTTTCTACAGCATGTTCCGACGATAAATTACATTTATTGTTGGCACTTAAATATCTCGGTCACGAACGAATAAACAGCAGCTTGGAAATAATAACGAGATGACTTGTCACGGTGCAATATGACTGTTTGATTTGGAATCGAAAATATGAACCGTGTGCATATGAACACGTGCATGTGTAATTACAATTACCGACCCGAATGAGTGATGAGAAATTGTGATTGGTATTCGATAATATGAGTGATTGCAAACCGTAACTGTGATCGCAGTTTCATTACTGCACTATATATCACAATACGCGAAAACATCATTTATTTACATTATTAAAATATCATTTGCGTAAAAAACATATTTAAGCATAAATAAGTCATATAAATCTAATAAAGAACGAGAAAATGCTTAAAAAAAATGTATATTTATTTTTCGGGTCAAATTCTCAGCAAATATGCGTAAAACGTTTTGCGGAAAGATGGCGCTGATTTCGCAACAATAATTTTGAAATGCTTATATCTCTAACAAGGCTGAGATTAGGCACATATTCTAGACACAGACTAGATCTGTTACACCCTGTATATGCGGTCAGTTACCGTTCGTATCCAAACGTGTAATTAACTTTGACATTACTACGACAATACGTGTCCCCACAGAAGATATGGTATCCTTACATAATTTACCTTCCCACTGTTGCTAATATTGTAGTATTATACAAACGCTACAACGATTAACGGTATGTTCATATATGGCGTCCAATATTACAGCGCTATCATCTGATGATCTGGCGTGAGTCAGTCCTTTCCCGAAATGGAAATCAGAGGCGTGCGCGGCGATACCTTGTAAGGGGGGGTCACGTATCGGCGTCCGCATAGGGAATGTGCTAAAAATATTGACGCCCCGACCGCGAGACTGTTTCGCGACAGGACCAAATTCTATGAACACCAGCTAATTTGAGATAACAAGTAATTACAGATACAAAAAAGGCCAAATATTATGCAACTGTCAATATGCAGCCTGATGTAACAATGAATCAATATCGTCTTCTATGCATTCCTCCCGGTGGCACAATATATAGACTTTGACGTTTTTAGCTATACACTACTCACGCTTACTGGATACTTTGAACCTCCAGTGCTGACTCACCACGAGTTACAAATGAACGATATCTCAATATCTCTCGCGAGTGCGTAATGCAGTGCGACCGCCATTTTGAAGTAAGTCATTTATAGCGATACTAATTAAATGTATTAATTAGAAAGGTATGCATATAAAATCAATTTTATCGAAAAATATTGTTGTTGCGCCGCCGGAATTCGAACCTGGATCTCTTTCCAAACCGGGGAAGGTGCATTATTCAACTATGCTACAGCTACATTATTTTTGACGACAAATTTTCGAACCTATATGTTACACTTTTTCAACTTGATACATCTATCATTCCATTATTTGAGTAGTCCGATTGAAAAGAGATCCAGGTTCGAATCCCGGTAGCAACAGCAATATTTTTCGATAAAATTGATTTTATATGTAATCTTTCTAATTAATACATTTAATTAGTATTTAAAATATCACAGACCGTCTGTTCTGAATAATTACTACTTCACAATAAGAAAGTGTTCTCCTAATAATTTATAGCATTCTAATTCGTTCTTTCAAAAACTACCGTTTCTGTTTTGGAAATAGATGGATACTGCCTTGTTTGTTGCAAAAGGTTAACTTTTATACCCAAAATTTACGGGTTTAAGAAGTTGCCTACTACATACAGATTTTGCCACTGAAATATAAAATACTTCTCTACAAAATAACATATCTACCGTATATATGGACACTGCCGAATTTTTTTCTATATGCAGCATAAATTAAACTAGACAAACTTTAAAAAGTCCGCATTTACAGTTCTGTCCAGGCCCTCAAATTTTTTAATCTGACCCTGCTTCGCAGAAAACATATGGTCACTGGTGGTCCTTTTATGAGCATGCAATGTGATCGGCGCTGTCTCGACTGTCACCGGCGTAACTGGCGTTAAATTGACCGATTAACTCGTCAGCGGGTTTAGTCATTGCACAAGTCAATACAAATCTAGCACAACTTATTGATATATCTATGAATTGGGCGTCAATTAGTTGGTATAGAATTTGTAGTAGTGTGCGTGTATCTGTGTTTATATAAGATATTTATTATTCACTAAAATGATGGGAGTCACGTCTTCCGCTCCGTTTGATGACATTTGTTACCAAGTCACCGCATATTTATCTCTCTTAATGACTCTTCAATGACTCATTTACACTTTCTTTAAAATATGACGTACTGAAAATGTCACCTTTATTAGTCTTTGTCGGTAGATACTAATATTGTGTATTGTGTAGAAGGTAAATTTTAATTATACATATCATACAAGAACTTGATTTCACTTTTACGGACAATTTTATTTATTTATTTTTGTAGCATAAGTAGAACATGTATAACATATAACTTTACTTCCACGATCCGATCCAAAGGAATCCAGGAGCAAAGCCTTAGGATACTTTTCAGTGCCAAAATTTAATACCAAATTCGCTCAACGAACCTTCTTATTTTGTGCTCCGCAAATATTTAACAAATTGCCACTAAACCTTAAAGGCTATAAAGTGATTGACGACTTCAAACTAAAAATAACAAAGTGGTTGCTCGATGTGGGTAGAAAGCAAAATGAATCTAATTTGTCATTTGTGCTAACCTAACTACCTACACATTTTTGTCTCCAACTATTGTATATTACAGACAACAATATTATAAGTAGTTGTAACCCTTTCTAATGTTATTCTGTTCATAAACAGCATAGGTAACTACTCCATACAAAAGAGATCAACCGAAAGAAATTTTCAATTCAGAAAATAGTCGTTTACATGACTTGAGTAATTCACTAGCTTAAAGACAGAATTAAGTAATGTAAATAGCACGATGCGCCGAATAAAAAAAGAGTGCCATGAGTACAGCGGTAAGTTGCGGTGAGTTTTTAGAATTAAGCAATTCATGTCTCTACTGGTACACAGATAGCACCAGTTGCAAAATAATATTTTCGTTAATGTTAATTCAATTTTTTAATTTATATTTATTTCCCAGAATTTTTAGTTATGCACAGCTTTTTTGCTTCTATGCACTGCACGCCTCTGTTTATTAGGTAGGAGTGGAGAAGTCTTAGCCTATGTGGTTAGAAAATTCCGAGAAGTTGTTATTGTTTTGGCATCAGCGATGTACCTTTATTCTCAAAACGGACCACCTCACTTTTTGATCTCAATACTACATTATTTACTTTTTAACTCTTCAACATTTCGATTTTCAGAGATCATGTGAGGTGTCCAGAATTTGTTGGATGTTGCAATAAATCAGCAGTTTCTCGGAGAAACTGGCGGCTATTTTAGTCAGAGTCTTGGGTGTGCACCGACGTCAGTGGCGACACTACACTGTCGATCCACAAGAATTTTGTGTGGGTGTTGAAAGAACGGATCTGTATATTCCATATGTATTTTATAATAATCGTAAAATATATTTATTTATCGGGGACCCACTAAAAATTTAAAAAAAAAACTACATTAGAAATAGCGCATTCGAAAATTTCGTAAAATTTTTATATGCTCTCACACTTTATGTTTTATTTATTTTAGGCGCCGACCGGGGTACGGTACTTCGCCGAAAAGATTATTATTTTATTTATTTAACATACATTGACTTGTCATACCAAATTTCTTTTCTTGCACACTAGTTTAATTACCCACCCTTTCCCGGGACCGGTTTAAAAGCTAGGGCTCCCTTGTCGGTCCCACTCATCAGAGCTAATCAAAATACGCGACTTTAATACAATAACATATTTAAATTATGCAGTATTTAAAATGAAAAAAAGAAAAATTCAATGTAGTCATTAGCAATTTTCGCAAAATTAAAAATTTGACCCTCCAGCGTCTCTTAAGTACTGTATTCATAAAAAACATATAACATAAATCCATAGAATACATAGTTTTATATATAGATGGAAAATTGCCTTTTTCCCTTCCATTATTCCTCGACTGGGTTTGTCGGCGGTCATCGTTGTTATGTATATATCAGAAGGATTGCTTAAAGTGAGAACTGAGGGTCCTAATTCTCTTCAGATTCTCATGCACGTATAAGAATATCATTAATATTACGCAGCATGCGTGTGAGTATAGGTGTTGATGTTGCGGCCAGAGCAGATTTATGAAATGAAACAGAACTTACTGTCGGTTACGTTTATTGTCGAATGATGCACAAATAAACTTACACTGTTTGAATGTTGAATGTTTGAATGAAGATCACTGGAGGCGGTGCCGAGATATGCGTCCGAGAAGACGGTCAAGGGAAAAGTGAACGCTTCAGCTGGAATCTCGGACCGGTTGCGTCGCGATGCATTGTCGTATAAATTCCGTAAAATGTTGAAATGGGATGCAAAAATTTATGTTAATAGTTAATTGAAAAGTTGGCGTAGTTTCATTTTAAAGGGAAGCAATGTATCGTTGAAAATGTCCAAGTTATTAGAAGAATTTACGGCATCATATTTTGACGTAGAGCGGATCACAAAACATTTTTTTATGTTATTAGTTCTGCCAAAATTTGGGTACTACACCAAGACAAATGGGGAGGGAATAAGCAAATCCTTCGATAGCGGACTGCCAAGAGATAGCGAAAACTACAGCGGCAAAACTCTGTTAAACTTCACCGTCCACAAAACATTAAATTCACGGTGGTATATGAACCAGTGATTCAACACGAAATGATCACCCGAGGACACTTCCTCTCCAAAATTTCGACGGAACAGTGTGTACTGGTTGGGAGTGGGATAAGGGGGTAGGAACAAAACTAAAACTGGTGAAAATAACACTACATTTAACAACAATATTTTTGATACAAGTCATTGAATATATGTATTAATTATATGTTTCACCTATCAAGTTACATAACCCAACAAGTCCTCATAGTGTAGAACTAACTTCGTAATAGTGATATTTATAGTCTTCATTTTGTTCGTGCGGCACCCAGTGATCGAGCTTTTGCAATTTTCTTAGCTATTTTAAACGATGATGACTAACATTTAACTTGTGTGCAAGCCCAGTTGATAATTTTATTGCGGGATGTACATTAAATAAATAATTAAATTGAAACGGATATGCAATTTAGATGCTGCACACAGAGGCAGAGTGGAATTCAAGTTATATTGCCTGAACGCAACGGTTTCTGCTTTATCTCTCGGTCGGATATTCAATATTCGAGCAGTTTTCCGCGGAAGGCCGTTTTTTACGACTTCCCGTTGAAGCCGGCCGCGGCGCTCGCATCGATCACCGGCGGCCGGGCTGCAAATTCACCACATTTTTAATATTGAATAAGAAGAACCGATAATGTTCTATCTACATTTTTAGTAAAATGGCGAGATTTCGCGTGGGAGCGTTGCTGCTATTCTAGGCTTGCCCTCAGCTGTAAACTTGACCGCGACGTGAATGTTTACATTTTTATTTATTCATAAAACAAAATACTTGTGTGTTCAAGTTTTGACGTTTGTAGCTTTAACTTTGTTGTCAAACATAATTGTTATTTTTTTTAAATAACGAACTTTGTTTTTTACACTTTGGTTAATGTGACGTTGACCGGCTTCGATGCCACTATGTTTTCGTCAGGACGGACATACACTAATTAATCATTTTTTATCATAATATTCATTCCCTTCCATCTTGCATCGAGGTTCAATCTGTCATTATAAAGCCTTTGAACCAATAAATTACATTAAACGGGGATAAACACAATTTTAAACCCCATTTAATATGGAGCGACTCACTGACTACGTTACCTCCATAGTTGCCAAGACATTCTAAAATATCATATTTGACTTGTGTTTGAACAGGGGGTTGGAGAAACGAGATGTAGGAAGCGTGAAAGGAATTTAGTAAAGGATTAGAGAACAGGGTAGCTCAAAGGACCGACCAGAACCAGGACCCACCTGAGAGTTGCTCCTTTAGGTATCTGGATTTTCTTCACTGGATCCAAAAGCTTCTGACTTCGTTGATAGTGCGAAGTGGAACGACACACATAATGCAGGATGAAACACAAATCGGTACGCATTGTAGCGAGAAACCGATTACACAATAGTCAGTCTGACAAGCTCGATAGCACGACGTCAATTTCACGGCAGTCTGACGCACTTCGATCAACTCCGATGGTTAAACGTTAACTCTCCGTCAATTTATCATTTCCGCACGGCGGGAAGATGATTCATAATTTTCACAGCCTAACGTACTCAATAGTAACCGGTAACTTCAAATTCAACTTGTCCATAAACTATAGATAACAAAAATTGCAGAAAAGGTCATGTTCAGGGTATACGGGGAGGGAAAGGAACTATAATATGTCTATAACTATAACGTCATGATCCATGAATAAGTTATAAAGATCGAACAACTTGGTTGCAATAAATGAAACATTATAATACTTTCCTACCCCTTGCAGGTGGCGATGAACCCCCGCAACACGGTGTTCGATGCCAAGCGCCTCATCGGCCGCCGCTTCGACGATCCCAAGATCCAGGATGACATGAAACACTGGCCCTTCACCGTCGTCAATGACGGCACCAAGCCCAAGATCCAGGTGGAGTACAAGGGCGAGAAGAAGACCTTCGCGCCGGAGGAGATCAGCTCCATGGTGCTCACCAAGATGCGGGAGGTTGCGGAGACGTACCTGGGAGGAAAGGTAAGAAAATGTTATCAATACATTTATAATAAATAACATAAATAATACCTTCTTACCCATATAAAAATCAATATAAAAAATGTATGGACGTTTTTAAGAACACTTTTTATGACTGAACATAATTATTTTATTATTTGAAGAAAATCCTTCACGTAATAACTAAACGAAACAATTATTTTTATTAAAGGTTAACATAGGAAATAGTTCTGCCAATTGCTTTTTGTTTTTCCCACATCTAAAACAAATTTATGCACCAAAGAACGGCCATGAAATCAATACGTTAAAAACAGTAAGATAGTAAAATTCGCGAATTAGTGAAAGAGGATGTAAACACTTCAATGTTTTGCACGACACAGTTGTAAGCCTTTCTAGTGTTATTTTGTTAAAGAACAGCATAGGTAATGACTCCATTCAAAATAGATCAACCGAATTTTCAATTCAGTAAATAGCCAATTATATGACTCGAGTAATTCACTAGCTTAAAGATAGAACAGAGTAATGTGAATAGCTCGATGCGGCGAATGCACAAGAGCGCCACGACTACAGCGGAGAATTGTCGCGGTAGTTTTTAGAACTAAGCAATTAAAATCTCTACTCGTACACAGATGGCGCAAATTGTAAAAAAATATTTCCGTTTATGTTAATCCAATTATTTAATTTATATTTGTTTCTCAGAATTTTTAGTAATGCACAGCTTTTTTGCTTGTATGAATGTGCAATGTGTGCAACCACAAAAAGCCATGTCGTATATGGCGTTCAGATGGAATAATCTTGCCAGTGTGAGTTTTAAGCCCATGATAGAGAACAGTATTCAGCATAACGATGGATGCTATTCACAGCTTAATTCATTAGTTTATGTTGCTTTTTGCTTATTTGCTCAGCGTTAATGTGTCATCTTGTATTGGTCATAATAAATTAATAATTTCACCAAACTGGGTTTTGAATTTGCTTGACATATCTCCTCTTCCACCGCCTTCAGATTTTCGGTTTGAGCACTCATATCGTCTGCGTAAATAAACTTTTTTATTTCATTCTTAAGTCATTCTTAATCTTAAGAAAGTATTTTTTTTAAATATTATCATTATTCTCGACACTCTCTCGATGAAAATGATCACGTCTTAAAATAGTTCTTGGAGACCCATTCCATAACGACGGTGAAGGTAAATTAAGCATCTAATTATTACTCTCATAAAACATCAGTTTTGTGGGCTAAATGCCAAACATTTGTCCGTCACATTTTCTAGTAAAAATACAGGTAAAAATATATTTCATTTTATTATACTTTCACATAAAATCCGTTACGTTTCTAAAAACAAATACATTAGATTTCTTTACTCAGCTCTTCTATTCAAAACTACCGGTATAGGTCGGCTCAACAAAGGGACAACAATACAAAATTTAAAATAAGGTACGAGGGTGAATTGAAAATAAAATACATCTGATTCAAGTTGTATTTTATTTTTCAAGATAATCCCTTCGAAGCCCAACACACTTGATCCAACTTTTTCTTGTTTCTCTTCTTTCTTATATATAGCTTCGATCCACCTATTCAATCAACCCAAATCTCATTCAGCCATGAATGTTTTAGTTTCGAGAACAGGTGGAAGACCGAGGGGAGCTAAATCTGATGAATACAGTGGATAGGAAAGGATTTTGAACATCAATTTTTGCTGAGCGATTGCACTTGCTATTTCTTTTCCTTGACCATTTCTGAACCTCTACCTAAATTTCCGATTTCAGCTTGTCCAAAACTCTTCTGTAGTATTGGTCTCGTCGATGATCGCAAATTATGTCTTCCTCTTAAATACTTTCAAACAATCGGTTGAAGTTTGGACGCGAAATAAACTATGAGATTTTTTCATAAGAGATGCCCGCGGCTTTCTCAATTTCACGAACATTTATTCGGCGACCTGCCAAAACCGTGTCACGGATCTTATCCACGATTTCTGGTGTGGTAGCCGTTTTTGGATATCCTGAATGTGGGTTCAGCATCAATGTGGGTGGTTTGAATTCCGAAACTCAAAAAATTGTGGTGGAAAATAAATACTATAAATCCCTAAAAACATATTCAACACATACTCTGCGGTGGTGGGTCAGTACCCGGGGGTTTGTATAAATGTGAATTAAGCAACAAATATTCGTTTAATGCTGTTTTCCATCTAGCTAATCTTTTATTAAATATTTTCAAATACTTTGAGACACAAATAAATATTATCGGATGAGATTCAAATGAGTTATTGATAAAAATGTGAAAAAAAAACCCTCAAAAACTGACCTAGATAGTATCTCAGCGCTCACGCTGAGGTATGCGTCCATGTATTTGTTTTGACTTATTTTCGTCTAGCGGTCCCTAGACAATGCTAGTAATATAATTATTTGAGGGACGTTGCGCCTCCCTGTAAGTTTCATGACATTACCTGCTCGGGTTCCGACGAGAAGATCACATGCTCAGTGGATGTTTGTATTTTGGCCGTGTAGGTCGTCTGTTGATGCGTGAGAATATGTACATTATTCGTAATATTTTTTAATTTTTAACTTTAATTTTTTAGCAGAAACATTACGGCACATCATGCCATTTCATTAAATCATATTTAAAATGAAATATCTATAAAAAATCGCCCACAAAACAGGAGGTGGGTCTAAAATGACCCACCACCGCCGGACGTGTTTTGTTTTGACGCACCGGGCTGTAAGTGTTAATATCGTAATGTTAAACGAGTTAATACTTTAAAATTGAAATAGGATTTTGTTTTGTTTCTTGCAGGTGACTGATGCAGTAATCACAGTCCCAGCCTATTTCAACGACTCCCAGCGTCAGGCCACCAAGGACGCCGGGGCCATCGCCGGATTGAACGTCCTGCGTATTATCAACGAGCCCACGGCGGCTGCCCTGGCTTATGGCCTTGACAAAAACCTCAAGGGAGATCAGAACATCCTCATTTTCGATCTGGGCGGCGGTACGTTCGACGTCTCCATCCTTGGCATCGGTGACGGTTCCCTGTTCGAGGTCAAATCCACAGCAGGAGACACCCACTTGGGAGGCGAAGACTTTGACAACCGCCTTCTCACATATTTTACCGACGAATTCTTACGCAAGCACAAGAAAGATATCAAGGGGAACGCCAGAGCTCTGCGGCGCCTGAGAACAGCTTGCGAGAGGGCGAAGAGGACCCTTTCTTCCAGCACAGAAGCCAGCCTGGAAATCGATGCCCTCCACGAAGGAATCGACTTCTACTCCAAAATCAGCAGGGCGAGATTCGAAGAGCTCTGCATGGACATGTTCAGGTCTACCCTCGCTCCCGTGGAGAGGGCTCTGAATGACGCCAAATTAGAAAAGAAGGCCATCCATGAAGTCGTGCTGGTCGGAGGGTCCACGAGGATTCCCAAGGTACAGAAGATGCTCCAAGACTTCTTTGGGGGAAAGTCTCTCAACCTGTCTATCAACCCTGATGAAGCAGTAGCGTATGGAGCTGCAGTTCAAGGAGCCATCCTGAGCGGAGACACGAGGTACTTTTTTCATTCATTAAGTGTAGCCTCTTACTTATAGTAGGTAGTGGTGTTCATCTTCGTGGCACCAGTATACCGCTGTCCTTCAAAGATGATTCTCGAGTTTCGTGTCGTCGGAATAACAAGAATCGTGCTCCGGTAACAATAAGATTTATTCACGACACTTTACAAATAATATATTTACAAGTGATAAACAGATCTATCATATCTATCAAGGCGTAACTCTTTTTATCTCTTTCGCTCCCATCCAATCGTGCCAAGATCTCACATTCATCAACCATAGGTATCACATTAAGCCGCTACTTTCAATGATAATTCAAATTTTCGCGTTTTTTACGAAAATGTGGGTTTTTATTATTCATTTATTTGGGGGTTAGGACTGTGGTTAAATGAAATTTAGCGTGTGTTGAGGTTTATTATGACAATTAAAATAGATATAAATGAATAAATGAATGAAGATGTAGAAGGTGCATGTGTGCATGAGATGAAATGAAGCGATTTGGCGGTCTTGCTCGGCGAGCGCGAGCCGGCAAGACCGCCATTGCGAAACGATGAAACTGGAGAGCCTGCCTGGCGGTGAATGCTCGAGCCCGACTTGTAGCAGCAGCCAGCAGCCAGCAGCGCTGTCGCTAGCGTCGATGCCGACTGAGATGGCGGTAGATTTGAATTCCGATCGCTACATTTATATCAGAAGTTGTACACTAGATTTTACTTTTTTTAAAACTATTACTTAGATAGGACCCTTACACTAATATAAAACTAATAGACAATGTTATTTGCCATAATTAAGAAAATACAATCATTGTAAGAAAGACGGTGACCGTATTTTGCAAATAAATTTTTTGTGAAATACATTTTGCGCGTGCCACAGAATTACCTTAATATGGAAAATTATTGCTTATTGTATCAAAAACGCAATAATTTCTTACTAAATAATATTTATATCGATCCTAATATTTTTTATATTCATTATTAACTTCAGATCGCCGATCGACAGCGGCCGTAATGACGTCTGGTACGCGCTCTCTTAAAAAATGCCGAAAATATATGTTTTCAGGCATATTTTACCCACAGTATGAATTAATATTGAACTTATTCACAACATTAGTAGCAAATTTCATAAACTACACATCTTTTTACCGATTTTAAGGGAAAACAAAAAGTAAACATTTCATTTATATATATATATCTAGGAAGCTAGATGATCTTACCATCCAAATGAATACATAACAATAGTAACGTTTCTATGTAAAATCTTCATAATTATTTCAATGCGCAATCATCCATTTAAAAAATACAATCAGTACAAAAAATAAATAAATCAACCCCTCATTACCATGAAAATTCAAGTAAAGCTTCATCTACCGTAAAAATTATAATTATTTTAAGGCTTTAGACAATCCTCCACAAATTATATTATGATATGAAAGTACACTTTTTTTGCTACAGCTCCCAGATCCAAGATGTCCTTCTGGTTGACGTGGCCCCCTTGTCGCTCGGTATCGAGACGGCCGGAGGTGTAATGACTAAGCTGGTGGAGAGGAACTCGAGGATCCCCACCAAGCAACAGCAGACCTTCACTACTTACTCTGATAACCAACCTGCTGTCACCATTCAGGTACCAATACTTAAGGTTTATTTCGCGACAACTCACCTTCTGTTGACATTATTTGAACGGCACCGATGAACGGCGCTTTGAATGGAATTATAATGGAACTTGCCAACCGAGGCAAGACTATCAGTTCACAATGGAGCCCTGATACTGACACTGATGCTAGATGCACGATCTCTTCTTGCCTATGTCCATGGCTAAGTGTTTGCCTTTACACCTTCTAACCACTTCTACTTGGTTGTCCCGATACTCCTTCGTACTGTAGAATTGTTGTTAAGAATCATTTTAAGTGGTTGATTATTGTCCTGGCCCAATTTAATGTGCTCTTCAAACAATTTATAAAGCTCAAGGCTGGGTCATATCTTATCCGCCATGCACATTTTCCTGTACAACTCTGAAAAAGTGTTCTTTTATTTCTGTCCATAGATCGACACTTGCGTGAGTGTATAAATTGGATTTAGTTTACCTTTAGACTTGATATATAGTATTTTTGATTTATAACATTAATATTTATGTATTTTAATGCCAAAGTGTAAATGAGGTTATCGTTATGACAGAGAGAACTATTTCAGAATAAGACATTTATTAATAATTAAACAAAATATTACATGGATCATTTGTCCGCAGGTGTTTGAAGGGGAGAGAGCCATGACAAAGGACAACAATCTTCTGGGAACTTTCAACCTGACTGGTATCCCCCCAGCACCCAGAGGAGTACCAAAGATTGAGGTAAGCATACGCTCTTATCGCTCAGCCAGCATTTTTGTTCAAAGACATGATGGAAAACTATTATCTAATTGATAAAAATCTTTAGAAATACTGTCATCTTAAAAACATTTATTTTTCACATTAAGATATCGACCCTTTAGAATAACAAGGTTCCAACTAACATTTTAGGCTAATTTGAGTTATTGCGTGTTAAGGGTTCCAAATACATTATTCTTTATTTCTTCTATACACACCAACTCTATTTAACGGATATTAAAGGAAATCGCAAGAACTGAAAGTACCAACTGCATCAGTTATTTATTTTAATTTATGGATCATTATTGTTAATTTACAATGTTTTTATTTTATTTTTAACTTCCCTCATCTCACAGTAGTCATTGATAATACTGAAAATAAGTTAAAACCTTAAAACTGATCATATTTGCATACTCAAAACAAAATATACATTAATATATGTTGAAATTCAGTCAACACTGTTGAGCTCATTATTTCAAAACAGTATCAGTGTCAGGTGGAACCTTGTTATTCTGAGAGGTTGATATGGCAGTTTTACACCAGTTCAATACAAAAGTATTTTCAAATTATCAAATACCAGTTTTTGTATGGACACTATTTCAGATGTTCCGCAAAAAAGCAGAAGAATTAGATGAGAAAATGTGTGACCAAATTTCTGTAGTACAAAATTTGGACGCATTGTAGTAGAACTCTCACAATAGATTTAGGATGGGCCATAAATAGAATAAATTCTAGAGACGACTGTCATTACCCATATGATGCCATAGACAGCAATATCTTTACCCAAATCATGACATGGCACAAACATATTATTATGCCACATTCAAATAACATAAATTCTATTGATAACAATATCTTTACCACAAGGGTCAGTTCTTGGACCTATCCTTTTCATTATCTATATAAATGCTAAAACATTGCAAAATAAGATTATTTGCAAATGATGCACTCATATATATCGCGGGAGACAATTACGCAACTTATTGAATGAATTAAACTATGACTTAAATAATATAGCAATATGACTGAAGAAAAATTAACTAAACTAAATGTAAACAAAATTGAATTCATGAATATTAAAAATAAAAATATATCAATCACACCAACAATTATCGTAGATGGTGAAAGTCTGAAGGAAGTGAATGAAATGAAATATTTGGGAGTCATAATAGATTCATAATTGAATTTATCGCAAAATATAAGATAAGTGACTAAAAAGATTGCTAAAAAAATGTCACTTCTGGGAAGGATCAGAAGATTCATTAGTGCCGAGTCTTGTAAAATAGTATACAAGTCTGTTATTATTCCTCACATCAACTGCTGCAGTAGTATTTTGTTTTTGACTAACAAAGAGGAAATGCAACAATTGTCAGTGTTGCAAAATAAAGCTATGAGAAAAAATAGATATACTCGGATCAGTACAATGCTATAAGATCTGAATATGATGACCGTTAATGAAAAATATATTTTAATATAATGGTATTTATTTATAAAATCCTCAATAAGAAAATATCAGCGGAATTTACACAAAAAAATTATGAAAATCAACATGAGCACAAGCATCATACAGGAGGGGAGGATAGACTGAGACTGCCATTCAGGAAGAAGGCCAAATCTCAGAAATCGATGGATAATTTATAGCGCGATGAAGATTTTTAATGAAATGCCAGTAAACATAAGAAAGTAGGAGAAATTAAATAGATTTAAAATGAAACTGACTAAATATGTAAAAGATAAGAAAATACTTAATCTCGTTTATATTAGAGCATTTGTAAGAGTCCTTATGTATTCACTATGTTGAGAATTAAATAAATAAATAAATATCATGTCAAGAACAAATACAAATAAAAAAAGCAAATAATGTGTGTCAAAATTCTCTGCTATTTTTATGCATAATGATAACTATGTATATAAACGATGCTCTAAATTAATATTGAATCTTTTGAATTCCAGGTAACATTTGACCTTGATGCTAACGGTATCCTTAACGTGTCAGCCAAGGACAATAGCACCGGCAAATCAGAACGCATCACCATCACCAACGACAAAGGCCGCCTATCCCGAGAGGAGATTGACAAGATGTTGTCAGAAGCTGAGAAGTACAAACAAGAAGACGATAAACAGAGGGAAAGGGTGACGAGCAGGAATCAACTCGAAGCGTACATCTTCAGCGCTAAACAGGTCAGTACTTTTGTTATATTATTGATGGTATTAGAGATTACATTTTTTATCACAATACTAGTAATAAATTAGTTAATGCAAAGACAATATACCAGGTTACCAAAAAAGTTTGTGCAGTTATTGTAAGAGAAAATTATAAAAAAAAATTATTTGTTAAATTAAACCTCATTCACATTCTACAATTCATTTCCATCATGACACAAATTTATAAAATCTTTTTTTATTGCAAAAAACTGAGCCACTCCTGCCAACAGGCAATAAACCTGAAAAATGTAGTTGTCCAATATCAAAAAATGTGGTAGACACTCGGAGTAATGCCCCGCGAATATAGTGGATGAGGAGGAATCTTCAAGCTGACAAATTATCTCATTAGAGATTTGTGCAGTAAACAGTTTAACATTCTTGTAGAAAAATTTAGCACTTTCTGCCGATTAATCAGTTCTGTCTATATTTAAAATACCTTTTTGAGTTGTACAAACTAGACTTCAGCCATGATAATTTGGTCTGTAGTAAGAATCTCACAGTTGACAATACCAATAGTGTGTAAGTGTACTTGTTGAGTTATACAGAGTAGACTTTAGTCATAATAGTTTGGCCTGTAGTAAGAATCTCACAGTTGACAATACCAATAGTGTGTAAGTGTACTTATCGAGTTGTACAGAGTAGACTTTAGTCATAATAGTTTGGCCTGTAGTAAGAATCTCATGGTTGACAATACCAATAGTGCGTAAGTGTACTTATCGAGTTGTACAGAGTAGACTTTAGCCATAATAGTTTGGCCTGTAGTAAGAATCTCATGGTTGACAATACCAATAGTGCGTAAGTGTACTTATCGAGTTGTACAGAGTAGACTTTAGCCATAATAGTTTGGCCTGTAGTAAGAATCTCATGGTTGACAATACCAATAGTGCGTAAGTGTACTTATCGAGTTGTACAGAGTAGACTTTAGCCATAATAGTTTGGCCTGTAGTAAGAATCTCATGGTTGACAATACCAATAGTGCGTAAGTGTACTTATCGAGTTGTACAGAGTAGACTTTAGCCATAATAGTTTGGCCTGTAGTAAGAATCTCATGGTTGACAATACCAATAGTGTGTAAGTGTACTTATCGAGTTGTACAGAGTAGACTTTAGCCATAATAGTTTGGCCTGTAGTAAGAATCTCATGGTTGACAATACCATACATAGAGTGCCGAAGAAAAATAGTATTGTATTCAATAATTTGGAGCCAACCAATGACAAGGATGGCTTGGTATTATAATATAAGCTCCACTTTTCAATATCATGTGAGTAAGTAATTAGTGATGAGAAAAAATGCTACTCTTGACTCGCGGGTGTGATTGTGATTGGTATTCGATAATATCAGTGATGGGAAACTGTGACTGTGACCACAGTTTCATTACTAATACATGTGCGCCACACGATATTACAATACACTAAATAAATATAAAAAACATAAATGAATTATAGATATCTCATAAAGACGAAGCTATTTTTATTATATTTAATGAAAAAAAATGGAAGTATGGGTAATTGCAGGGCTTACAACCTGTCATCGACTGGCTTAAGTGATCACTTTATACAAATATAACGTTCACCATTCTCACCCATTAATCAATCTCCATATCTATCAAATTTTTGGATGTTGTATATATGTTACTATGTGGAAACACTTCGAGTTAAACTACACTATCACCATGTATGAACTAAATTTGATATTCATTTCCCTGAAACAAACATAATTTTGAGCGTATTTACTTGTATTATTCAAATTTCTTTTGTGTAAAAAATAGATTCTAGCATATATAATTATAGTGTATATAATTTAATATCATCACAAAAATATTAAAACCCTTAAAAAATGTGAGATTATTTTGCAGATCAAAATCCGAGTTTCAGGTCAAATGCGTAAAACATTTTGGCAGAATCTGCTAGATGGCGCTTATCACGAATTATAACGTCATTATTTCATGAATATTTTCGTTTCATATGCCGAACAACGGTTCACAACCAAATATAAATAAAATAAAAAATGAATCACGAATCATGATATTCCGATATAGTGAGTGTGACTCAAAGATATCAGTGATTGACTCACGGTTCATGATTTTGAGCTATCACTATATGTAATCCAGAAATGGTTTGTTTAATAAAACGTTTTAACGTGATAAAAGTGAAGAACAAATTAATAATCTTTGAAGCTTATTGTCAGCTGATAATTCACATGGAACCCATTTGTTTCAGCTTCCATGTCTTTCTAAACTGATGTATATGTAAATAAATAGTTTCATCGATGATCGTGTTAAGCATTTAAACAAATTCTTGACGTGTCCTAGATTTTGTCTCAACTGAAACTTGCTGCTGGATATTAACAACTTACTGTCTTACTGGTCATGATGCATCTATAAATGTTTCATCATTGGAAAACAATTTATGAAACCATTTCTGGGAAGTGTCTTTATTAGCTGCATCCTCTACAAAAGCCACTGTTGTTTTAATCATGTAAAAATTCATCATTCAATTTAATTAGCAAGAATGACTTTCGAATTAACAGATATTTTAAGAGACCTCAACTTCACTGAAAAGACGTGCTTATCAAGTTGAAGTGCACTGACTGACTAACGGTTGTTTGCGAGTCGTGCCTTTTGCAAATCACTACAAAACAAAACAAATCTGTATGTAAAATCTCTATTAAAAACTACAATAATACAAACTTTTTGGGTTACCTAATAATTAAGAATACTCTTAATAACTTTTCCTGTTAATTTTTCTGGTAAGAAATCAAAATAAAGATTATAATTCAGTTTTATTTACTGATAAAACATTTTCAAATATATTTTACTTTCCGTTATAAATCTTTATTTCAAATAAAAATAATTCTATAAATCTTCGCTTTAGTGCCTTTTTGTTCTTAAGCAACTTTTTATTTTTTTAAATTTATTCTTTTATATTTCCTTACTTTATTAGTATGACTTATCTTTGTTTAATGCTTTCGTCGTGGATGAAATAAACATGAGCGGTGATCTATAAATCAATACTTATATTTACAGGCGGTAGATGGTGCAGCAGCCGGTAAACTAACCGATCAAGAGAAGTCCCAAGTTCTGGACACGTGCACAGCGGGCCTATCTTGGCTGGAGAACAATAGCCTGGCGGAAAAGGAAGAGTATGAGCACAAACTCAAGGAGATACAATCGGCCTGCCAGCCCGCCATGATGAAGCTGCACCAGGGCGCAGGCGGCAAGGGGGGCCCCACCGTCGAGGAAGTGGACTAATCTACTAAGTGGCCACCCTTATTATGTATTTACTTGCCAAATATTATTTGCACCCACCCTCGAGCTGAGAATCATTGTGTTCTCCTATCCTATTATATTTTTCAAGACTAATAAGGTAATATTGAAGCTATATCAATATTATTATAAAAAAATTCTGTATGTTTGTTGTAAACAGGTGGTTATGGTAATCTTTGTAAAAACCTTCCTGAAAATTTAATTTATTTCTCCTTTGTCATGTTCCGTCTTCTGTTAAAGGTTGGCGATCAAGTATTTATACAAGATGTTTAAAATAACCATCGACATGAGAAGATGCCGCCAAGATAGTCTCTTTCTTCCCCTGCATAATAAATTGTGAGACCATATTTTTCACTGCGAAGAATGTGTCCAAAGTATGCAGCCTTCATTTGTTTTTATAGTTGTCATTAATTCTCTTGTTTTATTCACGCATCTTAGTACCTTTTCATTGGTAATGTGGTCAACCCTAGATATTTACCACATGTCAAACATCTTCAATCTCAACTTCATATAGCATCATGGATATTACATTATGTTTAATGTTATATTACTTTCCAACAGGTGCCCTGACTTTTGACTCAACATTTAAAAGAGATTCTTCATTTTCTCAAATTTTCTTGTCAATCTTTAAATTAAAAATTTAGTGTAGGTTCCATTCTTTGGTTTCATTTTTAGATTATTTTTTACTTGTGTATGCGCTTTCTTTCATTTGATAAAAATAGAATATGTTGTACTTTTATAATTATCATTATAACTATTATTAAAAACAATTCACTTTGTTTTTATTTATATTTGGAATAATTTTTCCCTGTTGAATTTTTTTATTCAAATGATTATTCCTACTGTACATACATATGATTTAAAAAAATCATGTTTTGCACTCTATATCATCATTGGCATTATAGAGATCCTTCTATTCATCTCTATTATGTGACTTGCTTCACTATTCATCATTCTCAAGAGCATATAGGTCCATCCGCACCGACCAACCTTCCCACGGATCTATGTTTTTCATACAACAATTGATGAAAATTTTATAAAATATGCACGTCACTGCCATCTAGACAAAAATTAAAACATTATTAATTATTTCAAACAGTTCATTCCTAGTAGCTTCATTTATTTATACATCATGATTTATTTTTGTATATATATTATTTTATAAATAAACAAAACTTCAATTGAGGAGCACTCTTAAATAAGCTATACTAAATATTTAAAAATTTAAGCTGTCCATATTTTGAATGTATTATTTCTTCACACTAACCAAATGCTTTAGTGTTTTGAATAATGTTATTTGAATGTATTTATGTTATAAGAATTTTACTTTTACAAATAAAAAATAATTAAAACATTTTGTAGTGAGTTTTATAAATATCTTAAAATTCGATTCGATTCCAATCTGAATCTCTTCCAATCCAGCCTTTCAAATAATGGAACGATAGATGTATTAATTTGAAAAGTGTAACATATGGGTTCGAAAATTTGTCATTAAAGCACTGTGTCGGTATAGCATAATCTGTTAATACACGTTCCCCGGATTGGACGAGATCCAGGTTCGAATCCCGGTAGCAACAATAATATTTTTTTATAAAATTGATTTTATATGTATATCTTTCTAATTAATACATTTAATTTTTATTTCAAATATCACACATTTATGTTCTGAATAATTACTTTACAATAAAAATGTGTTCTCCTTAATAATTAAAAAATTATTTAAAAAATCATTTCTTGAATGACTCCTTTAATTTTTAAGACAATTTTGGTTTTCACCTGATAAACACAAACACTTAAAAACCATTGATTCTGTACTGAGAATACTTATCAATAATCTTATTCCAAAGTGATTTATTATTTGAGGTTTCAAACATCATCTATACATCCTAAGGGTTAGTGTCCACAACGCATACACCGAGAGCTGTGGTAAAAGTCTTAATGTGCATACATGTTCCACACAGGAAACAAGAACTGTAGACAGGTGTGGGTCACCGGATCAATCTGGTAGCTCGGATGCGATATCTGCAGGGGTCCAAAAATTGTCATCAAGTGTAGCAGCCAAAAGTCGAATCCCAAAAGGTCCAGTAGGGTAAGCAGGGTCAAGGCGAGGTGGTGGAGAGGAATAACAACACGTAATCTTGAAGAGCGTAACGGCGAGAATGCCTTCTGTGGCCAATGGGAGCGGGCATACAGACCCCGCGCCGCCCAGATTTTAAGGGCAAGCAACGTTTTCTTGAACAAAGTAAACATTTTATGTATGTCGCAATTAAATATTTCGTTTATGTATAACACTGTTGCAATTTACACACAAGCTGTCTGTTTCATGAATAATATGTAATTATGAAATAGAACATATCACCAAACCGCCAACGTGGCGTTTTAAATCGATATTATTAAACAAAATAATAAATTGAAGCTGACATAATAATTTGAAATTTAAAACATTGATTTAAGCGATCATCTAAACATATGTAGGTACTTTGTCTGATTTCAAAACATATTCATGTATGTATATGAATTAGGTACATCGAAGAAATGTTTAATTTTCGATAGATTAATTCAAATGAGAAACTTGGATAAGCCAATAGAAACGAGTTATGTCTGAATGCGAGAAAATCAACAATTTTATTGACATCTCTTTCTATTCAAACCTTCCTCTCTCCCATAATTTACGTAACAAATAATATCATTAATTATCCTAGTCTTAAAAGCATATCGAATTCGTGTATAAATTCTCAAATTTCAAACTGAAAAAATGAAAGCTCACCTGAACTCTTTCATTGTTACAGACCAACATCTTAAATTAATGGATGGATATAAATGGAACAATGTTATAACTCTACTTGAGTCTATTAGCACTACTCGAGTTTCGAGAGAATTGTTTCGTTTATATCCATCCATTATGAAGCTACAAAATTAACGCCTATTCTATTAATAATATCTTAAATTTACTTGAAATATGCGTTCACTTGCGATTTTAGTGTGTTTGACATTTATGAGAAAATGGATAGTGTTCAGCCGGGCACGGTGATTAAATAATACGTGTATTGTTGAAAACTGTTCCATCATATAGTCTAGTTTCAACGTGAACGGCAGTATATTCAAGTTGAAGAAAACCCTCAACTCAAAATGTCAAAATCGTGGACGTGGTTTTGCAAGATTCGATTGAGGTATTTGCGACTTGAGATGTGATTGTATCTATATGTATGCTATAGATCTCCTGGGATAACCGCATTACTAACAAAGAGTTCCTAAAGCTCGTGAATAAGTTAATAACCTGCAATTAATTTGTAAACGTCGAGAACTATACATGCATGACGGGCAGATATGCAAATGGAACTGCTCCAAAAAGTGGTCGAATATTGGTGTTCCACAGAGGAAACAAGACTTGATTCGCCGGTTCGCTCTGGTGGCTCGAACGTCGATGTCTCCAGCGGCGTGCAGGGTCCAGGGGGGTCCAAAATCGTCGTCTAGTGTAACAGCCAAAGTCAAAGAAAATTCCGAGTTCAGTCCAAATGTCACAGCCAAAATAAATAAAAAAAAGCAGGGTCAAAGTGGAGATAAATAAAAACACAGTTTTTCCTTGAAGAGTCCAGCGGTGCGAGATCAGAATGGGAATGTTTTTCTGCAGCCGCTAGACCATTATTTATTTAACACCAAAAATCATTGGGAGTGTAAGACCCCCCGTAAAGCTGGGATCCAATCAGATGGCGAAGCCAGTCCCCTCGCCACCCCGTTTTGGTCCAGCACAGCCACCCTCTGGCGGCCAGACTCCGAAACTCTGCTCATTTTCTCTGTTGTCCCGTCCGGGACGGCAGAACTTGGTTTCCTCCGCTAATTCGTATTTTACCTTTTTATCTCTCAGACATCGCGAGCATTTTATTTACAGATCTTAATCTCCCTCGCGATGCCTGATAAATCTCACATGGGTCGATGGCCCGGGGAATTAATTATCGCACCTTAAACTTAAAAAATCCATTTTTATTACCTAAATGATTTTCAAGGTGCGTAATATTATCTCCGAGCGATCGCCCCTTCCATGCTTTTTTTATTATACAACATTACATGCTCATAACATTTTTCTATCCTAAGTTATTTCACAAAGAAACTTAACAATAATTTGCCCGCTCGCCGGCTGGGCGGAGTCACGCGGCGGCCCGGTCCCCCCTCCACTCGGCGGTCCGCCGAGCGCAGGGGCGTAGGGTTTCCAGTGGCGCTGAGTGCCGAGCGAAATGTTCCCATAAAGCGGGAAAGATGCACTTTCGCGTGGAGCCTATTTCTTAGCCACGATTATCGCATCCCGCGGGCCCGTGGCTGTGCGGAACAATTGGACTTCCAGATAGCGCTTTATTCGAGCCAGCCGCGGTGCCCTTGTGCGCGAATCTTATGTCTTAAACACTACTGGCATACAATTATCTTTCAAATAAAGCCAATACCACGATTTTGATGCGTTTTATTTCATTTTAAAGTTCTATACTTCTAAAAAACATATAATATGTATAATGTGATGAAAATAACATATTACTAGTTTCGTATTTCATATTTCTCATACTTATATTCAATTGTTGACTATTAAAAATGTCACGATTAGTCGACACGTGTTGTAAAATTGACAAATTCTGCAGAAATTAAATTTAAAATTTGTACTTTTGGGCGTATTTATATACTCTTAACGGAATATAAATAATTGTAAACAGCTAAATAATTTATAAATAATCTATATGGTATTTGTATTGAAATATTTCGAAACTCAGTGTGCCAAAGATTGCGAAAAAGGTAATAAGTGTTCCGATATTATATATGTAGCGATCGGAATTCAAATCTACCGCCATCTCAGTCGGCATCGACGCTAGCGACAGCGCTGCCGGCTGCTGCTTTCACAATGGCGGTCTTGCCGGCTCGCGCTCGCCGAGCAAGACCGCCAATTCATTTCATTTCATAAAACACATGCACCTTCTATATCTTCATTCATTCACTGTATTTACTTCTATCTGTCTTCATTGTTTTTGCCATACCATACTGTCACAATAAACAAACCTCACACGCCAATCACATTTATTTCATTTAACCCCCGTTCTAACCCCCAAATATATATATTTTTGTAATCATCGCAATGCGTTTAGACTGCATTTTTTAAAGAAATGCTTTAAGATTAAATTAATCTGTCGTAATAAAATAGTTTGAAAGCATATTTAGCTATAGTTTTTGCATAAAGACATAAAGAAGAAAGAAAAAATTGACACTAAATTAGCTCTCTAGAGTATCAATGTTAATCGTGTCAATATGACAGCCAATTATCCTCTAAATTCTATTTCAGCTAGCAATCTCTTCATTAGATTTAACGATATGATATCTTAATTAGGGTTCTATTAAGATTTAATCACTTTTTAGATAGATTTTGTTCGACAGTATCTAACGTGAAATATCTACATTCCATTTATATTAGATAATGTAAGTAAATTATACAACACGTGCACGTACATTTGTTTGAGCACGCGAGTGTGTTACTTTAATGTACATCATCGCTGGAAATATCAATCGCTATAAGTGTAAATAAAATATGAAAGTAGAAACATTTTGGTTTTTATATTTTCCGAATATTTTCAAGGAAAAGCTGGTTCCCTGACCAGAGAATGGCAACGCCTACAGAATAGCTACATATACAACAATGGCCGTGACTGAAGTAGTTATATATGTAATATTTATATTTTGTGTGTATATGTGTGAACTTTTTTTATTTATTAATATTTTCCTTGGTTTTCCTTTTCATAGCATTATATTTATTTCATAACCTTTAATGTATAACATATGTATTATCTGTATGGCGAATCGGGTTAAAAAAAACCTGATCACGCTGGAATAAACACATTATTATTATTATTATTATAACACTTCATGGAGAAAAATACTATATACTGGCTTAATATCCACTAAAATAACAATATTTCTCTCTCCCCTTATTAGACTCGCGTATTACACCAACAACAACATAGTCGCATTACTTCTCAATTCAAAATCAAAAATAGATAACTTAGAAAAATGCGGGGTTTACGAAATTGTATGCGGAGATTGTAATAGTAAATATATCGAACAAACCTCAAGAAATCTCAACATTAGATTAAAAGAGCATCGTCGTTGTCCTAACTAGTAATAACTTTTCCGAATTTGCGAACCACTACATGGGTAATACTTCTTCATTCCGTCACGCGTGTAAAGGTAATAAAATGAATAATTTTAGAAATTTAGAATTAAAAGAAATTCGAACTCAGATATTAATTTGTTAAACAATATTACATTTTCTAAATTATATTTTCTCCTCTTATTAGTCCCGTTACAACTTTCACCTGTAACTCCGCCTCCTGCCCCTCCTGTCAGTACCTAATCACTTGTATGTCTACCACCAAAACTTTGTCTCCTATATTTGTGTGTATTTTGTTTAATACTTCGATGAGAGTTACTCGGGTAGTGCTAATAAACTCAAGTAGAGTTATAACATTGTTTCATTTATATTTTGGGTAAAATACCCGTTCACAAACATATTTTCATAAATGGATCATGCCATATATCGAACGTAATGAATATTCCGAGTGTTTACGAATCACACCAAGGAAAGGTATCACAAAAATATCAATGCTAAATGAATTGCATGGCGCTATTTTTTTGAGCCCCAGTGCACTGCATTGGCATTGTTACTCCACTGATTATTACTAATACAGTTTTCGTGACAGGTAATCGAAGAATATACATATTCTATATTGAAATATGCACTCTTCGGGATTCTATCATAACCTTTATAAGATATACGTCTTCGTATCTACATATCTTAAATAATAGCGAAAATAAAACACAAGATAAAAGTAAAATTAAAAATGTTGCTAACGCGCTGTTTCTAACGCAGTTTTAGTGACAAATTTTACTGATAGAGTACCTGAAATAAACATACAGGATGGCCCGAAAAAAAGTGAGAACATTTCGTAAAATGTGATATAATTACACCAAAATTAGTTTAACTATATCAACAATAGCTTCAACAGTTTACTAATTTACTTACTTACCTATTTACTTATATTACGTTTTATTTCGACAATTTCCGGTCGCCATCTTTGATTATTAATTTTCCCATTGTTTATATTTGGTTTTTTCAAATTGTTGTCCAGAATGACAAAAATATTACCGTGTTCTGATCAAAAATTTGCGAATTGAAAAACGTCGGGGTGCTAGGAAAATGATCAAAGAGTTTCAAAACAAAGCCTGGAGTACAGCTAGACATTACAGCAGGACGGAACTCCATCTCATACAGCCAAAAATACAATCAACTTTCTTCGTCGTGAGAACGTTAATTTCATCGAGCCAGGCATGTGGCCACCGAACAGCTCAGACTTAAACCCAGTAGATTATGCAATATGGGGTGTTTTGATGATTTCTGATTAGCTAAATATTGTGCAGAAAAAATATTACATTAAAAATTATAATTATGTTTTGAAATAACTCGTATGTCACGAGATGTTCTCACTTTTTTTGGGCCACCCTGTACGTTTGATACATTTGTTTTGTCCCTTGCGTTCATTGGAATATCCATCGCCGACATTGATTATAGCATGACAAAGAACCGTCTAGAAGTATAAAACTATATTATCAGCATTTTACCGCATTGCGTTAAGCATACCCTACTTCCTCAATTTGTAAATATAACATGGTGTGGGCATCTCTAGCAAGCAAGCTTTATGTTAAACATCGTATAAAATGGTTTTATAAATAATTGCACTTAAATATAAAACAATCGCGTAAAATACACGTAAGTCATGTTCCTCCCCAAAAGCGAGTAAATATGTCAAATTTATTATAATAAAATGTACATGTATTTACACGATACATTTTCAGATAATAACCTTAACGATGTTTTAATTCCATTGACGCTAAAAAAATCTGAACGATAAGAATCTCAATGCAGTAAACAGCCCGCGCATTTTTGTATTTTTAATGTTGCTATGATGGTAAATTTTCGCTACATGTATGTATTTTATTATCTTTTGTGTGAATATAATTTTATAATAAACATGTCACTAATGGTGTGTGTACACGGACGAGACTTTCATCTCTCGACTCAGTTAGTCATTTTGCTCTGTGTACAAAATGCAGTAGATGATGGATACTTCATTTTGCGTTCAAGATTAAGTCACGCTTAATTGCTTCGACACGAGTCTCAAAACAAGTTTCAACCGTACACACGTACCATAATAACGTAGTAAAAAGTGTGACGTGAATGTTAATATTTTTACAAAAAAGTTAATATACATGTGCACCATTTGTATACGCTTGTCCATTGTCGTGACAGATGTTTCTAGTTGTTCTCTACACAAACTTAAGAGTAATGTTTCATTAAGAATGTTGCAGCAAATTTTCTTAGTCATTTTTTCATTTATTTTATTAGTTCAGTAATGATAACGGTGATTCGTTTCATTCTCAATAGAACTAAGAATTGAATATTTTATAAAACACTATAAATTCAAAAATCTGAATTTGTAATACAATATTAGCAATATTTCAGGTAAATAAAAATAAAAAATTGTAAGACACGTGGTTCAGACACATTTATCACACCACCACCGCATAGAATATATTTTTCTGATTCGCCCCACCCAACTTCGTATACAAATCTATATTTTGTTTTAGTCTCTTAAATTATCGTCCGATTTTTATTAAGTTCGTGATGTTCATTTATTCTGTGCAAATATTTCTTCTTTGTTCGTGTCCATAAAGATAGTACGTATCCATAACAAAGTTTTTATATATTACACCCCCTTTTATAAATTGCTACGCACTTTTCTAATATGCCTTTATTATCGCAATTGCGTGTCACATTTTATCCAGGTAGCCTCCGAAAAAACATTGATTCTTTATTAAAATGTGTATTTTATAACATTCTACGATTAAAAGCATATTTTCATAAATAATAAGTCTTGAATGTTGAAAAATATTGTAAAGCAATCGAAATGTTCATTTGAAACTTCGCTACATTCATTGTCTACTTCGTAGCTAGAGATATGGCAACATTGTTACCGTTTGATTCGACGTTTGACAGAAACTGACAGAAATCAGAGATCGATTCGCCGTTTGGGTTGCGGTCGGCTGGATTGTTATCAGAATCGAAACAAGATTGTAAAATAGTAAATACGGTGCTTTTAATTAATTAATTTTTGTTCCAAATTGACAACGCTGTGATTAACATAAGTAGTTTGCGCCTTACATACATACATGTTGTGATAGTGTGCGTAGATAGCTTTTGTTTTCGTTTTTGACGTACGATGAAGTCGCAACTTATTTGTGCTCAATTTGTAATACTTAATTAATTGTACAATATATAGTAAAATACCTTGAATTTCTATATTGCGGAATGTCGTGCGAAGATTGTAGAAGTTCATATAAATCGGTGCGGTTTTTAATTAATCTTCTCTAGCATTTGTTTACTGAAATCGCTGACAAAGGACAGGTGACATTGTCCCGTCGGGTATTTCTTCAAGTGAGACCTGAATAACTGTCCAAAATGGTCGAGGCGAGTAAAATGCTGTTTGAGAAGGCGACGGAGGGAATGCAGTGCTGCGATCTGATACACCCCTGGACCGAGGGCTGTGTCGCTGGGACCTCGACCATGCTCTGGAATTCCATAAAAGGAAGTTACAAATTTTACGCTGCTTTATATGTGGTAAGTTGCCGGTTAATAAATCAATGCGACTCCAGTTGTTTTCTTACAAGTATAAATTGGACTCTGAACAAATTAAATTCCAGCGGGTGTTCATGTATGTATTTAAAACCGCCAGCTATCAAATGATGATTGCCTCAATTGATTCATGGCCCATTTCATTTTGTGTTCATTATTTATTATCGACAATATTCCAGCTTCATCAAAAAAAATATTTATCGAAATGTACAAAAATTGTTTAAAATACTTTATTTGCAGTTTGGTTCAATTGAATTCTACGCGAATTATTATTTAAATGCAATTCTGTTTTGTTTTTTGCACAATTCACAACAGCATTAATGAAATAACAATTAATTATTAAATTTGAAAATGGTAAATCTGTGAATTTTTAAACTACTAATTTTATGCAGTATCGCAAATAAAATGCCATAAAATTGTTCAGCTCCAAAACTAGGTATACAGACACAATAGGAGAGGAGAAGGTAATGAGTCAATTTTTATTTTTAAATTTCCTAAACGTAACGCACCAAATGACATTTTTATTAACCTTTTATATTTATGGTAAAAATATGGAAATTTAATTTTTTTTATGAAATATCGACCAGATATAGCCGTAAGTAAGTTTATACTTAAGTATATATTTTTTCAAATATTGAGAATTCTAAACTCTGCCCAATATTCAAATACCATTTATAATGAAATGAAGAGGAACTTGAACATCATTGTTAAGATATCGTCTGAAAATATATTATTAAATGACAATTTCTGTTAATCGATAGAAATAATTAATTCATCTCTCAAATTAACCTGCTTAATACAATTGACACCACCTTGGCAATTATCCTCAATAGGTGTAATAACATCTAATCAATCACTTTGAATTTCATAAATATTGAAGGTATCTTATCCCGTTACATTTCTTCAATTTATAAAAATTTGTTAACTACTAATAAATATCTTTTTTTTTAGTAAAGAAATAATATATCATCTTCAATGCTTTATCATTTACCTCGTTACAAGGATGACGCTTGCCACGATTTCTTCGGTTGGCCGTGGTGATTGTTTAAAGTTTTGGTGATATTACACAATACCACCCGCACGGACTCTTTGAATAATGGAAAAATTGCTCCAATGGCAGGGGTGGTCAGAGACGACTGGAACTCTCCGTTATTTTGCAGTGCTCTTCGTTATTACGTCTTCGCCAGGTTTTATTAAAGAAAATGTGAACAAATTCATTCTTTCAAATATATTAAGAAATATAGGTATCCCAAACAAAAAAATAATAACCGTTGCCAAAGATCTTCCCGTGCTGCCAAAGTTTTTTTTTAAATAAAGATGCGTACTCGGAATGAGCGTCACATCAATATTTTCACTTATGCTATGAAAATAGTACTAACTTGATGGCCTCCTGGAACGAGGCTTGAACCCTCGACCGCTAAATCGCTAGGCGAGTATCATAACCACTAGACCACAAGAATGTCATTGTTTCCTTATTGGACGACAGTTTTCAAATTTACCCAATATTTATCGGTCTTAAGGCAGGCTGCCAAGACACATCACAGCCGTTAGTAGATTATTTTTCTACTTCTCACTGTCCACTCGCTCACATTTTGGCCACCGAGAGTTCTCAGATTCTTATCTGCTCCAACCGACCATCAAAGTCGTTGTCTTCCGACAGTATGTTTTCCCTCTGATTTGAAAAAGATCACACTCTTCAGAGATGCCGAGTCACCTTTGCGGGCAATATGGCCAAACCGTATGAGACCTCGTAGCTTAATGAAATTGGTGATGTTAGATTCACCAAAAAAAGTAATAAAGTGTGTGATCATACTTTCACCAATCTCGCCCACTAGGTCATCTTCCTGAGAAGTGTACGCTCAAAAACAATTTAATATTGCAAATATTTAATCAATTAATTTTTTAAAGCCATTATTTATTAATAGTATAATAAAAAATCAAAAATGCTCTAGTAGGCCCAATCGACCCAATTCGACCGCCGAATAGTTTTTATCAAGCATTGCATCCTGAAAGAAACAGGGCTACAGTAACTCTGCGTGGGTATATATATCAATTGAGGATTTTCAGTGCCCCAATAATGACCCGCCAAGTCTAAATAATCTTTGTCGCTCGTGTTGATTTTTTTCCAAAAGTTGGGTTTGTGAATGTTTTAATGACTTAACACTTTGTTGAGGCGTTAGACGCTCCACAATAAATTGTAATCAACTATTCTCTACGACTACCAAATGCGAACAGACAAATATTTTCCAAACTAAAATGGCGGCCAAACAAAATCGGTCTGGAACATAATATTCACCCTGCTCTAATATAAATAAGATAAAAAATTTACCAGATGGGATCCTAGTATATTCTTCTCTGGTATAAAGCTCGTAGACCATTCTAACAATGTCTTCATTATTGTTTTTCCACCTTTTCTTCAACCTAATTTCCTGAACCTTAGTTAAATTCCTAGTCACTCTAAATAATCGTTCTGATACTTGTAACTCGGCACTTAATCTCGTCTATATATACTGCCGTATTAGTTCAATATCATTATATAAATTGTTTAATATATACAAGTTAGCACGTTTTTGTATCTTTAAAATACCCATTCTGCTGTACATGTATAAAATATTCATTGACAATCCCAATTTTTTATCAAAATCATGACCATTTTCTATCAAATGATTAGCAAATTCTGAAAATCCACTATTGTTCAAACATCTCAAATGCTCCCTTACTCTTATATTAAAATTTCTACCCGTTTTACCAATGTAAAATGCAGCACAATCCTTGCAACTAAGTTTATAAACACCAGAATTGTTAAATTTATCATCTTTGTCTTTAGAATTTATGAGTAAATTTCCTATACTATTATTTGTATAAAATGCCGGTCTAATGTTTCGTGGTAGGTGTTTAGATATTTGATTCGAAAAGTTATTTATGTATAAAATCCTACGCCAATAATCATTATTATCATTATGTTTTATCTGTGATTTATATAAGAATTGGTTATTATATTCTTTTAATTTATTTTTTAAAATAGTGTCTATCAAACCTGTTTTATACCCGTTATTAACTGCTATTTTTTTAATTGTATTCAATTCAATATTGAAATTGGATGTTGACATAGGAATATTCATTGGTTTAATACAAATATAACATGCCCATTGACGTGTGAGATTTTTTTGTTTTACTTTTTGTGCTCGCAATATCTCTGCTTACAGTCAAATCTCAAACTTCATATAGTGCTGTTTTGGGCTGAAATTTCAGATTTGTATCTGGTCCCCCACCAGAGATATTTTGCCTTGAAAAGTGCAGTTTTTGTAAATATCCAAAATATGAGAATTTTTAGAACAAAAATTTGGTGTGTGAACACAACTAGTTCACACCTCTTTGTAAAGAACACTTTTGACGTGTAGACTCCAACACTTCCTGCAAAAACATCCCTGTGAAGATGAAACTTTTTTATGAATGCATGTAGGTGAAAATGTGTAACAACAATATTGTAGTCTGTTTCTTTCTGAACAGACTGCTTTTAACCCCACGTTGATAAGACAAAGAGGAGCTGTGATATTTTTGTTTCCGCTAACCCTTTACATTGCAAAATATGCTACGTCCTGTTAAACAAATACGCAAAAATCAAAAACAATCAAATTAAAATAATGGTTATTTTGAATTAGCATTAAGTTAGGGTGATTGCACAAAAAATATGAATATATTTAAAAATGGTCAAGCAACCGGTGATGGGACTATTTCATATGGAATGACCCGCACCCGTATGTTGATGCCAACAATGGGGGACCTATATTTATATTGTCCTGCCGTTTCATTTTGGATCTACATATTCTTCATCTTTCGTCAGGCTTATTATCATGTGTGACTTTCGGCACACACATACAGGTCGTCGATTATTTTAATCTATTTATATTTTTGCATGTCATTAGATAGCGATCGGAGTCCGCATTAGCTCACACAGTCAAGAGCGATGCCTGACATTGATTAATGATTGTTTTATTCTATTGTAGTGTATAAAACCTGATTATTATTTATTGATGATAATCCCCGTCAGCCTATTGTGCCATTACTTCATTTGTGATGCAGCTAGTTACGCAACATTAAAGCTACGGTATATCCGCGGTGTGAATGAAGAAAACCCCAAAGGGTCCTACCCTTTCCCGGAATCGTTTTGACAGTTGTTCACTCTCGTTTCGATTCCATTAAATATATATATTACAAAATCTTAAAAGCATTTTTTTTACTATATTTAAAAATTAGAACAGTTCTGGCAGTTGTTATTTATTTGGCAATATTGATATTTTTTTATTTTCTGGCACAGTTGTTACAGTCGGTCATTATCATCATAATACCGTCAATAGATACGCGATCATCTCGATATCTTGGTATGGCGACAATAGCATCCTTGACCTTCCGAATTGATCGTAAATTTTTGATTAAAAAACACCCTCGACAATTGCATACGTCACGCGTTTTAGCACTTGGTTACTTTGATCTGCACGATACAGAGCGCTGTTATAATCGATCCCAAACAAATTATTGAAAAAATTGGACATTGCCACTCAATTCAAACCTTATTATTTTATTTCCTCGCGTTTATGGTAATATCATTTTAAATGGCATTTTTTTGTTTTGTACATTGTTAACATTGACATCAGTTTTATTATTAATTTTGCTTCAAATATATGGCTATTGTATTAAAGATGGAAAAAAAGGCAAAAAATAGCAATTTTTTTTTGTTTGAATTCATAAATTTCTGCTGGTGAACTAAACGATGCTTTTGATCGTGGACGTTCTTCCTCAGTTGATAATAAAGACACGACAATTCGAATTGTTTTGGTGATCCAACAATTCTGGACCGCTTAAAACAGCTAGGATTAAATGGGTGCCGCACGAATTGAATGAAAGCCAAACAAATATATTTTACGCAATTTTGCTATGAAACGTTGCTTCATCCACCATACTTAACAGACATCTAGATGTAGAATAGATTCTGTAAATAAAAAATTTGTTAGTGAATTTATTTTTTTAAATATTGTTTTACGGACGAAGTAGTAGGCTTTAAATCGAAGGCTCGGCTCTCGGATAGATAACCGCTTGTCTAAGATTGCAAAAGTTATTATCATATATAATGTTTGCATACGTATTATTGATTTTTCACAAGGAATTGTCAAATAGTTTTTTTTTTTTTTTTGCGTCGCTGTTTCTGGAAAATCGCTATCACGTTTATCAGTGACTCGAGTCACGTGTTGAGAGTTGTTTAACCTTGCGGAGCCCCCCCTTCATAGTTCACTTTTTTCTTTTTCTTTATCGTACGGCACAATTATTATATTTGCTCATTATTACATTCAGTCGGGTTGGCTACGGTGTCATCGTACCAGAGCCATAGCTGTACAATTTGACATGAGACTCGTTATCATATTAAATTCAGAAGGCAGCCAGAGAGAAGCTGTAGAAGTCATGCACCCCCCCAGAAGGGGAGGGTAAACGTCATATTTATGTGTTGGGGTCGCAAAAACTCGGTCACGTTCTGGCAGAAATACACCCTGTCCAGGTCGATGCCACAATGCCGCGTTAGGTCTTCCTGTCCACCGCTCTTCACGGCATCGTCCTTCCTAGCTACCCCCAGCGGGAGACCCACACCCTGGGGATCCTATGACCTATTCCTTCTAATATCGTGCACCATTCATAATCACACAGATAATGATTGACCGATATCATAACTTATGGATCGGCACATATGTCGTTAGAATCAGAAGGTTGTGTGTGCGAGCGGCTAGTACCCCTATATATTCCACCTAGCGCTCACGTGTTCTTTTGAATATTATCGCAGAGAGGGTGTGTGTGTGTGTGTGTGTGTGACCAGAGCAGGTTGAACACGAGACAGTTGCTTACAGTTGACAGAAGTTGATCATTGCTTGAGCGCAGTTACAAATAGAAAAAAATATGCAATAAGAAGTCTACCTATTTGCTAGACTTTTATATATCGAAAAATATTATCGTTGCTATCGAAATTTTTTTCAAATAATGGAACGATAAATGTATTGATTTGAAAAGTGTAACTTGTGTGAAAATTTGTCGTCAAAAGTACTGTGTACTGTGGCATATTCGGTTAATGCACCTTCCCCTGATTGAAAACAGATCCCGGTAGCAACAACAATATTTTTCAATAAAATTGATTTTATTTTTATTAATACATTTAATATTATGACTTTAATCCCTGCAAGTTTGCAAGGTCCAAACGTGCGTGCCAACACGCTTATAGCTTGACGTGACATACAAAGTGTGGCGTGTTAACGCGCTCGTGGCATTTAAAAGGTTAACATAAGGCGTACAGGCTGAGAGTTGTCTCCAAAGCATCTCATGAGAGCAAAATCTGTATATTAAAGATGGACTATAAGAGTCTCCATAGAGAAATACTGAATTTACCAGACTCTTGATATAGATCCAATGAAAGAATTTTTCTTTTAACCTTTACCATACCGTGATAATAGATATCCTTAAAGCAACCATCCTGTCAACTCGTGTTACCGTTAAGTATTTAATGTTTTTTTAGCATTTTTAATGAGCAAAATGCTTTTACGAGCTCAAGTGGCTTTAAAATAGTTAATGCCGTATATTTACTTAAAATCTCCATGATATATCTATAATTTGTTTAATAACGGCGCCTTTGTAGGTGAAAATCCAGTAATTGTGTGTTCTTAGACATGTTCAAATATTTCTTATACATAATTGGTTATAGGTGAATCCTACAAATCATTTTTTAAGGTTAAATAAAATATTAATTTTGTATTGTGTGTATTTATGGAAATATACATGTTTAATTGGGGCGGGCAGAGACCCGTGTTACACAGCATGGCTAGGGAAGGGTTAAAATTATAATGTCTACATCAGTTCTCCATGTTAACCTTCGCATGATACCGATGTATGTCGTTTATCGATTTTATGCGCTATGGCATTAAGATTACACCGATCAGAGCTTATCTTTTGACGATACACGATAAACATATACCATACATGATTGAATAATCCTCGAGACATAATTGGTATTGACGGCATAAGTGTATATGGAGGGAAGGGCAGCTACAGGGTGAATATTATGTTCCAGCCCGATGAAACACAATTTCATAATTTGGTTTTTATTTATCGATTATTTGATTTATTACAATTATGTATAGATTACGACATCGGCCAAGTGGCCGCCTCTGGTAGCGGCACAAATGCGTGCTCCTTTAACCATATTTTTCATAACATTCTGACGCACACTTGGCGTGGTATTTCAGCAATTTCATTGCGAATATTGTCCTGCAGCATCGGAATTGTTGTTGGCTTATTGGCGTAGAGCTTTCCTTTCAAGTACCTCAGCAGAAAATAGTCGGGAGCGGTCTAATCAGGTGATCGAGGAGGTCAGTCGATATCACCAAACTTTTTAACATTACCGAAAAATTTCTCGTAAAATTTCAAGCGTAGCTCGGGCTGTGTCTGAGGTGGCACCGTCTCGTTCAATCGACCCAATTCGTTCACCGAGAAGTTTTCCAACATGTGGCGATAGCGATCACCGTTAATGGATACAGCATTATTTAGATAAAATATTTGAAGTTGAAGCGTTAGATGATCCACGATAAATTGTAATCAACTACATTCTACGACTAGTAAATGCGAACAGACAAATGTCTGCCAGACCAAAATGTGCGGCCGAACATAATATTCACCCTGTACTTGAAATAATATATGAGTTACTCCCTAAGGCAACACTTATTTAGGTGTTTACAAACATTGATAGATAAACTTGGATGATATACAGTGTCGTTGCGGGGAAGATCACTCAGAAATGGTGTCCGACAAGATAATATACAACGTTGTGGCATTCATGACTAAGATCTGCCCAAATCCGATATGCAGTGTTGTTGCAGGAGTGTTGTCATCTCTCATGTATCGATATAATGATGTCTTAAGAGCGTGCGGGGTAGTCCTATGTGCATTTTAAAAGGCTCGGTTAATTATATTAATAATTTTAAATACTTATATTGGAAATTTTCAAGATAATGCAAATTCTCACCGTTTCAGAGATGTGTTTGTTTCATACACGTCGCGAATATATTTATTTCGTACGATCATTGTGAATACACCCTGGTGTTCCCCGTAACTCTGTGTGGAGTGTCGACACCGTGGACCCGTGCGTTGGAAATGTGGCGTTAGCGTCGTACGCTGCGTACACTTTGGTCAGCGATACCACGTTGCTAGAAGAGATGAAGACAGCCTATGAAGAAAGGTATAGAATTGGTATGTAGTTGACTTTGAACTGAAATTAACTCGACTGTGTGAGGTTTTATTTCAGAACCTCGACGATGGCACGTGTTACCGCGCCAAAACGTCAGCCATTTACAAAAAAAAGAAACACCGGCTTCGTATACTATATCATCTCAAATAAATTATAGATATCTCATAGAGACGAAGCTATTTTTATTATATTTAATGGAAAGATATGGATATAAGATATTTACCAAATTTTTGGAAGTTGTATATATGTGTAATATGTGGAAACATTTAGAGTACAACTACACTATCGCCATCTGTGGACTAAATTTGATATTAATTTCCCTGAAACGGCGTAGATGTCAACTGATGAGAATTTAATTTCTTTTATATTATTTTTAAAGCAATATTCTTTATCTGTAAATGTTTTTTTAACCCATTATATATACTGGAATGCGCCAGAAAAATCAATACGAGCAATATTTTAATATTACACAATTACTGGATTTAATGGAACGATATGGAAGTATGGGTAATTACAAGGGTTAAATTACATTAAATATAATAAAAATAGCTTAGCCTTTGTGAGATATCTATTTGTTTAATGACGGTGCCTTTGTGGGTGAAAATCCAGTAATTGTATGTTCTTGGACATATTCAAATATTGCTCCGTATAATTTCATTTCATGTACCCACAAAACGTGGGTGTAGCAACGTATTAAAACGTTAAATTCTTTAATGTTTTTATTTTAATTTTTTTTTACTTAGCTCGTTTGTCAAGTATGTATATTAATTAACATAACCTTCGTACGACGGTGAGAGTGTTTATATCTCCATATAATACAATGATAAACACACTTCATCACGTGATCGTGATGCAGTAATCTGTGCATTCGTCTCGAGTGTTGCACATTAAAGCGGATGTTGATTGTGCACGCGCGTTTGAATAATAATGCATTAAATATATTAATTAAATATATTAATTAGAAATATGTACACGTAAAATCAATTTTGTCGAAAAATATTGTTGTTGCGCCACCGGGATTCGGAGCTGGATCTCTTTCCTAACCGGGGAAGGTGCGTTATCCAACTATGCTACAGTGGCAATATTTTAAATTTAATTTCAAATAATGGAACGATTAAATGTAACATATAGGTTCGAAAATTGTCGCTAAAAATATTGTCGCTGTAGCATAGTTGGATAATTCACCTTCCCCGGTTAGGAAAGAGATGCAGGTTCGAATCCCGGTGGCGCAACAACAATATTTTTCGATAAAATTGATTTTATATGGTATATCTTTATAATTTATATATTTAATTCATATTTAAAATATCACAGACCGTCTGTTCTGAATAATTACAACTTCACAATAAGAATGTGTTCTCCTAATAATAATGCGTTTATTACGTTAAAATTCGTCGATTTAAATGGGTGTCCAAAATAAAAAATACACTCATAAATTATAAAAATTATGATAATAATTATACTGGGTTCAACGCCCCTTACTGCTCTATATTTTAGGGATAAATGCATATTTAAAATATGAGTAAAACATGTTCATACTGCACGTGCTTGCCCTATTGTCACTTTGTTTACTGCGGCTCGGATAAGCTCTTCAGTAGACCGGCCAAACCATTCAGCCATGATGTTCTTCTTCTTCCAGGGCCTCGACTTTCAGAAATCTTTCCCTGCATTATGGAGGTGCAAGGTCTCGTACTTCTCCGGATGTCTCATTACATGTCCGAGATTATTATACAGGGTGAATATTATG
This sequence comes from Eubasilissa splendida, assembly GCA_031772225.1. Lineage (NCBI taxonomy): Eukaryota > Metazoa > Arthropoda > Insecta > Trichoptera > Phryganeidae > Eubasilissa > Eubasilissa splendida. The sequence goes on from CM062857.1 coordinate 28,893,904, forward strand.
TTCCAGGCCGATGTTGTTTTTGAATAACTAAGAAATGAAACACAATTTTTTAATTTGATTTTTATTCATCGATTATTTAATTTATTACAATTATGTATGGAATATGACATTGGCCGAGTGGCCGCCTCTGGTAGCGGCACAAATGCGTGCTCCTTTAACCATATTTTTCATAACATACTTTATACAATGTAACGTTCACCTATTTACCCATGCTACCACATCTATCAAATTTTTTGAAGATGTATATATGTTATCATGTTGGAACATTTCAATTATTTATTACTAACTATGCTGTCGCTGTCTATGGATTTTTTTTTTAAAATTTGGTATTCATTCTCATGTAACAGTGTAGATGTCGCTGAAGCTGAGACTAATTTGTCTGAAATGTGGGACTATATTCTATATCAAAAATTTGATAGATGTGGTAGCATGGGTAAATAGGTGAACGTTACATTGTGTAAAGTGATCACTTAACCCAATCGATGACGGGTTGTAAGCCTTGTAATGCCCGAGACTTACATACTTCCCATATTAAAATAATAACTCCGTATCTGTGAGACATCTATATCTTGATGACAACCCCCCAGTAATTGGTCACTCAAAATATTGAAAAACGCACAAAAAAACATTTCCATAAATAAAAATAACAATTTTCAATTTTAAAAACAAAGATAATGTCGGACTATAAACACTTGGTGTGTAAAGCGCCCTTGAAAGTTTTTACAAAAATATTAATTATCCATTATTATTATTATTATTATTATTATACAAGATACACCTGAGCGGGTACGTACGTGCATTGCGTAATACGACCGGTACACACGTGACTGAACCGATTTATGAAAATATGGAAAGACAACGAGTCATCAAAATATTTGTTTTAACCATATCCGTGATATAGAATATTCGTACGCAGCCATGCCGTCAACTCGTGTTACCGTAAGAAATTACATTTCTAAAAATAATTAATGCAATAAATTTACTACAAATATTGAGCATTATATATAATATATATATATATAATACAGTGATACCCCGACTAGCGCGAACTTAGAGTTACGCGTTTGGCGACACTGCCGCCCGCTATATTCAGTGTTTCACTTACTGTGATTGCTAGAAACTGATATCGCTCATGTGGTAGAAGATGTTGTTAATCTTGACAGCCGATTAGATTTGGAAGTCAATGCTGACGATATCGACGAGCTGATGGATTCACTCAGTCGGGAGCTAGCAATCGATGAGCTCATCTCTATGCGTAAACAAAACGACAATGAAGACACTTCAGACCCAATTCCACCAAAAAATCACATGACAATTGAAAGTTTGACAGAAGGTCTCAGCTCAATATGGCTAAAATTTAGAAACGTACTCAAGGCTTAGCAAGAAAAGTCCAAGGTACAATCTTAGGCAAAGAAAACGTAGACTCCAAGGCTACAAAGTTAAGGCTACAAAGCGAGGAATAAAAAAATGATTATCTTGCAACGAAGAAATTCTGCGTGAAAAAAAGAAGACATTGTGTCGTCAGACGAATTTGTTAGATTTTATGAAGCCATCGACATCGAAATGGAGTTTTTTAAATTTTGTATTAATATGTATAAAGAACGGCAATTTTATTAAATATTTTTCTTCTAAACTAGTGTTTTTGTCAGTCCTCGGTCACAATTAAACAAAATTGTATGTATTTATATATGCAAAGTTGTACGCCGACTTACGCGAATTCGAGTTAAGCGATTCTCGTCGGTCCCGCCTATCGCGTAACTTCGAGGTATTACTGTATTATAATTCGGAGCATTCTTCAAGTACTGTATAGGAGGTTGCATTATATAATACAACCTTGCTTTTTATCTATCTTTCTTCAATTAGTGAGAAAGAGACACCATTATATTCGTATGTTTATTATTCTTTTCATTTTGAAATTAATATGTTATTTCTTTCTGTCTTGACACAAATGGTATTTTTGTCAACGGATTAAATTGAAAGATAATTATTTTTGTAGAATTCGTCTTGCATACTTGATTTTTCACTAGTCATTTCTAAGCGTAAATATTTTCCTTCAATTTAAGTAAAATATAAATTGCATGTTGCGTGTATTTGCCGAAATATTACAGGTTTAATTAGAGCGGCAGATCTGTGTTTCTACATGGTATGGGAAGGGTTAATTAATGATATTAAATTCGCATTTTCAAGGTAATTTTAATTAAAAAGAATTACGAAGAAGAAAATGATGTAGCTCGTATTGGGGCCGATTGTGTGTGATCAGTAGTAACTTTTTACCCGTGGTTAAAATCGTTTGCGGGCTGTTCGAACGTTAAATTTACTATTGTCAAAGCACAGACGAGATGTCTATAGGCGCGACAAATAATAAACATGAAACATGTCTATGAATTGTTTCGCCTCTGCGTTCGATATCTGTCACTTTGGTGATGAAATTTTTTCATATTGCGTGCTAATGTATATTAAATAACGAGACGTGACATCTCATCTCACTAAAATAGTGGGATATTGAATGATTACTTGTCGTATACTGCAACATTCTAAGTATCAATGTGTGTCAGATGACTTTTGGAACAGCTGTGAAGGGTCCGCCATATTTAACTATCGATTCTAAAATATAATATAATATAATAGAAAGATATACATATAAAATGCAATACACGTTACCCGGATTGGAAACGATAAGAATGTGTTCTCCTTAATAATATATAAGTTGTATCAATGTGTCCAAAATTGTATATGAATGAATTGTTAATTCTAGCGTCTCCTATCGGTTTACTCAAAAGTATTTGAGATTCCGTAAAAATAAAGTACACGGCTTTCAAACAATGGAACGATAGATGTACCAATTTGAAAAATGTAACATGTAGGTTTGAAAATTTGTCGTCAATGCACTGTATGCTGTAGCATATTCGGTTAATGCACGTTTCCCGGATTGGAAGGGATCCACGTTCGAATCCCTGTGGCAACAACAATATTTTTTGATAAAGTTGATTTTATACTCTACCTTATTTTTACAGAATCTCAAATACCTTTTAGTAAATCTGATATTTTAAAGACCTATGTTCTGAATAATTACAACTTCACAATAAGAATGTGTTCCCCTAAATAATAAAGTTGTATCAATGTGTCCAAAATTTAATAAAAATGAATTGATAATTCTGGCGTCTGCTATCAGATTTACTCAAAGGTATTTGAGATTCTGTAAAAATACGGTAGATGGCTCTGTCAAATGATGGAACGATTAAATGTATTAATATCAAAAAGGTAACATATAGGGTCGAAAAATTGTCGCTAAAAATAATGTCGCTGTAGCTTAGTTGGATAAAGCACCTCCCCCGGTTAGGGAAGAGATCCAGGTTCGAATCCCGGTGGCGCAACAACAATATTTTTCGATAAAATTGATTTTATATGTATATCTTTATAATTAATATATTTAATTCATATTTAAGAATGTGTTCTCCTTAATATTTCATATTTTTTTCACCAGCGGCCAAACGACCCGTTTTCGCCGAATTTTTTTTACTTTGGTAACTTGTTTTTACTAAATGTGACTGGTGATTAGCTAAGTAAGATTAGTGAAGCTCCCGGTGACAGTTCTCTTTCTACGAAATAATAATTTCTCATCCGGGCTTGTGTTCACGACCAGGTCCGGTCGCCGAACGCGGCAAAGACATTTTAAAATAATCTCTCAACGATGGCGTTAAACAGAGATACTTTTTTGACTCGGTACTCCGGCGGCCAGCATGGGCAGAGTGTGATTTTTCGAAAAGCGTTCAGTAAATCAAAAAAAAATGGACGAATTATTTTGTTGTTACAGTTTGCGTGTTGCGTGAATCAGTTTTATTTATGAAGACACGCCGCTGTCACTGGCGGCTAGCCCAGCTATCGCGTGTCAAGAAAAGTTCAACTCTGTGTCGGACACTTTGTTGTTGTTGGCCGAATTTGAAAGGAATGTGAAACATTACCGGAAGTAAAGTGTCAATTGTATCTAGATGGACGCGTGGTATTTTTATTCTGAAGGTACACTATGCTAATTAGAAAGATATACATATAAAATCAATTTTATCGAAAAATATTGTTGTTGCGTTACCGAGATTCGAACCTGGATCTCTTCTAATCCGAGGAACGTGCATTAACCGATCATGCTACAGCATGCAGTAATTTGACGATAAATTTGTTCCATTATTTGAAAAGTTTAACATATAGGTTTGAAAATTTTTCGTCAAAGTACTGCGTGCTGTAGCATAATCGGTTAATACACGTTCCCCGGATTGGAAGAGATCCGGGTTCGAATCCCGGTGGCGCAACAACAATATTTTTCGATAAAATTGATTTTATATGCATGTCTTTCTAATGAATACATTTAATTAGTAAATCTTTTTTTTTGATTAATTTAAATCATAAAAACTATAAGTTTCCCGTCATTTCTGACGGGTTATATAAACTTTTATTATAATTTACCGCTCCGCTTTAAATTTCCCATTAATTTGAAAATATTTTTGTCCGGTTGTCGGGATTTATTGCCAATCAATTATCCGACCACATTAAATTTAGTCACACCGCTGTGTGTGTGTCCTCTCCGCCAAACGTTTACTGCAGCGGCAAATTTGTTCCAGCGTTATTACACTGAAACCGTGTTTTACGACCAGTTCTCACAGCCAGAACTGATGGTCCAATTTTTCAGCCATTCGGCAAAACTATTGGAATTAACTCGTTCATCTGGAATACCGTCGCGTCCAGCGGGAGAGCAGGGTTGAAGATAAAATTCTTTGTTGGCTCGATAGTCATTTCATGTTCACACACACTAGTAAATGAATAGACACGATACGTACGTTTCGTACGAGAATCAAGGATGTAAAATGATTATGAGGTCGAAAGAAATGAAACACAAAATATGTTCAATATAGGCACACTATGGCGGCAAAATCGGGAATGGCATCCCGCCTGCAGAATACCCTGTTTTTATTCAGATGCATAACAATACATATAGTCATATAGGCCGCCGCTGTGACGTTTTACTAAGAATGATAGTCTTTGTTTACCCGAAATCTATCGCACGGGTTTTTTGGCGCCACGCCTATGATTACACCTTTAAATTACTGACACGTGTCTTATCATATCAATTATACGGCGCCTCGCAATGCTGTGCGATACATACATGTATCCAAAGAAACATAAATCCGACGGTTTATGACACATTTATGCAACAGTAAAAGTATTTACTCTTCGAAAATTTAATGTATGTGTAAACAAGACGTGTTTTATATTGTCAGCGTTTAAATCAAGTCATATTTTTGAAAAAAGTCGCGGAGCTCTTTGATTGCGTGAGTGACAACAAAGTGATCACGTGGGTACCGCCAAAATGAACATTTTGGTACAATAATTTGGCGTTAGTTCATGTCTATTTGTTTGGTGGTCTGTGTTCATGTTAATGTAACCCAGCTTGAACAAGTCGATAATTTATGTTTACCTAAGACAGCAAATAGCATAGTTCCAACTCTCTTCGTCCACGACAAGCTTTATTCTCTTCTCGCAAGATGCCCAAAACATTTATGGATTTATAGACGAGTCTGTCCTTGATCTTCAGCTCCTGTAGAACGGAGATATTCGTGCATCTCGCCGTCTCCAGCACCACATCTCAAAAGCATCATTCCGTCTTCTCTCCCTTGCCTTCAGGGTGTATGATTCCACATCGCATACATATCATTCCGTCTTCTCTCCCCTGCCTTCAGGTTGTATGATTCCACATCGCATAGATATCATTCCGTCTTCTCTCCCTTGCCTTCAGGTTGTATGATTCCACATCGCATAGATATCATTCCGTCTTCTCTCCCTTGCCTTCAGGGTGTATGATTCCACATCGCATACATATCATTCCGTCTTCTCTCCCCTGCCTTCAGGTTGTATGATTCCACATCGCATAGATATCATTCCGTCTTCTCTCCCTTGCCTTCAGGGTGTATGATTCCACATCGCATACATAGGTATCATTCAATGCACCAGAGACTACCCAAGCCTGAGCGTGGTTGTTTTGGATTATAGACTCCAATTACCTGACATCATCAGCTACTCGAGTATCGAGTAGTATATAAAATCTTAAAATACTTAAGTTGTTTCCAATGTACCGACATTGCTATTAATAATTAAATTTCATACACGTATAAAATAAATGTGATAGAGTTAACATAATTTACACATTTATTTTAATTTTACAACAATAAAGAAGAAAATGTTTAATAATTCATATTTGTGCGTAGGTTTGTTTAAATAATTCCCGCTGTTGAGAGAACTCTCTCAGTTGCTGTTGACGTCGGTCTTACGTTTTGGTTTATAATTTCCTGGTATTACAGCATATACATTGTTTGTTGCCATTGATAAGACAGATCAGGAGGACACGAAGACACAAAAGAAATTCGTCGTATCCCATTAGCATAGCCGACGATCGAAACTATACAAAAAAAAATCATACGTGACTGTAACCCCTCTTACCCGGCCAGCAAATATGTAACACTTTTTATATTTCATCATTTGGTCGTCCCTTTAGATATCCATCAGATCTTATATTTAAAGAGTACCATGTCCTAGATATAAGACAAATTCAATATTTCCATGCTAACAACATCTCACCCCAGGCAATAAATCATGGACACAACACAAGACAAACAACGAACATCTACCCGCCAGTTCCGAGAGCAACAACGACATTTTATCAAAGATTCTACATGTTCTTAGCTCCGAAACTGTACAACACACTCAGTACCAACTGGAAATGACACAAATATGGACCCAATATATGATCCAATCAGGTAGAGATGAATCAGAAGCATGGCTATCCAACATTCTAATATAACTTATACAATACCTACACTAATAATTCACTAGTCCTACAACACACTCTCACTACATATTTTTTTTATTTCTCTTTTTATTCCTGTCGATGATTTAAATAACACCACAACAGCACGAAAAAAAACTGGCTACTTTAACACAGACTTCAGTCTAGCAAAGTAGCCAGGACAACGCTATATATATCAGAGGTGGAGTCTACTCCATCCCACACAATAAACTACGAGTATTAATTATGTCTTATATATAATATATTCACCTCTAAATCATCTAATAAATAAATAAATTTATAATTTACTCGAATATCGAGTGCATAAAAGATGGCCGAATGGTTTCTGGATCGCAACCACCATCGCCAGTAATTATAGACCCGAGATAATTAAAAGTCCTTGACAATTTCAAGCTCTGCAAGGGGTTGCTGTTCCTGAAAGCTGATTATATCGATCCTTAATCTCCTTGTTTATCTCAAGGTTCAATTCTCCACTTTCTTCAGTGCGAGCGAGTAGTGCAGCCATTTCTTCTTGTGGTATGTCGTTTTTATTCCCTTTTTGATTTCGATTTTTCAGATTATTTATTTTGCTTGTACTGTTATCATTACTGGCGCTGGCCATCGGCTGTTGAACGAGATAATCGAGTGTCGCAACGACCGTTTTGTTTGCCGTGGACGTTGACAGCATTGGGCAACCACAAATCTGGAAAAAAAAATTAACATTTGTCGAGTAACAGTTTTCGTATAATCGAGCATGTAATGATGACCCACGCTTTGGTCTCTTTATACCCTAAATCTGCGAATTAATGTAAAAACTCTTTTAAATACTAATTAAATGTATTAATTAGAAAGATATACATATAAAATTATTTTTATCGAAAAATATTGTTGTTGCGCTATCGGGATTCGAACCGGGATCTCTTTCCAAACCAGGGGAGGTGCATTATCCAACTATGCTGCAGCGACATTATTTTTGACGACATATTTTCGAATTTATGTTACACTTTTTCAAATTAATGCATCTATCGTTCGATTATTTGAAAGCGTAACATGTAGGTTATAATAAGCCCTTGTGCTTGTTGCGGGACTCGTCTCTCGCTTCATTTTCTAGCCTCCTTCATCGAGATATCTTGGGCGCCATACATCCACCAATGTTTCAAGTCTTCAACTTTCTCCGTTCTCCAGTTTATTTATCAATTTATCACGTAACATCCTCGACGAGAACTGAGAGTTTCTTAATTTAATCATGCTATTTATATTTGTTAGATATAATTGTTTCTTCCCGATTTTTGTAATTTAAATACACTACTAAACGCAATAAAATTACGATAGGTAAAATTATGACTGACTATCCATATCCACAAGTAATTGATAATTTGACAAAATACATCATTCTCACACTAGACTTTTCGCCACCACAGGCAAGATTGTTTTTTTTCGCCCTAGTCACTCGAGTGAAGATGATGTTTTCAATTTTTATAAAACCATCCCGATAAATTGGCCTCCCTCTAAATCGGCCGCCCGTGTGTCACACACACACGTTAGGGGCTGTATTTTGAAACTTGCCCGAGGGTGGGGCTTTTACCAAAAAAAATACGTTCTGGACACAAGTGTTGACTGCTTTATCGGGAAATAACTATGATGTTATTTATTGGATCGTTTATACCGGAATTATTTTTATAACCCACTATTATCGTTTTGCAATTTTGCCCTTGATTTGGGCGCCCGCTCCGCCTGTGCGTAACGCCGGCGCTATTATCACAGTTGATATTATTTGCGAGGTGACATGTCAATGTTGAGAGAACTACGTTCTTACCCCGGTTATTTGAACACGTGGACGGTTTATTTTATTTTAACCTGTTTTTTTGTCCATGGCCAAATGTACTACAACTTGTCAAACTACGAAACTTATATATATATATATATTTTTTGTTTTACGGGATTTGTTTTGTTCCATATATTTTTAGTTTCCTTTTAGTATTCCTACCTCGTTGCAAGAAATGACGTACGGCTATAAATCAAAGTTTCAACCTTGGATATGTACATGAAATGCTAGCAGATTAGTTCCTTATAAACTGTTTTATTCAGAAATTGAAAATTTTTCATGAAAATTTCATTACATTTTGAATATATTCTCACTTACCGTGTGTTTTATTTTCACCTTTACCGGAACCGGGATGAATGTCAGATTCCTCTAAAACTTATTGAAATAAAACAATATTTTAGAGGTGTTTCGCTAGCGAGCGCTCTACCATTGTGCTATCTCCCCTTATATATTGTGGTGTCAAATTGTCATATAAGAGTATATGGTGCTGATTTAATGTGTTGATTTAAATTTTGATATATTGGGTTATTGTTCAGGACTTCGTCCCATCTTTCAACCAATTTGTCGATGCCTTTTTCTATAAAAAAAAAAAAAAACAGCTGGTCGAGTGCTCCCTGCGCACACCTTTTATCCAATACTCCTTAGTTATACCTGTCCCTTTCTGGCTAACGGGTACCTAGAGATTTTGGGCCGACGGGACAGATTGCTTTTCGAACGCCGATGTGTCAACTCATTATGATTAATAATTGCGTTATTGATATCAAACTTGATATTAAATAGTAGCTGAAGCATCAAAGCGTGCGAGTACAAATACGATACGCAATAACTTTCCATATTAAGGTAATTCTGTGGCACGCGCAAAATGTATTTAATGGTCACCGTCTTTCTCATAATCATTGTATTTTCTTAATTATGACAAATAATATTGTTTATTAGTTTTGTATTAGTGTAAAGGTGCAATCTAAGTAATACTATTTAAAAAAAAAGTCAAATCGAATGTATTACTTTTGATATAAATGAGTAATAAACCACGAAAATATTATTTATTTTTGAAGGACGTCGCCTTTAATAATATTATATTATCAGCTTTTAAATTTTCGCTCCGATCGAGTGATAAATTTAAAAAAAGTCTCGGAGCTATTTGATTGCGTAAGTGGTGCCAAAATGATCACGTGGGTGACACCAAAATGCAAATATTAAAACGAGGAATTTCGTTAATTCATGTCTATATATTTGATATTATGTGTTTGGGCTCCATTGCCTTTTTTGCACTGGGGTCCAATATATTTTTAAATTAACGCTCGGATCGAAGGTCGTGAACTTTGGTGAAATAATAATATATTATTATTATATCGTAAGTAGTGTGAAGATTCTCTTGCGGTTCGCTCTCGCCGGGTCGGGCCGGAGGCAAAAAGTGCGACTTGCACTGTGGACTTCGGACGGTCGTGACGTCTCATGTCTCACATGGCCCTCGCAGTCGCGGACAGATTGCAATGAGTTTTGTAATTTGTACAAAAAAATCTGTAATTACGCGAAGGCGTGCATGGCTTATCATCATTATGATGGGAAATTCATGAAAAATTCAAATTACTACAGCGGAAATACATAGTTCCGCATAATTCCGCTGCTGCACTTTATCGGAAACCCTTGCGTCGCGCCAGTAGGAACCTCCAGATGCTGCAGTAACACCACTTAACCTTTTAAATGCCACATGCCAAACTTTGTATGTCACGCCGAGCTATAAGCAGGAATTAAAATCATATTTTTTAAATAATTTCACCATCTGTGAACGACAGGTCCCAGCTTTTGATGGATAAGTCAAGACCCTTAAAGCCTAGTTTTACACTATGATCAAATAGGGTTGGAAGTTAAAGGGTTAATATTCCACTGCTACAATGCACAAATGCCGCAGTCGACAATTAACCATCAAACGTGACGTACGTTATTGTACTTTAACTCAACTTTACTCATCATATTATAAATAATAATTCATTTTTTATGTCCGATTGAGTATTTGTTTGCGTTAATTGGTCATGTTAGGTTGTACTGTATTGTACAGCTCTCCTTTGTTTGATAATAAGTATTATTTTCAACATTGAAAAAATATAAGTTTTACGGAAACACTGGTCGCGGTCACTAATTCCATCATCTTTTCTGATCTGATCAGTGGCGTGCAGTAGGCACAAACTTAGGTTATGTTATTACCGCCGATACTAATGACTTACACAATTAGTATACTAGGTATCAACATTTTTTTAATTTTAAACCACTTTATTATGCACACATACTAAAGTTGACTAGTTTCGGTTGGACTCGACCTTCTTCAGGACAATAGACTAACCTAAGTACAGATATTAAAATTCACACCGAGGCCTGTGCTCGAGAAAACCCTTGTGATTAATGTTCATCAATTGAAGAAAAATACTGTATCAAGTACCTTGGAATCGTAATAGATAACAAACTCAAATGGAAAGAACATATTACTAATCTCACAAACAAAATAAGGAAAACTGCCTACATATTTTTTAGACTCGGAAACATCTTACACACTCAAATCAAATCACTCAAAAAATGATAATAAAAATTATTCTAAAAAAAAAAGTTTATCAAAGTATACAACTTTTCACAGATATTAGAGTACCAAAAATAGCATATACAAAAAAAAATCAATAATTCAAATTTTCTAAATTAAAAATCAATTAAATTTTAGAAGCTAATTCCGATCTACAAGATATAGAGATCAAATTGATATCCCAAAACTAATCAATATATTTATCAAGGCATCAAATTTTTTAACAATCTCCCCATCACAATTTGAAAAATTACGGACTATCATAAATTTGTAACTGAAGTTAAAAAAATATGTACACAGACTAACTGAAACATAAATTAACTCGTATATACTCCTTATCTATACACGAGTTTAACTCAAAGAAAAGAAACAACTGATTGTTCAAAATTGTATTAAATTTTTAATATTAATTTAAAAAAATATATGTTTAGATATTTAAATAATGAAAGTGTTCTTAATTTTAGTTGAATTATAATATTGATAATGGGTAGATGTTACAGTGACAATAAAACAGTGTTTTAACTAAATTTACAAAATAATCATGGAATTTCACAAAGATTCACCAAAAACATTTGAACAATTATTTAGATAACAGCTTAAGAAGAGAGATCAACAGTATATCAGAGTGGGAATGTTATTCTGTTAAAAAAAATCTCAATTCAGTAAATAGCCATTTATATGACTTGAGTAATTCACTCGCTTAAATACAGAACGAGAGTAATATGAATAGCTCGATGCGTCGAATACCAAAGAGCGCCATGGGTACAGCGGTGAGTTGTCGTTGTAGTTTTTAGAACTATAAGCAATTAAAGCCTCCACTGGTACACAAATGGCGTTAATTGTAAAATAATGTTTTCGTTTTATGTTAATCCAATTATTTAATTTATATTTGTTTCAGGGCGGGACAGAGTATCAGATAGGGGGTGGGGATTACACGGGAACAACTTTAATATCGGCCTATTGGATAGGTTTATTTGGTTATTTAGTATAGTATCTTATTATTGAGTTATTTATTAATTTATAATGCTTCTAAATTGTTGGAGTGTAAACCTATATTCCATTTACAATATTATTTTATTTAAAAAGTATTAATTTCAAAATTGCTTTCGTCTCGCTTCGTTTTCATTTATATAGTTGGCTGTATATAAAATTTGCCCTTTTCTTATATATATAATTTTTTTTAAGTATTTAATGTACTCGTATTATTCTTCTACCTGATCATATTGACCATTGAATCATTACCTAAAGCTTTTAAGCTTCGAGGTTCTCCTTCACCGAGACCTCATCGTCCATTATTTTTTCTTGTACGACAAGGTGCCGCGTTTCATTAGTATCAGGGTGTCTCGTGGCACGTTCAAAGCGCGCCAGTTACCTTATCTTTACGACAATAAAAATATTAAGGATGTGATTATCAGTGGCGTGCAGTAGGTATAGATTTAAGTTATGCTGTTACCGATGATATTATACAATCATATATAATATATGTACTTCCGTTTAAATAAATCCGTCATTTATACGACCCTACCATGTATTTATTTATAATTTTACAGTACTATTAATAGTGTTTTTAAAGTTTAAGGTTTAACGTGAAATAATTCATTCTTACCCATATAAAAAATGTTTTTAATAACACTTTTTATGACTGAATGTGATTCTTTTATTGTTTGAAAATCCTTAACGTAATAACAAAAGCAAATTATTATTTTTAAAATATAGGGTGTTCAGCGGAAAAATTTCAAGATTAAATTATAATTGCTCGTAAACCATCTGGGTGAGATAAGCGGGGGGGGGGGAGTATTGTTCGACGCGCGTGATTTGCGGGATTGCCAGTCGCAATGAGTCACTGGTCGGGAGAGAACCGCGCGTTCGCGATTGAGCAATATTTAAAGTGAGGTGATTCGTCGGTTCGTGCGCGTCACGCTTTTTGTACTCACTTTAAAATTGGAACAGCACGAGCGCTTGGAAACATATTATTATTGACGAAGCACATTTTCATATCGATGGCTATGTTAATAAACAGAACATGAGATACTGATGCCCTGACAACCCGAGGGAACGCCATCAAAAACGTTTGCATTGTCCAAAAACGACAGTGGTGTGCAATTTCTGCCCGAGGAATAATCGGCTCTTAGTTTTTTTAACCAGCGAGAGACAGTCACTGCTGACGTGTATTACCGAATGATCGACGAGTTTTTGGTACCGCAACTGCAGCTGTTTCCCGGGTTCAACAACAGAACACAATTTCAGCAAGACGGGGCCACTCCACACACAGCTAGAGTTTCAATGGAGAAGCTGAGGGGAATTTTTCCCAATAAATTAATCAGCAAGTACGGAGACACACCCTGGGCACCTCGGTCACCGGACCTTACACTGTGCGACTTTTTTTTATGGGGATACCTTAAGTCGAGAGTTTACAGCAACGATCCTCGAACAATTCAGGCCATAAACGAAAATATCCGCCATGAAGTTGCTGCCATTGAACCGACGCTTTGCTCTCGCGTGTTCGCAAATTTAAGAGTCCGATTGCAAAAATGTCTTGAGAGAAATAGACGCCATTTATGTGATATTGTTTATAAAACGTAAAATAAGCATCGTTAAACTACATTTTGTATAAATAGAATATGTAAATAGTAAAATTCGCGAATTAATAAAAGAGGAAGTAGACACCTCAATGATTTGCACGCAGTTGTAAGCCTTTCTAATGTTATTCTGTTAAAAAAAACAGCATAGGTAACGCCTCCATACAAAACGGAATTTTCAATTCAGTAAATAGCTATTTATATGACTTGAGTAATTCACTAGCTTAAAGACAGAACAGAGTAATATGAATAGCTCGATGCGGCGAATACCAAAGAGGGAGGAATACACAAATGGCGTTAATTGTAAAATAATGTTTTCGTTTTATGTTAATATAAGTTTATTTAATTTATATTTGTTTCCCAGAATTTTTAGTAATGCGCGGCTTTTTTTTTTTGCTTGTGTGCACTGTACGCCCCTGGTTATTGTTATCCAAACAATGTTATTTTTTTTAAACAAATGTATGAAATGTCAATATTCATATGATGATGTTGTATAATATTAAAACACGATTGTTGAGATATCGCAAACGGTTGGCGGTGTCAGGTTTGATAATTATTTTTAAAAATTGATAACATACACTTTTTTGTATTGTTTCAGGTGCAAATTATTTTAAAAGGAAAGAAAATAAGTAAACCGTATCTAATTAAACAAGGAAAAGCCTACCTCTTCTCGGGCGCCTTCGGATTCTTCGTCGGCACCTCGTTCGTCACATTCAACTGTTTATTAAGGTAAGGGCATGTGTAATGTATAAGATCACCGGTATTTTGGACACTGAGCCTCTGTATGATGAGTTTTAAAATATCACATTTTTCATTGCGACGAATGTTTCCGAAGTATGCAGCTTTCTTTCGTTTGATAGTTGTTGTTAGTTCTCTCGACTTATTCATGCACCTTAATACTTCTTCATTGGTAATGTTGTCTGAATTTGTAAGGAGTGAAATTACTCGACATGTATGTACATGAAATAAAGTACAAATCATTCAAATGTACAGTTTTTTTTTTTACAATATATGTAACTGATGTTTAAAAATTCTATTTCTGTCTCCGAATTGTTTTATTATCGTGTGCATGGATGATGCGTGTTCTCGAATGTCGCTTATATTGAGTTGAGCGCGGAGTCAAAACTGCCTTTCGTTGTCTATTGTATGTTAGGCAGAGCGGGATGACCGTCTTGCGCACATGCCGACCTTTACCGCCAAATCTCCGAGACGAGAGATCAAAGTCTCGCCTGTGTAGGTACACGTGTCGTAGGCAAGGACAACGAATATGGCAGATGCCACTAATTTAGTAAAATATTAAAAAAATCTTTTTAATATTGATTTCAAGGTCCGGGTAAAATTTTTTAGTAAAGTTTTTTCTTTGGCTTTTGTCTTTCTTTTAAATAATCTATAATAGGTATCTATTATATAATGTAAGTAAAATGTAAATTTAAATTGCTATAAAATATAAAAAGGCTGACAATCAAAGTTCGTAGAATTTTTTTTTTTTTTTTTCATTGCAGGAAGCACTATTCAAAATCATTCACTGTGAGGTTGTTTAGAGCACGCGTCGTAATCCGTTTCACCTCCGCTCGCGACGATCCTTCATTGTCTTTCTCGATTTTGAGGAGCAGACGGGGTCGGTTGAATGAGCGGGTGTTTCTCCAACATTGTGTGACAATTTTTCTCGAAATTGCCATTCGCAAAACAATAGCTGTGCGCGCTGGAGCATCGCCCTGATGTTTGAGCCAGCCAGGCGCGCGTCGCTCGCGCTCGTACCGTTTCATTCCCTCCATATAGAACGACGCTTTACTGTTTTGTCCTTCGGGAACAAATTCCGATGTCGCAGTGTTCTACGAACTTATTTGTCGGTCATGGTAAATGACAAAATTTGTTTTTTTTTTTTTTATCTAGCGGTCAGATGATATATATATATATATTTTATTTTACAAGATATGTATGTACTACTTAATAAATCTAGATGTCTGTTTATTTTATATACAATCCAACACGCTTTGATTTTGCATACTAACTCTTTAGGAACATGCGTAAAATATTACATTGCAGGTGTTTGAGCGCTACATTTTAAAATAATATTTGGTCCTATGTGTGAAGATGATATTTGGCGTCGTCGAGCGGGGCGTCTGGCTTGGGGATGGAAGAGTCCTTGTTCCGTACAGGAAACGAGAATGTAAACAAGGGTGGGGGTGGTTCGCCGATCTCGGCTTCTCTCGACTGGCGATGATGATGATGATTATGAGAAGAAAGAAATGGATCATAAAAGATTTAATTTTATTTTATTTAGGGATTTTGACATTGTAAACTTAATAGAACTAACATAATAAATATTTAACATGTGGTACTATTTATGAAAATCCATTGAAATGTTTAGATGCAGAAGATAAATAAAAAGTTAAAATGGTGGAAGAAAGGGTGAGAAGGTTGCATCTATTATTGCGATAAAGGGAGAGCAAGATGTGTTTATAGGTAGAATGATTGGCCAAAATTGAGATTGTGGTGGTTCATAAAAATAACTCTTTAAGCGTAGTAAGGCTAATGTTGAAAAAGTCCATTTTGTATTTACATGACCGGGTAGGAATGAATTTAGTATGTAAGATGTTCTACTTCTAGGTATGTGGAAGAGTGCGGACTGCCGGGTCGATCTAGATGGTAGGTGGAGAGATATTAATTCTAATCGCCTGGGACAGTCAATATGGCCTTGCAGTAGTTTGAAGAGAAGTGTTCTTTGATGTTCTAATCTAATCTAAAATGGCTTCCCGCTTGCAGAATACCCTGTTTTTATTCAGATATATAAATAACTATACCATATAGTCATATTTGCAAGTATCTACTCAGTAACAGGCCGCCGCTGTGACGTTTTACTAAGAATTGTTTTACTGATACGGATTTTTTTTATACCTTTAAATTACTGACACGTGTCTTTATCATATCAATTATATGGCATCTCTGCTGCGACCTCGCAATTCTGTGCGATACAGTCCTCACATGATGTTCCCTGAACTAGAGACGAGACGGAACATTGGGGGACCTGGCTGTTTTTCGGAGTCGACGATTGGCTAAGCGTGTGGCACAGGGCAGAGAGGAGTGGTAGCCGTGGCCCTCCATTGCCACGATTGGACAATATTACAATTTTAACATTTGTACCTGCGTGTTGAGATTTTGTCAAACTAGACCGGGTGATTATTTGCCCTTTCCAATTAACTTGGCTGACATTTATATTCGCTCGCGCGCCAACGGTGACCTTTACCCGTTTATTATTTGCAAAAGTGATACAAATTTCAGTTGAAAATCAGACAATCGATTTATTCGAGCGGTCTACGTCTTACGGTTTCACAAAATGCTATTTTTAACCAGCGGTGTCGTCGTTTTGCGCAGGCGAGAGTAACGATGTATTACTTTACCTCGCAGCCTTAGCCCTTTCTACTCTGGCGATACTTTAAAGTACCATCAACTTTATTCTAGTCGTATACCTCACTGCGGTGTCAATTCTCCGATGATACTACTAAGTCAACGTAATACTACTAACATTAGTTTTTTTTTGTTATGTTAACATTGCGGCAGGTGAAATGTCAGTTGCGCATTGTTGCAAGGTTAGGTTTGACGCACTTGTATCAAATTTCATAAATTAGATGTTTTTTTATACTGATTTTGAGGGAAAACAACGTTCTTTTGAACAAAGTAAATATTTTATGTATATCGCAATTAAATATTTCGTTTATATATAACACTGTTGTATTTTAAACACAATCACCAAAACGCCAACGTAGCGTTTAAAATCGATAATATTAAACAAAATAATAAATTGATGCTGTTATAATTATTTTTAATTTAGAACACTGATTTTAGCGACCATCTAAATATATGTAGAGGTACTTTGTCTGATTTAAAAACACATTCATATGTATTAATTGGGTACTTCGATAAATTATTTAATTTTCACGGATTAATTCAAATGACAACAGACATTTTTATTTCATTCCATATATCAATATGAAAAAACGTGGAAATGACTCCAGATACGAGTTATTTTTAACACTTTTATCGAATGCGAGAAAATCAACAATTTTATTGTCGTCTCCGTCTATTCAAACCTTCCTCTCTCGCATGATTTACATAACAAATAACGTAATTAATTATTTATCTGATTCTTATGTGAATTGAACTATTAGCCTCATCTTGAAAGCATATGTAATTCGCGTAGAATTTTTCGAATTTCAAACTGGATAAATTAAAGCACGCCCTTAACATTTTTCTACCAAAAATTGATTTTTTCAGAAGTGCTTTAAATTTTACAGGCCGCAACACTAAATACGTTTTCTCCGTTTGCCATTGTTGTCGCTAGCAATTTGTTAACTGTCATATGTGCAGACCTTAGGGGGCGCTACCTATTATCCGTTGGGATTTTTGACATAGAGAAACAGTGGCACCGTTTTATACCATCACATTTTATAGAATATCTTAAATTCTACACCAGTGACGGCAAACTCTCGAGAAAATTAGTAATATGACAATATTTCTAACCATGAACTCCCGACCTCTTGACTATGATCCTCCATTTTTCTCGGCATCCTGCAAATCTTAGTCTGTTCTTGATGTTCAGCTCATGCAGAATGGAGACATTCGTGCATCTCTCCGTCCATGGGATGCGCAACATGTGTCTCCGGCACCACATCTCAAAGACATCAATTTATCTTCTCTTCCTCAATGCATTAAATTCCATACATTTATTCCATTTTAAGTGTTGCTGGGGAGATTCATATTCACCCAACTGACGAACGGAACATCAATAATCAACATACTGACATTTGACGTACAACAAGCGTGAAGTAAGGCGGACTAACTTTATTACTATAAATCGTTAAATAAATTATCGTTTTGTCGTAAACTCATAACAATTTGTTAAATTAGCGCAAACGATTCTGCAAGGAGTGGGGAAACGGGATATAGGAAGGGTGGTAGGGATAGGGAACAAGGGGGCTGAAGAATCAACCAGAACCAGGAAGAAACACGACCCACCTGAAAAATGCGCCTTTGGTATCTGGATTCAGAAAACTATACTTCGTTAATAGCGCGAAGTGTGACACAAGAAGCACAATAGCAAGATGTACTAATCGGCACGCACGGTAGTGAGAAACCGAACACACACAGTACACTCTCCGTCAAACTATCATTCCCACGCAGCAGGAAGATAATTCACGCAATTTTCACAGCCTACCGTACCTTCTCAACTTTCAACTGCTGCAAACCATAAACAACAAAACCACAGGAAAGGGTCCTGTGAATGAGACTATGATCAGTGATTCGTGAATCATAAACATCGAACAAATATCATGCGTAATATTTTTATACCTTATTTTTAATACGTACCATTTTATGGTCCAATCGTGAGACTAGTAAAAGCATCTTGTCATGTTCTTGCTAGCTCATTTTTTTTTTTTATAATTATCATCCCAAATTAAAAAACACCCCATTTGATGATGAATTTTTATATTGAGCTAATTTATAATTGATTATATTTCAGGAAGTTTATATTTAGCAAATTCCATTATTACTCCACCGTATTCCTGCCCTGCTTCCTGGGCGGTGTCGGTATCTTCTTCGAGCCCCCGCACAGGAGGTATCTAGTCATAGACACATTCTTTAATCTGGTGAGTGTCCATAACCTTATTTATACTGAAAATGATTTATTTACATTCCATTTGGTATTCTGATATTAATAATTTCTTTGACACGCAAATTATATTTTTCACATATTTAAACATGCTGCAAGAGAAATTTGTTTATTTTTTTTTGAGATAAACTTCTTATGACCGATACCCAAAACACAGTGATCATCTACCGATGGCTTCTGTTCTTTGTCTCGGTTAACATAAACGCTTATAGGGGGTTAACTCTAACAGTTATATGGTTTCGAAAGGAGTGTGGTTTATGTCGTGTCACCACTGTAGGGGTTGACTATACTTAACTTTGATTTGTTAAGATGCTTAAACAGTATTTGTTGGTTATGAGTATACCTCCTCAGTTTTTATGCGTGTATATGCATGTCGCAGTGTATATAAATGCGTAATGTGCTGGTGAATGTATATGAACTGTGACTAGAGCGAGGATAATTAAGTATAACAAAAATTAGGAATGCTGGCCTTTATTGTGGATCGATTCATGATTGAAAGTTAATTTGCACAATAAAATTAAAGACTGGAAATGCTCGCTGGAGATGGTTCCGAAAAGGCAGGCAGGGGAGAAGTGCTCGCTTTCGCTGGCTTCTCGGACTGGGTCCGCCGCGATGTATTGTCATCTGCATTTGGTCGGTACGGCCATGTATTTGTGTTCAGGCCTCTACACATGCTCTTTGTTTTAAGGGAAGATTTTTAGGCTAGTCTAAGTTTAATATCCATCAACATTGTATTTTCCCCTCCCTTAATGTTCCGTCTATCTGTATATGTATTCTGTCTCTCTCTCTCTTGCACGTGTAATTTTATATTCTATCTCTCTCTTTATGTATATATAAGTGCAGTCTTTTTGTATTTATGATCAGTTTTAAATACGTCCTGACGAAGCTTGAGATAATTTTAGTTGCTCGCATGATATCACAGTCTTTACATATTTTCTACAGTTGGTTCGCAGCATCTCTGGCTAGTTGTATGCGTCTTAGGATTTCCTGCCAGTGTTCGCGATCAGCGTGCCCAATTAAATTGCTTCTTAAACTACCTCACATCCTGCTATGCTAGATGTTTGTTGTGATGCATTAGGATCACTGTATTTAGGATTTCGTCGGTAGTAAGAAGTTCTTCTTAAAAAAAATTCTCTTGCAAAGTGTTTAAAAAAGTCTAACATTTAAATTCAACACTTATATATTTGACTGTCATTAAGTTAGGATATAATTTAACAAGTTGATTTATATTTTTGATATACATAATATACTTTATTATTCATACAGTTTTTACATCATATTTTAATATTAATATTTAATTTTATTTAAAGAAATAATTATCTCTCGTGAACTTTGTAACAAGCCAGTATTAATAAAGGGCTATTTTCGCATTTTGCTTTTTTTTCTTTGGCTGTGTAGTGAAAAGTGTACCTCTCATTTTTATTTTCTTTATTTAACTGAATTTCGATAATTTTTTTTGAACTAGAAATACATGTTCTATACAGGGCTGGTATGATACATGTGTCTGAGACAGGTTTTTTAAATCCTTGTAATCCTAATAATATTTTTGTCGTCTCCAGGTTTTGGAGTACTGGGTGAGGACATTGGAATCAAAAGGTTTTCTGAAAAGAACTCCGCTGAAAGAAACATTACTATTTATGTTCGGCAGTTCGTATCTCTTCTATCTCATGAGACAAGAAAGAGAAAAGGGTCACCGGATGTCACTCTTGTGGTAAATATTTATTTTGTTTTGTTATAATTTTACTGTTATAATGTTTACATTGTGTAGTAATTGTAACAATGTTTACATTGTGTAACAATTGTAATAATATTTACATTGTGTAACAATTGTAATAATATTTACATTGTGTAACAATTGTAATAATATTTACATTGTGTAGCAATTGTAATAATATTCACATTGTGTAACAATTGTAATAATATTTACATTGTGTAACAATTGTAATAATATTCACATTGTGTAACAATTGTAATAATATTTACATTGTGTAACAATTGTAATAATATTCACATTGTGTAGCAATTCTAATAATATGTACATTGTATTATTAAGTGGTGACACATGTACAGCCTCATTGTTAATTTATTCTGTTACGGAGTTTATTTGAATTACAATTGCAGTAATAAATATTAATAATTGAAAATTGCATTTTACACCGACACGCATATTTCTTTGTTTATATTCTGAATTAAACTAAATTAAAAATCATTGAGGCATTTCTCAGGGGCGTATTTATTCCGCACACATTGTTCCATGCATTTATTTACCAAGATTCATTCAAAAAGTGCTTGTTTTTATTTAACTGTAATTAATTATTTATTATTGTAACGTACGTGGGCGAGTCAAAATTGTCTATACTTTTGCCATAACACACCTTCAAGATTGTCATACTGCCTTCTGGTTGGTGCGATCACATGATCAAATTTGATCCCGATTGTGTAATTTATGCAGTGTAAACGTGTCTGCTCCGCTAGCAGTTTGCACCAAGGAGTGATCCGATTTCTCTGGCCAGAGGGTGTGAAACAGGCTGAAAGTGTTTTTTTTTTGTGGATCGAAATGTTTAAAAATGGCCGGACGAAGCAGGACACCCGTCAGCCTCCACCACGGACGACAAGATTCAGCAAACTTGAGAGGTGGTTCTAGCGATTAGGCAAGTTACCATCGGTGAGGCAGCGTCTTCTTTGAATATCCGTCATGGTTCTGCCCATCAAATCATCCACGACGATCTTGGCTTCCGTAAAGTCTGTGTTAATAAATTATTGAATGAAAAATGTTGATAATTTTTGACTTGCCTTCGTATATACTTTTTTTTAAATTTTGTAAATTCAGAAATAAGTTTATTCAATTATGTGTATGGCATTTGAATCGAAGACCTTTGTTCGATCTATATGATCTATGGATCGCCGTACCCGCGTGTGAGCGCGACGTTTGCGGATATAATGGTTTCTAACCCATTACCTACCTGATTCCCCCCTCCACTTTATACCTCTGAGTACGACCTTTTCCTGTGTACTGTCTATGGTTTTAGACTAGTTCAGTTAACTTATTAGTTATCATCCTTCCGTGTGGAATGATGAGTTGGACTATGTAGTTGACGGCCTGCTATCAAGCTCATAAGACTTTGTTACCCTATTATCATGTGATCGGTTTCTCGCTACCGTGCTTGCGTGGTGCGGGGGTAAGGTTGTTGTGCAGCGGGGGTAAGGTTGTTGTGCAGCTAGAGAAATCACAAGACCTGTGGCTACAGTGAAAGAAGAAATCCAGATACCTAAAAGAGCACCTCAGGTAGATTGTGTTCTCCCCGGTGTCTGGTTGGGCCTTGAGCCCCCCTGTTCCCTATTCCTGTTCGTCTCCCTAATTCCTTTCACCCATATCTCTTTCCCTAGAGCGATCATCCGGGGTCGGCCGGAGATTGTATGCACAACCTTCTTGCAGTTAATTGAGCCATTCATTCCCATTCTCGCTTTGGTTTCCTTCCTGACTTCGACCTCATCATCATCGTCAGCATTGAGAGAATCAGAGATTGGCGAATCACCCTTGTTTTATCTCGTTTGATCGTACTCCTGTATGCAATGATTGTGAAACTGACAATTTTCTAGCAAGGATACCTGGGTATGAATAATTAATGTGTAATTCTGTCTGTTGTCGCAGGTTCTTCACCCCGCCAGACGTGAACAAAGAGCCGGGTTCGAACAATGGATACATAGGGAATAAGGCCAACGTAGCTTCCCTATACTGTCCACACTCTGGGAATTGTTTAGATTATGTATTGAAGGTAATCACTGCTAATTTTAAAAATTATTGTAATACTCGTCAAAACTATTTATAAGAAAGTAACATTTAATTGTTTCTTTATTATCTCCTTTGCAATATTAATATATGTACTATTCTTCATTTTGTTTACTGCATCCCGGAAAAGCTCCACAGTAGACTAGCCAAACCGTCGCCTTAGGTTCTTCAGCCGTGGTGTTCTCCTTCTTATTTCATTATATTCATACTTCTCTGGATATTTTAAATACTTATTTAGAGCATTCTTCTGTAGATCCACATCTCAAATGCTTCAAGTTGACTTATAATTTCATCAGTAAGTGTCCATGCTTCTATTTCATAAAATAAAATCGAGAACACATAGCATCTGACCATTCGCATTCGTAATCTAATTTTATACAGTGAATTAATTCAACAATTTTATTTAGAGTAAGTTCACAGAGTAATTTGATTTTATTAGTGAAATTGAAATTATTTGGAACATGTCAACACCAAAATCCTCTTATTAAGCAAAATATCATTACTTTATGTATTTTGGGTGCTGAATACAAATCTAGAGTCCAAAATCTTCCACTATACACATTTTAGAAAAAAAATTATGATATTTAACAATTTATTTATTTCAATATCTTGGAACTGTCCTTAAACTTAACTTAACATTAACTTCTAATTTATATTGTTAATGTTAGACAATATAATTACAACCCTGGTGTCGTCAGCACACCTGGCGCGTTCACATTCAAGTCCAACCAAGAGGCACTGATAACTCATTCTAGATTTAACGATTTAATTACTTGGACCTTCCGAAAACAAAAGCTGAGAGTCTCCAACAGTAAACTCTTCTCATAAATGAATAAAAGTATTGTATGAAAAAAGATACGATCAGTAATTTTATTTTCAGCAGCTTGAAATAGCTGGACTGTCTCTTTAGATTCTCCACGTCCTCTTCTGTTAGCAACAATGAGATGCCAAAATATTGTAATTTCCGGGTTTTTATTGTTTTCTTGGATATTTGTTTCCTGTCCATATTCAAATCGACTCATGCCATCGTTATGTGACCCAATCAATCCTAAAAATGTTTTGAAAACCTCTTAACATTGTTTGCAGTTCACAATTTCATTCAATATACGAGTCCAGGGAACGTGTAATATTGTATCATATCTCGTTCACAAAATTTAAATTAGTATCATGGCTAAATGAATAGGTATTGTTGTTGTTTGTAGCGTTAACTTTGTAGTTAGACATAATTTAAAATTATATTTATATTTATCTTTGTTTAAACCACTGTGGTTTAAATATAAATACAATTTTAATCATAAATATGGTACGTAAATCCAGGATAATCATGGAAATATTGTTAATAAAAATGAACATGTTAAGCCGATATCTGTGTACTGTATGATTAAAGTACGGTGTCCACAAATTAAATTATAATATAATTCAATCTCAAATATATAATAATTGGATTATTTGTTTCCAGGGAGCAGTATCCATGTTTGGACTGGGCTGCGCCATGTCAATGTTGAGGACCATCGTACCGAGGCTCGCGTCACCAATGAAGGCTTTGAAATTAATTACGAGGAAACAGTTTAGTCTCGGTTTCTTCTTAGGAGGATACGCCGGCATTTATAGGGTAAGTTATCTTTTGTTTCATTCATTGTACAGGATGGAGCAGCCTTCACTCTTACGTTCATGTCAAGGCTTTTATTTCACTTCCAAGTGATTTATGTGACTGTTTTTGCACTTTTCTTACGCGTCTACATTCTATTCTCTTGTTATCCTATTACGTTATGTATATAAAATTGTTGTCTGTGTAACGTCTAACCAACCCCACCCCTTTTAATAAGAGAGTACCAGTGCACACTAAGCAATGTCAAAGATATTAATGTTGAATTATGTATTAATAATAATTATTATAGATAATTTTATATGGTAGATGTTAATAACATAATTTTGCTTAAGTAACATACATTTGTTTATCTTCTCCGAGTCAGTAAGACAACAGTGTCATAAACACATAGTTAGCTTTCATGGTAAATTCGTAGAGATTGTACTTACATCTGTGCCTGCAATGTTATCTCGACGAATATGCATTGACATTTTTATTTTATTCAGAATACATACAGTTTAAAACATAAAATAAATAATATAATAACATATCATAAAAGCTAAACAATAATTAAACCAGTTACATGTTTTCTCAGAAGATACAATATACTTTATACAGGGAGTACAATTTAAATTTAAAAAGGACTATAATGCAGAAAAATGTGGAGAAGTTGAGAATAAAAATATAAACAGAGATAAAAGTTAAAAAAAAAAAAATTAAAAAATATTCCAGGGGAACGTGAGGGTGAGGGGAAAGAAAAAGGAAAATGGGATAGGGAATAAAATCTGTGTGATAAAAATAAAATGAATGCCGTTAAAGTTTATGTATTGAATTAAGATTTAATTGAGGTAACTGGAGTATTGAAAATGTCTAGTTGTTTGGGTGTGAATTGAAATAAAGGGGTGCTCGGTAGAAAAATGAGTACTGTTTGGCATTGGTGTTGCAATATGGAAGGTTAAATGTAAGATTAGTTCTGGTTGACCTGGCTAGCACTCTAAATGAATATGCGTAAATATTTCAAGTGCGCACTTTCGTCAAGAGATACGTTGATTGAATGCCATGTGACATGCTAGGTAACTTACGCATGTTGATACTTATCATTTATGACAGAGTAAAGAATGTAAATCTGATGTTAGTATAATGAGTAAGATTAAAAAAGGATCACTTAGTCTGGATGAATGAAGAGAGAATGATAAGAAAGATATATGACGCAAGTGTTAATGGCACCAGTAATAGAGGATGTCCGCAGGAGACTTGACACGACCAGGTAAACCAAATGGTCCTGTTAGAAGCCTCAACAATCGGCGAGCTTGTATGACAAGATGTATGAATGTGGATGAGGCGAGAATTGTGTGTCAGGACAGAAGAATGTGGCTGTGTCCTCTCTGCCTACCCCTGCAGTGAAACGACGTAATGATAAATTAGTTAGTTGGATACTTATCGTTTATTTTCTTAACATCTTTACATTTCAGCTAGTGTCGTGTATCCTGTGCCGCCGCAACAAAAAGGACTCAGCAAAGCATGCTCTGCCTGCGGGATTCCTCGCTGGAACAGCTTTCTGGTTCAACCCTAACCTGTCATTCTCACTGGCATCTATTACATCAATTTTACACGTAAGTTATATTTCACATACATCTTTTCACCCATATATTATATCTGTGCACGTGTAAAAGAAAATATCTATCATTTATTTTAAATTTAGTGTTGTTGATTTAAATGAGAGCTCCCGGTATTGATATAATATATTGAATAATAAAGAGAGAGACAGAATACATATATAGTTAAATAGAACATCAAGGGAGACAGAATATAAAATTATATGCGAAAGAGAGACAGAATACATATACAAATAGACGGAACATTAAGGGAGGGGAAAATACAGCGTTGATGGATATCTTTTGCATATAATTTTATATTCTGTCTCCCTTAATGTTCTATTTGACTAAATATGTATTCTGTCTCTCTCTTTCACATGTAATTTTATATTCTATCTCCCTCTTTATGTATACATAAGTGCACTCTTTTTGTATTTATGATCAGTTTTAAATACGTCCTGATGAAGCTTGAGATAAGCGAAACCGGTTGGCGTATAATAAATTTTGTGATTTCATACAAAGTGATTGTTATTTTATTTAATATAATATGTCAAACCACAAAGTGATTGCTTTCTAGGAAAATACAATTTTTGTCATTATGTATCGTCACACCGGTGCCTGTAATTGAAACGATAGATTAAGGTATTGTTTAGCTTATGGCTGGTTGTGTGATCAGTGGTAACTTTTTACTTTGGTAAAAAAGGGTACTTAAGTTATATTTTTTGCGAAAACGGGTTGTTTGATCGTTGGTAAAAAAATATTTACTTTTTAAAAGTATAGTAAACTCATTTTACTCTCCGATATCCGATAATAAAAACAAGAATCGATAGTTAAATATGATGGACTTTTCACAGCTGTTTCAAAAGTCATCTGATACATTTATACTTTGAAATTAATATATTATAGTATACGACAATTAATCATTCAATATCGAGAGTCTGTTCGATGATGATCTCGTTGTTTAATATACATTAGCACAAAAATTTCACCACCGAAGCGATAGATTTCCAACGCCTTGGTGAAAAAACTCCGTATATAATGCATAAAATAAAGCATACTTCATAATTATTTGTCACACCTATAGACATCTCCATATATGCTTTGACATTCAAATAACCCGCAAACGATTTAACCACGGGCATTAGTAAAAAGTTACTACTGATCACACAACCGGCTCTTGGCTTGTCTTTAACAGGGTTGACCATGGAAGAGGTCCGTGCGTGGAATTGTTTAAGGCTTAGGATTAAATCTCAATAATACATTTTAGTTCTATTACGTATACATATCATATTTACATGTTATTATTATATTTTTTTTAAATATGAATTTTATCTATTTATCATACGTAAAATGTAAATCTCGACTCTGAACAGGTCCGTAGAAAACAAATATGTATATACTTTATTATGTTGTCTGTCACCAGATTCTCTGCAGTCGGATGTACGAGTACAAAATACTTCCAGAGAAGTGGCCATTGCCCGAATTACTTTACGCTCTGTGTCAGGGTCTGCTGTTCCACGCGAGGGTCATGCATCCTGAATTAAGCCCTCGATACATCATCAACCTCTTAAACACTGTTACCAGCGGCAAGTGAGTATAAAATCACTTCTTGTTTCTTTTCTTTTCTAGAGACTATGTATCGCACAGAATATAATATGAAACGCCTGAACACCAGAGAGATGTAGGATAGATTTTGATAAACAAAGACTATCATTTTTGATAAAAACACATCATGACGGTACAGTATATGAATATACTGTTTGTACCTGAATTTTTTTTTTTTATATTCTTTTTGTAATTAAAACTAGACCCACAAAACATCTTGCTAAACGTTTGTCTGCAGGTACGTTCAGATCCATTTTAATACATTAAATATAATCAAAACATAATAAGTAATCAGTGTCACATTTGAAACAATCCATGTCATGCTTACAAGTAAGACAGGTTATTGTTGATGAGACACGTTTTTATCATTTCTTCCAAATTGGGAGAAATTATATATTATAATGTAAACATTTAGTTTATGTAGCAATCAAATTGAATTGCTTCTTTTTTACTTCATGAGAAAAATGCATAAAAACCATTTCGTATATAGATTATTTTTGCAAGACTTTCGACTTGAAAATGGACAAATAAATGTTATTAGGAGAACACATTCTTATTATGAAGTTGTAATTATTCAGAACAGACGGTCTGTGATATTTTTAAATATGAATTAAATATATTAATTAGAAAGATATACATATAGAATAAATTCTATCAAAAAATTTTGTTGTTGCGCCACCGGGATTCGAACCTGGATCTCTTTCCTAACCGAGGAAAGTGCATTATCCAACTATGCTACAGCGACAATTTTCGAACCTGTATTTGATATTAATACATTTAATCGTTCCATTATTTGAAATTTGTGACACAACAACAATATTTTTCGATAGAATTAATTTTATATGTATATCTTTCTAATTAATATATTTAATTCATATTAAAATTAAATTCATTTTTTAAAAAATAATTAAATATTGTGAATAACAAATAAAAGTTAGAATTTATTAATGTTATTGAGATGCGATATGATTTTTTATTTGCATCAATCATTTTTATATATAATTGTTGGATAAACTATTTATGTAGTTTGTAAAATTTTACAATACAAATAGTTACGTTAAAATATATGTACTATTTAAAATATTTTTTATCCGGAAAGATTGTGTCTGCAAAATTCGTGTCCGGAAACATCCTGTCAATATCACCAAAACCTCCTTTAATTGATTGATTTTAAAATGTCTGTATTTTCATTCCAGAGTGAACCTGGTCTACGACAGCTTCCTGAAGATGCTGTTGAAGCACTGCTGATTTGAATAGTAATAATTTATTGCACAATTTGGTTATCTCGTATGAAAGTGTATGGGAATATTGTTTTGTTACATAAAGAATACTTTTTTTTATTGATTCAGTATTCATATTTTATTTTATCTTTTAAGTGTAGTATTTATATATTTTATACCATTTCAAATAAAACTATAAAACGAAAATATTGCAAAGGCGCAACTTATTCTGAAAATGTACCACCCATGTGAATATTGAATTTGATGGGAAAAATTTTAAGCATTGAACTGAGGAATATTTTAGTTTGTTATCATTATCTTATTATGGCAGGATAGACCCAAAGTCTCTGCAAGAAGTTTCCATCATACGCCGCTTCGAAATTTGTTGTCTAATCAAGACCCAATTAGCAGGGGCGTACAGTGCATACAAGTAAAAAAGCTTTGCATTACTAACAATTCTGAGAAACAAATATAAATTAAATAATCTATAATATGGACCGTGAACATATATTTACGGATTTATTACAATTAGCGCCATCTGAGTACCAGTAGAAACTTTAATGACTTAATTCTAAAAACTACCATGACAACCCACCGCCGATTGTAGCTATTCACATTACTATTGTCTACTTTTAAGCTAGTAAATTACTCAAGTCATACAATTGGCTATTTACTGAATTGAAAATTCCTTTCGGTTGATCCATTTTTTGTTTGGAGTCGTTACTTATGCTGTTTTTTTAACAGAATAACATTCGAAAGGCTCACAACTGCGTGCAAATTATTAAAGTGTCCACTTCCTCTTTTACTAATTTGCAAATTTTACTATCTAACTGTTTTTAACACATTGATTTCATGGTCGTTCTTTGCGTTTGAGGTGCATTTCGAGGGGATGGTTTGGTTTCCTGGTGACAACTGAAAAGAGTGTGTTGAAATTTTCCAGAAGTACCGCCTACAGTAGGTAGTATTTCTATCAAAATCTACCAAAATTCTAATAAAATATCTCTGGCGGGGGGAACTGAACCCCGGACAAAATCTTTGATTTCAAACAGGTTTTAGAGACCCGGGTGTCAATCCTGGGACCTATATAGGTGAAAATAAAACAAGGTAAGAGTGCATGTGTACAGCTATGATATGAAATCTTCTAAAGCACAGTAGCATTGTTAGAATTTCTAATTGACAAATTTTATTTGGGAACCGGCTGAAACATATTCTGCATTAGAAGTGGAGTTACTGGACTGCCTGCTGCTCCCCCATGAGAGCAAATATGTTCAAGAGTAAGAACAAAAAAGTGAAAAAACTGGTTTTCCATATAAAGAAAATGTAGATGATGTGACGAACAAGACTTGTAAGACGCAGTACACTTTTGTCAATCACCGAAAATTTTCAAAACAAATATTACTTAAACTCACAAAGTAAATCATACAAATTATACTGAGTATAAGTAATGCGCCTGTGGAAGACAAATCACTAGGCATGTGTTATGCAAATTGCGAGTATGTAGGCGCAAGCCATTTGTAATCATGAAAATTATGTTTTATTCATAAAATCAGGTTTTCTAGATAAAGAAGACGAAGACGATTTGGTAAAGAAGAATTGTAAGATGCAGTACACTTTGGTCCACCGCCAGAACTTTGCAAAACAGAAATTGCGCTTATACTCATTGAGAAAATCATAAAAAACAGATGACACAGGAAAAGAAGTTAAGAATTTAATTTTAAATACTGCACACTTTTATTCAAGTTTTGCAAACTAATATTTTTAATTCAAATGTTTTTAGACTTACTTTACAATTTAAAAAATTTTGACAATTACAATTTAAATAAATTACTTGGCTCTTTCTTCACCTGAGTCATTCAATTGGTTCATTCCTCATTGATTTCACAATTGTGTTTGAACTTTGGCACTTGAGAAATGAACAATTCATTCAGTTTAGTGTCATTGAAAACTTTTATAAGGACAGATTTATTATAATAGTACTCGTTTAGATATAAGTGAATATAAAAGTAATTATTAATAAAAACTCAATATGTTTACACACATATTTTAAGACAGGCTTTCTAGATAATTGCGTTAAAAAGTTTCTAACATTTTATAGAAGATTCATGGGTAGAGGGAGATTGTAATATACAAGAACGTAATTATGACCATTTAATATCTTTGCAGAGGAAGAAATATATCTATTTTTATTGAGCAAATTGACACATGTAACGTACCAGTATATGATGTTGCACATTTATATATTACAGCATTTATGAGAACCAGTCATGACGCAGTGGGTAAGACACCAAATTCAGAAATTAGAATCATGTCTGGGAGCGTAGAATTGAACCCCGACCGGACAGTTTAAAAAATAATCATTTAGCCAAGACCCAAACCACTTTTAGCAGGCGTGGCCAACATTGGTCTCATCGCCAATTGCTTTATTCTATTAATGATCTGTATACGAGCCGGAGCGATGAGAGCCAGAAAAACATCAGATGAGAGGGGTGCAGTATTTTCAATTTTTTTACAGAAAAAAACTTTAACAATGTTATTTTATAACAGTAAGACATAAAAGAAGCGAAGGATTATAAGTGACCACTTACATTCATTGCCTGTTCTATGAATATACTGGTGAATTTAAAAAAAAACTGTTTAGCACAAAAAACAGTAAAAATCTTGACACTGCAATCAAAAGTAATGTATGTATGTACTTGACTCCTCTCGCATATCACTAATGATTGCGTTTGATTATAAACTCTGTTCGTTATTCGAGCTATACCTGCCCATTGCGATTTAATTTTCTCAACATATCTTTCTTTCTTTTCCTGCCTCTTTGTGTGTTGTCTAATATACATCTATCCATGACTATGTGTTACTCCCACAGACCAGTAAATGAATAGACATGAAATAAAGTTTACATATAGGAGAGGGGTTTGGAACATTAGTTATGGGACGAGAGACATTCTACAGACATTATTTGTGGAAACATAAATCCAATAGTTTATGTAACAGTAAAAGTATTTACTTTTCGAAAATTACATCTTTGTGTAAACAAAATATATTTTTTACATTAATGCATATTATATTGTCAGCATTTAAATTATCGTTCCAATCGAGACATATTTTTAAAAAATGTCGCGGAGCTCATTGATCGCGGGAGTAGCACCAAAGTGACCACGTGGGTGACACCAAAATAAACATTTTGGGACAAGAAATTCGCGTTAGTTCATGTCTATATATTTGGTTATGTCTGTGGTTTAGCAGTTTTATTAAGACCGAAAGAAATATTTTAAATGAAAACAAGTAAAAATAAAGAAATATTTTATTTGATTCTGTTAAGAGATCATTTATATTAATAATACACACATTAATACTTACACAGTAGACATTATTTGTTAGTAGAATGACAGTAATCTTATATATAATAAGATTATATAAAATAATACATTTGAGCAGGTAAGCGGAACAAGTAATATCATTTAATACAAAATAGAAACCATCTTGAGAATGCGCTAACAATTATGAAACAATATAAAGTCAGTATCTGTAGCCAAACAAGTTTAAAAAATTATTTAATCGTTTTTGTGCAGTTTAAAAATAATTTGTATTAAAAAAGGTATACTTATCGTTATAGTACACAGATTAAAGAATTATGACCAAATTATAATATCATATAATAACATTTTAAATCGTGGAAATAGAAAAAATAATAATTAAAATTTACAATGTTTCAGAACATGGTTCCATGATAATTAAAACAAATTTAGATAAATCACTTAGAAAAATACACAAAAAAAATATAGTCCTCACCCAGAACTCTTTACACAGTAGACAGCTTTACTAATTAAGCTACAATGACCATACAGAAAATTTCATCTATATGTGTTTCCCATTGGAAGCATTCATTTTTTTAATTATAATAAATATAAAGTTTTGTACATCCCATTTAGAAAGGTATGTAGATGAAATTTGACAACTTTTTGCAGTTTAATTAGTTAAGCTGACTACCGGCAATAGAAAGTTCAAGTGATTTATCTAAATTTGTAACATATTTTATCAATTATTTTTAAAAAGTCATCATTCGATTGGTTCATTTAATTGAATGTTTAAAGCATGTAAAAAATCCAGAGGTCAAGGGTCCAACCCCTACACCCAGCAGCCATAAGTTGATCTGATTTTCATAAAAGGACGCTTACAAAATAATATGTAGTAAAAAATGAACACATATCGAAACAGTCAACATTTATATTTTAAAATAAAATAAAAGAATATGCTGTGCCAGAAAACCATAATTCAAATAAAAATAAGACGTATTTAATGACATATTAGGATGTCATGAAAATGACAGCCGATTTTAACATTCAAATTCAATTCAATTAGGGTAAATAGCTTTGTTAATCAAAGAGCCAATTGCATTTCTGTCGGTTCTCTGTTAGTAAATATTATTGCCGGCATGATTGAAAAGGTGACAGCAAGATGAATTCTCTTCAGTTAAGCAGTGCTAGTTGTTTGTCGCGTGTTTTCTTCCACCGAAACTTTTAATTTGTCATTTTAAACAGGAGCAGGACAATCTTCACCTTTAATATTTACGACTCCGTCCGTTCCTAAACTTTTTGAACTGGCACTGCAGCACCTCCATCTCGTGCAAAATGTTTTAATTGCACAATGTAAATTAAATACCCGACTCGAAAAATAAATATGGCAGACTCCTAAAAAAAATATCTCCCAGTGACGATATAATTTTAAAATGGGCCATTATTTTCAGAACAACTTAATAATAATAAAAGATGAAGCTTCGGAATAAAATATTCAGAAAATAGTGTGGCAATTTACATCACATATTCCAATATGATTTAATAGTAAATAAATTCTGTTTGAATCAATATAATATGATCGCTTCATATAATTTTAAGAAATTATATTTACATTTATTATTTTATAATACAATGATGTCGATATTTTATTAAATATTTTTCTCTCGTACGTTTTACGACTGATATCTATAAACTTAGTTTCTAGATTATCATTCTCAGATGTGTAATGGTACTGTAATTATATTTACATCAGCGGGCACGTAATAAGGTAACAAATGGCGGCTGAAATTTATGTTCGCAACATAAAAAAATATTTTAAATTTTGTTACTAATTTATGCATTATTTGGAAAAGTTTTTGGCAAAATGGGTTTCTGTATTTTCTTATATTCGTTGACCACATCTATATCATGGATTGAAACGCTTGAGGTCTAGTGGTCGGGGGTTTGAGCCCCGTTCCAGGAGGCCATCAAGTTAGTCCTATTTTCATAGCACAAGGGTTTAATTTAGTTTGAAAATAGTAAGAATATTAATGCGACACATATTCCGTATACGTAGCTCTATTTTAATTTTTCTTTCATTCTTCGTTATATGACTATAAAAACCGAGTAAGTACAACAATTTAAAAAACATTGTTATGTGTACAATTTACTGGAAAGGAATGAAATGTTATTACTAAAGTGTCAAAACATAAATTTTATATTTATTCTACTGAATAAAATATGTAGCCACATATTTTTTCATTTAACATTTTTCCGAGATTACTTTAGCACCTACAAAGGGGGAGAAGGAGGAGGGAGGTTATAAAAATAATTCATTTTCTTTGTCCAAAATTGCAAATATTCAATCTCGTAGATGTGGTCCAAAGACTACGAAATACCAAAATCTCATTTTACTAAAAATCTGACATCTGTTATTTATCAAATTAATACACATTTGTAAAAATATTCGAGTATGTTAACAATTATAATTTCAATTAATAAAACCCTCACAAAACATATTATCATCGCAATTAATATAAATTTTTAAAAAAACAATAAATTTTCGTGTGAAATAACTTGACAATTATTAATTCATACCGGGTGACACGTAGCTAGCTGTCCAAACTTCAGGTATTAATTAAAAAACAAAAAATGTTTTGATTCTAACCTCAACTATATTGTGTATTTTACTGGGGGATATGTCAATACCATAGGTACTGGCACACTGACAAACATTTTCTTGTACACACAAATAGTGCAGGTGTTCCGTATTCACCTAGCAAACAATTTAAACACAAGTGTAGAAAATTACAATATATCACATAATCTAAGTCTAACAGTCGGCAGACCGTGGCTCTTTTCATAGGCATTTGCGACTCTTCAACTCCAGCTCATATTTGATACATGGAATAGTTTGCCTGCAACATATGACACAATAAAAGAACTAGCATTTGCCATTCTCACAATCTTTGGCTCTACCTATTTACGCGAACAAACATTCTCTTCCATGAATCAAATAAAAAATGAGTTTAGAAGCTAATTAACCGACGATAATTTACAATAATGCCTGACACACGAGTTGTAAAGGTTTCGAAAGCGATGCAAGGTCACCGTTCTAATTAGTTATCTTTACAAAGCTCGTTTTATTAGTGTTTAATTATTTAGATTTTCTTGTTTTATAAGTAGTGCACTGAGCTACTGAGGCTCATAACTCCCATATTTATATTCTTCTAAGTAGTCCACAGCTGTATTGTGAATTTGATTTTTAAATAAAAATCTTGATTTTACCTCATTTTTTTTCATCATTAAAGTCGATTTAGCTACAGTGAAAATGCTCTATGAAAATTGTTTGATTCTGTTTACTTAATATTTGGCTCTTCTCACTAGAAAGTCTGCCGACCCCTGGTCTAACATATTGAAAAAACACAAATTGTGTATTCCTTTCTATTAAAAATGTTCTTAGGTTTTCACTCAGAATCTTCAGTGTACAGTTTTCTGGGCTAATCTGCCGTGTCACATGTACACGGCAGATTAGTCCAGAAAACTGTACACTGAAGATCCTTTATATCCATTTATGTACATATACAAGATTTTAAACATTTTATTAGACTTGTATTAAAGCGATTGAATCTATAAAATTCAATACAAATAATGTTTATCGATTGTTAATATTTTTCTAAAGTTTCAATATTTTCTACTCAGAGTTGAATGAGGAAGGTTTAAACAACTAGCTATGTGACGCCTGTATAATGTTGCTTACTACATGCAGGTGATAAACTTTAATACATTAGTTAGTTTTAGTAAGTAAAATTAACATGGACCCCTCAATAACAATACAATATTGAAATAACTTTCAATATATTTCCCGGAGTGCATAATTTATATCAGTACAAAAAGGAAAAATGGAATGTTTTTCTAAATGTAACACCGGTAAACCTTAAATGTCATTACTTATGTATATTTTTTAAAAAAAAAACACTTTCATTACATAATGTCGAGTCATAAATCCTAAAGGAATATAATAGCATATAAATCAGAATTAAAGGAATATAATCTCGTACAAATTATAATGGAAGGAATACAATCTCACACAAATAAATCTTAAAGGAATCTAATATAATACAATTTCATTACATAATGTCGGGTCATAAGTCTTGAAGGAATATAATCTCATACAAATCAAAATAAAGTATCTCAATCCTTAACACATATTGTGTAGACAATCAACCGTGTATATATTATTAATCAGATCTTTAATATATTTATAAATGTAGTTATTGTTGTCATTATCTAATAATTAATACGTCTGGGCTGCCCGGCCGCAAGAGTACAATAGTCAAAATGAGATTTCTCATGTTTTCGTCCTGATGAAGCTAATCGACGTCTAAGTAATCAACGTTATTAATACGCAGTTGTATAAATTAATAAAAATGTCTAACCACAGAATTCATGTTACACATGCACATTAAAAATACCAATATACTTATGATGACTGTGGATTCATGATGCCATTCAGCGGCAGACTGGCCTGTGTCAGTAAAGAACCGCACAGTCGAGAAGCCGAAGGCAACAAGACCGTGCATCACTCCTTTACATATAGTCCCTCAGGATACACGCGAGTGCGTTAACTGAGAGAAGTCACCAGCCACCAATCCAGAGCAAGGATTTACATACTTTACTATTCACATAACCACTGTTGCCATTCAAATAAGTCATGAGAATCTCACTCTTATATTATTACTACCTTAACTGGCCATGGGTGTTGCATAGTGTAAACATATTTATCACTTTCAAAATTGCAATAATGAATTTTAAAAAAACATAACTATAAAATTAGTCATTTGCGGCCGAGCAGCCTAGGTATTAAACTAAGGGATGTAGCGATATTTGCAAACTCCATTTATCAACATTATTATTTATAGAATTTACTGATCCCGTGTTCAATTCTGGTTACATATATAAAAAAAGCAATAAATCATCTGATTACAAAATTCTACGCTAAAAATATGTCATAATTGGTTCTACAATATTAAATCATGTATGTAAAAGTGAGATTCAGTAAAGATCACGTAATTCTATTAACACCGGATACATTTATAAACATTTATCACATTAAAGATAAAATTGAAGACATTACCTATTTGGCAGTGAACAGGTGCCGTCGTAGCCTATTGGAATATGTTAGAATAATTACTTGTAAAAAAAGGTTATTATTAAATGTACAATGTTTTACATACCCGTGAGAGTTATAGCTCCCGCAACCTGCCCGCACTCCGTACCCCGTGTTCAACGTGACACTCCCGACAATGTCACTGCAGCAACTTTACATAAATTGTCCTTATCACATTAAATAAAATCATGCGTCACTTTTGTGAAATATTTAATACGTTGAAATCACGCTCAGTCGGACTAGACCTCGAGAGGACGCGAATTGGAAGGAAACTCTTTTTCTATAAATGCCGCCAGTTTATTTTTCTTTTTGGTCGACGTTGGACAGCGGCAACCCCGACTCGCCATTCTGTGCCGGTCCAAGGATCCGCCGAAACCGCAGGGAGGCGCCTTCAGCGGAATATACGTTTCTCTCCCCTTTTGCGGGAGGAAACCCTTTTGTCCGTGCCTCTCGTCCAACAATTTTTCGAGATTTTTTCTTTTGAGATTAGTCGTTTTGGTTTTGTCTGCCGGACGATTTTTATTCAAGGAATCTCGCTGCTCTTTTTTAAGTTTCAACGCCTTCAATCTTCTTTCACGTTTATTTCTAATTGCGCGAAGCACGGTGTCGAGTAATGAATTTGTTTGCTTCGCTTTATGAGGAGGACGATTCATATTTTTGGCACGTACCGTAGACCGATTTTTACACAAAGAAAAAAAGTTGAAAATGGAACACCCGTTACTCCCGTCTTGCTTGTGTGAGTCCTGCGAACAAGGATAATATAAGTCCATGGATGTCGGCGAAGAATACCCGTGGACAGAAAACCCTTCCAAACAAAAACCTTCGTAGTACGAGTCTCCGCTGTTGTATCCGGCGCTGGAACTTCCTTCGTGAGGATGCACGGGCTCGTGGGAGATGGTCACAGTGCCCAAGTCTTGGCAGAACAAAATTCTCATGAACGTTGTAAAGTTGATGTGAATAAAGATGGAAGGCGGCGTCCGGGGGTAGGTCCCAGGGGGGTGCGAGCCTCACACGGCCGCAGGAGCGGGTAACTGTCAGTGCCACTTGGCCTTCTGGGCGAAGATGTCGGCTCGCAGGTTCTGCGCGAAACATATCCCCAACACCTAAAACATGGAACAAACTTTTAGTAATAGTACATTAAACACTTTCATTTAAAACTTACCATTTCATTTGTTGGTTTGAAAAAGGAACTTAATAAAAAATTCTAATGCGTCAATTATTAACTAATCCCATGTAAAAGTAAATTATGATACAACAAATAATTGAACTAATTATAATATAGTATATGCACAGTTAGAACGTTGTTATCGGACGCTGTACGTATAGGGATGTTCAGAAATATTACGAAATTCAACAAAATGAAAAGATTACAACAATCGAGTAACATCAACATGCATTTAAAAATACTAAAACAAGCAAATCTGATATTCTGGTGAGTGCCAAAAAGAGTCCATGATTTTACAAAATTTTGAAAAATTTATTAACAATATATATATATATTATTAATTTAATCTGTAATATACAAGTGTCCCAAAAGTCTTTTTCATAATAAATTTTTTTTAATAAAATAATGGACGGGTTTAATAAAATAAATATTTATTTTGCACTCGAGTACAGTTCCTGGGAATACATTTCTTAAAAATTATGTTTTTTAAATGTGATGATTTAAATGGGAGACAAAATTTCTGAGAACTGCTCGGCACGTATTCTCTGTGATCGCCGTCATTTCTTCTCGGATATTTTCTTTTAATTGGTCCAGAGAGGAAGGACTATTACTGTATACATTTGATTTAAGGTAGCCCCACAGGAAAAGACCATTGGTGTCAAGTCGGGGCTACGTGGAGTTGGGATATCAATTTTCCAGGGAAAATTTCACAATTGGTAAGGACACACTGCATTGCGACTGAATTCTCAAGGACGCGGCTAGCGATCAACATACCCCCCGCCCCTCTCCCGCTCATTGCGTCAGTGTAGCGAATGAACCAAAATGAAAAAGACTTTTGGAACACACTGTATATGTCTGCCAAAAAAAAAAATTAAGATCAAAATTATTACTAGTAAACTAAATTAGCATCCGTCCGTTTTAAAAGTAAACACCGAATCTAAGCGCACACAAATATTAATTTGCGAACAAATCATCGACCAGTTTTCTTACTAATTTTGCCAGTTTAAATTTCTACTACATACATATACTGAATGCAGTTGAAAGAAAATTTATTTATACATATGAAATAATATGTTGAAATATTATTAAAATATGTCAGTATCCCCGATTAATCACGGGGGCATACTATTATGAAAAAAACTGACTAATTATCATTTTGGCACACACTACAGTAGTGAAGAAAAGAGTGGTGAAGGGTGTTCAATAAATGATGAATATACCTGAGCGAAGGCGGTACACACTGCTCCCGAGGCCACCAATAACAAGTTACGATCAAACCATTCCTCGGCCGACTCTATACAGCCCTTCTCGTATATAATCTTGGCAACATCATACGGCTGGGGGCAAAATAGGAATAGGAGCAAAATAAACAAAAGAAAAATAATAAAGCTAACAAATAAAATAACGAGATTCCAAGACAAAATTCACCTAAATATTATAATCATTTTGTTGCAAAATTCATCTGATCTTTGTTGCTTATTTCAAGAACTAATAAACTATACAAGTAATATAGTTATACATATTAATATACTTTGATAATGTAGGATAATACAAATACATAAAATTCTAATATTAATTATGTCATTTTTTTAACATGAATCAATCAGGCCTTAACCACAAACAACCAGAATGTATTATTTGTCCACAGACCAGTGAATTAATAGACATGAAATAAAGTGTACGTATAGGAGAGGGGTTTGAAATATTAGTTGCGGGACGAGAGTCATTCTACACATATTCTTTGTGGAAACATAAATCCAATAGTTTGACACATTTATGCAATAGTAAAAGTATTTATTGTACTATGTATTTTTTACATTAATGCATATTATATTGTCAGCGTTTAAATTTTCGTTCCAATCGAGTCATATATTTAAAAAAGTCTGGTAATTGCGTAAGTGGTACCAAAGTGATTACGTGAGTTGACACCAAAATGCAAATATTGAAACAAGGAATTTACATCAGTTCATGTCTATATATTTGGTAGTCTGTGTTCTAAATAGATTGGAAGAAAAATCATCAATAATAGATTCTTTATCGTCATCAATGATGAAAATTCCCATCACTCACAAGTTTCAGATCAATTTTACATTTCTGTCAATTTTCTCATCAATAAAAATTTTATTAAAAACACCACGTCAAGTATGTAATTGGTAAGATATTAAAAATAAATAAAAATACAGTAATAATGAAAACATTCATCGCATCGGTCAAACAATTCTAAAAAAAAAAAATGATAAAAATGTGAAAAAACAATGAGTCTAAATTGTTGACATAGGATGAAAAATATTGTGTACAAGCTGGAAACTGCATTTGTATGAAGCTAAAAAACATGAATTAACTATTATAATATTTGAGGGGTAGAAAAGTAAAACCACCCCTGAAAAACCAAGAACCACAAATATAGGGATAATGATTCAGATATGAACAATTTCTTAAATTCATTTAGCATATCAACCATTCCTACGTAAAGTATTGTAACATAACATATGGGTCGTTTTTAGTTGATCTAGTATTTTGCACGCAAGTCCTATTTGGAGGATGAGTTATGAAATGTTGGTGAGATGTGATATGTGCGGTGAGTACATGATGAAATAGAAACACGCGGTTGGTGTAGAGTTGTTTATTGGTAGAAGATAGAACAGAGAGTACAGAAAGTATGCGTGTATATTAAATATAGAGAAGTGAGAACTGCAAAGCATAGAGGTTGAAGAATAATGGAGCGAGTCGGCGGAACGGAAGGTGTGTCGTTGGTGAGCAATTGGGCCAGACTGTGGCGGCAGCACTTTGCCACCGACTAGGTATTGAATGCAGATGTCGGTGCCGGAACGGCAGTGAATTTGAACCGTTGTCCCCTACATATGTATGATATCAGGATTAGGGGTCGCAAACCGAGATCCTGACTCTCGAAAATACCAGGACACCGGAATAAAACGGATGCTTCAAAATACCGGGATTGGATTCATGAAAATTGAGATTTTCGAAATTTACAGTATTTAATTTTCAAAAAATATAAATTGCTTTTCTTAGTAACCATGTCGTATTTAAAGCAAAACATATCAATAATTTATGTGATGCGTGAACCACGTGTCTCAACCATGCTAGCTGTCGATGTGATCGACCGACGGACTAGATCTGTGTCCTGTAATTAATTTGTAAAGAAGCATATGTTGTGATCAGTTTTGTTTTTATATCGTGCGTGTGAGTCACGTCATGAACGTACAGGTTGGTAAGTAAATGTTTTCATATTATTGACAAATAATTAATTGATATAGTCAAATGAAGATCAAATTTTGACATACATTAAGACGAAGATTTTAGCAGTGTTAGCACTATCAGTTTGTCATAGGGGCCGTGACGTAAAAATGAAGAGCTTGAGGAGCTCAAGGCGGCTGTCAGTTGCTAGATGGCGCATGTGGCCAGTGCACTAATTTTAACCCAGTGGTGTGCATCTCAGCTACGGCACACTCTGCTTGACGATAGATTAAGCGATAAAATGGCGATTGGCGCTGGATCACTATGAGACGCAAATGATCTCGGGGCATGTAAACTCTTCTGACTTGTTCTGGCGTTTGCGCTCAGGTGAGGCAGACGCCAGAACACATCCTCTGAGACTATGTAATTATAAATGATGATCATGATTGCGGGACTAGAAGGAATAGGTCATCGGATTTCCCGGAACGATGACCTATTAAAAAATGAAAGGAATCTCGGACATTTCGAGGTATTTATTAGGGTGTGGGTCTCCCGCTGGGAGTTACTGATATGGACGATGCTGAGAAGAGCAGTGGCTAGAGAGACCTAACGGAACATTCTACTGGCTCTCCCTTGCATCTCTTGCGACCTAGACAGAGTGAATTTCTGCCGGACCGTGACAGAATTCTGCAACTGCACACATAAATGTGACGTCTATCCTCCCCTTTTGGGGGGTGCATGATTTCTATATCTTCTCTCTGGCTGCCCTCTAAATTTAATGTGATAACGAGTCTCATATCAAATTGTACAGGTATGGCTCTGGTACGATGATACCGGAGCCAACCTATAATGGTATTAAGATGTTAACAGAATGTAATAAAAAAAATAAAAAATGTAATATTGACAAATCGAAACGAGAGTAAACAACTCTCAAAACGATTCCGGGATAGGGTGTAAATTTAAAAAAATATAGATTGATTAAATGACAACAGGTGTCTGCTATTACACATTTGAAATAGCAGTAATTTTTTAAATATTACAATTGAACATAAAATATATGACTTAAAAATAATTTAAATACATGTGAAACACTCAAACAACTAACAATGACAAATTCGTTAGTTACCATACTTTACGTAGATGCGGTTGATATCTTATATTAGTGGCGATTTTTCTTTTGTAACCCATGAAAATAACAAAACCAAAAGTAAAATTATACTCAATTAGTTAGTTAACGGCGCACTTCAGATATTGCAATTTCGCAATTCTTAGAAATTCAATAAACATTGAACAAAGGGCACGGTAATAACAAATCGACTGGGTATAATTTTCCACAATTCCATGCGAACAATGGGTGGTGATAGATAGACCAAGCGACTGCGCGACTACGCTACACGTGTCTGGAGTCACCTTGAGGACCACGAGCGACATGGCCACCACGGCCACATTCAGCAGGTTGGTCTCCAGCCACTCGGAGCCGGCGCGGAGACACCCTCGCTCGTATATGTTCCTGTCGGCAGGCTAGGCGCACCAAACACAATATCACGACATGGCATATTATCAATCTGTCCTCTTTGCACCGGAACATTGTAATTATTATCATCAGACATTCAAAATATAAGCTGACAATATTGAAATTGTTCATATTAATATAAACACCCATATCAATCCGGAACTCTCTGAACTTTATTGAAATTTAAAACAAATATTGCAAAAAT
Organism: Eubasilissa splendida; assembly: GCA_031772225.1. Lineage (NCBI taxonomy): Eukaryota > Metazoa > Arthropoda > Insecta > Trichoptera > Phryganeidae > Eubasilissa > Eubasilissa splendida. Next base: position 28,937,704 of record CM062857.1, read on the forward strand.
CACAGCACAGCGCCGCAAATACTTTGGGAATCACCGCTCTAGATAATTGGTTGAGGTTCTTTTATTATATGCACGTGCAATAAATGAAGTATTTAAGGCAGAAGTCGTATGCCAGCAATCCACTCTCGCTGAGGCTCCACACCTCGCCACGCCTCGTCCACGCTCCGTCCCGGTCGGAGTGAGGCGACGCATGCGAGGCGAAGCGAGAGAAACCGAGGGCTGGCTGTACACTCGTGGTGAGGGTAGATGGCACTAGAATAAGCGATCTAAGCCGAGACCTGCAGTACATTATCGTGCTCGGCTACTCTCGCCATGTCTCGGCGAGAGTGAACTGTTGGCATTACGTTACGTGATACTTTTAAAATACCAACAAACAAAATTGTACTGGTTCGACTTGAATAATTTGAATATTCAATTTTTCTTAATTTGACAAAGGACTCGTTAATCCGAGACTCCATCCCACCTCTGAATAAAATCTATTGATGTGAAATTATTTTTTTGAAGCATGGTTTGCAACGGGCAGAAGACGTCATGATTGTACATGTGTCAATGGGTATTTGTGAACCTGTCGAGATCCCAAAAAGCTGTCTATAGATACTATGTCAAGTGCTGGATAAAATTTATTTAGATACTTGAGATATTTACATCTACAGGACGAAAGGTATGAACACATACAAATGAACATGACGGCATAACACGTTCTACGCGTGACATTGCACTTTTGTATGTGTTCATTATTTTCGAGATGTGTGTTTTGTATGATAGCAGCGTGGTGTTATACCTTTGGTGCGCAACCTGTCGAGATGTGTGCAGTATCGGGCGACAAATAAATCTTATCTAACAAAGATGTCTTATTTTAAAACAATTGATATTAAAATGGATTATTAATTATATACCAAATTTTTTGGCCACATTGAATATATGTAACTCAGAAATGAAATTATTTTTTACACATTTTTGCTTCTCTAAGAATCAATTAACAAAAATATTGTCATGGTTGGTAATATTTTCTCATTGATATCTATGGTATTGAATGGTAACAGTTTTGAAGGAATACTTACAAAGGTGGGCCTACGGACATCATATCCGCACTGCTTGTTTCTGACCGCCTCCCGCCTCCTGCAGCAACTGAAAGGCACTCCGCACGCCTCCCTAGATCCCACCGACTGGGAGGAGCAGTTGAAGTAGGCATTCCTGTCCCAATCCCGGGGGCCCTCGATGCCGCAACATTGTAACTGAAAGTATATGCATTTAAAAATATATTATATATATATTATTATTATAGGTGCCTGATTCGGCCATGATTCTGTCAACTGACATACATGTGTTTACATAAGGCGTTTATTGAGGCGTTTACATAAACAAAAACATTAATACAACTTATATATTTTTAAGGAAAACACATTATTATTGTGAAGTTGCAGTTTTTCAGAAAATAACATAACAGATGTATCAATTTGAAAGAGCTGCAACATATAGGTTCGAAAATTTGTCCTTAACTTACTAGGTTGACATGATGTAATGGTCTGCGCGTGCCCACAGAACTATGTTCTGAAAAACTGCAACTTGGCAATAATAATGTGTTTTCCTTAAAAAATGTTTTTAATCAAGTATGTATTTACAACCTCTTGCTTTCAGATTCCAAGCATACTTCAGTGTCAAATAAAGCCATGTCGCAAGCGTATGGCAGAGTTCCAGTTAGTAATGTAAAATCAGAAATTTTTGTTATAAAAAACATTATTTCAAATTGTCATTGCAATTCAACTGACTTGAATATTGTTCTGTCGGTGTTCCCTCTTTAATATATTAACAAAGTCCTCACCCAATCTTCCTGTATCCAGTCTATGAGATTCTGCTGATCGGGATCTTCACGATAATGAGTGATGAATGCTTGGAAGCCATTTGTTGCTTGCTGTTTTATCTGAAAAGAAAATTAACTTTGTTATATTATTTTCTGCCACATTTCTATAATACCACACAATATAAAATAATAAAAATAAATATAAAATGCCATAACTAATAAAAATGTATTTTTTAGTTCTATAATACATTAAAAAAATTACTGTTATGTACTTAAAGATGTATTAATTATGTACATTTGTGAGAAATACTAGAAGAACCTATGACCTATTTGTTAGTAACAATATTTTATGTAGGAGTCGATGTGTGTTCCGTACAGGAAACAAGAAATGTAGGCAAGGATGGTTCGCCGATCTCCGATTCTCTCAACTGGCGATGATGATGATGAAGTCAGAAGAAATGAAACACAGAGATATGTTTGTTCTAGGGACACTGCGGCGAGAGAATCGAGAATGCAATAATACCTACTTTAATTTATTTACAAACAGTAAATTCATTTATTCATATTTTTCCCACCATATTAGCAATTGGCGTCACCTCGGCGACTTCTCAATCCTATGTGATACAATCTGTCTCCAATAGCCAATGTTTCAGAGTTCTGTAACCTCTCCCTAATAAGTCAGTACCGAGCTGTATTTAGATACGTTATAATTACACCTGATAATGAAAGGGATTGCACTTCTCAAAACTATAGACAAAATAATTCAACCTGTGTATATAGTACAAAGTTTAATTTAGTGAAAAATTAAAATAATCTCATCACAAGATTAATGATTTCAAAAGGAGATATTCAATAAAAACAGCCAAATTGAAACGCCTCCGCGTCTGCTATACCTGCCATCATCAAAGAATGAAGTGTTCACTCTATGTCAAAATAATAGAATCTAATGAACTAAGAAAAAAGTTTAATATTTCAGATAATTATTATAAAATGAATTACTAGTACACACCCAATCTTTGAAAACGAATCCTAAGATTCCCGCCGTCATTTCAGAAAGGAGGAGCAGCGCCAGGAAGACGGCGTACTGAAAATATAATATTTATTTAAGAGTTACAATATATATTTTTACAACATTTGATAAAATGATCATTGGAAATTTTTTTTTTTATGTGTTTTTTTTAAAAAAAACTTACACAAGCTAATAAGAAAGTGTTCTCTCTCAATGCCCCAACGCACCCTGTGAACCCGATGATGAATGTCATGGTACCTGCAAAGCAGAAGTTATATTGAGGACTCGGGAACGAAAAGAAGTATCATTTTAGAATGTAAATATTATTGTGGAATTATAATCTCGTTATAATAAATAGACTAAATAATAGAATAGAAATGAACTGACATTTAACAAAAAATCCAGACACATGTATCATACCACCCCTGCAAAGAATAATTGTTCTAGTTTGTAAAAAATTTCATAAATATAGTATAGTTAAATAAAAATCAGGCGAAGTTACTAAAGTGATATGAAAATAGCATTAATAAGCTCATTAATAATCAAGCTTGTTACATAGTTCACCAGGTCTAACTATTTTAAATAACAAAATAAAATTCTGCATCACTATTAAAAATTGATTATGAATGTATAAATAACAAATTATATTCAAAATATAAATCAATCTGTTGAATTCTGACACAAAAAATCAGCATTACATACTTAAATAATAATTTGTCTCTACCAAGACATTAGAGTGCTCAGTTATAATAAAAACTTGGCAAATATAATTTTTGACTGACCGACGCATATTAGGATAAAGGCAGGATCCAGCGCTATATTAGTGAGACGAGAAAGGTTGTTGAAGGTGTCCTTTTCAGTCCAGGCCCACACGCCCACAGCAAGAATGCAGAGCCCCAGCAGCTAGAAACATAATGAACATTTAGTCTCATTTTTGGATCCTCGTGTGTGCAAAAGATATATTTTGTGCAATTTGATGGTTCAATGCATTAAAAATCCAAATTAACAAAAACATTACCTTGTCAGTGTACAATTATTTATTAGAGTTTTTATCATCGTGAATCACCGAAAACCATTAAAAGAACTAAGCGAACATCAGTAATCCGGGTTTCTGATATTAAGATCTAGAAGTAACTAAAGCATTTAATAAAATGCCAAAAGAAAAGATATTGACTATTTACTGCTACTTTTAGTGCGAGTGCACACTGACGACTTTCTATCGTACGACAGTTCTGTCGTGATGGCGAGGGCGATGAGAATGTAAGGCTGTGCGCCACACTGACGACTAATTTTTCAAATGATAGAACAGCCGGTGGCGAACCGTCGTACGACTTTTTTGTCCGCAGCGTGCACTTGCTGCTAATAGTAAATATCTTAATTGATTATAAATACACCACTATACTAGTACTCCTGTGAGCAATGCTAGCCACACCGCCGCGTCAAATGTGACGCCGCCTTTACCAATCAGTTTATAGAATATATTAATTCAGATATTTGCTATTGAAGGACTAACTTGTGGTTTTCTGGAATGAGGCTAAAACCTGGACCACTTGATTACTAGACAAACTCTTACCAACAATAAGCACATCTAGATTTAAAAACTTTACTATAAATTAATTTGTGTTTTAATTTCCATTGTAACAATTATGATTTATGTTTGATTACCATTACCATGAGTGTTTAATCGCCCATTGGATCTAGTCTGATTCCGGTTGCATTTGCTTGATACTAATGAAGTATAATGGAGGATACTTCTCCTTTGGCCACAATGGTCACAAGGTTGAAGGAATGAAAAGAGGTAATTCTCTTTCAACCACTTTATTGCTTCTGTTTCTATAAAATCTCTCAATAGGGCGACACATGTCGCCTTGAATAACATAATTAAATAGTTGGGATGACAATCGTTAAATGCTTCCCTACTACATGGAATTCTTTAAATCAAAAGTAGTTTACCTGTCAGTAGACAAACAGCAAAAAAAACAATCAAAAAGGGTGTTTAGAATGTTAAGACAGCATTGGGTCAGTGAACACTGTTGATTTTATTGAACCCATAACAAGGCCCCACTGTATTTTGGTGCTGCGGCATTAGTGAGATAGTTTTAAAAAACTAAACAATGCATTGCGAGACATACACGACAGCTAGAGATTACATACTTGATGTCGGTACCATTTCACAAGAAATTAATGTCCACATAGCCACGATCGTTATATTATAATTGCGTTTTCAAACACAATAGGTCATTTACGGGTAAGAAATGCACTAGAAACTCAAAACGTTTAAAACGTGTGGACACCCAAACGTTTGCTAACAATATTAGCACATTGACGCAAATGCAGGAAATAAATTATACGTGAAATATTACAAGGTTACGTGCATACTGCTGGGATATTCATTAATTTATTACACAATATTACCTCACAAAAAATTCAAGATTGTATTATAATATTTCAAGGAATCTATGAATTGCGTCAAGGCGAAAATTAAGTGGATAAATTAAATAAGAATATTTTATATGGTTAAAAAGAAGAGCTCATCAAAATATTAGTTAGCATGAAAAAATATACTGTGATTTCATACACCTTTTCTTTTAACATGAATCAAAAAATGCTTAACGTGAAAATATTTCGCATCTTAGAAGATGAAAAAAAAATATGGCGGCTGCTGCGTCAACACAATTTTTTTTACCGTTTATGAGTTAACATTTCATTGACAATAAAACAATAGATATGGGGACGCCGCTTGCTGTACACTACCCTTGCCATTTTAAACAAATGGGTCGGTTCAGTTATACAACTGTTTACTTTTCTTGACTAGGCTGATAAGATGCAAAAATAACACAGTGCAAGAAATGTGATTTCGGAAGAAAAAACTTAACGATTCTTTCACAAAAAATAATACACAATAATTTTTTATTTTGTTTATAATTTTACGATTATTCCTGGGTTGCAATAAATATACCCACATGTTAAGGATGTAAAATAAATTATATTTATAAAATTTATCTTGTGTAGCGCTATAAAGTTAAAAAAATGATAACTCGTTTCGTTTGTTTGCTAATCAAAACTATTGTGTTTTATTACGACATCGAAAATATCGGTAAGTTTTTTCTTTTAATTTCTTTTAACATGTAATTCGTTAAATATCTTTTAAAAATTCAGTCCCCGTGATTTCGTTACTGTTTGCACATTATATGGGTGCATTGCCATTTTCATGAAAGGGAGAAAACTGCACAAGGGCTTTTGTTTATCGACTGACATATACACGGTAAAACAAAGACATCGATGGTAAATGATAACTAGGTAAATCAATTAACAAAACTAATTTGTACACCAAGCAAAGTGCTAAGATTTAAATAAGAAATACGTATTATATTTACCCAAAACAAAACATTGAATCCAAATATAACATATTTCAAACAACAGCTGACTTCACTCGTGTCACGTCTATATTTTCGGATGCTGGGCATTTTAGATTCGTGTATTCTCTTGTGCACGTCCATGTATGCTGACTAATTACAAATGATCATAATGAAAATATGTACACTATACAGATGATTAAATTTAACTAAGAGTTAAATGGTTTCTAAATCTATATCACCTGGCCCCCAATGTCAGAACAAAGGAAGCCATCTTGTAAATATCTGTCACCCACTGTCACCTACTATACGGAAGACGATTCGTTACAGTCTAACCGAAATTGAACAAAATATTTACGCAATAATGAGCTTTATATAAATTGCGTTTAGAACCATTTTCATCTACAGTAATATATTTGAAATATAAAAATTGTTATGTTTAATTTTTCGGCGCAAATTCTAAAACATTAGGTATCAAATGAAAAAAATATGATTTATAAATTTATTTTTTCGAAAATCGTTATTATAAGTATTTAACTAAATCTGAATTAAATAGTTTGGAATTATAAAAAAGAACTGAAGCCACCTTCTGGAGAATTTTATATTTTACTCAAAGAAGAGAATACCACACTTTTGTGTCCTGACAAACAAGTCTTCCCCATTATTTTTTACGCCTTTCATGCATGATCATTTGGGATAACTTTTTAATGACTACCAGCTTTTGTTGATCGTCATTCGTTATCCATATCTGGTACCATACTTGTGTTATATCCACCATTTCACCATCCACTCCTCATTCAATCGTTCCACAGGCCAAACGTCTGAAACTAACAGAGCTGAATTGAATTCAAAAATAATCATTTAGAATTAATTTCTTCTGTGTAGTTCTTAAGGTATTTGTTGGATAGTCTCCGATCTATTGAAACCCATTACAAGGATTTAAAGAGATTCCCCCATGAGGGCCGATATTTGTGTTGTTTATTTGTTTTGTTACTTGTCTGCTAATTACACTTTACACGTAGTTTAGCGCAGCCTTGGGAATTGAGCCGGTAAGCACCAGCTTTATCAAAAGAGTTTCCTTCGTTGATCATCAGGATCAGCCTGAGGTAGGTGCAAATGGTGCAGCCACAACTAGTCTCAAGCTTTGTGAAGTCTCTTGCTCATAATGGATATTTAAAAAAACATAATTTTGCTAATTTATTTAGTTGCAGCCTAATTTAAATAGACAGCCTCTAAATCTTTTATTTGTATAAGTACACATATTTTGAAATGATGCTTTATGAGTGTTTTTAAATTGTGCTGGCATGTTGATTTACGAAACACTTGGAAGGTGACGGAGTTTTATGATAAATCTATTGTATATTGTACAAAATTTTTGTGTAATTAATAAGTACATTTTAAATTGATCTTTTATATATGTATGTGAAAAAAAATACTTGCCTTGTGAGGGCATTTTCAATGTTTAAAAATAGTAGTTTTTATAATAATAGTCCCTCTGCCCAAACTTTTTACCTTGTTTACCCAATTTTTCAGACCAGCCCTGCTGATCTTGGCTAGTCCTTTACTTAGGCATATGTTCTAAATACCGCCTTGAGCCAGAACTTGATAATAGCTTTACAAATGCATCATAATCATTGTCAATATTAAGCTAGTTCTTAACATAATAGCAATACTAATATGTCACGTTAAAGACATCAGCTCAGATAATGGCCTTTACAATGGGATCTGAATCACCGGCCAGAGAGGTCGGAATCGGTCAATTGAATTACAGAACTAACAGAATGAAAACCACCAAAGTCAGTAAACATATTTTCTAATGATTCAGAATTTGTGTGGGGTACAAAAGTACAAAGATTAGCTTTGTAAATGTCTATTGCCTCCACTCCTATCATCACTGCTTGGCGATACTGAACATACCCTGCAATACCGGCGTGTGAAACGAAACTCCTAACAGCCGTAAACACACTCAGTACTGATGCCATGTAGCAATATTAATGTCTAGAAGGCTGTCTCTTGAATGTCACTATTCTTACTGCCGCCCTTTCAACAACAGCTCCAGAAATAGCCTCAACTGCTCCATGTTAGTAAATTGTGCCTAACAATAAATCAAGTTTCAACCGTAAGTAATTAATTTTTTATCATAATCTGCTCTTGCTACATATACATACACCCGCATTACCCCAAACCTCTTTTTGGAAAACTTTCATAATCCCATAAAGTACTCAACCGATAATATAAAATTATAGCAGGGTTTATTATCATGTGGAATATTTTGATTAATTTATTGTTATTTTCAATCAAACTCAAAGAATGCTCTCATTGCTAGGCTGAAGGTTGAAAATATAGTTTATTATCAAACAAAGTCCAATTGCAATGGCCATTGAAATACACAATAGTGCCAACTCATTGCAAGCAAAATTTTGTGGAACAACATGAAAACCACCTACGCTTAAGCATATATAGAATTGCCCCATCTCAGCCTAGTTCAGCACTATGTTCATAACATAAAGAATATTTCTATCAGTATATCCTGTCAGTGTTTTCAATAAATTGATAGAATAAATTCTACATGCATACATTGCAATCAAATCAATTAAAATAAATATACTTCTCTTATTTGTCTCTCTTAATCTACAGTTACAATGGTTCCAGACCGGGAGGAATGGAGACGTGTCATGCACCGGGTACCAGATACTTCAGGAAACTACAATGCTCAGCATGAACTTACAGTATTTTTAAAAAGAACACATTTTTGTTGTGAAATTGGATTTTCAGGATCTATTGAGACACTATTATTGGAGTAAGGCACACACATGGATGCAAAATGCCGTGTAATCTGGTGTGTATTATCAGTCAATATTACTTATTGTTAATTTTACTTTAATAAAACAGATTATTAATCAATTGTTAATGATCGTAATAGTCCTACAAAGATATATTAGAGTGAAATGTGAAGATTGGACAAACAAAAAGCTAAGATGAAACCATTGACATAAAAGCAGTTAAGAAAATAATTTTAATTTAGGAAAAATAACAAAATCTTAAATATAATTTATGCAGTGTGCACCGCGTAACTTCCAACACTGTCATGTGATATACGACAGTGCAAGGCAAGCTCATAATGGGTGTTTATGCACAAGTGCATAGTTGTATGGTAAGCTGCATTACACACTCAATTATAATATGTATTTCGCTTTATAACCGAGCCTGTATCATGACAAATTATTGTTAATGGATGAAATATTATTACTATAATAATTATTAAGCATTAAACACTTTCAGAACTTTGCATGTTATTTTATCGCAGAGCTGAAATTGATGACTTTCTAAGCAATTGAAAAAACATAATAAATATAACTAATTAATTTACTATTACACCGATTCTCTGCAGGGTCAGGCTTAAAGGTTAGACACAACTCTCGCCTCATTCATATTTTAGCAAGGCTTCCAACAGTATTATCTTCCAGTATCTGGCTTATCTAGTCTTCTCCGGACACCTGTATTTCCAGTGCCATCACGTTTCTTATTATTATCTCCTTATTTAAATAAATGTTCCACATCAATACGAAACCACTTTAGTGACCTTTTTTCACACCTAATTTATTAATTTTTACATCCATAAATGGATTTCTCACATATGCCTGAGTAACCTCATTTCCATTGTATTCGGTTTACTTTCATTCACATTTTGACAGCTCCAGTTTTCACCTCCATGCATCAGTATTAGGGCTTCATTCTTGCCTCAGCTGACAGATAAAATAAATATACAAATTTACATATTGAACAGCTAATGATAATATAATAATTAGCTCCCAAACAGTGCCAAAATAATTAAATGAAGGGGGTTTGTGTCAAAGTTTCAACCTCTAACAGATTTTACGGAATTTACTTAATTAGAATTTCTGCAAAACAAAATGTGTATTTGGTATTCGTATCACAATTATTATCATTTTATTCAGATTTGAATATGTATCATAATATTCAGCCAGATAAATATTTAACTTTGCTTTATTTCTCAAAATATATAGTTACATATGTTATATATCACTGTAGTGACTGCACACGCCTTACCATACAGGTTTGTAGACTTAAAAGCCGCTTGTGACAACCTTTATTAAGCCATGAGTGAATTTGATGTTCCCAAATACTTTGAATTGAAATAATTCACATTACAATGTCGGATCAAGATACAGATGTGCCAGAACCTTTAAGACTCTAAGAACAGAGACTCTAAGCGGATTGAGACAGGGTGACATATTAGCACGCCTCCTCTTTAATATGGTATTAGAAAAAAAGCGATACTAAACTTGATAAATTAAGTGATGCCAAATTTGAAAGCAATGGTGCAATCTTCAACAGGTCTGTACAATTGCTTGCCTATGATGATGACATTGTTGCAAGATGTAAACAAGTATCTACGAGAAATATCGGATAACAGGTGGCTCTCGACATTCGCACAATTCAAAAAATTCAAAATTTTAAAATATCACAGACCTATGTTCTGAATAATTACAACTTCACAATAAGAATGTGTTCTCCTAAACAAAAAATTCAATTTTTTAAAGAATTTTGTCGATAATGCAAAAATTGTTCGGTAGCTCACGCTCATGCACACATTGCTGCCTACACTAACAGACTTTTCGGAATTGTTGTGACATCACTAGTGTTCCTTGCTGCAATGGTGGGGAACCGAATGTCAAATACATACATACAATGTATTAAACAGGTTAAGTCTTGCGTTAGGGCGCGTGTCGATGCGTTGTGTGTTTTGCCAATTTTGCCCTTGTAAATTTATAAACATGAGTGAGAAACGGAAAAACTGCATTGTTGATATGGACAAAAATAAACTGAGGACTCATAAACTCATAAACATAAGATATTACGAGATAACACTAATAATTACACTGAGAACATTGAAATATTTTCTCTCCAGTGTGCGTAAGCACATTACTCTTTAGGCTTCCTTTATGATTGGATGAATAATTGCACTGTGAACATGAATAAAGTTCTCCCCAGAATGTGAAAGCACATGATATTTTAACGATCCTTTCTGATAACACGAATAATTACACTGTGAACATGAAAATAGTTACTATACAGTGTGCGCAAGCACATGCCTATATACACTGGGAAAGAGATAAGAAAAATATAATACAATCAATTCTTGATAAGTTTATTAAAGAATAAATTTTTCATATAGTTTTTCGACTTTTGACTTAGTACATTTTTGAGAAACCAATCAGGTACGAAAGTCGAGGCCCGCCTGTATCTCAAGTATGTAGGGCGATTGAAAAAGACACAGCATGTTATAGAACTTCTTCAATACATATTAGCAAAATTACTTTGTGACCTCATTTTATATAAATAATTAGACAAAATACTTTGTTTAAACCGCTATTTATTGATTATTCAACATGTTTCAATACTTATGGTATCTTCTTCAGGAAACAATGTATACTGAAATTAAAAATACAAGCACAGATAAAAACAAAACTATTAAGTGGTGAATAAGTAAGAACTAATATGAAAACAAATTTAGAAGGTGACTATTTGCAAAAAGCATTTGATTATTTATAATATTTAGCTTACTATTATGTAACACTTTTTCTTATTTTTAAAATTTCAAATTTATCTAACTGTAAACCCCTAGTATTTGTATGTATAATTTCTTAACCCTTGTTTATATCAAAATAATGATATGTTTCCAAAAGATGATTAGGAAATTCTGAATAGTTGTTATTTAAGCATCTCAAGTGCTCCTTAATTCTAGTATCAAAATTTCTGCAAGTTTTGCCTATATAAAAAAAATTGCAATCATTGCAAATTAATTTGTAGACTGCAGATTTCTTTTAAATATCGTCCTTTTCCTTGTTATTTAATATATAATTTTTTAATTTGTTATTAGTTTAAAAAGCTGGTTGTATAGAATTTGGGATATTTTTTATAATTGAATTTGCAAACAAAACAAAAATGCTTCCCACTATCTATGCTTGTATTTTGAATTTCAATATACATTGTTTCCTGAAGAAGATACCATAGGTATCGAAACATATTGAATAATCAATAAATGGGTGGTATTCAACAAACATTTGAAAGGTTTATAAAGAAAACACCTGAAAGCAATGAAACACGCCTCGTTAACTTAATTATGTATATTGGATAAATTAATATTTAAAATTACAATTTTTGATGTTTTTGTACATCCCTCTACTTTCGAACATTACACATTTTCAGGAACCAATTATGTGCACAAGTCGAGGGCCGCCACCTGTATTAGTAAATGATGCAAAGATCAAGTTGACGGAGTAAACGGTAGGATGCCCACACTTAAATTTTGACCTGGTCATGTAAGCATCAGAAATTCACTGACAAAATATGATAACAGGTATTTAAGACATATTTAAAAGAAAAATTCTCAATAATGATGTCTGGTGACAGACATAATGTGTATGGAGATCTAGCTCCTGAATCTACCCAAGAGACCGAGCATAAACAAAGTTATAAATACCCAACTGTATCTGCCAGTATTACTGTATCTAAAACAGTTTTTTTTATGTCTGACTTTAATTATTTTCCTTATTTTCTCCGTTGCTCCTGGTTTTACTTTTCTTTTCTCGCAATTACAACTAGCACGACTCTGTAAATCTGTCATCACCAAGAGAAGAAAACGGTGACAAATCCTGCAGGCAGCCGAAACTCACCATGGGTGATAGCGCTGCCGACGACGATGATGATGATGAAAGGAAAGAAAACAAGTTTAATATTTGCATACATTTATTTAACAGCTAATGACAATACTATAATTTGCAAATAAATCTCATAATAATACAACAAGAACTTGGATAGTGTTTAGTAATCAATAGATTCATTAAAAAAGTTACAAAATTTTTAAGCATAATACAAAGTACTACAAGTAATCATTATCACAAATGCACTGAATACAATATTATCTTACGGCGGAGGGGAAGCGGCGGGCGTGCCGCGCCTCCTTTCAAATTATTTAACCAAAATCTGTAGCTCCGGATATGTTTAATCTCTATTAATTTTAATGCACACAAATATGACATGTAATAGTTTAAATCAAATAATCACATTAAATAAACATTACCAGAGATATAACACGACAAAAATACATATAATGCGAGTAACAATACCATTTTACGTCACCGAGTACCGTTCGGCGTGTTACATATAACATAACGTTTACATTAAGCACAAACGCTCATGGAACATTTCATAATGAGGGCGCTACATAAATTTGGCAAAACAAGGGCTAATTCATTAAAGTAAAATAAAAATGGTGAACAAGACACTTTTGTCACGTCGTCTAGAAACATTTAGCTTCCACAAGGCGATCTACATTTGCGGTACAATCCGTTTTACTTGCAAATCTATCGGAAGGGAGTAACATGGGAAAGCGAGCGAAAGCAAAAAATAACGGGAAATACATTGCTGGATCCAACAGTCAATAGTGTTACACATTTAGACACCGATTACACATATTAAAGAACGGCAGACACGCGGCTCTCGGACATTCAACAGAAGTAGGATTATTCAGATAAGGTAGTTAATTAAAACAAAGGTAATTTTTCATCAAATGCCGAATTAACAACACCGTTAACGGAGGCCGAATATAAAAATTATACAAAATCTCAATTTCATTTTTCTCTTATACAGATATAAACTATCAGTCTGTTATGGGATTAAGTAGTTTAAAAGGACTTCGTTGTTACGTTTATCAACGAGCGCCTCGACGCAAACACGGGGACATGGGGATTTCCACAAACTACGGCTTCGTGGGGTCATCCATCACAACTGTGAATGATTCATTATTGTCATCCTTGGAAGGATTCTGGCAGATGCCACTCATCTCACTGGTGCCCGGCTTCGAAAAGTCATCTTCCACCTGTTCGGGGTCTATCACGGAACTTCCGTGGAAGAATATGTTCCGCAACATGGCTACCTTAGACAAGGGACGTTTGGGAATCTCTTGACCAGTTTCTAGATCTCTTTCAGGCGATTTCTGCCAGTTGCCGGCGGCGGGCTTCCTCAACTCTACCTCGTTAACAGGAGTTATCGGAGAATCTGGCGATTCTACAGGGTCGGACTCGGCTGATGTGGGTGTCGCGCACTGCACACTCCCCGTGTCGGTGTAGCTGGCCGACACGACAACCCTGTCCGGTGTAAAAGCTAATTTATTTTGTTTGGACCTGAGATTTACAACTTTATCAGTCCTCTCGAGGTATTTGGCAATTTCGGGGGGAGTCTTGCTGATCACGTCCTCTTCGAAGGAAGTGAAATGTTTATGTGTAGTTTTCAGAGTCATCTTGGTGATAGTCCTTCTGGTACCGGAAAGAGAAGACTGACTGTTGCTCCTGTGAGAGTTTGGCGATTCGTGGCAATCTTCAGCGTCGTCAAGATTCTCCTCGAAGATGACGTTACGTGCGCCACTGCCGATACTAGACTTGTCCAAGCTCTCGGACAGTTCTTCAGTTATGGAACTTTTCCCAAAACTCCTGAATGATCGCGAGCTACAGATGCTGTGTTTGTCTGTGAGCGTGTCCGGCAAGAAGTCGGCATTGCTGGAAGGAGCAATGATGGACACATTGTCGTCAAAACGGACACGTTCTGACGCACCATCCTCGCCTGCAGCTGAATAGGACACAGTTTCCGACTGGTTTTGCTGCAATAGGAAGGACATTTCCATTAAAATAAATAATTTTAATATTAGGTACAATAACAAACATGTAATTGTCCTTTTGAATTGTATCACAAATATTTTTACTCAATTGAATGGAAAACATATTTCATCAACATGAGTCTATATGTACATAGATAGAAATAGCATTTC
This sequence comes from Eubasilissa splendida, assembly GCA_031772225.1. Taxonomy (NCBI): domain Eukaryota; kingdom Metazoa; phylum Arthropoda; class Insecta; order Trichoptera; family Phryganeidae; genus Eubasilissa; species Eubasilissa splendida. The sequence goes on from CM062857.1 coordinate 28,952,721, forward strand.
ATAATGTTGAAAAATGTAGATTTAGATTTGACTGAACATGAATAAGTTAACATTACCTTATAGTCTCTGAGAGACCCAGCGAGAGCTCTCGTAGAAGCATCGTCAGGCGGAAGAGGTTCTGATAAACTAGCAGCTTCTGAAGAAAGGCTCAGCCTCAATGCAGACACCACATCAGCGGTCACTTCCAACCTGTTGATCACAAGCATAAATCAAATCATGTTACTATTTAGTATGTGTCGGAAAATAATGATAAAAATAGTTTAGGATAGTTTCTATATTCTGAAATAGTACATTTTTGTGTGAAAGCTAGAATTTAGACATTAATTAGACATTTTAGGTACACATGCAGAGCATAATACTTCAATTAAACCAACGCAAATTCAATTCCTCAGTAGTAAAAAGCGAGTCACTAAAATGGTACCATTATGAACATATGAAAAGTCTATCTATATGTTTTTGTATCGGAACATTCCGCTCCAGGGACTTCATCAATGACTTGAGTTACGAGAAGCAATGCAAACAGATGGAAAGTTATAAATATCAGCATTGAATCAGAAGTTATCTTTAATGACCTGTCATTATAAAATTAGTAAAAAATGACAAATATTTTATCATGGCCCATCCTTAGCAATATAAATAAAATTAAAATGGGACTAGTCAGGGACGACGATTACACACCTGTGATGTGCATGAAGTCTGTCGTGTATGGGCAGCGGCGTAGGGGAGCCCCGGGCCCCCGCACTGCCTCCTGGCGAGCCCGCACCCCCGCCTGCCCCGCTCGCACCGCTGGAACTGACTCCCAGGCCATCTGGACTACTGCTGTCTGTAATGCGAGTGAACTCGTTTTAATCAGTCAATTATACAAGCAACATTCGAATATGTCCAAGAACATACAATTACTGTATTTTTACCTACAAAGGCACTATTATTCAATAAATATCAGATACTTCATAGAGACGAGGCTATTTTTATTATATTCAATGGAAAATATATAGAAGTATGGGGTAATTACAGGGCTTACAACCTATCTTCGGCTGGCTTAGGTGATCACTTTATATGAATATAACGTTCACCATTCTCACCCCACCAATTTCCACATCTATCCAATTTTTGAAAGTTGTATATATGTTAATATGTGGACTCGCTTCGAGTACCACTACACCATCGCCACCTATAGACCAAAATTGATAATTCATTTTTCCTTGAAACAGTATATATGTCAACTCAATGAGAATCTGATTTCTTTGAAAATTATTTAAAGCAATATTCTTTATTTGTAAAATGTTTTTAACACTAGAACACGCCTGAAAAATATATATATTTTCCATAAAATATAATAAAGATAGCTTCGTCTCTATGACATATCCGATGTTTATTTAATTATACAAGTGGCTATAATAATTGGGAAAAAATCATCAGAGTACAGAATTGGTGACAAGTGTATTGAATCATTTGTTTTCTATTGAATTTGGAATGAGAGCAGGCAGTTAACTGAAGCATTGCCACAGCGAAAATATTTTCATCTCACAGAAGCTCTTCTTGTTGTGGATTGTGGATCTCCTATTATCCTGGTCAGGATTTCATGATCGTGATAATGCAACACGCCGTGTGAAAAAACTACTGCCTTCAGATCAATGCCAACGTGCTCAACTTGTCGTGATGATAGCATGTGTGCGAGGCCGTGAGTAAAGCAGAACTGGGGAATATTGGGTTGCTTTGCGAGCGGGTCTTGACACAGCACAACAGTATCGACATTAATCAGCTTAATAATACAATAGAATGGATAATACAAGAAAATGTAGGTATAATAATGTCATCTAACATATCGTCACCTAAGCAGTAATACCGGATCTTTATTTTTATCTTTATATCATTGGATTTGTGATAGTGTTCGCTAGGGGTGTGCAAATCAAAGAAATGTAATCACCACATATCATCTGTAACCTCCCTGTCAACTGCGCACAAGTCAAGGGAATCGTACCTAAGTTCAGTTAAGTTTAAGTTTAAAAAGAATCTGCTCCTCTCTACAACTCTAGAAAGGTAAGTAATACTTGAGTGATAGTACAAAAATCATTTAAAACTAGTTCCATATCTCTCCTGTAAAGTACACAATTCTTATATGATACATGTGTGGTGTTGCTACTGAAGGTGACGATATATATATATATTGTGGGGGTTACAGACCTGCGTCCTTCCCTTTCACCGCGTAGTCAGTGAAGAACACAAGATACGTGGGTTCTTTACTTGAGCAACACATACCCACCTTATTTTAGTCACATTCTGTCTTCATTCTAAACTGAGAAAAATTTATAGTAACACCTGGAGATGATTATTTATTATTCAATTTAAATTTAATTTTAAAATATATTTTTCCCAGTTTAAGAAGAAGGCAGAATGTGACAAAAATAAGGTGGGTATGTGTTGCTTAAGTAAAGAACCCACGGATCTTGTGTTCTTCACTGACTAAGCGGTGAAAGGTATGTAACCCCCACAAATGGCGCCCAACGTGGGGCCATTTTTTTTTTTTACTTAAGAGTAACTGTTTGTGAATTTCCAGGTGATTGACCAAGAAAATAAGTGACAGAGCATTTTCGTACGTTACCCCAATTTATAACGTCACAATATATATGTATAAAATCTGGCTATCTAGGAGTAAATAAAAAATAGTTTAATTGAACATTATTTTATTCTTTCTAATAAAAAAAATTATGTTATCTGAAAATTATATGATTTGGTATTGATGATATAGCAAACATATTCTACGGTGTTTTGCTGATTTTATTTGAGGTGGGATACATCTCGGCATTTAAATCTCTTTGATAAAAGGAAGTTGTATCATTCACAAGGCTTCATTGGCTTTATCTTACCGTGAGTCCTGGAAGGCAGCTCGTCTTCGTCAAAGTCCAAGCGCACCCCTCCGCGAGGGCTGGTGGACACACCGCAGCCCCCCGAGCGGCACAGAGACACGGGCACCACTCCGTACACGTAGAACAGCAGGATGGGCACGCCGATGCCCACGGCGAGCCCTGCCACAGCCGGGGCGGCCACAATCTGCAAAAGACAAAAAAGGATTGGGATCAATGAAATGTTAACAAATTTAAAAAAAATACAGTTTAGTTTTTAAGAACATCAATAATTATATTGCCTTAACAATGCATATGATAGTGTACATTGCCGGTAAGAAAAAACACCAAAGTAGTGAAATTATTTGAAATTTTCCTACTGGTAAATGTGGTAATTTTGATGCGAGTGTGTGTATCAAATGTGTTTTTAATATCTCTAGATTAAGATTAAATATTTTCTTTTTTATATATTCAATAACGTGAGACCCCCTGCAACAACACTGTATATCGTTTTTTATAAATGTTGCTCGACGGTGCGTCAGCCATCTTGGATGACATATAGTGTTGTTGTGGGGAAACTCACTTGGAAATTGTGTTTAATATTATTTTTATATGTTTGTTTAATACACCATTAGATGCCCAAGAAGATATACAAAGATGTGGCGTTCACAACTGAGATCTACCCAAAACAGATATACAGTGTTTGTTAGCGCCGTTTAAAATGAATTCATTTTAATTCAAATATTTTTTGGAGTTTGAGCTGTTGCTTCATGCATGCACTCAATTATCATATAATAACGAACATTAATACGCGTTATTTACCACATAAAATTTTAACCAAAGTATATCGTTCCCTTTCTTTTCTAATACCCATCGTTAAGCACAAGGAAGAAAGAAGATATTGCAATAATTAAAAAATTACCAACAGCAGTAATTTCAGTACGCATCGAATGTTCTACGGCTTCACGGGTGATCTAGGCCCGCTACCGCATATTAATAATCCTACGCTAATTATATGAAATGAAGTGTATTACACGCTGCGACGCTTGTAACTTGTGGTAGAGAGGAAATCTACAAACCAGGCAGCATCCAACTGACGAAAAAGTAAGCGCCTCCCTTTTCCTCCTCATATCTCCACCAGTACACTGTTGCAGGGGTGACGTAACTTATTATGCAAGTATATTTAATTGAAATAAAATACTAAGTCCTCGCAATATTATGAGGATATCCAATTTTTTTTACTGGATTTATCCTCGGAGACATTGTCATCTCAAGACATATCATGGATGTCTCATAGAGACGAAGCTATTATTTTTACGGAAAGTGCGAGGAATATTGACGCAGTAATGTGAGGTTAGGACAATGAGCGTAAGCCAGTGTTAACGATGGTTCCAGCAATTTCGAGCCGGAAACTACAGCCTCGTCCCGGAAAATCTGTAAAGCTCGACGAGAATGTCCTGCAAACCCTGGTGGAACAAAATTCCATTCTAACCAGCAGAGAAGCTTGGATTTGGTCATTCAACCATTCGTCGACACCCGCGTGGCATCGGAAAATCAGCAAATTGGGTCAACAGATTCCTGCGAGTTCAGAGAGTGAATGTGTGCTCTTCTTTGCTGTCACGCCTCAGGAATTAACCTTTTTTCGGAAACGATGCCCCACCCACCATATTCGCCGGAGATTGCCTCATATGATTATCATTTATTAGGAGAACACATTCTTATTGTGAAGTAATTATTCAGAACAGACGGTCTGTGAACTTTTAAATACTAATTTCATCGAAAAATATTGTTGTTGCGCCACCACGATTCGAAACTGGATCTCTTTGAAGGTGCATTATCCAACTATGCTACAGCGACATTATTTTTGACGACAAATTTTCGAACCTATATGTTACACTTTTTCAAATAAATACATCTATCGCTCCGTTGTTGGCGCAACAAGAATATTTTTCGATAAAATTGATTTTATATGTACATCTTTCTAATTAATACATTTAATATTAGTATTTTAGATTATACTTTATTCCGCAGTCTTTGAAATCATTTGGACGGAAAAAATATGAATGGTCAGAACAGTGCTGGAGGTAAATTTTTCGTCACGGACCAGCGAATTTTGGATAAGGGGCCTCGCGGAGTCTACCAGAAAGATGAAAGAGTATTGTAAAAAGTAAAGGAGAGTATATTTTAGATAAATAAAGAACTTTGTTTATTTTAATTATGAAAAATAAAATAATTATTTTAAAAAAACGCATTATTTATGGGATGACACAACATTTTAATGGTTCAAATTTTTTTTTAATTTTGAAGAAATGTAAACGACGGGGGCGCAGGGCGCAGGGCGCCGGAGCAGGGGACGCGAGACAAATGGCCGCGGCGGAAGTGTATGAATAAAACATCATTCATCACATCACCGCCAGGCTCCGGGCGTGGAGCGCGGACGTGAGCCTTCTTATTTACCTACCCTTATGTACACGCACAGGGGGTGGGGGGGGATGAAAGAAAAGAAGACGATAAAATCTCGGAGACAATGGAATGACGATAAATTCGAAAGAAAATAAACGTGCGGTGAATTATTTGTTAATTATACAAAATGGCCAGGATTTATGCGCGGCAAATATACTTAAATATTCTAAGAAAACGCACTAATACATACATTCTTTATAATTTACGTTCGGAGACAGAAAAAAGCGCTTCAGAAATAGTCGTAATTTACGACTCTAGAAATTTTGTACGCCCGGCGCTTTATCAGCAGAGTATTTGTACGATGGTATATTTTTTACGACAATAAAGAATATTTAAAAAAATCCTTCCAATTCTGGCCGCAAGAATCAGGTAGATTTCGTCTGTGGGTATAAGTGTACAGCCCCATTTTGAAACAGGATAGCGGATCGAGCTGGTTAACGAACATAGCCGGTATATTAACTGTGACAATTTGTTAGAAAAGTTTAATCGGAATCTGGTGAAAACTACAAGAGTTATCGTCGTGACCGCAAAATCTGATAGAGGGTGGATTGGAGATCTCCCGTTCACGGTCGAAAAAAGTGCATTTAAATTTGAATTGAATTGAATCTTTTGCTGAAATCTACCTTAAAAAAATAATTTTCAATCACTCACTAATAAAAAAACTCTAAGAATTGAACCCACTATAGAAATCTCCTTCATATTTGTGGTACGTATTTTTGACTTCCAGTTATCCCGACTTGCACCTGGTCCGGGTGTCATTGACCTCGATAATGCAACATATACATTTCAATACAGGATCATCAACGGTATGACAGACCGCCCCCAGATTGTTGGTCTGCTTGACATTCACGCACCATTGAGGTCATCGAGACACAATTAATTGTTCTATCACAGTGGTAATGTCAGAACTCGTGCATTAGCTAACCCCGCAGCACCCAGTGCCTGAATGAGTGCAATAAATAAATATAATTGTCCATGTGAAAAATCAGATCAATGCCGACGCGCTTAAATGTTTTTTGTTTACGACTTGATGATGTCGATGACACGTGCAAGAATCGGTGACTAATGAAGAAGGCTGATGAGGATGGTGTTGTTTTGGAAGCGGGTAATAGTATCGATAGCAGATCGACGGTGATAATCAAAAGGATATAACGTACAAACATGATATCGAATTTCGACCACATTTCGTCAGGTCGGTCTCTGATAATGTTACATGCGTCAGTTAGTGATGATCAAACACACGAATTGTAAGCAAATCACAATCACTAACAGTGATTGCGTACCTTAAAATATCACGATTCGTGATGAAAATAGCGGAATCTACTAAAGTATGCGTGGTTGCTGGCAGCATATTTTTATTTGATGACTATTTACACAACAGAAGCACATGAACAGAACATGTTTCTGCTTAAGAAATGAACTATTTACGATTTTATTACAGCTTACTAGTTTTGAGACTGATACTTAAAAGTCTCAAATATAAATAATAAAAGTCACGAACAACTCCGCACAACTATTCGAAAAGGGGACTCTCCTTCCATGACAGCATCGGGTGCTCGAAGTTCATCAGGTTTCTGTCTCACGGAAAACCAATCCAACGACATATGTTTCTTCTTGCTTTTTATAATATTGCGGAAATGAGACGTAGCATTAATTATCATTAAACAGATTTGCACTTCCATTCGTTCATCAGTCTCTGAAAATAATATTTCCTCTGTTACCGCATTTTGTTTGCTCATTAAGAAGCTGTTCCAGTTATTCCGTAGTGTGTTTTGAGACTGCCTACTCGTTCGTTAACCGAAATCCTGTTCGCAAACTGAAGCATTTTTGTTCGTATACCGAATTGTTCGTAAACTGGGGGGTCCACTATACAATAAACAAAAAATTATCAAAAAACCTTATTTTCTTTTTGAAATCAAAAATATCGAATATCGATCCCGGTACTTCTCGAATGCTAAACAAGTGCGCTGTCATCTTGCTATTCTTCTAATACACAACCTACGAGTATATGTGAGAATTTAATATTTTTGATAAATATATTGAATATTTTATTTTAAAAATAGTTACCCCTAGTGAACTTCGTAACAAGCTTAATTAATAAATTTCACGTCTCTTTCATATCCGTCTGTAGTGCAGTCATTCATATTCCCGTTATGTTCTACGCCGGGCAAATATTATCTATATTTATATAGGTGCTATGATACATGTGCCTGAGATACATGCATGTCTGTTTTTATGAATATGTTTTAGAGGAAATACCGTCACACGTATCCAGTGTTGAGTAAACAACATGGCACACTGTAGGGCCGTTACAGGGTGACTAAACAAAACATTGTTTCACAACGAGACAATTAACATACGGCACTCGGTCATGTGTCGGTCGTGGTATATTTAGGGGTGTTACAGAGATGGTCGATGATGAATATCTAAAGAGGGATTGTAAAATGCCGAGATAATTACAAAATATATTGAGATTTTATAAAGGCCAAATACGTTCAAATACTATTTTTTTTATTACAGAACTAATATGTGTGAAATGAGGTACATATTTGATTAACATTCATAAAAAAAACCTCACGACTTATGACCTATTTTATATTAATGAGAATAACGTACAATAGTTGTATTATTTTACTGTTTCCGAGGTAATTTTGTAAAACTCCATAATCACACATATGAAAATGAAAAACTTATTTTGATTAAACAACTTGTATGTATTATTAATTAATCTATAGCGAAATTTTTAAAATTTGAAATTTTCTCGTGAAACTGAAAGTACATTTAAAATTATATATTTATATATATATATTAAAAACACTGTTTAACGTTTTCAATGCTGTCGCATCGTCTTCAGTAATGTTACTATTATTAAACTTAAGATTAAAGGACTACGTGCTACCTAGCGGTGATGAGTGGGGGGTTTAGAGTTCGGTGGGTGTAGGGGCGTGGTCAACAAGCGCAGGAGAGGGGACGTAATAGAGGGTGTTTGAATATTGACGTAAGCCTTCAGAATGCAAATGGATAATGTTGTATCTTTTCTTCTCATATAAATAAAATTATATAGCTGTCATTCACTTAACACGCGTTAACATTAGGTAAAAGGTCACGTGTGTGCTATACGGTCAGATGAAAACATCGACGCCGTGCGTGAAACCGTGACTGCAGACATCATTATCTTCATCAGACACCGTGCGCAACAACTGAACCTCTCGAATGACCATAATTCTAAACGTAATAAAATACCATAGATAAAAAAACTACTTTCCCCGTTCAATTATCTCAAAACCGAAGCAGGTGTCAGCTGTCACACAATTATGCTACCAACATCTACCTTAAAATCTTCACTTCAAATGTGTGAGTAAAAATGATAAGCAAATACAATAGCAATATTTTAATACATTTATGTATGTTTTTTTTAAAATTAGTACAACTCTACTAATTCTACTACTTGACGGAGTAACGGCATGTTGAAATATGACATGCGGTAGAACAACGCTGTAAAGCAAGCGAGATGGCGGACTTGTCAGATGTGGTTCTCTCACCGAGTGGTGTTCGGAGATTAAATAAACAAAGAAAAAGAAAAAATAACATGTCAAACTGGAGATATCAGGAGAAAAATGATGAAAGATGCTGGTAAAACACATATTTGGAAGAGAGGAGTAGCTGGTGTGAGTATAACAACGCTGTAGAACACATTGAACTCTGTCAAACATCATTTTGAAAGTAATTATTATATAAACAAATATCAGATATTTCATAGAGACGAAGCTATTTTTATTATATTCAATGGAAAATATATAGAAGTATGGGGTAATTACAGGGCTTACAACCTATCTTCGGCTGGCTTGGGTGATCACTTTATATGAATATAACGTTCATCATTCTCATCCCACCAATTTACACATCTATCAAATTTTTGAAAGTTGTATATATGTGGACTCGCTTCGAGTACCACTACACCATCGCCATATATGGACCAAATTTGATAATTCATTTTCCCCGCAATGCAGGGGCGCGCACGATATACAAACTAAAAATTTTAGGAAACAAAAATAAATTAAATAATCTTTAATTCTATGAAAAGACCCTATAAAATTTTATCTGTTATTAGCGTAACCTTATCTGACGTAATCACGACTTTTGTCTAGCCGTGGGTTATTTAGAAAAATTACCAATGATTGGCAACAACTTCATGTGCATGCTGGTCGGAAAATTGCCAGTACGTATGCGTTGTTTACACGTAATTTGCTTGTTAAATCTCCATAATATTCGTACTGAACTTATTTACTTACTGATGGTACGTTGGCATCTTTATGTGTGCGATTTTTCAAACAATTTGTGCTTAATTCTGTTGTCTTCGAAATAGAATAATCCTCAGGTACTGAAAATTGTATGGAATGACATTTCTACGTATTTGTTTTACTTGATTGACTAAACATTTTGTTTTCATAATGTATTCCAACCTATGATGTTAACGTCATTGGATAGATACAATTTATTATCTGTCAAGCGAGCGAAGTTGCATTTTTCGGGATATTGTTAAGCTAGATTACTATCAATATTAAATTAAATGTAAAAATAAAATAATTTACATTATAAGTTTCATTGAAACATTTTAAATCCGTTGTCCGAAGGAGAAATCGTATAAATACTTTAAGCGAAATCGAAAGCAGAGTACGGCATCGAGCAATAAAAGAACTTGCCCTTTTTAAAGTAATAAACTATTATTTATACTTCGGTAACACCATAACCTAAGTATATGCCTACTGCACGCCACTGCATATATGTCATCACACTGTGAGAATTATTTTAAAGCAATATCTAAAATGTTTTTTTAACATTTATTATACTAGAATACGCCTGAAAAATCATTTTTTAAATATATTTTCTTATTTTGATCAGTATATTATATTAGCAGTATTGTTCTTACATTTTTAGTTTCATAAAAATCTACCAAGAGAATGATGTGTATTCTTTGCTCTTTTTAAAACGAACACAATCTGTTTTTATTTTCACCTCATGGAACAATACTCGTACAGCATTGTAATACTGATAAAAGTTTAGTATGTGCCTCAATCCTCTTTATTTTCATCTTAGATTACAATTCGATAAAAAAAAGTATATTAATAATATATTAAAATTTTTCCCATTATCAGATAAAATAAACAGTTTTCCTCAGTTCAAGTTACATCACCAAAATATGCCGTACATCGTTGTTCGGGTTCGTGTCTTCAATTATGTCAATTATGTTACACTGTATGTATTCTGCCATAAATCTAAAAAGGCTAATGTATGACTACAACTAACTGCACACGTCGAGGCAATTTGATATTTTATACAAAGGAGCCCTCCGAGGGCCACCGACACGTTTCAAACACAACACAGCAAAATCTATAACGATGGCGTTTGCAATATTCTGAAAAAGATTGAAGATAATTTGCCTGTCGAATCCGAGAGCACTTCTCGCGTTTCACCGGAGCACATCCGCGTTTTTGCTGACATCCTGACTATGGCAGATGATATGGCAAATATTCATACGCAGAGTATGGGATGTAGGTACAGCAGATCCAGGCTGGATAGATACACAAAATCCAATAGATTAATTAAAAATAAAATAATTGTCAGTCCGGATATCAATATTTTTTCATATCCAGTCCATTCGAAATATGCGCGAGTTTGCACGTGTTATTGGAAATGCAACCGACGTACAGACGGCGAGAATTATTTTTAAGTTGATGATTACATTGTGCGACCCGTTCTGCGCGGCCGGCCACTTCTCTGCCTAACCCCAGCTGCACGACATCGTTCGTCACATATAATCGTGAATTTTATTAACCAATATTGAACCAATCAAGTGTTATAAAGTAAGTAATTTTTGTCCACGCCACGCTATTGTTTCAACCCCTTTTGTCACTGTTAAATCAAGTTGAATATTAAAATATTTTGAACACGAATGATCCATCACCATCGTTGCAAATCTTTCTAGGTACAACACGTACACCTCCATAATGTGATGACCCCGACGTGATTTGATTTTCTGATCTGGTGTCCGACAGCATTACACCTTAATATTCCCCTTCCGTGGAGTATGCTTCATCGTGAGATTGCTCTTGCAGTAGGCATAAACGTCGGCAGGTTGAATCTATATCCCGAATACAAACTTACGAGCATTATGGATACCCACTGTTTACGCACATTATTATTCCTTCGGTTGGCACCCCTGGCTTTTGCATGTTGGTATCTATTATTATCCGTGCAAGTGTAAGGTTGCCGCTTTGAGTATCAATCCGGCGAGTCGGCCTTCCGTCAGATAAGGGGACATACAAATCCGCCACGGTAGTTTAATTGTTTCGGCAGGTCAAAACAATATGTGGAGTCAGCAGACGGCGCTTCCGGACCAACACAAGGAAGAGCAATACAACCCACGACGAGCAAGTGACATTTATGCTTGTATTAATTTTCATATTATCAATAAGAAACAACAAACTACCGAAGGGATTCTCACATTACATTAGCGATTGAATTAACTAACTTACAAGAGGATAGGATGCCACGCGTTGCTATCCTGGCACACCTCTCTTGCTTCGTCCACTTTGATACATCTTCTCGTGTAGCTTTCAACAGGCCGTTCTGATCATTTTTTCAGGTTTTTCACGGACGTCCTCTGCCCCTGTTACCTTTAACGTCATTCATTTTCTCCGCGCCGATAGGTTCCACATGACCAAACCACCACGGCGACCCTTTCTCCGTTATGCACCGCTGGATGTTAAGCGATTTAATTATAGATTGAACAATACATTAGGCCGAGTCAATGAATGTTGTTTATGGTAAGATTTATTCCGAGTTTATGCCCAAATCGGAATTAAAGAAATAAATAGCTCTTGTATACGACTTGACCAACAATGTTTATGGTCCATAAATATTGCCATATATTTTATTACATTCTCTATAAATGAAAGCAGTCAGCGGCTGTTAATGGATTGCTGCAAAAATGATAAAAAAAACTTTTTCAATTAGAGAAAAACGACTTTTTTTTGTTCGAAATAAATAAAATTAAAATCTCCGTAGTGCAGAATCGAACCACGTCCATCCGCGTGACAGACGAGGAATACATGACGTGAAAATAACCGCTCACAAATATCTTGTTTTGAAGTAGTTCAATAGGGGATACGATTTTTAAATAAAATTAAATATCAGTATTAATTAATTGGATGTTAAGAATGTATAAACAATAAAGTATGTACATCAAAAATATAATAATAAATTCTAACAAAAAAATTAGCATTGAATACTTATATGACAATTTGACACGAGACAAAAAACAACGGCGAAGGGGGGGGGAGGAGTTAAAATAATGTCATAATTTTTATTTATTACTTCTATACAATTCTCATGGCCCGTGTCTACGGTGATATTTCAATGAGACTGATTTTCGAATTAGAAAGGGTACAGATGTGCCGGATGCGTCACTCGAATGATTAATATAACGCATAACGCTGAATTTGTATTGCCTTTACCCGCTTTTGAGACGAATCTCAGAGATAAATGTCATCCGTAGACACGGGCTATTAATTGTACTACATCTGACTCGCTTGAGAATTGAATCATGCACACCTAGAAGGGTATACATGGTTTTTTAAAATTATTTTGTGTATGTATAAAGGGATCAATTTTAAGTATAAAAGCACTATTGAAACGATATATTTAGGAGGTAAAAATCTTTATTATACAGAATGTACCAGATCTAGTGCACAATATTTTATGAAGGATACCTGACTAAATTACGGGACGAAAATGTTCAGGAATATGTGCAAAATCTGCACCGTTACAGAAAATATTATTATTAAAGAGAACACATTCTTATTGTGAAGTTGTAATTATGTGATATTTTAAATGTATTATTTATGAAGATATACATATAAAATCAATTTTATCGAAAAATATTGTTGTTGCGCTACCTGGATCTCTTTCCAAACCGGGGAAGGTGCATTATAATGGAATGATAGATGTATTAATTTGAAAAAGTGTAACATATAGGTTCGAAAAATTGTCGTCAAAAGTACTGTCGTACAAAATTAGTTGAATAACGCAACTTCCCCGGTATGGAATGAGATCCAGGTTCGAATCTCGGTAGCGCAACAACAATATTTTTCGATAAAATTGATTGTATATGTATATCTTTCTAATTAATACGTTTAATTAGTATCAAATTTTTACAAAATCGGTTTCAGTTACCAAAAATTTCCAAATTTCAAAAAAAATTTCAGGACCCAAATTATTAAAAAAATAAATTATTCGGCCGCTCGAAATTTGATTACTTTTTATTGTTTGTACACAATATATAAATTGGAATTAACGAAATAATCGCATTTTTTATTTATTTTAAATGCTTATATCTCTGACATGGTTGAGATTAAGCACATATTCCTTGAACATTTTCGACTCGCAATTTAGTCAGGTATATCCACCCATAAAATATTGTGGACTAGGTCTGTTACACCCTGTATATACAATAAGATTTTTATGTTAAAACATTGATAAAAAATCATGTACACTTACAGACTCTCCTAAACGTGCACGATTCAATTAATATTCATTAATTTATTTACAAGAAACATATTTTTATCTAAATACGTGACATTGAGAAAGAATTCGCGTACAAGAGGATTTTAAATCTTAATATCTCTAGAAGTGTATTACTTAAGAGACTTGAAATATGGTAGACATCATTACTCTTGTACCAGGTGTGCTCCGACCCCAGAAATCTCACAAACGAACTGTAAGGTATACGTTAAAAATACATTGTTTTTTAAGAACACATTTTTGTTGTGATGTTGAATTTTTCATAACATAGCAATTAAATACAAATTAAATTAATCAACAGAAAAAATATGTTTATCGAAAAAATATTTATACGCTACCGGGATTCGAACCCGGGCCTCTTCCTATCCAGGGAAACGTGTTAACCATTCCGCTATAGCAACCGAATATGATTACGATAAATTTTGAACTCATATCTCAATTAAACTACTTTAGAAAGAACAATTGTATTAGTGTAAATGAATAATGCCATACGTAATATGCACATTGTAACAGTGTATTGATGCCGCTTAGCGTTTTAATTGGTCATGGGGAGAGGGGGGGGGGTTGTCGTTTGAAATTAGTAATTAACACGGTATCCACAAAAAAACATGAACGAAATGTTTGAATTTTGTAAATTATGAGTGTTTATATTTATAATACAAATTAAATGTATCAATATGAAAAATATGCAGATAAAATTAATTTATCGGAAAAAAAATTTGTAGCCACCCGGACTTCTCACTTCCCGGATAGGAAAGGTTCCTCGTTCGTGTGTCCGGGTGGCAATAAAAATACTTTTTCGAGAAGTTCGATTTTAACTGTATATCTTTCTTATTTGATACATTCAATTTGTATTAAAATATCACAGAACTATGTTGTGAAAAACTGCAACTTGACAATAATAATGTGTTTTTCTCAATAGTTTGTAATTATAACAACACGGCGACGGCAAACATTAAAAAATACAAGTTGTGTGTTCTATTTCCTGAGTTTTCCGACACCGTGTATTTATTAAATATTCAAAAAAAAAAAAGTATTACATATTTTTGAAACGGACTGTCACACGCACTAAAACAATTGATTTTTCTAAGTAAATCACGCTAATAAAGATTTTTTCTGTATTTTTCAAATGGTTCAATGAAATATATATTTTTTTTTACATATTTTAAAAATAATCTACATAAATTATAACAAATTCTTGAGTAGCCACTCGAAGAGTCACTCTATAATGATGTATTTTTATTTTGAAGTAATTGAAAATCTTGTGCGTGTGTGCTCGGGCGGGGGGGGATGGTCTAGCAGTCTACCCCAATGCGTATCGGGCCACCGGGAACATGGCACCGGGACAATACAATGACCCGCGCGGGCTGCAGCCGGAGGCGCGCGCATCCTCCATCGATCCGCGGCGCCGCCCATCCGCGCCACGGCAACACCGAACACTGGACGCGCCTGGAGTCTGGACCGGGATGCAAATCGACAGGGGGAGACGTCCGATATCCGCCGCTATCTGTGCCGGCGTCACCCTTCAGTGTAACATCGTTTCCTCTCTATGCGAGATCGGCAAACTTTTAACTGAAGAAATCTGATTTAATCTGCGTCACAGACCGCCGAGCTAGTCTTATTTTCTCAATGCACAAGCGTTTAGCATAGTTCTGAGTACATATCTCTATTGAAAATGAATAGATTGATTTAACAATCAAAATATCGACGCCTCCTACTTAAAGTATCGTATAAAACAAATAGTCAATAGAATTTTGCATAATATTTGATACATTTTTACGTGACAGTATATTATTAATATTGTGTTTTATATGAGACAATATAATAAAATATTAATTATATGTATGTTTGTAATGATGTTATATACCTGTATTTTAAAAATAAATAAAGATAGCACTTAAAAGGGCGCAGAAAGGTTTAAATTTAAATCTCTGTTCGTTTTCGCAATCTCTTACATTAGCTTTTGTTTTTTATCTCCTTTCTTTTGTGTTTATTATTTGTACATTTGGCGTTTCTGCAGTACTGTGTGCGGAATCGATAAAAGAAGTTGAAACTTCTACAACGGTTCCGGGAAAGGGTGGGTCTCCCCCCCCTTCTAGCGCCCTTTTATTAAGCCTAATTCGTTCCCAAATCTTACACGTGATGCGAATCAATTTTCCCATACGAATCAGTGTAAAACATGATAATGCGTTCCATGGCGAAAACATTTTGATAAAAAGATTTGACGTAGGCGCTACAACTATGAAATTTAAACGTTCTTTAATGAGATATAAGTCAGAGTTTATAAAAATAGAAAGACATGATTAGATAAATTCAGCGTGAGATTGGTAGAGAGAGATCCGTGCACACGATGTTCCATTTGATAGCCAGACTCGACATGTGCGCACCGACGTCATCTAGAACCATAGATAGATAGACGGCAATAATTACAAACATTTATTCCGTTCCGGGAGATTAAAATTCATCCAATCAAAAAACATAACACCAGCGGCCAACACGACATTTTTACGTCCAACGAGCGTGAACTGTCACCACTCTGAGAATAGGCGTGTGCACGATGAATTACGAAAGACAAATAATAATCTCATGTCAGAAATTTTCTCGAGTCGTAAATCTCACCGGTGGACGCGGCCCACTAGAGATTCAAAACTGGAAATATATAAATGAATAAAAACAATCATTATAAATAATATCACATAAAAAAAATAATTATAAACGCAATTTACGAAAACGGTTGGGCGATTTTTTAATAGGTTAAACAAGATAAGATGAGATAAAAAAAAATAGGTTCTAGTAATTTCATTAGTTTAAAATCTACATTATTTGATAAATGATTCGACATTTATTTTTTAATGAACTATATCAGTTTGCAAATTAGTTCTACTACTGCGCTGGTGAAAAGCGGCCCGAAGCACATGTCGCTCGCGGGCATCGACGGCATCGTTCAGCCCGAGGGTCTTTTTGCAAATTATTATGGCCTAATCTTCCACCGTCGTTTGTCATAGATTGTGGAGCTTCAAAGTGTTTAATGTGGGGGAAATAAAAAGAGTAACAAAAAGAAAACCACCATTTTTTTTTTATAGAGGGAGAATATGACGGGTGTTGATCAACCCGACTTTGTAATGAACCCTGCAACGAATTGAAAAGTCAAATTATTTCTTAATGTCTTTGTAAAATTATATTTTTTGTCACTGATACAATTGCAGTTATTTTAAATAAGCTGGATACATTGCGAACGATCTGAATCCTAATGAAGAAGTACAAAGATGAATCGAAGTTAATCTAATAAAATGAGATGAATAATGATTAAATATAATTAAAAAAAAACAATTCACTTTGTTTAAACACCACTATATTATCGCTATCACCAACCGGTTTCGGAACCACCGTTCCTTCTTCAGGGTGTGCATACGGAATATGGGCAATCGTACATTAGTGTCATGTGAGATGCTTAAATAATAATAGTTTTTCAGAATTTTCCAATCATATTATTGAAAATAACCATGGCTACGATAAAAACACAGGAGTCAACATTCTCCACATTGATAATAAAGATTAACACTTAGATAACTTTGAGGCCCTAGAAATCCAAAAAAAATCTAACCTATAGTCCTATCTTAAATATGTTCCCTTTCACCATATCATCTGTCTCTTTCCCTCCCCCCCCTCACCAATCACCCGCCACCTCTACGTGACACTAATGTATGATTACCCATATTCTCTAACGCTATGTTAGTATCTTGTACACCCTGAAGATGAAACGGTGGATCCGAAAACGGTTGGTGTTAGCAAAAATAAAATGGTGTTTAAACAAAGTGAATTGTTTTTAATTATATTTATAATGAATTACCACATAGCTATAGCGGAATACAACAGTATGAATAATGACCCTTCTTCACCGCATACTCAATGCGTCGTGGTCCTCTGAAATGTCTGGAACTTGA
The DNA here is from genome assembly GCA_031772225.1 of Eubasilissa splendida. Classification (NCBI taxonomy): domain Eukaryota; kingdom Metazoa; phylum Arthropoda; class Insecta; order Trichoptera; family Phryganeidae; genus Eubasilissa; species Eubasilissa splendida. Next base: position 28,970,554 of record CM062857.1, read on the forward strand.
CACACAATACGTGTCCATTCCTCGAAGGCAAAGGCAGACCATCAGACGTTAACTTCTGATATTTGTGCACGAGACGGAGAGTGGAAAGTATTTAAATCTGATGGGGCAAGATCGGGAGAATAGGGCAGATGTGGAATAACCTCACAGCCGAGCTCTTGAATGTTAGCAGTATGCGAACTGGTCGTCTTTCGGTAGTTTTTCTCAAATCGCGGCCTTATATAAAAACTCCCGCGGTAAAAGATAATTACAATGAGCAGTAGTATACTATTCATACCTTAACTCCTCGGTTAAACTCAAACAAAAGGATATATTTTACTGGATACTCCATTTTCTTTAGTCGACAATTAACAACTCAAACTTACTACAAATTGAAAAATTCTAGACGTGTTCAATAAAACAGTATTGCGGCATCGCGTGACATTGACATGTGTCAAAAATATTTATTTCCAAAGTACTTTCGCCTCGGAAAACTAAATTCAAATTTAATCAAAATATTGATATTCACGCAAACAAGATTTATTTTGATTAAAGTTACGTCTGACGATAAATGTCAGGGCGCACAAAAAAGGTCAAAAGAACAAAACCCCCGCGATTGGCGGACTAATGCCGAATAATGAATCTTTCCAAAAGCCGTTGTGTAATGAAAATAATTCCTGGCAATCGGCCGGATTGGGGAGAAACAAGGGAACAACACCTCACCCCACCTCACCGCCCCTCACCTGTTGCCCGCGGGGAGGGGGTAAACGATAGGGGTCGTTAAAGGCCCACGACTACATTAAACACATTTTCCAGGGCGCAAAACCGAACTCGCTCATTTATTTAAATTGCCAATATTTTGTTGGTGTTCATACCAGATCACTCATATCGTAAAATTGAATATTTAAGAGTAAAAAGTATTGAGTCGTTTAATAAATCTTTGCGGGTTTTTTTTGTCATACTTTTTTTCGCCTTTAATCATAGTTAAAATGGTCACCTAGGAGTTCAACTGGGAAATTCTGACGCATCCATCCTACAGTTCCGACCTCGCTTCGTCAGGATATCACCTTTTTCGGTCGCTCTCCAATCAAATGCGTGGCGTTACGATCAACAACAACTATGACCTCAGAAACTAGCTCGATAACTATTTCGATACCAAACCAGCCGATTTTTATAGAAAAGGCATCGACAAATTGGAAGATGGGACGAAATAATGGAGAATACATCACTCATTGAATTTTTGTTTAAACATTTGGTTTAATAATAAATAATTAAACAAAACCGCTAATACTGATCAGACAACCCAATATTTCTCTAAAAACTTTTTATTTTAAAATAGTATTTAAAACCCGCCCCAGGACGAGTGTAGTACGAGATGTACATAGGTCATGATTTAAATAATTACATACCGCAATTAGTAACATTTTTACAAAATTCATATTTCTGTCAATAGAGATGAACTTCTTATTTTCACTTTTGACTCAATTCGAAAATTGACAATTCAATCAAATGTCATGTATCAAATTCCTTTCAATGTTACTGAAGCGTGAAACGCGGGATATTTAATATATTTCATACCAAAAAGAATATAAATCTGATTTTAAAATGATTTAGGTACGTAATGTACCGTTCCGGCGATGATACACGTCAAGATGAGGATATTACATTTTGTTGTCGGTTCTGTCCATTATCGAGATCATTAATAGTAATCCTACAAAACGCTAAAAAAAATAATTGTGATAAAGGCAAATTTCAGATGCTGTTATTTTAGAGAACGATTGCTGCCGATAAATCTCTAGCCGAGAGCTGCAGATATTCGGGGGGGACATTTCGCGACGACACACGGGCCGTGCGGCCGATACGGCGGGGCGCGCCGGAGGGTTGGCCACCCCCCCCCCCCCGACGGGGCTGTTTGAATGGCCCGGATGAAAAATAAATCAAGTGGCGGGGTCGAGTTTTACAAAATTCCTCCAGGGAATTTCCGCGGCTTTGTGCCGCCGCCATTGTTGGGGATATTAACATTGCCCGGTCACTGAAAGTTTTCTAGTGAAGCTAGTCTTCTACGCTCTCTTCACTCGAGCGCGCAGTGGGTCATCACAGTGACTACTGACTTGTCAGTTTTGGGGCCCTCAAAATTGATCCCTATTACGAGTCATTTCTGTTTAGTCCCGGAAGTTTAAGATATCATTGAAGATACATTATGGCGTAGAAGTCGAGTGGAGGGAGTAGAGGGCAGCCGGGCGTGACGCGAGACAGCCTTCTCGCTTTTGTGACCTCGTCTGCGGGGCTACGCTGCGCTTCGTGAAGTTACGAGATTATGAGAGGATATGATTGTGTGTAAGCAATCGTGAATGTGGCTCAGAAGGATCTGCTTATGTGTGGGTGGTGGGTGCCCCAATAATCACCCATCACTCGCGGGTGATGATCGCGGAGTGCATTGTGTATGTGTGGCCAGAGCAGGTTAATAAACGAAAATTTATCACTGGATTTGTTGATTTATTTACAGATTTAGATAAATAGTTAAGCTTTACACGCAAAGACTTACACAGAAACGGCTAGAAGAGTGAAGCTCGCGATACGATCTTACAAATGGCTGCGGATCGCATTATTATTGTTGTGTGTTTACGGCTATTAGAAGCTCCGTTTTACGCACCGGTATATGCAAGGTGCGTTCAGGATCGTCGGCGGAAATGATGACAGTGAAGGCGAAAGACTTCAACAGTGTCGAACAGCAATTAAATAATAACTTTACCTACCGCGTATAATTGTCAAACACCTATTCTACTATGTGTATGCGATCTCTCTGGCCGACGTTTCAGATCCCATTGCATGGTCCATCATCAGGGCTGTTGCAAACGCTTTTTATATTTAAAAAAAATCTAGTAATAGATAAAATTCCTTCTTCTTTTTCCCACTACTCGCCCAACCATCGTAGGACATGCGAGATGCTATTGTTAATTAATGAAAGATACAAAAAAAAATTGATGATATTCGGCATTTAATCTAATTATTCACAAATTTGTCACGCGTTCTTCCGTCTGTAATGTTTACCGGCTGATACTCTTCCAGTGACGCTTTTATTAGCGGGGTGCTCAAAAACACGCGGCGAAATAACCCAGGAAACTCATTACAAGAGATTCTGAAAGGCCGACGAGGCCCGTTTTGTTTAAATATACAATTTAATGGCGCCAGTGTCTTCAACGGTAGGCACTGAATCTTGCTTGAGCCAACATAAGCCTGCTTTACAATGGCGAGGGTTGATAAAAGTAAATTAATAACAAGTTCCTACTTAAGCACACTTTATAATATCTAACGCGCAGGATTTTCAGGAAAGGTATCTGGGAAATGATAAAAGTAACGAAACAATATAAAAACATATTTTTCTGTTTCTAGGCTTGTCACAAAGATCACCAGGTAAAACTATATTTTAAATACACATGCGTACGAGCATAAATGCTGGAAGAATGTCAAGACAGAAAGACGTTTGGCACTCACCACAACCTGGATTCGGCTGGCATCTTCAAATATGTGGACTGTATATTTTAACTCACTATTCCGACAATATAGACGCTATGTCTCGAGATTAGTATAATATTGTAAATTGTACCGTACACGCATAACCCCACTGGCTCAAGGTCGCCAATCGACTGGTCGGCGGCGAGGCCGGGAATGGACGGGAAGGGGTCGGGGGGGAGGGGAAAATGCAAATGCACAGTGCATTATTTTCGTTCAATAATTAATATTTATTCACCAAATAAATATATATCCCAAACAGAGTCATTGCATGTAAAATCACCTAATTTTAAAATAAACGGTTGCTTGACCATTTCAGATATTTTTTATTTTTTACCATAGGTAAACCCCATGTATGTAAAACTCAAAATAATTTTTATTTTATTTTTATCTGCCACCATTTTGGATCTACGCTCAATTTTACTCAAAAACGGGGGTTTGCAGAGGTTTTTAAAAAAAATATTGTTCTCCTCCCATAAAAGATAAAAGGTTTTAGTTTTCACTACAATAAAGAAGACACATTAGGTTTATAGAAAATGTATAAAAATGATAGAAAATATTATATAAACCATGACTTAAATGATCTTGAAATTTGTCAATTTTTTTCGATATATTAATCGATACATTTAATATGGGATATGTGTACCGGTACTCATCAAAATCTGTACGTTTCATTTTGTGCTTCAAGCTGGTTTATTAGAGGTTAAAGTTTCCATACATATGTAGGTTACATTTACACGGAAACTGTAACTTCTAAGCCTAAGATTGAACCACAAAATGAAACGTGCAGATTATGTGAAAACGGTGATCACAGTCACAGATATCATCAAATAGCAATCACACTCACACCGGTGAGTAAAAAGAAGCAATTTACCTCTTCACTGTAGTATTATTGCGAAAAAAACTCCAACCCAGTTCTACGTAGATAAAAGAATGTAGAATAAATAAATGATGAAATTACACCGATGTATAAATACAAAAATAACAGTTACTTTTTAATCTGTTAAGTGTTCTGGCTCGGGCGGCAGGGCAGGGGCGGGAGGCAGGGGCCGGGAGGCTAGGGGTCGCGGCCGCGGTCAGAAGCATTTGAGGAAAGGTTACTGGGGATGAATATTGTATAAGCGGCGAGCGGCGAGCGGCTCGCGCACGAGGCCGTTTCCGGGGGGAGATATCGCCGCCGGAGCCTGGGTTTAACCTTCGAAGCCTGACTTCGGTACGGCCGCCCGGATAGATAAACGGGCTACAATTTGGATTGGTTTCAAGAAAAGCATCCAAATGATCAAATCAAATGTTTGAAATCTTATGGATATTTTAGAATGTTCGCATATCTCTGTTGTCTATAAGCGATAGCCAGCGAGATAAAAAATTCTAAGGGCACAGTAAAGGGTTTATAAGGGATACCTTATCACGACGGCCTTAACAGAAAAATAGGGGATTGCATACAGGTTCTGGTTCAAAGACTAACATTTTGAATTCTTCGTCTGAACGTTAGTCCCATACAAAATAAATATTATAGAAAGATGGTTTCACGAGGAATGGGATTCATGGGCGAGGAGTCGACAGGATGCAACCGTTAGCGAGATTTTATAGCCTTCGTCTGGAACCTTAATCTCGCATAAAAAAATATTATAGAGCACAATGGTTTCACGAAGATATGTGACGAGGATTTTATGGCCTTTGTCTGAACAACATAACAACAACTTGGATGGAGCAAGACGAAAAATAATGTACACAAGTGACAGAAACACACAGCGAATAAAACGTATATTGAGTAAGGGATGATAAATGAACGCCATTACAGTCTGTCGACGATAACATCTGGAGCATGGCCGAGTTGGTGGGTGACTTTATAATAATTGCCTTCTGCGGTCGGGGGGGTGGGGGGTGGGAGCGGGGTCCGGGGGTCCCCGAACGCCGACAGATGACAAATGAGACGGGACAGAGCACGTGATTCGTCCCTCGGCTGTAAGGTCAAAAGTCAAAACACACATTTGTGCCGAAAATTGTCGCATCCCTGCGACAGCCGTATTCCTGATTTATCTCCAGCGGTCCGTGTACATGGATGAGATGAGAGTCTCGAGACAGGGATTATGCTCCAATGAGATTCTATGGAGATAATTTTCGGCCTCACCTCACGCTCGTTGTACGCCAAATGTCAGACCGTTGACAGTTAATGTTCCGTTCGTTAGACGGGTGAATTTCAACGGAATTTAAAGCCTACTATTTTTTAGAAAAAAAAGTTGTAGGTACTGTTTAAACAAAGTGGTGGGGAAACTGGACGTAGGAAGGGTGAAAGGAATTTGGGGGAGGAACAGGAATAGGGAAACAAAACCAGGTAACACGACCCACATGTGATATGCTCCATTAGATATCTGGATTTTCTTCACTGGAGCCACGAAGTTCTCATGTTCATACATTTCGGTAATGGCGCGAAGTATGACACAATAAGCACAATATCAAGATGTACTAATCGGCACACACGGTAGCGAGAAACTGAACACACACAGTACTCTCTCCGTCAATTTATCATTCTCACACGGCAGGAAGATAATTTACGCAATTTTCACAGCCCACCGTACCACTGATAACAATAACTGACAATTCACACTTATCAACTTTCCAAAACCATAGAAAACACTACAGAAAAAGGTCGTGTTCTGGTATATGGGTAGTTAATGGACAGGAACCATTCTATATGTCGCATTCACATGTGTGTGCGTGTGTGGTTTTGGGCGACTTTTATGCGCACGTGTCGAGTCTCGCTGTCGCACGGGTAGTTCCTATCAATCACAAGCGGTAATCTCAACACGTGAACATGATACTGAGATTTATCGCTGCTATATCTCTGGAGACTTCTCCCATCGTATCTCATCGCGTGGACATGGGTCATAAATACATTATTTGCGTCATTCTACGCCGTGTACAAAATACACGCGGTACATACACGCTTCGCTCTCAACTCTACGCTATCCGCGAAAGGCTGAAGAGAGTGTCAGAGCAGCGACGGCGCCAGACTTTTTACCGTCACAGGCAAGATTGTTTTTTTTCGGCCCTAGTAACTTTAATAAAGATGATGTTTTCATTTTTTGTAAAAGCGTCCCCATAAATTGCTCGCCCGCGTGCCACACACGTTAGGCCGGCATTTTGAAACTTGGCCAAGGGCGGCTTTTTACCATAAGACATTCCAGACACTGGTGTTGACTACAAAGTACGGCTTCATTAGGAAATAACTGTTATATATTGGACGTGCTTTCTTGGATCGTTTATACTTGAATTATTTTTATTACACACTATTATCGTTTTGCAACTTGGGATTTTGTTTTAAAATTTGTATATATTTATCGGCCGCCTGCTCCGCCTGTGCGTAACGCCGGCGCTGTCAAAGACATTCACCCAGCACTGGATTGACAATAGCTGACGATAGTGACGATTTACTTAGCGTTATGGAATTCTCACATACAACTTGAACGTTTACAACATAGAATTTAGACCGATCTGTATTCTGGGGCACCTGACGAGGGGCATTCTACACACATTTGTGGAAACATAAATCCTATAGTTTATGACACATTTATGCAACAGTAAAAGCATTTACTCTTTGAAAATTAAATCTTTGTGTAAACAAGACGTATTTTTTACATTAATGTACATTACATTGTCAGCGTTTAAATTTTCGTTCCAATCAAATCATATATTTAAAAAAAGTCGCGGTGCTATTTGATTGCGTAATTTGATCGCGCGGGTGTCACTAAATTGAATGTATTGAAACAAGGAATTTGCGTTAGTTCATGTCTATATATTTAGTAGTATGTGTCAAAAGTACACCTTTTTCGCTTGTTACAAAGCGCCCCATGTTTTCGTCAAAGCAAAAAAAATAATATTTGTAATGAGAATATTTTAAAACGTCACGTTGACACGGAGCGACATCTCTGTGACGTGGGATGAAACGAAATCACGTAAAAGCCCACTTCATGAAGCTCCGGTCGGTTTGCGTTATTACATTGTTCGCGGGACAAGAGAACAACCTTAATTGGATGGCGGCTCATAAAAGATTTGGCCGGGCCCGTAGAGATTATAAAATACAGCACCGTGCAAAAGACTAGAGAACAAAAAAAAAATATATTAAAAGATTATTTTATTTTAATTTATTAAGGGATTTTCACACCGAAAACGTAATAGAACTAACATAATAAATATTTAACATGTGATACTATTTATGAAAATCCACAGAAATGTTTAGGTACGTAAGTATATTTAGGTGCAGAAGATAAATAAAAAGAAAAAAGGTGGAAGAAAGGGTGGGGAGATTGCAACTATTGTTGCGGTAAAGGGAGAGCAAGACATGTTTATAGGTAGAATGATTGGCCAAAATTGAGATTGTGGTGGTTCATGAAAAGATCTCTTTAAGCGTAGTAAGGCTAATATCGAAAAAGTCAACTTCTGTAAATTTCTCATTATGGTATTTACATGACCGGTGAATGAATGAATTTAGTATGTAAGATGCTCTACTTCTAGGTATGTGGAAGAGTGCGGACTGCCTGGTCGGTCTAGATGGTATGTGGAGAGATATATAATATAATTCAATATGACCTTGCAGTAGTTTGAAGAGAAATATTTGGTAAGCACGTGTTGACGATACTCCAGGGTTTTCATATTGTGGAAGTTTGCTGCATCTAAATAGGATTTTGGACGCATTGGAAGTGACAGTGAAGTTGACATACATTTTTTTGTAAATCAGAAGTTCTTATCACTGTGTGGGATGCAGTAGGTATCCACTTCTGATGCATACAGCATTGTCATGGCTACTTTGCTAGACTATTGTCTGTGTTAAAGTAGCCAGTTTATTTAGTGTTGTTGTGGTGTTTGAAAATCATGTTCAAGCGTAAGAAAAGGGGCACGGAAATTAGAGATGGCAAACCGTTAAGTGACTGTGATTGTGTCTCGATGATTGAGTAACTAAGATTCAACTGTCGGAGGCTTACTTTCCAGTGCGCCAGTCATAGCTCCAAGAATTACGTTAATCAGTTATCAAACATCGTTACAATCGAACAGTCACAATAACAGTTAAAATAACGGTTTAAATAACAATTTTACCATCACTAGCGTAAAGATGTATTACATGGTGGGCATCACATGAAGAGGATGTCGGGATGCAATTACACATGATAAAATACAAATAAAAAAATGTACAAGGAAAAAATACATACATTCATAAAAAAAAATCGTTTTTTAAATTTTTATAGTATATTTCATAATGTTAAAAAAAACTATATAAAAAAAAATGAACATAAGATAGGTTAGGTTAGGTATGATCCTTTATTTCGGTACTGACTTTTTTCTCAAGCACTTTTTTACCAATAGGTGCGATATTTATCATAAAAAGAAATTAAAAAAAAAAAAAAGTGAAATTGTTAAATATGTATAAATTTATAATGTGTAATTTATTCATATACCCCACGAATATAGTACATAGTAATATAGTTCTTTCCAAACTTATATATTTCAAAACTATGTTGTTACGCTTATTGACAAGTTAACCGGAATGGGGACGGACTATCATACTCTGTTTTATTGAAACTCTCATAATTATAAGTTGACTGACGACGCGGGTGACATGTACATCCGGGGACCTAGCTTCCGTCGAGGTGGCCGTTTCCAGCTGACCGACGACGCGGGGGATATCTACACGAGTACTGCGAGTCGGATCGAACGCCGCTAACCACTGTCGCTTCATACTCCCCTAATCTTCTCTCATTACTTTTTAATAAACAACTTACCTTACATAAAAAACGACCACATAAAAACCCGCGTTTCATTCCACTACCAACCTCCTAAATGTCTATTTATATAATAACAGAAGAGAAACATTTCATAAAATATGTTATATCTTGATGTGACTAGACTTTTGTATAACGCTGTACAAGGGGATGAAACCAAATTGACACCACTTTCATTTGCTAAACGCGCAGACGACAGTAGGTACTCGAAATCGTAGTCTTTTTTAAAAAGCCAATAAGGGCGAAAAAGTGGGTGTAAAAAGGTTTCGATAGGGCGAACACAGAAAGCGTAATCTGATTTCCTCATTATTTAGCCCTTATTTGGACTAGAATAGTCTAACGCTTTCGTGGTTGAAAATATCCACACTTAAGGTGTGATCGAAGGGCTCAGGCGGAAGTGCTTGTAGAGTGGCTTTTTGTATTAAATTTTAAAATGACGTTTTAATGGGGTAATTATTTGTGTTGGGGGTGGAAGCTGAATTACCATTTTAAAGAAAACATTAATTTCTAAAAAAAAATGTAAAATGTGACCTTTCTCACCACAGCTATTCAAAATGGACTAATAATCGCGTAGAAAAATATTATTGCCTTCATTGTATGTCCGTCCCGCGGGTAAACAACACATCCGTGCAACATTTCAACACACATCTCTCTCCCAATGACTGTTTTTAATTATTATTTTATTTTTGAAAAATTGTGATGTGTGAACGAAATACGTGTCGCATCAATATTCTTACTACTTTCAAACTAAACTAAACGCTTGTGCTATGGAAGTAGAACTAACCTGCTAGTCTTCTGGAATGAGGCTCGAACCCCCGACCATTGTAACACTAGGCGAGTGTCTTAATCACTAGACTAACAATCACACAATATGTGTCTTAAATTCACATATTGACAAATTCAAATACATAATTTAACAATAACTAACTCACCATCACGCCGCTTCTCGACTAGGTTAGGGCGGAGAGGATTGAATGGCACACTCTTGCCTTGTTCACTTTAATTCTAATAATGCACGGTCGTCGACTGTTGAACTGCTGAAGGTTCTAACAGGGCCGTCCCTGATGAATCGTCCGTTCGGCACTGGTGACCAACTCGGTGGTGGCAAACTTTAACCTCGGGAGGGGGAACATCCACGACGACGAGCGTTCAGGGATCGTTCAACCGTCCACCTCGCTCCGAACTCCGGCTCCTTCAGATTTTCATCTCTTTACAAAACTAAAAGACTTTCTTGGAGGGAAAAAATTACAAAGCGATGAAGAACTGACAAAAAAGGTGAACATTTTTCTCAATGGCCTGGCGGCAGAGGAAGATGAACTCGCCACACGTTATGACAAATGGTTAAATTTGCTCGGTTACTTAAGTACAGGAGTAGTTTAAGATGTGTTGTTAACAGATAAAAATATTTCTTACTTATTTTTTAATTCTAAAACAGGCACCAATAAGTGCATTATTTTTGTATTTACTGTTAGTTTTAAATACGTCCCGACGAAGCTTGAGCTAAGTGAAACCGGTCGGCGTTTAATAAAATTTGTGGTTTAATTTAATCTAATATGTCGAATCATATAAAATAACAAAGATATATTATAGATGTCTGAGACAAAGTTTTTATTTATATGGGAAGGTAAGTATGGAAGTCTCGGGCATTGTCTGGCCTGTCATCGGCTGGCTAAAGTGATCACTTTACACAATGTAACGTTCACCAATTCTACCCATGATCGAGTACCACACTTATCAAATTTTTGGAAGTTGTATATATGTTATCATGTAGATTATTACCAATCAATTATTTTTTATAAACTAAGCTGTCGCCATCTATGGTTGAAAATGAGATATTCCATTACTAAAAAAAATTAGGGATGCGTACACGGAATCCCTCCGTAATTGTGTTTCTATAGATTTGGACATACTCAAATATTACAAAAGAATAATTTAAAGTTCTCAATTTATTTATACATACATTGGGCAGTGCTAAGGGATTGCGCCAGGTATAGACGCGCCACTGCTCACTCTCCATTATACATGACTACATAACAGGCTTATAGCGCCAAACACGAGAGAATATCAAACATCTGGAAACGAGTCCACGGGTTAGGTTACTCGATACATGCGGGGGTGAGAGGTGTGGGGGAAATGTCAACAGCCCCGACCATCGTTGCCGGGGAGGCTGTTCTGTAGCAACCCTCATTGTTCATGTGTGCGCAATATTTAAAAAACATGAGTCGAAAATATTCAAGCCGCGTGTGCCTAATCTCGATCATGTCAGAAATAAAAACTTTAAAAAATATCGTAATTGTGCGATTATTTCGATTAATTGAAATATTTCATAGACTCCAAATATCAAGATGGCATGGCATGGCAAATACCAAGATGGCATGGCATGGCAAATACCAAGATGGCATGGCATGGCAAATACCAAGATGGCATGGCATGGCAAATACCAAGATGACATGGCATGGCAAATACCAAGATGGCATGAATTGATGGCACCCGGCGTCCCGACCAGCTAAACTAGACGGTCATGTTAGAAGCTTCAATAATCGGCGAGCTTGTATGAGAAGATGTATGAATGTTGATGAGACGGAAATCGTGTGTCAAGACAGAAGAGTGTGGCGTTCTATCCTATCTGCCTACTCCTGCGGGGAGACGGCGTGATGGTAAGTTAGTTAGTCAAATACAAAAATAAACAAACTACGAGGAGCCAGATTAATGTTTCGATAATTCAGAAATAATTATTGAGTGGATGAATTTCGCAAATATTTATTTAACTTTAAGTTCGACACCATTTTGTAAAAATCTGATACATTTTCGACTCGTAATTTGGTCAAGTAATCGCCCGATTAGTGATGATAAACCGTTATTTAAACCGTTATTGTGGCTGATCGTATTCGATTGTAAGGATGATTGATGACCGAGATTTAAGTGTTGACAGGTTAGTTTCTAGTGTAGCGGTGATTCTTCAAAAAATTAACGAATCATCAGTTACCAATCACCGTTACAATCACTGTCACTATAATAGTTAAATAACCATCACTAGTGGCACTGAATAAAATCCCTTCCTACACTGGCCGCAATTTAGATACAATCAGGTTAAAGTATGATTTTTCTATCTCTTTTCTCTAGGTCCAATATTAACGGAAATTGTCAATTTTCTAAATTTAAAAAAGAAATTCCGCGCACGATTCTATCATCAGAAGGCAGTCCCCTTATGTTATTTGCTAGTGAGAATGCAATGGCAGTGCAGTGGACATGATGCCGGCGATCAATTTCCTCCGGACCAACTTCCACAGAGTGCCAGGCGTCCCGTGTTGGCAAGAGTACAAAAAATTCACAAATTTTCTATACAAGAGTAGTGACATTAAATGCCAATGAATTTGAAATATTTAACAGTTTTGGCATTGTTATTCAAAATAAGGCTAGTTTAGTTTTGTTGTTTGTAAATTGTTAATTTAACGAATATAATTTACGTCCTCAATATTTGCAAAATTATTTTACGGCAACAAATTACACAAAATAATAAGAAAAACCCTATTTTTATTTTTGTTATTAAAACTAGACCCATAAAAATCTTGTTAGACGTTTGTCTGCAGGTGCATTTATATCAATTTTAATACATAGTAACAATTCATTTCGTGCTTACAAATAAAACAAATTATTTTCGATAAGACAATTTTTTATCATTTCTTTCAAATTGAGAGAAAGCGTACTATTTTGTAAAGACCCAGATAGTTTACTTTTTAGTGTAGGAACAACAAATTCTAATGTCCTAGATCCATACTTATTGGTGATTTTGGGAATTGTTAAATTCAAATTAGTTACACCTCTTGTTTTTGTCACTGTGAAACCGCCCTTATTTAGAGCATCGTTATAATTTTCTTTTATTAAAAGGAACGGTAACAGCCCATGTATAAAACCACTATTTATTGATACATATCTATGGTATCTTCTTCAGGAAACAATGTACACTCAAATTAAGAATACAAGCATAGATAACGAATGTTCCGCACAGCTACGGGACCGCGGGGCGCGATAATCGCGGCCCGAGAAATGTTCAATCCAAAAGCCCATCTTTTCCGCTTTACGGAAACATTTCGCCCGTCACTCCGCGCCACTGGAAACCCTACGCCCCTGCGCTCGGGGGACCGGGCCGCCGCGGGACTCCGCCCACAGTCAACCTACTATTATTACTAAATACAAATTCCCAGAATCCCATTTTAAATATTTTTCCTAAAAATTATTCGAGTAAATTTGTATTTAGTAATGATTGGAGTTAGGTACTAAAAAAAAATTTTTTTTTTTTTTTTAAATAGATTCTGTCAAAGAAACAATATATGTTTTAGTTAGTTATGACATCCTGAAGAAGAAAATTGTATTTTTCGAAACCGGTAGATGTATTTACACTCAATTCAGTGGTTAATAAAACAAAGATAATAAATAAAAATATAACTAACGTTGTATTAATCCTGTGGATTACTTTGAAATTGGTCGATTTGTATACCACCACAGCACAAGGACAAACGCACTAACTGACCCATAAAATAAATACAAAAATAAATTAGCTAACAAACAGGGGCGTGTCTGCAGTCATGACGGGGGGTTCAGTAAGACTGATACTTACTGTCACAAGTAGTTTTGCCCAACGAAATTGTACATAATTACAATTGTGATAATTAGTTCCAGCCCACGACCGTTGTCGCTGTGAATTGTTTATGTAAATATGTTAACATTTTTGCTTTAAATATTATTGATTAAACCGATTTCCTTCATAATTCCATTGTTACCTTGCTTTATGTTTACATTCACTTATATAAATATGTATTTTTACATGTGATAATATTTCATATTTGAAATTGCGATTATTCAGACGTTTTTTTGTAACATTCTGAACGACATCTAATTTAATTGGTATGTTGATTAAATAAACAAAAAGTCTAATTTAAAAGAACACATTCGTATTGTGAAGTTGTAATTATTCAAAACAGACGGTCCGTGATATTTTTAATACAAATTAAATGTATTAATTAGAAAGATATACATACAAAATCAATTTTATCGAAAAATATTGTTGTTGCTATCGGGATTCGAACCTGGATATCTTCCAATCCGGGGAACGTGAATAAACCGATTATGCTATACCGACACAGTAGATTGACGACAAATTTTGTCAGAGATATAAGCATTTCAAAATAAATCTTAATTATGTGATTATTTCAATTAATTGAAATATATCATTGATTTAAAATTATATATTGAATACACAAAATTACAAGTTATCAAATTTCTAGCGGCTAGACCATTCGCAAATTTTTATTTCGAAGTACGTAGATTTCAAGCTTAACAGGGACTTTGTAAAAATTTCAAACAATAATATTTTCCGTAACAGTGGAGAATGTTCACATATTCCTTGAATATTTTCGTTTCGTTATATAGTTATGTATCCACCCATAAAATATTGTGGACTAGCTTTTTGTTACACCCTGTATAATCAGCATTAGAAAGGCACATTCAACAAAAAAACACACCCGTCACGGCCGTTTCGAGGGCCACCAAAATCCTCAATAATAACAATAATAATTATTGTCCCACTTGGAGGACTGCCAAAAGTGACGGAGCTAAACCGCGACCCGACATTTCGCTACCCCTCCGGGTGGCGCGCGCACCCCGCCCGTCCCCACGGCGGGGCGCGGCGGGAAAAGCGGCAAGGAAAGCGGAGGACCCGCGTCAAACCCGACAACCGTCGTCACGCGCGTATTTTCCCACGCGGCTCGGATGCCGGTGTCTTTTTAAAAGTGCCGTTCGGCCCGAATCGCTTCGGCATCGAGGGTCCCGCGCCCGTCCCGACTGCCCCGCGCGCTGATCGGGATCAGCCAAAACGTCCGGACGAGTACTGTACGAAAGCGAATCGCGCGAAGCTTTCTCGCGCTATCTTTTTACAAAGTGTTTTCATTTTGCCGGCGCAACCGCGTCGCGTCCGATAATTGAACCATTATAACGTTACAATACGCTCAGAACCATAGTCGCCCACGATCTTCCGTCGGGCGCGCCGCTGCGGACGGCTGCAGCAGAGCGGTTGCATTCGAAACGCGCGATCGGTGAAAAGTGACCAGTGCAGATTTCACGAGTGCATCGAGATCATCTTCGGTAAATGTCGCGGAAGCTGGCGGCGGAAATGTCGAGATTTGAAGGAGTGCGCGTGCTGGCCCGATTCGTGTCAGACTTCTCACTCCTCGGGATCCCCGGAGTATTCGAGGAGATTGTGTCAACACGTACAGCCCCGCAGTTTCGTAGGGGAGAGCGCTGAATACCTACACTATATTATTCTTCCTTCGTTTCATTCTTGGGGTATCTAAACGCTTGGCCCTTTCACGTTTTAGGGATCTACAATATTAGAAAAAGAATTGTAAAAATTGTGAATGAGAAATTAATATTGTGTGAAGATTTCCGTGAATCCCCGACGATCCAAGCTGCATGCTTTAATTTAGAATTAAATATTAATTATAATAATGATTCATTACAGCGGAGGTGGACCTGAAGTTTGCAAACTCTTTGAATAAATAATATAAATAACGCTGGACGTATTTGAGAAGAAAGGGGGTAAACTTCGCCAGGGTTGTATTAAGAAAATTAGGGCCGTTAGAAAAATAATACATTCCGGGTCTTCGAAAAAAAAATTTACTCAATTCGCCATGTTTAACAAAATATTCATTACAAGTATCAATATTTCTAGTACTATTATCGGGGTAAATTATGTGCAGTGTGTCTTTCTATTGCGCTACTGAGAATAAATCAAATAATTATTACTTTTAATACTAATTAAATGAATTGACTAGAAAGACATACGGAAAAAATTAAAACTAAAACTAAATATTTTTTCTGTATATCTTTCTAGTTGATTAATTTGATTAGTATTAAAAATACCAAATGTAACTACACAACAAAAATGTGTTCCTCTTAAAATAAATAAATACGAGTAATCACGTGTTGAATCAACTATAATTCCATAATATCTTTTTTCGTCTTTTATTTATTTAATTACTTGTATTTTCGTGTCGATTGCAATTAAATACACTGATCTTAGGACGGCGGTAATGGCAAAGTATTAACAAACTGCTCTATTGCCATTATTTAATTCTGTCTCTCCCGAGGCATTATTAGCAAGTGCCCAGATCATAATTCGGTCCTGGATCAGGCAGTATCGCCGTGTAAGTTCGTATATATGCCATTAACACTGATCCGAATGAAGTACCGAGACTGATTTTTTGAAAAAATTAGTCTATTATTGTATAATTTTTAAGGGAAAATCTGGTGATCTACTAAACTCGTATTATTTCAAGGATGGTCAATTATAGTCACGTTTCCATTTATGGAGACTATCACGTCCGAGAGTCACCAGTGTACCGAGACTCTGTAGCACGACGCACGTCCAATAATGTACCGTGTCCTCGGCACCGCATCTTGAATATGCAACCAGGCCGAGTGCACCGCTGACGCTGGACGCCAGTCAATAGATGCACTTGACACTCGTTAGACGATGCGCCGCCAATCCTCTCCACCAATAATTGAAGTCGACCAGTAATGACGGCGCGCCAAATTGTCCGGCGTGATGCATTTTATAATGCGACTAAATAATGAGACGGCAAATTAATAGTTCTGTATTTTGAATAATTTATTAGATGATTTAATTATAAAATATATTATTGACACTATAATTCAGCCGGTCGGCGGCAATTGTGAAGTTATTCAGAAAATAATTGATGCGCTATGTTTCAATTAATTCTGAATAACTTTGTTCGACACCACAACGTAATATAGACAATATCGGGAATCTTGACAAATTACTAAACACAAAGCGAACCGACAATTTTGCATGTCTAAATGAATCGTAGTGAATTTTTTACAGGCAGAATAGAATGCGCGGTAAAAAAAATACATCATTTTTCGAGGTGTCTCAGACGCGTGTATCATACCACCCCTGCATATAATGCTATTTTTCTCGTTAGCCCCGCCCACATTTCGTTTTGTTTCGATCAATTTAATCATCGTCTGAATTCCATTTCAACATCACATTATTTTGTTTAGTAAAAATATTTCTTCCTCGTTGGTGTCCCCCGCAAAGACACTAAATACAACACGCAACAACTTTCTTATATATCACAGTCCACCCGCGAACTTATTGTAACGCAGTTGTTTAACTAACTAACTATCCGTCACGTAGGCAGAGATGACGGAACGCCACACTAATATTTTTGTTGCCATGTCAGTGGTCACTAATACGTTCCACATGACCAAGCCATCTATGCGACCGTTTCTTAATTCTATCGACTACGCTACAAACAGTTCTACATTCGCTACAAATATGTTTAAGTTTAGTATATAATCTAGATTGTTTGCTAAATACTCTAGGACTCACCGCCGCCGTAATATCTCTCAAACGAGAGAAGGTTTCAAGGTGTGTGTAGCTTTGAACCCGGTCGGGATCTCGTTCCCGTTTCCCTGGCAACCCCAGCCAGTTAATTAAAATACCGTGTTTGGATTCATATGTCGTTCCTGCGGGATAGCATGCTAACAATGGCAATACATACAAAGTGGGTGTACCGTAGGTGATAGCGTCGCACGGCGGACACAAATCACAGCCATCCAGACATCTAATTTAGCTACTGCATTGTAATTAGTCCTTGGCATTCGGTATAATAGATTTTTTTTAGAGAAACTTAATACAATATTCTTGCTTTTATTTTTTTTAATATCTAAACTAAACGTGTATGATATAAATATAACACTAGATCGCTTTTCAATTATCACAATCAGTAGTAGTGATGAGAAAAAATGCTACTCTTGGCTCACTGGTGTGATTGTGATTGGTATTCGATAATATCAGTGATTGAAAACTGTGACTGTGATACAGTTTCATTACTAATACACGAAATAAATAAATAAAATATTTTTGGCGTATTTTTTATATTAGTTAAACAAAATAAACATATACTAGCATATATATCTAATTTAAAATAATATCATCACAAAGATAATTGTATCCATTACTAAATACAATACCTTTTAAAAAATGTGTTCATTTTTCGAGTCAAATTTTCAGCGAATTATAACATCATTCCTTCATGAATATTTTCGTTTCATATGCACATGCGCCGAATCACGGTTCACAACCAAATATAAAAAATGAATCACGATATTCCCAGATATTCAATCACCGATAGTGAGTGTGACTAAAAAATATAAGCGATTGACTCACGGTTCGTGATTTTGATCTCATCACTAATCACTAGACCGACAGAGGTACTCATTATCAGGGCCGAATATTTTCTGTTATACAAATATAATACCTAGCAGTGATGTAAACTTAAACTGTTATTTAAATTGTGACGTCACAATGATCTAGTGGCTATGATACTTGCCTAGTGATCTAGTGGTCCGGGTTTCTAGCCTCGTCCTATTTTCATAGTAAAAGGATTTAGCTTAGCTAGAAAATAGTATGAATATTGATATGACACGCATTTAATAAAAAAATCTTTATGTTAATTGATTATTCGTAATTTATGATCGGTCACAATGACGGTTTTACTGGCGGTTCGTGCCCGATACTCAGTTTTAGTTATTATTTAAAATAGGGGGTTAGAGACAGGGGTGAAGGGGTGCCTTCGCGCGCGTATGTTAAGGGGAGGGTGAGATATCCGGGAGAATGAGGTGGGGTGATTATATTCACCTCGAGTACCAAAACTAGGCAAAATTTTAATCGTACAGTTTTCAATATAATACACATTTATAATAGGGGGAGGGGTGGTGCCTATGTTTTTTGCGCAGGATCCTAAAGAGTGATTACGCAAAATTTTAAATAGATGGCATTTAATACATATTTATATCGTTGTGAAGGGGTAGGGGTGGCCAGAGGATGGAGAGAGGGTGTTTTGCATAGAGTAACATTTTAAACATATAAATCTTAATATTGAGTTGTTTCTAGGTTAAAAATCTACATATTGACTTCTCTAGGCATTACAAATAATGTTCGCGCAATAAGCTTAATGTCCAATTATTCACTAAAGACAAAAAACGTAAAATTACGAACACCTTAAGATCGATCCGGTAATTTTATTAACTGTTAAAACATTAACAATTAATTCAATTGAGACGAGGACACACTGCGATATAATTATTTTATATACTTACAAATACATATATATGTATAAACACACACACACACATATGTATAATATTAATCTCTCTCCGTATTTACATTCCGAGCTTTTGCCGAGCTCGTAAAATATCGAAATTTTCCTTGGCTATATTCCAAACTAATAAATCAGCCCCGCCGGTATTACTTTTTTCGAGAAAATACGCGACGCGTAAAAAAAACCGCCGCGTATGTTTGTCGAGATATAATTTCACTTCCATTAAAATTTTAACACAAAATAGTGTTCTTATCCCGGTATAATTTGTCACGAAAACTGCATTGGAACATTTTTAAAGATGGTTTTTTTTTTTATACTTTTGTATTTTATTTTACCTCTTAGCTACTCGCCTAGTAGACTGTATTTTTTTCCTAACATAAGATGAATTGTCATAATTTGAACGATTTTAATGCAGTGTTGAGTTAACAGTCGCCGGTGAAGATTTTTACAACTTTTGACATTTCGCTGTCGGTTGACGTGTCAGGGTAGTGTATTTTTGTGGGGAATTTTTTATTAGGAAATTGATATAAAATGTAACGCATACGAAGCCTGGACATGTTCTAGAAAAATCCCCCCCACGGATATCGTAAATAAAGGAATAAAAGTAAAGTCATATATATTTTTCGATTTCGATCAATATTTACCGAAAAATTGAATTGGTTAAAATTTCGACTAACCAGCATAATGGCAGTTATCAAAATAAAATAATCGACTCCGTTAACATTGGCACTAGACAAAAAAAAGTTAATTCTACCTAATTTTTGCGGCCAGGTATTTTTTTCATAGTCGTGATGTCGCCATAATGTGTGACCCGCGTACATAATACGCGATGCAATAAAACAGTTTTTGACATGTACGACCATTGCACACATTCCATTTTCGTAGCATCAACGTTCTGGTCTAGTTGGAAAATAGTACATGGCGCGCTTTCATGGAAAATATCGCGACATGAAACAAAAGAGCTCGCACTACACGCATATTTTTTTAATAATTGAATGTCAACTATATCCGAATTAATTGATTAATAATCATTTCTAAACTGTCTTAACTAAAAGTTTCGCGTATAAGATTAAATAAGTTACATTGGCGAGAATATTTTTCTCATTCTTGCATTCATCTTTGAGTAAACGTCTCCCTTAAAGTCTAACGCCGCCGCCCTTGTCTTATGCTGTACCGATTGATGCAAGGCCAGCATTTTTCTCTTCGGGTCGTCGACACAATATTAATATCCAAAAACATTCCTGTGCGTCATTTTTGACAGTTTTGTTAACGTGCCAATTGCACGTTGTCCACAATTTTTTTTTTTATAGTTTGTCCAGATCGAATACGTTAAGCAACTTCATTTTCCGAAACTATTAGAACAACTTATGAGGTCGATAGAAGTTGGACACTACATGCCGCATACTGGGGAGAGGTTTCGGTCATTAACGGTAATATGGACAGTAAAGGTGAAGTGTTAGGGAATGCTTTGTCCGAATTTAGATTCTTTTGTATTTCAAAAATTTCTAAATTGTTCATTATTAATCCATTATAAAGTACCGAGTGGAGAAGTTTTGGTCTATAACTATCGAGAGAGTGGTTTGTTTCAATTTTGCGGTTTGCAAATTGCCTCATCGCTCAAATAGACTACAATACTGTATTTAGTCTAGTTATCACCTGATGATGAGAGGGACTGCACCTCTCGAAAGTATTAGTGACAGTAACCCAACGCGTGTGTAGAACAAAGTTCAGCTGTGAAAATGAAAATAACGATGTTACACCACAAAGCTGATGTTGATTACTGATATTAATAATGTATTTAAATAATTATTGTAGAATTTAATGGTGAAATATTTTTGTTAAAAAATATCGATTCCGCGACGTCATTTTCCTCGCAGGACCTCGCCCTTGTCGTGTGCGCATCACGAATAATACCCTACTATAATCGCAGTTATTCATAGAAGGTGAGGATAGATTTAGGGCCCAATCACATTAGTAAACAAAGCGAGCCCGGACCGTCTCGTAAATCAGCGCTGCATTAAGTTTCCACCTAGGGGGTGGCGGTTCGAGAGAGCGAGGGAGAAGGGTCCGGTATGCGAGAGGGATGCTGCATTGCGGGCGTTACGTCACGCTGCACCTGCACAGGTATGAGAGAGCCACACTCGGAAAACGGTCGCAAATGGGTTTAATTGAGCGCGATGCTTTTTATACAACGCGGAACTTTGCCAAAAAAAAAAAAAATAGTTTTGTCCTAGTAATCATCTGCTTAACTCGAGTTGTAACCTACATTCGGTAGCGGGGTAAATTGGACCGGTTTCACGACATTACCCCAGATAACGTTTTGTTATCTTTTTCCATTAAATTACACAAAAAAAAGTAGAATAAATGGGTACTTCTGTAATTTTGGCGTCACGGTATAATATTTAAATAAATGTGTATAAAATATATTTTTTTAAAACTTGAAAGAGCGCGCGTGACTCGGCGATACGGGTGGTAGGTAATTTTAGTAAAATATTTACAAAACAATAATTTCATATTTACATTTATGAAAAAGTACATAATTTAAATATCACTATAATTGAACAAAGTATTAAAAAAAAAGGTGACATACTATTAGGTTGATATGCATAATGATCCGACGTTTTTCGCCACTGCTACTGGTGGTAGAATGACAATGACGAGAGTCAGGAGTCAGGAGTGGCGAATCCTGGACAGAAATGGCCAAAGGCAATATAACATAAAAACGACGTGTACCTGGCCCAGCTTGATCGCCTTGATACTGCCATTCGGCTGAAAAAATCGCGCAAAAAGAACTAAATCGTTTTCCACTACGACAGCGCTCGCTCTCGTGTCGAACGCTGTGTGATCGAAAGCATCGCTAGCGAGAGATGAGATTTGCTTCTTAAAATTAGAGATGAGATTTGACTTAAAAAAACAATACTTCTTCGCCCGCTGAATCTTCTTTAGTCTTTCAAAGCAAATGGGAAACAGTAATTGACGGCTTAATTGAGTGGCTACGCCCCTGAATGATAATTGTAACATAATAAATATTTAGCATGTGCTACTATTTATGAAAATCCACTGAAATGTTTAGGTGTAGAGGTTGCAACTATTGTTGCGGTAAAGGTAGAGCAAGACGTGTTTATAGGTAGAATGATTGGCCAAAATTGAGAATGTGGTGGTAACTCTTTAAGCGTGGTAAGGCTAATGTCGAAAAAGTCAACTTCTGTAAATTTCTCATTATGGTATTTACATGACCGGTGAATGAATGAATTTAGTATGCAAGATGTTCTACTTCTAGGTATGTGGAAGAGTGCGGACTGCCGGGTCGATCTAGATGGTAGGTGGAGAGATATTAATTATAATCGACTGGGGCAGTCAATATGGCCTTGCAGTAGTTTGAAGAGAAGTATTTGGTCAGCACGTGTTCTTCGATATCACAGGGTTTTCATATTGTGGAAGTTTGCTGCATCTAAATAGGAGTTGAATGATAGATTAGATCTAACATTAAAATATCGAAGAAACCTATTTTGTATTCGTTCTAATCTCGCAATATATGTAATCTGCCGTGGGTTCCAGATTTGAGATGCGCACTCTAATACAGTATGTTACAATATCATTCTTTTAAAACGGCGGATAATTAGATATGCATCAACCTATTAATATGCGCACACATGTAAAAAAAAAAACCCACAAATAATCTAGGCAAAACATTTCTTAAAGAGATAAATATTATTTATTAACTGCTCGGGGTTCAAACATTACGAAAGCTACGTGCTTGTAATGACGTGTTACAGAATTCGCTACTATGTGGTAGAGAAAAGAAAAATTTATGATACAAATATTAAAAAAACAACCGGATAAGTACAGTTTCGAACGGCCGACGAAGTCTCACTACGTAACGCGCGACAATCCTCGGCGACATGTACGAGGGACGTTTAAGTTTCAGAAATGGCCGCGCGGTCGCCCGAATCGCAACTGCATCGTGAGTTGATATCTGCGCGTGTTCTTTGACGTAATGATGAACGATCGAAATTTAGAGAAGTCACCGTGAGAGACTTTCTGGCCAAAAAAAAAAGGGGTTATTCAATTAGATCTATTCACCTTACTTTAGCTTCATACATATAATAAAAACATTTTTTTAAAACTGAGCCTGTGTCGTGAAGAATACATCCAGGTTAGCGTTAATGGATGAGATCTCATTAAGCATTCTAGACAGGAGAAAAATAGCCTAAATCAGTTTTGTATAATCTGGTTTGAAATTAGGATGTAGATCTTATTGATCGGATAAAAATATTTCTTGTCTATTTGTGAAAAAAATAATCGGGTTAGACCCCCGGTCTAACGTTTTGACAGCTCTCTTCTACCGCTCTCTGACGATGATAGTTAGCAGAGTCTCTCCAAGTTCAACTGGGTCGTTCTTTAAGTCTTCTTTCCTCTGGCACTGTAGTCTATCATTTCCCACTCATTCACTCATTCATCAAGATCCTCTCAGATGATATCGTTTCTGATTTAATTCGTTATCTTAACGTCACTCCCGCTACTCCTCTTAGGTATCTCATATCTGCGGCCTGGATTCCTCTCCGTCAGAATCCAAAGTTGATGGCCGAAAAAATTCGATCAGCTTTTATAGGTTCCTTTTCAGTAGTTATTAAAAATATACGCGCATGAGATATAATTTATTTTAATTTTAATAAAATAATTCAATGTTTTCATAGATTTTAAGATATTGCAATATAAAAGACCGAACGTGAATTTAGACTTTTTATAATACGATATATTTAATAACCAATGCTAAAATATTAATTTGTGAAATACAATAATTTCCGTTTGAACCTTTTACAGTCAATTTATAAACAAAATATTTCAAGATTCAAGTTGTACTATTATTCGACGTGTACGGTTTCGTCCGGCACGCGGTCGGGAGGCCCTCGCGCTTCGCGGGTCGGGGCGACGGCTAGGTACTCGCGCAAAGAGGCGGTACTTTTCTTCCGCCTTTTATTTGCGCTTTTTCCGCTTTGTCGAGCTCGGGGCACGGGGCACGGGGCTCGGGGCCGCTCTCCTCTTCCGAACGTCGGCGTGTTTGCGAGCACAATGCGTCATTCTCGGCTCCGGAAAGAAAGCGCCCCCCATCCCACGCCCCTTCGAGGGGATGAAAAATGAACATTCCGACCGTGTGCAGCGCAGAATTTTCGAAAACATTAATGGAATGTCGTTTTCTTTTTCTGTATATTTTTGATATTTATAGAATTACTTTTATGATTAGACAAAGTTATTAAATTTAAAGAAATATTAAGATTAACTTTGAGTCGAATGGTTTCGATATTAGAATGAAATAACATAAATGTCTCGGTAATAACAATTATTCTGAATTTTCCAACTTTCTTTTAGATACCAAAATTTGTTTTACTGTTGTGTATTAAATGTATTTAACTTTCAAGTATATTTGAAATGGAAGACATCACATACGGTAAGACTAAACTTTAAGGGTCTTGACTTATCTATCAAAAGCCGGGACCTGTCGTCCACAAATGGCAAAATGATTTAAAAATATGACTTTAATCCCTGCAAGTTCGCAAGGCACAAAAGTGCGTGTTAACACGCTAATAACTCGGTGGTACATACAAAGTTTTGCGTGTTAACGCGCCCATAGAATTCAAAACGTTAATAGCAATATTATTATAAAAATATGTGTTGGGATGTTTTATGCTTATTTAAATAAAAATATCGTAATATTCGTTAAAAACATGTAAAATAATGTATTATATTCTGTATATGCCTAAGGGTGTAAAAATAATAAACAATAAATGCTAATTCTCCACGACCCTACTCGCTGGAAATATCCCTGGGCACCAAGCCTTTTGTGGTGCTAAGATAGCGGATTAGATTTAGACAGGTTCTTTACAATTTTCATATACTGGATGTATTGCGCAATATGTTAAGTTTAAATACATATTACAAATGTTCAAGCTGTGTGTGCCTAATTTTAAACGTGTCAGAGATACAAGCATTTAAAATATTTTAATGATTTTAAATTATATATAGAATACAAAAAAAAAATATGTCATCTAATTTCGAGCGGCTGGATATATTTTTGTTACATGATTTAGGGCCTGCAACAGAGATGTAGATCAATTTTAGAATTATTTATTTCCAAGTACGTAGACTTGAGCTTAAAATGATTTTATAAACATCTCGCACGATAAGAAGTGGACTGAGAATGTGGAAGAAGGGGGAGGGGGAAAGATTACTACCTTTTGCTAATATTAATAATAACTGAAACCGTCTTATATACGTCTTCCATGCCTGTATTGTTTCATAAATATGATTCCAAATACAGGTGAATATTATGTTCCAGGCCGATTTTGTTTTTGAATAACTAGAAAATGAAACACAACTATTTCATTTGGTTTTTATTTATCGATTATTTGATTTTTACAATTATGTACGGAATATGACATCGGCCAGGTGGCCGCTTCTGGCAGCGGCACAAACGGGTGCCCTTTAAACCATATTTTTCATAACATTCTGACGCATACTTTTAGCATGTTATTTCAACAATTTCATTTTTAATATTGTCTTGTATTATCGGAATTGTAGGCTTGGTGGTCCTTTCAAGTACCCCCACAGAAAATAGTCAAATCCGGTGATCGAGAAGGTCAGTCCATATCACCACTTTTTGACATTATGCGGCCGGAAAAAAATTCTCGCAAAATTTCAAGCGCAGCTCGCGCTATGTGTGAGGTGGCACCATCCTATTAAAATCATATGTATTGTAGGCCCAATTCGGTCAACAATAAGTTGTCCAACATGTGACGATTGCGATCACCATTAATGGTTACAGCATTGCCATTATTATTTAGATTAAATGTTTTAACGACTTCGACACGTTTGTTGAGGCGTTAGATGTTCCATAATAGATTATAATCAACTACTCTCTACGACTACCAAATGCGAACTGACAAACGTCTGTCAAACAACACCGGCCTGGAAGATAATATTCACCCTGTATAAATATACAAATAATTTATATTCACCGTGTATAAAGTACAAATTACTTATGAATTATGTGACGATACATTACGCGGACTAATCATACAAATAAAAACATAATGTAAAAAGGCACCAATGGGAAATCCATAGAAGTCCACATAGAACGAAAGTGTAAAAATGCGAACACGAAGTTTGCGCGCGCCTTTTATTCACGGGCGTGTGCGACCCTCGCCTCGCACGCGTGCACGTTGCACTTTTATTAAAGTCAGCCGTCCGGTCCAATAAACCGTGTCGCCCGCGCGCCTTGCGGGTGCCGAGGGTAGCGGTAGCGCGACTACCCTAAACCGAGCAAAGCACGCGAGGTTTAAAAAGAGAGACCAGAAATGTCTGTGAATAACAAGAAATTATTCTTCAATTTTAGGACAAACTCAATCAATCTTGTTTTGGCATCTCCAAGTGGGTACGCCATTTTGACGAAGATAAATGTGCAAAAATAAATATAAGAAAAATGAACTTTTATCAACAATTGACTTGCCATCACACCGTAGGCAGAGACAATAGAACGCCACACTCTTCTGTCCTTGCCTAGTTCACTTTAATACAGCGAATATTGTAAAATGTTGAAAATCTTAAAACAGACGTCGCCCCAAACAGAGCATAATTTTATGATTTCTAATTGAAACAACAGATGTCTATAATGTCAAATAATGGTCTCGAGTAATCATGTTTCGAGGCGGACTTTTTCGGGAGTTCGCGCCTCAAGTTAGTCGTATTTTCATAGCAAAAGCGTTTAGATTAGTTTGAAAATAGTAAGAATACTGTTGTGACATGTAAAAAAAAACATATGTACCGACAATTTTCGTTTACTTGTATTCAAGCCACCGCCGTACAACAGTTCAGAAACGGTTAATCGTCTTAGTAAAATACAAAAATGCCGACAAAGCCAATAAAAATTGAAGCAAAAAGCCAAGCCTTCGCGCCAGGTCACGTGACACCGACTTAATTGGAATGACAATGTTTTTGTAATTATCGTGTGACATAAAAGAGGGACTAACAAAGGGTGAATCAAACTAAACCGTTATTTAAAAAAAATTCTTTATTTCTTTATCTTTCATGTTTAGAAACGTCATATGTGACATCTGTCAGATAAAAACTGTACCATGAACGAAGTTCACTACAAAAATGGTGAATATTTCGCGGAAACGTAACATCAAAGTGCTTTTAGACGATGCCTATTTTTAGCAGGATGGGGGCTACGTGCCGCACAAGAAAGGAAAAAAATATTACATCAGAAATTTCCTGGAGACGTAATTTCTCGTTTCGGAGAAGATCGTAGAAGATTTGAAAGATAAAGTCAACGTTATTGCTCCAGAATGGATTCAAGCTCTTAAGGTAAAAATCCGAGTTGCTATTGGTGAAAGAGAGCCACAATTATCAAAAACTAATTCAATCAAGAATGGCAATGCAATATAAACACACACAATACAATAATATTATACAAATGCGAAACAAGGAAGCTAATAAATCATGGTCTAATTAGTACACAGGGGAGGCTGACCCGTGGAGTAGTGATTAACACGTCTAATAAACGAATGACAAGGTTAATTAATTAACCCTAACACCGTTTCCGTGTTTACGATATCAGACAACGCGGGGGACGCCCCCCGCCCCGCCCGCCCGCCCGCGGCATATTAACCCGTCTGGTCGGGGTGGCTATCGGCGGCAGGGGGAAGTTTTCCAGTCAGCTGTTTATGCGACGCTGTCAACTTATCGGATTTTCCGCGAAAACGGGGCGCGCTGACAGTCGCTGTCCGGATGTTTGGTCGGGTCGCGCGATCTGCGGTTCGCGTCCACAATTTTAATGAACGTTTCTCTGTCGTTGTATATTTTAAATCAATAAATTGATGGTGTCACGGGGGTCAAAAATTGTCGTAATATTTGAACAGAAGTTAAACGTAAATAGCCCATTCGGAGTTTTGATATCATTTCATACAGTTTTAGAGAAAATTGAGACAAATAAATCAAAATATTATCAGTTCATCCATTAGAGATACAGTCAATACGCCCACAATCATGTAGTTAGATAATAATAGTACGACACACAGCGTTGAGATGATATAATGACTAATCTACGTTAACTTGACCACAATTACATTGATAGATAACAGTGATATAATGACTAATCTATGTTAATACCCTTATAGCTACAGAAACATGTACACGTATGACTAAATTGAATTGATCTTATCAGACAATCAGTACAAAAATGAACATGATTGATATATTATAAAGTGAAGTGAACCAAACCGACGCGGAGTTGTGGTGTTGCGACGTTCCATGATCGAGGTATCCCAGGCCAAGTGAGGAAGCACTCAGCCATGTCAGACACCGAGGGCAGCGACGGCTCTTCGGCCAGCTCGGGCTCCAGCCCCGCGGGCCCCGAGGTGGAGGGCGAGTGCCCCATCGGGGAGCGTTGGCTGGCGGCGGCCCTGGCGGAGCACCACGGGGTGCGCGAGGTGCGCCTGAGACAGACGGACGTGCGCCCCGGCTGCGGGGCCGGCCAGGCCGCGCTGAGCGACATACTGGCCGTCAGCGTCAAGTGAGTGGCTTCCGCGTTTATGACGCTCGCAACCCTGTACATTGTTGTCTTCCCTTATGAGATTTTCCATCGTACTGAATCATTTTTATCACTGTCGTATGGTTAATTAATTAATAAATCGTTAAATATCATAACAGTTTATTATAAAATGAGGTAGTGGAGCATGTCAAAAATGTGCTTTCATTTCATCCAGATTACCATGCTTTTTGAATTTTTTCAAAATGTACAATGCTTTCCGAGATATTGGCGTTCAAAGTTGGGCTTGTTGAAAAACGCTCGGATTACCATTATATCCGCCGTGTGATAAATACAAAGTGTCGTAAGTGTAAACTTGTCGGCTCGAAAGATGTGACGTCACATCTCTCGTGCGGTATAAATAAATATAATAATATAAATTAAACTAAATTTCAATATAATCCCCTTTGACGTGAAAGCATTTTTGATACCTGGAGACAAGCTCGACAACCTGCTCGATGAAGAAGTCTGCCACTTGTTTCTTGAACCAGTCGATAGGAGGATAGTCTAGTAGCTTCCAATATGACAACGTTCCGGTACAAAGCACTCACGTTGTTAATAATCGCAAATGATTCGACGAAATAATTAGAAATGTATGACTTATTTAAAATAACATTCTTGGACTACAAAAGTAGCGCGGTTTACGATTCAAATGTATTTTATTAAGGAATTGTATAAATAGCGACAAAGTGTTAGACAAAATCAAGAAATTCAATTATGTTCCGAGCGGTATAGAGCTTGTCAAAAAAAACCTGCGGCGGCGCGATTACAACCGCGTATAATCATTTTAAAAAAATGAGGTTGACTAAAAAAAAATAAAAGTTGTTCTAGTAAAAACTGCACATTTTTTCGACAGGTACTCGCTGGGCGGCGAAGACAGCGGCTGTGATGATGCGACGCTCAGATCACTGAGGCTGGTCGTGAAGCTGCCGCCGCGGGACCCGTTCAGCAGATACTTTGTGGCCGAGGCGCAGTTCGACCTCAGGGAGATTAAATTCTACACCGAGGTACGGATACGAGATGCGGCGTGCGATTTCTAGCGGTGCACCGCAAGGTTGCGTTATCGAGCTAACATTAAAATGTATCGAATTTTTCCCATCGACGATTGTACTATTGAATATAAATTAATTACAGAATATGTTGACTGGGAGGATATCAAAATATATTTTAAAGAACATTATAGTAGATCCGAGATGTTTTAAAATATTTTTAAGTATGCGTGCGGCCGATTGAAACTTGTACATACAAAATGGAGCATAGCTTAAAGCAACACAATAATACAAATTAAACGAATAATTGAATTTAAATGTCCACCAGACACGAAACGTTGCATGCTGCAGCAGGATAAATAAATGGAGCCCGTATTCCAAGTTTATGGGTCGAGTGTCACAACGATGTGAATATATTATGTACTCGTACATTGCATAATTCGTGAAAATACAAAGGCAATATCGGTTGTTGAAATTTTGTCGCCAGAAAAGATTTGAAAGATATATACATATCTGTTGATGAAAATGGAACTATAATTTATTATTTTAGATTGTTAACTATGTTTTATTTATACACTTAATGAATTAAATACGTCTACCGGTTTCGAAAAATATAATTTTCTTCTTAAGGATATCATTAACTAATTAAAAGCATAGATTCTGTTAAAGAACAATCTAGAACAATGGATCTTAATCACAATCAGTTGATTTTGCTAATTTTAAAAATATAACTATAACTATTTAACGTAATCTGTTGTATGCTACTGTATCCGTAAATTAATAAATAATATATTCCAATTTTTTTACTATGTTTCGCGCGAAGCGTGACCCGACACAGATAGTTTTAATACCACAGTAGTAAATTTGTAATTGTCTCAAAATCCTGTTAAGACTTGAGGTCTAAATAATTAAACCAGCTTCTGACCGACTTGTCGACGCCAAGGTGGTGCCGGACCTCCAGGGGGTCGAGTGCACGGAGAAGGAGGAGCCGGTGGTGCTGCCGGTGCCGAAGTGCTACCACGCGCACTACGGCAGGGGGAACGACAACGAGAGCTCTGACCGGCCCGAGAGCGCCCTCATACTGGAGGACATCAGGCAGCTGGGCTACCGCACGGCCAGCTTCTCCGAAGGGCTGACGCTCAAGCAGGTGATAAAACTAATAAATTAAACATCGCGCTACAAACATATTTGAGTTCTCTTTTTATCACTAATACGGTCTCATACGAATAATAAATTATCGACGAAATATTAAAAAAAAAACTAATTAACAACATTGATACGAACGTGTATAACTGGGAATCCATTTACCAACAGATACAACAAACAAGTACGTAAGGCCTCATATACGACATTTCTTATGTGCCGTATTTAACAGAACACCTGCACACGAACATCCGACCAGTTCCCGTATTATTTCACATATAGAAACACGTGTCCATATATACATCCACCGTACCCTGTAAATAGCACGTAGGCAGGAATAATAATCTGCCTGTATAAGACGCCTGCAAATATTTTCTAACCAGTTTTCTCGGTAAATTTGCCGTGCAATCAAACCATACTCGAGTTTTTATTATTATTTAAAAACCAGCAAATGAAAAAAATAAAATAAAAACAAAACGAAATACAGTTAATAATATGTAAGTAATAACAGTATCGAGGTAACAGATGTTGCCCGAAAAATCTGCACATTCAAATGAAAATGGGCTGAACATATCTGTCGAAGAGATGGTGGACGGTGGGAAAGGAACAAGTGATTGGCCGTCCTCAAGTGGATTGGCGATCCTCGGAGGAGGCCTATATCCAACAGGATGATGACGATGATTCCAATTATGTTCAGTTTATTTAAAATCATGTTGCAAGCGTGTCCCACGTCAATTAATAATATTTTCGGTACTATTACAAATGATAAATATGTACCAGTAGAAAAATTCGTAACACGTGTTCCAATTCATTTATGAATTAAACCTGACACTTGATAATGGCTACATCAAAAACACGGTTTAGGTTTAATTTAAAGAGCAAGAGGTTAATTAAGATCAAAATGCAACTAATGGAGACTCGGAGAAAAGACTAGACCATTATTATCTTCGCTTCGTATCCCAGACAATTTGAATGGTAGACGCAGGAAGGGTTGTAGAACCGCCGACCAACCGTTGCCGGAAGTCTAAATTTAGTGAACGGACATTTGAAAGTGTGGAACTCTTTGCCCCTCCGTCATAAGGAACAGTGCCATCAGAGACTTTATTTAAGATGAGACTAAAAACGCACCTTTTCAAAATAATAATTTCTATTTTAAAAACAAATATAATGTAACTGTAAACAGTTTATGTGTAAAGCACCCTCGAGGTGAAAGTTTTTACGAAAGTTGTGCTATACAAATTATCAAATATTATTATTAATGATATGTGTTATTTGATTCCAGGCGGAAGCGGCGATGGATGCAGTGGCGAGGGTGCACGCCCTCTCGCTGGTGCTGAGTTCCCGATCATCCACGCCGCTGGCAATCCGCTATCCTTTCCTCTTCCAGAGCGAGAGAGCCTCAGACAGCTACCAGCAGCTGCTCGAGAGAGGTCTTCCGCAATTGGCGAGATTTCTGCAGGATCGACCTGGTAAACACCGCCTCGTTCTCTCGCCTGTTTGCAATGATCGACTGGTCACAGTTCGAAAATTGTACAAAATATCGTTGTTTTTTTTTATTGATTCAAAGTAGAAGACATGCCAGTCGATGATATTTTGAACATCTCCGTATCTTCCAGGTCTAGCCAGTGTGCAGGCCTCGCTGGAAGCCCTGAGGCCCAAGACGCGAAGACTAATAGAAGCCCTGCTGCGGCCGGCGCCCCCGATGGCCGTCATCACCCACACCGACTTCTGGTGCAACAATCTCATGTTCAGGGAGATAGAGGGGACGCACGACTGCTGCATACTGGACTGGCAGATGGTGACCCTCAGCAGGCATGTGTTTGATAACTTCTCGAATGTGCTCTTATTGAAATACTACTACTACTACATGTCGGCCAATATTATCAAACTATTGGCATTTAAAACCAGTCCAAGGACGCCGTTCAAGCGTCGCTTTTTTGAACTAGAGCGTTTTAAAAGTACACAGTATTAATTTCAGAAATATTACTGTTCCAATTTTCACCTTATAAATAGACTTTTGTTTTCTATCGCATTTCCTCGATTATAATAAGACACACCCTTATTTTAATATACCAATAATAAAAAATAAAAACTGTATTATAAACAGACAAAGTCACACAATCACAATAAAAATGATTTGAAAATAGACGTATTAATTATATTACTGTATCGTACAAAAAAAAAACACTCGAAAATAAATTTAAAGTACACTTTGAGAGTCGATTTATCTGAATTATGTGAACGATCCGCTAAGTACATAAATGTAAATAAATAAATCGGCCTTTGGGCCCGGGTTATACAATTAGCAATACAATTTCAAAGGATAACATGACCTAAAAAAATATATGGTATGTCGTAATGTAATCGACATTTAAAATGGTAATTAGGGACAGCATTTTTACTCAAACGTGTTTAGGCAATGGCTACTGTAACTCGACTACCTACTCCGCCGCGCCAGACCACAATACTACTAATCAGTGTTGATTCGTCATTCATCGCGGTCGCGGAATTTGACAGCGATTGTAAGACGCACCCCGAATTCAGTTCAGAGGCAGCAAAATAAAAATAATAAAAAGTGTCTTGTAATTGAGGAAATTGACACTTCACACCAATTAAATTATTATTAGCAATTTCACCCATACACAGTGCCTTTGTAGGTGAAAATCCACTAATTGTGTGTTCTTGGACATACATATTCAAATACTGCTAATAATATACTGGTTAAAATAAGAAAATATACAAAAATGGATTTTTCAGACGTATTCTAGTATAATGTGTTAAAAACATTTTACAGATATAGAATATTGTATTAAATAATTCAAAAAAATGTGACATATATGTTGTTTCAGGGAAATGAATATCAAATTTAGTCCATAGATGGCGATCGTGTAGTGGTATTCGAAGTGTTTCGATGTAATAATATATATACAATATTCAAAAATTTGATAGATATGGAGGTTGATCGGGTGGAATGGTGAACATTACATTGTGTAAAGTGATCAGTTAAGCCAGCCGAAGACAGGTCGTAAGCCCTGTGATTACCCATACGTCCATATTTTTCCATTAATTATGGAATTATTATTTTCATTTCAGGCCGACAAATGACCTCGCCTTACTCCTCGTATCGTCCGTGAGCGGAGACATCCGCAGGAAGCACGAGTCCTCCCTGCTCGAACACTACTTCTCCCGAGTGGCGGGCGCCTGCCGCTCCCTCGGCGAGGACGTAGACGAGTTGGGCTGGTCCAAGGCCGTCCTCAAGAAGGAGTACCGCAGGTCCTGCCTGCTGGCCCTGCTGCTGTGCCTGGGCAGTGTGGACGTCGCTCTCGGCGACGAGAAGGCGGAGAAACGGCTGGAGGAAGCGTTGCAAGACGCCAAAGACCAAGGATTGCTGGCTGACGAGTTCATCGAAGAGCAACTGGCCTGAATGCGAAACCCTCGCCATCGGGAATCTTTATATATATATTTGTCGATTGACAGAGATTATTCCGAGTATTTGTAGAAAAAATATCATTTATTAACAACAAAAAAATAGTAACAGATTGAAGCAATAGCCGGTGTAAGGTGTAACAGACCTAGTCCAACATATTTTATAGGTTAAATTACGAGTCGTAAATGTTCAAGAAATATGTACCGAAACTAATTCATGTCAGAGATATAAGTATTTAAAAATATCGTAATTATGCTACAATTAATAATTGATTCTAAATTATGAATTGAATACAAAAAATTAAAGGCAAACGAATTTCGAGCGGCCAGACTATTTTTTGTTAAATGATTTAGATCCCGAAGCAAAGATATAGATTAATAATGGATAAATTTCGCAAATATTATTCCCAAAGTACGTAGACCTAAAGATTAACATGATTTTGTCAAAATGTCAAACAATAATATTTTCCATAACGGTGCAGAATTTGCACATATTCCATAAAAAATTTCGACCCGTAATTTAGTCAGGTATTGACTCGTAAAATATTGTGGACCAGGTCTGTTACACCCTGTATATAAATAATTTACTTTAAGTTTATTTATGATTAATAATACATTATGAATATTTAAATTCATAAAGATTTTTTCTTCAGATCGACCCCTTTCTATGTAAAGCGATGTAATTAACAAATAGATCATTTTAAATGTGATTGAAACATTTTTACACCGTGTTCAATAGAGCATAATATAATACAATATAACATTTAATATAAAAATAGTGCCACTTAAAGTATATATATAAAAATGACCTATTTGTTAATAAGGGTACTTTTGGTTAGAGGGGTCGAAATGCCGTATACGATTAAGGATAAATCCAACTGACTCGAATAATCAGCGATCGGATAGAACTGTAGTAATCGAAAGTGCTTTTGAAATGTGGCTAAAATATAAGCTTTTAAAATACAGGTGCTTGGAGTCTAAATTGTGAAACTAGCTTAGAACACGAGAAATTGTCAATAAAACATAATTATAAGTGATGTGTGAACAGTGACAAAGAAGGCATCGTCAAATTTGTAATATCTGCCAAATAATTCTTATGAAATCATTAATAATGCATAGATAATAGAAACAAATATTCTCGGTACACATTTCCACAGCGAAATCGCTAAATTATCTCATAGCTGTACTACTGTGTACTGCCAAATATTATTCAATTACATAATTGTATCATTTAATCAAATACAAAAATCTATTAATTGCAATTGAGTCATTGATGTATGCTCGAGTTTCATGGCTTGAAATATCAATGAATTAACGGAGAAAGATATTGTTTTTTTGCAAGCATTAAAAACATGATAAATTTAAATTAATATAATATATATTCATAATTTTTAATATTAATTCTCCCCTTTTTATGTTTAAAATGACACTATCAATTATTTTTAATTTTTATAAACTTTTTTTTACTTTATCTAATAAACTAGAATAAATGTTGTATTCTTCCACTGTTGTTTTATCTAAACATTAAAAATATATTAGTTTCTTATTTTATTTACTTTGCGTGAACCAATTTATTTAAGAATATTTTCATCTTAACAAAGAGGATGGACCCAATCAGACAAAATGCATTTTAAGCAAGTTGCAATGGATTCTGACATTTTTTCAATATGGTACCAATAACCGAACCACACATTGTATAATTTGCTACATACTACATTCCAATAATGATTATTACCATTAATTTGTAAGGTACAGTAGAAGCCGGTTATTGTGTTCGATGGATATTAGAATCACCCATACATTCTGTTCAATTTTCAATTAACGAAATCAAACATTAAAAACACTTTTCTTTTCTATCGCTTTTTTAGATTCAGCTTACCATATATTAGAATCACGATTATCCATCATCCAAAATCTAGTAAACATCACAGACCAGTAAATGAATAGAAATTAAAAAAATAAAGTGTACATGTAGGAGAGGGGTTCGGAACATTACTTGTGGGATGACGGGCATTATTTGTAGAAACATAAATCTGATAGTTTTTGACACATTTATGCAACAGTAAAAGTATTTACTCTTCGAAAATTAAATCTTTGTGTAAATAAGACGTATTTTTTTACATGAATGCACATTATATTGTCAGCATTTAAATTTTCATTCCAATTGAGTGATATTTTAAAAAAAAGTCGCGAAGCTATTTGATTGCGTGATCGCGTGGGTGACACCAAAATGAAAATATTGGGACAAGAAATTTGCGTCAGTTCATGTCTATATATTTGGTGGTCTGTGAGTAAACATAACTAAAATCAGTAACTATTTGAAATCAAAGGATTATAAAATGTGAACTATTTAACATGTTTTATGTAATTATGCGAGTACAATAATTAATCATTTATTTATATAACAGTGCTAAAAACATTAATACAATAGAATTGCTGGGTATTAGAATCAAAATCTCTCGAGGACCAACGCGATCACAACAACAGGAGACTACTGTACAATAGTAAAGTTTGCCAATTTGCATATCAAATTAATGTTACCATTCATCTGACAAAACATCTCATTCGTCAAGCACTCCTGCATACTGTTTGATTTAATAATTTATTATATCCGATAAGTGCCAATATATCTGCCAAGCAAAATGTGATCTCTTTATAAAAAGAGTAGACAGAGGAGCATTTTGTATCGAGGATCGGGTGCTGTATTCCATAAGATATTAAAAAAAAAAATGACAGATGAAAAACAACGATCTATGTTCATGCAATCGGCAAATCAGCTATGAATTAAAATATATAGGAAGTATATACATAACACGTTTGAATAAAATAAAATAATTTGCCTTTTAATTATGTAGAATTCGTAAGCACATATAAGAAAATCATCAGTTTTATAGGCAGTATTAATTTGTTGTTATGTGTAGAATTCAGTACTTTTGCACATAAACTAAACCCATAGAGTATTGAGTCTATTGTTACTGATGTGTGCCAACATTTCATAGTAAAAAATATTAATTTAATATCTCATGTAAAAGTTTATAAATAACATAGCGCATGGTACAGTGAGGGCAAAAGTGGACTAATCCCGAGAAGCTTTGTTTTGAGTAGCGGCATTTTAAATCATCAGCAATAAAATAATAGCAATATTAGAATATGTCCAAGAACACAGATTCTCATTAGTGACATCTATGTTGTTTCAGGGAAATGAATATTTATATATGGGAAATTTTCAGACCATAGATGGCGACAGAGACATACAGTAAAATCACATTTATTCGAAATTCGCCAAAAGTCTAAGTTTTGGAGAAGAATGTCGTCCCTCTGGAAAGTTTTCATACTAATTTGTACTTACAAATTAAATATCATTATTCGAAATTATTTTTGGGCCCTATCGGATGAGTTTGTCGAACTATTTTTCGCAAATTTTTTTTTTTGTCAAATGTCCGTAATCTGCAAAATACACGTACACTACGCAGTGTACCTGTCAAATGTTAAAGTCCATACAAATGCGAAGTATCTGTCCCATACACCGATTCGCGACGCATAAAGTTAATTCGCATTGTTTGTTTACTCACTCATTTTCAGTATACTAAAGAAAAATGACAAACATATCTAGTGCGTCCTCAATTTTTAAATCTTTATCTTCCTTACTGCAACACATCAATGTGCATCCTTACTATCTCACTCGTTTTCTTTACATTAGAAAAAGATAGCAAATATTATCTTTGCGCCCTTATAGATAACGTAATTCTCTCAGTTTCTGCGAATGTCAGTGCTCGCCAATCTTCTGTTCCATATTAATACCATCATTATTTTTGTTTACGTAGCGTTTGTATATTTTGTTGTACAAACGGTAATATGCGGTTGATTTCCTCAGACTTTTTCGTGTTTCATAAATAATTTATTTTGTACTTATTTTAATACAGATATTTCTCTTTCTATTTAAGTTTAGTGTCATGGCATTTTGAAGAATGTGTGGTTGGCGTTTCTCAGATTTTCTCTTACCTTGTTAATTATTTTATTGCCATTGATTTAATATTTTGAAATTCGCGAACGCGTGGCTTGCGTTCCTCAGACTTAAATTAAAACATTTTTATGATTTTGACTGATAATTTTCTAATCACGAAAACAGTTGCTAAAAAATTAAATTAATACAAGAGATTGTCAAAAAATATTATTAAAATTAACATAAGTATACATGACCCCATTAATGACGTTGTCGACAATATTAAACATGAGACAGATTGAAAGGCTAGAAATGTCATGGAGGGAAAAGGAGTAAGGAAGCGGAGATTGAAGAACAAAAATAACAAGACGTCACAGGCAAGTGCAAAATGCCGCCACCGTTGTGATTTGTTTATGCTGTATTTTGACAACTTGTTTATTATTTTAAAATGTGTGTATATAATTACTTCGAGTTGTAATGAAAAAAGTTAGTACCTATGTAAAATAAATCAAATTTTTGAAATTTTTATTTTCATTAGCGTAAATCGTTATTCAATTTTGTTTTTTGATTTTCGGTCCCCTCAACTTCGAATAAACGGGATTTTACTGTAATTAATACTCAAAGCGTTTCTATGGTAACATATACACAACTTCCAAAAAAAATTGATAGATATGGAGGTTGATTGGGTGGAATGGTGAACGTTACATTGTGTAAAGTGATCACTTAAGCCAGCCGAAGACAGGTCGTAAGCCCTGTAATAACCACACTTCCCATATAATATAATATTAATAGGTATCTATGAGATATTTATAATTTGTTTAGTAACAAAAAAATAAATGCAAAAACTATTTACTACATACTGCCATCTAGTGATCATTTTTAAAACCAGAGTTGGTCCACTATTGCAATAAAAATATTTCAAATTCATTCATTTAATGTCATATATATACAATATGGAAAACTTGTGGGTTTAGTCTATTTTTGCTATTTATGCTTTAATTACTGTTAAAAAAAGCAAAAATGTTGATTTTAACATATCGACCCCTCCTGTGTAAAAGTATCATTACCTAGCAAATAGGTACATAATTTGAATTGTTCTGGTATTTTGATTATTGTACTTGTTAAATATTTTAAACTGGCTGAAGTACCCGGCGATGCACGGGCTTTAAGCAGAGTGAAGAGGCTTCATTTAGGGGAATAAAGATAGTTTTTTTTCTCAATCAGATGTAGACTGCAATTTTCCTTTTATTTTGAACGTTTAGTGTGCAAAATTTCATCAAGTAGTACCAAAATTCTGCTTTAAAGGGGTGGGAAAGGGGAATGGGGGTGGTTTTTCGAAATCTCATGTAGACAGTGACCTTTCTCTTGCTATGAAGGTTAAGTGTGCAAAATTTCATGAAACTCGGAATAACCAACAGACACTCTTCCTTATAAATATAGATGTCAGGATTTTATATATATATGTGTTTTCTATTATGTTTTATTAAAGACGATTATTAAATTAAAAATGACCGATTTGTTAATCACGGGCACATTACTTAAGTGGGGTGTCGGTACATAACATTTTTGTATGAAATAGTAATTAAGGATACTATTTGTAAAAAAAAAAACAAAACGTATTTTATTTATAAACGCTTGGCTTTCATAATGTGAGAAAATGAATCATTTGCAATCCTTAGCTCGATAAGCTATTGAAAAGAAGATCACTATTATATATTAAGAAGAATAGGTATGCAATGTATATTATCAATAACAAAATTCGTATTGTATTTTCTCACACATGTATTTAGTTCACACCATTGAGCTATATCACATCTTTATAATTCTATCCAGATATTATATTAATTGAAATTAAATATATTATACCTACAATATCGACGATACCAGATATAACCATGTTTCGAATTTATGTTGCATCACCTACTTCCGTACCAAGAAGATTGTAATATAGATGAAAAAATAGATCATTGATCCACAATTATTATAATGTACACGTTACAGATTACTATGCTTTGCACAGTGTTTGGAAGAAATTAAAATATCCAAATATGTGGAAAAAATATTGTCAACATGTTATTAGATAAGGAAAATAAACGTTAAGATCGCAGTTTATAGCTTTTTGTAAAATAAAATAAATATCCAACATTCAAAGAATTTTCTCTTAAATTATGTAATAACCTGATTGCCGCATAAATACAGTTGATTTTGTCTAATTACAGCCTGTCAATTAATTCAACCATTTCTGCATTTATTTGTCATCATCATCCCTCCCAATAAGGATGGCCAACTCTCTTTATCTTCAGCCCTTCACATACAATCTGCCGGCTACTCTTCTCAGAAATATTCCGAGCATACTCCTTTAAATTGCACTACGAGTAACTTTTAATTTGACAGGACTTTGACAAAGGACTCCGTCTCGGCTCTGTACTTGGAGCACAAGTTATATTTCTCACACCAGCGTAGTGCCGAATTAAAAGGAGAAGTGCATCCTTTGTACACTTTGCGAGAGGAAATAATGAATTTATTTAAGAAGAACTTCTCATGACCGATAACCAAAACACAGTGATCTGCTAGCTATGGCTTCGGGCCTTTTATCATCTATAATCTTTTGTTCTTGGTTAGTGTAAACATTTTTTGTTTTAAGGGAAGATTTTATTCCTAACAGTTTTGATGGGTTCATTGAACCCACTGGTTAATCTAAACACCGACCATTGGTATATCAAGTGGACTTCCAAATAACTGAGTTCGTTGGCCTGACATGTTACTCAAGGTAAAAATAGAAACAAATTCAATTATAATATGTAGGTATGAATTTAAGTTGTATAAATTGCATCTACTTTGATAAACTGTAAAGTAAGTAGGTAGTAACGGTAACATAAGTAATAGTATGAAGTAAGAAGTATAAGAAGGTAGGTAGCCGGAATAGAACACACATGCTGATTTTAATCTTTAGAGATTTTGGTATTTATTAACCCTGACCCCGCCAGTAGAAAAAAAGTGTGCATTTGAATTTAGAGGCTGAAGTAAATAATAAATGTCAGATAAATAAATTATGTCACACTGGATTATTACGTCGCTGGCCGAAAGTTTTTTGCGATGGATATACTCAGCGCTGCATCATAGAGCGGTTATGAGACGAGAGTAAAAAAAAAAAGCGTATTGCAATTTTATTGATAAAAGATTGAAACTGTTACTAAAAAATGAGCAGTTATCAATAAACCAACCAAAATATTTCACATTTTCACCAATAGATGTCAGGCAAAAAAAGGTTGAAACCCCCACTAACATCAAATAAGCGCATGGAGTAAGAAACTATGACATGCTTTCGTACTGTATTTACAAATTTCAAAATTTTAATTAGCGACACTACAGAAACTGACAGAATTGTGCGTGTAATATATCTACACATAAGATTAAAAAAAAAAAAATCGTAATGTTGGTTCAGCTTGTGTCATATGTTTTTCTTGAGAAATTTTTTTTTTTAAGCGATTCTCCAAAGTTAATGATATAAAAATTTATTCTGTAATTAAATTTCTTGAGCAGTCACAGGCCTTACTATGGACAGAGGTTCGATTCCCTGCTTAGTCATTATCTCATATTTGTGTAGATCTAACTACTTTCATAGATATTGTTTGAATATATTATATAGATGATTTATACAATGACGTGTGAATCAACAAAAAGATGATTAAATATTTATTTTCAGCACATCGTGCGTCACAAGTTTTTTTGAGCATTAAACGTGCGTAGACATTCTTTTTATTGAGTCAAATATTTCTGTGAAGCAATAACTTGCATAAATATAAGTCTCGATGTCGGCATGTCGGTTGCACTTTTAATAACAAAAATAATATGCACATATATTTCAAATAAAATAATTCTATCATCGTCTGGCACTTGACTGGATATGAAAAAATATTGCTGTCTGAACATTTCATTTCTTTAAAATTAATAAATTAATTGAGCTTTGCAAATCAATCTATTTTAATTTGATATAAAAGGTCAACTACTCTGTGTAAATTTAAAAATATGTTTCCCATCACTACTGATAGGATTTGTAATCGTGTAAGTTTATATGTATTGTACAACGAGCTGTGTCATTCATACAAACTTGATGGTATATAGAAAATAACTTACCGCAGCGGCAACAGCGGCGGTGACTATGGCCCTCCTCTTGGCAGCCGGCAGCCGGCGGCAGCGTGCCCTCGCCCGCCTGCCGGCCCAGACGGGTAGACCCAGCAAGAGCGCGGGGGCGGCCACCCCGGCCAGGAGTGCGATGCCCAGAGGGGCACCCGCCAGCGTGCCCAGCTGCCACAGTAGCTTCTTCTTGCGGGACCAGGGAGCCTTGCCCCAGAATGTGCAACCAGACGGACTGTAAAAGGGAATACAGCGTGCACATCAGCATATTTATCTAACAAGACAATATAATTAAATTAAGATGTGCAAGCCAACTACATATTCTACTTGAAACAATTACTACAAAAAAATTAGTCACATAAATATTCTTACTGTTTTCAATCTAAAATATTGAAATGAAAGCTTCCTAAGAAAATATGACTAACTTGTTGGTCTCCTGGAATGACCCTCGACCACTAAAATACTAGGCGTGTGTCTTTACCATTAGACCGACAAGCACAAGCATTGTTTTCTGGTGTTACTAAAAACATATTTTTTTGATGTAATGTTATATTTAATTTAATTTGTCAAAAAGTAATTTTGATAATTTATTTTATAATTTTTTCAGTAATTGGGATTAATAAAACAAAGCAGTGAATGCTTACACAATATAAAAAAAATATATGTACTTTAATATGTACAAACAAATATCAGTTAAAATCACAGACCACCAAATAAATAAACATGAACTAACACAAATATCTTGTCCCAAAATTTTCACTTACGCAATGAAATAGCTCCGTGACTTTTTTTAAAAATATGACTTGATTGGAACGAAAATTTAAACGCTAACATATAATATGCATTAATGTAAAAAAAATGTCTGTTCAAAGAGAAAATACTTTTACTGTTGCATAAATGTGTCATAAACTATCGGATTTATGTTTCGTTGGATATATGTGCGTAGAATGCCCCTCGCCCCGCAAATAATGTTCTAAACCACTCTCCTACATGTACACTTCATATCATGTCTATTCATTTACCAGTCTGTGGTCAAATGATCTTTCAAATAAATAAAAAATCATTAATACAAATTGAATGTATCAATTACAAAGATACATTTAATTTGTAGTAAATATCACAGACCCATGTTTTGACATTTACAATTATTCCTAATTATATAATTATAAAAGTCAACTAATAAATATTTGCAATGTATCTATACACAGTACATTTTAGATTTAAGTCATATTTTATATGGATACATAATCTCGAATATACACTCGCATGCATTATATGGCACCCACAGCCGTATTTTCACCATATGACTTCACAACAGCTATAACATTCAACTCAAGAAATCGTTTAAACAAGTGTCCGTGGTTATAACCACCATATCCACAAACGTGTTAAAAAAATAAATACATAATATACTAAATATGAATTAAATATATTAATTATAAAGATATACATATAAAATCAATTTTATCGAAAAATATTGTTGTTGCGCCACAGGGATTCGAACCTGGATCTCTTTCCTAACCGGGGAAGGTGCTTTATCCAACTAAGCTACAGCGGCATTATTTTTAGCGACAATTTTCGACCCTATGTTACCTTTTTGATATTAATACATTTAATCGTTCTATCATTTGACAGAGCCATCTCATCTACCTTATTTTTACAGAATCTCAAATACCTTTGAGTATTAAACATAAATATGCATTTAAGTGAAAAAATTTACTATTGTTTTGGTACAAACTCATACATGAAATCAAAATTGTATTCCCAGTTACTATTATACTTTGACAAGTATTAGTTTGGGTTTGGGTTAAAACACACCTGAGATAGTGCAGATCCGAAATCTCCTTCATGCACAGCCAGCAGAACTCGGAGCCGCACACGCAGCACACCATGTGGTTGCACGAGCCATCCTCGATCTTCACTATCAGCACTGAGCAGCGAGGGCACGGTTTCACCAGACCTGGAAGTTCAGAAAAATACTAGCCATTAGAATAAAATTAAAGTTTAATAAAAATGCACCGC
Organism: Eubasilissa splendida; assembly: GCA_031772225.1. Classification (NCBI taxonomy): domain Eukaryota; kingdom Metazoa; phylum Arthropoda; class Insecta; order Trichoptera; family Phryganeidae; genus Eubasilissa; species Eubasilissa splendida. The sequence continues at coordinate 29,015,250 of CM062857.1, forward strand.
ATGTCTCAGACGTGCGTATCACACCACAACTGCATATAACGTACAGAATATTGTGTTTTGTTTTGGTCTACTTAAATATTATCTGAATTTCATTTCAAGTTCAGATGGTGTTGTTCTTTTGTTGTGCGGAAAATAAAAAGAATGTATATTTTTGTTACACATACCTCTATTTTACTGGTTATCTAGTCGGTTAGATAATATTTGTATTAATATATCTACAGGTGACCGCCTCTTAACACGAGGGATGCGTTCCCAAACAATCCGCATGAAGCAAAAATTCATATTAGGCGAGCAAAATAATATTATAACAAGATTTTCAATTATATAATTGATAGAATTGGCGTTAACTTTGTAGATTTGTAGATCATAATGGATAGATCATAAATGAAACAATGTTATTACTCTACTTGAGTTTATTAGCACTACTTGAATTTTGAGAGAAATAGTAACTCACCGACAGGTGAAGTATTAAACTAACTACACACAAATATAGGAGATAAGGCTTAGGTGGTAGACATATAAGTAATTAGGTACTGACAGATGGAGGGGGAGGGGGCAGAGTTACTGGTGGAAGGTGGGGGGTGGTTGTAACGGAAATATTGAGAGGAGAGTATAATATTGTCTAACAAATTAAGGGTTACTAATTTAATCAAAAGTAATTAAAAAATCATACACTCAGGGACATTAAAAAAAAACTATACACAATTCACTTCTTCAAAAGTGTTGACAATAATGAAATCGTTTTGGTGGTTGATCTGAATTTAGCAAACCATCGTTGACTGCTTCGAACATCGATAGCACCTCTGCCATATACATCACATATGTTTTTGGTTGCCTCAGTTGCATTGTGGCCTTTATCGAATTCAAAAAGTAAACAGTGTCGAATATGTACTCTGACATTTTAAAAATTCACAAGGACTCTGTATAGCTCAACCGCTAACAGTAAACTGAAAAAAATGTTAGAAGAAACCCTCCTTTATATGATACAAAGACACCATTAAAAACATCTGTTAACACAGTTGGTGAAAAAAATATACCACAGTCTACGTAAAAATACGACGTTACTTACGCATCAATCTAATAATTTCCAAACTAAGCATACGTGTTTTAATACTTACACCGTCATTGCTTAAATTTCGTCTTTTTGTCATTGCAACAATAAATTTATTCTAGGATAAACAACTATGCCTCGCAGTGAAGTATAATGTGGTCATTAGTCAGTGAAAGCCCTCAATATCGTATTTTAGTGCGACATCTGTGAAATTTTAAAACGTAGTATGGACCCGCGTTCATTGAACCCGCGTTAAGCGGGGTCACCTGCATTTATTTGAAAAGATTGTTAATCTAACATTGAAAACATTACTTTAATTAATATAATGTGAAACTGTATTATTATCTTTTATCATGTACAATACATACATAATATTATCATATTTTTGGAGTAATGTGAATTAATTAAAAATATTTTCAATAGTAATTATAATTAGGCAATAAATAATTAAGATGTCACGCTCGTGTCTGCAATGTGACACCATCAGTCTGTGTGCATATTTGTACAACTAATGGAGTCAAAAAAGCTAAAATGAAAAATATGTGAGAATTTTTTTTTAGCAGTTTCGACATTGCCCGTGTTTCAGATTTAGTTATAATATTCTAATTTGTACTTCATTAAATATGTCAGTACCAGTGGCATGCAGTAGGTATAGACTTAGGTTATGCTGTTACCGTGATATTATATATAATATACCATATGTTACATTGTACATAGGTTTATGAACTTTCATTTAACCAACGCTTTTAGATAAAACTAATCCGTCATAATAAAAATTCATTATTCAAGAATGCAAAGAACAATATATGAAAACAACACGTTTAATAAGGTAGTAAAATTTGAGAATTAGTAAATGAGGAAGTAGATGCTTCGATTAGCTCTAAGCCAAGCCAAAAACCTTTCAAATGTCATTCTGTTAGGAATCAGCATAAGTACAATGTGGATGATCTGATCCATTTCTGACTCTGCCAAGTGGAACTTTCAATTCAGTGGGTAGCAATTGTATGGCTTGAATAGAACGATAGATTAAAATAATGGTTAGAAATTGTAGTAGCAATCAATGAATAACCCAATAGAGGTCTACAGCACTCTGGTGGCGTCGCGCGGTACTATCCAGAGCTACGCAACTAATGATTCTACTGTTTCACGGTGGATTCTACGGATACAAAATGGAGTATTTAATTTATATTCATATGGGTTAGTAGGAAAATGTAAAAATACACCTCGATAAGGAGGTAAGCTTGCCTGTCTCACCGGTATGGTGGTTCTCCTGGTGCGCCTGTGGTGGCTGAGGCGGCGGGGGCGGAGGGGCCCTCTGCCGGCGCGCCGCATCGCAGGTCTGGTCAGGGTGCCAGGCCGCCTTGCAGTGGTAGCAGAAGGCGCGTCCGCATCCCGGCGCTCGGCACCACAGTTCGGGGCAAGATGCGCAGCCGTGAGCCACCACCGCGAAACTAAACAAGGAAATACATTTTAGACTCGGTAAATGTTGAGACCAAATAAGCCAACCAGCTCGTAAATACTTGTTTTTGGAGTTTTCTGTTGATAATCCCATGATGGTAATCTAATAAAAAACACTTTATTTGATATATACTATTATATCCTTAACCCGACTATTACAGCTGCAAACAATGATGTTTTCTTGTGTGCGGAAATTCAGGTAGTCAAGAACTTCACGTACAACAATACAGTTTATTACAGATCTCACAGGTATTAATACAAGAGATGAGTTCTGATCTACGATTCCAGAGAGAGAGACGCTCTTTTATCCCTTATCATTCTTGCCAACATGCACGTGTCATATAATCGCTATATCATGATATATTACATATACATATATGGAAATTTCTCATGAATAATACAGATTACAGATACTCTAAAAAGAATTGTCTCCAGAAAAAATTGCATGTTATGTGATCATTATACATATTGTTAAGTTTAAACCGAATCCATTTATCAACAATATTACTTTCACCTATTTCACTTCACCCTCACATTCAATATTCCCAATAATTTTAACAACCCTCTCCCCTTTCACAACCACCGCTCCTAGAGTAGGGTGTGCACCAATTATATTTAATTTAGATTTATTTCCACCTGCAGATGTGAGGTACTGCGCCTCACTAAACTAGTCATATAACAAAACAGTTTATATCAATATAATAAATAATAGTCAACACACTACACCACAGTGTGATGTCATTGAGTTTGTTTACATCGAGTACGCAATTGAATAAATGATGCAGAGTGAGGAAAAACTGCATTAATATAACTAGTACTTAAAAATGCAATCTAAATGAAAACATAAAATATACACATACGTAGCTAAAGCCAAATCACTCGAGACAAAAGTAATTTATAATCACAATATTATTTATGTATTTATATGTATAAACGATACCTTATGTATTTATATGTATAAACGATACCTATGTACATACCATTAAAAAGAGAAAACAACAAATATCTTTGAATTTATACATAAAGTAAAAAACAAATTAATATGGTATTTATAAAGGAACAGAAAAAAATAAAAGATGAAATAAAAAAACACTTACACATATGTATTATTAAAAAATTACATGAATTATGCAATGATCTCAAATTGGTTCTGCGAATCTGCTGATTGGAAACCTATTTATTAGATGTTTTTTGTATTTAAATATTATATTCCGCACATACTTGTTACCCAAGATTTGTATTTTGTGTAATAGAGTATTAAACCGAGCGATCGTCCCAGTATTGTTACAATAGTATATTAATATAATTCTAGTATTTTTGGCAGGCACTTTAAAGTTGACTAGTCGCGATAAATCCGGGCTTTATTATGCATAATTTCAAATAGACATACTAGATAAAAAATAATTATTCTTTCACTCAGCTGTAAGGGCGCGCTTTTAAAAATAATTTAAATTTAAATTCAGTATAATACACATTTATATCCCGGTCAAAAGGAGTCGGATTGTGTAGAGAACAGACAGATACACACATCATTGAAATCACCAGTATGTGCACTGCTGATAGTGTTCAGCTTGTGCATACCATTCAGAGATTACACTTGCAAGCGAGATAGTATCTTTTGTTGTCTTTTTTTGTTATTTGTCAGATAGGCATCGCATTATTGCTCCAAGACATATTCAACAACAGGCAGATAAGAAATTAAAAGAAAGAATTATTTGACATTCAAATGATGACGCCGTGGATAGATGTTGAAATACAGCAGGACGTGGAATGTGACTCACTTGCAATCGGGGGCTGGACACCAACGCGTGTCTGGATCAGAAGCGAGAACCCTCCTCACCATGAAGTCTTCGTACTTTTCATACAGCGCCTGGTTATCGAGGATACGTTTGATATCTGAAAATAGAAAACAATCAATTTATAATGAAGTTAAAAAAAAAACGGTATTCTATTATGACAATTTATATTTGTTTCTAAATTGTATATTCTTTGTTCTATCATATTCTAGCGCCCTTGAAGTGAAATTTTTAATGAAAATGGCGCAATAAAAATGGTCCAATATTATTATAGATTTTTCATCCATACAAATGACAGCCTTTCAGCCTCCTTCTGTACTTCATTTGCCAATACCAGGCTTCACTTAGTAAATTATTATTAGCACCGGAACTCAATTATTCATATTAAATTCATAAGAAATCATAAGTAAATATTTTTATAGGATAAGGAAGACAATTTGTATTGTTCATGCAATCATTTTATTTCTAGAAAAAGTATGATAAGCCACCTACGTAACAATTGTTTTGCAATATTTTAATCATATAAAAAATAATAAAGCTATGATTAATATCAAGACATGATGTAATTTATTTATCAGTAGATTACAGCACCAGGTCAGGATGCGAGCTCGTTGTGACTATATAAATTAAATTTTAAAAATTCATACTGCACCGATTATTATATGTTTAAATTGCACAGCATCCTATATTACAAGTAGGATAGCTTTGTCAAGTCACATAATCTTTGTGGAATTTAATTAAATAATACAATTCCATGTTCCACATGGTTATATACATATAAAGGGTGTCCAGCGGAAAATTTTCAAGTTTAATATTAAATAAATAAGAAAATCTACAATATTATTCTCATATTTTATTTATACAAAATTGAGTTTAACAATGCGGATTTTACGTTTTATAAACAATATCGTCTAAATGCCGTCCATTTCTCTCAAGACACTCTTGCAATCGGACTCTTAAATTTGCGAACACGCGAGAGCAAAGCGTTGGTTCAATGGCAGCAACTTCACGTCGGATATTTTCTTGTGGGGCCTGAATTGTTCGAGGATTGTCACTGTAAACTCTCGACTTAAGGTATCTCCACAAAAAAAAGTCACACGGTATAGGGTCCGTGTGTCGTTGAACCCAGGAAACAGCTGCAGTTGCGGTATCAAAAACTCTTCGATTATTCGGCAATACACGTCAGCAGTGACTGTCTCTCGCTAGTTAAAAAAATAAGGGTCGATTATCCCTCGGGCAGAAATTGCACACTACACTGTCGTTTTTGGATAATGCAAACGTTTTTGATGGCGTTCCCTTGGGTTGTCGGGATACCAGTATCTTATGTTCTGTTTATTAACATAACCATTGATATGAAAATGTGCTTTGTCAGTAAACAATATGTTTCCAAGCGTTGAGAAACTGCACGATTTGCAGTTTGTATGGGTGAAACTGTAGTTTATTTTTCAAAATAACGTGCACTGTAAATTTTTTTATTCCAGTACAGGTTGCAATCTTCCTTATCGATTTACGCGGATTGCGCGTAATTTCACGTTGAACTTGAGCCACATGTTCTGGCATCGCTGCTGACGTTGATGGTCCCGGAGGAGTTTGGTTAACCATTGTCTCTCCTTATCTGAACTTTTGAACCCAACACCGGATAAGTTGCATGCTCAGCTCATCACTTACTCGTCGAATATTAAAGTGAATACAAAAAGCGCGACGCGCACGAACCAATGAAGCACCGCACTTTAAATATTACTCAACCGCGAACGCGCGGTACGCTCCCGACCAGTGACTCATTGCGACTGGCAAATCCGCAAATCAGGCGCGTCGAACACCCTTCCACTTACCTCACCCTGATGGTTTACGAGCAATCACAATTTAATCTTGAAATTTTTCCGCTAGACACCATTTATGTATGTCATCTCAGGTCTGTTGGTATAATTAGGATGTTTGCGATCTAATGATTGGCTTCTGGTAATTCTGCGAGGTAAAACATTACCGCTGTTATTTGTTTAAACAATAATAAGTGTCCAAGAAACTTTTCTAACATTACATAATACTTAACCCACGAAAACCCCAAATTTAACATATGTACAGGTGTAACAGACCTAGTCCACAATATTTTATGGTTGGAGACCTGACTAAATTACGAGTCGAAAATGTCCAAGGAACATGTGCCTAATATCAACCATGTCATAGATATAAGCATTATGTATGAGTAAGTCTATGTTATTTTCAAAATTATTCTCAAAGCTTTTTTTTTTGTTGCATTCTTTGTCATTGTCGCCATTCTTCGTAAATAATATATAGGGTGTTTTTAAGAGGTGTTAAAATGAAATAAAACACATAAAAATCATGGTAATGGCCATGGTATCGGTTTTATTGGAAAGATAATTTTATGCCATTCGTGTTTAAATATGATTTTGAGCTTTGGCTGGCTCGAATAATGCGCAATCTGGAAGTCTAATATTCGACCACTTTTTGGAGCAGCTGGAACCGTATATGTTGGCTTCCAAGTAGTCTATCGTCATTGGTTTATCGGCGTATACTAGCCGCAGAAAATAATTCAAAAGTGTTCAAATCACACGATCTTGGAGGCCAATTCGCAGGTCCATTACGCGAAATTATGCGCCCATCGAATGTTTCCTTCAATAAATTGATATGTGGCATGTTGCGCCGTCTTGTTGGAACCGCAGCTCTTCCACATTTATACCATTCAATTGGGGAACGAAAAAGTCAGTAATCATGGATCTATTACTGTGCACGATAGCGAATTGACTCATTCGGGTCCTCCTCAATACTACACTCCACTGCAGTAACGTATTCTTCGGTGCGTACTGCACGACGTCTCTGCGGATACGTATGCGTAGGCGTGGTGCAAACTTGCTCGAATGGACGTAGGGCCTGGTAAGTTTCGCGAACTAAACCACGATTTTCAAAATAAATTTGCAAGCGTTGTTCTGGCGTAAGTCTATTCATGGTGGAATGGCAAACCAAACTGGGCACAAATCAGCTGTCAAATTGGCTTGTCGTTGGAAAAAGTGTTGCCAATTTGAAAAACAAACAGTCTTTACTAGGTTTATGAACACAGTTTATATTTGTGATCTAGCCTGGCCGATAGACGACCTCAGCATCCTACGATGATATATATTTTAAATCAATTGTGGACGAACCAATTTTATGGCGTTCAAATATGCATATAATTTTAATAACTCTTCTTCTTCTTCTTTTAAACAGGCAATCCACCCTTCAAGAGTGATTTGTGCCAGTAAACAAGTTAAAACAGTACAACAATATTATAGAATAGGGAATATTGCGTTACAAGTTAATACCATTGACGTTCAAGAAATTTGCTATTATATAGCTTCAATGTGGCGAGTTGAGGGAAAGAAGATGACACAAGTTAACCGGGAGTTGAAAATTACCATTGACAAGATTATTGTAAAAAAAACCTGTGATCCGCAATGGACAGGCAATAATTGTAGATATAAAGTTCGTCACTTAAAGAAATCAGTCTGCAATAAAATAATTTAGTTGTATATTTAAAAATAAATGTGATGAAGAAATACATTTCTAATCTCGAGTCACCGGTGTAATAGTGATTATCAGTGTGATTACCATTTTATGATATAAAATAAATTAACAACAAATTAGCAGAAACATAATTTTCAATTATAAAATTCAATAATTATACTAAACTTTTTCTCCGTATAAAAATCAAATCAAAATATAGCGAACAACATACAAATTACATTTTTTAATAAAATAAATACGTATTTTAGCAGACAAGAATCGCGAATTAAGATATTTTCCTGTAACACGCAATCACTAACAGTGATTGACGAACAGAGTTCATGATCATTGTGACCGATGTCCTCGTGTGGTTCTGTGCATAAACCAATAAATGTAATGTTTCCAGGATGATTACCATTAGGGTGCATGGGCTCCGAGCATTCGGGACAAGCGATGGCCACGCGCGACTCTTGGATCTCGATGGAGAGGTACCGGCGGAGACAGTGGCTGCAGGAGCGGTGGTGGCAGGTGCAGAGGCGCGGGAAGCTGGTCGACTCGAAAGTTCCCAGGCAGAGCGGGCACTCCATTTGTTCGTCCTAAAAATTTGAATTTTTTATAGATATTAATTTATATTCCGTAAACACAATAATTGCCCCATTAAGAAAAATACAGATAAATTAAAATTATAGTTTCTAATATTCCAGTGATTTCCATTGGGTACATAACAAAATAAGCCACAAACTGCACTTTGTTTACACAATATTTAATATCTTTCCTAACACACGCTACCAGGAATTAAAGGTGCGCAAAATAGAGTTAATTTATTTTATAAATCATTTTTAAAATATCTAAACACATAAATAAAATTTTAATGGCGAGATATACAGGGTGTAACACAATCGATTCATAGTCCCACATGTCGCCAAGGTGATAATCCCTCATTCAGCGTCGTGACATCCTACATAGTTTTCTGAGAAGTGAGACGACATGTGCGGGAAAACGTTAAAAAAAATAAAAAGTGTCGTCACCTCGTCCTCCTCGGAGAGCGCGGCCTCGGCGTCACCCGCGCCTCTCAGCGGGATGGTCCGCACCAGCGGGCCCGAGGGGGCGGCGGCGGGGGGGACGGAGGCCCGCTTGGGGGGGCGCCCTTCCACCACTGGAATACAAATATATTTATAAGTCACATTGACAATGAAATATGTTGAAGAGAAAAATAAATTGTTAAACACAATAATAATAATACGAACAGAGGGAACAATGTACAGTTGAAAGGACAAATTTTTATTTATTATCATACAATTAGTGATGGTGAAATCGTTATTTAAACCGTTATCGTTACTGTGATTGTGTTCGATTGTAACGATGATTGATAACCGATTAACATAATTCTTCGAGCAATGATTGGTACACTAGAAAGTAAGCCTCCGATAGTTATATTTTAGTTACCAATCATCGTTAAATCTCAGTTACCAATCATCGACATAATCACAGTCACGTAACGGTTTACCATCACCACATACAATAACCATTTACGGATACGTCTGGGTAAATAAGTGAACACGATAAAAAAAAACAGATTGTTGCGATGAATCTGCAACATTAGCTGTACAAGCAGCTCCAATGACTACCTGAAATGTATCATTAGCTATAATGTAACACTAATTAAAATGTACCAACAGCTGCAATATATCATTATCTGCGATATAACATCAACACTATAATGACTGCCTGAAATGATATAATGTACCAGTAGCTACAATGACTACCTGCAATGCATCATTAGATATAACGTAACACTAATTAAAATGTACCAACAGCTGCAATATAACATCAACGGTATAATGACAACATGCTATAATGTACCATTATCTGCGATGTACCAGTTGCTACAATGACTACCTGCAATGTATCATTAACTATAATGTAACACTATTTGCAATGTACTAATATCTGCAATATACCATTATCTGCGATATAACAACAACAGTATAATGACTTCATCCTATAATGTACCAGTAGCTACAATGACTACCTGCAATGTACCAGTAGCTACAATGACTACCTGCAATGTACCAGTAGCTATAATGACTACCAGCAATGTATCAATAGCTACAATATATCACAAGCTGTAATATAATGTATCGCTATAGTTAGCAGCTACAAAAAAATAATTATACGATTTTAGACTACATAATTAAAATAAAATATATTTTTACTCCATAACGCCGGCGCATATATATATATGTTTTTAGCTTTCAGTACACCTACATATATAAAAATAAATATTCGAAGAAACAATATAAATCTCCGAAGCATGCGGCAGGCAGCCCGGCCGGTACTGGACTATTCGCCAAGTGCCAACTATTGTGGGCGTCGGGGTCGAGAACGGGACGTAATCCAATTTTTCATCAGTGTCGTGATGGTTTAACGTAGGTTAAGTCCAGATGAAAAATTAATTAAAAGATGTCAAACACACTAACCTTGAATATGGCAAAAAAAAAAAAACCGAATAAAGAAGGCGTGCGAGTGAAACGCCAACGATAACGCAAAACTAAAAAAATTAAAATAATAAAACAACAATAAATTTTTAGTTAACAGAGAATATAAAATATTATATTTTTACAACGCATATTAAAACATTTTGATCCCAACATTTCTAACAGGATAACATACTTATTTTTTTTATCGTTTTATGATAATATGTAAGTATGTAAATAAGATAATAAAACAAGGTGCTGTTTCACGACCTCTGATTGGCGTTACTAGACGGGTAACATGAATAACGCATTTCACGACCGTTCGTTAACGATATCCGATGAATTACCTTACGGATAAGGTTATCAACAACATACTTGAATGCTGTCGTCGACAATCAATAAACAAAGAACAGAACCTTCGAATAAAGACAGGTGACCTAATCATACAATACATTTATCCGGGAACAGTGAAACATATCATAATTAAAATCAACTAATTTTACTGCACAGTTCGATTTCTTTTCTTTTCTCGGACATAGTTAGGTATTTTTTCATTATTAAGGAGAACAAATTCGTGTTGTAAAATTGTAATTATTCAGTACATAAGTCTGTGATATTTTAAATTATAATTAAATGTATATTAATTATAAAGATACACATATAAAATCAACTCTATCGAAAAATATTGTTTTTGCGCTACTGGGATTCGAACCTGCCTCTCTTTTTCCAATCCGGGGAAGATGCATTACCAAATATGCTACAGCGCCAGTACCTTTGACGACAAATTTTCGAACCTATATGTTCACTTTTTTCAAATTAATACATCTATCGTTCTATTAAAAAAAAGTCACTGTAGCATAGTTGGATAATGCACCTTCCCCGGTTTGGAAAAAGATCCAGGTTCGAATCCCGGTGGCGCAACAATATTTTTCGATAAAATTGATTTTATATATATTATTTCTGATTAACACATTTAATTAGTATACACTTTTAAATGTTTAACATTTTCCATTTCAAATACTCTTGGCAGTTAAAAGGTTAAGAGTGATTTCGAAAGTACGTTACTGTTAAAAAATAATGGGTGCTAAGGGCGCAGTAAAGAGGTACTTTTTCGGTCAAAATTATGCGGAAGATATCTAATGTTGTACATTTTAAGTGAGGGATGATCACAAAGCGAAAAAATAAAAATAAAACCGATTCGGAAAATGACTTTGTACGCGTCCACGCCGACTGCCCGGACGGGTACCAGGCACCAGCTGCAGTTTGATTGGCCGGCGCCTCCGCGTCTGGTGAAGCGGCTCAATTATGTATGACTGCACGCGGTGGTGCAGTCAGGCTGCCCGAGGTCCCGCGCTGCAGAGGCCGGCCCGGCCGGGGGCCAACTGGACGTTGAAACGTTTTCGTAATAAAACACCGACGCGAAAATAACCCTTACCCAGTGGCGTGCAGTAGGTATAGATTTAGGTTATGCTGTTGCCAATGATATTATACAATCATATATAATATACGTATGTACTTTCGTTAAACCAACGTCTTTGGACAAAATAAATCCGTCGTTTATACGATCCTGTCATGTATTTATTTATAATTTTAGAGTACTGTTAATAGTGTTTTTAAAGTTTAAGTTTTAACGTAAAATAATATTTTCTTACCCATATAAAAGAAGAAAGGACGTTTTTAAGAACACTTTCTATTATTGAACATGATTAATTTATTGTTTGAAAATACTTCAAGTAATAACTAAAGGAAATAATTATTTTTATTAAAGGTTAACGTAGGAAATAGTTGTGCCAATTGCTTTTTGTTTTTTTCAAATCAAAAACCAATCCATGCACCAAATTTAAAGATCAATCATGAAATCAACAGGTTAAAAAAAGTAAGATAGTAAAATTCGCGAATTAGTAAAAGAGGAAGTAGACACTTCGATGATTTGCACGTAGTTGTAACCCTTTCTAATGTTATTCTGTTAATAAACAGCATAGGTAACGACCCCATACAAAACGGATCAGCCGAAAGGAATTTTCTTGAGTAATTCACTAGCCTAAAGACAGAACCGAGTAATGTAAATAGCACGATGGGGCGAATAAAAAAAAAACGCCATAAGCACAGCGGTGAATTTTTAGAACTAAGCAATCAAAGTCTCTACTGGTACACAGATGGCACTAATTGCAAAATAATGTTTTCGTTAATGTTAATCTAATTTTTAAATTTATATTTGTTTCTCAGAATTTTTAGTTATGCACAGCTTTTTTGTTTGTATGCACTGCACGCCTCTGCCCTTACCACGCCGCAATACAAAATACCCATACGCGGTCATGGTGTCAACTCGTGTAACGGTATAATTTTGATATTTTTTTACAATAAAACAACAATTTAAATATTACAACTAATTCACTATATTCTCACAATATAATGAATTGTTTTGTAAATTGAATTGAAACCACAAACCAGTAAATTAATTGGCATGAAATAAAGTGTACATATAGGATAAGGGTTTGGAACATTCTACACACATTATTTATTTATTATTTACTCTCCGAAAATATAATCTTTGGGTAAATTTTATAATAAATTGATTAAAAATTACTCGACGCCATTTGGCAAAGCTAGCCCCTTCGCCAAATCTTTTCAAAAAATATATACAATATATTATAGTTTAGTTTTATACAATTTTCTGTTTATTACCGACATAAACTAATAATGTTGTGTGATGAAATACACGATCATTGCCAAGATTTAGTTCAAACGTTATCTGCAGTTTTAAATTACTTTTGATGTTAAGTTATTTTTAAGTTTAGCGTGACATTAGAGAGAGGGGCTGAAGGCGCACCCGAGATATAAGTAATAAAATAAAAATCAATATTCTTACTATTTTTCGAATCCAGCTTTTGTAATCAAAAATAGAACGAACTCGAACACAGGGGTAAAAAAAATATCTGCGATCAACTTATGAATATCCATCCGCGAACTACTTTTTCAAAAAATATTTATTGTCTACGGTATTTTATTTTAACAAAACATCAATATTTAAACGCCACGTCAACGTTAGTCAACCCTATTAATGGACCCTGCGATGGGATCCGAGAAATGGATCAGTAAGGTTGTAGACACACGGCAGAATAGCTCAGAAAACACATTATTCACACTTCTTATATGTAACACGCTCAATCTCAACCGTGTCAGAGATATAATGAATTAATTCAGAATTAAATACAAAATAATATAAGTTCATCGAAATTCGAGCAGCCGGACTATTTTTTTGTGTGTGTGTGTGTGTGTGTGTGTGTGTGTGTGTGCGCGGCGCGCCAGAGTTTGACAGATGATGAATATGTGTGTGAATGCCGGCCGGGTGCCATGCTTGAGGTGTGCGGTGGGGGGAGCCTGGAAAGGTTAAAAGCTTCGCAGATGAGAGAAGTCTTCCTCTGTGTACCTATTATTGTTGTATTAAAGGGTGAAATTATTGTACAGCAGTCCGAGTTTCATTGCTACACATTAGACAAAGCGATAAATCTAGTCGCCAGATTTACAATATTATTTTCCGTAACGGTGTACGACTTTCATCCCCCCGTAATATATTGCAGACCACCCTGTATAACGTGCAATAATTGAAAAACCTTACATTGCGGTGTTGACTGCTCCATGCCACGGGTCCCAGCTACGCACTCCGCCCTGTCGCCGGCGAGCGTTTAAGCTTGACTGATTGGTTTGTGGAGACTTTAAACGCCCACCATAGTTAGCGTGAGCCGTCTTTCATTGAGTTCCCTCAATGAAAGACAACTCTATTACAAAACATTATATACATTGCATTTTCAGTTGTTTCCGTTCGTGCTCGCGGTTCATCTTCCGCGTTGCATCTTCTGTATGTTGCGAGACCGGCGCTGAAACACCCGAGTGGCGGACGTCCTGCCCGCTGGCGTCCCACAACGCGCGGACGGCCGCTTTTATAGCCATTATTTTACACGGAATATGCAGAAACCGGTCAAGCAAGTGTCTGGTATTCATTATTACCTTCGACCTAATATGCAGAAGAAATTTGACGATGACTAATGAAAGTGGTTGGCTAACAGACTGAGAGACCGCAGTGAAATAACGTTTCCGTAATGAAAACTCAAATTAATTATGTACCAGCAAAAAAATTTATTAATGGTCAAAATAAGACGATATATAAATTGAAAAATTAATTTTTCAGGCGTATTCTAGTATAATTTTACAGATAAATAATATTGCTTTAAATAATTTCAAAAAAAAAAAAATCTCATTGTGACATCTATGCCGTTTCAGGGAAATGAATATCAAATTTAGTCCATAGATGGCGATAGTGTAGTTGTACTCAAAATGTTACCACATTTTAACATATATACAACTTCCAAAAATTTGATAGATATTGAGATTGATTAATGGGTGAGAATGGTGAATGGTATATTTGTATAAAGTGATCACTTAAGACGGCAATAATAATTAAGAATTAACAATTCATTTTTATTAAATTTTGGATACAACTTGTATATTATTACAACACATTCTTATTGTGAAGTTGTAATTATTCAGAACGTAGGTCTTCAAAATTTAATAAAAATGAATTGTTAATTTCGGCGTCTCTTATCGGACTATTCAAAGGTATTAGATTCCATAAAAACAAAGTAGATGGCTCACAAATAATGGAACGATAGATGTATTATTTTGAAAAGTGTAACACATAGGTTCGAAAATTTGTCGTCAATCCACTGTGTTGGTATAGCATAATCGGATAATGCACGTTCCCCGAATTGGAAGAGATCCAGGTTCGAATCCCGGTGGCACAGAGGCAATATTTTTCGATACAGTTGGTTTTATATGTGTATCTTTATAATTAATATACATTTAATTAGAATTTAAAATATCACAGACTTATGTACTGAATAATTACAAATTCACAATAAGAATGTGTTCTCCTTAATAATGAAAAAATACCATGTCCGAGAATATTTTTCGATAAAATTGATTTTATACGAATATCTTTCTAATTAATACATTTAATTAGTATTTAAAATATCACAGACCGTCTGTTCTGAATAATTACAACATCACAATAAGAATGTGTGTTCTCTTTAATAATATATCTTTCTTACTATTCTCTCCTTGTTCATCCGTTCCATATAACCAAACCACCTAAGCGATTCTTTTTTAATCCTGTTGATTATGCTGAGATCAGCTTTACTTCATCTTTCTTTACTCTGTCATAAATGGATTTGCCATATATAGTGATCTCATTTCTACTGTATTCAGTCTGTTTTCTGGCAGCTTCAGACGTCACTTCCATACATCAGGTCGGTACCAGGACTCGGTCGATAAGTTCCTATTAGATATTATACCATTAAAATCGCCGTTCACTTTATTCTCTGCAGTAACCCTCATTTCCGTTTCAATCAAACATACTTTCCAAATACACAACTCATCTACTAGTTCCAAGTATTTTTCACGTTGTTTTACTTTTCTCGTTCAAGAACATTGTGTATTTCTCACTGTGCTAATCTTGAGTATCAGTACCAAAACTCGCGCTATGCTGACATTTTGAGACAGCCTTGCATCTTGAAATTAAGCTATTATGAGACGTGTAATAATCCTCGCAAACTTCATAAATATAATATACCGTAACGCATTAAAACAAATAAATAATTCAATAATATGCAATGTAATTATTCAGAACAGACGGGTCTGTGATATTTTAAATATTAATTAGAAAAATATACATATAAAATCAATTTTATCGAAAAATATCATTGTTGCGCCACCGGGATTCGAACCTGGAACTCTTTCCAAACATTTCATTTCATTATTCAACTATGCTACAGCGAAGATATTTTTAGCGACATAAAAAATAAAGAGAAGTACGCCATTCACGTATAAATTAATGTTTTGTGAAAAAATCGTACCGTTAATTGACGATCATAACGCTTCAATTCTCTAGGAAAATTTGTGCAAATGACTGATGGGACACTTTTTGACGACAAAGGATTTTTAACGTTATCGGGAAAACCCATTGAATTTTTTGCATCCCAACTAAATGTACAAAAAAAAAAAAACCACGTCCACGTAGTAAACGAGCGCTTCCTTTTGGTCGATTCGTCGAAATTAATGTGGATTTGATATGCAATGGAAAAATAAAAGAAAAACATTTTTGGGGGGTACATTTTTAGGTGAAGACATATATTTTTTAGTTGACTTTGATATGAAGTTGCGCAATCAGCATATTATTGCAGCGTTGGTCACTGGGAGGGTGGCGGGGATGTAAATTAATAGGTGATCGTTATACATATTTACAATTTACTATACATGGACTAAAAACCTTAGGTAGAATTCTTTATCTAACTTATGGTCTACTTAAGTATATATAATCTTAAATCTACCTTAACTAAATTCGTCGGATATTGCTGGAGAAGATCCGGTCCGGGCTTGGCCGATCGATGTCTGCTGCCGTTGCCTGCCGCGCGTATGGCAACCGACGACTCGATCGAGCTCTTCACTTCCGCTCTTCCGGTGGGTGATCTCATCCATCGGCTTTTCCTGGCTGCTTCCTTCCGGTCTCCGCTCCAGTTACAACTATTGACATCCACTCATTGCACTTCCGCTGCTTCTTCGATTCCACGCTGTATTTCCGCTTCCACACGGTACTTCCGATTTCAACATTTCTTCGATTCCCCGATCTTCACTTCCGATTTTCACTGTTTGACTCAGACTTTCACTGCCAGATTCTCCATCTCTTCAGCTTATCTCGACTACTGGTCTGACTGACTTTTTCCAAATTCGGCTGTCGATTTCTACATCCGCACAGTCCATTTCGCACTCAGAACTCCTCTCAACTTCCGATTTCCACTGCGAAAATTTAACTGTTGTCTTCAACACGTCCCTCGGTCCATCCCTTAGACGGTAATTGGGTCGCGCCCTTGCTCTGTAGCTATCAGAGGCTGGTAGCAACACAACGCCGCCAATCCCGGCCACGCTTCCAGCTTGGCTTGCAATTTTCCCCAGACGGGACATTTTATTGCTCTGTACGTGGATTAGGTGGTCCCTAGGAACAATATATTTTGTCGGTAATTTTTGCAGCCGGAAAATTGTGGCTGTCATAAATATACTTTTCCATACGATAAGGTATTATCCTAAAAGCTCCGACGCCAACAGTGGACAATTAGAAATAATGCATTTCTTAGGGGTGGACCTACATAAATGTTCCCTAGACCCCTGAGAAAGCAACACGTGCACGTTATTTTATTATTTACTCGAACCATGCAAATCCTCGCCTTTGATGCGAATATACCCCCGATGATGACCCAACGCCCGTCCAATTCCCAAGTCCTAGAGGGTAGAATTCACGTCACAATACGCGGCCACATCAACTTGATTGAAAGAAACTTAATATTATTTTACACAACCGATTCGAATACTACTAGGTGTAGTAAGCCTGTCCTCAGGCATTGTGTGTATATTAAAGATTTTCTTAGAATATTTCCAACCAAATGTAATATTATACAACTTTAATACAATTGCGAAATGAAATTTTAGGTAGGTACCTACACTTTTTTATGATTACTTTTAAAAACATTTAACATTAAAAAATATATATATTTATGTTTTGTCACTGCAATCAATGCAAGAGATTCAAAATAAGAATAATATCAATAATAAAAACCGTATCAAAAATAGATCATTATATTGCCATTATAAGTTCAGAACCACAATCAATTTAGTTTGTATTTGAAAGAAAATTGACGCTTTGCTCCGATGTAATGTATGAGTTTCCTCTTAAAGTTGTCTACAGAGAACACAAAACTGGGCCTTTATTGAAATGCGATACTCATTAATATTAAATGAAAAAAAACAACACATTTTTTTGACACGTTTAAATATTGTGACACGTGCATTTTCAATTTTCAAGGAAAATTAATTATGTATCCCGAAATATCAACAAATGTATTTTTTAGCAATATTTGTATATGTCCAAGAACATACAATTACTGGATTTTACCTACAAAGGCACTGTTATTAAACAAATCTTCGGCTAGCTGAGATTCAAATCAGATAGTAAATCTAATAGTATAACATATATGCTGTTTAAAAAAAGGAATAATGAATTATCAAATTTGGTCCATAGATGGAGATGGTGTAGTAGTACTCGAAGCGAGTCCACATACTAGCATATATACAACTTCAATTTTTTTTTTTTTGATAAATGTGAAGATTGAGGGGTGAGAATTGGTGGACGATATATATATATATATATATATCACTTAAGCCAGCTTAAGACATGTCGTAAGCCCTGTAATTACCCCATACTTTCATATATTTTCCATTAAATATAATAAAAAATGGCTTTGTCTCTATATTTGTTTAATATATTTTTATATTCAAATATCGCCGCTGTGATTGGTGCAATAGAATTGACCCTCACATGTTCAATGTTTCAATCTAATAGACAAATAATGTTTACACGCTTCGTTGGAGCGAACAAAAGAAATAGATAGCCATAAATAACACTCATTGAAGGGTGATAAAATGCAAAAAATATACTTAATATAATGATCAATTAGAATTACGATACGCAAATTAGATATTAATTTAAAATGAAGCCTCTTGCGGGCGGGTCGGTGGGTAAGCCCTCGTTGAACTCTTCTGAACTTTCTACACAGGTCGACAGCTCTCGGCCATTGGCCAATAACCGTTACGCCCGAGAGGAAAAAACATGGAGTATCGCCCTGGTGCAAGAACGCTAATCGAAGCGTTGAAGCGTAACTTGATTAGGTTAGATCGGAAGGCTTTTTGACTTAGCTTGCCCCGTCTCAAAAAAAAAATCATAAGTAAAAAAGTAATTTAAATAATAAATACGTCAATTTTTCTTTTGATCTACGTTTTATTTCGGAATAGTGAAGTAAATATATACCCCATGAAAAGTGTATTAAAAGCTATTTCATTACTAAGGAGAACGATAGATGTATTAATTTGAAAAAAGTGTAACATATAGGTTCGAAAATTTGTCGTCAAAAGTATTGTCGCCGTAGCATGGTTGGCAATTCATCATCCATAAAATAAATTGATAAAATTGATTTTATATGTATATCTTTCTCATTAATACATTTAATTAGTATTTAATAGCTATTTCACCCTTACTCGGTGAATGGCCGCTATTGTCACTTTCCGCAGTAAACATCAGCATTAACGATTCCGAAATAACACCTGTCGATTTCGTTCAAAAGTGTATCGAGTACAGGGTGAATATTATGTTCCAGGTCGATGTTGTTTTTGAATAACTAGGTCTAGGTACTCCTATATCAACATCCAATTTCAATATTGAATTGAATACAATTAAAAAAAATAGCAGTTAATAACGGGTATAATACAGGTTTGATAGACACTATTTTAAGAAATAAATTAAAAGAATATAATAATCAATTTTTATATAAATCACAGATAAAACATAATGATAATAATGATTATTGGCGTAGGATTTTATACATAAATAACTTTTCGAATCAAATATCTAAACACCTACCACGAAACATTAGACCGGCATTTTATACAAATAATAGTATAGGAAATTTACTCATAAATTCTAAAGACAAAGATGATAAATTTAACAATTCTGGGGTCTATAAACTTAGTTGCAAGGATTGTGCTGCATTTTATATTGGTAAAACGGGTAGAAAATTTAATATAAGAGTAAGGGAGCATTTGAGATGTTTGAACAATAGTGGGTTTTCAGAATTTGCTAATCATTTGATAGAAAATGGTCATGATTTTGATAAAAAATTGGGATTGTCAATTTTGCATATAAACGGTGTTGGTCACAAATTAAATAATTTGGAATCGTTGGAGATAAATAAAGCGTGTAAAACTAATCAAAAAATTATAAACAACCAACTAAATTTAACTACGAGTCCCATTCTAAAATTTTTTCCTAAAAATTATTCGAGTAAATTTGTATTAAGTAATGATTTGAGTTAGGTACTAAAAAAAAAAAAAAATTTTTTAAAAATAGATTTTTTAAAAATAGATTCTGTCAAAGAAACAATATATGTTTTAGTTAGTTATGACATCCTGAAGAAGAAAATGGTATTTTTTGAAACCGGTAGATGTATTTAAACTCATTTTAGTGGTTAATAAAACAAAGATAAAAAATAAAAATATTCTCGTGTTATTTATATAACATTCTCGTTTATAATATTGTTCTGTAGCTTTGGAATTGTTGTTGGCTTATTGGCGTACATATATTCGGCAGCCGTTAAATCAGATGATCGGGGAGGCTAGTCGATATCACATCTACTTTGTTTTCACGGAATCTCAAATACCTTTGAGTAATCCGATAACAGAATTAACAATTCATTTTTATTAAATTTCTGACACATTGATACAACTTATTTATTAGGAGAACACATTCTTATTGTGAAGTTGTAATTATTCAGAACGTAGATCTGTGATATTTTAAATATTAATTAGAAAGATATACATATAGATTCCATAAAAACAATGTCCAGGCTCTTTCAAATAATGGAACGATAAAAATATATTAATTTGAAAAAGGTAACATATAGGTTCGAAAATTTGTCGTCATAAAATATGTCGCTGTAGCATTGGATAAATGCACCTTCCATGATTTAGAAAGAGATCCAGGTTCGAATCTTGGTGGCGCAACAACAATTTTTTCGATAAAATTGATTTTATATGTGTATCACAAACAAAATAAGGAAAACTGCCTACATATTTTTTAGACTCAGAAACATCTTATCACTTACAAATCTGAAAATAATATATTACGCGTTTGTACTGTCACATTTGCAATACGGTATTATTGGATGGGGAGGTGTATATAAAATTTTAATGTCACAATTAGAAATCACTCAAAAAATGATAAATAAATTATTCTAAAAAAAAAGATTATTCAAGTATACAACTTTTCACAAATTTTAAATTAGCAAAAATAATTGACATGTACAAAAAAAATCAATAATTCAAATTTTCAAAATTAAAAATCAATTAAATTTTAGAAGCGAATTCCAATCTACAAAATAAGGAGATCAAATTGATATCCCAAAACTAAAATATACCGCAACTCAAAATCAATATATTTATCAAGGCGTCAAATTTTTTAACAATCTCCCCATCACAATTAGAAAAATTACGGACCATCATAAATTTGTAAATGATGTTAAAAACATATGTACACAGACTAACTGAAACATTAATTAACTCGTATATACTCCTTCTCTATACATGAGTCTTACTCTCATAGAGAAAAAGTAAATGTTAATATATATATATATATTAATAAAATAAATCTTTCTAATTAATACATTTGATCAATATTTAAAATATCACAGACCTATGTTCTGAATAATTACAACTTCACAATAAGAATGTGTTCTCGTAATGATATTTTAATTGTTCAATTGTCGTTGGTCCTGCATTAGCTGGACCTTGAAAGGGACCATGTTGCGCCTGCCACATGATAAGCCTAGATGTTGTGAACGTCGAGGTATCGATAACTTTGGATCATTATTTACAGCGACAATTTTGGCTTCACTGGGGAATACACCATATGTAAAGAAAAATTATTTGAAACCTTTGCACAATTCGACGAATTGCTTGCTCAGACCATAAAATTCACGGAGTGCACGTTAGGTTTGCCGTGTCGACTGAGCGACTGATTTTGATAAGTTTTAATAACTAGTAAACGTCGCTCAATGGTAAAATGGCAGACTATGCCGAATAAAAATAACAATGACAGCTGTTAAAATATTAATAAACGTAGCTACTATACTTTTATTTTAAATTCTATCACGCTTATAGGATAATAACCATTGGAGTTGTGCCAATATAAAACATTATCGTACATCGAATGTAATGGATATGTAACCTTTTGATTCTGAACATGTAATAAGTATAGCTACTAAAAATCAAAATATTGTAAATTTGTATTTAAAAACAATATCACAGAGCAATGTTCTGAATAATTACAACTTTTTTTACAAATTTTAATGTGTTCACTTTAATAATGTAAGACTATTTTTTGTGACTGCAATCAATCGCGGAGGTTCAAAATATGGAAAATCAAACTGATACAACATTGCCGTTTTCATTGAGGTAACACAATCAAGAAATCCAGACTAGGTGAAAAAAATGTCAAGGCAAAGATATGAAACCAGGTATAAAATATATTTTCATTTGATATATCTATATTCACACAGGGCAAGAGGGGGGAGGTTTCGGTCGTTAACGGGAATATGGACAGTAAAAGCGAAGTGTTAGGAAATGTTACGTTGTTAATTAGTGTATTTTCCGTATTTAATTTTTTTTGTATTTCAACGGTTTCCAAATTGTTCATTATTAATCCTTTATAAGGTATCGAGTGGAGAAGTTTTAGTCAACGACTATCGAAAGAGTGGTTTGTTTCAATTACATGGTTAGGAAATTCCGAGAAGTTGTTATTTTTTAGGCAGCGGTGGTGTTCCTTTATTCACGTATTAAGATTTTTGGCAATTTGACATATATATATATATTATTATCACAATCTCCACAAGTTATTTAATATATTCCGCTTTTTCTAATACATAAATTTTTGTTTTTGAATTAAGTAGAATAAAATAATCATGTTACACCACAAAGTCAATTAATGTCAATTAATAATAATTCACGACCTATTTATGGATTCCCCATTAAAAAATACATATATATATATATATATATATATATATGGGTCGATTATTGTCTTAGTCGACGTTTCGGCCCACATTCCAAAGGCCTTCATGAAGGTTGACGTGAAACGTCGGCTACGATAAATGCCGCCGACCCACGGCAGAATAGCCCTGAAGGAAATCGATTATCATTAAGTGACGGCCGTGAAGACATACGAGTGTATTTTTGTTAATTTGTTCGTAATTAATACCTACGCATGTTCATTTTGTTTATGTGAAATAAATTAATACATACTACATTTTAATTAGAAACTTCTCATGTACCCGCTTATTGCTTATACTTATATGTAATTACTTGCATACATAATGAATTTAAAAACTTATTATACAGGGTGTAACAGACCTAGTGCACAATATTTCACGGGTGGATACTCACCTACAGTATGAGCAAAAAAAAACAGTTATGGAGATAAGCGACTTCAAAGTAAGAGGTCGTTTTTCACTAGAAAAATTAAATTATTTGATGATAAACACGGCACCGCGATTGACGTGTTTGATTATTATATATTTAAAAATAAAATTTTATAAGCTTTCAATTCTCAATGCGAAATTACTCAAACACAGTTTGTGCGCTCCCCATTAGTCAGACGAGCAGCTTCTCTTCCGTAACAACATAAATATTTTTTCTGGCTCAATAAGTGCTAATAAAAAATGTACAAAAAATAAAACTCTTATAAAAACAAAACATAAAATAAATAAAAATCAAAATTGTTTGCCCAACGTGTCACTTAGCCGCTTTTTTGAAATTTATCCGTTAGTCATTGTGAATACTTTTTTGCAAGGTAACAAGTCTTTTTTTTTTTAAATTTTCTATTTTCAAGAACGCGGGTCAGCGTGTCAACGACCTGCCCCATGACACGTGATAATAATTAACCTAGCACGAGAGAATGTCGAAAAAAAAAAAATTCAAAATTAAAATCGGGAAAATTTCGCAACATTTTCGACACATAATTTAGTTAACTATCTGCCTATGAAATGTTGTGGCCTAAGGTCTGTTACACAATGCATATAGGTAACCCCCGTTGATAGCGGGGGATACGTTTTGGACATGGTCGAAATAAGCGAAATTTCGCGATTAACGGGGGATTTAAAAAAATCATTTTAAAATTCGAATAAACACTCTATTAATAAAATTAACACTATTAATAACAAAAAAAAATGTTCTACATAACACAATTCATTCATTTTGTTCCGCTTTGCAAAAAAGAATCTATATTCCTTGTTTGGCCTTTCTGCTTTCTTCTAATAACTCCAGGCATATTTAATGATTTTGACACTTAACTTTCGCGCGCGGGAACAGGTTTAAAGACGTCACGTTCTCGGGACACAGTATGACAATTCATTTCCTGCAGCCGACCGATTTTTCACATTTTAAAAATTACGAAGGGATAAAATATATGCGAGTAGTGAATTTAATCAGTGCGCTGTGTGACACTTGAGCTAAGATTGCACTGAGAGATACTCCAACCGTACCAGGAACCGGCGCTCTTTTGTTTCACTCACGCTCGTAATTTTACGTATATGTGAGTAAGCGAGAAAGAAATATATAATTATTAATATATAATTCTTGTCATATCAAGTGCCGAGAGAAAAAAATAAATTACAAAAAGATCGCGATATAACGAATCCGCACTCGCCGGGGTCGTGATGATGGGTTAAAAGTGGCGCGGTGGCATTGTCTACCCCACTCCCGGTAATATTTGTGTACACTCACATTTGTTTCTTCTTATTTGCAGAATAAGGACGTACCAGAGAAAAACTGAGCGGGGAAACAGTTCCATTAACGTTATGAAACTAGCTGCTGATTTGGCGATGAAGGAAAATAAATCTTTGCATGCTGGAGGAGATTCATAAATCGGTTATCAGAAAATCCTGAGACAGCAGCACGTTTTCCAGGACAACGAATAAAATATTTTGGTACTGGTGGCACTCTTTACCCCCATACCTGGAACTGTGGGGTTAAAAGTTCCATCTGACAAATTTGATTGATTTTTAAATAAAAATAAAACTCGATGCCGTTCAATTGATTTTGGTATATTAAATGAGTCTCAACACACATTGGGTATTGTATAACATTAAAGCTCTATAATCACGTTATCCTGTCATTTGTTAAAAGTGGCGCTCTCATCCCCACCCTACCCTACACGAAATACGTGTCACATCAATATTCTTACTGTTTTTAAACTAAGTTAAACGCTTGTGCTATGACCATAGGACTAACTTGAACCTCCAACCACTAGATCATTAGGCGAGTATCGTAACCACTAGACCACAAGCCCGTCGAGCATTGCACGTTCGACCAAAATAGGTCATCTACATACATGTGTAAAATGATAATTTATTTCGACACCAGAGGGTAAATTTGTACCAACTATTCTTGTGTAAATTTGAAAATGTGATATTCTACCAGTTAAAGGAAACCGATACACTAAATTGTAGTGAAGCGTTAAATCCTTGCGATATTTTCATTCTGAAAGTACAAATAGAAAATAAACAAGAGCATTTCAATAGTCAAAAATTTAAAAATTGGAATACTACAAGGCAGTGGGTGGGTAATTATTTAAATAATTACGCTGCACTAAGCCTAAAGCCCCCTCAAATAATACATGTGTTGACGTCTGCGTGGGGTCAGGGGGTCCGGGGAAGAGGCAGTGCCACGGGGATATATTGTAAATTTAAAAAAATATATATAATAGAATTAAGTCACCAGAAAGAGGCCCCGGACTATGGAGTGACACACACAAGGTTTTGATGAATTTTTTAAATATCTCAAATATTGAACGGGCTTATCCGAGATGAAACAAATAAAAGAACAATGGCCCGATGAAAAATATCTAAAATGTAGAAATTTAATGCAAAATACATGTGACAGTATATAGAATTAGATAAATGGATTATTGTTATCGGCGGGGGCCACGTGTCGCGGACAGTGCGTCACCGTCACCCCGCAGCGTGAGAGCCACCAATCAACTGTGACACTCGTCACAAACGGCAAACTGTAATTAAGCTGGTGCGAGTTACGCGTGTCAAAATATTGTCAGTTAACTTGACACGATATCAACGGTGCGTCTGTAGCGGAGGGTCTTTACAACAATGCTTGAAAGATTCCCTCGTTCGAGCATTTATTTATATGATATATTTCATTATTATATGTGAATATCATCTGATCCCAACCCACATCACCAGATCAGAGTCCGTATCGAGGTGGCCAGCGTTTTACTCTTGTATCGTTTAAATAAATTAATTCAATAGCCCAATATACGAGGGGCAAGTAAAAAATAAGGTTCCTACATTTTTTTCAGGTATAAGGTATTTTTTATTGCAATAAATAAGTAAACCATCTGAAAGCTTGTACTTTATTCTATTTTTCTACATAGTCTCCTGATTTTTATATGCATTTTTCCTGACGAGTTATCCACTTCTGAAAACCCGCTTCGAAGAATTCCGCCGCTAGGCCGCCGATGAACTTGGTGACCGCTTCTTTCACCTCTTCACCCACCGCGCGCACACCTTGCGATAACCAAGTTTATCGGTCAAAATGTTGTCGATGGTTTTTTCACAAACCTCAGGAACCTGGACAGCAAGCTCCCGAAGCGTTACTCTCCGATCTTCGAGGAGAATGCGCTCAATCTTCGCCACGACTTCGTCCGACACCGATGGCCTCCCACTCCTTTGCTCGTCGTGGACGTCTGTGCGTCCTTCGGAGAACTCCCTGCACCATTTGCGGACGTGTTGGACGCTGATGCAAGCTGTGCCATAAACTTCTTCCAACTGTCGATGAATTTCAACAGGTTTAAGCTTCTTCGCGTTTAAAAATCGAATCACCGAACGGATTTCACACCTGGCGGTAACGGCGATGGCGGGTTCCATAGCGGATGGCTGTCAGGCCTTTACTGAGCGTCGCAGCGTTTGCTCCCGGTAGTGGGGATGTAGTTAAGGGACCAACAATCAAGGCGGTGTTGCCGGATTTCGCCTAGCATCTCGCGTGGCGAGTGTACAGCGTAAGGAACCTTATTTTTTACTTGGCCCTCGTATAAATACATGACATTCAACCAATTATCATAGGTAACTAGGGTTTCGGATGCATCGAGTCCCGGGAATGCTTATGTCGAGTCCCAGTATTCGTAATAATTTTAGAAGAGGGTAAATAAAATAATTTCGTCCAAAGCTTACGAACGCAGTTAAAAAGAAATGTTCGGGTTAAAACAAAAAAAGCATTATAATAGAAAATAATAACAATGGGTTCAGGAAACAATAAATCATTTAGTCGCAAAATACATAGATACAAATTCTTGGAAATTTGCTAGCATTGACGACTGTCGGTGAAGTGCAATAAAAATACGAGTACATACATGAGTGAGTAGTTTCGCTGAA
Organism: Eubasilissa splendida; assembly: GCA_031772225.1. Classification (NCBI taxonomy): domain Eukaryota; kingdom Metazoa; phylum Arthropoda; class Insecta; order Trichoptera; family Phryganeidae; genus Eubasilissa; species Eubasilissa splendida. The sequence goes on from CM062857.1 coordinate 29,042,626, forward strand.
ACAAAATTTTATGATTTGTAAATATGTACATAGAATATATTTAATTGAAATTAGATTTCTTTTTAAATATTTTAATAAAATTTATTATATCTGTATTTTTATTTGGAAATAGTATTTTTTTGTCAATACATGTATAATTTATTATAACAATTTAATTTTAAAAATTCATAAAAAACAAACATAAAATCTTTTATTTAAAACAAAATTATTAACATCTCCGTCCTCTCTCGATCCACTTCTATTAGGCACCTAATCGAGTACTTGGAGATGCTTTGTCCCACTCATTATTGGTTACGTTGTAGTTGCCTAGGAGCCAGGAACATATGAAAGTGTTGGACAAATGTTGTTTTCATTTTCGGGACTACTAATGATGTCTGGAGCGTGTTGAATAGATGTGTTGTACAAGGTTATGAAGTGAGAACTTTCTCTCTCTCGCTTGAGCACACTGTCCATTTATGACGTGAAACATTCTAGGTAAAGTGAGTCGGGGTAAGTGCATCTAAAAGTCTCCGAATTACGTTAAAAATTGGATTCCAATGCCGCAATCCATTAAAAAAAATGTATAAATCAATATTTGAAGAGACGGTCCAGAGATGATGCCAATCCAAACATCAGTTTACTTGTAACACCATTTCAAACTATGACAGTTGTTTGATGTCAACTTGCGAGTTGTGTATGCCTTATCAATCTTTCCAAAATTAAAAATATAATAAAATAATAAAAAATATAAAATTAAAATATATTTCGTTAATGCAAGAATTTTCCATATTTAGGCAAATTTGTGGCACGCAGAAAATGTATCTAATGGTCGCGGTCTTTCTTATAATGCTTGAATTGTCCTAATTATAGCAAATAACATTCCGCTTATTAGTTATAAATTTGTGCAAAGGTCCTATCTAAGTAATAGTTAAAAAAAAAAAAGAAGTCAATTCTTGTGTATAACTTCTGATATAAATATACAAGCACCCAGTGAACATTACTAGGGATGACGGCCTAAAATTAAAAACCTCGTGATATCCGGCGCATCAAAACAATAGGAGTCGAAGATGCCCTCACAGATAGTGATCCGACAGTAAATGGAACTTAACACAACACAACACTTACTCATTTCAAACAACACCTGTTTTCGACACGATAGTGCAAGCAAGTACGTAATAGACGACAGGCCCCGCTTTCGACACGGTACTGCAAGCCAGTACTTAAACACAACACTAAATTGAGGGTTTTTTATCAGAATTTTTCACCCTTCCAATTCATGTATTAATATAAAACACTTATGATGTTTATTACAATAAGTTAGTTAGTAAAAGTGTCAAAGGGATTAGCGCTGATGCACTTGTAGAAGTAGATTTGGCGGTCTAGCCGCATGTAGAGTACTCGTAGACTCAAAAAATCATACATTATATCAGCCATATCAAACATGTCAGATTATCCCAGTAAACTATACACGGATGATTCTGAACGGTCGTGAAAAGCATAAAAATCTAAATTACGCCTTAAATGATTTACTCTTGAATCCTTTTTGTATAATAAACATCATTTTCATTATAATTTAAAAAGTATCTTTTTGAATATGTAGAATACTTTTGAAGGCCAGAAGTCCTTAATAAAATGAACTGGAGATCAGCCAACGTGGTTCTGGTGCAATGCAGCCAGTGTTGAGAGTGTTGGGACAGTCGTACTTTCATGTCGCGCTCATTATGTGTTAATATCGTAATCAATAAAAAGTAGAACGAATGTGTGCAACCCAACACGGACACTGGTCTGGGGGGGGGGCGTTACGTCGACCAGCCGTTGGCCACTCTTGATGCGTTTCTCCAATTCAGACTTGGCGTCGAGTGGATGTATGGAAGTGAGACGTTGGCTGCGACGAAGGTTTCAAAATTCTCGGCGATAAAGTTTATTTTTCTGTATTTTCAAACCATCTTTAAGAGACACGCCACGCTTTTGATGAAGAAAACGGCGTTGAAATTTAATTCACGTATATCGTAATATCGTAAAACAAATATCAGATATCTCATAGAGAAAGCTATTTTTTAATTAAATATATTAATTAGAAAGATATACATATAAAATCAATATTGTTGTATTTATTAGGAATTAGAATTATTGCTAAGAAATCCCGGTGGCGCAACAACAATATTTTTCGATAAAATTGATTTTATATGTATATCTTTCTAATTAATATATTTAATTCATTATTCCTTTGTAGTCTATAATTATTTATTGTCTATTTGTGTGCTTCTGAAGTGTTCTATAATATGGTTTATTTTCAATAATTCTAGAGAAAAAACTAACAAGAACACTTTCACACACATACGAAATATATCTGATTCATGCCAACTGCGTACAAACCCGAGTCTAAAAGTGAGGGCGCTTTATCTCTTTCATGGCCTGACGTGATGTGCAAAGTTTGGAAATAACTCCAACACTAGGCGAAAGCCGTCGGCTAGATAGTGACCGCATCTCGCTAATCGCGTGGGCCGCTGTTGCCGTAAAATATTTTTTTCATTTTCAAACACATACTTAATCGTACACACTATTAAAACGAGTTAAATAATGTAATTTACCGTTCCGGCGACACGCGTGCCACCTGGCGACATATTATCTTCCGGGTATCGCTGCGACATCGTGTGACGCGACGTCCGTAGCTTCCCTTTTTATTTATGTCGCCACGACTCCGCAGCGCGACGGTGATATTTTTTGAAAAATTTTTGAGTCGCGCCATCGAGCAGTTTGCACGGGCGGCAGGCTTGTCGAAGTTATGATGCGTCGACAAATGTTGGGACTACGGCCAGCGAGCGGCCGGCGCGCCGTAACATTTATGTACCACAAAAAAAAAAAAAAACTCATTCAACAACTACAGCACACCGAGTTGAGGGTCACACTTCTTCTTCTTTAAAATGGGCAATCCATCCACCCTTCAAGAGTGATTTGTGCCATTGATCAAGTTAAAACTTTATTTTATAGAAAAAAGTACAATCATATTATAGAATAAGAACTGTAAAATACCGTTACTGTAAAAAAAACCTGCGATCCGCAATGGACAGGCAAAAAACATACGGTCAAGGGTTTCCTCTTCGGCACCACACTCACACATTGGGGAATCTATCAAGTTCAATCTGAATGAATGCGAGGCTACCTGGCAATGCACAACTCTCATTCTAGAAATATTTGATATCGTTCTATTGGAAACATTCCTTTTGGAGAACCAGGGGGTGCGGGGAATAGATCTTTGAATTATTTTACGCCAATTACCATTATGATTATTTGGATCCATCCATTGTGCGGTCCAGATAGAATTCGTATTTTTATTTTACCATATTAAGTCTGTCATACATCGGTATATGGAATTGATGTGGGAAGAGCCAATTTTGTTAACTGCGGCCCGGAAAAGCACTACTCCAAAAATAATAACTGTTAACTTTTATATGAACGAGTGGTTCAAAAACTGCGTATGTACATTTAAAAAATCACGCATTGGATAGCATGTGCATATCGCACACCTTGTTCAAAACTAGATAAATCAAAAAGTCATTTTTCAGTAGACAAAAAAATAAAAACATTTTTCTCCATTTTTTGTTAATAACATTTCAGATCATAAATGTATTCTAAAATAGCATTATTTGAGAACTGTGGCTATGTTAGTTGCGTACATGACAGAGTCACCGAATACAATAATAACTCAAAATTCTTGTTTTTTTTTTAGTTGTCTTAGTTTTGATCTAGGTGTGCGATATGTACGCGCTGTTCTATGAATGCGTGGAAATAAAAGCTCACATGAAGGACGCAAGCGCACCAACCTAACAATTACAAGCTTCCCACTATAATTTCACAGTAGGCAGTCGAGTCTGCAGCTCGCGTGAGATGGACTCAAGGGCACCGCACCGGCCTACCTGACCTACCGGCAGCTCCGCGAGGAATGATAGGAAATAACGATAACGTCGGACATGATCAATTCCGTCCTGTTCCGGTGGTAAATATACTCTACAACACCAAACACCCCTGTAACTAGACGAATGCCACTAACCGAGTATGGCGCCAGTTATAAGCCCGGATAAAGGGCTTTCATAATTCATATCTTATTCGTGATTTAATCCTGCGGTGAACACGGTCAGAGAATGACATCTAGCGACGACTATGATGTACTACGTCTTAACGATAGCATGTATGACTTCTCTTATTCTTTATTTTCCACCTCAAACGTAGTTTAATAGCGTAATCCATTGTAATTATTATTATTTAGGAGAACACATTCTTATTGTGAAGTTGTAATTATTCAGAACATAGCTCTGTGATATTTTAAATATGAATTAAATATAGTTGGCACGATTCGAATATTCGATAAATGATTTATATGTAACTTTCAATTCATATTTTAATTATTATTAGTATATACAACAGTCTAAATGCAAACGTGAAAAATTGCAACCAGTCTTGCATATTTTTCACGAAAGTGCAGTTCTGGCACCACGAAATGGGGAGAAATTACGCCCAAGAACCTTTAAAGGTCTAAACTTGAGATTAAAACTGCTACAACAGTATATTGAATTATCTAATTGCATCTTGTTTTACTATTTACATATATATTATATCTTATACATTGAACAATGCATTTATTTTAAGTTTTACAATGTATTTAACTAATCTAATGACATCTTATACCAAATATATGTCTTATTTTGTTGAAATGTTTATCCGATTATTATATTTAACACTGTACTGTCAATCAAATAAATTATTATTATTAAATAAATTCAACTTCTCGAGTAAACGTCGTTTCACGTCTCATCACTGTCTCAATTGCTCACTGTTAAACCAAGTTAGAGTAATGTATCACCTTGAACACGAAAGATGGATCAAAATATGGAAGCGGTTCATTAATCGTATTATTAATCCATCTGATGCAATCTACCTCCATAATTCCTTCTTCTCAAATAGAGTAGTGTCAATATTGCTAGTCCCTTTGGCGGCACTCCAACTTATTTCAATCCATCCCAATTAATAATGGCCTCCAATCCAGTGCGGTATGGCCTGGACATAGAATTTGATGGCAACTTACTAATTTCAAATAAACTCCATTGTACAACTTACAACGAAAAAGATGGTGAGAAAGGACTTTCAATTGCGTTTGAATGGCGAACGGGTCCTAGAACGACGATATATTCCAATAGGTATCGTTTGTATGCGATATATATAATGATGTGTATACAAAGCTGCTATTGAAAAGCTCAGGAGGTTATTCAATACCCGTCTTATTCTCCTGATCTTGCTCTGTCATAAATATTTAATAAAGCGATTTGACACTGCTCAGATAATGAATGGCGTTTGTTAGTATTTGGTTTGTGTAGAGGAAAAAAAATGCCAACCTGGCGGCTAATTTTTGTTCTTAAAACGGTAATTTACCATCTAACAATCTCCAAGGGTCTGCTAAAATAACGACGCTGTTCTTCAAAATTGTCTTGACAATTTCAAACCACATGTAATCGTAAAACTTCCATAATATTGGGAGTCAATCGTCAACAATGCAGGGAGAATTTATTATTTTTTAATTATGTATTTCGCTTATTTAAAAAAAGAACGCTACGAATTTATGCATCAACCTAAAATATACTAGGTTGGTGCATAATTGACCTGTTTTCCTTTTAAAATTACCGTTTTTCATAAAAAAATTTCAAAAAAATAATCTTCTCTTTTCAAATAGTGAAAATGCATGTAGAAAATCATATCAATATTCGCCATATTATGTTCTATCACATCGAGAAAGGTCGGAAGTCACACAGTCATTTCGCGAACCCAATGAATTTTTTGGCAAAGAATCAGCGGTTCAAGAAGTTTAGATCGGGCGATACAAACTTGGCGGATGAAGAAGAAAGAGGTCTACCATCAAATTTCGACGACCAGACACTTTTGGCAGCCGTGGAAAAGGACGAAAGCTCGACAACGAGAAAGTTGGTCGAAGACTTCAATGTGGACCATTCGACCATCGAAAAGTGTGGAAATTCCCCACAAACTCTCCGACAACAACAAAGCCGAACGTGGCCGAATTTTTACCGATTTACTGCAGCGAAACGAGCAAACTCCGTTCCTGAAGAGAATCTCGTCACTGGGGATGAATCGTGGCATTAAGGGATGGGAACTGCTTCCTCATCCGCCATATTCTCCCACAGAAGCGCCTACGGACTATCGCTGAAAAATTGGCTCGCGAACAAAGCTTACGACGATTTGGATGACTCGGTGGCCGACGTCGAAGAGTGGATGACCTCCAAGAACAGCGACTTTTTCGCACGCGGGATCGACCGGCTACCGAGCAAATGGGAAGCAGTAATCGAAGTAGATGATGAATATGCTCCGGAATAATCATTTAAAGACGATTCTGTCAAATGTTATTGTTTTCATTGAATAAATTATTTTGAAAAAAGCGTCAATAATTATGCACCAAACCCATAAATATAAGCTTATTACTAACTCTCTATTATTCTTAATTTACTGTTAATAGGAGGAAATCTAGAGAAGAAAATATCATAGCTTTTTACATAAACTCTAGAAGGAAACGCGTTACATGTCTTAGACCTGCGTAACATACCACCCGTGCGCGGAATATGTTTTTCCGCTTCGGAAAAAAATATACATAAATTCAGTTAAATAAATAAAATCTCTGAGAACTGAACCCCGGTTTGACAGGACAAGCGGTAATACTAACCACTTCACTACCGAGAGGTACGAATGACACAAGAATATATAAAAAATGAAGTATATCAAAATATAAATTAACGCTTTAAATTCGAACACAAAAAAATTAACACTATATTACATTGCAGTCGCAGTTTAAGACCGTGTGGCAATATAAAGTGTACTAGCAGGAAAGCAATCGGCGATAGTAGATTCAACGGGAGTCCTGGCCGAGAAGCGGTCACAACCACTATCGGCCACGAAGCGGCCAGCAGAAAAAAAAGCATTTCTTCTAGTGCATTCTGTATTACCCTCTCTGAAATGTGATGCACAAACAGTGTTCTTACGTATCAACTTGGAAATATATTGTATATATCCAAATAAAGACATTCTTGAAAAAAACTGAGATCATGTTTACATAAATGAATAGTGAACAAACGTAAACATCACAAACGCGTCGCATTTGACAGTGCGCCTATAGATAATAAAAGAAAGTGTGACGCGATGGAAATGACAGATGCTCAATATAGTTTTGCCAGTCGTGAAAATTCGTACGATTTGGCTAATGTATGTTTTTTCTTACTCGTAATAAAGACAATGTACACTTCATTTCAAATTTAATATATATTAACGTATTGTTATTGAATAAATAAAAGAGAAAACATTTAAGTAATCTTAACCTAGAGATATTAAAAACACGTCAAAGTAGCGAATATGTTGAATTTTTTCTTACTGACAAATAACACTTACATATCCAGATAAAAGAGATTGAAGTAAAATTATTAGGAGAACACATTCTTATTGTGAAGTTGTAATTATTCAGAACATAGGTCTGTGATATTTAAAAAAATACTAATTAAATGTATTAATTCGAAAGATATACATATAAAATCAATTTTATCGAAAAATATTGTTGTGTATCATATAGGTTCGAAAATTTATCGACAAAAATAATATCGCTGTAGCATAGTTGGATAGTGCACCTTCCCCGGTTTGGAAATATATTCAGGTTCGAATCCCGAACAATATTTTTCGATAATATTAATTTTGTACGTATATCTAATTAATTAATTCAAGGTCACGTATTGACTGTAGTTACTAATTCAGTGTAAAAATGCTCAAACATGATTGGTTAGTTGCAAAAATGTATTAAGTTCACGAGCGTCAAAAATCACGTCTTTTCCACAACATTTCAAGAACTGGGTTAAACCAATAATTTCTACTACTAGTAATTGTAGAAATGGCAAACAATGCTTATCAAGCACAATTTAGGTGGTCCTCATACAATCAATATTATTTAATCTTTTGACGAGATAGTACATGTGTTTCGAGAAATTCAAATTTATAAATTAAATAATAATGGAAATTCTATAAGTCGGTTCAGTGAGATTAGTGCCTCAGCGAGCAAAACAAAGACATATTGCTTTATTATATTATTATCAAAATCAGTCTGGAATTTACGACAGGTATTGGTGACGATGCGTAATAGAAGAATGACAGCATCAGACGTGTGGGCCGAATTGAAAACAGGTCGAGATACTTCTGTATCATTGACGAAATTTGGATTAATTTTTTTTTTTGTATATATCTAATATATTTAGTACTTTGAATTCGGTAAAGAGTACTCTTTTTTTTTAGAATTATTTTTATCACCATTTTTTTAGTAATTTCTAATTGTGATATTGAAGTTTTATATGCTCCTCCCCATCCAATAATACCGTACTGCAAATGTGACTGTACAAACGCGTAATATATTATTTTTAGATTTGTAAGCGATAAGATGTTTCCGAGTCTTAAAGATATGTAAGCAGTTTTCCTTATTTTGTTTGTAAGATTAATAATATGTTTCTATATCTTTACCGATGTTGTACATGGTTTTCTACTGATTTTACAATTGTACTTAATGTACCTTTTACTTTATATTACATTTATACCTAACTGGTTTCTTATTAATTATTAGGGAGAACACTGAAGTGAAGTTGCAGTTTTTTCAGATCAGAGTTCTGTGTTATTTTAATACAAATTAAATGCATCAATTAGAAAGATAAATATTATTGTTGATGTTAGTAGCGTTAACTTTGTAGCTAGGCATAATTACAAATTGTATCTAACGTATATTACTCAAAGGTATTTGAGATTTGTCGCCATAAAAAAAGGTGATAGCTTTTAAAAATTAAATAACAGATGTGTCAATTTGAAAGAGCTGCAGCATGTAAGCATGTAAGCTGCAGCAATTTTGTCCGTCACCTTATCTACTCTGTTGGCGTGGTGTAATCGGTGAACGCAATTCCCCGGATAAGAAAAGATCCAGGTGCATATCACGGTGGCAATAAAAATATTTTTTCATTAAATTGAATTTTTCTATACATCTTTCTAATTGATACATTTAATCTGAACTTTCTATTTTGTTTATCAAAGAGAGTACTTAAGGGGACGCTGGAATGTTTAGCATTTCTTCGAACTTTGCAAACACTAGCTTTGCTGTGTGGAACAGACGAGAGTTTTACATTTAAAAAAAAATAAAAAGTTCGTTCAGAGACACAAATGACACAATGACGAAATAATTACCTCTGTGTGCGGCCGATCTCAAGCGTCTCCCCAACAGCGGCGAGTGCAGCAGCAGCCTCCTGAGGGAGAGCCTCCCGCCCCCGGCGCCGGAGCCTCCGCCCCCGCAGCCGCCGAGCCCGCTCAGGGGCCCGTCGGGCTTGCGAGCCCCCATCCTTCGGGCGCGACCGAACAGCCTACTGCAACATGGGTCGCACGCGCCCCGCACTCGAACCGTAGACGGCACCGGGCGGCTTCAACGTTGGCGACCGCGAACAACTACTGTCTGAATCCTGCATACATTACGACTATATCAATTTCTCGACTTGCCCGGGCGAGATATCAAAATTCGCCGGTATCACCGTTAGAATATCAAAACTTGTTTTTCGCCTATATTTGACCCGCAAGCAGATTCAAGGCTGGACCGTCGATTGAGGATGCTATTCTAATCTAGATCAATGATGCTCGGTCGATACGGTACGATTCGAAAAAAATCACGTCAAATGTATTTAAAATTATAGTCAAAAATGAATCAGTTTTAAAAGTTTGCAACACGAAATTTTACGTAATTAAATAACGAACCGTCGTCGTAGATTACACTTTTAATATACATAAAAAAAAAAAAAACACCAATAAACTCACTGTTAGTATCAGGACGACAGAGTACACACGTTATATAAATCACTTATAATTTTTTCTACACAAAAATGTTAAATTAATAAATGGCACCAACTTGACTTGACTGGGTGCTTCCACCGCTCAATCGAATGCCACAAGGCGGAATTATAACTCGGATCACAAGAAAAACAATGAGCACTAAACGTAAATGCAGCAATCTAAAATGCGTGCGTCGTGTATCGAGATGCGAACGCCTCGACAGTCGAGAGAGGAATGAACAAATATCTGTCAGAACGTTCGGTTGTATTATAAAACGGTTCCGCCGGTCACCGGTGGCGAACTTAATATTAATTTGGCACGTTGGATGTGTATTCAATATAAATAGTTTACGGAAATGTAAAATGTGTGTTTTTATTATAATTTATAATATAAACTGTGACCCGCGTGTACAGCACAGCAGCGATTCCGAGCGATCTGTAAAGATAGAGAAAAAATATACCATTAGTGCGCTGTAACATAAATAACGTAATTGCATTACGTTGTAATATCATTACACAATAAGAATGGCATCCGACAGATAGCTAAACAATAATGTGGATGCAATTTTGTGTTGCAGCGTGCAACCGACATGAATGATTTCCAGGTTTAATGATTTCAAACAAATAGCGTAGTAAAACAGGGATGGGATAGTTATGTATTGTCGTTTGAATTTCGCGTGAGCGAAAAACAAACCCTCTATAAACAGGTACATAATCACATAGGTGAAAATGAAACATTTGTTTTTTAATTCTCCTCGTTTAATTTACTCGAGACGCGCTTCGCCTTGCAATGGCGTTATCAATCTAACAATTTAATTCAACAACTTGTATTTATAGCCTATAATGGAGGACAGCTATACAGTTTTATTTGCATGAGATGAAAAAGGACCACATTATTCATTGGAATTCTGAAGATTTCCATACATTTTAAATGCTTCTAATTATTATAAGTAACCATTATATATATATAACCATATCAACACTCATAATACTCTAATATCATAGGTAATTTGTAGAAAATGATTTGGCACGACCAGGTAAACCAGATATTATTTAGAAGCCACAATAACCGACGAGTTTGTATGAGAAGATGTATGAATGTGGATGAGGCGAGAATTGTGTGTCAGGACAGAAGAGTGTGGGGCTCTGTCCTCTCTGCATACCCCCGTGGGAAACGGCATGATGGTAAGTAAGTAAGAAAGCATGTATTAACATGTTTAAACCCCTTAAGGGCCCAACGCATGACGTATATGTATTATTGTAAAAAATTTTGGGATTTAACTTCGCGAAAAATCAATAGATTCAATATAGTGCATTTAAAAAAAAAAATTTTAACGGACCTTTAGACCTTTTCGACCCTTATATTTTGCATATTTCCAAATGTATGATCGATGAAAGATGGTCTCCACAATTTCCATAACACTCACTTTATGAATTTCAAATAAATCAACCCTAATATATTATTTTATTATTTTGTAGCTTAAATAGTATATGTGAAAAAATAAAGGTAATTACTTTACTAGACGTGGTCTGTTCTAAAGTAATTACCTGTACAGTTTTTAAAAGTTGTAATTGTTCAGAGGTAAGTAAGTATAATATTAAGTAAGTTATGGGAAAAAAGTACAATCTGAAGTTATAAAATATTATTGAAAAAAAGTTATAAAAATATTATTGTCTGTAAAATACAATAGTTGGAGACAAAAATGTGTAGGTAGTTAGGTTAGCACAAATGACAAATTAGATTCATTTTGCTTTCTACCCACATCAAGCAACCACATTATTATTTTTAGTTTGAAGTCGTTGATCACTTTAGACCCTTTAAAGTCAAGTGGCAATTTGTTAAATATTCGTGGAGCACAAAATAAGAAAGTTCATTGAGCGAATTTGGTATTAAATTTTGGTACTGAAAAGTATCCTAAGACTTTACTATATTGGATGCTAGATGCATCTGTAAAGAGGTTACGTACGATGGGCTAAAAAGGTTCTGCAGTGAAGTGGCGGACAAGCCATCGTCTTTTCTGCGTGCCGCGTCTCCTAGCGGAGGTTGGCGATCTTCACTTTGGACGCTGTGACGCGACACAATTCAATGGAACTGTTTCTTAAACTAAATTTTTCGGGTAAGGTAATCCATCTTCTGCTCCGTTTTCGTCGTTCACGAATTATCCCAAGACTTTAAAATGTGATGAACTAAAATACAAATGTGATAATGCCAAAAAGGCAAAACGTGTCTCAAATAAATTAAACGAGTAGAATAAAAACAAAAAACAAATAACTACTGCAATCCTGTTGTTAGGATTTGCCTTGACTTCAATAAGTAAAATATGGCCATCCAGTATCACTACTCTTTCACCTCTAGCTATAATTATTAGACAACATTTTTAAACACTCCCATACACACTTTTGATATTCGCAAATGACGCAATTTTGCAAAAATTGTTTATCTTGCACCAGTCCCTCTCCGCTTGAAAGAGCCACAAAAATAAACTAAAATTCAACAGATGATCAACAACCAAGATGGACAATTGAAACACAACATATTAGAAATGACTGAATGAATGAATGAAGTTATTTTATTAAAGAGAACACATTCTTATTGCGAAGTTGTAATTATTCAGAACATATGTCTGAGATGTTTTAAGTACTAATTAAATGTATTAATTAGAAAGATATATATATATATATATATAAAATCAATTTTATCGAAAAATATTGTTGCGCTACCGTGATTCGAATCTGGATCTCTTTCCAAACCGAGGAAGGTGCATTATCCAACTGTGCTACAGTCCTGTCGGTATCCCGGTGGCGCGACAACAATATTTTTCGATAAAAATTATTTCATATGTATATCTTTCTAATTAATACATTTAATTAGTATTTACGTTATTTTCATACGGCACCCTTAATACACATCTTTAAAATGATAAAAATAACCTTCCGGAAATTGCAATATTTTAGTTATTAAATTAATGACATATTTTTTTTTAGATCCAGCAATTAAGGCAAAATTGTTAACAGAAAAGACTCTGGAGGAAGGATAGCTGAAGAATTTATGGCAATATTTCGGGACATTCAGTCACAATAAAATAATAATCTTCAACATGATCGCTGATGGCCAATATCCGGACAGGCACTAGAAGAAGAAGATACTTTACAGACAAGGAAGGGCAGCAAGATTGTTTAGTTCAGGTGCACGCGCGCCGTGCTCCTTTATCCGCAGGGTTCGGAATGGACCGGACAAACTATGCTTCAATTCGTACGATTCTCGCAAATATAGCTCCGACTCACGATATCCTATCAATTTTAATTAGGTACTATAGCTTTTGTTATTTTAGATTCAACAAAAAATATTAATTAAAATATGGATCGTTTATTTCCATAACGGATTTTTAACAAAACCCATAAATCTCAAAAAACGTTTGAATATTGAATTTTCATTTGAATGCTTCATTAGATATATTAAATGCCATGCAAAAATAAATCACGAACATGTTGTCGATTTCGAAAAATTGCGAAATTTATCATCTATACCATTTATAGAGAGGTGTATGAAACTCAACACGTGTTTTGTTATTGAGCTCTTTGGAAGTTAGGTACTCAATTATAAATGATTTTGACACGAAACATAAAACCATGTTTTTGTTTTTTCTATTATTGTAATTATATTCTAGTAAAACTGCATTCAAATTACATTTTTTTCATATTCGATTATCGTGGGCTTTGGAAGTAAACGATTCGTACAGATATCTTATCTCATAGAGACAAAGCTATTTTTTATTATATTTAATGGAAAATATATATGTATAAATATATATTTTACATTAAATACAATAAAAAATAGCTTTGTCCCTATGAGATATCTGATATTTGTTTAATAACACTGCCTTTGTAGAGTAAATATCCAGTAATTGTGTGTTCTTGGACATATTCAAATATTGCTAATAACTATTTATTTAGACTAAGTACCGTATATATTTTTTGATCAAAATTAACGAAAAGTTCGATTTGTTAAATTGTCAAAAAAAAAAAATTCCCAATAATCTCCTACTATTTTACACCGCTCTATATATATATATCAACAATGAACAACAAAACGTGCCACATTGTAATAAAATTGCTGATAAATTATACAACACAATGAAGTTGCAAGAATAGCAGCATTCAACAGCCCCGACATTCTCAACGAATAGAGGGTTGCGCAACTTGTGTACACAAATCCGCGATCAAATTAGTTCGCCTCGTCAGATTCCCGGACAGCGCGGAGTAATTTCAGCTAATTGTCAGAATGTGAACACAAACCCGAAGCGTTCGAAACACTCAATGCACGCGCGTGATGTCATCATTCCGGTAGTTAATTTAGAATAACTGGACACACGCTTGAAACATTATACAATCGATTGTTCTACAATACATGGCTTGAGGAAATGCAGTGAAAAAATTAAAAATACGCTTCCGCATCATTAAAATGAAAAGTGTTCCGTCGATCTTCTCGTGTAGACAACGAGGGCGGACCCGCCGATTGCCCAGAACCGATGCAGTAAGCTCAAGGCTCCCTACTCATTCGCGGCCAGGTTGCCATTTTGCTATAGCTGTTCGATAGCGCCCCGCAAAATACAAGACACGTGACTAAAAAGATTGCCAAGAAAATATCACTTCTGGAAAGGATCAGATGTTTTATTACTACCGAGTCTTGTAAAAATAGTCTACAACTCTGTTATTATTCCTCACATCAACTGCTGCAGTAATATTTTGTTTTTTTGGCTAACGAAGAGGAAATGCGACAATTGTCAGTGTTGCAAAATAAAGCTATGAGAAAAAATAGATACACTCGGATCAGTACAGTGCTGGAAGATCTGAATATGATGACCCTTAAACAGAAGATATATTTTAATATAATGGTATTTATTTATAAAATCCTCAATAAGAAAATATCAGCGGAATTTACACGAAAAATTGATGAAAATCAACATGAGCACGGGCATCGTACGAGAGGGGGGACTAGACTGAGACTGTCATTCAAGAAGAAGGCCGAATCTCAGAAGTCGATGATGTATAGTTGCGATGAAGATTTTTAATGAAATGCTAGAAAACATAAGAAAGGAGGAGAAATTAAATAGGTTTAAAATGAAACTGACTAAATACGTAAAAGATAAGTTTTAGTAAAAGATAATACTTTAATCCTTTTTATATTAGAACATATCTAGGAGTGCTTATTTATTCACTATGTTAAGAATTAAATAAATAAATATATGACAGGGCGATTCCGCACAGCTGCCAAAACAAGATTTGCCCTCATTGTCCCCGGCTGACTCACTTTAATAGTAAAATAAGAATATAAATAATACATTGCATCTTCTTGTGGAGAGTTGCACACGCGGACAATCAATGCAAAATAAATCAAATTGATGCATTTGTAATGTGGTGTTGTAATTTCTGACATGCTCAGAAAAGTATTCTTCAATATTTCGGACACCTCGGTGGAAGAAATGGCACCGTGAAGAGATCTAGACGTAGAGGTAGTCGCTGGACCGACCGAGTGAAGACCGCTATAGGCAATACTCTTTAACCGCGGGCTGCCGAGAGAAATGGAGGAACACTGTCAGAAGGGTCATCGAGAGACTCCGTGGAGATAGCGAACCTGTCATTGAACAAGAAGACGTTTCATGTTACACGGAATATACATGTCACATCAATATTCTTACTATTTTCAAACTAAGCTAAACGATTGTGCTATGATAATAGGACTGACTTGCTGGTGTCCTGGAACGAGGCGCGAACCCCCGACCACTAGATCACCGGGCCAACGTCTTGACCACTACACCAACAAGCTACTCTCGTTACGAGGGTTTCGTTCGGACTCGTGCTGCTGAAGTCAGTTGTCAAAATAGATTTTCTGTTTTGATTGTATTATGATTGCTGGGAGCTCTTGTACTGTTCTACACCCACACCGCATATACGAGGCGCCTTTAAGTACCGGATTTTTTTAAAAAGCAACATAATTTTTACAATATTTATTTTCTTTGTACTTCTCAACATAGTCGCCATTATTATTAAGGCACTTGTCATAACGGGGCACCAATTTTTGTATAACTTCGTTATAAAACGACGCCACCAATTATGAAAACTATGTCTAATAATAATATTGGATAATTTGTATACTACTTTTAAAATTAGCAAAACTCACATTGTGGTTAAAATTCATTATTTTTATTTTTAACCTTTGTTTCATTAATCACTTATTAAGTTTAAATACATGTACCGGTTTCGAAAAATACAATTTTCTTCTTCAGGATGTCAATACACCTAAAAACATATATTATTGTTTCTTTACCAGAATCTATTTAAAAAAATATATATTTGTATAGCGCCATTTTCGTAAAAACTTTCACCTCACGGGCGCTTTACAGATAAACTGTTTATAATTATACAATTATCTTTGTTTTTAAAATCACTTATGGATATGAAAAGGTGCGTTTTTAGTGTCATCTTAAATAAAGTCTCCGATGCACTGTTTCTTATGACGAATGGCGAAGTGTTTTACGCTTTTGGGCCTGCCACCGCAAATGCCCATTCGCTAAATTTAAACTTCTGGCAATGATTGGTCGATTCTACAATCCTTCCTGCGGCTGATTTGAGAGTTTGACGTCTGCCATTCAAATTGTCTGGGACACAAAGTCAACACAACAGGACAGCTGATTTCATGTTTCGTGCATTCAATAAACGAATCACGGACCGTATCTCACAGTCGGCGGGCTGGTCTTGATCACTTCAACCATTCAATTACAAGATAACCACACTAAGTGAATGTCTCGAACATTGCATGTGGTGAGTCAACAGACGAATGAAACCATTGCGCATGCCCAACATTGCAACCGCAGCGCCACACCGGGAATATCCGCCAACGGTACTTACTTAAAAAACGTACCTCGAACTTCTAGTGCACAATATTATAAGGGTAGATACATATTAAAAATATGAGTTGAAAATATTCAAACTGTATGCGCCTAATCTCAATCATGTCAGAGATTTTTAAAATTTTCGACTCGCAATTTGGTCATAAAATATAATATTGTGGACTAGGTCTGGATAGATCTAGGATCACCTGTTAATTTATGAGAAGATTTGAAACAGTCCCACGTACTCCAAACCATGATAATCCCTATCTCTTAGTTAGAAAGTAGTGCAATCTTGTACAAGCGCCTGCGAGAGGCTGAGTAAGCTGCGACTGTAAAGAAATTGTGAAATGAGATGACGCTTACCGCTTCGGGGAATTTGATGAGACAGTTTATATAATACACACCTAACATGCAAATGCAGGTATGTATTCAATGATGACGTGTCCAGTGTAGACAGACCGGAACACCTTCTGATATCTGATATCTCGCTGATGATTTACGTAACAGTTATCTCAGAAAGTAGGCCGTCGGCTGCGGAATTCCGGCAGACCCTGGCTGGGGTCAGAGGCTCCAGCGCCGACACGACTGCAACAACTGGTAGTTCTTCGTCGTCTTTTTTTTGCTTACCTACTCTGGTTTTAATAGCCGTATTGGCAACCAATAAAATTAGCGAAGGGGCAATTTTAATTTTATTGAGGGATTTTGACAATGTAAACATATTATAACAAACGTAATAACTATTTAACATACGATACAAATAATGAAAATCCACAAAAATATTTAGATATATAGGTGTTTTTAGATGCAGAAAATAAATGAAAAAAGAAAAAGAGGGATAAAGGGTGGGGAGGTTGCAACTATTGCGGTGAAGGGAGAGCAACATGTGTTTATAGGTAGAATGATTGGCCAAAATTGAGATTGTGGTGGTTCATAAAAACAACCCTTTGAGCATAGTAAGGCTAATGTTGAAATAGTCCATTTTTGTAAATTTCTCATTGTGGTATTTGCATGACCGGTGAAATGTAACTCTTGATTTGGTGTGAGCGTGATTGCTATTCGATGGTACCCGCGATTGGAAAATTACTATAATCACCGTTACAAAATATTACCACATAAATAGAAAACAAACGATAAACAAATCAAATTCTTAAACACTTTCAGATACTCAAGCACAGTTAGCGATATTTTACTTAGATACATCAGTAATTGACTCACAGTTTGTGATATCGAGCTTATCACCAATTATTATGTATTTGAACTTTCAAAGATCCGAAATGATTGTTCCAAATGAACAAACATTATTTTTTTCAACTTGGGTAGGAAGAGACGATAGACTGCCATACTCTTCTGTCCTGAAATACTACTCTCGCCTTGTTCGCTTTTATACATTCGTGCAACCTCATGCAACAGGACTGTCCTTTAATGTTTGATCTACTCGATCGTGTCAGGTCTTTCGCCGATGCCCCCTGTTTCTTTCAATACACGCCTCCTACTAGTTGTTGATACATCACATTTACTACGGTCAAATACCGGATATCGGAGAGTAAAATCAGATTACTACGGGATGTACTTTTGAGAAATAAATAATGCTTACTGAAAACAGGCTCTGAGACCCTTGGTAAAGACCCCTTGTAATAGACCCCTTCCCCTCCTCCAATATAAATGTGTATTATATGATATCGATTGCCAATGAAATTTTGCATACATTATTATTCAGGGCCCGCGCAAAACAAAGGCACCCCGCTCCCTCAACTAAATCAGATCGTTAGTATCACATAAAGTCAAAGTTCAAGTAGATTAAAATCCCGGGTCGTTGTACAGCGCAAAAATATTAACTGATTTTGTATACGTATGGAATAAAAACACATTTTAGTGCAATACTTTAAGCTACAACTGTGAGAGTAAACATTTTATTTTACACCCAAGTGAAGTTACTTACAAAGATAATTTATTTTAATTATTCACAACATATTAAAGCGAGAAGCGATATCGCAATTGGTCGAGAAAGTTGAACACGTTGAGGCAGGTATATAGGGAATGCCTAATTTAAAGAGTTGGTCTCTGGGATTACATAATATATCGATTTACGTAATAATAGTAAGATTGAACAATTTAGATACGCCAGCAGGCCAGTGTTTCCATAAAACCTATTTTTGAATGTTGAAAATATAATTTATTGAAATTTAATTTAACCAATTAACGCATCCCAGACACGGAAATATAATCCAATCAGAGATATTCTTAAAATGATTTATATAATAAAGTAAAATACCATTCCCGCCACAGATTATATTTCCGGGTCTCGTCGCCCTAGCGGAAGTTATTAATCATTCATCATAACGGATTGCGTCTTGGATAAATGTCAACAATGATTTAATACAATAATTTTCTGACAGGTGACGAATATTCAAATACTCGCCAGTAGGAAGATTTAAAAATATAATATGTTAAGTTTTTCTTATTAAACGACTCTTTTACAAATAATAGAATTTTCCGAGATAACATTCTTTCGTCAACATTACATTACATACAGTATATGATTTTTTTTAGAATATTATATAATACATATATAATTACAATATCACGTTATGTACAGTACACTATTTATTGCTAGTAAGAAAATATATAGTGTGTAAGATTAAGAAAGGATCACTGAGGTGGTTTGGTCATATGGAACGGATAAATGAGAGAATGGTAAGAAAGATATATGAGGCAAGCGTTGATGGCGCCAGAAGTAGACAACTTCCACACTTGGCACGACCAGATAAACTAGGTACTTGAAGATAGACCCGCTAGAAGCCTCAATAATCGACTGGCTTGTATGATAAAATGTATGAGTGTGAATGAAGCGAAAATTGTGCCGGGACAGAAGAGTGTGGCGCTCTATCCTCTCTACTTACCCCCGCGGAGAAACGGCGCGATGGTAAATTAATTAGTATATAAAAAATATAAACATACGCTTTAAATTATGACAAAAAAAAATCTGACAATTTGACACTAGTCTATTAGAGACGTAAAACAATCTGTTAAGATTTCAAAACGATTTTGGAGACGCTATACCGGAAAAAGTGAAAATATAACACAAAGTAAAAAAAAATATCACGAAATTGACTGAAGCAGTTTTTTGTGAAATTTTTTACTGATTAAATTTTGTGTTAAAAAAAAACGCGACCTACCTTTTAAAGCACGATATAGTCATACATAGTACATAATCACCACACCAGCACTGTATTGTATCACTATGGTTAAATATGGATCTTTGATTTTATTTCCGAAAGAAATCGGAACACCCAAATATTTGATTGGTGAACCAAATATTATCGCACAATAACAAATAACAACTGATTAACGCTGTCGTGTCGAGGCTGAGCGATAAAAATGTAAACAGCATTTAATTCAAATTATCCGACGCAAATACGAGGCGCTGGCGGCGTGCGGCACTCGATTGGGCAAACGGCGATTAGCGCGGCACGTCGGCTATATCCTAATGCAGGACTGTTAATGAAATCACGAAACAAACGAAAAGTGCGCGCCCGCGTCACGCGGAGAGGCGCGACCAATCGGACGGAGCGAGGAGGCCGCGTGGCCTTTCATCCGCGCGCTGTACCGCTCACTGCACACTCGGCTGGGAGGAAATAAATCATAAAAATTGATCACCCGTTGTAAACTAATTATCTCGAATTTCGGCGAAAAAATTCAAATAAATGAAGATTTCTGATATGTTGCATTACGGACCTTGTATTTTTCACGTTTTCAAATTTCCCTCTCCACGCGG
This sequence comes from Eubasilissa splendida, assembly GCA_031772225.1. NCBI lineage: Eukaryota > Metazoa > Arthropoda > Insecta > Trichoptera > Phryganeidae > Eubasilissa > Eubasilissa splendida. Next base: position 29,063,166 of record CM062857.1, read on the forward strand.
CTGGCCAGTGGCACATCGTTCGACGTCACACGGCGGCCGGCCTTTTAGGACAGCATGTTGAGAACATGTTTTATTATCAATAAAAGGGAAGCGGTCCACCACTATTCAACCTGTCTTGACTTAACCAATAATGTAAACAAATTATTTAAGAACGTAATGTACCGTTCTGGCGGTAATACGTCACACATCATTTATAATGCATAAGACTAGTAGAGAGCAATCCGCGGTAATTGTGTGCCACGTCCAGTGTCATACGTAAAATACCCTTCCGGCGATCACGCGACACGCGTACACTACCTTCCATACCCGAGTCCGTCGAGAGAGCCGAGCGACCCGGCACTAATTTTAAAACCAATGCCAGTATGAATTCGCTTACTAATCGTACCAAGTACATTTGTAAAATGTGAGAAAATATAGGTTAAGCATAGACCACTAAATGAATAGGTTTGGAACATTAGATGAGCGAGTGTCATTCTACATACATTCTTGGTGGAAACACAAATCCTGTAGTTTATGACACATTTATGCAACAGTAAAAGTATTTTTTACATGAATGCATATTATATTGTCAGCGTTTAAATTTTCTAACCTATAGTTGGATAATGCACCTTCCCCGGTTAGGAAAGAGATCCAGGTTCGAATCCCGGTGGCGCAACAACAATATTTTTTAAATAGAATTGATTTTATATGTATATCTTTCGAATTAATATATTTAGTTCATATTTTAAATTTTCGTTTAAAAAAAGTCGCGGAGTTATTTGATTGCATAAGTGGTACCAAAGTGATCGCGTGGGTGACACCAAAATGAAAATATTGGGACAAACAATTTTGTATTAATTCATGTCTATATATTTGGTGGTCTGTGAGATTAAGACTTAATAAATAAATAAAAATAAAAAAGATGTTAAACATTTCTCATGTTAAGTAACTACACTGTTTTTTTTTTTTTTTCCAATATGCAAATATTTTGATAATTGATTCTAAACCTTCACTTTGGTAAGTAGGTTTTCAGCCCATAAAGATAAGTAAAAGCTACTAAATATTCATACGATTCAAATTCCTTTACCCTCGAGTACAAGCATCGCGTCACGCAGTGACGATGAAATAGTTACCGTCTGTCATTATTGTGCCATTAGCATATTTCACTTTTCACATATTTTGCAACTCAATAAAAAAAATAGCATAACAATCATATAAATTATTATCATAATACTATAATATACAAGTAAAGTAAAACTACAAAAAAGAATGGCGTAATAACATGATATAAAAATATTAAAAAACTACGTACGTAAGCGGTAATAAAAAAACAAACAAATACGCCAGTCGAATTTATCAAGAATAATGTAATATTGCAATCCTACGCGGAAAATTTAAAATTATTCCAAGAACTATCGTATTTCGTATACGCTAAAATTTATAAAATAATTAATATCGCTTATTGTAAGTTTGAATGCACAGTTGTAAGATACAACTAGAATAAGCCAAGTATGTGCGAGTATATATATACTGGAATGATTGTAAATAAAATATTGTTAAAACAAAATAGACGATATACAGAAAAATTCTAAATATTGAAAAAATATATATACGAATCAGTCACCCCACCGGGACTCGAAATTAGTGTCGATTGTAACAATGATTAATAACTGATTATTCGTAATTTCTCCAACAAATATTAGTTATCGATCATCGTTAAAATCAGTCACATAAAGATTTACCTCAACACTCAAAACTGATGCACTTTTAAATGGTTATTTTTGTGTGTGGAACCTTTTATTTAATACTAATATTTACAAAACAAATTACGCTTCGTAATTAGTGAACACCTGTTTTTACTGCTGTAGGGAAAATAAGTGGATGCCATAAAATATATAATAATGTAACTGAACTTATTTATGAATCAACCCAAATAAATTAGACAGCCTAATATTTACTACGTACAGATTGCACGAATAAATGATGTTGTAATTTCAAAAAAAAGGTTGCATCAATAAAAAATAACAATGTTATTTTATCGTGAAAAGAAAGAATAAATAAAAAGCAACATTACAACATTAAAATAGTGATCGAAAAAATAAAAACATTCAAAATAATGGGTAATTAGTAAGGCGGAAATTAACAAATTAGCCGATTGAAGAAATTTCCATGGGTAGTAACCGTAACTACAATCAAGTGGTGATTTGAAACGATCGATAAGAAAGGGTTGCAAGTTACCATGAGAAGTGACGCAGTCAAACAATGGGTCTCCCCCGGTCCGGAACTTAAATTTCGCAGTTCGCTTTGTTTGTTTGTGCGAAACGAATCGATATCCTCTAATTAAAATACATTTATAAATAACAAAGGCATCGTGGAGTCCATAATAAATATATATATATATATCATTGTTAAGAATTCTAAATATTGAAGCCGTTATATCCATATATGAAGGGTTTAGAACCATGTTCATTCCAAGAGATAATATTGCAGGCACAGATCGAAGTTTGTCGCGAAAGTTTGAAATCTTTCTTTGGGTTTTACTTACTCAAAAATGATAGACAAAGCTATAATCGTACGTACGTACATAAGAAAAAGTAGGTTATACAGGGTGTCTCAGAGATAGTAATTCAAAAGAAGCGTATGGTTAGTTTATTTACTCTGAATATAGTGCATACATAAGTATATTTATATATGCTCTAATAAAAATAAGCTCAAAATCGTCCCTTTTTACTACAACTTCTTACCTTTTCACATATATGCTTAGTTTCACTTTGAATCTATGTAGTTTCTCTTCCTTTCTTATATTTTCAGGCATAAAAAAATTCATCGCACTGTACCTACATCATCGATTTACCTTTCTTCCTGAATGGCAGTTTCAGTCTAGCTTTTCTCTTGTATGATGGTTCATGCTCATGTTGATTTGCATCAATTTTTCTTTTAAATTCTGCCGATATTTTCTTATAGCAGGCACAGATGTGAGTACCTCTCGAAGTTCGTCGCGAAAGTTTGAAATCTTTTTGGGTTTTACCTACTCAAAAACGAAAGATAAAGCGATAAGCATGGTACGTACGTAAGAAGAGGTAGGTTATACAGGACATCCTGAGATAGTAGTCCAAAATAAGCATACGGTTAGTGTTCAGCAGAACTGTTAAAGTAACTAATTTTTTAATTAACCATAAACAAGAATCTGGTAGTTACAAAATCACAGCACACGTGTGCTAAATTTTATCACGATAGGTTGAGTATTTATGGCACATTTTTATGGTCGCTTCTCTCCGCTTATTCATTAATCTTACCTTATATCCGCAAATACATAATAATCCTTTTCGCGAGCGTTAGTAGTATACACGCCGCAACGCTTGCATTTATGGTGGAGAGGAATCTATCAACAAACCAGCATCCGGCAGACAGTAATTAAGTGCCTTCCTTTCTTCCTCACATTTCCACCAATTAGAATAATTTGTTACTCTTGTTCAATATTCTCCTTAGTAGGTTCCAATTTCCTCACGCTTCCGTACACAATTCAGCGCAGTTTCATTCACAATGCAGTTAAAAATACGTGTCGAAACAACTGTTCGCGGGTTCGCTCGACTCACTTTGCTTAGAGCGCACCGCACTTGGAAATAGACAAAAAAAAAAAAACTTATCGCGAGCATACTTTGTATAGAGCGAAAACTTTCAATATTAAAAGGAAGTGTAATTTTCAATTCAAAGACGTTGAAATTAGTTAAGGAGCAATTCAGAGCGCCCGGGAAGTCCCCAATTCGAAAACGAGACGAATGTAAAAGAGACTGAACGAATATTCAGAGACATTTATTCTCCAATTTAATCAGCGAGCCGAGGCGGTCCGTTACGGTGAAAGGATTTCCTTCCCAAAAAGAAAATCTCACGAAACATGGAAAATTCAATTATATCCGATTTGTCAAATTGATCCGATTCGATGTTTTGGAGATAAAAATAACCATTCATCTATATACAACACATTTCCGTTTAAATGTTCGTCGTCGATCCAGTGGCGTAGCTACCCGGGGGCCCGGAATCAAGATCACCGTTACGCGAAGTTGAATTAATTTCCGTTTTTCAAGTGCAGGTCATATTATGATGGATTGAGATCACCCCTGCGACAACACTGCACATCGTTTTTGGGCAGATCTGAATTATGAATGCATATGCGTTGTATATCTTCATGGGCATCAAATGGTATATTTAACAAAACTAAAATAAATAAAAATACTATAACAGATCACCTAAAAATTGGCACATATAATACTATACATCGTTCAATACGGCCGATGTTTCGTATATCTATCAACATTTATAAAAATGATATTTATTTTAATAAGTATTTTCGTAGAAAGCAACCAATATGTGATTTGGCATATTAAATAAAATAAAATATTTAATTAGTTTTAAATACGGCCTGACAAAGCTTGTGCTGAGTGAAACCGGTTGGCGTTTAATAAAACAAAATACGTGGTTTTTTATACAAAGTGATTGTGTTTTATTTAATAAAAAAAAGTACTTAATACAATACTCGCCCAACACTGACCCACAAGACAATAGTTTATTAAACAAAAAATATAAATAAACATTGAGAATAATAATTGCCACATTAAATCAGGTTACGTACGAAGCAAACCATGCCTGATTCGCAACTAAAACTATGTATACATTTTACATAGTCAATCAATCATTCTACAAATCAGACAAAAAATAAACGAGCAAAACTGATTTGAGATTCGCTACGGGACGAGACTAATATTTTCACAGTCCACCGTTAAATTTAAATCTGAACCATGACCCCATCTAATGCCTCCTATACGTACAAATATTAATAAAAATGACATGACACTCGTCGTCTTACGCTTCTTCCACAATTCTATTAAATAATAAGAGAATTCCGAAAAAGTATCACCTTATATGGTCGTCGGTGGACACGAATCATAATCACTTTTCGTCACAATGTGCATATTAGACTGTGTTTGATTAAATTTCGTAACATTTTACATTCTTACTTTTACTAGGTATTTTATTTTGTCCGATTATCGATCCCGGTACCTCTCACATGCTAAGCGAACGCTCTAATATCTTAGCTACTCCCCCTGTAGGTTGCCAAATTGTCGTATAAGAATACAATAATGATTTTATATGAATATGAAGCTGAAGCATCCATGAATTGTAAAAATAATTAAATATTAATAAAATTAAAAAAAACAAGACAAATATTTTCTTCAAAATTAGAATATTTTTTATCGGAGGCTCCCCAAGACCGTTAAAAATAGAAAGATAGAAATTAATAGTTAGAAAATTTAGGAACATTTTATAGAAGGTTCATGTATAAGAACATCGTTATGTGTATCTAGTAGTAGATAGAGCGCCACACTCCTCTGTCCTGACACACAATTCTCGCCTCATCCACATTCATACATAACAGATAACGACATGCACGCGTCCCATCTAAAAAATGTAGGCAATACAAATTAGCGGGTATTTTTCAAAAGTGATCAACTCCGAAACTGTTATTTTTTTTTGTACTGACAATGCATCTCTTAAGAGCGCTTGACGTTATGTGATTTTCAAATCTAGCCAAATTCAATGTCAAATCGTTTAAAAAATGACAGGTTTATTTCAAACAGCGCTAAATCCTAAACAATCGTGTAATTGCTAAAGCAGACGCTATCTTGCTGAATCACATACATTACGAAGTTGATCAGAGATACCGCATATTTGTTTTTCACAGCCAAAAAATAATTAATTTATCTTAAAACGTTTCATTTTATCGCTTTGTCAAAAGATCAGACCTAATTTGAAAATTACCCGGTAAATTTAAATCATGGAATCGTTCCACATTCAAAATGCGGCCAAAGTGACCCTGCGTGGCCGCAACGTGTTTAAAACTAAATGTTATACCTGTTAATGGTTTGGAAATGTCTTTGTGGTCATCGATTATTGTTCTGGAAAATTCAACGCAACGAACAGTATGATTCACACATCGCGTCCCCGATGCTAGAAACAGAGCGAGCCGGGTCGACATTTGACACAATCGGGTAATTAATCGATTGGCACAACTGACTGCATTGTTATTATTAAAAAAATGATAAAACTCAAAACAGTTTCACTAGTAAAAAAATATTTTCTAAATATGTATCTACCAACGGTCTTATTCTACAACTAGTGTTTAAAACCCATACAAATACACAGAACGATTTCTGTAAAAAAATATAATCCATAATAATATGACGTCTTCTCGTCTATTTTCTATGACTTTCTGGACGTCTACAATGTCTAGGACGTAGTGTCATTATGGCTGATTAAACAGCCTGGTCTTTAATATTTCTAAATTTATATTTTAGCGAAATCGTACATTTGTCATTTTTTCTTTTGTCTATGGTAAAGGAAAAATCTTCTATACACGAATCTTAAATGTCATTTTTATTCGTTTTGACAGCTTATTTAAAAGATGGAATAATTTAAATTACATCGACATTTTATTTACGTATGGTTTGTTTTGGAGAATTGCCACTATCTGCCCCAGGGCCCAGCAGTAATAATTTTAATACTCTCCTTTTTTTTCTAGGGCTTGTTCAGTTACGGAATGTTCTAGTAATCTTTTCCTGCATTATGAGATGTAAGATCTCGTACTTCTCTGGATGTCTGATCGCATTTTCGAGTATTACGCATTTTTATTATTTTAAATACTTATTTTCCTTTATTCATCCGAACCATAACATCTTTATTCGTAACTCTATACATCCAGCTTATTTTGAGCATTATTTTGTAGATCCACATCTCAAATGCTTCAAGTCGCCTTATCATTTCTTATGTAAGTGTCCACGCTACCATTCCATAAAATAATTTCGAAAACACATAGTATCCGATCATCCACATTCGTGATCTATGGTTGAAATCACGAATGTAGAATATCTTTTTCATGCGGATAAAGGTTGCATGAGCTTGCTCAATGCGGCTTTCGATTTCAACAGAAGGACCTCATCAAGGATAAGGGTTAAGGTAAATTTTTTTTTTTACGTAAGAATAAATAATGTAATATAACAGTACATTTCTAATTAACATTTCTATATAACAGTTTCAATACAACATTAAAAAAATACATATATAATTTACGTACAAATATTTCTTCAGTTCAGGTATACTCCTGCAACGAAAAATGTTAATGAAATTCAACTTGTTGCCAAGCCTACGCATCCGCGATATTGGCGAGTTAACAGCATAATAATTTCTGTGTACCTACAAAGAACACTTCATGTTGTCTCGTTTGAGTCGGTACTTTATACGAAACCATTTGTATCAACTCATGCTATTGATAATTTTATATAGATATATTATATCGCTCACATCTCTTCTCCAGATTAATTTTTTCCCGCTATTTTGTGACAAAAAATGAGATACTATTCGATAGTATTATATCTGCTCTAAAAACTCAGTATCGCAATTTTCCTGAATCTTATATTGTAGTTTTTATTAATTTTTGAGATTAAATAATGAAGTGTCAAGTAGAGAAAAATGTATATTTTTTCGCCTTTAATCAAGGTTCAAATGGTCATCCAGGAGCTCAACTGAGAAATTCTGATGGATCCAACCTGCATTCTTCCCGACCTCGCTTCGTCAGAACGTCACCTTTTTCGGTCGCTCTCCAATCAAATGCGCGGCGTGACGTTCAACAACGACGGTGACCTCAGAAATCGGCTCTATAACTATTTCGACACCAGACCGGCCGATTGTAATAGAAAAGGCATCGACAGATTGATCAAAAGATGGGGGATGAAGTCCTGAACAACAAATGTTGTAATTTTTGTTTAAAAATTTGATTTTTATAATAAATAATTAAACAAAACCGCGTAGATCTTATTAGACAGCCCGATAGTATGAATGCTGTCATAATTAATTAGTGCGCCGGAGACGGAGAAAACACGGACGGACTTCACCGAAATATGGTGGGGAGAAAATTCAATTGCAAATGAAATTTTGATGAGGCGTATTTCTTCCACTTCTGCTGTATATACAAAATGTTAATTTTCATGAGTCGGCGCTGTGCATTCATTTAAAGAAGGTTTTCCTTGTATTACATCTCTGATAATAAAAAAAAAATGGACCCGTTTTTGTACGTTTACTGATATATTATATAAAATATTAATAAATATATCTTTATGACATTTCAAGACGAGAAAAAATTAACAACACACACAGAAAACTAACGGCTTTAATTATTTACACACACGACACACGGCACGATTAACAGAAAATAATAAAAAAAATAAAAAAACAGTAATACCACGACGGACAGATATTAAAAAATTAATAATAATGTCATTAAAAATAATTAACAGATAAACATGTTAAAATAAAAAACGGTGATTTAATGAGTTATTAAATAAAATTACACGCTTAAGAAATTTATTCTTCTTTTATGTGTTCTTGTCAACGCAATGCTCAGCATGTGTCACTCTAATCAGAAGTTGACTGTAGGCATCTGCATTCGCCGAACTCATTATTTAGTTAATGTTTTCATAGATACGAAGCTATTTAAATGGGAAAATATGAAAGTATGAGTAATTACAGGGCTCCGATGGCTTAAGTGATCACTTTACACAATGTAACGTTCACCATTCCACCCATTAATCAATATCCATATCTATCAATTTTTTTGGAAGTTGTATATATGTAACCATGTAGAAACACTTCGAGTATTTAAGTACAACTTCGCAGTCGCCATCTATGAACTGAAATTTAATATTCATTTCCCTGAAACACCATAGATGTCACTAATGAGAATCTAATTTTTATTATCAATAATGGAAGCTATATTCTTTATCCTGTATATAAAACAAATGATTAACACATTATACTAGAATACGCTTGAAAAGTCATATTAACAATATTTGACAATGTTTTTTCAGTATGCGTCCTATCCATTGGCCCCTTATCATTCTTCACCAGCATGTATACCTGCGAGCTCTGGTCGAAATATAATAAGCAAGTGACGTACAACCGTCTCCGAATTCGGGTTGGCGCGTTATTGTAGCGCATCTACAATGTTTGCCGAAGGCCATGTAGATGGATTCGTTCCGCCTCTGACACGTTGAGTTGCTGGCGTAAAGCTGGGGCTGGAGCTCAGCACCAACTCTCTAGTGCGAGCGGCGCTCTCGTGAAAAGCTGGCTCCGTGACCAGAGAATTGCAACAACTACAGAATAGTTACAGATACAATAATAGCCGTGTCTGAAATGGAGTAATTATATTTTGTATAAATATTTTTTGCTTTTCTTTTCATAACATAAATATTATTTTGTAACTCAAATGTAATCTAGTATATGTATTATCTTTACGGAGAATCGAGGCTTTATAAAAAATAAAAATAAAACTGATTACGCTGAAATAAATGCTTTATTATTATAGTCCTAAAGATGTAAAAATTGATGGGATAGAATGAATGAAGGTTGTTTTGCCATCACTAGCCCGCTTTTAATCACCAGTGAACATATGGCATTACGTGTTTTTTTTTTTTTTAAATAATCAAATTTAATACCCTACTTAAATTTCATACGATAACAAATCATACGAGACCGTTCAACGGTGACGTCACGCGTAATTTGCAAATAACAAACAATCTCTATTTGTCAAGTCACGATTCCGACGAAAAATCCTCATTTGTGTTGCGTGCAACATTATTTCACAACGTTTCGAAGATACACATCGAACACGTTCCGATCTCATCTGACCGCTCTGCGCAGATTGCAGATATCAGATACAGCATGGAGCGATCAAATGCATTTTAATAGCGAGCAATTAACGATAAAATAAAAATTTGAGGAAAACATATTTGCGGCGAGCAAACAGCGGTCCTGAACGGGACGCGATGACATCACACTCGTCAGGGGAAATACCGAAGAAAGACGAGTATAAAATAACTACTGAGTGGTCGCCGGCGTGGTCACGGCAGGTGTTTATGTAAAACAATTTTTTTTAACATCAAAAATATAATTTAGTATTAAAATTACACATTTGTGTAGCTTTTTAGTCTAGTGGTTAAGACACTCGCATTTGATTGTTTCTGATCGTTTAGCTTAGTTTTAAAATACTATACATCTTTATTTTAAAAATAGAAGTCTACCATAGTACAACTCGATGAATCAACGCAAACGATTTATATAATGACGTATTTACCGTTCCTGCGACACACGTGCCGCCTGGCGACATATTATATTTCAGGTTTCGTGGCACTAGCGACGATTATTATAATTAATATGCTTTTTGGTTAGTGTCTCAGCTAATAGTATAACATCGTACGCTGGCACGTTACTTGATTTTTCTGCGGCAATATAATTAAGGGCGTAGGATTTATGGCATGGCATTAATCTATTTTATTTTATTTATATTGTATTCACGCCACTATGGGCTTTCACAAAATTAATTAATCATTCATTTTTTAAAAAGAGCTACAGAAGTAGCATGGAATGTATATAAAACAGAAATTGATAAAATTGATTTAAAAGAAAAAAAAAACGATAATAATTTAGGTTTAACACAGAATGGCAGAAGATCAAAATCAATTACACCTTTGACTCAAAACAGCAACAAAAACACTTTTATATTTAAATTGTTTCATCGCCATCTACAAAAATGAATCATTGAACATTATAAGAGAGATGCCATCTGGCAGACGACCGGAAGTTGGCGGAATTCATCGTTCTTGCTTACATAGAAACCGCGAGGGTTTAGTAGGATCATCGCGGAACAATTAAGACGGAGACTTCCGTAGTGATAGTGAATGCCAGAGTAATGTCTATTGTTTTTTTTAATTATTTTATTTAAAATAAATTAGAGATACGTACACGGAATACATCTCACATCAATATTTTTACTATTTTCAAACTAAACACTTGTGCTATGAAAATAGGACAACTATTATTATCTGCTTTTATACATTTATTAATTTATTGCTTATGGGCTTTCACAAAACAGGTTTAGTATAAAAAATACAAAAAAATACATAAGCAGCTACACAAGTAGCATAGAATATATATACAGAAAAATAACAATTTTAAATAAGCAAAACAAACTATAAAAATAAAGGTTCAAGACAGAAAACAGAGTATCAAAATCAGTTGTATTTTTGACTCAAACAGCATCAAAAACATCACTCTTATATTTAAACATTGAACATCGGAATATATCTAAAAGACCAAAATCGTTCCTAAGCCTGTGAAGTCTTTGTGTGGGTGCATTCTTATATAAATTAGTATATGATGAATTTACATGGAACAGCACCGACGATCCGGCGCACTCCGCGCAGGAACGTGGTATACAATCAGTTCAGTTAAATTAAGGGCGTCCAGTATGCCATTTACTATTTTAAATAAAAATAATAAATCACTTACAGTTCTTCTATATGACAAGTTAGTTAAATTAAAAGTGCTCATTAGAAAATCATAATTCAATTGTTCAGCAAGTATTAGACAGTTTGAAGTTAATTAACATAACAAATTTATGCTGAATCCTTTCTAATTTTAATTCGTGCACTTTATTGAATGGAGACCAAATAGTTGAGTTGAATTCTAAATTGCTACGAACCACAGCCGTGTATAAAACTATTAAGCGATTAATTGAATTGATATATTTCACCGTTCTTAATACTAAACCAAGATGTTTCATAGCATTATTCGTGATTTCATTAATGTGTGGAACTAATGATAGTCTTTCATCAAATAATATGCCAAGATATTTAATTTGAGATACTTTTTTTTAAGAGTAACGCTATTTATGCTGTATTGAAAAACAATGGGTTTTTTGATTCTGCAAAACATTATAGATTGGCATTTATCAAAATTTAAAAAAAAAGTTAGTTGTGTGTACACCAATCGTGTAATTTGTAAAGGTTAGATTGAAGAATAAGACAATCATTTATCGTCTCAATTGTTCTGGATACCTTAAGCTCATCAGCAAACGACAATATGTCGACTTCATCAAATGTAGCAACAATATCGTTAATAAATAATAAAATACATTATTACCATCGAACTGTTGACGACAAATTGTCGAACTTTGTATACCTGCAGTTCTTTCAAATTGTTATATTGTACTTACTATGTTGGTGTGGTGTAATCGGCTAACGCATTTCCCCGGACAGGAAAGGATCCAGGTTCGAATACCGATATTAAACACATTTAATTTGTATTAAAATACAACAGAATCATGTTCTGAAAAAACTGCAACTTCACAACAATAATGTGTTATTAATTGTGTTCACAACAATAATTAATAATTTAGCCTTTATCGTTTCACATAACATGCCGATCAACACGTATTATCTCACAACATCTGACTTTGGAGCTCTTGATGTGGCTGTTCATTTTTTTTTTTAAACAATTCAAGTTATCGCTAAAAATATTATAAATGACATCTCACGAACTGCACTGCCGTGATTATATCGAGCGTCCAAGTAGAACCTTGGCCCATCACTATCTAGCATAACCTTAAGAAAAATTGTTGAAGTACATGTAGGAAAGAGTAAATTATTGTTATTCGTATGTTTTTATAGCGTTATCTCTGGCATTGTGCACGTACGTGTGCCTACACTTTACTTTAGCAAACAAACAAGCAAACTTGACGGTCAAATGCAGTAGTCGCCGGTTATTGTGATTACAAAAATCTTTTACATTTTTGATTCTAATACCCGACTATTATATTATCCGAAAATTATAGTCCAATAAAAGTAATTTTTTTTAAGTACTAATTAAATGTAATAGTTAGAAAGATACATATACATATATAATCAATTTTATAGAAAAATATATTGTTGTTGTTACCGGGATATAAACCTGGATCTCTTTCCAATCCAGGGAAGTAAACCAATAAGGCTATCGAAAATTTATTCCAGTCCAAACCCACCAAATATGATGAGGAAGGAATTGTTAAGACCATACGTAATAGTGGTGAATACATAATAGATTAATATAATTTTGTTATTTTATAAAAGCAAAATAAATGTCGGATAAAAAAAACGAAAGTTATTTATGATACGACCTAAGTAGTATGATCTGACAACACTCTGATTAAATCATTTCTTTGTTTATATTATTTGTGTTTATGTGAGAATATATTCAATTTAAAAATGATGATTTGCGGATTTTAGCAGCAACACAGACAGTTTTCCGTATTGGTGAATAACATGGTTTTCAGAGAAATGCCCAATACTCTGGAGAAGACCGAATCAAAACCAGACAGTATATTATCCTTGATGAGAATATGATATAAATGGTTCGACTACAACTATTTACAATATTTTTTTGCAATGCTAGGTTCTGCTTGTTATTTATTTATTTATTATCTATTTGCGGGTAATAGTATCTCAATCAAATTAACCGAATTAAATGTCAAACGTCAGCTGATTATTTCCAGACCAGATTATCATAAAAACAGCTGATTTGATTTCGCACTTCACTGGCGTATTCGCAAGAACTCAGATTACTATTACTGGAACATAAATTCAAATATTTTATTTTCAAATTTTTGTAAGGAGAATAAAATTGACCTGATGTTAGATGGGTTAATCTTACTATAGTATAATTTAATACGATTTTTTCCCATTCACAAATATTCTAATATTATGCACCTAAACATTTGCTTACTTCATCGTGAAAGATTGTGTACAAAAACGGAAAAAAAATATAACATATCTACATGAAAAAATCGAATGTCTAAAAAAAATATAACCGATATCACATTTCTAAACTTGTTAGTTATTGGCTGAGTGAAATTATGACATTGTATGTATTCAAAAACTTCACATAATTGCAGACTTTTTTTGTAAAAATATATACATCAAGGTTATATTTTTTTAATGTATCTGCCGTACAAGAAAGTAGAGTTAGAAAGTCCGCTAAGAATTGATCGCGCACAAAACATTAATGTTTCCTAATCACGCAATATTATGTAATGACATGTAATAAGAGCAATAACACAACGATTATCCAATGACCTCCAGTCTCGTTACATAAATACACAAATGCTAGGATTTTGGACACAAACGCAAAAATACAATACGTCTAATCATGATGTGCGAAAATAATGTTAAAAAAAAAAAAAAAATTATTAAAAAAATGCCGATTGTGAACCGTGCAAATAAAAACGACACATGGCCGACCTGAACGGGGACATGTCGTGATAATGAAGTCAGAAAGTGGCGAGGACAAAAATCAACACTTTATAGGAAAACAGTGTTGCTTGGAAGAAAATACTTTGAAACAGGAAAAGTAGGGCAGAAAAAGGTAAAAGACGACAACGTGAAAGATTTACATAAGAAAAGGCATTGCGAGTGGAATACTTGGTGAAAGTCTGAAAAAAGTGATTCAAAATAAATATTTAGGAGCCGTTCCCTCTAAGGTAGGCCGTAGGCAAATGTGCGCACACGTACATGGCTTGGCATCACAGTGCATATCATTTTTTATTAACCTTTTAAATGCCACGAGCACGTTAACACGCCAAACTTTGTATGTTACGCCAAGCTATAAGCGTGTTAACACGTACTTTTGTACCTTGCAAACTTGCAGGGATTAAAGTAATATTTTTAAAATCATTTTGCCATCTGTAAGTAATAACAACATAATTGTAATAAAAAATATATAAATTTAACAACTAAACACCTTCCAACCTGTCTTAATCATAATTTGTAGACACTGTGTGTCATCTAGCGGATTTTTTAAAGGCTACTCAGGTATTTTTTCTAACACTGACATATCCATCCAGACACAATAGCGACGAAGATATACATATAAGTGTGGTGACTTTTAGAAGTACCGCCAGATTCCCTTAGAGTTCTATCCTCTCTTTGTACTTTCGAGTTACGATTCCTCGTAATAATAACTCGATGTCCAATTGTAACAATTGCACATTATTAATAATGAGTATTTACAGTATTCAACAAATATATAACTCGAGATATACTAGTAATTAAAGAGAAGTGGCGATGGTCCCCCAGTGACGGCCTCTCATAACCATTGTCCCCCACCACTTATCTAACACACACACGTCCAAAGTGACAGTTCTCACAATAATCAGGTCTGCCCAAAACCGATATACAGTGTCGTTGCAGGGATGGCCTCATATCTGAAAGTATTTGATTTCCTGTCACAATTTGAAACGCCCTACCTAACAAGTATTACATAATATTATATTGTCCGTGTCGATGGGATCGATGGCGTGGGTCGGCAGGTTGTGTCCCGGGCGGCATACGAAACTAGATGTATATTATAATTGATTGGATCACCGCGGTAATATAGCCCAAATGACAGCAACGAGACATGTGTTTATTGCTGTTGAATTATTTAATCAGTTTTAGAAATAAAGACATACACAAATCGATGACAAAAAAAGTACTATTTCATTTTTAAATATGGATCTCTGTATTTATATTGATAATATTGACCGGGGTGATGATAAAGCAGAAAGACCTTCTACCGATTAGAGTAGACACAGAGCGAATTGAATACGTCTATACCTCGGTCAGTAAAGATAGCCAATAACCAGTTGCTAGAAATAAAGATGCGAATATTATTAAAATACTAATTAAATATAAATATATACACATAGAATTAATTATATCGAAAAATATTGTTGTTGCGCTGCCGGGATTAGAACCTGGATCTCATTTCCAATCCGGGGATGGTGCATTACCAACATACATCTATCGTTCCATTATAATAGATAGATGTATCAGTTTTGAAAAAATTATGAGTTCAAAAATTTGTCGTCAAAAATACTGTCGCTGTAACATAGTTGGTGAAACAACAATATTTGTCAATAAAATTGATTCTATATAATGAATACATTTAATTAGTATTTAAAATATCACAGACCGTCTGTTTTGAATAATTACAACTTCACAATATGAATGTGTTCTGCTTAATAACGAATATTATTCGTTTGGGGTTCTGAAGAGATGCAGTTAGTTAGTTAGAAAGAGTTTTTTGTGCGGATTGACGTTTACAGTGTGTGAGAGGCGTATGGCAGATGATTTGGAAGGATATGTTGGGGTGTGAGTGCTGAGTGCTCCCAATAACCACCGTTTCACCGTACAATAAAGTGAAGCTCACGAATGGGTCTTCCAGATTAGTAGGATCAACTTGAAGGACTCACTGGTCGAAGCTAATAACGCTCGGGACAATCGGCACGTCAAATAAAGACCGCAGCTCGCCTGTACAAGGATAATGTTAATACGAGATAAAAAAAATTGAGGATTTAAAGCTAAAAATTAAAAAATATATATATAGAGATGCGTACACGGAATACATGTCACATAAATATTCTTACTATTGTCAAACTAAGTTAAACGCTAGTGCTGTGAAAATAGGACTAACTTGTTGATCTTGATTGAACGAGGCGCGAAACCCTAACCACTAGATCACTAGGCCGGCGTCCTAATTGTTTGGCAATTCCGTAGGGAAGACGGTGAGATAAAAAGCAACAAATATTATACTATAAGAATACCATGCTTTTACGAGACTAATTTTGAATAATAATATTATTTGCAGTACAACATAACTTATAATTTATCAATCAATATTAATATGAGCAGTTTGTGTCTTATATAAATGTGCAGCTGTACAACATCACACGTTGGGATGTTACTCGCATTAGCATAGCATAATGTAGCTCCATTCATTCATCTCGTACACAATAGACACAGAATCCGTCTTCAATAATTTCTAATGTACCGACAAAATCTTCAGAAGATAAAATGGCAGTGGACACATCAAAAGTAAAAATTGACGCTAATTATGTAATGATGAATAGTTAAGTGAGGGTGTTCCCGTGCACCGGGCACCGGGACACCCTGGACAGAGCGGCTGATCGATTATCGGGGAAATGATTGTGTGAAATGTGGTGCGGTCTGCGGACTGACCTCGATACGGCCCGCGAGGGTTGCCACCGGTGCCAACGCGCACTATACTGGGTCAAGCGGGTAATGATATTCGATCGACAAAAGCGTGCAGACAATAGACCTAATATCCAACTCCAATGCCGATTCGGTGCTAATATGAAATATAAAAACATATATTCAAATAATGCGGTGACCAGTCCGACAGAGTGATAAAAGATATTGCGAAATTAGTCCACACTAAAAATAATCAAAATCAAAGCAATATTTGAATATGTCCACGAGCACACAATTACTCTGGCTCTGTTATTTAACAGACGAAGCTATTTTGTATAAATGAAAATACAGTAAAACACGGTTATATCGAGTACGGTTATAGTGAGATCACGGTTATAATGAGGAAATACTTATTATTATATAGATTCAGCCCACTTCACTGTTACAGTGAGCTCGCTTCACCGATGTAACGGACAAGAAATTGTTAACAAGTGAACAAAATACACTGCACGGTCTAAAAATCCTAATCCTTGAGAAGTCATAAAATCGAAAGCAGCGTCTGCCGACGAGATTTCTTATTGTTTACGATTCCTTTCAGGTTTATGAATTCTTAAAAAAAAAAAATACAATGGGTGTTTATTTTATCATCTTAATTAAATTATATCATCTTATCTATTCACCTGACTTAGTTAACTATTTCCAAAATGAAAAATGGAATATTTTCTAATACAATTAATGTTTACGCGCTTTATTAATTCGATCGCCACCACTGAGTGTATTACCGCCTTTTTTCGGAAGCTAAGAAAACGGTGACCGAGGCGTCATTCTTATTACATCCCGTGGTTCGACCAGTCCAGTAATCCAAATAAACCACCAGTGCGCGCTTCAGTCGGTCGAAATCTAAAGAAGACAACCCAGCTAAAAGAACAACAACATCGAACCAGAAAGACAGCACAATTAAAGATGTTAGTGCAGCCATATTTTATTGTATTATTATTAATCGGAAACCTGGGAGCCAGCTATCGAAGGCGTTTTCATAAATAACTAATATACAACAGACCACCAAATATACACATGAACTAACGAAAATTACTTGTCCCAATATTTTCATTTTGGTGTCACCCACGTGATCACTTTGGTACCACTCACGCAGTCAAATAGCTCGGCGACTTTTTAAAAAAAATATAATTCGATTGGAACGAAAATTTAAACGCTGACAATATAATATGCATTAATCTATGAGTCTCATTTGCGCAAAGATTTAATTTTCGAAGAGTAAATACTTTTACTGTCGCATAAATGTGTCATAGACTATCGAATTTATGTTTCCACCAAGAATGTGTGTAGAATGCCAATCGCCAAACCCCTCTCCTATATGCACACTTTATTTCATGTCTATTCATTTACCGGTCTGTGGTGCCAGACACACAACAGTTCTAAAGCGGCTTCCACTAGTGGACCGCCGTTTTAAAGACGCACTCCAGAAATTAAATAGTCACACCTCGTATATATTTACGAGAATCTTGTTCGTTTGAACGGCACACCAAAGTGTATACAGTATAAGAGAATAGTGAGATCATTAAAAGATGTGGCAGTAACGATTAACATCTATTTAAAAATAATTTAATTTTAGATTTTCATTTAACGCGCGGTCAGATGCCGCATTTGAGCTAACTTCTTCGACAAAGCGATTGTGATTTTCTAAAATGGAATATTGCGCAACAACACCGGTTGACATTCGAATCTGAAAAGGATAAAAAATGGCACTCGGTCTGCGCAGCGCATTTTTGCCATGTTATTTTGTTAACCTACTTTACCAAGGCGACGCACACCATACGTTTTTTTTTTTCAATGCGAATAAAACGCACCTAGTACGTGCATCAAGTATGTTTTAATTGCATAATTATGGGTGTTAATAAATAAACCACACATATATTTAATTAACCAGTTGCAAACGTGGAACGTGCGTTTTTAATCCGCCCTAAAGACTGTCGGAAATAAAATAAAATATTAAGATATACAATATAATACATACGTCTTTAGGCGGTCAACCGGTTAAGAAAAAAAATATGGTAAAAAATAACTAGACTAAGAGATACCTGTATTACGACAGCTTTAAAATAATGATAGGTTTACACATTATAAAGTAAAAAATAATATATAGATTCATTACGTAGTATATACATTACACGTATGTATATATATATATAAGAATGTAGAATAACGCACCGACACTGACGTATGGACGTGAGGCGTAGAGCTGGCAGAAGAGGAACGAAATGAGATCTCTTAGGCGTACATGTTACAGATTCATTTATCGCAGAGTGGAGAATGAAGAAAGAAGGAGAGAATGTAAAGCTGGTCTTAGCGTAGTGAGTAAGATTAATAAAAGATCACCTAGGTGGTTCTGTCATATGGAACGACTGAATAAGGAGAGAATGGTAAGAAAGGTATATGACGCAATGTTGTTGATGGCACTAGAAATAGAGGACGCCCGCGAGACTTGGCACGCCCAGGTAAACCAGATATTGGAAGACTTCGTGTTAGAAGCCTGAATGATCGACGAGCATGTAAGAAAAGATGTGGCGAAAATTGTGACAGGAGGGTGCGTCGCTCTATCCGTGGCATCACTAACGACGTGATGGTAAGTTAGGTAGTTATCAATTTTATCGAAAAATATTGTTGCTGCGCCACCTGGATTCGAACCTGGATCATTTTCTAAACCGGGGAAGGCGAATTATCCAACTATGCTACAGCGATATTATTTTTGACGACAAATTTTCGAACCTATATGTTACACTTTTTCAAATGAATACATCTATCGTTCCATTATTTGAAAGAGCCATCTACTTTGAATCCCGGTGGCGCAATAAAAATATTTTTCGATAAAATTTATTTTATATGTATATATGTTTCTAATGAATACATTTAATTAGTATTTAAAATATCACAGACCGTCTGTTCTGAATAATTACAACTTCACAATAAGAGTGTGTTCTCTTTAATAATAAACAAATACACTTATGTATTTATAAATCAACATAGACACCATGAGAAACGTAAATGATCTATTTTAATTATGAAATATTTTATATATTTAAAAAAATATTTGCCATACTTGAATTTCGATATTAGATGTTTACGAAATTCCAGTATTTCAGTGTTCAGGTATTTCGCTATTCGTGCCATGTCCCCTGTAACTGGTGTTCCCCATAGCGCTGCATGGAATGGAAACATGAAAATTCCAAGTCTCCAATCACGGGTACAGCAGCGGTTGAAGGAAGAGGACTGACCACTGCAATGGACCAGTTAACGGGGTCCCCTTCTTAAACGCTGCGATCAACATAGCCCAAAACCGGGAGGAATTAATGGAATGTGTGTTCCGAACAGGTCACGGGACAGTCTTTGGCAGAGAGGATAAACCGCCACACTATTCTCTCTTGGCACACAACTCTTTCCTCGTCCGCTTTCATGCACGCTCTTTGGTCGTCGAACCTTCTGACAAGATATAAGAGTTCAACACTCGCGTCACAAATATTTTCTTTATCATTGTTTTCTCGGTCATACGTTCCACATGACCAAACCAAAAAGCTTCATCAATATCCATCTCATAATTATGCTACGAAAGCAAAAAGAAATATGCTCACCGTGAAGTCTAAAATGAAAACTAGCTTTGGTCAATCCTTCCATATGTTGTTTCTGGCCCCCAAAACCTATAACATTTTGCCAAGCAGTATGAAACAATTCTCGATGGACAAACTCAAACGCCATCTCGGGAGCTGGTTAGTGGGTGTTGGCAGAAAGGAAACTGAGCAGAGATTCATGGAAATGATCACACGAACAGAACATCACTTCTTTATATTCATTTTTCTGTTTTGCATAGTGTTTCAATCATGGGATAGCGAGAGTAGTTTACTTATTTATTATGTTATTAGAATTCTTTTAAAACCCTGTTTACCATATTCCTAATATTTTTGGTTTAGATAAAAGAAAAATGTATTAATAATAATAATGGTTTTCATATTTGAACAACAGACAACGGATGAACCTGTAGTACAGACTTCGGTCTAGTTAAGGAGACAGTGAAGATCTCTTACATTATGAAGCTTGTTCGTCTTTTTAGTATATTTATAAGAATGTGTATAATGTATAATATGTACGTACATTAAGATCATGAACAGGATAAATAAATGGTACATTTAACAACCGCATAAAATAAATAGAAATACTATTAAACCATCTCAGCGGTCCTTTATCAATTCTTTCGACTGCGCTGCAAACAAATGTACATTATATTCTAATTTGTTTATTCTTTACTCTATCATACATAGATTTCCACCGCATTCAGTCTACTTTCGTTGCTGAAAGCATAATAAAAAATAATTGATAACTACGCTCGAAATCTGAAGGGATCACGAAAACTTCTTATTCGTCTTGTTTGCTTTACAGTAGACTGGCCAAACCATTGGCCCGGATTCTTCAGCCATGATGTTTTATATTTTTTATTAAATAAATGAAACAATGTTATAACTCTACTTGAGTTTATCAGCAGAAGTATTAAACGATTGTTTCTCTCGACACTCGAGTAGTGCTAATAAACTCAAATAGAGTTATAACACTGTTTCATTTATATCCATCCACTACGATGAAGCTGTACAAAGTTAACTCCGATTCAATCAATAATTTGCTCTTAACTTTGTGTGCTGTTTTCTGGATAATATCTTCCGGCATCACGTCTTTTATTTGTATGAGTAGGGCCGATACAGGAGCTCTTGCTTATAAACTGTCCATCATTAGCCTTGAAGTTCTCCTTCTTCCAGAGCGCCCCGACTTGCCGAGCAACCATTCGCTGCATTATTCGATGTGAGATCTCGCACATCTCCGGATGTCTCATCACATGTCCGATTGTCATGACATGTCACATGTTCATTCGTAACTCTATCCATCCAGCCAATTTTGAGCATTCTTCTGTAGATCCACATGTTAAACGCTCCAAGTCGCCTTGTCATTTCTTCGGTAAGCGTGCGCGCTTCCATTCCGTCTGATCATCCTAATTCGTAACCAAGGTTTAGATCATGACTGCGGAACGTCAAAACATCAAAATAATACAACAGACGAACGTGATGCCTCCAGCGACCTTGACCTGTATTCCCTTGGACACCACCGCCGCCGGTGGTAATGTGCGCGGGAACAGGTGATGAGCCAGCAGCGATCAGCGAGCACGAGTGCACCGGGACTTCCCGTACGAGCGGCTGTGATTTGTTCAATCATCATTGCGACCGTCCCCGCTCCCCGCCGCGGGCCGTAATACGGTGACGGCACAGTTCCACCTGACGATTGACATATTTGTGCACCGTATACAAAAATTAACGAGCTATTGTCATCACACGTCATGCCATAAACAGTGGTGTCGAGAATTACAAACATTTTTTCCAATGACAATTTTACATGTTATTGAATATAATATGTAATACGCAACTGATATTAAAAAGATTTATTTTCAATTCGATTATATTAAGAATTTTTTAAATATGAATTAAATATATTAATTAGAAAGATATACATATAAAATCAATTTTATCGAAAAATATTGTTGTCGCGCCAGCGGGATTCGAACCTGGATCTCTTTCCTAACAGGGGAAGCAGTGACAATATTTTTAGCGACAATTTTCGAACCTACATGTTACCTTATTGATATTAATACATTTAATCGTTCCATTATTTGAAAGAGCCATCTACCTTATTTTTACAGAATCTCAAATACCTTTGAGTAATCTGATAGCAGACGCCAGAATTATCAATTCATTTTTATTAAATTTTGGACACATTAATACAACTTTATTATTATATTTTCGATAAAATTGTATAAATATTTTATATGTATATATTTCTAATTAATATATTTAAAATATCACAGACCGTCTGTTCTGAATAATTACAACTTCACAATAAGAATGTGTTCTCCTAATGATTATATTAAGTTTTATAATTTGAAATATTAGGTGTTGGGGAGTAATTATGCAATTTTAGGAATGGATTTACATCAAAGCAGGGGAGGTGGTAGCGTGAGAGGGTTCGTATGTTTAGCGCAGGGATTCAAAACTTAATAACGCATAAATATATAAATCATTGAAATTAAAAAAATTATAAAAATGTTACTTATTATTAAGATTATTTCATACATAATAACATTGTAGCCGTAAATAATTCGATAGCTAATCCTGGGTTTTCTATATGTAATGTTGAATACATCAATTCAATCTACGCAAATTCAAAATACACCAACCTTTGTGAACCTGGGCTGGTAGACGTCGATGGTCGCTCTCCTTGCAGTCTGGTGGTACTTAACTCTGCTGGCCAGCCTCCGAAAACTTTCTTACAACCGATAACCGTAAATATACAATACAAAATGTTTTTATATCACCGCCGTAAATAAGTCTGTCCGAATCGAAAAACTGTCTCTTTCCAGTAGCAGCTTCGCTTTTGTTTTTGTTTTTAAATCCACACAAATAGAATATTCAAAATTTTATACCGAAGTGTAAAAGCGCGTAAACAAATATATCGCCCCTAATTTAACAGCAATAAATACAGCAAAACGCCTTCCACGCCCCGTTCCGGGCCACCGCCTGAAAAGGTTGCTACACCTGTTGATGAAAGAGGCTACACCTTTTAAATGATGTAAATGCAGCTAGGTGTAACGTCCTTGAAAAGGTCTTTACACCTAGCTGTTGATGAAAGAGGCACCTTTTGAAATTATAATCGTGACAATAATAAAACTCAGATGTGTGTGTTTAATCTTAATTAATCACATTATTCTCTCAATTTAGCCACAGTAATTGGTCTTGGTTTGCATCGGAAAATGTGTGAAAGCGA
This sequence comes from Eubasilissa splendida, assembly GCA_031772225.1. Lineage (NCBI taxonomy): Eukaryota > Metazoa > Arthropoda > Insecta > Trichoptera > Phryganeidae > Eubasilissa > Eubasilissa splendida. The sequence continues at coordinate 29,086,910 of CM062857.1, forward strand.
AAACACAGGGCGCGGTGTCGCGTGCTTGCGGGACTCGGCACATCTGACCAAAGAATAGAACGGCCTGTAATAAGATAGCTGTAAAGAGATAACCGTATTTGTAATGTTTCTGTGTTTTTTAATTTGACATTTATCCCCTGCGGTCGTTTATATTTTTATTTAAAAAAAAAAAAAAAAGTAATAAATTAAATTTAACAATTAAAATCAATCAAATCGTTATAAATAAATAGTTACAAAAGTAAGTATATAATTTCAATTTTAGATTGTGCATAAATAATGCATGTCTGAATAAATTGATATAATTTATAAAAGTAATTTTGACTTTTTTATATTCGGAGGCTGAGAATTTTCACAATATTTTGAGTATGTCCAATTCTATGTAGAAAAAAAAAAGTCATAGATGGCGACAGCATAATTGGTAATAAATAAGTGAACGTTACATTGTGTAAAGTGATCACTCAAGCCAGCCGACGACAGGTCGTAAGCTCTGCAATGCCCGATACTTCTCATATAAAAATAATAGCTTCGTCTCTGTGCGACATCTTAATCTTAAGAATTTTCACTTTAAGATTTTTAAATTTTAACGCACGTTTTTAAAGTCACGCATTCGCATTGCGAAAATGCAGTTTTATGCACAACTACAAACGTGTATCCGCACTAGTCTGTTGGGATTAAATATGCCTTTATAAAAATAAAATAAAACGCGACCAATTGACCGTCCGTGACATGTCATCCAATAAACCCAAAGCTAGTTGGAATTAGGATCACGTACAAGCTGCATACGGTGTATTATCTTATTCGGACAGCCATCGGCCACGCCGCATCGACAGCGTAACGGACAAAATCTACAACGGATACATGACCACGCAAACACGCTAAATTAATGTACACATCGGTGTTTTTCAATATTTTTACTAAAGCGGATTGGTTATTCTAATGCTCGTCCGGTTATCGAACGTTACTATGTTTGTGACTAAATGTTTACCCGGGGGCTCGGAAACTAGTCGGTACGCCACTGCCTTTCACTTCGATCCGTGACGCGCACGGCTTCGTCTAACAACGTAGTTTGCGGCAATTCGGCGATAGAGTACGGGCGTAGAAACTGCGGGTATTATGTATCACGTGTGTATGAGCTACCAACAATGACCACATAATTTTATTTATTTAATTCTTAACATACTGCATACGTAAGCACTCCTATATATGCCCCTAATATAAACAAGATTAAAATCATTTCTTATGTTTTCTGGCATTTCATTAAACATCTTCATCGCACGATACATAATCGATTTCTGAGATTTGGCGTTCTTCCTTTACAACCGACTATACATACCCCCTCCTAAATTCCTACAGTTCACTATCCCTACAAAACAAATTACTCTTGTACAAAGCAATCATTCGTCCTATACTCATATACGCGAGCCCCATCACAGGTTCAAGTAACACTAACATTTTAGAATCCAAACAAAACTACATCCTTAGGAGAATCACAAATTCACTCTGGTTTGTCAGAAACACAATCATTAACAGATACTCAAACATACCCTCACTCATTCTAAATTAATTTCCATCCCAAACCCTTCCATAAACTCTCTCGGCCTATATGATCCCTCATCCGATCCCCACCATCTTCGTCCCATTTCACTTCTTTACCCTGTTCTTGATCCTATTGAACAAAATCAAACAAAAGAAGAACTAAGAAAATATAAAATTTAAAAAAAATTATTACATAAAAAAATTTTACTCATTTTTGCTACTACTTTATACAATTATATATAATGTTAAAATTACCTGATATTAAAAATAAAAACAATTTCACAATGTTCCCCGAATAGAGTCCCCTAAAAAATCTGACGCCATTGTTGTTACCTCATATGTCGAAGACAATTGGGCACAGCCCTTATCCCTCCCCCCTTTAAAAATCTAATCAGAGGCCTTATTCCTGAATGGCAGTCTCAGTATATTCCTTCCTCTTGTGCATCAATTTTTCTAATAAATTCCGCTGATATTTTATTATTGAGGATTTTATAAATAAATACCATTGTATCTGTAACATATCTGTTGATCGTTGTTACGAGTGCGAGTTTTACAAGGTTTAATGTTGTGTTATACGTAAAACTTAAGAAAATTTGGCGGCACACTAAGAAGACATCTGCGGCACACCAGTGTGCCGCCCGCACACCGTTTGGTAAACACTGGTGCGCATACTGGAGACACAGAACAATATTATCCGTGACCAATGACGCAACATAGCCGCAAAAGAAAAACGCTCACAAGTTGTTATGCAACGTTTGCGTCACACCTCGAGTTAAAAATGTAACGTAAATGTTTTAAGTATGTTTTTACATTAAGTATTATTGAAATTAAAGTACTTATACTTGAAAAAGCTGACAGTTTTATTAAGCCTCAAATTGGCGAAATGATTAAAATGGTAAAAACAAACACAATAAATAATTCTAATAAAATATCGCAAATAACGAGAAATAATAAATATCGTTAAGCGCAGTAAAATCAAATATTATATGTATAATAATGCGGGGAAATATTGCTAGAAATCGGGGCCCTGGAAGATGGATGAATAACCTAAGGCAATGGTTTGGCCAGTCTACTGTAGAGCTTTTCTGGACCGCAGTAAATAAAATGATGATTGCCAACGTCCGTTGAATTAATAGGGCACAAGAAGATGGAGAGAGTTGGCGATCCTTAGGAGAGACCTATATCAAACAGTGGAGAGACACATGCTAGTGATAACGTTGACACTTTGTGTGCGGGATTGTAACGTCATAATAATACCCGTTCGCGGTAACTAATGTATTTATTCTGAATGCTTCCATATAAGTTGTTTACAGATCATCGGTTCATTTATCTCTTTCACACGCTCGTCATCGTACCAGCATTCATGCGCTCACGCATTCGTCCCATAGATACATCTCACGTTGAGAAGAAAAAAAACTGTCCTGATTGCAAAAAATCGTGAAGCGGACCGATATCATAGTCCAGACGGAACGTCCTGAAGCTGGATAGAAGGCTATAACTATACACTGGAAGGGCATCAGAGGAAGGGAGAACTATAAAATGTTTAGACCGAGCGTGCAGTGGACACGTAAAACAAGTAAATTTTAAATAAACCTTGACACAATAGTCGCACGCAAGAGTCTCACTTATTCCAGCGAGAGAATGCACACACAAAAGTAAAAGGAACAAAACAAACACAATAGAGGAATGTCGCATTGTTTTGCAAAGGTTGCGAGAGGGCGCTGACTCAAAAGCTTGAACGAACGTGACACCGGTATAGTCTGGACGTTTCCTCTCGATTTGTAAATCTGAACATGAGAAAGCCAACAATGCAGCGCGCACGTCTAGAGCCGATAACACCTTTGATCTGCCGAGGTTCCATGACACGGTTCCATGATGCACCATACGCGCTCTGCCTGTCGCATTGCAAAACGTGAACCGCCGCCGCATTCGGAGCGAGAACGCGAGGCTCAAAGCTCGCCGGAGAAAGCAAACGTGTCATATGTGCGCTAACGAGATTTAGCGGAGGCCGCCGCCGTCGAGTGCGCAATGCAGTCAGCGTTGGAAGTTTCGTATAATATAACACACAACTGTATGGGACTGCGTACAGACCGGAAAAAAAAAACAGGAATGCTGAACGCACCGTGGTCAGTACACGCGGCGCAGATGCCATTTCCAAACTAAACAATTAAAAAAATATATTAAATATTAATTATAAAGATATACATATAAAATCAATTTTATCGAAAAATATTGTTGTTGCGCCACCGGGATTCGAACCTGGATCTCTTTCCTAACCGGGGAAGGTGCTTTATCCAACTAAGCTACAGCGACATTATTTTTAGCGACAATTTTCGACCCTATATGTTACCTTTTTGATATTAATACATTTAATCGTTCCATCATTCGACAGAGCCATCTACCTTATTTTTACAGGTTCGAATCCCGGTGGCGCAACAACAATATTTTTCGATAAAATTGATTTTACATGTATATCTTTCTAATTAATATATTTAATTCACATTTAAAATATCACAGACCGTATGTTCTGAATAATTACAACATCACAATAAGAATGTGTTCTCCTAAATAAAAAAATATATATCGGACGAAATATGCGGAGTTACTCGAGGTCTTGAAATCGGGTGTATATTGGAGTTTCGCTGTAGTGGGTGATCTCGAGCAGTAATAATTGTCTCCGCCGTCTACCTGACGTATTGTTATGATGAAAAAATGGTTTAAATTAGTAAATCATGCGATAATGTCGGTCATGCGCACCACCGTCTGTGACATTAGAGCCTGCGTCACGCCAGCCCGAGGCGACGCGTGAAAATAAACAAGAAATCTACATAACGATTGCAGCAAATTCAATTTTTCAAACCTTTCTCTGCGATCCGTGAAGTCTAGACAAAATTTACATAAACTTAAGAGTTGATCGGTGATATTTAGATTTCTTAAAACTATCGCTTCATGATTATAATACGACGATCTACAAGCGCAGTGTATCGATGTGGAAATTATCTCTCGCTAATATTCTATTATTACGTGAAAAATATTCCTTTTAATTAAAGTAACAGTACACAAACATCTTTATTTAAAACGTTATGGAGGTATAAATATATGTTCTGAATCAAAATGACGAACCGTCTCCACAGTCGGCCCATCATTTGTGTTCAAGTTACTTCACCATAGTTTGATAGTTATGAACGTGTGAGGTACGATGTAGTACACTACATTAATACAACGATGGTTTAGAATAGACATGAGTAGATCAAATTATAGCGAACGATCTCGACAGAATCGAGATCGGCAGTGATCGCGCAGCATCAATTGGCCAACATGATTGGCCATATGTCTTGCTGATGTTATTATAACACCGATGTGATCTGTGCCGTTGTCGCCAGATGCCGCCATATGTATATAAAGCTCATCAACGTGAAAAGGCTTGCGTTTCTCGGGAAAGCTTTTATGTGTCCGATACGATGGTGGAAGGTGTCAAGTGTCAAGACTCATTGCGTCTGCTTTCTGTAGTCTTCTGTCGCAGTGGTCTGTAAAGTAGTTGAGGAGGTATACTAAGACTTTATTTTCATTCCAAATATTTTAATGAAATGATGCGGAACATTTTGTCAAAGTCGAGAAGGTCTAAACTAAGTCATTGTTGCGTTCAATACATTACATTAATTATTATCTGATCCATGAAAAACGAATCAAGTGAGTAAAATTAGCACACTCGTGGTTAAATGAAAACATCGTGCGCATGTTCATTTGTGTCATGTGTACCGTTCACTGGGGAGGAAGAAAATGATAAAATTTTATCACATGTATTATTGACATTATAAAATTTCAAACTACTTTGTGTAAGTGGGTACCTAGGTATAATATTTATTTTTAATTAGCCATAAACAAAATGTGATAGCTGTATTATCATAGCATGCGTGTGCCAAATTTAATCACGAAAGATTGAATATTTATGGCACACTGCTCGTTTTTCTAAAGATAGGTTGCAAATTTTTCGAAATGCAAAAAAGTTCAAATAACTTCTAATTAAACTACTGTCTCTCGGACACCCTGTATATCGGCGATTGTTATGCGTACTAAATATTTTATTTCATTTTAGTCAACTATAACGGCAGAAGTGAAATTGTCAGATATCGATTGTCGCTAAAAAATAATATTTGCAACATGCTACGGGCGTCGAATCTGGGAAAATTAAATATCACTTTATTATTAAAAAGCACCGCTGAAATATCGGCTATATTGGGAGTTTTAGATTTATTAGCCGAAAACAGAAAAGTGTTGAACTGAAATTACTTTTGTATTTAACCAATAATTGTTACCTAATGCCCCGATTGGATAGATGTTCTGAAACTACAGGGTGAATATTATGTTCCAGGCCTATATTGTTTGGCAGACATTAGTCAGTTCGCATTCGGTAGTCGTAGAGAGAAGTTGATTACAATTTATAATGAAGCATCTAACGCCCCAACAACATGTTGAAGTCATTAAAACATCTAAATAATAATGGCTAATGCGACACACGTTAAAAACTTCTCGATTGGGTCTTGCAACACGTGCGGTTTCAACAGAACGGCTCCCGACTATTTTTTATGGGGATACTTGAAAAGAAAGGTCTACTACGCCAATAAGCCGACAATAATTCCGATGCTGCAGGACAATATTCGCAATTAAATGGCTGAAATAACACGCCAAGCGTGCGTCAGAATGTTATGAAAAATATGGTTAAAGGAGCACGCACTTGTGCCGCTTCCAGAGGCGGCCACTCGGCCAATATATTCCATTCATAATTGTAATAAGCCAAATAGTCGACGAATAAAAACCAAATAACAAATTGTGTTTCATTTCCTAGTAATTCATAAACAACATCGGCCTGGAACATAATATTCACCCTGTACTTGATATAATTTTAAACAAATTCGACAAGCGTTACTGTCGGAATCGTCAATGATGTTTACTGCGGAAAGTGACAATAGCGCCCATTCATCGATAAATATTTTAATACAATTTTCATGTGACATATATTTACGTCACTATTCGTAAAAAAATAATACAATATTATATAAATTTGTATCAAAAGTAGGCTGTTAATGGTGTTGTATTTGGATTTTATGTGTATGTCTTTCTGATTAATACATTTAATTTGTATTAAAAATATCACAGACCTATCTTTTGAAAAATTGCAACTTTACAATAAATGTTCTTCTTAAAAATAAAAATAATTTTTCACAACAATTAAACTTATTGTTGATTTTATAAAGCGGTTTTCTATCAAGAATATTATACACAGTTAGGTAAATGTACTAAAAAGAGGTTTTATAAATATGAAAGCCTCGCTAACATTGCGACCAGTCAAGTGACTTTCTCTCACACAATACACTGAGTCTGCCTGCATAATATAAATGCAATTTAATACTGTCTCTGTTGCTAACGTCCATCGCCTTCACAACCGACAACACAGCCGACGGTTCCTGTACGCAACCGGCAAATACCTGGGTGCAAAACATAAGCTCTAATCAGCCACATAATCTCGCCGACACCGACCAGACACTTACACCTGCACTCGCACCAGCCATATTAATAAACACTGCGACACTCATCCACATGCGTGACACTCGGAATAGAGATAGGGCCTTCAGTCACGCCATGTACAAAACCTTTAAATTCGACTTGCATCCGAGTGACTCGACAATTCAGATCACACATTTCGACTCGTATCACGAGATAACCATCGCCTCTACAAATCTGTATATCAATTAGAATTAAACGTACATAAACTGTAAGTAGCCTTTATTATCCAGCCTGCTGTAGTCATATCCACACACACGCTACGCGATACCATAATCAAACTAACACGTGAGTGCTGGCAGAAATTAGGCCCCAGCCTCCACTCTGCACTCTGTTCCCCGAACACTAAGGACCTATCAACATACCTAAGACACTGACGTACCCTGGATGGACCGGAACCCCCAACCATCCAGGATAGGGGATATAACAAACGAGTGAATATGATCTCACGATGAGCTGGACGATTGTGTCGCCCATCCAGCCCGCAAAATAAACAAAGAGGAGACGTGACCAAGAGTATGAAGCAATCAGAAAGTTATTTCGCTAATTGTCACGTGGGCCGGCCGACATTGCTCGCACGCAGTGGCGTAACCAAAAAAAATTGGGCCTCAGTGCAAAATTAAATGGCCCCCATAAAATATAATAATAAAAATATTATGTTTTCGTAGAAAACAATTAGTTTGTGGTTTGACATATTTGATTAAAACAACGAATTTTATTAAGCGCCAACCGGTTTCACTTAGCTCAAGCTTCGTCAGGGCGCATTTAAAACATAACAATAAATACAAAAATAGTGCAAAATATATACATAAAGAGGGAGACAATAGACAGAACATCAAGGCAGGGTAAAGTACAATGTTCCTAAAAGTACAACTTTCTCCTTTCTCCATTCATATCTCTATAATTATACATACACGCATGCATATACAATTTGTAAATAATTATTAATAAGTTAGCGTGGTTTAATTATGAAGGGAAGCAATTTATCGTTGAAAATGTCCAAATTATTAGAGAAATTTAAGATTTTATATTTTGACATAGAACGGGTCATGAAATGAGTTTATAAATAGTTAAGAGTTATGCCAAAATTTGGATAAAATAAATTATTTGTACGCGTTGGGTGTGTGGGATAGGATTAACCAAATCGTTTAAAATTTATAAAGGTAGCATAAATCTTGTCCGTTTCTTCTATTCAAAAGAGAAGGAATTGTGGTGACATTCGCTTTCTGAATATGATTTAATGTCTAAACGAGAATGTGAATTTAATATATTGAAAAATTTATGTTGAACATTTTCAGAACGTCGGTCGCCGTGGGGGTCTACTAAACTACCTGAAAAAATTAAAAACTTGCTACGCGTTACAGCGTTTGGACATTAACATATACATTGATAATATTCTCACGACACTCTGGCCAATGTTATAAAAATGGTCAAAGTCTAAAGTTTTATGTTTGCCGACGATACATAAATTCACCTTATATGACGAGAACTGTGCCAAAACCATACAACACACAACACACTAAATGATCTGACCAACATCCTTAAATGGACTGATGACAACGGAATACTTATAATAAAGAAAACTAAATATTTACAAATCCACAAGCTGAAGCAAAAAAAATAAATTAAAATTAATCTCGTCAGATATGATTACGAATGCGTAAATAAATTGTAAATGTGACAAAATTGAAAAAGTGGAGCAATATAAATATTTAGATTTATTAGTTGATGAATTTTTTTTTTACTTTTAAAATTAGCAATATTAACTTTGTGGTTAAAATTCATATTTTTATTTATTATCTTTGTTTTATTAACCACTAAATTGAGTTTATAATTATTTTATTTTTTAAAATAGATTCTTGAAAAGAAACAATAATATATGTTTCAGTTAGTTATGACATCCTGAAGAAGAAAATTGTATTTTTCGAAACCGGTAGATGTATTTAAACTCAATTGAGTGGTTAATAAAACAAAGATAATAAATAAAAAAATGAATTTTTTTTTTAACTATCAACAGAAATATGTTTTTATTAAAAAAATATTTGATTCCATGAATCGGCTACATGACTTGTACAGCATTTAATTTGTTTATGCTCATAAATACGTGCTCTCATTCAGAATACACGTGAACAAAATTGTATATATTAATGTTATACCTAATGACGTTAATATTTGGCTATTTGTATTGCGTTCGTACCGTTTGTCATTCATATAATTTGGATGCGATTTCACCGCTGTTCGTCCACTGAAGTGTACATTTATAATAATAAGCATAAATTATCAGGCGGCTTTGAAAAAATATCACAAAAATCGTCAAACAACGGAGCACGCCAACAGACACACAGATCAATCATTGACGAGCAGCGAGGTTTCTAATTAATTAAGCCTCGCTGTCGTAATTTCTCCCCGACCACGTGTCACACCGTCGACATTGACCCCTTCGGTCATCTCGCAGCGCGCAGCGTCCCCGCCACTTTCATCTTTCGCCCGGTGAGGATTAATGGCATCTCCGTACTGACACCATCTCTCGCGCTGACGGATGATTTGCATGTTAAGAAGACGTATGTAATTTCGTACAAGAAAAAGTGATTACCAGTGACATTACCTTACCACGGTGAATACATATTTTATTCAGCACACATAAACATTTTTAAGAAATTCACAAGACTAATATTAAAATATGTACTTTCATGTAAAAAAAAGTTAGTTGTGAATTCAGCGAGTACCTACTTAAACAATGTTTGAGACATATATTGCCATATAACATACATTAATTACTTTGAACGGAATAATGCTCCCTCCCGGCCTCGCTCATTGGATCAGTTCGGCGATAGCTGTTATCAATTTCGGAGACTTCGGAGTCTATATTGGTGTTTTGGAACCTTAGACGAGATATTGGGTGTGATAATCAGGCCTATTCTCAAAATTGCAATATTGAAATGAAGGTGATTGTTACACCAACCCTCAAAAATAGACAGATAGTTTTGACAGATTATGGTACGTTTATCTCCCTCACTCCCTCGCTCTCTCTCCCTCTCTCTCATTCAAATATAACACTATTTTTGAGGGTTGGTGTAACAATCACCTTCATTTCAATATTGCAATTTTGAGAATAGACCTGAATACTATATACAGTCCACTTTCAGAGGTGCTTAGAAGAACCAGGAAATGGGCGGAGTGTCTTTTTTCCTCCCATGTCCAGTATATTATTTTGGTACTTAAAATTGAGTAACCACCAAACAAAATACAATGTTTTCTAACGAATTAAGTCACTGCAATAAAACTGAACTGTACACATAAAACATACACACGATGATATTACTAATGATAGTATATTTTTAATGTTGGGTAATTCTCGGATTTGCGTTATAATTGTAATTGAAATATTAGTTTTGTGCGACCTTTTCGGGACTTTCCCTAGTTTAAAGATAAATTACACGCGAGTGTGTCAAGTGTCACAGCTATCTCCGCTGATGATGCTCGGGCATTGAGATGCGTCACCATTTATGATATATTTACTCTAGAAGCGTACATAGTAGTGTACACGCGATCCATTCAATTATATAAAACCATTGTGTAATTCTATTTCAAGACTATTCTATGCCGAAGACAGGGCCAGGTTCATATCGACTTAAGACGATGTTGAATTGTTCGTTTGTGTCTGTGGAGGACCTGAACGCGCCTCAGGCTCTCAATTATCTTACTCGGGGAGGCGGGAAGAAACATGCGACATGCGGGGAACAAACAACCCTACTATTTTCTTATTTAATTTTCAAATTCGGTTCGGTATTTATGACAGGTCCAAGGATCGCCGTGCGCGAACTTGGATGCTACTTTATGTTTATTATACATATATGCCCCCCCCCCCCCTCCGTCATCTCTTACCACAGAGCACGATTTTTATGTGAGTGTTGTCTATGACTTTGAGTGTGAACGTCCTGCTATATGCTCGTTAAACTGATCTGTTATTGTACAGCTACTATTACTTTTGTTAAACCACGCAGTACATTCACGCTATTTATTGTACGCCGATGATGCAGTACTAATGACGAATAATGAACAAGAACTGCACAGTCTAGTGAGTAGAATGTACGATGTATGCAAGGAAAGCGACCTTATTACGAATGTCAACAAGTGGAAAGTGATGGTATTCGAGAAGGAGGAAAGCGAGACACCGCGCTAAATACTTGGAGGTAATGAATGTTTGGAACAAGTAGATGAGTTTGTGTATTTGGGAAGTATGTTTGATAGAAACGAAAATGCTGAAAAAGATATCGAAAGGAGGGTGACTGCAGGGAATAAAGTGAACGGCGCTTTGAATGGAATCATAGCTAATGGGAACATGTCAACCGAGGCTCACGATCGAGTCCTGGTACCGACATTAATGTATGGAAGTGAGACCTGGAGCTGGCAGAAGAGGAACGAAAGTAGACTGAATGCAGTGCATTTAGGCGTATATGTGGCAGATCCATTTATGACAGAGTAAAGAATGAAGAAATAAGGAAAGAATGTAAAGCTGTATGTTTGCTCATATGGAACGGATGAATGAGGTGAGAATAGTAAGAAAGATATATGACGCAAGTGTTGATGGCACCAGAAATAGAGGACGTGGCACAACCAGGTAAACCAGATTCTGGAAAATGGTCCTGTTAGAAGCCACAATAATCGTATAAATGTGGATGAAGCGAGAATTGTGTCTAAGGACAGAAGAGTGTGGCGCTCTATTATATCTGCCTACCTCCTCGGGGAAACGGCGTGATGGTAAGTTAGTTAGTTATATACAATACTTATTTAGGGAGCGCTTTTTTACATTCTGCATTGGGGCCCAATTTTTGAAGTTACGCCACTGCTTGTATACAGTGAATTTGGCACATTATGCTTCTTCTTCATTTACATTATAATTAATACAAATTATCAATCGGTATACGGATTTTTTCTGCACATCTTTCTCAAATTTATTAATTTAATAAGTATTAAAAAATCGCAGAACTATGTTCTGAAATTGCAACTACATGACAACAATGTATTATAATTATAAATTATAGTTTGTCTTACTTTAAGCGTGAAAGTTTTCTTGTTGAAAACGTTGCTTTAATAATTAAAAATAAAAATGCAAATAGGACATTCATACTTTAAACACACATATATTAAATTAATTATCAGTATTTATGGCATTGGCTCCAATGAGGATAGGAAACGCGACATATCGTACAAAGACTAATATTAGCTCAGCAGCGGAGATAACGCCGAGGGGATACCCCCCACACACGACTCGAACGAACACTACAAATAATAATATTACATCTGTGATTGCGCTAATTGTCAACATCTTAACCCTTCCCATACCGTGCAGCAACGCAGGTCAACCGCTCTAATTAAACCTGTAATATTTCGGTAAATACATATTGTATTTAAATTAAAAGAAAATATAAGGAAGTGTGTAAGGCGAATCCTATAAAAATAATTATGTTTCATTTCGATTCATTGTAAAATTAATACGTTGACAAAAATACAATTTGTGTGAAGACACAAAGAAATCACATATTAATTTCACAAACAATCGAATACAATGATGGTGTCTATTTCTCACTAATTGAAGAAAGATAGATAAAAAGGAAGGTTGTATTATATCATATAACCTCCTATACAGGACTTGATGAATGCTCCGAAATATAATATTATACATGTTTAATGCTTAATATTTATATTAAATGTATGGCATTAACCATTTTTTAAAAGGCAAATAACTCTAATTTCTTACGGTAACACGAGTTGACAGCATGGCAGAATACGAGTATTTTATATCACGGTATGGTAAAGGTTAATACCGCTTAATCCGCCAGTATAACCTTCGGTGTTGTGATCACAAAGGGGTGCAGCTCTGTGAAGCAGTTTTATATTTTTAAAATTTAATTTTAATATATATTATTTATAACATTGTTTTTAACCACTTTATGACTTAAATTTAAAACATCAACCGGTTTTCATCAGGATGTCAAATAAACTGACGAAAACTATAATGTCAAATTGTTCTAAAATTATTTAACTGTTCAAAGGTTTTTGGTGAAACTTTGTGGAATTCCATGATTATTTTGTAAATTGAGTTAAAACACTATTTTATTCTTACGTCTTCCCATTATCAACATTGGTGTATTCAATTTTAGTTGAACTATGATATTGATAATGGGAAGATGTTCCCGAAAACGTTATATCGTTTAACACAATGAAAAGTGTAGTGGAATAAAACAGAGTTTTGACTCAATTTACAAAATATATTATTTATAAAATAAATTTAGTATATAGCTAATTTAAAATGTTACGATTGTGAAAGATGTGGAAATTGACTTGTGGTTATTTATAATATTTTACACGGTTTACTTATTTTTAACGATTCTAAATTGTTCAATTTAAAACCAACATTGTTTGTAAGTAGAATAGATCGACAATCACAAATTTTCTAATAAATGATTGGAAAATTCTGAAAAACTATTAGTATTTCAACATCTGAAATGCTCCTTGACTCTTGTTAAAATTTCGACCCGTTTAGCCAATATAGAAAGTACAATCTATACAGCTGAGTTTATAAACATCGGAAATATTACATTTATCATCATTGTTATAAATAATTAATATTATAATGAATAAAAAGCACAATGTAAAGCTGGTGCAATAAATATTTAAAATTTCTTCCTAAAAATGTTCAAAATGGTATAGGTATTCTTAGATATTTAGTAAAATGATACACCCCCAACTAATAAAGTAACGAATAGGTGTCGTCATATGGCACCCGAAAAACGAATAAAAATCATTATGGCAAAATTTGTTAAAGGCACTTATTACACTGCTAGATAACAGGCTGTAAGGTCCGTGTCCACGATGTTCTCACAATGAGACTTTGATCTCTGAGAGTCAGTAGAGGTATTGATATGTATATAAAAATTCATGAATCGCGAACTAGAGTCGGATATCCGAGAGAAATCTCACACCGCGCTCAACTCCGCACTCTCCTTTACACGAGTTTCGAGGTAAGCCTCATTCGTGACAAAACAACAACAAAGTTCTAGAAGAATTTAACTCGGAGTCAGAGACTGCCGGGACCATTGTGTATTATATCCTCTTTTTCCGTAAAAATTTCACAAAGCTTATATAAAGTCAGGTAGCACTTGTGACGCCGGAACGGTAAATATGCTTGAGTGGGTATAGCGCAAAGCGTGATTTTCCAAATTGTACGACAAAAATATTTTTTTTAATATCGCTCGTAGATAACATGTCAGTCAATAATATGGTTAACGCTCTGCTCTATCTACAGTTCAGCACATCGCCCTCGAGAATTCCACACACCAAAGAATTGTAATTTTCAACGTTGAATGACGTTTTCGCGCAAACTTTTATTATAATTTAATATTTTTAAAATTGGCAAAATTAACTTTGTGGTTAAATTAAAATAATGGATTTTAATTTAACCACAAAGTTACCACTCTGTTTTATTAACCACTTATTGAATTAAAATACATCTATCGGTTTCGAAAAATATCATTTTCATCTTCAAATCTATGTATCTAAACACCTACCACGAAACATTAGACCGGCATTTAATACAAATAATAATATAGGAAATTTACTCATAAATTCTAAAGACACAGATGATAAATTTAACAATTCTTGTTAGGAGAACACATTCTTATTGTGAAGTTGTAAGTATTAAGAACATAGGTCTGTGATATTTTAAATATGAATTAAATATATTAATTAGAAAATAATGGAACGATTAAATGTATTAATATCAAAAAGGTAACATATAGGTTCGAATATTGTCGCTGTAGCATAGTTGGATAATGCACCTTCCCCAGTTAGGAAAGAGATCCAGGTTCGAATCCCGGTGGCGCAACAACTATATTTTTCGATAAAATTGATTTTATATGTATATCTTTCTAATTAATATATTTAATTCATATTTAACAATTCTTATGTCTATAAACTTAGTTGTAAGGATTGTGTTGCATTTTATATTGGTAAAACGGTGATAAATTTTAATTTAATAATAGTAAAGAAGCATTTGAGATGTTTGATCAATAGTGAGTTTTCAGAATTTTCTAATCATTTGATAGAAAATGGTCATGGTTTTGATAAAAAATTGTGATTGTCAATTTTGCACATAAACGGTGTTGGTCATAAATTATATAATTTAGAATCGCTGGAGATAAATAAAGCGTGTAAAACTAATCAAAAAAATTATAAGCAACCAACTAAATTTAACCACAAGTTTTATACAATTTTTTTTTCCTAAAAATTATTGTAGTAATTTTGTATCTCATCGAGTAACAATTTAAGTTAGGTAGTAAATTTATTTTTTATAAATATATTCTGTTAAAGAAACAATATAACACATGTTTTTGATTAGTTAATGACATACCGAAGAAGAAAATGATATTTTTCGAAACCGGTAGATGTATTTTAATTCAACAAGTGGTTAATAAAATAAAGTTATAATAAATTAAAATAATGATTATTATTTCGTTTCGAGACAGCATCCGAGATAGCGATTATGCCTCGATGAGATTCTTAGAGAAAAATCTCGGCTTTCATAACCCGCCGTGTACTCAAGAGATTCAAGCACCGTCACTGGTCGCCAAAATAGGGTTTAACATATTTTTTGGGTAATGTTTTTCTCATTACCTCCCTTAAGCGCACAAATAACAGCATCGGTTCTTAAAATGGTACACTGTGATCGAAATTCAGAGAGAACATTTATTGCAGACCAATTTTTGTAGTTACACCACTGGTCTGCATTCTGCGGGAAAACTACACATCAACAATTTGCTTAACCATTACTCTAATTAGGTAATATCTCTGTAAATATACTAAATACAAAGTTCATATTTCAGATATTCCTTCGTAGTATATTTATGTATTGGATAAAATAATTACAATATATAAGTATTTACCAAATGCAACAATAAAACATGTTTTTTTCGAAGAACCTGACGTGAATTTGTCAATACGTATGTGTATATGTGCCGAGAGGTGCGAAAAATTCAGTGCGCGGGGTGCCGGATGCCAATCGTCACTCTAGTAGCGGAGCGTGTGCTGGCCGAGTTAGACGTGTCTTATGCGTCTTTATGCTTTCGTTAGTGATGGCACTTTTACACAATAATTGATCTATACATCAACTATTATGTACACTGAGTTTACAGCACCGGAACGCGCATTTTTATTTTAGCATCGTAAGGGAAAGGTTAAGGTGAATTTTTCCATTTTTGGTCATCTTACGAGAAAAGAAGATCACCCACCGGTTGGAGTGACAAAGTGGAAAAATCAACAAGCATTCCTCAGGTATGAAGAAGAAGGAATATGTATAATGAAAGGGGATGATTCTCAGTCTTGTGGGACTGACGAGGAAGAATAACGTATCAATATAATGACGTCATATTATATTGACAGATGAAGTGGGCGGGAAGATGGTAGGCACTCTAAAATAATTGGACAGACATCTCGTATCACGTGTGTGATGGATCATTCGGGTTAGCCAATTAATAATATCACTAATAAACGTGTGTACAATGGATGGTATGACGTCGTGTGACAATGGACACAAAATATATATTTTAACCAATTCATTTATACCATCCAACAGGGTAGATTATCATTTTCAACATTAAAAAAATAATATTTCGTTCGACACTTTTTATGAAACCACGAAATTTATTGTACGTCAACCGGTTTCGATTATCTCAAGCTTCATCAGGATGCATTAACTGACCATAAAAACAAAAAGAGTGCACTTATATATACATAAAGAGGGAGAAAGAATATAAAATTACATGTGAAACAGAGAGACATAATATACATATACAATATCCTCCATAAAAACGGGTTTGGCCTCCGGTTGGACAATTTAGAAGCCCTCGAAATAAAAAAAGGCAATAAATAGTAGTGCGCCAATTAATAATCAAATTAATTTATCCATTAGCCCCATATTAGGTATTTTTCCTTTAAAATCAATTTAATATACATTAACACTGTATTTCCCCCTCCCTTAATGTTCCGTCTATCTGTATAGGTATTCTGTCACTCTCTTTCGTATATAATTATATATTATGTCTCCCTTCATGTTCTATTTAGCAATATATGTATTCTGCCTCCCTTTTTCACATGCAATTTTATATTCCATCATCCCGTTTATGTGAATAAATAAGTGCATTCTTTTTGTATTTATGATCAGTTTAATGAACGTCCTGATGAAGCTATAGATAAGCGAAACCGGTTGACGTATAATAAATTTCGTGGTTTCAATAAAGTTATTGTTATTTTATTTAAAAAAATATATAAATAAAACGAAAAAAAATCGAGCACGCATTATTCATGGTCTCGTAAATTTCTATTGTGTACAAGTTCACAAGGAAGTAAAGAAGGAAATACATTATATTACACTCATTTTTGACATTTATATTTGTTAAAAAAAGTACTAGGCATGTGTATGATGCATATTTTTTTATTCTAATTTTTAGATACGTACCGTGCAGGTGGTTCTGAATTATTTTCCCTACCGGTACGTGAATGGACGTATTTAAATTTTTTAAACACGCGAATGTTGCTGTCGCTCTTCGAACATAGGAATTTCTAAAGAGTGTCAAAACGCAAGATTGACGTTTGTGGGTTCCGTCATCGCCATGGTGACGACATTCTTTGGACACTTATTTTTCTGATATTATCGTACTGAATTTTTAGGGGGTGAAAGGAGGGGTATAGCTTCAGATATTTACACATCAAAGTATCTTGATGTTTAGCAATAATATTATTTCATTTTCTTATTTTTCAACAGTCTTGCCAGCCCTTTGTTCTCTTTCCACGGAACGACGTTATTCGCCTGTTTGAATTTCGTCTTGCTTTTCTCCTCCCACACGTCAATATTGACAATGCAGTGACTTTTATCACACGAGATTTGTTTCACCATGCGACTTTAGAAATATAAATAAACAGCAAAAAACTCAAATCCGCGTACGCGACGATTCGATGTGACAGCGAGACTCGACACGTGCGCACAAATGTCGCCCAGATACGACAATTTATTCCGACACGGTGTTCAATTACAAACATTATGTTTTTAATGGTGTTGGGGAGATTCAAATTCGCTTAACTGACTTGAGTTGAACTATTTACATAATCTCTGAGTCTCTCGAATCCAACACATCATCCGTAGACACGCGGCCGTAAGAGAGAAGCGCAAGCGTAGAAAATATGAATTAATTTATGTCAATTGTGCCTTAAAGCGAGGAGGTACGCCCGTGCACACATGGCGCGTACAAAGTTTTTCAATCTCGTGCTTAATAATACAAATTGGAAAATTAACATTCACAACGTCCTTGGCGTCTCGCTGGCTGGCGCTCTGAACAACAACACCGCGCGAGATGAGAATGCGCGTCTAAAGCACATAACCCGTACGCCGATATGCAGTAAACATCTTAAAACTGATTACGGAAACTCCGGCTCATAAACCAGTTACGAGGAAGCGGTGAAACCGTTCACTTTTCAGATATTCTGCGATCTTATTAACCCGTACTAAACCATGCAGTGACACCGGTCTACCGCTCTAATTAAACCTGTAATATTTCGGTAAATACACGCAACGTGCAATTCATATTTTAGTTAAATTGAAAGATAATATTTACTTCTTCAATATTTGCAAAATTACTTTGTGACCTCATTTTATATTAATAATTATACAAAACACTTTATTCTATTATTCTACATGTTTCGATACCTATGGTATCTTCTTCAGGAAACAATGTATATTGAAATTAAAAATAAAACTATAAAATGGTGAATAAGTAAGAACTAATATGAAAACAAATTTAAAACGATTTGGTTACTTAAAATATTAAGCTCGCTATTAACACTTTTTCTTATTTATAAAATTTCAAATTTATCTAACCATAAACCTCTAGTATTCGTATGTATAATTTCTAAACCCTTATTAATATCAAAGGAATGGAGTGATTGGAAAATTCTGAATAGTTTTGTTATTAAGACATCTCAAATGCTCCTTAATTCTAATATCAAAATATTTACACTTAGAAAGGACTAGTGAAAAGTAAAGTATGTAAGGCGAATTCTACTTTATTATCTTTCAATTCAACCCGTTGTAAAATTAATACATTGACAAAAATACAATTTGTAACAAGACAGAAAGAAATCACATATTAATTTCACAGTGAAAAGAATAACAAACATACAAATATAATGGTGTCTCTTTCTCACTAATTAAAGAAATATAAAAAGGAAGGTTGTATTATATAATGCAACCTATTATACAGGACTTGATGAATGCTTAGAATTATAATATTATATATGTTTAATGCTTAATATTTACAGTAAATTTATGGCGTTAACCATTTTTTTCAAAACCATTTCGAAGGTTAATAGAACTCTAATTTCTTACGGTAACACGAGTTGACAGCATGGCTGCGTACGAGTATTTTATATCACGGTATGGTAAAGGTTAACAGGTAATGTAATTAAATAATAAAATATTTTAGATTTAAACCACTTTATTATGCATATACATAGTATAAACTAACCTAAGTACAGATATTTAAATAGGAGATTAAGAAGACAGAGAAACATCATATCAGAGTGGGACAGAGTATCTGGACAGGTAGGGGGTGGGAGAGAAGGGTAGGGATTACATGGGAACAATTTTAATATCGGACTATTGGAATTCAGTTTGTGAATTCTATTTGTGAATTCAGTACCTACATCGGATATTGTCCTGAAGTAGGTCGGGTCCAACTGAATCTAGTTGACTTTAGTATATGTACATAATAAAGTGGTTTAAAACTAAAACGTTATTTTATTTCATCATAATGTCGAGCCACAACGTGTTCGCTTTCTTTGAAAATCTAACATATGTATATAAGACAAGAGATTCGAAAATTTTCACCGAATCACTTTAGAAAATAACGAATCTATTGATACTACAAAATAATTAATAACAAATCAGACATACCCTTAATACAATACTTTCACAAACAGACAAAACAATTCTGTCCGATCAACGAGATCTCCATCCCAATTTTACATATTTTCCTTTCTTCTTACCTCCTTCATGTCTCTATTGACATATATTAGCTATTTATTTTAAATAAACTTAAATATTAGTGTTAAGACTGTATAAATAATAAAGCAAAACAGAAGTAGTGTGAGGCTCTATCGCCTCCACAACCCGAACGCACCTTGCAAATACTTCAACAAGAACACAAAAACAGACAACAATACAACGCGCCTGCAGCCGCCCAGGCAGCCGGTCTTAGCGCCCCACTTCTCTCGGAACATTTACTACTTACTAGTAGGCCTAAGCTGTCGCTGCTGCATCGCGGCCAATAATGGCCGCCGTGCGGCCATTGGTGACCGCTGCGCGATCAGGATCTCAAAAGAATCTATAGTTCAATGATAAAGCTTTCCCCAAAACAAACCATACGTAAATAAAATCTCGATGTAATTAAAATTATTCCATCTTTGTAAGTAGCACTGTTAGCCGTCAAAACGAACAAAAGTGACATCTAGATGATGATATAAGAATCACCGATAGATAATAAACACAAAAATGTTATTTTATCAGTATAATGTGCATTATATTATCAAAACCAATAATAACATAACATCTCGCAGTGCTTCGACATTGCGACTAAAAAGATCGATATTACCATAGACAGCATAGATAAGAAAAGATGACTGATGGTCAATATACGTGCCAAATGTATGTTTCTCACTCGTAATAAAGACAATGTACACGTAATTTGTTAATATAATGCCGAAAATTCTTCTAATAACTTGGACATTTTCAACGATAAATTGCTTCCCTTTAAAATTAAACTACGTCAAGTTTCTAATAGCTATTAAAATAAATTGTATATATTTCATCCCATTTTCCTCCCCTCCTTACCCTTTCCACTTTGTTTCACTTCAGTTTTAAAACACTATTTTGTTTCTTTTTTCAGTGTTTTTTTAAAAATTCATACTATATTTTTAGTTTACTATGTTTATTTGTTAGTCTTTTTGTTTATCAGTTTGTTTGAGTACACTAATTTTTTGTTTATTATGTACTAGTTATTTAATTCTGAAGAAACTTATTTTTACATATTATGTTATTATTAGTTATTATTGTTACACTGTTTATTTCTCTAATAATAAAAAAAAATAAAAAAAAGAGAAAACATTTAAGTAATCTTAACCTAGAGATATTAAAAACACGTTCGACATTTTCGCTACTATGGCGAAAATATTTTTTTTTACTGACAAGTGACACTACAGTCCAAGACATCCAATACTCCAAAACTCGCATTATATTTCAAACGAACAGTTAAACGCTCGGTGTAAATTTATTTGGGGCGCACTCGGACCCTCGCACATGACACATTATGCAATACAATATTCCATTCCCTAAATTATAAATCAAAATATTAAATTCACAAAAACTTATAAGAAAATTTGATACTACAAGGGAATAGAAATAGAGCAAGTGAGAAGCGCCAAATTACAATGGATTTTAAAATAAATTTTTGTAAAGGTGAGACGTAATTTTACATGGGTAGCCCCGCTGACTAAACATGGTTTATGTTACAAAAAAAAAAAAAAACGGATATTCTAAATTTTAATTAATTAAGAATGGTTTAAGATCCTACGTAGATAAAAGACCAAAACTTAAAAAGAGAAAAGTTTTACCATTAATTCGAGTTAAGTTGGGTCGGGGGCGGTCGGTGGAAGGGGGGCAGGGCAGCGGGGGCGTAGAGGATCCATCCATCATTCTTAATTACCAACATTCTAAAGATGTTCTTGTAACAAATTCACGGTCAAACGTTCGAAAATTTTGTCGATACTATTTATGTGTCCAGGGTTCTTGTGCGACTTGATTAACTTATTGACAAATAATATATAAAATCAATAGTTACCTTTTAGGATGCATCACACTCTCCCGTTCTTCTAGAATAACCTGGAAAAAAATAAAAACAAAAACGTTATTAAAAAATATTTTATCAAATTAAACCATATCTATCTTCTGATGGTATAAAGGGGATGATTATGATTATCAGTATCCTGGAAGAAAAATAAAGGACCGCGGCCAGTGGCGTAGCAAACCGTATACAACGTTTTAATTCTACGTTTAATTGAAAATAATTAGTACAATATTTTTTTCTAATGCTTATTTATATTTTTACATACCTCCAAAATTTTTGTTGGCTACTACGGATGCCTTGAAACTGGTTTATATAAATGAACGTTCAAAGTACCTACTACTGGACTATTAAAAACACCTGCTCATTCATTCATTCTTTTAAACCTTAGCTCCGAAACTGTACAACACACACAGTACCAACTGGATATCGTTCAACTCCAAGGTTACACAAATATGGAGCCAATATATGATCCAATCGGGTAGAGAGCAATCAGAAGCATGGCTATCCAACATTCTAACATAATCACTATACAGTGCCCACACTAATAATTCACTAGTTCTACAACACTCCCACATTTTTATTAAAAAAGTTTTTTTTTTTATCTGTCGAATTTTTATCTTAAATAACACGAAAAAAACTGGCTACTTTAACACAGACTTCAGTCTAGCATAGTAGCCAGGACAACGCTGTACATATCAGCGGCGGTGTCTACTCCATCCCGCATAAACTACGAGTATTTAATTGCAATATAATTATATCTTATGTTTATCATGTTATATTATAATATATTCACCAATTTTACAACAAAAATATGTATGTCAATAGAGTCTAAATAAATTTAAAAAAATATATAAATAAATATGCTATATTTATTCAGGAATTCCGGGCCCCCAGGGATCCGGGCCCCTGGACCTTTGCTCAGGCTGTCCGGCAATAGCTACGCCACTGACCAAAAACTTATACAATGCTTTGGTGTCATTTCTCCGAGCGGCTGTGAAAAAAGGTTACGACAGTACGACGTCTGAAACGTGAGTATGTCACTGGCCGCAAGAATCAAGTAGGTTTCGTCAGTGTGAAAATATCGTGTTTTTTTTACATTTTTTCTAGGATAATATTAACGAAATTATACATTGACACGATATCTCCCACAGTTTTCGGCAGATTTAGATAAAACCTTTCTAAAAAAAACTGACGAAAAAGTCCAATAGCCAGATATTGATACATTAAAGATTTCCAATAGCATCAATTTACCTTTGTGTATATATATATATACTAGGTGAAACACACCTAGTGCGCAATATTTTAGTTGTTATATATAGGTATTAAAAATATGAATTAAATATATTAATTATAAAGATATACATATAAAATCAATTTTATCGAAAAATATTGTTGTTGCGCCACCGGGATTCGAACCTGGATCTCTTTCCTAACCGGAGAAGGTGCTTTATCCAACTAAGCTACAGCGACATTAGTTTTAGCGACAATTTTTGATCCTATATGTTACCTTTTTGATATTAATACATTTAATCGTTCCATCATTTGACAGAGCCATCTACCTTATTTTTACAGAATCTCAAATACCTTTGAGTAAACTGATAGCAGACGCCAAAATTATCAATTCATTTTTATTAAATTTTGGACACATTGATACAACTTTATTATTTAGGAGAACACATTCTTATTTAATTCATATTTAAAATATCACAGACCGTCTGTTCTGAATAATTACAACTTCACAATAAGAATGCGTTCTCCTAAAAAATTAAAAATATGAGTCGAAAATGTTCAAGCTGCATGTGTCTATTCAACCATATTTATACATTTCGAGCGGACAGACTATTCTAAGTGCGAATTTAGGGCCTGAAACTAAGATAATAATGGATAAATTCCGCAAATATTTATTTCGTAGTACAGGGTGAATATTATGTTCCGGGCCGATGTTGTTTTTGAATAACTAGAAAATGAAACACAATTTTTTAATTTGGTTTTTATTTATCCATTATTTGGTTTATTACAATTATGTACGGAATATGACATCGGCCGAGTGGCGTCCGGCAGCGGAACAAATGCGCGCTCTTTTAATCATATCTCTCATAACATATTTCAGCTATTTTATTTCGAATATTGTCCTGCAGAATCGGAACTGTTATTAGCTTATTGGCGTGGACCTTCGCAGAAAATAGTCGGGAGCCGGTCAAATCAGGTGATCGAGGAGGCCATTCGATCTCACCACTATTTGATGTTATGCGCCAGGATAAATTTCTCGCAAAATTTCAAGTGTGCGAGGTGGCCTGTTGAAGCCACGCGTGTTGCGGGCCCGATCGACCCAATTTGGCCAGCAAAAAGTTTTCTAACATGTGACGGTAGCGATCACCGCTAATGGTGTAGGACGACTATTTCTCGGTACAAATATTCATACTTATCCGTTGTTGCTCCGGTTAGCTGGAAAAGAGCACCGATTCTCCATCTCAATATGGGCAGTGGGAACCAGAGACAACTTCGAGGAGAACACTTCATTAAAAGATGTTGAATTTCTATGGCAGTAGACATTTATTCAATAAAGCAACACAGGAAGGTACAACAGAATTATTTAAATCAAAGTATCGGTTCACAAGGAGGCGTGACATGAAATACCAGATAGAACAAAGAAATGCAGGTAATAATAAGATTATACAAATGTATACTAATTCAAGTGAGATTATATCTCCTCGTCCATAATCAATCGGCGATGTTAACAGCGGTATGCTGCGCTGGGCGGATCTCACTTCAAATCAACGGAGCCGATCACACAAGGCGAGTTGCAAATGTGGATAAGTAAGTTGGGTGTTTAGATAGGTGGACCTGCACATAGCTCGGGCGAGCGAGAGATGATGAAGGGTCGGCCAGCAGGACGGGACTGGTTGCAAACCCTTGGCGGATAGAGGAATTCCTTCCGGCAGAAGTGCAGGCGTGGAGATGACGAGACGATGCAGGAGTCGATGGCGAATTATCGATGCGATTGCCGTCTGGTGCGTGGTGTTTGAATTACACGTGGTTTGGTATGTAATATTGTGCGTGTACATCTCCGAGGGATGGGAGTATACAGATACAGCGGCGCGTATACTCCGATGATGCTCTGCGGCGGAGATTAGGTAAGATGATTCTCGGAGCGCGATGGCACCTCGCGCGATAGCGTACAAGATGGCGTGCGCCTGGGCCGTTGGACCAGCACACGAACGAGCAGTATGGAATACGGTCAATATTACATAAAGAATTTACGTCCGAAATAAAGATCTCACAACTCTTGAAACTCGAGATTGGAATTTTACTGGCAGCGGGACGGTACTCGTGTCGAGTCCAACGGTGGTCGGGGCGAATCTAGCTATGCAAAATGGAGGAAGCGGAAATTCCTATGGTTTGCAAGGGAACGAGAGACTAGATGCTCAAGATTTTAAAATAGAAATAATAAACAATGGTTACATAAAATGGTTTAATGACTTCAACGCGTTATTGAGGCGTTATATGCTCAATAATAAATTGTAATCAATTAATTCATACGTCTGCCAAATGCGAACTGACAAATGTCTGCCAAACCAAAATGGCGGCCAAACAAAATCGGCCTGTCAAGATGAGATGAAAGGAACTCGTTTTTGTTCTCATTGTACAGGATTACAAAAGTGGCCCCCTGTCGAGGCCGATTGTTCCTTCACCTCCGCGGCTTGTGCAAGCAATTCGGTCCGGCATTCAAACACAATGCACTTTCATTTTCCGAGGTCTAAAAATGTCTTCGAAACAATACCTCGCCGCGCGCCCGCACGGACCGTCAAATCTCCGTTGGTCCAGACAATTCTATATATGTAGCGTACTTTGCAATATCACAATTGCGATAATCTCACCTATTCTATGTGTCTATCACAGTATGAAGAAGTCGTGGATCGTAGCAGAATGCGAGATAGTTCAAGAGGCAACTTACTTGGGCGCGCTGCTCGCGAACACTGGCGAGATGGTGCGGGAAATACAAAAACACACACAAATTTGAGTTGTTGTACTGGTGCAAATGTCTCCATTCTGCAAGAATTGAAGATCAACATGCAGCCCGAGAAGATAGCTTGGAGAAGTTCGTTGATGAGTGATAGTGATAGTGGATGATTTCAATACTGACACGAAGGAAGAAAGAAGATGATTAAATAAATCAACGTTATAAAAGTAATCAATTTCCTGTTATTCTCTGTCCTGACACATAATGCATCTTCTTCTCATACAAGTTCGCCGATCGTTGAGGCTTCTAACAGAACAATTCTCCATTGTCTGGTTAACCTGGTCGTGCCAAGTCTTCCGCGTTCCTCTATTTCTGGTGCACATATAAATAAATAATTAAATATTGTTCCTTCTTCAATATTTGCAAAATTACTTGGTGGCTTCATTTAACATTAATAATTAGACAAAATACTTCGTGTTTAAACCGCTATTTATTAATTATTCTACATATTTATACTGAAATTAAAAAATACAAGCATAAATAAAAACAAAACTATAAAATGGTGAAAAAGTAAGAAATAATATGAAAACAAATTTAAAAGGTGATTATTTGTTCATCTAAATATTGATTCGATACGACCGTGTGCCGTCTCGACTAAACGCAGATAAAAATACAGTCTCTCGGGAATTCAAGCGTCGAGATCCGCGTGTGTCGCGCGCGCAAGGCGCGGAGCATTCGCTCGCCGCGACAGCGGACACAAGATTATAAAAAATCCCCTTCCTTCGAGCGCCCACGCCGGTAGAGAACGACACCGGGTCGGCGGCGCTACAGTGCGACCAGTGAAGATTTAATAAACGAGTTCAAATGAGCGTGAATTTAATTTGAAAAATTAATTAAATTTAATTCGCGCGCTAAAAATAGCCCACCGCAGCTGTTATGTCACCCTCGTCCAATAAACCTTGACATATTATGACATTTGACGGGATAGTGAAATTTGTACTGTCATTTCATTCAATACGTTCGACATTGAAGCGAGTGTGAATATATCAATGTAGTCCATAGATAGGTTCTGCAATTATTCTAGAGTTTCACGAGATTTATCAAGGTTCTACATTGCTTTAAATCGTATTCTTATTGGCATTGTAATTTTTATTGTTTCCACGACTAGCGTCAATTGAATAGATTATCTTCTCATTCCGAATTGAATAAATAACGACAAATTGTCGGAAAAGGTCCTGCAGATAATCAAACTTGTAAGTAAGTAAATTAGTAAAAAAGTCAGTAGTAAATTTTTACTACCGCCCGTGGTTAAAATCGTTTGTTGGTTGTTCGAACGTCAAATTTACTATGGTCAAAGCATCGATGGAGATGTCTACGGGAGTGACAAATAATTATGAAACATGCTTTATTTTATGTATTATCTATAGATTCTTTCGCATCCGCGTTCGAAATCTGTCACTTCGGTGGTGAAATTTTTTCGTATTATGTGCTAATGCATATTAAACAACGAGATCATCATTGTACGAGGTCTCATCACTAAAATAGCGGGATATTGAATGATTCATTGTCGTATACTGCACTTTTCAGAGTATCAATGTGTCAGATGACTTTTGGTCCGCCATATTTAACTATCGATATCGTTTTTACCGTCGCATATCGGAGAGTAAAATTAGTTTACTACGGGTGTACTTTCGAGATGTAAATATTTTTTTACCAACGATCATTTTCAATTTATAAATCCATAATGTGACACTGGAGATAGTTTATTTCCCTCTTGGACGCGGGATGAAGAACTCTTTAACTAATGTTGGACGATGTCGCAAACGGGACGTGGATGTGTGTCCGATCGATGGCCACGATGTACCGATAAGGGTAGCGGATGACCCGGGCCCATAAGCAAATTCTATTTCAGTACGCGGCGGATTACAAGAACGAGTTCAAAACGTGAAGGAAGCGCGTCCCGAATCCAAGATTACGTATTATCGTTTCATTTTTCCGTCTGCGCTGGATTGCAAACCTACCGTGATGGCGGTTCCACATCTTCAACTTTGTACATTCCGCGCAGACTACATTTTTAGGATGTACTTGTAACGATGTTTCTTTTAATAAACTAATAAATGTAGTCAATAGAAAAGTCGTCAGCATGGCGAGTTCCGTACTCGCATTTAACTCACGCGAGACTTTCACGCACGTCACAATATATATATATAACAAAACTACTCGCGTTTCTGGATCACCATTCAGACAGTACAGGCGGCGATAAACACAGCAACTAAAAATAAATACAAGTTGGCGCAATCGATTGATATCCGCGAATAGTCGCATGTGTGTCACGCGTGCGTTGTGCGCCATTTTTCCTACATTATCTGCGGACTAGGCGCCGAGCCAGAGGCGCGCGAGGTGGTTGTAATTGTCGCCGGTCGCGGAATGGAAAAAGGAAAGTCACAACTGTTATGCAACGTAAAAAAAAAGCGAATTAAAAAAACGAGAGAAAAAGAATTGTCAAAAAACACTTCAAAGTGAGCTAAAAAAGAAACATGTACCCATGAGATAATTTAATTACATAATCATTTTTATTTATATACAGTCCACTTCTCTCCACAAGCATAGGCTGTCAACAGAAGCGCGGTACAAAAAAAGTATAATTTATTGTATCTACAATAAATATTGCTGTATCCTAATTTGAAAAATAAAAAATATGTGTCGTACAATGAGCGGGAGTGTACGTCTAACCTCATTTTTGACATACGCAATAAACAAAGTTTATAATAATGCTCGGTACTAGGTCTAGAAATAAACAAAAGCAAGATAAAAATACTCAGAGTAGGTCAGGTCGCTTTGATCAAATGCCGAGAAGTAATGTTCTTGACGACTACTAAGATGTCAGTGATTTATCTACGTGGGATCTCACGTCTCAAGAGATAGAGGGTACGAAACCGAACTCCGAATGCCTCCAAACTACAACATGCAGGAAATTTATTAGGGTGTGGGTCTCCTGTTGGGGGTTGCTGGGGTGGACGATGCCGGGAAGACCGGTAGCTAGGGAAACTCTCCATCGCAACCTCTTGCAACCTGGACAGAGTGTAAGCAACCACCTACGCAATCAAATAGGTCCGCGACTTTTTGAAATGAAAATTTAAACGCTGACAATATATTATGCATTAATGTAATCACTTTTACTGTTTCACAAATGTGACATAAACTATCGGATTTATGTTTCCACCAAGAACATGTGTAGGATGCCCTTTGTCCCGCAACTAATGTTCCAAACCCCTCTCTTATATGTACACTTTATTTCGTGTCTATTCATTTGGCTCTATGTAAATAAGATGTAGTATGTATTGCGGTAATCGTTTGAAAAATATTAACCTAATATACGTCTAAAATTGATGAGTTAAAAATAATAAATAATATAATAAGCGATTACTGAAAACAATAATGACAAAAAAAAATTTCAACTTTAAAAATTTCAAATTAAAAAGAAATCCCCGTCAGTAATCAACACGGGGACAAATATCAGTAACGCTATTGGCTAACCCTGCGATTGCTGTTCGTTGCACCAGTTCCGAGAAAGTCAGTATCACGCCAGGAAATTCGGAAATGATAAGGTTAAAAATAAACAAAATAACAATTTTAAAATATGTGACAATGCAGACTGAGATACTAAGATAAAATACAGATGTGCGATACTGTTGTCAAAAATATATATATATATTTTTTTAATGACCTTACAGGGTGGTAAGAGACTTAGTCGAAAACGTTTAAGGAGTAGGTATGTACAAATTCGGTACAGAAATTATTATTGTACAAGATTTTTACTAAATCGTTTAAGCATTAAGGGCCGGCTGTGTGATCAGTAGTAACTTTTTTACGATAGTAAATTTTTTGCGAAAATGGGTTGTTTGATCGTTAGTAAAAAATATATAGTAAAAACGAGAAGCGATAGTTAAATATGGCGGACTTTTCACACCTGTTCCAAAAGTCATCTGACACATTGATACTTAGAAAGTTGCAGTACAGGACAATTAATCATTCAATATCCCGCTATCTTAGTGATGACAGTTCGTCCGATGATGATCTCGTTGTTTTATAGATAATACGAAAAAAATTCACCATCAAAGTGACAGATTTCGAATGCCAAGGCGAAAAAATCCATAGATAATGCATATTTTATGATTATTTGCCAAGCCTATAGACATCTCCATCTATGCTTTGACAGTAGTAAATTTGATGTAACAACTCGCAAAGGATTTTTACTACGGGCGTTAGTAAAAAGTTACTACTGTAAATATATATTTGCAAAATTGCCACATTATTATTCTACATGTTTGCTTCAGACCTTAAAGTATTTAACAAAAAACAGTCTATGATGTCTCACAGAGACGAAGCTATTATTTTTTATGTGAGAAGTATGGAAGTCTTGGGCATTACAGGGCTTACGACCTGTCATCGGTGGTAAATAGGTGAACGTTACATTGTGTAAAGTGATCACTTAAGCCAGCCGATGACAGATCGTAAGCCCTGTAATGCCCAAGACTTCCATACTTCTCATATAAAAAATAATAGCTTCGTCTCTGTGAGACATCTTAATTTTGATGACAATCCCCCAGGGGATAAAACCCAGTAATTAGTTCCAACAAAGATTTGGACATACACAAAATATTGTAAAAAATAGTCTGATCGCTCGAAGTTTGATGATTTTTTATTGTTTGTATTCAACGTATAATTTGGAATCAATAAAATATTTTCTTTTCAATAAATTGATTAAAACCATTTTTTTTAAATACGGGTTTGTGTTTAACTGCTTACCAAATTTATTTAATACATTAAAAGATATTTACTTTTTGTTATCCTATTATATTACTTGCCACTAAAACACTATTTGTGTTTTAACATAACCCAACTAAATATTTACAAACGTAATAATCCCTGAGGTACTTTTGGGCAATTGCATGTGCCATTTAGCCAATCAGTATTGTCCTGCGGTAATTCTACTTCCCACTCGCTAAAATGTTGTTTGTTCCTCGTACTCATCGAACGTTTCTCGGGGTTTGCGTGCCAACGCGTCACACAACCTGGAATTCTGCAACACCACTTCAATCCGGTGCTATTTGTTGGTGAACATTTCACTAAACTTCGCATCTCGCGTATATTTTTTGTATTCATTATATTTTTGGTGCTAGAGGTACAGAGTTTAATTTGATCCTTACAATATGTATCTATTCTTAAAACATTGATTTAAATTTTTTAAAAAATACTCTAGTACAATTTCATTTCGAAACTTTGGATCGGGCAATTTACCGCAAATCAATAATACGAATGAGATTTGATCAGCTTCGGTTGTAAACTACACGGTTTTGAATACGGTAATTCATAGAACACTAGCAAACGACGAATGCTTTTTTTGTTGGGCAGCAGCCGCTTCACGGCCACCGGAGGTCGCTGCGCGGCAACAGCCGGCGTTTCCGCAAAATCTGTTTTTCAATGTCGATCATATAATTTAGTATCAAGAAAATAGAAGCGATTAGTTACTGCAGCTCCCCGCGAGCGGTAATGTCGGTCGCTTGGTGACATTTTTTGAGAATATTAGATGCAAAGTCAAAGCAATGTGCTTTTTATTGATGCCGTTCATATTAGAATCAACCCTCTGAAATTTAAATAGTCGCCAGTATGGACACTAGCTTCTGGTTTAGAAGGTGTTGTATTTTAAACCAGATTATAGGGATTATCAAGTGCTGACGATGACAGCTCCTTTTTGTGCGGGATTGGATCGTCAGATCGCCTCAATGGCTCGATACAATGCAGTACATGTCAATATAATATGTTAACAGTTCACCGGTTTGGGGCGAGAGACCGCGGCGCGATACATTTATTTCTTTCACGCGCGTCACAGGTACCAACCAATTGCGCGTTCACGCATTCGTTCCACAGATACATCACACATAACAAGAAGTGCACATCAGTTTTTCTTCAAATAAAAAATATGAAGGTTGCCGAGATTGTACCTAGTTGTGAGAACTATCACTTTGTACGTGTACGTGTGTGTGTGTGTGTGTGTGGGACGAACTTTAAAAGAGGGGGATTGGCTCTCTTTCATCACAGTTTCCACTGAATAACTAGTATTTCTCTGAAGTGTATAATAATCGTTACCCGGACATACTGAGTTTAATATCACAAGGTATTGGGAAGCAAGTAATTAGACAGTGAGCAGAGGATAGAACCTCAAGGGAATCTGGTTTGTAACGTAAGAGTTATGACACTAGTAGTCTCAATTTAACTGAACTGGGGCGTCCGTAGGGCTTCAGCGTGAAATTTCTCAAATTGAATAAATTACAACGAACAAAGAAAAGTAAAATAGTGTCAGATGTAAAAAATGAAAGTGCCGCCGGCGACGTGATGTGGCAAAACAAAAGGCGAATATATCCAGGCGGAATCGCCGCGTTGAATGTTAACGTCCATAACAATTATTGTAATACGGAGGCCATTTTTGCATAATCGAAAGTCACGGCGGACATCGCGCTGAGCGGGTCTCGGATGGGCGCCATTTGAATACAGAAATGAGGAAATCTCTGATCTAATTAAAACTGTCAGCTTCGAATATAAAAATTCATATATATATATATACCATATTATACGTCACGAGAGTGGCTAGAGAAAGCGATGTGCTACTACCTATGTAACTACCGACCAATTTTTTTTGGTTTAAATCTATATTACATAGCCTTTCATATCCATTGTGATAATAATAAATCCGCTAGATGGCAGTACAGATTAGCGAAAATGATAATGAATATTATTCATTATATTCATTTACAATTTTTCCGCTTTGTGCAATAGATGACACTGATGTCTAATATTTGTCAAAAACTGCTGTGAATATTTTTCGGATATGATTACACGATTATTGGAAACGATTTAACACGAAATATCGTATTTTAAGTTCATTTCTTTTACATGTCATTTAATTTTTTTAAGTTCATTATATCTATCAATTTAAGATGAGATTTAAGTGTTCATATGTATATAGCAATTATTCATTTACTATGTTACTATAATGTTTTTTCTTACTAGAAATAAAAACAAAGTACACTACATGGTGTATTTTTAAAGAAATATAATAAAGAATTTCCTCATCGAAATAGCCGATTGCTTTTCTGCTGGCGTTAATAATTGAGATAATATCATTACGAATATAAATTCTACGGAAACCCTGGCCGCGCTTGCTTTTCTGCTAGTAAATACCTATGTGATGGGCGTTTTTTTTACGTGTTTCGCTACAGTTTCGGAACAACCTAATAAAATATCTGTGAAATAATAATGCCTGTATTAAATAATCAATATGTATATTTATTGACCTTTTCTAACAGCCGAGTGGTGGTTTTGTATTCAATTTGAATTATTTTTATCCAATAATGATTAATTATTAAATACGATTAAAAGTAAAACGTTATTGCTCACATTATTAATTAGACAAATTACCTTTTGCGAAAATAATTAATGTCAGGTATGAGAAAATCTCATGGAGATATTAAAACCAGACGATTGTACAAGTATTTTTTAACATAGAATATATTTAATGGTTGGCACCCTGCGAAAATATGTTACGCGAATGCATTATATTTGAAATTAATTTTTTTACAACATGCAATATAAACAAAATGTATACTGTCATATATTTTTCACAGAATTAAGCGAAGTCTATGCAGGGGTGATATAATATCTGTTTTTAAACGCATGAAGATCTATTTCAATGCTATCAGTAAAATATCGTTAAGTTCCATTTACAAATTTTTTCCCCTGATATTGAAAGCCAACCAATTTTTTTTATTTTGCGGTCGACAATGAGTAACAAATACACGTTTGTACAAAATGGCCGCAATACCATTGGAAATGACAAGAA
This sequence comes from Eubasilissa splendida, assembly GCA_031772225.1. Classification (NCBI taxonomy): domain Eukaryota; kingdom Metazoa; phylum Arthropoda; class Insecta; order Trichoptera; family Phryganeidae; genus Eubasilissa; species Eubasilissa splendida. The sequence continues at coordinate 29,120,823 of CM062857.1, forward strand.
ATATAATGTGAAATTTCAGGGAAAGGTCGAGGACCCGTATAGATAGTGAGGGTCGGCATATGAACGACATCATTTTCAAAAATTAATAAGTTATGTGAAAATAAATGGCAAACTCTGTTCTCTCAGAATATATTAAATTTTTGTAAAATTTTATTATAATGTCTATTTTATTAACCTTTCAAATCGGGGAGTTATTTCTGCCGGATCTGTATAAAGCAATATTAATAGACAAATAATAGATGTCTCATAGATACGAAGCTATGTTTTATTATATTTAATAAAAAATATATGGAAGTATGGGTAATTACAGGGCTTACTATCTATCAAATTTTTGAAAGTTGTATATATGTTAATATGTGGACTCGCTTCGAGTACTACACTATCGCCATCTATGGGACTAAATTTGTTCATTCATTTCCTGAAACAGCATATATGTCACAATGAGATCTATTTTATTCTATTTTTTTTAAATAATTTAAAGCAATATTATTTATCCGTAAAATGATTTTAACGTATTATATTTAAAATACGCCTGAAAAATCTCATTTGAAATTTTGTCCAGTATATTATTAGCAATATTTGAATATGTCCAAGAACACACAATTACTGGATTATCACTATTATATTTAATGGAAAATATATGGAAGTATGGGTAATTACAGGCCTTATCTATTATTTATTTAATAACAGTGCCTTTGTAGGTAAAAATCCAATAGTTGTGTGTTCTTGGCATACTCAAATATTGCCAATATTAACAGATTTAGTTAGACTACGTGACACCATTCAGTAAATAAATCGAACCAGTTTAAATAGATTAACTTTGTAGGATGATTTAACTGCACGTATCTGTGACATCTTAAAGTAAATTAGTAACAAATAAAATAAACAAAATTCATAGATTTAGATTCATATATATATTTATAAATCACGAGCAACCTGGGGCGTGCACTCTATATAATCAAAAAAGCTGTGTATAACTATAATCTTAGCGAAATAAATGTAAATTAAATATTTATTTGACATATTAAGTATGTAGATCTACACGGAAATAATTCAGTTCTCATGTTAACTAGAACCGTAAAACGAGCAGAAGAATTTAAAGTTGACAAATAAAGCTGCGCATGTATTTTTTCGAAAAATCTATCCCATACGTATACGAATTAAACGCAACTCTCGCACCGCGCGGTGTTCTGAATACACGTCTTCGCTTTAAAAGACGTGTTGCAAAACGCCGCAAGTGTGTCATTGAAGCGGACTTGACTGTATGCATTCCAATACACTTTAAAGATGGTATTATTGTACATTATAACATATTTTAACTGCTATAGTTAAGAACTAGACAAACTTCCCAAGAATAATAACAATAATAATACAACCTCTAATTATCATAACTCAGCACCAACTGGAAATCGTTCACTTTCAATAAGATTACAGAAATATGGACCCAATATATGATCCAATTGGGTAGAGAGAGATCAATCAGAAGCATGGCTATCCAACATTCTAACATAATCATTATACAGTGCCTACACCAATAATTCACTAGTTCTACAACAATCCCACTACATTTTTTTTTCTTTTTTGAATTAAATAACATCACAATAGCGTGAAAAAAACTGGCTACTTTAACACAGACTGCAGTCTAGCAAAGTAGCCAGGACGACGCTGTATATATCAGAGGTGGAGTCTACTCCGTCCCACACAATAAACTACGAGTATTTAATTGCAATATAATTGTCAATAATGGTTTAATAATTAAAAATAAAATAATAAAAATTACAGCATCGATATTAGCAGCATAACCTAAGTCCATGCCTAGTGCACGCCAATGCGAGAAACACAATATCGGAATGCAGGTGGTTCGATCAATTTCTCGTCTTCTAGGATGCCTTACCTGTGACATTTTGTAAACAAAAATACTTTTTTGTGTCTATTTCAATAAAAAGCATCCCTTACTGGACGGAGCTCGAGAGCTTTCTTAATAAATGATAATTATTATTAATACGTTAGGAAGGGAATACTTTGAAGTGAAAGCAACGCGTGACTGACTCGGGAGATATTTAATAAATCACCAGTGGCTAAAATATGCCCAGACGTGACATTCGGCGGTTAACGGTCGAATCACACAACCGCATCCGCCGACAGGTTCGTCGCTCTCGCCGACAAGCTCCGGGGCGACAGCGGATCAGTCGGTTCCGGAAAAGCGTTTCGTATTGTGTGCAATTTCAGTATGAATTTAAATCGAGAAATTGGATTGACGTTTAGAAATTCACACAACGTAGTCACGTGGCATGGTTTCCAGCGTGTGATGGACTCGAGCCGCGTGACGAGACTGAACCGATAGTATTATTAATTGGCAATTAATCTATTGGGTAACCAAAAAAAATTAATGCGGTTTTAACATGTGTGTGTGTGTATTCAGCGAATCGGAAAACTGACAGATTATTTATATATAGTCACCATGTAGAACTTTGTAAAAAGTATGATTAATGTTTTGAACGGGACTTTTTTAGGTAGCCTATGGTCCCATCTGAAATGTACCGTTTTCAGAAAGAGAGCAACCCGCGGTAACGATTTCAAAAAAATCCGACGGTAGCGCCTAGTAGCGCGGCGATGACGGCATACGAAATACATCTCACACGTACATAATATGCGAGTCGGTCAGAAGCCAGCTAGCGCATCTTTCTGTGTCTTATTGTTGTCAATTTAAATATCGTGTACGCGAACCCTTCATTTAAACAATGCCTAAACACAAGTATTTTTTTAAATATTAACTTCCAAACTAAGTGCCAGTTTATAAAGCAAAAAAGTACTCCCATCGGACGTCAGATATGAAAAGTGTTAAATGTCGCGTTAAAACTAATAGAAGTCCCGTTTTAAGGAAAATAATGAACGGTCACGTCAAGAATGATTACACGTGCCTGAGGCGCGTTTTTTGCAATCAAAATTAAACAATAGCAGAATAGATTGCATCCGTCATTTTTTGGCATTGAAATGAGAAAATCCTAGTGGGCAATAAATTTTATAAATTTATACGATTTACACTAGGATTTATACGAAAAATTGATGCAAACCAACATGAGTACGAGCATCGTACAAGAGGAAGCGATAGACTGATATCAGAAATCGATGAAGATTTTTAACGAAATGCCAGAAAACGTGAAAAAGGAGGAGAAATTGAATAGATTTAAACTGACCAGATATGTAAAATATAAGTTTTAGTAAAAGAAAAGACTTTTAATTTTGTTTATATTAGAGCATATATAGGAGTGCTGATGTATGCACTATGTTAAGAATTAAATAAATAAATATCGTCATCATTCCACCATACGCAGAGGCGAAGTCTTTGAAGAGTGCAGTACAGACGACCCAATCGCTTGATATCAACTATAGAATATTTAGGAGAACACATTCTTCTTGTGAAGTTGTAATTATTCAGAACAGACGGTTACAAAAATATACATATAAAATCAATTCTATCGAAAAATATTGTTGTTGCGCCACCGGGAGTCGAACCTGGATCTCTTTCCTAACCGGGGAAGGTGCTTTATCCAATATTTTTCGATAGAATTGATTTTATATGTATATCTTTATAATTAATATATTTAATTCATATTTAAAATATCACAGACCTATGTTCTGAATAATTACAACTTCACAATAAGAATGTGTTCTCCTAATAATAAAGTTGTATCAATGTGTCCAAAATTTAATAAAAATGATAATTGATAATTCTGGCGTTGAGATTCTGTAAAAATAAGGTAGATTGGCTCTGTCAAATGATGGAACGATTAAATGTATTAATATCAAAAAAAAAGGTAACATATAGGGTCGAAAATTGTCGCTAAAAGTAATGTCGCTGTAGCTTAGTTGGACAAAGCACCTTCCCCGGTTAGGAAAGAGATCCAGGTTCGAATCCCGGCGGCGCAACGACAATATTTCACTATAGAATATCTGCACAAAATTTCAGAACGATCTCACGAAGTAGCGAGCGCAAGGCAGGCGGCCGCTACACCCTCCCCCCGCTGGCCCGTTTACCCGCGTATTCGACTAATTGTATATACAATATAATACCGTTAGGACGCGGCTATACAGTCGCCACTCCACTCCAATAGTAGCTTCATCCAATGTCACGTAGATTTTAATCGGATCTTGGCACGACCAGGTAAACCTGATACCGGAAGACGGTCCTGTTAGAAGTCTCAATATACGACAAGCTTGTACGAGAAGATGTATGAATGCGAATGAGGCGAGAATTGTGCGGTGCTTTATCCACTCTGTCTATCGCCGCGAGAAAATGACGCGATGCTAAGTCAATTTAATCAAATCTTAATATGAGAGTACTAGTACTTTTTTTTACTTTTTCTATCTTTTAATACAGCTTTCTTTTCACATAGCTTTTGAACGTTGCATGAATCTATTAATGATCGATGTGAATTAATCATACAACATCGGTGTTAGCTGCTAAATCAGTTGCCCTTGCCCGCGACCATTTATATTAAGATTTTTTTTTAGATCAATAACTAACTAAATGCTTGCGCTATGAAAATAGGACTAACTTGATGGCCTTCTGAAACGAGGGTCGAACCCACGACCACTAGATCACTAGGCGAGTATCGTAACCACTAGACCACAAGCACGTCAAGCAATCTTAAATGGCTGCCTGTATGAAAATTAGCTTGTTTTTGTAAAAAGGTGTTGCATTTATTTTGTGTTTTAAATCATTAAGAGAAGAGATAAAATCTATAACTAAAACATGGTAGCGTGCGTGTGTCGCATAACCGCTTGCTAGCAGAAAAAAAGTGGATTAATTATGCCATGATCTCCAATAAGACATTATTTTGTATATAAGAAGTTATTACTTTAAAACAATAACATCTTAATTTAAATAATTACATCTGTTTGCAATGCTCATAGTATTATTTCTTAACCGGAGACGTAGTTGTTTCACAGCATTTCGTAATATATCAGAAAGCTATATATGTAAAGGACGTTTTTTTAGAGGTTTGTTTTTCAAATTGGCACAACTATTTCCAGCGACAGCCAATTTGACAGCTGATTTGTGCTCAGTTTGTTTTGCCTTTTCACCATGAACAGTCTCACGCCAGAACAACGCACGCAAATCAATTTCGAAAATCGTGGTTCAGTTCGCGAAACTTACAGTGCGCTATGTCCGTTTTATGGTCGACACAATCGTCCATCCGAGCAAGTGATTCGAATAGCCATGGATCGTTTTCGCACCACGCATACTCTGATTGATAATACGCATCCGCAGAGACGTCGTACAGAGTGCACCGAGGAAGCTGTTGTTTCTTCAAAAATGATGCCGGCCAGAACGATACATTGGAGTATTTTCTGTAAGTGTTGTGAAGTCGCAAGTCTACGCCGTTACACCGCAGACGATAGACGACTTGGAAGCCATCATTTGTCGCGTTATTGCCGATATACGGCCCCGGCTGTTCCAAAAAGTGGTCGAAAATTGGACTTCCAGATTGCGCTTTATTCGAGACAGCCGCAGCGTCTATATGAGCGAAATCACATTTAAACACTAATGGTATAAAATTATCCTTCCAATAAATTCAATACCATGGCCATTACCACGATTTTCATGTATTTTATTTCATTTTAATGTTATATACCTCTAAAAAAAACACTTTATATTCTAGAAACAATATTATTCAATGTGTGCATTTGACGGGGATGGATATCTCGGAAGTGTCTGACGTCACAAACGAGGATTTATTGCGTAAATATTTAAATATACGTCACATGCCCACTGTAGGTTTCAGTTTACGTAAGGTACATTCAACATAATACACATTTGACTCAGTAGCTGTCATCCGGGTGCCGCTGAAGTTCTCGCTCAGGATTTGATTACAATAGAATAACTAAAATTTCTAAACAAGCCCAAAATAACTAGATCTTGTCGTAAGATATTAACTGAATTGTAAATAAACTCTCTCTCTCTCTCTCTCTCTCTCTCTCTACACACACTGAATAATACACTGATAATTAAGTATAAGCATTTTCTAACTATAAATTACAATGAACAAAAATCTAATTATCTTATAGAGATGTTGATGTACAATAATAGGTGTAAATTAAACTTGAATTATTTTGCTATTTTAGTTATACGATAAATTTCCACCGGTAGTAATCGGTCAAACTGTTAAAATAAACCTACACAATTTGACGGAATGGAGAATGAATCTAAATTAGGCGAAAACTTTTAATTGAGCGATAGAAAGTTGACAAGTTGTTCTCGATGCGAATAATTTTCCCTATTTAAATAAGCAATTTGAATATTTGTAAGGCCGGAGGCGATCCGTACTGTACGCGAAATTATAAAAAGATTGTTTTTCTCACTCGACCTAGAAAGCGTATTTTTTGTTTTGGTTATGATGAATTATTCCCCGCGCAGATTTTTGACAAATATTAGATCGTAAACCAAAAATTATATTAAAATATGAATTAAATATATTAATTAGAAAGATATACATATAAAATCAATTTTATCGAAAAATTTTGGACACATTGACACAACTTTATTATTAGGAGAACACATTCTTATTGTGAAGTTATAATTATTCAGATCATAGGTCTGTGATATTTTAAATATGAATTAAATATATTAATTAGAAAGATATACATATAAAATCAATTTTATCGAAAAATATTGTTGTCGCGCCAGCGGGATTCGAACCTGGATCTCTTTCCTAACCGGGGAAGCAGTGACAATATTTTTAGCGACAAATTTTCGGACCTATATGATACCTTTTTGATATTAATACATTTAATCGTTCCATTATTTGAGAGAGCAATCTACCTTATTTTTACGGAATCTCAAATACCTTTGAGTAATCTGATAGCAGACGCCAGAATTATCAATTCATTTTTATTACATTTTGGACACATTGATACAACTTTATCGTTAGGAGTGTATAACACATTATTCACGCCAGTTTGTAACTTTAACTGCGCCTTATCACACATTCTAAGTGCACTCGGGCAAAAACTCAAAAAATACTAGCTGTCCCGTTAATGAAAACCTCATTTGTTCAAAGACACGCACGTTTTATAGTACCGCGGATATACAATAAGCTACCACAAGAGATAGCAACAGTATTGTATCCTCAATTCTGTGTTCTTATAAAGGAATGGCTTTTCTAAATTGGAAGAAATCAGCTGGAAGAGTTCCTTAAATGATCAAAGCTACTCATTTTATGTAATTCTTTTTGTCCTTACGTCCTACCTCGTACTAATCATGTTTTGTTTGCTTCCAGCTTGTTTCTTTTCTACCACTTCTTACATATCTTTAGTACGTATCAAAAATTTACTTTGTTGAATTTACTTACTTTTCTCCTTTTGATTTTTCTGTTTTTTTACCATTTAATTTGTTACCGTACTTCCAACTTATATTCTAACTTATGGAACCTTATGGCCACCTACCTCAGAACAGGTAATATATGTACCTAGCGAGGTAGAAAGCGGCCAACAGGCTTGCATGTAAACGAAATGAATTATAATATTTGTACTAAGGATTTTATGTTGATGCAAGCTATAAAAAGAATGTAATAAAAAATAAACGTCGATTTATCGGTACTGAAATGAATGCATAATGAATGAGAAAACATTTTGACATTGCGACTGAGAAAGTGCTTTATGTCTATAAACATGAGAGATGACAGATGGCCAATATGTATTACATGCCAGTCGTCAAAATTCGTACGATTTGGCTAATGTATGTTGTTTCTTATTCGTAATAAAAACAATGTACACTTCATTTCAAATTTAAAAATACATTTACTTACTATGATTGAATATATAATTTTTACTGGCAAATGACACTAGTCCTAATTAAATAAATCAACCAGATGTATGTACAGAAAAAATATTTAATCACTAGCGAGATTCGAACCTGGACCTCTTCCTAATTAATATATATTAGTCACGTGGCTTTAGCACTCGCGTATCAAAAGGAAAAATGCGATATATAAAACATGAATAAAAGATGCGACGGCTCGTGGGTCGCGGGGTCTACGGGCGACCGTTGGAAAAACCTGCGAGGCTTAAAAGATTATTATTGTGTTATTAGATTACCCGACCCGTCACCTCCGAAGCGTGGGCACTCGTACAATTGTATGCAGTCTTTTTATTTCACTTCAAGGATTGAAAATTCTCTTCGTCTTCAACCCTTCTCATCCGTCAGCCTCACGTCCAGAGGCCAGAACCTTCCTTCCCCAGAATATAATGAAAAAAAAAAACATTTCGCCTATTACAATTAAAAAACGAATTGTTTCACATTTCGTAATCGCCTCATTCAAATTCATACATCTTATCATACAAGCTCGCCGATTATTGTGAGTTATTGTGATTATTACTTCTAACAGGACCATCTTCCAGCATCTGGTTTACCTGGTCGTGCGGAGTCTTCCGCGAACGTCCTCTATTTCCCATATAATATAATAGTTTAGTTTCTATGAGATATCCATAATTTGTTTTTATCTTATTATTTCCGCTAGTTGATGCAAGCAAATCGTTGCAAGGTCCTTGCGATCGCTGCTACGCGGCCACAACCATTGTCTTTGAAATGGATAAAACAAAACGCATTGCCTAAATTTTCTTAAGTTTTACCTATAAAGAGTACAAAAACATAACATAAAACCGTCCAACAACCCACATTCAAGAAAATATTAACAATAAAAATATACTTAACATATAAACACCTCCTCTCTATATTAGCTCCGCCCACAACCACTTTCACTTTTCATAGAAACCCCCCTCTCCCAACACCGCTATCATACCCACCCCAATGTAGTCGATAGTCTACTTCTAGTTAAAGCTTTAGTTTATTACTGAAGATGACGCGGTAAGCGTCGAAAATGTTTTAATTTTTAATTAAAGTGCAGTGTGAAGTAAACAACGTTGTATTTTATTTTTAAAATAATTTTCTTTTACAAAAATTATGAATTTTGTTAAAAGTCAATTATTTGTACATAGGATTATGAAATTTCGATCAACCTACGTCTTTAGGCAAAATAAATATGTCGTTCATACGACCCTACCATTTATTATTTGTAATTTTTGAGTAATATTTATGGTGTATTTAAAATATAAGTTTTATCCAATATTTTATAAATGCAATATAAAAATTTTATGAACGTTTTGGACCACCGTTCGTGATTGAACACGATTATTTTACTGCACGTAATAACTGAAGCAAATTATTATATTTATTAAAGGTTAACATCGGAAATAGTTCTGCAGGTTTGCTTCTTTTTTTTTTTCATTTTAATGAAACCAAAAATTTGATTTAAAAAATCTATCTTAATAAAAATGTTACTTTCCTCGAACGCAAAGAATGATCATGAAAACAGCGCCTCAAGTAAGATAGTAAAATTCGCGAATTAGTAAAAGAGGAAGCAGATACGTCAATGATTTGCGGACAGCTCCAAGCCAAGTTTAAATCCTTTCAAAATGTCATTCTGTTGAGAAACAGCACAAGTAATGAGTGCGTACAACATGTATCGCCTGATCCACCTGTGTGATTTTCAATTCAGTAGGTAGCAATTGTATGGCTCGAGTAGAACTACAGATTGCAAACGGCGGCTAGCAATTGTGGTAGCAATAAATGAAGTATAACCCAGTAGACGACTACAGTGGCGGTAGCGTTTAGAACAATTAGAGATTTTAGTTGTATACTATACAGCGGCGCTAGTATAATACTAAATAATTTTTAGCAGTTTTTTTTTTGCTTGTGTAGTGAACGACCTCGGCTACTAGCTAGGCGTAATCAGCTGATCTTGGCTTGGCAGCTCGTCTATATCTAGATCATTACGAGCGATATTAATAATGTGATAATAAATCTATTCTTAAAATTTTTGAATGCACAATTAACCATTTTTTCAATTTTCTTTGCCCCTACTCTACCGCTATAAAGCCGCGAACGAGTTGATAGTTTCTTAGTCGCACTTTGTTTATAGGGGGAGCGTCGTGTCTAATTATTATTATGTCGATGCTTGGTGTGCCGTGGCAGTTTGGCAGAGGGTCAAGTGTGCGGCTCCAGTAAAAGTATTCAATAACAATCTGCGGTTACGAACAAACTAAAATGTAAGCAAATATTTTACAGTTTTTAAATGTATTAAATTTATAGGAATTAATTAATAAATAGTTATTTCAGAACGGTAAAAAAATGTGCGACTCTAAATGTACAGGAAAAAAATGTATTAAACGAGCGAATTCATAAATTACCATTAACAGCCTCCTGAAGCGAAAACGACCTCCAATAATATTATGCTTACGCAAGCATAAAATTTTTTTAAGTACCTAATGCTAATTTTTAAAATAATTTCAACATATTATATGAATATACATATTTTCCGTCCGACCTCGTCTAAAGTTCCATCACGAAATAATACGCCATCATCTGTTCAAGCGGGCATCTGTTGTTACAATACACACGACCAGCCGTTAAACATGGTCATAATATATCTGCAAATAAAGTAGAAAACTGCTGTATTTAAACGTCATATTTTGTGTAAAATCTTTATTCACAGCTGATTTTATACCGCACCTTACAAACGTACTAGCGAAGGGCAAAACTTCATTTCGTAAATGCACGTTCAAAATGAACGCTTCATTTGAAGTATGTTGGTACCATTGGTTGGCCCACACCCGATGCAGGTTGAAATCGCTTCGCACTTCATATAATTCAATGAAGTGTGGTTAAATCAATATTTTAACCGTGTCTGAAGTGCGAAGCGAAGAGCGAAATGTGTAGTATAATACTTCAATTAACACCATGAAGTTAGCTGTACATTGATGTAGTAACCGATAGGCGTCATTCAATTACATCCCGTGCTTCGGCCAGACCAGCGGTCCAGATAAACCAACAGAGCGCCCTTCGGTCGGTCGGAATCTTAAGAAGACAACCCGGCTAAAAGAACAACAACGTCGGACCAGAAAGACAGCAAAAATAAAAAGATTAGGGTAGTTCATTATATCATATATGTGCTGATTGTTAATCGGAAACCTGGGAACCAGCTATCGAAGGCATTTACGTAAATAGTGTGAATCACCCTGGACCCATCACTAAAACATACAAAGGACACAGCTTTCGGACAGAATAATGCGCTATCTATACTGGGTGTAACATTTTAGGGGTTTCAATCAATTGAAATAATCGCACGACCACGACCCAGTTAAGATGCTTATATCTCCGACAGGGTTGGGATTAGGCACGTGCAGCGGGAACATTTTTGTATCTACCCCTTCTACACATCGCAAAGGTTTTTTGGTTGCCACAATCGTGGCATTGGCTTTACAAAATTCGTAAAGTAACCAATGACGTAAATGCAAGTTATCGATAGATATAAAGTGAGAAGACAGCTTCCTTTTTACAATATAATGGTTTGGAAACAAATGTTATTTGTCAGGTCCGAGAATCTGTTCTTTCTGTTATGAGCGTCATAAATATAATAAAAATGAACCAATTTCACAAATATTTATTTCAAAATATATAGATTTAAAGCTTAACATGATTTTGTAAAAATATTGTACAACATTTTTTGTAACAATACAGAATTTGTACATACTCTTTGAACATTTGCGACTCGTAAATTATTCATGTATCCACTGATAAAATGTTGTGAACTAGGTTTGTTACACCTGTATAATAACATACTACATTGTGCCAAAAACGCGAGTATAATTATTCACGTAATATGAGTGAATATTACCTCGAGCATCAGAGCCGTCTAATGTGTTTGACTAGAAATCAGGTTCTAGGAGGGCGGGTTCAGATTTTACCGGCTGCGAATATTATTATCGTTCTATATATTTAGTTATGACATAAACCCTTTTGTTTCGAGTCCCCGAAAATAATCTGTCGCCAGGCGGCGCCCGAGTTGTGTACGTGTGTCGCATTAAATTATACTATAGCAGACCCAATTTGGTTTTACTGAAATACTGGCAGTGACTACGCAGCTTGCTTTCTACCAGTGTTATGTTATTATTGTTGTTACGTCGTAGAGAACGCACTGAACAAGCTGTTGCTGCAGTGCAGCATAGTATTGAGGAAGACCCGAATGAGTCGATTGGCTATCGAGATCCATGATAACTGCCTTCTCCGTTACCCAATTGAATGTCATTAATGTGGAAGAGCTGCGGTTTCAACCAGACGGCGCAACATGCCGCACGGCGCGCGCCACAATCTATTTATTGAAGGAAACATTCGATGAGCGCATAATTTCGCGGCCTCCAAGATCATGTGATTTAACATCTTTGGATTATTTTCTGTGGGGATATGTGAAGTCGCTAGTCTACGCCGATAAACCAAAAACGATAGACGATTTGGAAGCCGACATTCGTCGCGTTATTGCCCATATGCGGCCCCAACTGCCACAAAAATGGTCTAAAATTGGACTTCCAGATTGCGCTTTATTCGAGCCATATGCGCAAAATCATATTTAAACACTAATGGCATACAATTATCTTTCCAATAAAACCATTACCACGATTTTGATGTGTTTTATTTCATTTTAAAGTTCTATACCTCTGAAAGAATCACCATTTATAATAATTACGCAATTGTATACGAATTACATACTTACTAAGAACCGCAATAAATAATTTCTATTCGCTTTGAATAATCTCTCTTTGGGTGGACGCTAATGTTACAACAGATTATCGCCTTCGCAACATCAACAAATGCTTTAATTATTGTCGTCAGCGTCTATTTTAAAAACATTAATTAATTAATATCCATAATAACCGATAAATCTTTCATTGAAACCATTTCACAAATTTTAGAGGATTTTTTTTTTTTAATTTGCGATAATGTTTCCAAAAAACTTGCCGTTTAAATAGCTACTAACTGTGCACAACCCTAAAGTATCTTAAAATTTCATTAACTCTAGCAATGAAATTAAAATATTATAAGAGAAGGATACTCAGTCTCGATACATTATCGGAATTATCGGAGCAGTGGGAGTGACATGGCAAATATTGGCAGAGAACTGAAGAGTTGGGAGTCTTTATACAACAGTGGATCAATAATGGCTGCTGCTGATGATGATATAGAATGTGTAAATATTTTGAATTAAAAATAATTAGCCAAATAACATAAGAATCATTGAAAAATCTCACGTAAGAACTTCTTTTGTACTCAAAATAGTTTTTACAACGCTCATCCCTCATTTATAAAAACAAAAAAGAATCAACAAAAAAAAATCCTAACTACTAATAAGTTCAAATTCACAAACTGTGATTGAGTATTTGAACTAAAACAATATGTATTTAAAAAATAATAATATGTTCATAGTTTGTTATATTTTAATTTGATTTTTTATGATAGAAGACCATAAATAGATGTTGTTCACCCAAAAAAGCATTAAATGTAAGATAGATTAATAGGAATACGATTACATTTAGGTGAAAAATTTTATGGTCAATTATTTGAAACTGTGATCACGGTCACTGATTTGATTTAATACTAATCACACGCACACTAGTGAATCAAGAATAGCAATTTGCACATATATGGAAGGGATGACATAGTTTTCCTAATTACAAAGAAAGGACATGTGAAACTGTTTGAAAGAGAACATATTTCTGCAAATAACAAAACAAATTACAAAATAGTACCCACAACTTAACTCAGCAGTACTCATGCAATTGAATGACATGCAAATAATATGTGTGCGTGAATAATCAGAATATCTATGTAGAAGATTGTGAAATTCCGTGGGATTATAGAACGCAAATAATTCACTAGGGACATTTTAATAACATGAACATTTTTAAAGCAGAGTAAAAAGTGACAACACTGCAATATTTTATATGCAATAATTATTACTATCTCAAAATATTCACAACAAAGAAAGATAATAGATAGCGTGTGTTAAAACAAGACTAGATTACTCAGGAGTAATGTGACTAATCTACGGTTCTGATTACAGTTGCTTATCTATTTTGCTAAAAAAGATAAAATACCAAATCACAAATATGTAATCACAGAGAACTTCTAGGAAGATAATTAATTATATGTAATTGTACGTTTCATTTTACCTAATCAATTATATCTGTCATATCATAAATCACGTTTGAAATCTTTTACAAGCACATACTTGTATTGTATAAACTACTTTATATAGTACTAGCATTATTAGAAAATGAGGTAGATGAGACATGATATAAACATTAACATACTAACTGTCTGTGTATCACAAGAATGGCAATTACACTGGTTCGTAGATGAATTGACTTGAAGCATTTGAGATGTGGATCTACAGAAGAATGTCCAAAATAAGCTGGATGGATAGAGTTACGAATGCAGGTGTTCTGGTTCGGATAAATAAAGAAAAATAAGTATTAAAAACATTAATAATCAGAGAACTTTAATATCTCAGACATCTGGAGAAGTACAAGATCTTGCACCTCATAATACAGGAAAAGATTGCTGGAAGTCGAGGCCCTAGAAGGAGAACATCATGGCTGACAAAGCTAAGATGGTATGGCCAGTCTACTGTAGAGTTTTTCCGCAGTTAACAAAGTGATGACAGCCAACATGATAGCTAACGTCCGTAGATTGGATAGAGCATATGTAAAAGAACTGTAATACCACAGTACGTTGAAGATTGAAGATCTGTATCATATTAAAATTGTTAACAAATGTTGCAAATAAAGATTAATCCTTCAATTATTTCAATGATACAAGGGTATTCATTAGCTGGCTGAGTTGCAGTAACGTTTTAAAAGCTGTAAAATATAATATTACCTACAAGGTAATACATAATACAACTTTATATTACTTCTGGTTACTGCGAGATCAGAACACATAAATAGATGTTAAAAAACATCATTCAAGTTATGTAAAATGATGATAATGTTAGCATTACAATACATGAAGTTCAATCGAAGCAAGGTTAGGATGCAAAAAAATGGATATATGAAAACAAACTGATGACTCTAAGATGTAAAAAAGTTAATATAATTTGCATTTTACAGAATCATGTTATGCAATGGACACACAGTCATCGGTTTTGTAATAATATTAAAAATAATTTAATGAATTCAGTTGTTAGTAAAATAATATGTCTGGGTAGATAGATCTTTGAATGTGGGAGGACATATGATCAGCTTTAAGATGTATATGTAAAATTAATAATGCATCATGTAAAATGTGATAAAATAATGAAATAAATGTAAACAATTATCGGTTAAACCATGAATCAAATAAATAATCTCACTATCATTACTGAATAGTTAAATATTAATTAATAACTATTTAATATCAATTGTGTTGCCAAAGCAACCTTCAACTTTAATAACATTGTTAATGCTGAATACAAGTAATGTTGTTTTTCAAAGTCATACATTTTGATTGTATAAATAATAAATAAATCAAATTGAATGTGTATTATCTTTAACATAAAATAATAAATACCTGATAAATTTATACAATAGTGCAGTCGGTAAGATGAAATGTCAAAATGAGATTACCAATATTTTATGTTTATCTCGTCACAATAAAGCCCGCTCCGAAATAACAATACTATATTTTAATAAAATTTACATTCGGCATACTTTTTCGAGTTACACAAATCACCACATAATTTAATATACCATAATTTAATATAGTTTTCATATTTGTGCAACACTCGTCTAACGGTGAAAGGTATTTTATGTACGGGACTAAAAATGATCACAAAAACAATTGAAAGCTAGTGATTTAAAATTTTGTTTTTCGTATTCTGTAAAATGTATAAACTGTAAACATTTGCTGTTAGAATCGGATAACGTGTTGCATTGATTCAGAAAGAAACCTTGCGTCCCTAATATGGAAAGGCTGGGTACTTACATATAAATTAGCAAAACTAAATCCGGAAAAATATAAATTCACTGACACACAACACACAGAGTAAACTTCACTTTGCCAAGTGCTCACACACTTTTGCTTTAAAATCACTAACGTATTTATTGTCCTTATGTCAATACTGAGAGGAATGCAAATTTCCCAAACACATCCCGAAGACCCGAACAGCTGCTGAGGGACACTGCCGCAGTGTAGCCAACAGCCTACCGTTAAAATAAATACAGGTACCACACATGCCGACATGACATTCGATGAGTCGAATCTCAGGTCAGTGGTGTTTCTCTAAAAGCTTCACAACCTAGTGTATAGATGGCAATATTTTTATAACGTTTTTTCAATGTTGTTAATTAGTCAGTTGTGTTCAAGTAAAATATTATTACAAAATTGATGCATTTAAATCATAATAATAATAATTAAATAAGTAAATATATCTTAGTTTTATATATTTTTTTAAATCTTAATTTTTTTATCTTCAGATTATTGACGAAGCATTAGTGACATCTGTTAAATTATTAACATTTTAAAATAAATCGGTTTGGTGTCTTTACTAATCGTAATCGGAGCCCTGAGAATCTCTAAAAAATTATTTTATTAAATATTATTTTAGTAAATATTATTATTTTAACATGTTAGCTGTCAGCCATGCTATCCTCAACGCATGGCCCATATTTACCATATACATATATATAATCATTTCACGCATTAATCGTTTAAATTACGCAGTATATTTCGTTACGACGGCTTGTTTTATAATTACTTTCCTAACGGCACATTGACGTTAAAGAGCGAGTCCTGCCACGATGATAAAGGGTCGAAAGAGAGGATCTCTGTAATGCGTCAACAGTGATAGAACTGACATATGCGAGACAATAGTCATTGGAGAATCGTTAATGCCTATGTGTTTTAAGAGTACGAAAACTTAACCGGTAAACTATTACGTAAACAAAAAGTCATGGATGACTACGAATATTTTTATTTGTTTCTAAGGGACGTTGACACAGAAATGCGCGTAAAACAACGAAATATTTTATTGTTTGTAGACAGCTGTGCAGCTCTTCCGAGTGATTCTTGAATTGAAAGAGACAGCGGAAGAGATTGAACATGTCGATGAAGAGGTTATTTCATAACATAATATAATTAATTATAATTCTTAATAATGAAATTAACATTCTCACGACGAAGAAAGTTGATTGTATTTCTGGCTGTGTGAGATGGAGCTACGTCCTGCTGTAATGTCTAGCTATACTCCAGGTTTTGTTTTGAATCTCTGATCATTTTCCTAGCGCCTCAACGTTTTTCAATTTGCAAATTTTTGATCAGAATACGGTATTTTGCAGTGATTTCAGTCATTCTGGACAACAATTTGAAAAAACTAAATATAAACAATGGGAAAATTAATAATCAAAGATGGCGACTGGAAATTGTCGAAATAAAACGTAATATAGGTAAATAGGGAAGTAAGTAAATTGGTAAACTATTTAAGCTATTGTTGATGTTGGTAACATCACATTTTACAAAATGTTCTCCCTTTTTTTGAGCCACTGAAGACTGATTTTGCATTTAGGATCATGTCTACCTGATTTTTTGGTTATTTAAAAAAAATGTCAAACGTTAAACGCGACACATTAATAATTCAATTCTCGAGAGTAATTTATTGACATTAAGAATTCAATTGATTAATGAATTTATAGAATTTATTGACGTATCCAAACAATTTAATATATTAACACATGGGTTAGCTCGTGCAAGTGAGCGGTTAACTACAATCATTACAACCTAACCTAACCACAACTTAACACAAAGTTCAACCCAAGTGTGGGCAAAATTTACGAACAAAATTAGCGGTCTAGTGCGTATAAATTACGGCAAGTGGCAAACTAATTAAAGTACCTGAATCTCAGGCACTTTGTGAATGGTTTAATTATGGAGAACTGATTCATATAAAATCGATTTTTGCTCTTTTTATTATCTACATATATAAAATTCAATAAATGTCTGTCGTAAAAATTTGTCAGACAATTATAGTCTTTAAAAACTGTCATGAATACTTATAATCCAAAATAACCAGTGATTAACGAACAGTGATTTAAAAATATTTTTATTTAACATTTGTTTATATAGATGTCTCATAGAGATGAAGTTATTTATATTATATTAGGACATACGACCTGTATTCGGCTGGCTTAAGTGATCACTTTACACAATGTAACGTTCACCATTTTACCAACAATCAACCTAATTAATGTAATTACCCATGCTTCAATATTCTCCCATATAATCTAACATGAATAGCTTCGTCTCTAGTTTAATATTGTTAATTTAAAAATACATTTTTTAATCACTGCAAGAGCAGTGTCATTATTTATAAAGACAGTATGGCCGCCCAGTGAAACTGAACGCACCCAGCAAGGCGGTACTCGCATTAACTACCGCCAGCCATACAGACACCAAGTACCCAAGCTTGTAACAACAATACAGACGGGCTCTTCCTATCGACGTCTTCCAAGCAGAAACCGTCTCCAATGACAATTCGCGTAATAGTAAATAATAATTTAAAATTCGCGCCGAAAATAATATTCGTAATACGTGAACGTCACATGTGAGATGCGACCGTAACAGACGTAATACGTTTTTGGAGGAAGTTAGTGAGGCACTGATTTCATCAAATTTGATCTGGTGGTCCTACAAAAGTTACCACATTAATAATCATCTACATCTTAATATCTCCAAGTGCTAATCTATTAGATTTACAAAAAAAAAAGGTGTAATTTTCGAACTCTATTAGCGATGTTGACTTGGCATCAGTGAGGGAGATCAATGATCTGGATGTAATATTTGACAGTTAATTGTCATTCATTCCCCCGCATTGATTCTATTACTAATAAGGGTTTCAAAATGTTGGGATTTGTTTTGCGGACTGCAAAAAACTCGTCTAGTCAGACCTCAGGTAGAATATAATCCAGTCATATGGTCGCCACACTTCATTGTACACTCGACGGCGGTTGAAAGAATCCGGAGAAAGTTTCTAAGATTTACTAATTTGAAATTAAATATACGCTTTGAGGATATCAATTATGATTAGCTGTCTGAAATTGTTAAAATTATCAGTGAGACGTACGATGACCGACCTTAGATTTCTATACAGGATCATCAATGGTATGATTGACTGCCCACAGATTGTTGATCTGCTTAACTTTCACGCACCATTGAGGTCATCGAGACACAATTCATTGTTTTATTACAGTAGTAATGTCAGAACTCATGCACTGGCTAACTCCGCAGACCCCAGAATGCATTCTTTGGGGAATGAATTACTCTTAATAGGACTCCATTATTACAATTTTTGTGTCTTAACTCAATTGTGATGGATAAATTGCTTTACTTCACATTTTATATTTATTTTTTATTTTGATTACGTAAAAACATGCTGACACTATGTAATTTTGTTTTGTTATTTTACAAATTATGTTGTAGGGACCAGATTTCAAATTCACCTCCATCTCGGCCGGCATCGATGCTAGCGACATAGCGCTGCCGGCTGCTGCTACTACAGATCTATCCTGATCCTTCAGCGACGATGTCTCTCTCCTGTTTCATCGCTCTGCAGCAGCGGTCTTGCCGGCCCACGCGCGCCGAGCGAGACCTCCGACTCGCTTCATAATACACGCGCACCTTCTGCATCTTAATTCATTTCTTTCATTCGCCTGTCTTCGTTGTTCTGTCATACTGTCACAATAAACATCAACACGCCAATCATCGCTCTTTCATTTAACCACCGACCTAACCCCCAAAATGTTAATGCCTGAATAGGGCGTGTATAATAATAATACTAAATAATAAATAAATATAATACCTTAAAATTTAATTCGTAACCAATATCATTTATGTGAAACGGAAAAAAAAATTCAATACAGTAGGAGCAAGTGGGACCTTTGGACAAAACTTTCAAGTTTAGATTTTTTTAAACTTGTAACGAAAATTATATATTTTAATTAAAAATCTCAAAAATTGTTTGTCTGATTGCATTCGATCGTCTTGAGGTTTTACCAGATTGCCACTGGCCGCTCAGGCCGGTAGGCGTAAAATGGCTGACAAAATAATAGAATTAGGTTTTTAGGTTTGATATATTTTCGTTTACTTGTTTATTACTGAGCATTGCTTTCGTATATTAATTTTGATACTAGAATCTCATTTTGTTTGAACCCCATTAATCTTATTTCGGTGGTGACATTCGAAGAGATCAGCTGATTCAAAATCCGCAATGGGACAACTTTAAGGGATGTGGTCTGCCGTAATTACATTTCTGAACTAATTCTTGTGGTGTATCAACCCTTACAATCAGTAATGAAAGGGCAACGGGGTCGAGCCTATCTCACGATAATCCCCAGCAAGGCTAGCGTCATCTCTCATTTTATATATTTATTGTAGAATCAACAGATACATTACATTTATTAATTAAGTTTGTAGAACTCCATAATCACATATGTGAAAATAAAACAATTGGTTTTTTGATTCTACTAGTTTAATTTACTTGTAAGGGAATTATCAATCTTCATTTCCATAGCATTCAAAGATTAGATGAAGAAGACTTCGTTATGGTACAGTATTCAATTGTTGAACGCTGCAAACAATGCATAACTTGATTCAGTTACAAATGCTATCATTTAAAAATTCCTGGACTAAATTCGATAGAACTTTAAAATGAAATAAAACACATGTAAATCGTGGTAATGTCTATGGTATTGGTTTTATTAGAATGATAATTTTATGCCATTAGTGTTTAAATACGATTTCGCGCATCTGGGCACCGCGGCTGGCTCGAATAAAGCGCAATCTGGAAGTCGTTGGCTTATTGGCGTAGACTAGCCACTTCACATATCCCCATAGAAAATAATCCAAAGGTGTTAAATCACACGATCTTGGAGGTCCATTACGCGAAATTATGCGCTCATCGAATGTTTCCTTCAATAAATAGATTGTGGCGCGCGCCGTGCGGCATGTTGCGCCGTCTTGTTGGAACCGCAGCTCTTCCACACTAATGCCATTCAATTGGGGAACGAAAAAGTCAGAAATCATAGATCTATTGCTGTGCACGATAGCGAATCGACTTATGCGGGTTCTCCCCAATAATACGCTCCACTGCAACAACAGCTGCTTCAGTGCGCACTGTACGACGTCTCTGCGGATGCGTGGTGCGAAAACGATTCATGGTTGTTGGAATTACTTGGTCGGATGGACGATTGTGTCGACCGTAAAATAGACTATAATTATACTTTGTGGTTAAAATTCATATTTTTATTTATTATCTTTGTTTTATTAACCACTAAATTGAGTTTAAATACATCTACCGGTTTCGAAAAATACCATTTTCTTCTACAGGATGTCATAACTAACTAAAACATACATTCAGGCCTATTCTCAAAATTGCAATATTGAAATGAAGGTGATTGTTACACCAACCCTCAAAAATAGTGTTATATTTGAATGAGAGAGAGGGAGAGAGAGTGAGGGAGTGAGGGAGATAAACGTACCATAATCTGTCAAAACTATCTGTCTATTTTTGAGGGTTGGTGTAACAATCACCTTCATTTCAATATTGCAATTTTGAGAATAGGCCTGATTGTTTCTTTGCCAAAATCTATGTAAAAAAAAAAAAATTTTTTTTTTTTAGTACCTAACTCAAATCATTACTTAATTAAAATACAAATTTACTTGAATAATTATTCTAAAATGATTTTTTTTAAAAAATAGATTTTGGCAAAGAAACAATTTATGACATCCTGAAGAAGAAAATGGTATTTTTCGAAACCGGTAGATGTATTTAAACTCAATTTAGTGGTTAATAAAACAAAGATAATAAATAAAAATAGACTATAGTTAAAACAAAAGGCTTCCAGTTCTGCTGGCGACGAGGACGGCACGAGTCGATTCTGGACAGGGAATCCAGCGACTCTTCCGGAGCGTGCCGCTGTTGCAACAGCCGCCACCCCGCTGACCTCTGTCTGGATAGACGAGACTGCCGCCGCCGTCCGAGGACTAATTAGAAGGATCGCCGCCCACACCGGACCATTTGGCCTTCTATCCTGCCGAACCGCTGCCCCGGTGTTGCCATCGCTGATGGAGTCATTTCAGGGCTACGTTAGCCGCTGCCTTCATCGCACCCGCTGCTCTTTGCTGCCCGCAAGCCTCCGCCAATCACGGCGTCGAGCTCGGCTATCACCGCTTCATTCTATGTTTGCTCTACCCCGCTGTACATTGAATTATTTTCCCTGACTTTTTTAAAAATAATTTTTTCCACTGCCTTTCACTGAGCTCTCTTGACTCCCTCGTATCAATTTTATTACAGAATTTTTAATATAAAAAAGACTTTTGGGACACGGTTGAAAAAATATTTCCATTATTTGCTACGTGCGGTGGGTTGAATATCCGAGTACCTCAAACCTTAGTCAGGATAACATTCCGCTAATAAAATACTTTATCGCATAAATAAATAAGCACACCTCGCGTTCCTGGGGGCTTTAAAGGCTGTGTGGACCACGCATAGAGCCTAATATTTAATGAGTTTATTTTCATTTTATTTCACTCACACTTTGCTATAAGAATATCTATAGGGGATACTTATTTTTTGTGCCTTTTGGCCGCACGGGGTCAGAGCTCAAAACTGTCCAGGTTGACTCGGCAAAGAACAGGTCGTGACAACACACAATTCAAAGAGAGTACTTGTTATATACAGAACTAAAACTGTATTTTCATGCTTTGGTAATCTTTTTAGGTGCTTTCACTCTTCATATGACTGATAATGTTATGCATAAGAAGATTCAGGATATACTTGGTTAATAAAAACTCACGCTCGTGTCTCACAGACCTGGCCGTTTAAGCAAGCACTTTACAGCCACAAATGACACTACCGAAGCCACCACATTCAGAAAGTCATAGATATAAAGAAGAGGGAAAAAAGTATATGAAAGAGAATTCATTCCTTAATAAATTCATTAAGTGTTGATTCCATCATATATGTCTTATTTTTTTCCCAGTATAATTATTCGTGCAATCGGAAAGGAGACTTAAATAGGCACACTGGAGAGAAACTATTTTCATGTTCATAGTGCAATTATTCGTGCAATCATAAAAGATCGTTAAAATGTCACGTGCTTTCACACTCTGTGGAGAAATTCTATTCATGTTCACAGTGCAATTATTTATGTAATAGAAAACGAAACATGAAAAATCATACGCACACGGTGAAAGATTATTTTCATGTTCTCACTGCAAATATTAAGGAAACTTGAACAGGCATGTGCTTACGCACACTGGAGAGAAACTATTTTCATGTTCATAGTGTAATTATTTGTGCAATCTGAATGGATCGTTAAAATATCATATTCCGGAAAGAAACTTTATTCATGTTCACAGTGCAATAATTTATGCAATCGGAAAGGAGACTTGAACAGGCATGTGCTTACGCACACTGGAGAGAAACTATTTTCATGTTCCCAGTGTAATTATTTTTGCAATCTGAATGGATCGTTAAAATATCATATTCCGGAAAGAAACTTTATTCATGTTCACAGTGCAATAATTCACGCATCGGAAAGGAGACTTGAACAGGCATGTGCTTACGCATACTGGAGAGAAACTATTTTCATGTTCCCAGTGTAATTATTTGTGCAATCTGAAAGGATCGTTAAAATATCATATTCCGGAAAGAAACTTTATTCATGTTCACAGTGCAATAATTCATGCAATCGGAAAGGAGACTTGAACAGGCATGTGCTTACGCACACTGGAGAGAAACTATTTTCATGTTCCCAGTGTAATTATTTGTGCAATCTGAAAGGATCGTTAAAATATCATATTCCGGAAAGAAACTTTATTCATGTTCACAGTGCAATAATTCACGCAATCGGAAAGGAGACTTGAACAGGCATGTGCTTACGCACACTGGAGAGAAACTATTTTCATGTTCCCAGTGTAATTATTTGTGCAATCTGAAAGGATCGTTAAAATATCATATTCCGGAAAGAAACTTTATTCATGTTCACAGTGCAATTATTCATCCAATCGGAAAGGAGACTTGAACAGGCATGTGCTTACGCACACTGGAGAGAAACTATTTTCATGTTCCCAGTGTAATTATTTGTGCAATCTGAAAGGATCGTTAAAATATCATATTCCGGAAAGAAACTTTATTCATGTTCACAGTGCAATAATTTATGCAATCGGAAAGGAGACTTGAACAGGCATGTGCTTACGCACACTGGAGAGAAACTATTTTCATGTTCCCAGTGTAATTATTTGTGCAATCTGAAAGGATCGTTAAAATATCATATTCCGGAAAGAAACTTTATTCATGTTCACAGTGCAATAATTCACGCAATCGGAAAGGAGACTTAAACAGGCATGTGCTTACGCACACTGGAGAGAAACTATTTTCATGCTCCCAGTGTAATTATATGTGCAATCTGAAAGGATCGTTAAAATATCATATTCCGGAAAGAAACTTTATTCATGTTCACAGTGCAATAATTTATGCAATCGGAAAGGAGACTTGAACAGGCATGTGCTTACGCACACTGGAGAGAAACTATTTTCATGCTCCCAGTGTAATTATTTGTGCAATCTGAAAGGATCGTTAAAATATCATATTCCGGAAAGAAACTTTATTCATGTTCACAGTGCAATAATTTATGCAATCGGAAAGGAGACTTGAACAGGCATGTGCTTACGCACACTGGAGAGAAACTATTTTCATGTTCCCAGTGTAATTATTTGTGCAATCTGAAAGGATCGTTAAAATATCATATTCCGGAAAGAAACTTTATTCATGTTCACAGTGCAATAATTTATGCAATCGGAAAGGAGACTTGAACAGGCATGTGCTTACGCACACTGGAGAGAAACTATTTTCATGTTCCCAGTGTAATTATTTGTGCAATCTGAAAGGATCGTTAAAATATCATATTCCGGAAAGAAACTTTATTCATGTTCACAGTGCAATAATTCATGCAATCGGAAAGGAGACTTGAACAGGCATGTGCTTACGCACACTGGAGAGAAACTATTTTCATGTTCCCAGTGTAATTATTTGTGCAATCTGAAAGGATCGTTAAAATATCATATTCCGGAAAGAAACTTTATTCATGTTCACAGTGCAATAATTTATGCAATCGGAAAGGAGACTTGAACAGGCATGTGCTTACGCACACTGGAGAGAAACTATTTTCATGTTCCCAGTGTAATTATTTGTGCAATCTGAAAGGATCGTTAAAATATCATATTCCGGAAAGAAACTTTATTCATGTTCACAGTGCAATAATTTATGCAATCGGAAAGGAGACTTGAACAGGCATGTGCTTACGCACACTGGAGAGAAACTATTTTCATGCTCCCAGTGTAATTATTTGTGCAATCTGAAAGGATCGTTAAAATATCATATTCCGGAAAGAAACTTTATTCATGTTCACAGTGCAATAATTTATGCAATCGGAAAGGAGACTTGAACAGGCATGTGCTTACGCACACTGGAGAGAAACTATTTTCATGCTCCCAGTGTAATTATTTGTGCAATCTGAAAGGATCGTTAAAATATCATATTCCGGAAAGAAACTTTATTCATGTTCACAGTGCAATAATTTATGCAATCGGAAAGGAGACTTGAACAGGCATGTGCTTACGCACACTGGAGAGAAACTATTTTCATGTTCCCAGTGTAATTATTTGTGCAATCTGAAAGGATCGTTAAAATATCATATTCCGGAAAGAAACTTTATTCATGTTCACAGTGCAATAATTCACGCAATCGGAAAGGAGACTTAAACAGGCATGTGCTTACGCACACTGGAGAGAAACTATTTTCATGTTCCCAGTGTAATTATTTGTGCAATCTGAAAGGATCGTTAAAATATCATATTCCGGAAAGAAACTTTATTCATGTTCACAGTGCAATAATTTATGCAATCGGAAAGGAGACTTGAACAGGCATGTGCTTACGCACACTGGAGAGAAACTATTTTCATGCTCCCAGTGTAATTATTTGTGCAATCTGAAAGGATCGTTAAAATATCATATTCCGGAAAGAAACTTTATTCATGTTCACAGTGCAATAATTTATGCAATCGGAAAGGAGACTTGAACAGGCATGTGCTTACGCACACTGGAGAGAAACTATTTTCATGCTCCCAGTGTAATTATTTGTGCAATCTGAAAGGATCGTTAAAATATCATATTCCGGAAAGAAACTTTATTCATGTTCACAGTGCAATAATTTATGCAATCGGAAAGGAGACTTGAACAGGCATTTGCATACGCACACTTGAGAGAAACTATTTTCATGTTCCCAGTGTAATTATTTGTGCAATCTGAAAGGATCGTTAAAATATCATATTCCGGAAAGAAACTTTATTCATGTTCACAGTGCAATAATTTATGCAATCGGAAAGGAGACTTGAACAGGCATGTGCTTACGCACACTGGAGAGAAACTATTTTCATGTTCACAGTGTAATTATTTGTGCAATCTGAAAGGATCGTTAAAATATCATATTCCGGAAAGAAACTTTATTCATGTTCACAGTGCAATAATTTATGCAATCGGAAAGGAGACTTGAACAGGCATGTGCTTACGCACACTGGAGAGAAACTATTTTCATGTTCCCAGTGTAATTATTTGTGCAATCTGAAAGGATCGTTAAAATATCATATTCCGGAAAGAAACTTTATTCATGTTCACAGTGCAATAATTTATGCAATCGGAAAGGAGACTTGAACAGGCATGTGCTTACGCACACTGGAGAGAAACTATTTTCATGTTCACAGTGTAATTATTTGTGCAATCTGAAAGGATCGTTAAAATATCATATTCCGGAAAGAAACTTTATTCATGTTCACAGTGCAATAATTTATGCAATCGGAAAGGAGACTTAACAGCATGTGCTACGCACACTGGAGAGAAACTATTTTCACGTTGACAGTGCAACTAGTCTTGCAATCAGAAAACTTCGTTAAAATATCATGTGCGTTCACATTCTCAGGTGAAACTTTATTTGTGTTCACAGTGCAATTATTCATGCCATCATAAAGAAGCCATGTCATGTGCTTACGCGACCAGGAGAGAAACTATTTCAATGTTCTCAGTGTAATTATTAAGGATCGTTATCGTGCATCTACACATCTTATAACTTCAAAGCACGAATCAATCGAATTCAGAAATAAAATGTATGAAATAGCGAATTGTACGAAAGTCGAGATCCATTTATATACAGAGTGGCCCAAAAAAACTGAGAACATTTCGTAAAATGTGATATAATTACGTCATAATTAGTTTAACTATATCAACAATAGCTTAAAAAGTTTACTAATTTACTTACTTACCTACTTACCCATATTACGTTTTATTTCGAAAATTTCTGGTCGCCATCTTTGATTATTAATTTTCCCATTATTTATATTTGGTTTTTTCAAATTGTTGCCCAGAATGACAAAAAATCACTGCAGAACACCGTATTCTGATCAAAAATTTGCGAATTGAAAAACGTTGGGGTGCTAGGAAATGATCAAAGAGTTTCAGCTAGACATTACAGCATAACTGGACATTACAGCAAGATGGCGACCGGAAATTATCGAAATAAAACGTAATATAGGTAAATAGGTAAGTAAGTAAATTAGTAAACTGATTAAGCTATTGTTGATATAATTAAACTAATTTTGACGTAATTATATCACATTTTACGAAATGTTCTCAGTTTTTTTGACATGGAAAATATTAATCTCTATTCTATTAATCAAATTCGACATTTTTCCACCAGTTTTTTGTTTAATGTGTTCCATTGTTAACGATTAATTTTTTTCTGCGTGCTGTTGTCGGGGTTGGACTGCGTGCTTTTCACAATCGATAACCATGCCAGACATCATCCTCGTAACGAGGGACCGCCGAAGACTGCGCTTTAGCCTTGCGGGGGGCCGTTGTAATACAATAAATTTATTCTAGAGGTTCTGACCAATAAATATTCACTGCGTCCTCTATAGGCAGATTTACGGACTACGTGCTGTTTACACTCATGTGGCGGACGTGACATAAATAAGACGTTATACCGTAAATAATAAAAGGTGTTCTTTCATCGTGAGAACTCGGGTGCGAGTACATAGCAATGTGTTTTGTACATCATCCACGTGTTGCTATTTCGGCCGTTGGCGCGGTACACATAATATAATTGTTTGTTCGTGGTTTATCTGTCTGTCGGTAGATGTACCATGTACATACATGAATTCTCGAATATTATTTTAACACGTTTGTAACATGATATTATATATAATATTACCTCCATCGTCACCTTCGCTGATCGATCACTTTACCTCACATTTATTGCAATAGTCGCTTTTTCGATAAAAAAGGACAACAGTATTGGGATTTTAATTGGAAGCTGTTAATCAGTACTTAAACTTCCGCTGTGGCATTTTCCGATAACCGATGCGGAAATTGAATCCAATAAAAGTCTATTAATAAATCTTTAAAAATGAACTGACCAGAAGTTAGTTGTCGAAATTATTATTTTGTATTATATTACTTTAAGTGTAATTGTTAAGTTATTGATGTATGTCACTTCTAACGAAATATCTGCTAATTTCGTGATGTATGTCACTTCTAACGAAATATCTGCTAATTTAGTGATGTATGTCACTTCTGATGAAATATCTGCTAATTTCGTGATGTATGTCACTTCTAACGAAATATCGGCTAATTTCGTGATGTATGTCACTTCTAATGACCGCTTCGAGAAAGGTACATAGTTTAGGACAAAGCGATCATTGAATCATCATTTTGTATGCCTATGTATGCGATGTGAAGGTTACCGCTTTTTGCTACTGGTGCCAATTACGGCCAGTTACTCGTTGGAAGTAGACAGGTTAGCGAAAGGCTTTAACTGTACAGGTTAGTGGTGATCTTTCTTACTGTATAAATGGTTATATTATCAATAGAAAGCTCGGGGATAACACAAGCTATCGAAGGAATTCACGAGAACAAAATTTACTGATTTTCATTGAGAAATAATTGTGGATATAGAGGCCTTGAATTTATTCCATTATTAGTAGTTATTCCGTTAGAATCATTGGTAGTCCATCATTTACACACCAAGTTTTAGAAATTTGAACACCTCCACTTGTCTCGTGCCTCACTTCACGTTTGTTGAACGTCAAACGTCAAATATCAAATAACCTCTGCAGCAGTTAAAACATAGTAAATGTTAGTAATTTAATACCGTCTGTTTATCTTAATTTCGGAATGAATTGTTGTAGGGATCTATCGCATGTGTCGAGTCTCGCTGCCGTATACGGGTCAGTTCTGTCAATTTCAAGTAGTGATCTCTAAATTTTACTCCATATCAAAAACGTGTACACCGTACTGACATTTATCTCCGAGACTTCTATCTCATCGTGTCTTATGGGCCGTGCAATTTTAATTGTTTTTTTTTTGTCGTCTTTCTAAATGAAACGAAATGCCAGCAAGATATATTTTCAGCAAATTCTCTGTCTGCACACCATTTAAAAAGCGTGTTAACCTTGCCGGACGCGTATTAAAAATAATCAGCATAATAACCGTGATATAATCAACCCCTACAATCACGGATCCACCCCCGAAAAACCTCCCCCGCCACTGGTAGAAATGTTCCCGCTCTAGAGTTCAAAACGTACAGATCCCGAGCCGAGAGCTCAGTAAGACGCTTGGCGCGACCGGCGAGCGAGCTAGCTACGGACGAGAGAAAATATTATTTTCGCGTCGCTAGAATTGTCGACGCAAATATACGCGTGAATCACGTGTTCAGTGTATTTAAATATATATATATATATATATATATATATATATCATTATTAACAAATTCTTTTTGTATCAAGCTATATTTCGCACAAATAATTTAAAATTATTCCGCATTCGTTTACTCGCTAATTGTTCGTAGAAGTTGTCTACTGAATTTATCTCAATAATTTGTTTAAATTACATTATAGGCTTTAGAAGATTGAAGGTTTAGCCATTAGGTATGGAAATATTTAGTATCTAAATGTATTGTCCAAGATAAATGATGAAAATATATATTTAATTATTAAGGAGAACACATTCTTTTTGTGAAGTTGTAATTTTTCAGAACAGACGGTCTGCGATATTTTCTTAAATACAATTGATTTTATATGTATGTCTTTCTAATTAATACATTTAATTAGTATTCCGAATAATTACAAATTCAATATATAAGTTATATAATATATAAAAATGATAATTTTGGCGTCTCCTATCGGACTACTCAAAAGTATTTGAGATTCCGTAAAAATAAAGAAGATCGCTTTCAAATAATTGAACGATAGATGTATCAATTTGAAAAGTGTAACATATATGTTCGAAAATTGCACTGTGTTGGTGTAGCATAATCGGTTAATGCAATTTCTTCGGATAGGAAGAGATCCAGGTTCGTATCGTTATATTTTTGTTATAATTGATTTTATATATATATATATATCTTTCTAATGAACACATTTAATTTGTATATTTTTAAAGTTTGTTTTATATTTCGTTAAACCCAATATTTGTTGTATTTCTTGGGTTGGTAAAATTGTACGCTTAATTTTTAAAATATATTGTTAGATAATAGTGTAACGCTGAAATTATTATTAAAAAAAAATAATTAATGTAGAACAATTGACATACATCTAGAAATATATATATTTTTTTCATTATTTGAATAATTACTTTGCGACAACATAATACATTATATATTTTTTTATTTATTTGACATTTTTAATTAAGTATTTTACATTATTAAAATACATATTTTTTTTATCGCTTACCTCTCCAAAAAAGAGAGTCTCTCTTGTGCTTGGAGAGGGAGTTACACTATAATAATTTTATATAATACTTTATTTATTGTCCATGTGCTTCTGATGTGTTCATTTAATTTCTTTATAAACTCTTTTATATCTTTTATTTCTTTAATTTGTGTAGGGAGGCTATTGAAATTTTATATCCCTAAGTTTATAAAATTTTGTTGATAGTGTTTGTTATATAAATAATAATAAAAACATTTTATTTGAAATAGGTCTTCAAACATACTGATGTATTAATAAATAGTGGTTTTAAACAAAGTGTTTTTTCTTATTATTTATATTTATCTATGATGCTTTAGTTAGATGAGCAGGAATACGATTTATAAATAAATAATTTAAAG
This sequence comes from Eubasilissa splendida, assembly GCA_031772225.1. Lineage (NCBI taxonomy): Eukaryota > Metazoa > Arthropoda > Insecta > Trichoptera > Phryganeidae > Eubasilissa > Eubasilissa splendida. Next base: position 29,151,908 of record CM062857.1, read on the forward strand.
TCGTATTAAAAACTTTAACAATGAAAATCTACATAAATACTAAATTAAAATTGCACACCACGCAAAAAGTAAATACATATGTCACTGAAAAAAAATTAAAAATACAATTAATACTCTGAAAAGGAACTAATTGTATATATAATATCATAGTCAGTCACATCATGTTTACAATGGTGAGTCAAAAGTAGTCGAATGCATCTGTTCACTAAAATTATATGTATAATAATATTAATATACCGAAACCAGCTAAATATAGAAAGAAATGTTATTTCAATAATAGTAACAATTGATACTAACTAATCTCTAATCGAGACTTTGATCTCTGAGAGTCGCTAAAGTATATAATACTGGATGCTTCATTCTAATCTGCGAGTAAAACATGTGAGGCCATGATTTGCTATGTACTGTTCTCAACACGCACTAGAGTCGAATCTCTGAGAGAAATCTCATCCGTGTACACGGGCCTCAAGTTACTGGAATAAAATACAATTTTATCCATTTAAACGTATAATACTTTTTAATCTTTTAATGATTTTGTAAGTATAATATGATACATCCAAATTTAATAAAATGGATTGATTTAATTCTGGCTTTTCTTATCGTGTTGTACTTAAAAGTATTTTGGATTCATTGCAGTATCTTGATTGATTTTTTTTTGACAACTTTTAAAAATGGAATAAAAAAAATACTACAAAAAATAGATTCGAAATTTGACGAGAAAGTAATCGGTTGATATGAAATGTTAACGCATTACCCCCGGTAGCAACTTAAAAATATTTTTTATTCTGTATATAATTTCTAATTGAGTAATTTAATTTGTATTAAAAAATATCACAGAATTATGTCTTTAGTAAAATTATGTATTCATTAAAAATTTATCGGAATTGATTGAATAAAATTATTTTTTATTCACGATATTTACAGTTAATTAATTGTAGGGTTCTCTAATTTTTTCAATGAAATGAGGGTCTACGGACTAATAAAGTAAAAAAAAAATCGCTGGTCTAGAGGATAATTTAGCAACGCTTGAAAAGGTCAATGTTTAATATAATATATTACTTACCGATATTGGGAAAGATATAAAAAATGTATGAGATGAAAGACGATCCTCGCTAATATATTGGGCCCACCCTTGTTTAGTTCTCTGTTCGGCAATCGCAATACTTTAAATTTAAAACATTATGAATTTCACCAGTTATTTTTAATCTTGTTAATAATATTATTAATCATATTCTTCAGTGACCATCTCACTGGTATTTTATTGCTTATTGTTAACAGTGGCGTGTACAGTAGGTATAGATTTAAGTTACGTTATTATCAATCATATAATATATGTACTACAATATGTGCTGTACATGTGATTACGAACTTTCGTTTCACCTACGTCTTTAGGCAAAATGAATCAGTCGTTTATATGATCTTACCTACCATTTATTTATTTGTAACTTTTGAGTACTATTCATAGTGTTTTTAAAGTTTAAGTTTTAATGTAAAATAATATCTATAATAAGAATGTATGGACGTTTTTAAGAACACTTTTTATGACTGAACACGATTCGTTTATTGTTTGAAAATCCTTCACGAAATAACAAAAACAAATAATTATTTTTATTAAAGGTTAACGTGGGAAATAGTTTCGTGCACCAAATGCACCTCGAACGCAAAGAACGATAATGAAAATTCGCGAATTAGTAAAAGAGGAGGTAGATACTTCAAAGATTTGCACGCAGTTGTAAGCCTTTCAAATGTTATTCTGTTAAAAAACAGCATAAATAACGACTCCGTACAAAACGGATCAACCGAGAGGAGTTTTCAATTCAGTAGGTAGCCAATTATATGACTTGAGTAATACTCTAGCTTAAAATAGAAGACAGTAATTTAAATAACTAAAACCACCACATCGGTCGACAACAGCGCTACGGTTACAGCGAGGGTTATCGTGGTAGATTTCAGGACAAAGCAATTAATGTTTATACTGGTACACAGATGGCGTAATCCATATGATGAATCATTTGATTTATATTTGTTTCCCCGAATTTTCAATAATGCACTGTTTTTATGCTTGTATGTACTGCACACCCCTGGTTGTTAGGTCCTAAGTAAAGGAGTTACAAACGAACACTAAATCTGCCGATGTGTTTATGATTAACCCTCGTGGCCGCTTAGTCTGCTTCTATAGGAAAAAATTTCTCGCCTCTACTCTTCGCGATCCTGAGCCTTGTTTAGTGCCATATCCGAATTTGGTCTGTTGTATCTTGTTGGAGATCGACCACGAGCCCATCACCCATGTACATTCCCAGTGTCTCTGTCTCTTCTCACAAAATTTCAAATGTACGAATAAATTGTCTCCTTGCAGGTTGTAAAGAGACTCAAAGTTCATCGCGTTTGATAGTCAACGCTCGACTGCGGCGTTTACACGTTTGCGGGTCGTCTAATGGTGCGACGCCTGTCGCCATAAATTCCTTAACATTTTTCGTAAATGAATATTATTACAGTAAAGTGTATTTATTACAAATCGATATTTCAGTGACTCTTCCAAGTTTGAATGGATGCTTTTAATTAGACACGTCAAGTATAAAAATATAATTATTCGAATAATTGACAGTAATAAAATAGTGCTATCTATCGACCGTGAACGAAGACGATCCCCGAGTGTTTAAGTGATACTTAGTGTGCTAATAAACGTTCTCTACGATGTACGGCATGCTCCTGGAAAGCGTCCAACACTTCGTGCAGGTGAGTTTATTATATTTATTTTTGAGCACATTAACGATGTCTGTTCGTAGAAGATAATGTAATATTATCATTTAAGATATATTGATTCTTCTTATTTCACAGCCTCAATTCTACATCTGGGTGTCAGGATGACTAAAATCTTTATAAGCTGCAATGACAGCCGATCAATATCAACATCCCATGACGACGTAAAAGTATTACATATATGCAAAAAGGGGAGAAAATTAAATAATTAATTATTCTATAAAATATTGAAATTTCATACAACCACTTTCACTTCTTACCGAAATCCCTCCCCCCCTCTCCAGCCAACTCTCACACTGCCCTCTCTTCATGTAGTTGATTTAGTTTAATTTTAGTTTATTACTGAAGTTGACGCAGTGAGCATCGAAAACGTTTTAATTGAATTTTTTATTAAAGCGTTATATTCATTAAACATTATAAATTTTCCATCGAAATAGTGATATGCCTGCACGTTTTCAGATAATTACAGAATTTTCTATACAAATATTATTGTAATCTAAGAGTAATATTTATATTATAAACCACAAACGAACTATCTTAATATTTATTCAACAGAATATTTAAAACAGTATTATGGCCATGAGTCGCGATGAGATAAATCTAAGAAACTTAGTTTAGTTATATCTGAGTAGGCTCTATGTACAAGTGTTGATAAGAATTTGATCGGGAAATAAGCTCAGGGATTGGTAGAAAGAGACAAAACTCTAATCAATACACGTGTCAATGTTCAATTCGACAGCAAGACTCAACACGTGCGCGCAAACTGTAGATATGCTCAAATTTTATTCTGTTAAGTTAGAATTAAGTAACGAACATTTATTATGTTTGTCTACTCTGCCGGGAAGATTCAAATTAGCTCAACTAACGAATAGAATATCAATAGTCAATAGACTGACAACATTTGCAACCGACACGAAGTGAGGCGCGAGACGGTGAATCTCTGTTTGATAGTCAAGAGTTGTCTCTAAACAGTTTAATGGGAAATTATAATCCCTGTTTTAGAAATAATCTCTAGTCTATAATTTCATTCGTGAACACGAACCCATTAGAGACATCTGAAATTGGTATATGTACAGGACGACCCAAAAAATTGGGAACATCTCTTTATACATGAGTTATTTCAAAACATAATATAATTAATTATTATTATTAACATTCTTACGACGAAAAAAAATGATTGTATTTCTGACTGTGTGAGATGGAGCTCCGTCCTGCTGTATGTCTAGCTATATTCTCCAGGCTTTGTTTTGAAATTCTTTGATCATTTTTTTAGCACCCCAACGTTTTTCAATTCGCAAATTTTTGATCAGAATACGGTCTTCTGCAGTGATTTTTGGTCATTCTGGGCGACAATTTGAAAAAAAAACAAATATAAACAATGGAAAAATTAATAATTAAAGATGACGACCGGAAATTGTCGAAATAAAACGTAATGTAGGTAAATAGGTATATATAAGTAAATTAGTAAACTATTTAAGTTATTGTTGATATAGACAAACTAATTTTGATGTAATTATATCACATTTTACGTAATGCTCTCATTTGGGCCATCCTGTATGTATGTATGTAAGTAACGTTATTTATTAGTCTACACAATTAGCTATGAAAAGGCTTAATACAATATTTATTTGTTTTTCCCTCTTGGCAGGATTAGTTTTTATTTATTAAATACACATACAGAGGCGGATTGGTCCGGCGGGTATGTTCGCAAATCAAATTTACACATGTGAAAATAACACACTTGTTTTGTTTTATTTTACTCGTTTAATTTACTTGAAACGCGTTTCGCCTTGTTAGGGTATTATCAATCTAACAATTTAACTCAATAAATTGTATTTATACTATAACGGGGGATGTGTTTTTTTTTACACACTTACCTCGGAAACAGTAAAAAAAGTAAGTTAAAAAGGTTTACTGGTTGTTCGTCCGTCAAAGTCAATATTCACCATTAGCAAACCAATTTTATGCTTTATCTACACGTGGCCCAAAAAAAGTGAGAACATTTCGTAAAATGTGATATAATTACGTCAAAATTAGTTTAACTGTATCAACAATAGCTTCAATAGTTTACTAATTTACTTACCTAATTTTCCCATTGTTTATATTTGTTCTTTTTTTAAATTGTTGCACAGAACGACAAAAATCACTGCAGAAGACCGTATTCTGATCAAAAATTTGCGAATTGTAAAACGTTGGAGTGCTGGGAAAATGATCAAAGAGTTTAGGTATAATATATCTAATAGACTCAAAATTGCACTCACGCCGTCCGCCGAATGAGACCAGGTGAAAGGTTAACCAGAGGAGGACGAGGTATACTTCATGGCGAAAGAAGATATCACATGTCTATCATCAAAAATTTAGAATACAAATTAAATTACCTATTATTTATTTATTCATCTATTTGTTAACCATTTAAAAAGCAATCAGCTTTATATTGCGTTGAATCTCAAATACTTTTGAGTAAATCACGCTATGCGACACTATAATTTAATTAATTAATCTATTTTATTACATTTGAATATACTTTGATTCAACTTATATATTTTTAAGAAGAATATATATATATTTTTTTATTTATTATCTTTGTTTTATTAACCACTAAAATTAGTTTAAATACATCTACCGGTTTCGAAAAATACCATTTTCTTCTTCAGGATGTCATAACTAACTAAAACATATATTGTTTCTTTGACAGAATCTATTTTTAATAATTTGGAATCGTTGGAGATAAATAAAGCGTGTAAAACTAATCAAAAAATTATAAACAACCAACTAAATTTAACTACGAGTCCCATTCCAAAATTTTTTCCTAAAAATTATTCGAGTAAATTTGTATTAAGTAATGATTTGAGTTAGGTACAAAAAAAAAAATTTGTTTATTTTTTTAAAATAGATTCTGTCAAAGAAACAATATATGTTTTAGTTAGTTATGACATCCTGAAGAAGAAAATGGTATTTTTCGAAACCGGTAGATGTATTTAAACTAATAAATAAAAATATGAATCTTAACCACAAAGATAATATTGCTGATTTTAAAAGTGTAGAATATATTTTTGTTGTGAATTTGCGTTTTCAGAACATAGTTAAAAATAGCACAGAACTATGATCAGAAAATGCAACTTATAATATATAAATAACAAATAAAAGATGACGTAATCTTTTTATGTTCAACTACGGCTACCCCCGAATCTTCCGATTTGAAGGGCCGATATATATTTTGTCACACGAAGAGCAGGGAATTTTATACACAGCGTAGGTTGGTATATAAGAAAATAATCTGTTACACATATATATAATCGTATATACGTTTTTCATGTTATACTGGTAAAATTCGTTTAAATACATTTAAAAATTACGGAAACGTGACGCGCTCGGGGGTTGTCAGAAATGATTTAACGACCAAAGTTAGTACGGAGTTTTTAACTTTTTCACAAATTCAATTTGTTCGTGTATTTTTAGTCAGGTGGTTCTGACAATCGATAAGGATAAAAAAACGCGCTTCATGTCTCAGATACGTGTTTCATACCGTCTCCGCATAACGTGTATTTTTCTTATTTGAAAATATATTCTTAAATTCATTATTAGGAGAACACATTCTTATTGTGATATTTTATCTGATATCTCTTTTATCTTATCGAATCTGGTTATTGTCGCTGTAGCATAGTTGGATAATGTACCTTTCCCAGTTTAGAAAGAGATCCAAGTTCGAATCCCAGTGGCGCAACAACAATATTTTTCGATAAAATTGATTTTATATGAATGTCTTTCTAATTGATATATTTAATAAATTCATTAAAATAAATTAAATTAAAATTTTCCTAGGGAGAACCAATACTGAGCATATCGCGTGGTATAGGCGGGAAATACCAGTCACTATACTACCAAGGACATTCTTCTTCTTCTTCTTCTTCAGCCTTCCTAGAGGACTATGAAGTCCATGACTCTATAGTCACAACAGAGCGCCATCAATCCCTTGACATTGATTTTCAGCTTTTCCCAAATTAATGGATATTTTATGCAGACCGATGACGTCACCCACGAAGCTGTCAACAGCTGGCGCAAAGAAGAGGCGGCAAAATTCTTCAACGAGACGACAGTCAAATTGTCACTGTTTCGACGTTGATGGGAATTATATTAAAAAATACGTTCAGACATATTTCAACTGTAATTAAAAAGTTAGTGAGTAATAAGTAAATAAATTGTTTTGAACTAGAGAGGAAGTCAGAGCGGTGAAAAATTAATATCGGGTCAACGTACGTTGATTAGTCATCATTGACTTTGTTGGTGATCTTGGCATGGTAATAGATGGACTCTATTTTCTTCCCATGGCTGTATGGGGACTTCCGGATTTGAATCAATCTGAGTGGCATATGATTACGGGGCACGCCAATTCCGAAGTAAACTGTTTGATTTTAGTGAGTGAATCAGATTTTTCTCGAGTGAATCAAACTCCGGAACACATCTTGTGGCATTGCGTGATAATGAGCATGCTTGGAGGCTTAACTATGGTGATGTTAGATGAAAGTGAAATATCAATCTTCTTTCTGGAACATTCCAGACAGCTTCTGTGATCATTTGATTTCAATAATTTGTAACAGCTACGTCACGGATTGACAGTTACACAGAATCTTTGATTAAAATCTCATCCAGCCTCGCTAAATCATTATAAATGACTAGCAGAGGCTTTATACTACGTCATCTTAATCGTAATAATGACATATTATCTGAAAAGTTCGCAGAGAGAAATACTTGTAAATTCTTGGATCAGGGAATAATATATGTGTGTGTGTCAGAGCGCCCGCACTGCCGGGTGGAAATGTATATGTGTGTGTGTGTGTGTGAGCGGGGATAAAAGGGTGACGAGCGCAAGGCGCGGACTCTTTCGCGTTACCGTTTGGCTCCGAGACTAGTTATATTATATTCGTGTAATGAAGACTATAATTGTTAACTAATTGTCATTATAATAACAGCATGTAATATAAACAAATAAATAGTTTAACGGGGAGGCGAACAGACGAAAGTTCGATTCTCGTTCAGAAAACTGACGTAAAAGTTGAATCGAAATCTGAAAATAACTAGATGTCGTGTCCACAAACATCATAATTGGTTCTAGAAACTGTTTCGCTATAGCATCTGATCGTACTAGCATTCATTGCAATATAATTATATATTTAGGGGGGATTCATTTCATGCACACGACCTAGAAGAACCGCCATTACCATTCAATGAAACCATATTAACAGAAAAAAAAATACAAAATATATTAGAAAATATAAGAAATTTATTAAACATTTATAAAAAAACATTAACTTTTTCTTTAGGAAAATTACAAACAAAATAATATAAAAAATTTAATAGAGTCAATCGGGAAGTCCCCGACACGTCGACACGTCATTCGCAAGCGCGTGTTACGTCAGGTAATAATATTTTCTCGCGCGGTAAACTTTTCAGGGGTAATGACATGATTTGTCATATCAGTACTGAGGATAGTCAAATAAGTAATTCTAATTTTACTTAACGTACCAGTTGTACTCTCAGACATTTGTTTGAGTAAAATTAAATAAATTATCACTGTATCGCACAGGATTACGAGGTCGCAGCAGAGGCGCCATATAATTGATATGATAAGACACGTGTCAGTAATTTAAAGGTGTTATCATCGGCGTGGCAAACAAAGACGTCTTAGTAAAACGTCACAAGCGGCGGCCTATCGCCGTGTAGGTACTTGCAAATATGACTACATGTATTGTTATGAATTTGAACAAAAACAAAGTATTCTGCTGGCGGAAGCCATTCTCGATTTTACCGCCGTAGTGTGCCTATATTGAACATCTTTTGTGTTTCATTTCTTTCGACCTCATCATCATCATCGCCGGTTGAGAGTACCCGAGATTGGCGAACCACCCTTGTCTACCTTAAGGGCGGTAACATAACGTGCATCATGCTAAAGGGCTTGATTGTGTATTTGCGGGTTGTCGACTGGCGCGACGCCCGTAACTGTAAACTGTAGCAGCGAAATAAAGAGGAAATTGTATTACTATGCGCAGAAAATAGTGGGAATTAAAATCAAAAGAAATAATTTGAATGGATAATATTTGACTAATTACATATTGTCGTGATAATAATTCGCTAGTATAAAAATATAATTTAAAAAATCAACCCCTTTAGAATTCAGTAATGTGCTGTAGTTTGTTGAGGGTGGGTTTTCACGTCTTCCCGGCCCACGGGAAAATATTTGTTCAGCCCTCCCAGTGTATTATATTTGAATAAATATTCCTACGATGCTCTGCTTTTTGGTAAACAACTGATTTGAAACGCCACCGAAATAGAAATCTCTTATTTAGATTTATATATTTCCTTATTTATAATATAAATCGATAACCGGTTCCGTCGTATTTCCATAGAAACAGGCAGAGGAAATTGGACCTAACCTTTTGATTTATCTTGCATTGTTTTCATACGGCGTTTGATGTCTTAACGCGAATTTAAAATGTGTCACATATCTATTAAATATTTATATTATTATGTCTGTGGAGGTTTAGAAAATGTGCAGCCTTTCGAACATTGTGTATATCTCATTGTATAACAGGACTAGATGCTCTTTTAGGTTTACTATACTTATCTTTCCCCCCCCCTCCCTTTTCCCATGTCACAAAAAAGAATTTTGATTATACAAATGATTTCACATGTTACTGTTGTGTGTTTCGATTTTCTCGCGGCGCGTGTCTATGTTCAGAGTGTTTCGTGTGAATCGGCGAAGTTACAGAAAAATTCAGGTAAGTTGTGCTTCCTGGTTGGTCCTTGAGCCCTTATTGTTCTGTCCCTATACCAAATTCATATCACCCTTCCTACATCCTGTTTCACCATGCCCTCGTGTAAACAGTATCAAATTATTTAATAAAACGATTTGGCACTCCTGTTATGGCGATTGTTACTAACCAGATCTTGCTGCATTGCTACAGATTAGTGTAGAGAGGGTTGGAATTTTTTTATGGTACTCAGGCGACCGTGCAGTATCATCCAGCGCAAGCCTACTGAGTGACAATGCACAGCTGCCAAATTAAAGTTTCTCTCACTGACCCGGCAAAATATCAATTCTTCATTATTTGATGTTACGTATTTGAGATGTCAGTACTTCCCGAAAGTTGGGTATCTCACCGAAGATTGTTGGTAGTCTAATAATTAAACTCGTCAGGTGCCAATTACAATCTTTATTACAATAATAGTATTCTTCTTCTTCTTTCAAATAGGCAATCCACCCTTCAAGAGTGACTTGTGCCATTAAACAAGTCTAAACATTATTTTATAGAAAGCAGTACAACAATCCTATAGAACAGGGAACATTGCATCACAAGTCAATACCATTGACATTCAGGAAATTTGCTATTATATAGCTTAAATGAGGCGAGTTGAGGGAAAGAAGATGACACAAGTTAACCGGAAGTTGAAAATCACCATTGACAAGATCATTATAAAAAAAACCTGTGATCCGCAATGGACAGGCAAAAAAGACATGGTCAAGGGTTTCCTCCTCGGCACCACACTCACACATTGGGGAGTCTATTATGTTCATTCTGAACAAATGTGAGGCCACATGGCAATGCCCAATTCTCATTCTACAGATATTTGCTACTGTTCTTTTAGAGACTTTCCTGTTGGAGAACCAAGGGATGCGGGGAATATATCTTTGGATTATTTTAAGACGATTACCCTTGTGATTGTTTGGATCCATCCATTGTGCAGACCAGATATGTTATTATTATTGTTGTACCATAATAGTATTATGGTACAACAATAAACACTTATTCACGGAGACAAGCGGCAGAGTAAGAGGGCGCGCTCGGCGCATGTCACCACACACATCCATCCACAACAGGCGGTGCTCGCGCGATGACATACACACATAATCACAATCTCAAGAACATCACATTTGAAAACATTCAGAAGCAGATACATATATCAATAATAATGACAAAACATAATGTGCGGGATTGTGACGTCAGAATAATACCCGACTATTTTAACTAAAGTATTTATTCAGAATGCTTCAATACAATGTAGTACAGGTCAGTATAATATGTTTACAGTTCAACGGTTCGGAGACAAAAGGCCACGCCGACCGCGGCGCGATACATTTATCTCTTTCACACGCTCATCATCGTACCAACCTTCATGCATTCGTCTCATAGATACATCACAGTAATACACGAAAGCAATATAATGACATATAACAGAATCAGGAGGGACAGCATAAGCGAGAAAAAAATTTACACACAGCCTAAGAACCACTGCCGGTAGGCTTCGTCCAGGCAACAACACACTTGGGAGTTCAATTGGTGAACAGACTAGACCCCCTCCGCAACAGGTCTCTATAGGATCTCCATCACAGAAACCCACACTCTCACGAAGGCTATGAACAGTTCTAGGTCCTTACCTTTCCTAAATATGTAGAAGTTCTCAACCAAACTTCGACTCTCTCCCTTTTTTTGGAGACTAGTGTAAAGAAAACTATGCCAACCTGGCGGCGAATGAGTAGGACCGATATGATAGCTGCAGCTTATAAAACGATCCTGGGTCGCCATTTATTCTTGGACGTCCGAAAAAGTTTCCTCATAGACCCTGTGGAGTAGTCTGGAGTTGTCACATTTGACAACGTGTTCTGCCCATCTTAGCCTTTACGACTTCAATATTGCTGATATATCCTCAATTAGTCGAAGTTCAATATTTTCTAGAGAATTAAACTTTCGAATAATTGGATAGCCATTAATTGTTTCTATTTAAGGCTTTAGATTTCTCATTCGTAAAACACTACTGGCAAAAAACAGTCACACTGTAAATTCAAAATTAAGTTTCCTTTGACAGTAGCTTGAAGGGTTTTTAAAGTAAAAAAGGTTGCGTTTACATTTCAGTGCCGATAAATCCCCTTTTATTTTAATAACAACATTCATTTACAGCTTGCATCAATATAAAAATTCGTAGTGAAAGTATTAATAATGTATTTCATTTACATGCGTGCCTGTTGGCCTCTTCCTACCTGGCTAGTTACATATCGAGTACCTGTTCTGAGGTAGGTGGCCTTAAGGTTACATAAGCTAGAATTTGGAAGTAAAGTAACAAATTAAGTAACAGACATTAAGTAATAATTTTCATACCACGGTCCGGAATCAAATAATGGCAGTCGGCACTCTGCCAAATAAGAACCTACTAATCGACTCCGGTAGTTAATTATTTAGACCGGTCGGAATAATTCGTGGAAATCGCGAGTCAGCGCATCCAGACCCAAGATCGGAGCTTAAAAGAAGAACAATACAACCCAAGACGAGCAGAGAAACAGCATCTGTAGTAACAGGTTAGTGGTGATTTTTCTACCCGGAAATAACAAGCTATCGAAGGAATTCACTAGAACAGAACTAATATATGATCCTATGTTGTGATTAACGACTATATATATTATAATACCCTGTTTATGTCACGTCCACCACACAAAGAACACCAGTATATAGCATGTAGGTAGGAGACGCCGGTAAATATCATTAATTGATATGGCGGTTATTTTGTGGTATAACACAATTATTTTAATTGTTATTACTATAGTGTTCGCAGAAGTGCTGTCTTAAATACATCCAATCTGAAACTACTCGAGTTTTTATTGACTGAATCGTAATCTCATCTGTCTACAAATAATAATCAGTCAGTTAAAATGTTCAGAAGATTGAAAAAACCAGCACTAGAGAAAGAATACTAAAACGAGGAAATACAATCTTTATTCTGTAATCTACACAAATACTGCTTGCTTCAAGATGAGAAACTACTTTTGAAATAATGTTCCTTCCAATCTTACCCTCTGAAACAAATTGTTTCCTCGAACAATAACGTAGGTTGGAGATAATCACACGCCCGCATTATTGCCAAGATCAGTGCTAGGCTGTGAGAACGAAGGTAGATAGATGGAGGAAACATCTTGTTTTTATTTTACGTTACAACATACATACAAACGGAGTCTTCAGATTTTTTAATTGTATAAGTTTTTCTTGAATTTTCATTTAAATAAAACAAGGGAAGTATTTTCTCACTCTGTTGTTATTCAGAAGGAAAATTCAATGAAGCTCTTCAAGAAGCTACTCGAGGACTTTTACGAGACTCGAAAGACTTGAACGAAGAGATGATAGCCAACATAATAGCCAACACGATAACCAACGTCCAGAAATATTTAAAGCAATGATTCATGTTTCAAAAGTTTTGTGCTGGGTACTTTACTTCTTGAATAGCCATTGTATTATAAAACAGATAATACTTTCGGAAGTTTTAGATTACTAAGGAGAAACGGGCTTTTAATGTCGGTACATTAAATTCTTTGACATACTTTTCATCACCCTATGCGAATGAAAATTAGCGATTATTTTTAATTACACGAGCTGTAATAAAAAATAATCGTTTTGCCCGCCCTGCATCGTGGAGGCTGAGTTATTTATTTGGATAACATGCAAAGGATGATGAATAGCCAGATGTGAGCTGTGATAAACATTCTATTAAAACATAAAAAATAAAAAAAATAAAAAGTTTTGAAATTTAAATAATACATTAAAAGTATTAGCCATGGTATTAACTTGGTTGGAAAAATAATATAATTTTATTCCATTAGTGTTTAAATATGATACGCACAAATGGGGGCCGCGGTTATTCGAATAAAGCGCAATCTGGAAGTCAAATTTTCAACCACTTTTTGGAGCAGTTGGCGCCGTACATCGGCAATAACGCGGCGAATGTTGGGTTTCAAGTCGTCTATTATCTCTGGTTTATCGGCATAGACTAGCGTCTTCACGATGGCGAATATAGTCATTCGGGTCCTCCTCAATACTACACTCCACTGCAGCAACAGCTTCTTCGGTGCGCACTGTACGACATTTCTGCGAATGCGTTCCATGGAATACGTTACTTGCTCGGATGGACGATTATGTCGACCGTAAAATGGACGTGGCGCACGGTAAGTTTCGCGAACCTAACCACGATTTTCGAAATAAATTTGCACAATTGCAAATGTTGTTCTGGCGAAATGGCAAACCAAACTGAGCACAAATCAGTAGTCAGCTGTCAAATTGGCCGTCGCTGGAAAAAGTGTTGCCAATTCGAAAAACAAACCTCTAAAAAAACACCCTTTATTTGTAACCCATCAAAATACATGTTCTGTGCCCAGGGTCCTTTGAGAAGCCGTTATACTTTAGTACATAAAACCTTTCATTACTTATTCGTTCAACGGACGTTCGCTATCATGTTGGCGACCGTGTTGGCTAATATGTTGGCTATTATGTTGGCTATCATATCTTCGTTCACTGAGGTCCAAAAAAGCTCAACAGTTTTTTTTAATTTTTCTGCTGCTGTACGTAATACATGCTATTCCATTGATATTATTATTATGTAATCATGGATCCTGAAAGCATGGGGGAGAAGATGGATCAATACCTTTGAGATATGGTGCTGGAGACACATGTTGCACATACCATGGACGCACTAATATCTCAATTCTGCAGGAACTTAACGTCAAGGACAGCCTCTCAATCATTTGCTTGAGATAAATTTTCTCTTTAAAAGAATTCTTCAATTTTTTCGGCATCTTGCGAGAAGCGAAGATATCTTTTGGGTGAGCTTGTTGTAATGGGCCGCGTCGAAGAATAATGAGAAAGGGATGATCTCCTGCCTGTTGGACCGACCAAGTATTAAAGCAACGGGCACTTCTCTGGTGTCAGCCCTAAGATCTGCAGGATGCCGAGAAAAGTGGATGAGCATAGTCAAGAATATGATATTATTACTCTTCTTCTCGTGCCTCATCCGACATTGGCTATCATCACATTGTTCACTGCGGCCCGGTACAGCTCTACAGTAGGCCAGCCAAGCTATTGCATTAGGTTCTTCAGCCATGATGTTCTCTTTCTTCCAGGGCCTTGACTTCTTCCAATATTATGAGCAGCCAGATCTGATACTTCTCTAAATGTTTCATTACATGTCCGAGATCTCGTTGCACCAAAATTCGCATTCGTAATCCAAAATTGAGATTATTCCCACATAAGACCTTTTTATTCAGAAATAAATCAATATGTCCAAGAACACGCAATTACTGGATTTTCACCTACAAAGGCAAAGAGGCTGACCAATGGGTGAGAATGGTGAACGTTTTGTTTATATAAAGTGATCACTTAAGCCAGCCAAAGATAGGTTGTAAACCCTGTAATTACCCGTACTTCCATATATTTCCATTAATAAAAAATAGCTTCGTCTCTATCTATTATTTGTTTAAATACATAAAGCGGTGCCATTTGTAGGGTAGGGCGCTTATAATTTCTAGGCACTGATGTATGCATCAAAAGTTGACGAAAAGGTTCGTGGGGTAGGTACTACCCTGGTTGGAAGATGGTCAGACACGGGGTGTTCTTGGAGTTCCGGATCAGCATGAAAACTTTCAGTGGTGAAGTTTAGGACATTTCATTTCATTAGTTATGTGGAATTATTTCGTTTTAATATCCATAATAATATTGCGCTTCCCCGTCTATTATCTCTGACTTTCTGGATGTGTTGGCTTCAGACATAATGTCATTTGTGGCTGTAAAGTGCTTGGTTAAATTGCCAGATCTGTGAGGCGAGAGTACAGCAAAAACAAACGTGTTTTTAATAACTCTAGGTTAAGATTTAGTGAGGGTAAAGAACAGCGTTCTATCCTCTTCACCGGCTAGTCAGTGGAGAACACAAGAACGGCGGGTTCTTCACCTCAGAAATGCATACCCACCTTGGTTTGTCACAACCTGTCTTCATCTTAAACTGGGATAATTGATTATCAATATCTGGGAGAGATAAATGAAAAAATGTTTATCGTTCACTAATAATGAAATAATTAAAATATGATCCAGTTATATAATTATATAATTCATCTTAGATTTGCAACCCATTCATAATTTTTTTATCGTATCTAATATAAAATTACATCTCAACAGGATGAGGAAAAAATACTGGCTACTCTAATACAGACTAGCAAAGGAGCCAGCAAAAGGCTGTATCGATTCAGAGGTGTATACCTACTACATTCCACTCAATATGATTGTAATTGTGATGTTGGAAGGTTGGAAGGAATTTTGAATAGGGCAGTGAATGTTCAAGGACCAACCAGGAAGAACACGACTTACCTAGATTTTCTCCGCTGTAATCACAGGTCTACTGAACATCAAGAATAACTTTGCTGAGTCACAAAAAGCACGGTGAATACACTAGTAGCTTCGGCACGCACCGCGTGAAACTGAAAACTCACACTAGAAACAGTAGCGAGTGTAGTATCAGCGTAGCGAGCATAAAAAACACACACAGAAAAGTCGTGCTCTGTGGTATAGGTGTGGGGGGGGGAAACAGATAAGCATAGTAAACATAATGGAGTATGGACCTGTCATAAATATAGAACAAAGTGCAATATATTATTGTGTGTCCTTTTCTCATGTAAAAATCTCATTTATCTAAATTTGTTTTAATTATGGCAGAATTATATACTTTACAAATAAAATATGATTTCATTGAAAATGAAATATTACTGGCCGTTAAGTTTAATAAAACAATCATCTTTGTGACGGGCACTGAAGCAACTATTTGAACAATCCTCGTAGGTGGCGAACAAAACTTGTCGAGTTAATAAGCTATAACTCTAATTATTTCAAACTTGTTCAAATAAGTCGTAAACCGGCGACGGAGCCTTCTTTACTTTTTTTCGTATAATTGATATCGTGAAGTGGATTGTTTGAAATCGATTTTCAATTTAATTTCCGGTGACACTTCCGAGTTTGAATGGGTGTTTTTAATTGGACACGTCAAGATTAAAAATAGAATTAATCGAGTGTTATTGTTCTGACAGTAATAAAATATTATTACCGACCATTTGGACAGCTACTGAGTGTTGAAGTGATCATTAGTACTAATAGCGTTTTCTACGACGTTCGGCAAGGTCTTGGAAATCGTTCAATATTTAATATAAGTTAAATATGAATTAAATATATTAATTATAAAGATATACATATAAAATCAATTTTATCGAAAAATATTGTTGTTGCGCCACCGGGATTCGAACCTGGATCTCTTTCCTAACCGGGGAAGGTGCTTTATCCAACTAAGCTAAAACGACATTATTTTTAGCGACAATTTTCGAACCTATATGTTACCTTTTTGATATTAATACATTTTTAATCGTTCCATTATTTTTGAAAGAGCCATCTACCTTATTTTTACAGAATCTCAAATACCTTTGAGTAAACTGATAGCAGACGCCAGAATTGTCAATTCATTTTTATTAAATTTTGGACACATTGATACAACTTTATTATTTAGGAGAACACATTCTTATATACATATACATATAAAATTGATTTTATATGTATATCTTTATAATTAATATATTTAATTCATATTTAAAATATCACAGACCGTCTGTTCTGAATAATTACAACTTCACAATAAGAATGTGTTCTCCTAAAAAATGTAATATAAGTGAATTTTTTAGGAAAATTAATTTATAACCAATGATAGCAAGTAGAATGTGATGGTTTTTGAGGAGGAATGTAAAATATATCGAAAGGCGCTTTAAATACAGCCATTTGTAATGAAAACTTGTTAGCCGAGGCAAGACTAGAGGTACACAATGGAGTATTATAACTAACACTGACGTATGTAAGTGTATCCTGGTGCCAGCAGAAGAGGAACGAAAAGTTACTTGGCTAAAAAATACTCAGTTTAGTTCCTGCCGTCAGGATCCTCTCAGCCTGCGTCTGCTGATGTCGTCCCCGCGTCTTCCCTGATCCGCTGCTCTGGTCTCATGACTTCCTCGGTTAGTAGAAACCCACCTTGCGCCTTCCGTCCTCTTCATCCAGAAGATTTTCCAAAGAGATGATCACTGCTCTCGATCTTTTTAGCTCCTCGCTCGTTCCGCCGTCTGTTTCCAATTTGTTTCCCTCCCGAAACAAATTTTATCCGTAATTTGGTCCTCATTTCCTTGACTCAAGAAACTTGCAAGAAATCTGACAACCCCAGTGTTGGATATTTATGACAGGACGACAGAAAATCCAGGTAAGTCGTGCTTCCTGGTTGATTCTCTAGCATTGTTAGCCCTATACAAAATTCGTATCATCCCATTTCCCCACCCTTTGTGTAAACACCTAGTTTATCTGATGATACTAAATCTTCCGTGGACGTATTCTGTTCTTGTCGCAATCTCTCCTCACTCCTAATTTATTCATTTTTCACTCTGCCGTACGTAAAATGCTCATATTCGGTTTAATTTTGACAGCTGTATTATATCACATTTAATGTAAAGATATTCGACACAAATTAATTATTGGTTTTTATTATTCATTTATATCAAAATTTATACAATAGATATGACTTTTTTAAAACAATTACTTAGATAAGACCTTTATACTAATGTAAAACTAATAAACTGAACGTGATTTGCCATAATTAAGAAAATACAAGCATTGAAAGAAAGACCGCAACCGTTAAATTTATTTTCCACACGCCACAAAATTGCCTTAATATAGAAAATTCTTGCATATACGAAATATATTTTTATATAATCTTGAATCCAAGATTACGGAGACAAATTTGCATTGAACTAAATAAGTAAAATGTTATAAATTAATAGAGTTATAAACCGTTCAGTTTGCATTACATATGAATAATTTTCTACTATTTTTATTATATTTACTTATCGAATATATATCGAAAACGTAATAATTTCTTACTAAAATATATTTGTATCAATCCTGTTAATGTGTGTTTTTGATTGTTTTATAATCAGTGAATTGTAATAAAAAACCCAAAACCCAAATTTTTGTAAAAAACGCTGAAATTTGAATTTTACTAAAAGCGCCCCCCTAACTCCACAATATATTATATAAACCGGAGGCACAGGCGGAACGGATTTCAAAGAATTTGATCTGTTTCATTATTATACTTTTAAAATTAGCAATATTAACTTTGTGGTTAAAATTCATATTTTTATTTATCATCTTTGTTTTATTAAAGCGTGCAAAACTAATCAAAAAATTGTAAACAACCAACTAAATTTAACTACGAGTCCCATTCTAAAATTTTCTCCTAAAAATTATTCGAGTAAATTTGTATTAAGTAACAATTTGAGTTAGGTACTAATTTTTCTTTTTTTTTTTTAGATTCTGTAAAGAAACAATAACATATGTTTTAGTTAGTTATGACATCCTGAAGAAGAAAATGGAATTTTTCGAAACCGGTAGATGTATTTAAAACTCAATTAAGTGGTTAATAAAACAAAGATAATAAATAAAAATATGTTTCATTATTCATTAAAAAATAATGAATTAGATATTAGGACCATCATTAAAATATATTTTGTACATAACAAAAGAACTCGAAATACATACCTGCAACACTCAAACTGTAGTATTCAATTTTGTTCAACATTGTTAATTTAAAAATTATAATGATATTTCATAAATAAAATATTTTAGTATACATAAAAAATTAAATACAAGTAAAATACAGTAGACTCCCGATTATCCGGGCTAATGGTGGGGAGTGACTGCACGGAAAATCGAAAAACATAGATAATTCGATCTATGGTTTTTTTCTTCTCAAAATACATACATATTATATTATACATTTCTAAAGCAGACAATTATTTTAACATATTTAATGCTCATTATTTATTAAGAAAATATGACTTTCAAGGATTTTCTAATATCAGAAGTCAGTGCCGTGTTGTGAGTAATACGATTGATAGTATTTTCTTCTTCACTTTCAGCCTCTTTCTCTTTCTCTTCAGGTTGAATGAGATTGAGAATATTTGAAAACCTGGATCACATGAATCATATTCCAACCACTCCTCAATATCTTCCTTATCAACATTTTCAAAGCTATATAAATTTTCTTGTTTCAGGCTCGATAGAATCCAAAAAATCACTTTCTACATTTGATAGAATTTTCCTCCACGATCGAACGAACATTATTCTGCACTGTGAACATGAAAATAGTTTCTCACTAGTGTGTGAAAGCAAATGAAGTGCTAATTGTGATTTTCGATCGAACGAATAATTGCACTGTGAACATGAAAACTGTTTCTCGCCATATGTGTAAGGGCATGTTTTTTAAACTACATTTGGATTGTACGAATAATTACATTGTGAACATTTAAACAGTTTCTCAGCAGTATCTTTTTAAATGCACGTGTGAAAATAAATGGATTATTATTTGTGATTTTTGATTGCACTGTGACCATAAAAACGGCTTCTCGGCAGTATGTGTATAGACGTGTTTTTATAAACTACATTTTTGATTGCACTAATAATTACATTGTGAACATGAAAACAATTTCTCAGCAGTGTGTGAAAGTAAATGGATTGTTAATTGTGATTTATGATCGCATGAATAATTTCACTGTGAACATGAAAACAGTTTTGTTAATGGTTAAGCGCATATATCTCTTTAAGTTTGATTTTATATTGTACGAATAATTGCACTGTGAACATATAAACGGTTTCTCGTGTTTTTTTAAACTACATTTTTGTTTGCATGAATAATTAATTGCACTGTGAACATGAAAACTGTTTCTCAATAGTGTAAATGAATTTTTAATTATAATATTCGATTACACGAATAGTTGCACTGCGAACATGAAAACATTTAGGACGCGTAAACATGAAAGCGAACTAATATTTATATAAAATACATACATATGTATTTAAAAAAAAATTAATTCATGCAGACCAGAAAATCTGCACACGGATAATCGGGAGTATACCGTATTAATTTTTTTTAGTAAGTGAATAAACAATGAAAATAAAAATTAATAATTGATGTCGCAGTAGTGAAACATGATTATTTTAAATTTTGTACAAGCTAAACTTTGTACTACACGCGCGTTGAGTTTTTTTTTATCAAATTTTAAGTCTCTAGGGATACAGTACCTCTCATCATCTATAGGTGATAATTAATCTACATAAAACACAGTTTAGTGCCAACCTGTTCAGATAGGGGAGCGGGGTCTGAATGGGGGAGGATTTTCGGTCGTTAATTGGAAAATTGACAGTAGGGGTTAAATATTTATAGGGCAAGTGAATTTATCAAGTTGTGAATTTGTTGTTCGTGTATATTTATACTTTCTTATTCCATCGACTGGCACCCTTGGTTTTTCTTGTTACTGGTATGATTAATTTATGTAGTGTGAATGTCGCCGCTTTTGACGACCGAAGGATCGCTGTCAAACCACGGTCGAAACAATTGCGGTTGGTACCTCGCCAGATAAACATCTCCTAATGAGTAGCTCCGAGAGTGCGTAATTTCAGTCGGTCGGAATAATACCCGGAGATTGGAGCACAATCGGACTATCCCACGACGGGCAGAAAATTCAACATTGTTTTGGAAATCCTACAAATCAGCAGTCTCTAATGTGAGCTAATGTCGCCTGTTAAAGCTCGTGCAGATAGGGTGTCATTTCGTGGTGCCAATTTTAACACGCTGGACAATGTTACTAGTAAATATTCAGTCTGCTTGCTGTCAACTTTGCCCACCATAAAACATGTCGCATATCAACCGCAACTTGATTTAATACATTTTTTTTTATTGAGCAGATTAGGTGTTTTTCAGATTACCGGAAAATTGCTCGCTAACAGTAGCTCGCCCACAGTTGTTCGCAAAACCGCTCGCATTTGCAAAACCGATGTAACAGAACAAGTAACATTTAAAACTTATAAAAAAATGACACCTCAAATATTATCAGATTTCGTTGTAAAACCTGCGTGTACTAAAGATATCTATGGACCATCGACGAGGAAAGTAACAAAATATCATTCCTCATCTAACATTTTTAAACCACAAAGAATTTCATACCACAATAGTGACACAGACACTGAAGTATTATCTTCATCTGAAGAAATTTCAATTGAAAATGAATTTCAATTTCAAACAAAAATATATTTGTTATATTCGTAAAACACACTTTTGGCGCGTCTTTCGATTCAGCCGCGACCACTGTTATTGACACATTTCCGCGTCCAATTTCCCATGCATATATATATATACTAATACTCGTCTTTTCAGTGTGAAATGTCACCTTGACGCCAGCAGACATCAATTTCACCGATATTTGTTCGATTTCAATATCGCGATAGCATTCGCGATGTGAACCTTTCAGCTCCAGTGCACCAGCATTGTATTTTGATCACGTGTTGTTTGTTGTTTGTGTGCTGTGGGTGAACTTGTGACATCGCCGTATTCAATTGGGCTCGGAAATCGGCTCATCCGCGTGTTATTGTGTGATCTCGGCGGCGACTGCAGGGATTACGGAGGCATCATACACAAGGTATCCCGTTTCCCAGAAATTCACTGGTCCTTCGACTAAAATCCCTATTCCCTCACCGACCTCATCCAGTACCAAGGTTTCCCCACTCCGTCCCGTACCTTGCGGAGATTCCGATTTACGATTGGAATTGTCGTATTCCATTCCGCGGGACGCGCAACTCGGAGACTGCGTAATTCGTTCATTTAGAATCTATCGATACGGATTTACAGTTCGAATTGTGACCAGTAAGAGTCACTAATATTGATAAAACGGTATCTGTACGTTTTATGTGAAAACAAATCATTATGTTGGCCTCAAGTTAAAGATGAATCCCAAGTGTATTTATTTGATATTATCAAAATATTATCAATCCCTATTGCCATGTGACGAGGATTGCTAAAATACGATGATATGAATAATTGAAATATTCAGTATGGTTCAATAATAATAATATAATATCCAGTAAAACATTTTGATTACGTATGGATATTATGGAATGAAAGCAAATACAAAGTTCCTTCTATTATTCTTCGATAATTCTTGTGTATTAAGCAGAATACATCGTAACATGTTAAACATATGTGACCTACTGATTTTTATGAAATTGTTAATTGAAAATTGTTATGCGGTTCGTAGTATTGTTTGGTGTCAACCCTAATACGTAAAAAAATACGTTTTTTGCCTTACATACATATTGTTAAATTAACTTTCGCATTTATTTACATCTTTCTCTTTTCCTAGACAATTACAATAGCTATTATCTATAGGTTCATACAGGGCAAATTTTGATAAAAATAAGAAGCGGTCAAGTTGGCTAAACTTGCGGGTAATTTTGCCCACTGAAAATTCGATTCAAAAATAAAATTCTGCGATCATGTTACTGTCTCCTGTCATTTAAAAAGTATATCCTTCCTTAATATTTTTTCGAGAAATATCAAGTTTTATGAAAAAAGCGGACAATGTTGGAGCATTTCACGGTACTAGCAATCCTGGTTAGTGGTGATTTTTCATTCTGCATGGGTGAATCATATTATCAATACGAAACCCGGGGATAACAAGCTGTCGAAGGAATTCACTTATTAATTATTACATATTATTTACATAGATAAGTCAACAAACAATTAGTTATTTCGTAATAACTTGTTGTTTGTAACTAATCTAAATACAATTTGGTGTCGACATTCACGGTGTGAAAGGAGCGGGATGGTATTCAGTCATCTTTGGGAATATGAACAATAGGGTTTAAGTATTAATTAGTGTTATAGTTGTTAGTGGATATACGAAATAATTTGTTGATTAATTATAGTAGTGGTGAACTAACGACTTTTTTTTTAATAAGTTTAACTTATTGAAAAAATTAAAAATTAAAATCAATTACATGGAAAATTTGTTTTGAAAATTGTTTGCAAAAAATAATAGAATCACAGCTTTATGGAGTTTTCATAAAAAGATGACAACATAGCACAACTGAAATTATAAGGCTTAAGTACATGTTAATCTAATGGATAATAAATAGGTATCCATTATATAGTATTTTCATGAATTTAGTTATTGCGATATCGTTTTGTATCATACAAAAAACAAACCAGATCAGTAATCTACGTTAAAAATGAAGATATGTTTAGTTTATTTAATTCTGTTCTACGTATATTGCTGTTTGTCTTCTGAAAGGGTTTGAATAAAAATATTTACATATTTTATTTCTAAAAATGCATAACTATTAATGAATTAATTCGGTGAATAATATTCATTATTTTTTTATTATATTTAATAACAATAAAATATTAGTGTAGCATTTTTCGTGAGAACAGCCGACCACCTTTTTCGTTACTTAATTACTTGATTATTCAGACATTGATATGATGGGCACAATTTAACATTACTCAGATTAATCTTTTCTTTACTATATTCTCATTTTTCTTTATTGTGTGTTAAGTGCTGAGGATCGTAGTCCCCTGACACGTCTGTAACTTGGTTCCAGAATACGTCTCCATTCCTCCCGGATCGCAGGATTTGAAGGGGACCCTGTTAACCCTTCCCCTAGCCATGCAGTAACATAGGTCTACCGAGACAATTAAATCGTATTTCTATAAATATGCATAATGTAAAACTTACATTTTACCTAGTCCTAAAAAAATCATTTTCACTTAGAAATGAGTGGTAGAAAACCAATTATGTAAAGCGAATCATAATAAAAAAAATCATTTTTGAATTCAATGCTATATAAAATTGCTGCGTTGCATGCTATCTACGTTAAAAATACCACTTTTACTACGTGTAAAAGATCACACATTAATTTTAATAATGAGAGATATAGAATGCGTTACAAGAATAATGTTTGAGAATAAAATGAACGTATTTAATTACTTTATTTATTATTTCTTATTATTATTATTAGTAACTGTGACATTAACTATTTTAAAGCCATTTGAGCTTGTAAAAGCATTTTATTCCTATTTAAAGTGTTAAAAAAACTCAAATTTCTTGAAGTAACACGAATTGACAGCATGGCTGCGTAGAGTATTTTTAGCACGGTATGGTAAAGGTTAACTCCTCTATTTGGTCTATGCATCTTACGTCCCATTGTTCGCTTTCGTGCTTGTCTAGACTTTCATCGTTTCTTCTAGCAACATGTTTGAAATATCATAGCTTCTCTTACACGTAGTCGAAAGTTTTTCGGTAATTCGGTATTTTCCTGAAGCATCGAGACATTCACTTGGGCTTCGCCGTTCACGGGATGCTGCCTACAGTATTATTTATGAGCGTATAATTATTTGTTCTCACAAAATAAAGGTTTTAAAGGAATTATTTTAATGTGCTCAGATTAAACAATTTTATTTATATTTTTCATTATTAAATACGAAAGTTAAGGTATTTGAATATTTGAAGGATCTTGTTATTTTTCGTCCCTTCATTTTCTAAATACCATACCATGTAAGGATTCTGTGTCGAGACAACCCGGGAATAATAGCTGATCCATTGGAATAGGAATTGGAATCCAATAGGATTTTTTTTGCATGAAAATGAAGACCTTTCGTGACTTCGGGGCTTGCAGTGTGCATAGCGATATCATGTTTATGAATGCGAGTGTCCTTGGTAGCGGCTAATTAGAGCGGTGGCGAGTGGTTCAGCGTCGCGTGCACGTGAAAGTTCAAATCAGTTTGTGTTTGAACGGCGTTTTGTATTGACGTTCGAGATGTCCTTCGAACAAAACTATGTGTGATTCAGTTAAAGCAAGAAATATGTTTTTTTTTTATATATATATAGTGTTGAAGATTCTCCAAATTCTTTTCTTTGCTTAACAACAACACTTGGAGAATTCTTATTACACAAAACAAATTATAAAAATGTTTTTTCTTCCAAATACATATTGATTACATCGTCAGCCATGATCAGACTTGAAATATGACTGAGGACAGGTAATGAACGCTCTGATGTTACACGCTCCGCAGAACGCTCAGGCACCCAGGTGGTTGACCTGCTATATTCAAGCTAAATGTAAGTTTTTTTTAAATATGAATTAAATATATTAATTAGAAAGATATACATAAAAAATCAATTTTATCGAAAAATATTGTTGTTGCGCCACCGGGATTCGGAACCTGGATCTCTTTTTCTAACCGGGGAAGGTACATTATCCAACTATGCTACAGCGACAATATTTTTAGTGACAATTTTCGAACCTATATGTTACCTTTTTGATATTAATACATTTAATCGTTCCATTATTTGACAGAGCCATCTACCTTATTTTTACAGAATCTCAAATACCTTTGAGTAAACTGATAGTAAACTGGATAATGCACCTTCCCCGGTTAGGAAAGAGATCCAGGTTCGAATCCCGGTGGCGCAACAACAATAAAAAACAACTAAAAAAAATGTAAGATTTTTGTTTTATTTGTATTTAGAGTGAGTAATTTGATTGTTCTCAGATTTTTTCAGCTTTTCCATAGACTTTTTGCCATGTGATGTCTTTATAGAGAATGACCGTATCATCTGCAAGCTGATGCTTTTGGTTTCATTATCGTCAGTACTAGATTTTATTTATATAAATTAGAAAAAGTATCGTACCTACAGTGCTTCCTTGTGGTACACCACAAATTTGATGCATTCCGGATCACCAACTGTATTGTACAGTTTCGTAGTGTGTGTTCTTTTTTCCATACACCTTTGAAACCATCGGAGTGTATTCCATTAATACCATTATTTTTCAGCTTTTGAAATAGTGTGAAAAGTGCGAAATAGTGTCAAATAAACATATTATTCCGAGAATTGGGGATTACCTTAGAGAAAACAAGTGTTTGCGGTATTCCACTGGACCTTAAATATTGTTAGGTATATTTGTGAAGTACACTCATTACAACCGTGAGTGATTCAATAGAAATAGTTCGTTGTAACTAAGTTCCACTTTATAATCGTTATGCTCAGATATTTTAGATTTTCTGCGAGTTTATTAATTTTCAATATCTTCAGATTTATCGATCTTGCAACAATAATATGTAATATTTACTATATCACGTATTATAATCTATATATCATCACGGGTTGGAAGGTTAAGGGTAGCCCTTTCAACTGCCTGAATTATTGCTAAGAGTTCTGTCTGAATAGAGACTGCCAGGGATGAAGGATGGAGGGCACGTTTCAACAAGACCCTCTTCAATTTTGACAAACCCAGACATTCCTTCCAAGTTGCCTTTGGTGCAGAAATTAGGCAATATTCATTACTAAAATATCTTGAACATCTATTTTATTAATTTATTGCAAAAGTTTAAAGTTAACAAACGTATTATATTAGGGGAAATATTGTGTAATTTGAGTATAATAAGGGAGAATTGTTTAGTCTCTGATGAGTTATATATTTAGTTTAAGAGAATCTTGCGGTGGGCCACGTCGAAAGACGTCGCATATTGAAGGAAAATAATATGAAAAAGTGGGCACCGACTGGCACTTCTCTGGGTACAGTTCTGGTGACTTTGTCTTCTTGATATTTTAGTTCACTTCAAAAACATTGTAAATGTCAAATGCTAAGCATGGCACTTAAAAATTAAATTCTTAATGCCAATTAGATAGTTCAGATACCAGCGAACTTTGTTTTGATATTGTTGAATAGTTTGTATATTTATTATTTATGAAGATATGCTGAAGAAGACCTAAGCTATCAAGCAAAGTAGTTTAAAACTAAATATTCTATTATTTAAGAAAGATATATTTAAAACAGGAAAATTTAGCTTTATACGTTGTTTTTAGACCACATTTATATTTGTCGGTACTGCAATGGCTAGCTATTTTTTTTTTCTAACCAGAAAAACATATTTTATTCAAAGGTGTTATTATTATGATAGTATATGTCTGGGATTTTTAAAGTAATCTGCAGTGTTGCTCAATTTTGAGTAAAATTAAATATCATTAAAATACCTATCACCTCCATAGTCTGCATGCATTCTGTAAAATACCTTGGTGCAAAATTGAGCTCTCATCAACCTTAAAATCCACCGGTACCGACCGAAAAACAGTTGCCTATTGTAACAGTAGCCACTCAGGGAGCGCGTCATGATCTGTGTTATAATTCAAACGAACTGAATAGGTGAACAAGTAGATATCATGGAGAAATTGGTGATTATTAGGAATATACAAAGATGGAGAGCGGGAGGTTGATCTCCGATGAGATGGACACACCGAGTCCGAGACATGGCCGGAGCCTCACTGCACGTAGCACTAAAGGACGGCCACGAAGAGTTGAGGTCAACAGCGCTATAGAATCAGATTAAAGGAACACGATACTCAGTCTAGAGCACTCAAATTAGGGACAAAAGTATAATTATTATGACTACTAAAAAAAGAGATTTTATAGGGTCTATGTAATTGCCACACTCCACAACTATAATCTTTGTTCACCCAACGTGATTCTGTCAAATTATTTGAATCTCGATTACAATGTAAACGAGTGTCATTTGAAATGAGTTTACATCTCTATTACGGTAAGCCAACTTGACGCAACCGGCACTTAGTATTTTAACGACAGAAATTGTTTTAAACAAATGGCAAAAAGCTGTTTGTTTCACATATTTACCTCGACAAATACGTCCCCGACATGACAAAAAAGTAACATATAGTATGAATTCGAAGAGATGATAAATAATGTAAATATAAATACTGACCCTCACCACAGCTGATCGGTGGGTCGAACCATGAGAGTGCCGATCGCGAACAATCTGTAAGGTGAGAGAACGAAAGAATGCGTTGTGCGAAGAAATATATAAGAAAATCAATAAAGACTTAAGAGACCCTAAAATATAAAGTGAAAGAATACATTCTCATCAAATTTTTTGTTTCCTTTGTTATATTTTATTTAAAAAAAAAACTCTATAATTACTCTGTAAAAATAAATCCAACTGTTATGCAGTTTGGCAAATAATAAAAATTATAATGTATACTTATATATGTAATAATGTTGATATTAAAATATAAAAAAATGCGCCTACGACATTTGCACCCGACAAAACAATAGGTACATTTTAGAATCGCATGGTGAATTGTATCTCAATGAAATAATATGTTTACTAATCTTCCGTGTACATACATAAAGCACTCACGAAAGTAATATTTGAATAATTTCTCTAGTGAGAGAGAGATTTTAGATGAAACGATGTATATTTTAATTAACTAATTAACCATCATACCATTTCCCGCGGGGGTGGTAGGCGCAGAGAGGAAAGAACGCCACTCTCTTCTGTCCTGACGCGCAATTCTCGCCTCATCCCCATTCATACATCTTTTGATACGAGCTCGCCGATTTTTGTGGCGACCATTCTCCAGTATCTAGTTTACCTGACACTATCGGTTATGGTTAGGTTGGTTTTAATTAATGTTTATTAGGTTAAAAAAAGATTGGTTTGTTTGTTAGTGTTAGATTAGGTTAAAATAAAGGAGTATATATACAATATAATAATGTTTTACATAACTTTATAACAAATTAAATTATTAAAATAATGCTTTTTGTTATTTTTAATCAATTTAAAAAAAAAAAGATTTATTATTTAGTTTGTTAATTATTCTACATGTTTCGATACCTATGGTATCTTCTTCAGGAAATAATGTATACTGAATTTACAAAACTGAAAAATGGAGAATAAGTAAGACCTATATTTCATATTGAAAACAAATTTAAAAGGTGATTATTTGCAAAGAAGATTTGGTTATTTATAATATTAAGCTTGCTATTAACACTTTTTCATATTTCTAAAATTTCAAATTTATATAACTGTAAATCCCTATTATTAGTTTATAAAATTTCTAAATCCTTATTTTAATATCATAGGAATGGTTTGTTTCCAAATGCTGATTAGAAAATTCTGAATAGTTATTGTCAATTAGGCATCTCAAATGCTCCTTAATTCTAATATCAAAATTTCTGCAAGTTTTACCTATATAAAAATAATTGCAATTATTTTATTATAATTTATTAATTTTATTATACATTTGTCCGGTAACCCAAATAAATATACTAATTGACATATTTTATTTTTTGATAACCGGGGCGGACCCACGGCTTACACAGGACCGATATAATAAGGTCGAGGCTCCTCTCTCGGTTCTACACATTCGCCGCCTGGTTTGCCTTATTTTAATGCTACTATGTCGGCTGGTCAATAGCGCATCGAACAGGGCGATACCGCGCAGCAGCCAAAACAAAAAAATGCCCTCATCAAAGTTATAGATTAATATTTTAACAATTTGGCAAATATTTATTTCGAAGTACGTAGACTTCAAGCTTAACACGATTTTGTAAAAAATTCAAACAAAAAATTTTTTCGTAGCTGTGCAGAATTTGCACATTTTAGACTCGTAATATAGTCAGGTATCCAGGTAATCATCTTCCAATTTTAAAAACACTGCGTTTCGTAGAAGATGTAATTACTGTCAAGATGGCCATTTCTGGCACGTGCTTCAATACCCAAGAAACTGCTCATAAGGAAATACCTTCGTTTCTGGTGCACATTAATTTGAAACGATCGTGCTTCAATTGTTCCGACTCCTGAAGACAATGCTCCATTCAGACTGGATCCATACGCAAGTCGTTAATGAGAGACATTAAAAAAGTTATGATTACCTTTTATAGCAGTATAAACGACATTTCTCGAAGCTACGCGGCTTAGAGTAAAAGGAGTAAAGACAGAATGACATATACAGAAAAAAAAAATTCATTACAGAATTGTCTCTTTCAAAAATGCTGATACAAAAACAAACATTTAGTACATTTGCTTTCAAAATATACGTTTTCATCCATAACTCAAAAACACATAAAGTCGTTTTAGGGGGTTTTGGAATTAGGTGCTACAGATAATGATTTGAATGGCATTCATTCAAAATTTTGCAAAGTTATTGTGGTAACTTTGTGATGTATTACCATTATACCTCAGGTGTTCTATCCCCTGATTAGGGACTCATTTCTTGGGTACCGATTCCTCGTAATGAAACTCAGTATGTTCGGGTAATAATATAAATTATTATAATTAAAAATTACACACTAGTTACTCAGGAAGATCCGTGATGGAGAGGCCTCTTATTATGTTTTACCCCCACCACTCATCTACTCACTCTCCTGACACACACACACACATATATACATATCAAGTGATAGTTCTTACAGTTATCTTTCTACCACGTCTTGGCCGTTACAAGAGATTAACTGACATTTTATTCTTCTCTCGGCCTGGACCAAATTTTGCATACATAGTTATAAAATAGAGCCTGTATCACGCCATTTCCCCTAAGCCCCTATCTTAAATTATAACTAAATCTGAATTTCGGGCAACGCCGGATAAGAACCATTTTTTATGCGCGTGTCTAAAATCGACTGTCTGACGTGCCTGGCAGTTTTAAAAAAAATATTTATATAAATAATTACAATTATTAATTATGCTATAATCAGTTTTATTTTTACTTAAAAACATGACAAGACCGTGTCGTCATTTAATACCGTGCTCCAATACGAAATAAAAAATATAAAAAAATAGTTTTTCAAAATTTTATTTAAAATACACTTAAATTTTTTAGTATTAATGAGATTTTTGTTGCTAAATACTTTATATTTTCTTCATATGTCGGCACTTTTAGTAAAATGCATGCTCAACTGGATTCATCGATGAATCTACTTCTTTTACTTGATATCAATTGATAATATTACCGTGGCTAATTTTTTTAAACAGGATTTCTGGCATGGTGTTCCGTTAATTATTTTCGATAATCGATCATTTTCAATTCATTTCTCAAATCGACAATTTTTTGTTTCCAGATCGAACTTGATTGGAGTTCAATTAATTGCATTTCTGTATCTGTCAATTGTTACGTGCCATCTCTGGCACGCGTGCCCTAACGTTCGCCACCCCTGGTGTAGCATATAAAACATATAATGCGTAGTATGCTGTATATACAAATAAATATATTTAAAAAAAATGGTATTAAATATACATAGTGTCTCAATACGTTATCTTTGCCTTTAAGCCTTCATTTTAAACTATTACTTATCCAGATCTCTTCCTTTTTATTAGGTGTAATCTCCGGCTAAGGCTTTGACTCCCAGAACCTCGCTAGGAACTCCCTCCGCACTGCTCCAGTCTCAAGTGGCAAGGTCACCGTTTCAAAGTAATGACGGAGTCAGCTTAAGTGAGGTTATGTCGCTATATTTAATGTTAATGGTGGCTTCTGTTTCTTTTCCCGCGATGGCCTGAGTGTTATTGTTCAATTAATTGAGTCAGTTGTTAGCAGTTTAGATAAGCATTTTAATTGCTTTTTTAACTATGGTAGCTTTCGTCATTTAGGTAAGAAGAGAACCTTTTCAAATAAAGTCCCATATTTCTATACTTCTTAAGGTGGAGGCTGATGTTTGTATAATCATGTATCAATCCTTGGCATGCCCGATGGATTGAAATATATCACTTTTTTATATGAAGTAATCTGCTTGGAATGTTAGATATCATATTGTATATTATGTTTATAGAAAATAAATAAATATAAAACTATGCAAAAGTGCCCGCCGTTCCCAGCCGGCACCGACACCAGCGACATCTGCATTCAATATCTAGCCGGCAGCAAAGTGTTGTCACTACAGTCTGGCCTTATCACTCGCCGAGGATACATCTTATCATTAGGGCACATTCTTATTGTGAAGTTGTAATTATTATATTTTAAATATGAATTAAATATATTAATTAGAAAGATACACATATAAAATCAATTTTATCGAAAAATATTGTTGTTGCGCCACCGGGATTCTGTCAATCAATTTTTTGTCATTCTGGGCAACAATTTGAAAAAACCAAATATAAATTAATAATTTTTATTTTTTATCTTTGTTTAATTAACCACTAAAATGAGTTTAAATACATCTACCGGTTTCGAAAAATACCATTTTCTTCTTCAGGATGTCATAACATATGGTATTTTTCGAAACCGGTAGATGTATTTAAACTCATTTTAGTGGTTAATTAAACAAAGATAAAAAATAAAAATATGAATCTTAACCACAAAGATAACATTGCTTATTTTAAAAGTGAAATTAATAATCAAATATGGCGACCGGAAATTGTTGAAATAAAACGTAATATAGGTAAATAGGTAAGTAAGTAAATTAGTAAACTTTTTAAGCTATTGTTGATATAGTTAAACTAATTTTGATGTAATTATTATCAATTTTATGAAATTTACTCACTTATTTGGGCCATTCTGCATATATATTTTTTCTTTTCGTATACATATATAGAAGTATAGTCCTGTACAAACATCTTTTAAGGATTCTGTTTACGTTTATTTTTCACCTACCATAAAAATGGTATTCTCTGATAAATTATTCATATTTTTTGAGTTTTCATTTTATTCTGTTTTACATTTTAATTAGTTTTCAGAAGTATTTAGAATTCCGATGTTTTTCTATGTTTTGCATAATGGATAAAGTTAAAGCTTTAACGGGCTTCACCTTACGTGCACAAAAGTATAACAAGAAGTATTAATATTTCTGTAAGAGTCGTTTTATGCTAGAATGGGTATGTATACGAGGGCTGTGTGAAAAATTTCCGACCTCAACGTGAAGGTGGCAGCACTAGTCAACAAAAGTTGGGGAACATGTTTGCACATGCTTTGAAAAGTACTCACCAATATTTCAGCCATTTTGGACAGGCAGTTGTTGTTCGACAATCGTTTGAGTGAGTCGATGTGAGTGTACTTGTGAAAATGGAAAAAATCGAGTTGTCATTAAGTATTTGTTTTTGAAAGGAAATACGCCTACACACATTAAAGACGGGTTGGACGCTGTATACGGGGACGCTGCACCATTATTTACCACGGTGAAATTTTGGGCAGCTGAATTTAAACGTGGCCGTACCAGCTTGACGATGAACGTTCGGGACGGCCAAAAACTGCAACCACTGACGATAACATCGCTCAAGTTCACCAAATGGTGCTGGATGACTGTCGAATTAGAGTTAGAGTACGATTGATCAAGAGATTCTAATGCAGTATTCGCGCTCCAAATTGAAAATTTCTATGCAACGAGACATTGGTTTTCTCAATCTTCGGTCATGTCCTTCCCATTTCCAGCAATTATTCATCAGCAGCAGGTATTCCTCAAAACAATCGTACAGAAATAATATTTCAATTAATATTATTTAAAACAAAATTAGACGAATCTGTCACAATAATTTTGATAAAGGTAAATTCAAAGGGCGAAGAAAGAAAAATGTAACATTTTTTAGGATGTTCTAGTCTTTGTAGGAATTAATTACTGGGATTTTATCCATTGAAGAATTGTCATCAAGATATAGATGTCTCACAGAGACGAAATTATTATTTTTACATGAGAAGTATGGAAGTCTTGGGCATTACAGTGCTTACGAGTTGTCATCGCCTTGCTTAAGTGATTACTTTATACAATGTAACATTGCATGCTACCACATCTATCAAATTTTTGGGACATTTCAATCATTTATTACCAACTATCTGAAGCTGACATCTATACACATGAGAACTAATATCAATTTTTCAAAAAAAATCTATAGATGGCGACAGCATAGTTGGTAATAAATAATTCTATAAAAACATCTATAAAAAAAAAAAGAATTTTAAACTAGTAATGTACGAAAATAAGTAAAAAACTGAAGAGTTTAAATTACTTTTTAAAAAAAAAATTCTAATGCGGTATTTCTATCGCAGTTTACATAACAAATTATACTGGGTAATCCGATGAATATAAACATGTATAATAAATGTTTTCCAAATACGCCGGCATGTTACGCCACTGAAATACAATTGTTGAAATAGCTGTCATCTGTCAATGTGTCGGATTCGTTCTGTTGTGTGGTTGCTTGTCTTCTGTTTTCATGACGCGATGTTGAATTAAAACATGTATCAAAGAAAACCAACTTTGCATTAAGTATTTAGAATTCTCCTGTTGATCGTAGGTCTTGTTCAGTTGGCATGCTAATTTATGGTCTTCTTGAATAAAATAACACCTTGATGTTCAGCGATAATATTTCATGAAGTCTAAGTGAGAACTAAAGATTCAGAGATTCATTGTAGATTCATGTTCGTCGTTTTGTCAAGACCGGAGTTGTACGAAGGGAAATTCACAACTTTTCAAAGGGAAACTATTAATTATGTTCCTTGCTTTGCATTATTTATTCGAAAGTCCGGTAAACAAACACAATATTCTGGCCGTATTGGTTGCAGCTTTTAAATAAGTATCTAATCAGGCCTATTTTCAAAATTGCAATATTGAAATGAAGGTGATTGTTACACCAACCCTCAAAAATAGACAGTATGTAAATTAACGTCCGTGTTATATTTGAATGAGAGAGAGGGAGAGAGAGTGAGGGAGTGAGGGAGATAAACGTACCATAATCTGTCAAAACATAAAAATGGCAACAGGATTGGCCGTGATTCTTCACTACGACGCTGCGGATGAGGAAATCAATAGGTAATTTATGAACAAACCTTTTTCTGTGAACTTTGAATACTGTATTAGTACTTATTTTAAACAAAAACTTATATTTTTAGTCGAAACTCGAGAATGGAAAGACGTCGTTTGCGTGATTTGTGCAACTCGATGGAAATTCCAAATGGGCAATTTTTACAACTATACCGCCTTGATAAGGTACAACTATACCGCACAAATCACGCAAACGACGTCTTTCCATTCTCGAGTTTCGACTAAAAATATAAGTTTTTGATTAAAATAAGTACTAATACAGTATTCAAAGTTCACAGAAAAAGGTTTGTTCATAAATTACCTATTGATTTCCTCATCCGCAGCGTCGTAGTGAAGAATCACGGCCAATCCTGTTGCCATTTTTATGTTTTGACAGATTATGGTACGTTTATCTCCCTCACTCTCTCTCATTCAAATATAACACGGACGTTAATTTACATACTGTCTATTTTTGAGGGTTGGTGTAACAATCACCTTCATTTCAATATTGCAATTTTGAGAATAGGCTTGATTATCTGATCAGAATTAAAAAGGGCTGTACTACTCCATCGCATTGAAGAAGAAAGCAAAAAATTAGGTCATAAAATAAATAAATAAATACGTAGACACATATAAACGCCATCTTTGTATAATCCCATCCTCCAACATAACAGGCAGTGGTACAATTTTTAGGAAAAATTTTTAGAATGTATTTTTCGAAACCGGTAGATGAATTTAAACTCAATTAAGTGGTTAATAAAACAAAGATAATAAATAAAAATACAATTCCATTTGTTTTGCATGGTTCATCATCGATGTCGCTGGTTTATCAAATCCACTTCTTTGGAGGATTCCCTGATTACTGAGAGTATTAGTCCATACAGCACATAGAATATTATATAGACTTTCGTTATGTAGCAAATATGGACACGCGAATCTTTTATGGGTCACAATATATTACCATTATGTATTACAGTTGTTACTACTTGTCACAATATATTACCATTATGTATTACCGTTGTAACTTACAACGCCGTGTTATATTGTATTTTTACGACAGGGTGCGCTCGGGCCGCCGATTTACGACAATGTTGCGTCTGCTGTGAGTGGACCCATCCGTGAGTATCTCTGCACGAAGAGAGAAATAAAACCTTTGACGAGTTTCCTCGCTCAGTGACTTCGTTAAAATTAGTTTTTCAACTGTGGCCAACTTCTCAAATGCCAATTTCCCACGGACCAGCATCCAAATTTTTTTATTATACCGAAGTATTATACATACATACAGTTAGCAGACGCGGTCGCTTTATACGCACGCTTTGGATGCTCTGTGCATCTCTTGTATTCTAGAGTCAAAAAAATTTGTACTTTTGGTTTCTAGCCGAAAATAGCGCTGCTGCAAGTAAATTCGACCAATCACCAACTGATATAACACACACTATACTACACGGTGTGAGCTGAAATATATATACATTCTCAACTTTCGAACATGTAAACACACAGTGGATTCTATCATACGTTCCGTATCAACAGAGTTTGAAAGTGTTCGACTTTTGCGTATGCGCATTCAGTTCCGCCTGTCAAGATCTTCGAATACTGTATACGCATTTGTTAATAGAATAACATGCATATTATTAAGTGTGCAGATTATTTGGAGGAATTTTTTTGAGTGACGCATTTTGTTGAATTATTAAAACTTTGAATATCCTTCGATTATCTATTTAATTAATCATTTACATAAAAAATAAATACAGAAAATAACATGGATACATCACCAACGTGGTCTGACGCTGTAAACGACAATAATGAATTGTGTAAGTGCTCTTGGGCTATTAAGTTCTAATAAAACTATCAATTTTTAATTTAAAACAGACTTTCGAAGACTATTTCTAATGAATAACCTATGGATTATCAGATACACATAATTTTTAGTAATTGTTTTGGATATTCTGGTGTGTTGTTTACTAATATTTTATGATTATTTATTATTTGCTGGTAAAATCAAAATAAACACAAAGAAATACAAGAATTGTAGGTGTTCCGAATTCGTAAAACTCACTTTTGGCGTTTCGATTCAGCCGAAACCGTTGTTATTAACACAATTCCGCATCCAAATTCCCATCCATAGATTTCCACATGCTCGTCTTGTCAGTGTGAATTGTGACCTTGACTTTGATACTTGTTCGATCTCGACATCGCGATAGCATTCGCGGTGTGGATATTTCAGCTCCAGTGCACCAGCACTGTATTTTTGTGATATTGTGTTTTGATCACGCATTGTTTGTTGTTTGTGTATCGTGGGTGAACTTGTGACATCGCCGTTTAAATAAGGATTGGAGATCGGCTCATCCGCGTACCATTTGTGTGATCTCGGCGGTGACTAGAGGGATAACGGAGGCGTCATGTATAAGGTAAGGCGACCAGTCCTTCCGAATCCCGGTTCCGGAGATCACTAGTCCTTCGACTAGAACCCTTATCCCCTCATAAACCTCATCCTATACCAAGGTTTCTCTACTTCCCTCCCAAACCTTACGGTGATTCCGATTTACGGTCGTACTTTTCGTATTCCATTCCGCGGGACACGCGACCCGGAGTTTGCGCAATTCGTTCATTTAAATCCTATCGATCCGGATTTATAGTTCGAATTCAATAAGTAATAAGAAACAAGCATGTATGTTCATCATTTTTTTTATAGGAAGTTGGCTTATTGATAATTGGTCTGTTGAGAAGTTGTCTGTCGGGGAATTGTCCTGCACCCGTTAAATAAGTCCTATAAAATAGACAAAACGGTATGTGACTATGTAGAAGTCAGCTGTGATTTGTAACTTCTAATTATTAGATCGATCTTTCATGAACTCGAAGGTGTTCATGTTTGACGTATCGGTACGATATTCGCTTCTTATCAGCGTTTAACGGTGTGTAGTTTAAAATGTTGCCTCTTGTTTTAAAGCTTATTTTTTGTCATTTGTCACTCTGTATTGAAGCCAATCTATTTTTTTTCGATCCTAAAATCGACAATGACCGAGGACAAAATTTATATTCGCACATAATCATTTTCAGGAACTTTATGCTAATAACATTATCATTTCATTGTTTCGGGTACGTTGTACGTGACTTAATTTACAGTCTAAGAAAAGCGTGAAAGAATTTTATATAATTGTTTTTCTAATATCTAATCAATTCCTGAGATTAGCAATAATTGCAGCAACACAAAAGTAGAGGGAATACAATTAGTACTCCATGAATCATGAGTAAACATTACAGTTTATTAAGAAAGAAGCAATGAAATGAAATTACATTTGTTTTTGACATTTAAAAGTTTCATTTGTTAGAAAACGGTAGCTCAGCTTCGTTATGTACACATGTACTAGGGATGCAACAAAAAAATGTTGTCAATGTATGTTCCATTAATATTGGAAGCAGCAAAATTGAGATCTTGTAGCATCGGCACAACTTTCAGACCAGCACACATCTCACTGACGTTCGTTGTAGTTCATTTTATCTGGCAACAGCTTCATGTGATTAATTATTCCTTTTAGGATTGTATGAACAACTAAAGTGACGTTCGACGAGAAAATAAAGAACCTCCCCTATTGTGTTGCTGTGATTAATTACCTTCGATACATTTTCTAATTGGTGTGTTGAATGTATTCATTCCACCTATGTAAATAAAAAGACACCAACCTTTGCAAAACTGGGCTGTTACTCGCTCATTCATCTACCGATAGTCGCTCTCCCTGAAGTCTTGAATCTTCTGAAAACTCGGCTGGCCAGCCTCCGAAACTGTAGCTCAACCGATAAAATACAATACAAAACGTTTTTATATCACCGCCGTAAAATGTAAGACCGACTCCGAAAACGTTTCTGAACAGAAGCAGTTTCGTTTCTGTTTTCTGTTTTAAATTTACACATATGGAATGCACGTATTCAAACATTAATACCAGGTCTACCTATCAATAACAAGTAAACATAAAGAATGAGGTATTTTAATGTTATTAAAAAAAACAAAATCATTATCCAATGAAAATAAAATTTTAATTCTTCTGTAATACGATTGATTTAGTATTTTTTTAAAGAAGTTCCACTATTGAAGTTGCTTAGATTTTTATTTTAGGAAGATCCAAGTCACGAATCAGAAAACTGATCTATCAGATTTGTCTTCAGTTGTACCAGAACATCAACGAGAACGTGCCAGGCACGCTGGCGACACCAAACCAGTGATTATGTTGACTTAATTTTAACAACATAACTAATAAAAAGGTTTAAGATATTAATGTATTTAGAAATAAAAAATGAAGATCTACTTTATTAATATCTCAATACTTATATATAATCGTGAACTGTTCTCAAACCAATTTGTTTTTAATTAAAAATTGGAAAATTTTGTAGTTTTTTTCTTACCTGTGGACCGTTGCTCACCAGACAATCGGGAACCTTTCATGGGTTCGCATTGTGAGGGGGGTTAAGAATTGATTTGTGTATATTAAAGTTATATGAAAATAACACTGGTCAACCACTATAGCTGCAGATGTACCCCTTTTCTACCCTCAAAGAAGAATTGTACCAGTAATAGGTTATGCTATGTACGAGTATGTGATGGGACACTAATACACAGATACTCACGACTTACACTGAATTTATTCACAATAAACTTAAATTGATTGGTTGGAATGATTTATTGTGCGCGGCGCAACGGAGTAAACATCAAAAGCTGTTGACAGGACCTGGGTGCACTGACTTCTCCTACTGTAGCTAGAGAGTTCAGCTTTCGCTTCAGTGGAACGTCGAGTGGCTTTTTAGTTTTACCACTGCAATATAATATATCTGGGTCAAATTGAAAATCCAACCCTCAAAATGCCCTTGTACTTTGATAAGGGTTAGAGGTACTCAAAGTAAAAAGTTAACGTCAGCCATATTTGATGACAAAAAGGGAATAAAAATGAGGTTGAAAATTTCTTCAGTTATCGTAAAATCAATTGTGTCCTAAAAAAGAAAGATCGGTTTCTGGGTCGCTCGACTTTTTAACTGGAGCTTACAAAAGGTTGCAAAATGTCTCTGCTACAGCTTCGTGATAAGTTTCTCTCGTGTGTAAAATGAAATTACTAAACTAATATAAAACTTTACAGAAAATAAAAATTCTTTACTTTTACAGTAATTTAAATTAAATTGTAATTTATTTATGTTACATATTTTTTTTAATATCAAAGATCCAAGTTCTAATATTTACACTGTTTACACGAGGGGGTCGTGGAACGGAATGTAGGAAGGATGGTAGAAATTTGATAAATGGACAGGAATAGAGAACAGAGGTTGGCTGAAGGACCAC
Source organism: Eubasilissa splendida (assembly GCA_031772225.1). Classification (NCBI taxonomy): domain Eukaryota; kingdom Metazoa; phylum Arthropoda; class Insecta; order Trichoptera; family Phryganeidae; genus Eubasilissa; species Eubasilissa splendida. Next base: position 29,192,288 of record CM062857.1, read on the forward strand.
CCAGAACCAGAAAACACGACCCACCTGTAAAACGCTATTTTCGGTATCTAGATCTTCTTAATAATATATATATGAATTGTCGTAAATCGGAATCACCGCAGGATAAGGGAGAGAAATAAAGAAACGTGGTACTGGTTGAGGTCGTGAGAGGTTAGGGGTTGTAGTCAAAGAACCAGTAGTCTCAGGAACCGGGATTCGGAAGGACTACTCGCCCTTCCCTTGTATATGACGCCTCCGAGATCACACAATAATGGCACGCGGATGAGCCAATATTCACTCCCGATTTAATACGGCGATGTCACAAGTTCACCCACGGCACACAAACAACAAACAATACGCGATCAAAACACAATATCACAAAATACAGTGCTGGAGATCAACCAAACAATCCAGTTGAAGTCCGTTGGCGTTAATCTGACAATTTACACTGAAAAAACGAACTTATGGAAATATATGGATGGGAATTTTGATGTGGAATGTGTCAATAACAGTGGTCGCAGCTGATTCTAAAAGACGCGCTTAAACTTCACACACTTCACTATATACAATATTTCGTGTAAATTGACGTACGTTTCCCAGAAGCTGTCTTGCCTGTGTTTTCACCTGAGTCGCATTTCTTGTTCGTATCGCTTCAACGAATATGGCAATGTTGTACCAGTTTGATTTTTCTTTATTTTATGTGCTGTCTATGGTTTGACGTGTTTATATACCCAATTTATGATCTGTAAAAACAATAAAACAATATATTCTTAAGTTCAGTAGTATTTATTTTATTTTTATTTATTTTCTTTGTTTTATTAACCACTAAAATGAGTTTAAATACATCTACCGGTTTCGAAAAATACCATTTTCTTCTTCAAGATGTCATAACTAACTAAAACATATATTGTTTCTTTGACAGAATCTATTTAAAAAAATCTATTTTTAAAAAAAATTTTTTTTTTTTTTTAGTACCTAACTCAAATCATTACTTAATACAAATTTACTCGAATAATTTTTTAGGAAAAAATTTTAGAATGGGACTCGTAGTTAAATTTAGTTGGTTGTTTATAATTTTTTGATTAATTTTAGTGGTTAATAAAACAAAGAAAATAAATAAAAATATGAATCTTAACCACAAAGATAACATTGCTGATTTTAAAAGTATGTATTTATTTTAGTTTAAATTATGCATGGATTATGCTAGAATAAGGCGGCACTGTACATAAAGTGTCGCGCCTAATTAATTTGAAATACTTAACTTCCAGTAAATTGTTTAGAGGGTTTTTTTATCAGAATCTTTTACCCTTCCAATTCATGTATTAATATAAAACACATATGATGTTTATTATAATAAGGTAGTTAGAAAAAGTGTCAAAGCGATTAGCGCTGATGCACTTGTAGTAGTAGATTTGGCGGTCTAGCCGCATGTAGAGTACTCAGAGTATCGTAGACTCTAAGGAATTGGAAAAAAAAAAAAAAGATGAGTATGTTTGTATGCGAGCGAGAAAGAGATATAAAGCTGTTACGCCGCGATCGCACTCTCTCTGCTCTGAGCCGCGATCCGAGATAGATCTTAAATATTAAATTGTAATCTGTAGTAAAGTGTGTTCGTGAATAAATACCATATTGTTACCAGAAGCACGCGAATTATTCACCAATTCCCAAGATAGAGACTGTTTCAAGATAGGTACAGCCATGTATAGCTAGCACCAAGAGACACTACAACTGGCGCAGCCGAATTAGGACTGGCGCTGTAATACACTACATTAAAAATATTCGCGATCAAACATAAACTATTTTGTTTTAAAAACAATATTTATTCATACTCATATATATTATAAATTCAGAACCAACAGTTACGTTAAATTGGACGTTGCGCGTCCAACAAATTCCAGTATGGATATCCAGATTTTAGTATGGATATTGATATTATATAGTTCTAAATAAAATGTCAAAAGTCCCCATCGATACGAGTGCTGCTAAAAATTTTACGCGAGGTCAAAAGTCACTAATAACTGTTTTGAAGATAATTCGTTTAATATGTCATTATGTTTCTCATGAAGCGTGTAGTCCTTTCCACACCACCTTCGAGTACAAGGTAAATGTTGGAAGTTGGGCCTTTTTTTTGTCTAATTTCACTGGACTACTATCCATTTAATTTGTATTTCAAAGAAAATTGACACGTTCTAATATATTGTTTCAGTTTCCTTTCAAATTTGCGTACAAAATATAATGATTAAATTTGCGTATAAATAAGATTTTAACCATAATGCTTATCCACGTCGGTCGCTCATAATTGAGGTTCATGATATTGTATCATTGTATCATTTTTCGTTTTTTTAAAAATATATATTTACTATTTTTTAGTTTATTATGTTTATTTTAATGTGTAAGTCTTTTTGATTATCAGTTTGTTTGAGTATACTATTTCATTATGTACTAGTTTTTAATTCCGAAGAAATTTCACTGGTGAAATAAAAAAAATAATAAAAAAAACTACATGAACTTTCGGGCTCTTGACTTTGCCCCTCCACTTTTCTCGGCATCCTGCAGATCTTAGGTCTGTCACCAGAGAAGTGCCTGTTACCTATTCCACTTGGTTGGTCCAACAGGTGGAGGATTTTCACATAAATTCATACTTCAAATTTTTGGCCATGTAGCTTGGAGAAGCTTGTTGTAATGGGCCATGTGGGCCAAGAAGATGAAGATCCCTACACGTTGGACCAACCAACAGCGGACCGACGTGAATGGAATATCGTCACGTTTACGAGAACTAGTTGTGTCGCAGTTTGGTAAGACGTTAGATTCAGAAATAGAATCCGACCAATCAAAATAGAATTCCCGGCTTTTGTTATGTAATTTAATTTAGCTAAGACATAAAAACCACTTTAATTTGCATAGTCTCTAAAATCTGCCATCAGATGGCGTCGGAGTTTTAAATTATGTATTTACATAATTTGCATAGAATTATTCAATTTTGGAAACTAAACTCAGGTATCATTTCGAGGTATCTAGAACATTGCACTATATAGAACGATGATAAAAATTTCACTTTTAAAATATTACGATATTAATGTGTGTTTACGCACAAATATTTTTCATTCGGTTGGCAGCCAATGTTTTTGCGTGTTGGTATTAATAATTGTCCGTACTATTCTAAAACAATATGTGGAGTCAAATCCGAGCACCAGGAAGAATAATTCAATCCACAACGAGCGAGGAAACAAATATCTTTAATATTAGGTTAGTGGTGATATTCGTGCTTGCATCGACTTTCATATTATCAATAGGAAACCCGGGGAACAACAAGCTATCGAAGGAATTATCTAGAAAAATGAATTAACCTCTACCATTTATCTTAGTTACAGCGTTACACGACATGCATATATTGTTATACAGCAGAGGATCCCAAACTTGTTTGTGTCGTAGACCCCTTGCCATGTTTTTCGGTTTTTGGTACACCCACTACTTACCTGATATTGATTTTTTGTAAATTTCTAATTGTAGTGAAGTTTAGTGTTAAAAACTTACACCACAAAGCGAATGCCTACAACTTACACAATTTTATAAACATATATAATAATTTTTTTACTTCATAAGTACTTTTATAAATACAGTAAGTAAACAGGTACTATCAGTGTATGTTGAGATTCACTATCGTGGACCCCCATTTTCATTTCATGGACCCCCAAATTTTTTTTTCGCTGACGTAGACCCCTTGCAGGTTATCATAGACCCCTGGGGGTCGACATAGACCACTTTGAGAATCACTGTTATACAGTATGCATATTTCGATTACATTTTGAATTTAATTTTTTGTGACTTGTGTAATACTAAAATATTACAAAAGTACACGCGTCGATGGGTAGCACCAAGCTTAGCCTATTTTTCACTCCTTTCACCTCCCGACATCTCGTAAATCAACCCCTCGCACGGGATATGAAAATTGTCCGAGCACCCTGACGCAATTATTGTTCGCTGGGAAATTGTATTCGTACCGTTTGCTCCAACTAAACATATTTGTAATCGAAACTCTGAATGGAAAAGCTCGGAAAATATAATTTTCACGATCTCTGTTTTGTGAGGCTTTTTTTCCGTATTTTTGCTAATTTCGCCGCCACCCTGGCGGTACGTTTCTTTTTACAAAGCAGCTACCGATTACATTTTGCACCCGAGAGTTTTACGGTTTCAGCTTGAAAGACCTTATAGGTACCACATTTTAATCATAAAATAAAGGACAATTTTTTTAACCATTTTGCAAAGAACATGTAAATAAATGTAAATTGAATTTGATTATTAATCGAAATCGTAGCTCATCATCGATCATCTATCACACTCGTGAACGATAAAATTATATAGTTCATAGAATATATCCACAGCTGATAGAATGTAATATAAATATGAATTAAATATATTAATTATAAAGATATACATATAAAATCAATTTTATCGAAAAATATTGCTGTTGCGCCACCGGGATTCGAACCTGGATCTCTTTCCTAACCGGGGAAGGTGCTTTATCCAACTAAGCTACAGCGACATTGATTTTAGCGACAATTTTCGAAAAAAAAAAAAAAAAATGTAATATTCCTATTCATTGGAGTACGTGAAAATTTCCGTAGTGTGTGTTGACAGAATAATAAAAAATGAGAAAAAAAATATTCAACATCATTAATATATACCTAATTTAAAAATAATCAATTCTTTCTCACAGATTTAATATGTGTGATGTTTAACAGTGAGTCTAATAGAGTATATAACTAGTAAATTGCTAGTTTTATACTCTATTAGATTAGATTGTCACCGATTGCTCGCTGCTAGACTCTGCGGGCGGCTTTGTGGTAGTTAGAATCAATCCCTTATTATATCGCTTTAACAATAGTGCATCCTTATTGCATTGCTTTAGATGAAATCTAAAGTGCATTCTGTATTGCTCTCCCTGGAATTGTACAAACGGTGTTTCCACTCTAAGACATTCTTGAAAAATACAAACAAAACATTCACGTCATATTTGACAGTTCTACCATAGATAATGAAAAAAGCTGTGACCATAGAATGCGACGCGATATGACCATGAGACATAGATGAGATGACAGGATTCTTTTCTTTTCTATGACAGGATGACAGATGCTTAATATATTAACGTACTGTTATTGAATATATAGAAGAGAAAACATTTAAGTAATCTTAACCTAGAGATGTTAAAAACACGTTCGTTTTTGCCCTGCTCGCGTCACAACAGACATTCCGTTTAAGCAAGCACTTTACAACCAAAAATGACACTACTGAAGCCGCCACATCCAGAAAGTCATAGCTATAGATAGGGAAGCGTAATAATATTTTATCGTACACTGACTAGAACAAATTTAATTAATAAAAATGTGGATCAATTTACAAATTACTAATTTTTATGTAATGAACATTTTTTATTTAGTTTTGATAATAATAAAAATACAAAAAGTATTTATTGTTTAAATAATAAGGTGACTTTGGGCCCACCCTCTGTGTTTTCTTGGTCGGCAACGCTTTGGTCTTGGAAGTGACTCATGAAAAATGTGAAGGTGTCCGAGTCTAATGTTCAAATAATAGCATAATCCAAATAAAACTAAAGTAAATTTTGTGGCATTCTACGTTAGACCCTTTGTCCCCGTCTTTCCAAAATCAAAGAAGCACTTACCCGTTATAGTATAAATAAAAGCTTTGTTATTTAACGTACTTCAATGCCTTCATTGGTGCTTACGCTTTTATTAATACCTTTACCGGTACCAAGATCGATACGCCTCCAAAACTTTTACGAAAAAAAAAAAGATTTTGGATGCGCCGAGTGTCGATTCTCTCCTATGCAAGTCCACTAATCTGTTAACTTAATCGATTTCCTAATGGACTGTATTAATTATTTATAAATAATTATATATTTATAATTATTCTCCTAATAATAAAGTTGTATCAATGTGTCCAAAATTTAATAAAAACCAATTGATAATTCTAGCGTCTGCTATCAGTTTACTCAAAGGTATTTAAGATTCTGTAAAAATAAGGTAGATGCCTCTTTCAAATTATGGAACGATTAAATGTATTAATATCAAAAAGATAACATATAGGTTCGAAAATTGTCGCTAAAAATATTGTCGCTGTAGCATAGTTGGATAATTCACCTTCCCCGGTTTTAGGAAAGAGATCCAGGTTCGAATCCCGGTGGCGCAACAACAATATTTTTCGATAAAATTGATATTATATGTATATTTTTCTAATTAATATATTTAATTATTTATACATATTTACATTCTTAACAACGAATTTTAATATATTTTTGTATTTTATTAATATTCATTGGTGGTGCAACAATTATCATCCAAGCTTGTCACTTAATAGAATTTATGAGTATATTTTTCTGTGACATACAGCTGCGGATACATGGGGTAGTGAATGAGAATTCCATCCCCTAATCCACTACTATGAACCATTTAAAGCTACTAAACTTACTTCTAAGCTACTGTTAGCTAATACAGGCTAACGAATCTTTTCAGCGATCTACATTACTGTACTAACAACAGTAATACATCCCCACGGGATACATCAATATCTTCCGGCAGGCTTATTCGGCAGACCTAGCGGACCGGACCGGACCGGGTCGGTACTTAGGAAGATACCTATCGTAACTTGCATTAAATTCGAGCTTAGTTGGAACTCGAGCCCATCCGCACCAGTCGTGTGTCGAAGCATCGTCGAGATGCCATTTACAGACATGCCATCTACATCCCCGTAGGGCCATCAGTCACCATCATCAGAACATTCAAATTCCGGCCGAATCCATTGAGCTTTCTCATTACATTAGTGTTTAATGGAATCACCGCAGATCCCACCTTAATTAAGGTAGAACCTTCAATAGTGATAGTGACAACTCTGTGCCTATTGTTTATTGTAAAATCTTCTTTCTACTGTCATACGTATGTAATTCGTTAATTTCTATTCTAATTTGTGTTTATAATTATTCCCATGTCTCGTCGCAACACACGGTAAAATTGAAAATGTTATCGTTTCAGATGTTTATTTGAATTAAACAATTATTTTAATTAATTTTAATTAAAATGAATTAAATTAATTATTTTAATTAATTTTAATTAAAGTATTTTGATTTTATTTATTTATGATTTCACACTTAATATTGAACCTAAATATATGTTATTCAGTAGTTGGAGTGGAAAAATTGTTTTACCTTTCATGTAAGATGTTTTGAGATTGTTGTTCATTCAACCCTTCGAACATTTACATCAAGGATCAAGTAAATAAGTATTTTCGTCTGGTTCTATTTGACAGAATGTGTCGTCTCGTAACACGCACGTCACTTTAAACTTGTTCAAGTAAATAACTTGAGTGCAAACATTCTAAAACGATTACTTGATTGCGAAATTAAACGCTTGAATAAAATATTTGGAAAAAGTTAAGCAAAAAATATGGTTGTGACGTATTTTTCTCTCTGTTTGCACTCAAAATCCTTTTAGCATCCGCGCGTTGCATGATGGACAGCTTTCAAGGCATGCTTCATTTTCCCGCACAATACACGATGGCTTAATGGAAGAGCTTATGAAAACGTACGTAACTACCATGAAGCTTGCGCTCCTAGTGCACAACATAATAACCCTTAATAAAGGGTAGATACGTATTAAAAATATTATTCAAAAATGTTCAGTGCCTAATGAGACAAAGGCATTAAAATAAAAATCATAATTATGCGATTGTTGAGATTAACCCTTCCCAAACCATGCAGTAACACAAGTCTACCATCATATTAAACCGCTAATATTTCGGTAAATACATGGAACATAAAATTCATATTTTAGATAATCCTAAAGAAAATGAACTGAACTGAAGAGAATGACTAGTGAAAAACCAATTATGAAAAGGGAATCGTACAAAACAATTATTTTTGCCATTCAATCCGTTGGTAAAAATAGCATTTGTGATATGAAAGACAGAGATCACACACTATTTTCACAGTGAAAAGAACAACAAACATACAAATATAATTATCTCTTTCTTGCAAATTAAACGAAGAGAGATAAGAAGGAAGGACACATTATATAGAACTTTAATGAATGCTCTAAATTATATTATTAATCATTTTTTCAAAATTGAATGCTCAATATTTAGAGTAAATTCGTGCCATTAAAGCCATTTAAGCTAATAAAAACATTTTTTCTAACTGTTATTTACGGTAACACGAGTTGACAGCATGGCTGCGTTCGGGTATTTTATGTCATGGTATGATAAAGGTTAATTGAAATATTTTATCGATTCCAAATTATATATTGAATACAAGAAATCATCGAACTTCGAGCGACCAGACTATTTTCGTTAGATGATTTAGGGTCTGAAGCAAAAATTAAAGTATGGAAAATTCATACATATACGTTACGAAAAACCTAATTTGCTCAAAGACAATAAGCTACCACAAGAGATGGCAACGGTATCGTATTCTTAATTCTGAGAGCTTATAAAGATATGATTTTTATAAATTAGAAGAAGTCAGCTGGAAAAGTTCTTAAATGGTCAAAGCTACTCATTTTATATAACTATTTTCTGTCCTTACATTCTACTTCGTACTTATTTCTCTCATCTCATTTTGTTTGTTCCCTGCTTGTTTCTTTTTTAATCCTGGCTTTTATCTTGTTTTATGTTTTTTTTATACTCTGTCTTTTTCTATTCTTTTTCTATTCTTTTTACTTTGATCTCACTGCCATATCTTTACTTTACTTTTTTACTTGTTTCTCACTTTATTTTCACCTGTTATTCACTTATTTTAACCTGTTATTATTTTTTACTCCATTTCTTTAATATGCTGTTACTTTCATACTCTTTATACTCTGTTCCTTACTTCTTACATGTCTTTAGCTTGTATCAAAAATTTTACGTTGTTCGTTTTACTTATTCTCTAATTGTCTCTTTTTTCATTTTTCTGTTATTTACTATTTAATTTTTTACCTTAATTCCTACTTATACCAACAGGCTTGCATGTAAATGGAATGTAGTATTAATACTTGTACTTGCTGATGTATTGGTTACTTTAAGGAATTTTATATTGATACAAGCATTAAAGGAATGTGCTTTTGAAAATAAACACCGATTTATCGGCTCTGAAAATGAAATGCAATGTTTCAAAAATTCATGTTCAAAATCATTCCATCTTAATACCAACCCGTATAGTACAGAGTGGGCCAACTTGGACTGACTGATGTAAAATGCATATAACTTTTGTAATTTTAATAATTATTTAAAAAATTATTATTACCTGAAAGTGTACTTTATTAACTTTTTTTAATCTATGTGTGGAAAATAACATAATTTAAATGACCTCCATTTTCTTGTTGACAAATAATTGCCCTTTCTAAAGTATTTTGCATTACATTACGCAACGTTTCTGTCTCCAAATTTGTTATTTCTGCACGAATATTTTGTTTAAACTCCTGAATTGTTGCTGGACTCGGCCTTTTAAGTAGCCCCACAAAAAAAAAATCAGGCGCCTTCAAATCTGGGGAACGGGGAGGCCAAGCAAACTCTGCATTTTTTTAAATTAGCCGGTCACCGAAAATAGATCGTCGCGAAACATAATAAAATGCATTAACTTAAACGCCTTCTTGCACTGGGTATGTAGCCATTATAAACTTTCATAAATTCTTTATTATCAGCAAAAAAATATATAATTAAAAATAAACCCCACCAAAGTTATAAATTTTTAAAAACAGTCATAGTATATCAAATATCAAATATAGTAATACAACGAAATAAATAATATTTAATATTCGTTTTGCATTGTATGACTGCTTGTATAAACTCTGTGTGTTATGAGATTAGGAAAAGTAAAATAAAGTTATGGGACACTTTGAATGGGACAAAATTTTATATTTTGTAATGCTGTTACCTGGTTGATAAAACATTACCGATATTTTTCACTGACTTATATTAAATCTGAAACACTGTAGATTTTTAATAGTACTTAATAAACTATGTACTCGCTTTACTTAATACACTATTTTATTACCTGATAAATTCGAGCACATTTTAATTGGTTCCACATTGATTCTCATTAAAATAATACCAGTTTTTTTCTGAAGAATCTATATTTTAATTTTATTAATAAACTAAACATTGTACCGCACACACTTTGAGTTATTTCGTCATTACTCCTTCCTCCGACACCACGAAACTAAATACAGTTTCGTGATGTCTTATTCGAGTAGAGGGGTGGGTCGTGAAACTGTGGAGAGGGGTGTGAGGGGCAAACCCCCTTCATCCGTTAATGGGAATACGGGCAGTAAGGGTAAAGTAGGTATTATTTAACGACTGAAACTCCACATGATCACTGTTTTTGCTAACTTTTGCTGAAATATAATATGTATTTGAAAATATAACTAAATGTCAATTAATTGTTGTTAAATTCTCTCACTTTTGCAGAAACCTCCAAAACCTCATTGAAATCATAAGAGAAAAATAATGATCCCGGTACCTTTCGCATGCTAAGCCAGCGCTTTACCAATTGGATTGTGGTGTCAAGTTGTCATATAAGTATATTGTTTGATCTTTATAAGAAGATCGCCGGTCGCGTGTGTGAATAATGTTTCCTATCCCATTATTTACCTGTTTTCCCCCTTTGCTATACCCAGAGCAGGACATTTTATTGTAATTTATTATCTATGGTTTTGGACTAGTTAAACAAATTAACGGTTTGCTATTGGAGTGCGTTGGACTGTCAAGTTGACAAGTTATCTTCCTGCCGTATAGGAATGATAAGTTGAATTGTGAATTATTATCCTGCTGTGTGGAGTTAACAGTTGAACTGCTGCCGTGTTTTCCATCTTCGCGCTTTCAATGAAGTAAGTATTTCTGAACCCAGAAAACTTGTGGCCAGTGAAAGAAGAAATCTAGATACCTAAAAGAGCGCCTCAGGTAGGTCGTGTTTCTTCCTGGTGTTTGGTTGGGCTTGAGCCCCCTGTTCATTTTTCCTGTGCTTGTCCCTAATTCATTTATCGCTGGATCATCAGCCGGAGATTACGCGCTATAATTTTAGAACCAACAACATTTCATTTGAAAAATGAGTGATCTTTATAACAAGCTTGTATTAATAAAGAGCTTACGGTATTTGTAAACGACTATTTTCAAGTCTCGTTCGTATTTGTCAGTGGTGAAACGTTTAACATCCCTTTTTCTCAGACGAAGATTTTAATTTTAATTTAACTCATTTATTTATTCGAACCACAAAAACACAATCTATGCACGTAGTATAATACATGTATAATAATCGATGATGTAATATATTTATATGATTTCTGATATAAAATATCCGACTTTAATATTCAATAAACGAATTTTGAACTACCCACAATTAGTATTCCCGACGGATCCAAAAGCACCTTTTCCTGGATTAACCAAATTTAATACCCGTGAACGAGAATTTGTAAAAAAAAATATATAAAAGAAAGAAATAGCATAAATATAATGTAAATTGACAATAAATATAGAAAATATATGTGAAAGTACTTACATATTTTAAAAATAATAGGTTTAGTTGGGTATTTTATAACGGACGTAATTGGTTCTAAGACTACATCCATTGCAGGTTACAGCATTTATTCATTCTATCGGACATAAAAAAAATGTATTTAGGATAATCAATTTCAGGGCCGTCATCCAACACAACAATTTTAATAGAAATTGTTTATAAAAAAATCACCACAATCATTCCTCAGTGAAAATATAAACAAACCTTCTCTAATAAAAAATCAAGAAATAGTAATAAATAGTTTAGCGGGAAGTTCCCGACACATTGACACGTCATTCACATAAGTTTTTGGCATTGGACTTCGTGCACATTCGCGTCGTGTCCAAAGATGATTTGCTCTATGGGCTGTTAAAAATTGAGGAGACACGCCTCCAGCCATGAATGCACCGCCGGCCTTCACTCTCTTCCCGTTCCTGGCATTATTAGCAGCTTCCGTGTCTCACTCCGTTTTGTTGATTTTAGTTAATTGTAACCTTTCTTTGAATGAATTCAGTGAAAATCGTGAGTATTTATTTACTTTTCATTATGCCTTAGTCATTAGTGTACCACTAATAACCAAATACGTATATACGATATAATGCGAACTTGATATTAAAGGGGACTCATCATCATCTTGTCAAATTGACCCCGCAGCCTTTAAAATGGTGACCTCTAAGCTTGCACCATCCGAGCCTCATACACACATCCATCCATAGAAAGTCAAAATGAAGAAAAAGCAGTTTGAATGTTGCCCCCTTTGAAGATTTTTCTGGGCTGGAATTGAAGGAGCTTTGCCCTTGCAAGGGGAAATTGACTAAAATTATACTAATATTACAAGAAGGGAAAATAACCACCACAAAAATATTGAAGTTGGTGGAAGAAGCTATAATAAATAATAATAATGGATAATTTGTATAGCGCCATTTTCGTAAAAATTTTCCCTCAAGGGCGCTTTACACATAATCAGGCCTATTCTCAAAATTGCAATATTGAAATGAAGGTGATTGTTACACCAATCCTCAAAAATAGACGATAGTTTTGACAGATTATGGTACGTTTATCTCCCTCACTCCCTCACTCTCTCTCCCTCTCTCTCATTCAAATATAACACTATTTTTGAGTGTTGGTGTAACAATCACCTTCATTTCAATATTGCAATTTTGAGAATAGGCATGAATAGGTTTTTCAAATTAAAAAAATCGTTATTTTCACTTATGGAAATGATTTTTTGAAAAAGTGCGTTTTTAGTTTCTTCTTAAATAAAGTCTCTGATGCACTGTTTCTAATAACGAAGGGCAAAGAGTTGCACGCTTTTGGGCCTGCCACTGCGCATTCGCAGTTCACTAAATTTAGACTTCTGGCAACGGCTGATCGGTTCTACAACCCTTCCTGCAGCTGAAGTAGAGGCTGACCTGAGAGTTTGACGGCTACCATTCAAATTGTCTGGGATTCAAAGTTCTTGAAGATATAGAGGCGCCATGTTGTGTGTTCGCCTTGTACATCAACCAGCACAATTTTAATTCAACTCTTTCAGGGAATCGGAACCAATGTAGCTGATGTAAAAGGGATGTTATATGAGAGAATTTGGAAACTCCATATATTATCCGTGCAACCGCATTTAGAATAGATTGTAATCTATCCAGCTGAAACATTGGCAGGCCAGCATAGATGCTGCTACAATAGTCCACACGTGACACCACAAATGCATTTATAAGTAGACGGGCTGCCTCAAGAGGAAGATGTCTCCGAATACTTTTAATCTGTCTCAGTTGATGGCAGCATGCACTGACAGTTTTACTAATTTGTGTATTCATTGAAAGATCTGAATCAATGTGCACGCCCAACAACTTACTGCAGATTTAGCATTTGTAGAGATTGATTCCTATATTAAGTTTTGCCTTCTGGGTGTTGCTGTCCATGTATGGAAGGAGCTGTGGAAATCTGTTAACGATATCCTGAAAATCCTAGATATAATGATCGCAAGACATGATGCATTCGAGCTGGGAGGGCTGACTCCATATAACATTCACATATTCGAGATATGGTATTCGCATGGCATGTCGCGTATACCAAATGAACAGAAATTGAATAAATATGAATTCGGCATGGTATTTACTTAAAATTTTTAAATAAAAATAATACACAGCTAGTACCCACGCTAAGTAATAGTTTTCTAACAAATAAAATTACAAAAATAAATGTAATTAAATTTTATTCCTTCTTATTTCTCAGTGAAGTCTATGCATAACACACATCTGCACACACATATGTAATGTTTACACTTAATTAGTAGATTTTTTTTGATAGCATTGCGTCAAAAAACCGAGGCTGGTTAAATGCAAATATGATCTAAACGGAGTGCACGAACGCCCACCCGGCGAGGTATTTCATTAGTGAGCAGATAAAAAGCGGCAATTATAACGCACGAGCACTTTTGAAATACTTTCCGCATTTTATTTTGTACATTTTACAGCTTCTATGGAATAAGTTTTCTCCAATGGGAGGGAGATTTAATTAATATTTATAAACCCGGGGTGTTCAGGTAATATATTTTCAACATTTGCCACTAATTGAGATTTTTTTGCTCTGAGGGCTCTGGATGGTTGATGCGAGTTAGAAATGGTCACTGAACTGCTGTTATCAATCTGTATGTTACCAGCCTGCGAGGTGCAAGATATGGTATGTGGCAGTATGGTCCTATGATGAGGATTATGCCAGAAGGTTGGGGATGCCAAGGGTAATCCGCCCCCAAAGTTATTTTCTAGTTATGTCGCCAGGTGTTTGTGCTGGTTGCTCGAGTACGAGGATGACAGATAGTAATGGCGTAATAGGTAAATATATAATAAATGACAACGTTGGTAGATCCGAGTGTGAAGCGAAACTGGCGACTGTGTTTCGTCGTGCGCTGACGTCTCCTAGCGAAACTATTGACTATTGGAGTATTCATCTCCTCCGAACACTGCTCGTGAAGTGGCTCCAGACTTTTGAGAGCTGTGTCATTAGAGAGTCTGTAGCCTTGCTGCATCAATTCGAACATTGTCTGTCCATCTCATTCTTGGATGTGCATAAGATTTAGGATTTATAGTGGAGGAGCCTGTCTCATATCTCACTGGACATTTTAAGAGTTATTTGCCTGAGACAAGGTGATGGTAATATTTCAACATAATACAAACTGCAAACAGCAAATACAAACATAGAAACTGTGTCACATCTATATAGTTATACTATTGGCTTAGCGGTTACACTGTAAAAATTGAATTTTAATATTCCAGACCTCACAGCACGGCGGGGTTGAATGAACCGGTGCGTAAAATGTAACTCCCAACAGTTCTAAACACACTCAGTACCGAGAGCATATATCAATACCAATGCGGCCAGAAGTGGTCAGGAAGGCCGATTCACTAGCTTCATAATTCTTTTACATTTGTAAAGTTTGACTACAATAATCAGTAAGTCGTTTTGTCATATACACTTCGCGACATCAAACGAGCACGAGAGTTGTGGATGAAATATTGGGGGATCCGCCACTCTCGCACTAATCACATCATTTATAACATATCCTTTCAATCCTTTTAATCTGAGTCATTCATATACATAGACCCACACGCATACTCCTACATTATATACATGTGAATACAACATAATCAACACACCTCCAAAAACTGTTTTTTAAAATAAAAATACACCATTAATATTTTTTATTATTATTGTACATAAAATCCAAGGACATCTCATCAGATAAGTTGGCTTCACATGTACTTGAAAGATGGAGGATATTTTACAGTTGAGCACACGTTTCCGAACGGATTACTCCACATTCTCGAGTACTAAGTCAATTGAGGTTGAACATTTTAGCTATTTTTTCTACAAGAATAAATATTAGATAATTGAGATCCCTCTTCTTGAAGTGATTTATCTAACACTAACGGCATAAATGAGATATTTTATCCAACGGAATGTAATGTTTTGTCAATCAGTTGGTTTCGAGTATAAGTCCTACAAAGTACTACGTATTTTTCTGTAATAAAATGGACCCCGTTATTTGAATGCCACAACAAGACAATTGGGATGTAGAATGGATGGAAGGAATTTGGTACAGGACAAGGCTGAAGGGCTCGAGAGCCAACCGGACACTAGGAAGAACACGACCTACCTGAAGTACTCCTTTACTGGATTTGTTCACTGATTGTTGACAACACGTACTATGCATAATAGCAAGATGAAGCATTAATTTTGGTACGCACGGTAGCGAGAAACCGATCACACAGCGTAAAAACACTTCAATATTTGAGAATGTCTAAGAACACACGATTACTAGGTTTTTACCTCCCAAGTCATTGTTATTAAGACAAATTATAGATATCTCATAGGGATGAAGCTATTTATATGGGAAATATGGAATTGGGTATTACAGGACCTGTCTTCGCTTGACTTAAATGATCACTTTACACACTGTAACGTTCACGAATTCTACCCACAATCAACCTCCATAACTATCAAATTTTCAGAAGTGAAAGTGCACGTTTTATAAAGTTGTTTAATTTCTGTTCTTTTCATTTTTTAAAATAATTTATCGCGTATCTCGTAGAGTTTAGTCAGACAAATTGAATGCAGCTTATTTTATTCAATTCGGATCACAAATAGCGAAGTTATCGGCCGTTATATTTGGAGTCACTCCGTCAGATGAACGTGTGATCAGCACGAACGGCGTAAAATGCGTAGCAGTACGTAATATATAGCGATAGGTATGAAGTTAGTTCATAACAATATTTTACTTTATTTGTGGGTTTTCGATAATTTACTGTATCTGTTACGACTTTGGTCATTTTACATTAAAAATTAAATGACTTAAAGTTTCACACAGAGCTAAGTTAATTTAATTCCTGAAATATTACAAAAGTGGAAACGCTTGGAGTCATGGAGCAGATATTCTTTCTCCATGTAAAAATAAGACTTAACTCATAAATTAATTTGCCGAAGAGTAACGAGGGTGGGGTGGGGGGGGGGACAAATGGTGACACAAAGCGAGCGGTAAAAAGCCAATATAGAGAGTGCTGATAAATGGATATCTCCCTCTACAAGTGCAAAAGATATTTCCCATCAAAACTTTCCCAAACTACCCTTACTACCCTGCAGCGTGTATTTTGAGTGAAAAACTTAATCAGAAATATAAATAAAACTGAATTTATAATAGCATGACGATAAAGTCGTAAAATCGCAAAATTGGTAGTACCAAAATGAGCAGACGCTGGGAGCTCTTACTCCAAGGTTATTTAATATACATCTTCATCTGTAGGATTTCACTTTTCCAACGTACATCAGTCAGTCTCTTCACGTGTTCGGTACAGTCCCAGTTCACTTTCGCGACAGTTCGTACAATGTCGGGATTTTTTCTCACTCATTCGTTGGTATTTTGTTTCTCACTATGGCCTATGGCTCCTTGCGTATTTGCCAGTTTTAACATAATTTATTTATTTATTCTGTTCATGTTCTCAATATACGTACATATTATACATTATAAACATTCTTATAAATATACTAAAAAGGCGAACAAGCTTCATAATGTAAGAGATGTTCACTGCCTCCTTAACTAGACCAAAGTCTGTACTAAAAAACAGGTTCATCCGTTGTCTGTTATACAAATATGAAAACTATTTATTGTTGTTGTATTTAGTTTGTAGAACTCCATGACTATTTTTAATTAAATTCAAATTATATAAAATATTAGGAATGAGTTAAATAGGGTTATAAAGAATTCTAATAACATAAAAAATAAGTAAAATCCTCTCGCTATCCCATGATTAAAACACTATGCAAAATAGAGAAATGAATACAAAGAAGTGATGTTCTGTACATGTGATCATTTCCATGAATCTTTGCTCAGTTTCCTTTCTGCCAACACCCAATAACCAGCTCCTGTTTGAGTGAGATGGTGTGTGATTTTGTCCATAGAGAATTGTTATAGTTATTTATATGTATAAGAAGTGTTCATGTTTGTGATCGGAATGTCAGAATAGGAATAATACACTAGTCCTAGATAAAACTTGTCGGCCATCTGTCGAGGGAGAGTTGTACCTCGCTCCTCTGCACGGCTTACCTGTTATTATTGTAATATCCATTACCTCTGTTAATCTGTGTGTGTGTGTGCGCGGCGCGCCAGAGTTTGGCAGATGATGGATACATTTGTAAATGTCAGCAGGATGCCGTGCGTGAGGTGTGCGGTGGGGGGAGCCTGGGAAGGTTATAGCCGTGCAGATGAGAGAAGCAGTCTCTTTTCCCTCGGGTCTCATCTGTGTTTATTACTACACATTCCGACCTAATTACACGAGACAAAGCAATAAATTTAACCGCCAGATTTACCAAAATCATAGTCAACCGTTTAGGAAAAGAGTATTTTGTTAATGATTACGTATATTGTATGAATATGTTGGTTATGTGCCCCCATATATTACACCCAACGTTCACGTGTTTATTTAATAATGATCGCGGATATGAATTGTGCACGTGTAACCAAAACTACTTACGGTCGACACAGTTTATTGTTGATTGAGCACAGTTACAGTTTATGAATATACAATGAAAAGTATACACAGTGGAGCGTTTGTTGGAGATCTTAACTGGAAGGCAGTAGCGAGAGGAGTGAAGCTCAGAAGTCGGCCGTTAGTCTCTCTTCACAGATGTATAAACTGTTATCCAAAATCATCATAAACAGACATCTTCATTAAATTGTATGACTACTCACCTTAATAAGCTGGCTTTTGTAAAAACTTGGAAAATCTGATATATCTACCCAAATAAAACCCTCGTATGTTAATTAACCATTTTGGAAATTGAGTCAAACTCTGTTTTATTCCGCTACACTTTTCATTGTGTTAAATGATGTATAACGTTTTCGGGAACATCTTCCCATTATTAATATTATAGATCAACTAAAATTAAAAGCACTTTCAGACAGTAATATATAGTGTGTTTTGAGTTATCGGAGATGGGGGTGGGGGTGGAGATAAAATGGATAAGAGAGGGGATGTAATAGGCGGTATTTGAATTTTTATTATGTTTTTATTGTTATATATTTGTAAATGTTCTAAAATGTCTAATTTTCGTCATTTGGTGTAAGTATGTGTGAGTACGAAGACAGGTTGTTAGCCCTGTAATACTCATGACTTCCATACTTCCCATATAAAAACAATAACTTCGTCTCTATGAGAGATATAATATGTAAAAATAATTGTATTTTAAAAACTTTACCAATTTTTGCCGTTTCTAAATACAAAGTTAAAAAATATATCTTTAATTAAAAAATCTAATTTCACCTTGTTCCCCGTATAATAGGGTCCCACCCAAAAAAAATATTACGCCATTGTTGATACTTTATATGTCGGAGACAAGAGGGCTAAGCCCTTATCACTCCTCCCCTAACACTCGAATCAGAGAAAATATTTTGAAAGCAAAGCATCGCTGATGGTATATATGTAGGTACTTTGACTAACCTTAAAACATATTTACAGATATGAACTAGGTATTTCAATAAATTATTTAATTTTCGATCGATTAATTCAAATGACAACACGCGTATTATTTTATTCCACAATACTATCATAAAAAATGAGTTCTTTTTTTCTCGAATGCGATACGGTTAACAATTTTATTATTGTTACTTTATATCAAAACCTTTCTGTCTGGCAAGATTTAAGTAAAACATGTGTAACGTTCTTTCATATTAAATTATTATTGAAAAGTAAATCAACTATCCAGCTCAGTTTGAAAGGGTATGTACGAGTACCTAATGCGCGTAAAATTTTTGAAATTGGAAAAATGAAAGTACCCCCTTACGACATTTTACAGAGTTTGTCATAAAAAAAAACTGTATGCAGGGGTGGTTCGCCGGTTCGCTCTGGTAGCTCGGATGAAGATTGTCTGCAGCGTGGTGCAGCGGTCCAGGGGGGTCCAAAAATCTCGTCCAGTGTAGCAGCCAAGTCGTGTAGTAATTCCGGTTCCGTGTCCAAAGTCGATGCCAAGTCAGGAAGCCAGAAGATCCAATAGTTCAAAGTAGTAGCAGGGTCGAAAAGATGAGATGAATAAAAAGTCGTAATTTGCTTATCAAGTCCAGTGGTGCGAGAGACGAGTGAGACGAGAGTGCTCTTTGCAGCCACTGGACCATTATTTATTTCATATCTAAAAATACCACGAGCGCTACAGGCTCCAGGAGATCTCCTCCAATCAAAATGCCGGATCCTTCCCCTGCCGCCCCGCTGCGGTCCAGCGCAGCCACCCCCTGGCGGCGAGATCTCGAAACTTGGTTCATTTTTCTCGCCGCACAGTTGAAGACGGCAGACTCCGAATTTCTCCGGCATTTCTTCTCTGCTTAAAACCCATAGATCAGCCATGGCATTAGTCACATTGAATTTTCAACAATTTCATTTACATTCAGTTAGTATTTAAATTCTAAATGAAACAAAAAATTACTATTAAATCAAGATATGAAGATATGCTGAAAAGTACTCGGGTACCCGAAAAGTTAACCTTTTTGGTGCATTGGCGGTTTAGCCGTGTGACTAAAAAATAACTGCCTACTGCAGTGACAGAAATACTTTATTATTATTATTTATTTATTTTGTAGCATAAATAATACATATGAAAAAATAAAGATAAAGACGTGGTCTGTTCTAAACCTACCTGTGCAGTTTTTAAAAGTTGTAATTGTTTAGAGGTAAGTAAGTATAATGTTAAATTATAAAAAGTTATGTGAAAAAAGTACAATCTGAAGTTGTAAAATATTATTGAAAAAAGTTATAAAAATATTATTGTCTGCAAACATTGTTGGAGACAAAAATGTGTAGGTAGTTAGGTTAGCACAAATGACAAAATAGATTCATTTTGCTTTCTACCCACATCAAGCTTACGTTGAATGAACGCATTGCGAGTTTCGAATGATAAATACAGGGTGTTTTTTTTAGAGGTATAAAATTTTAAAATACCTAAAAATCGTAGTAATGGTCATGGTAAAGGCTATATTGGAAAGATAATTTAATGCCATTTGTGTTTAAATATATTATATGAGCGACATCGTTGGCTCGAATAAACCATAATCTGGAAGTCATTTTTTGGAGCAGCTGGGACCGTATATCGGCAATAACGCGACAAATTTTGGCTTCCAAGTCGTTTAACGTCTCTGGTTTATCGGCGTAAACTACCTACATCACGTATCCCTACAGAAAATAATCCAAAGGTGTTAAATCACACGATCTTGTGGCGCGAGCTGTGTGGCATTTTGCGCCGTCTTGTTATAACCACAGCTCTTCCACATGAATTACTTGCTCAGATGGACGATTATGTTGACCGTAAAATGGACGTAGCACACGGTTAGTTTCACAAACTGAACCACAATTTGCAAGCTTTGTTCTAGCGTTAGTCTATTCATGGTGAAATGGCAAACCAAACTGAGCATAAATCAGCTTTTAGCTGTCAAATTGGCTGTCGCTGGAAAAATTCTAAAAATAAACCTCTAAAAAATACACCCTTTACAAGTTTTTTCTGAAATAAGGGGGGCGAGGCAACTACCTCCTTGAGTACAATATTGTTGTTAGTTTTATTATTAAATATCCAAAATCTTAAGAATTAAGGAGCACTGAAGCCTTAATAATTTAAAGCCTTCAGAACTACGTAATTACTTTACTGTTTTAATTCTGACCCTGGCAATATTCTACTTCAGGCTCATCAAAATATTTTTTCATGATTGTTTACAGTTGTAAGTAGATTTTAATTATATTTGAGAAGTTGTAGTTTTTGGAATCTGAAAGGTTGAAATCAGGGGTGATATTTAATATTCAGATGCTGCGTGCTGTTTGCTCTTACGGGAATAATTCAAATTTACATTTCAAATTCAAATGCTCTATTCAGCGTAACAAATTTTACATAAGCCATAAGTCATAGTTTAAAATGTTAACAGGTTGACATAATACCGTAATACATTACTAACAAAATTTAAGTGCCGGTAAAAGCGTGTTAGTTTAGTTTTCAGGCTTTCATAATATTGTAATGACAGTTTCGTTGATTATTTTGATACTATGTGGCCAAGTTATGTGTCTTTTCAAGACAATGAAGGTCAGCTTGTACAGTCTCTGGAAAATTCTATATTTTTATATGGTGTGCATCATGGACCTAGAAAGCAAGGAAGAGAAGAGAATACAAAGTGATGCCTTTGCCTTTACTTATTTGGTGAACTGAAACGCCTCAGTTTCACCTGCATACGAAATTATGATAAATATCGAGCATTTTAAGTATTCAAGAGTCGAATGCAATCCGGATTCTGCGGGCATCTCCAAAGATGTGGATTGTATACTGTTACACACACTATTTCGTCAAGATTCTGACACAAAGTATACACGCAAAGTCTCAAGATTAGTATAGTATTGTACACGTATAACAAGATCGCCAATCTACTGGTCGTAGGCGTGCCAGGAGGGGAAAAAAAAAGGAGGAAAGGTTACGGATAACAATAAAGCACAGTAATAATATATCTCGGCGGAACCACGCGCGTGTTGACTGTTTGATAATCAAAATTGCACTCACGCCAATTAATGAATTCATTTAATATCACCGGCGATCCGATCACATTACGGCAACATATCGGACTTTACAAGTTATCTCAGGCGTGGTTGCTTTCATTCTTTTTTTTCCATTTTTTGTTTTAATATTTTTTATTTGGGAAAAAAAAAATTTAAATGATCAAAAAAAATCAAAATGAAAGTGTAATAAATTATATGTTTTCTAATAAATAAAATGTTTTCAATTGAGCAAACAAACTTATCAAACAATGGCAACTAATAGGAATGAATTTTATTATAATTATTTGACATTATTGGTATGAGAACGATTCTCAATAATTAATATAAGATTCGCTAAACTATTTGACATAAAATTGAAATGGAGACCTCAAAAGTCAGACGAATCATAATTTTCTGTAAATATGCCATTTACATCACATCAGCGCTGAGCATCATCTTGCCCGAGGGCATTCAATTAATAAAATTTTATATTGTTAACTCTACTTCTGCATTAGTGTACAGTTTAGCCAATTTAAAATGAATAATTAATTATATTTTGGCAGTGGTCAACCTTCTTTAAAGATAGATCTCCATCTGATCAAAGTGTTGTAAATGGCAAAAGTAATTGTAACTAATTGTATCTCTAAATGAAAAGCAATAATTGCTTCAATGAAGGGTGAAATCGAGACTTTGTTTGAATTATTTTAATTAATTAACTGTTGGCTGTAGGGCTGTAATTTAAGGGCGGAGCTCAGTAATTTAAAAATTAAATTTCAAATATAATTCATGCGTAAATAGGCTATTAAGACAACCTCTTTATGGAGAAATTCTGACGCTTTTTTTTGCTAATGGTGTCCATAAAACGTAAACGAGAAAATTTTTAAGAAAATTAGCATACTATATTTTCTTTGCAAAAAAGTTTATTAAAATTTCCTTTCAGAAAATTTTCTTCGTTTATGAAATAAATACTTATTAAAACTTTATACAGGTTATCTGCAATCTAAATATTTCATGGTTTCACAAATAAAACAACTGGCATATCTTCTGGATGTTTTTCTTTAGGAAACCTAGGTCGACGTTGCGATATAAATTAACTCTATGAAATCTTAAATATAGAAATGGTATTGTTACCAAGAAAATTAACACTAAAAAAAATATTTGTTACTATTAGGCACACATAATGGTACACGTAAATAGGGTGGCCCAAAAAAAGTGAGAACATTTCGTAAAATGTGATATAATTACATCAAAATTAGTTTAACTATATCAACAATAGCTTAAATAGTTCACTAATTTACTTACTAACCTATATTACGTTTTATTTCGACTATTTAGTTTTTTCAAATTGTTGCCCAGAATGACAAAAATCACTGCAGAAGACCATATTCTGATCAAAAATTTGCGAATTGAAAAACGTTGGCGTGATAAGAAAATGATCAGAGTTTCGAAATAATTCCTGGAGTATAGCTAGACATTACAGCATAACTGGACATTACAGCAGGACGGAGCTCCATCTCACATAGCCAGAGATACAGTCAACTTTTATAGAATGTTAATTTAATCGAGCCAGGCCACCGGACAGCCCAGATTATGCAATATAGGGTGTTTTTATGAATTCTGATTAGCTAAATGTTGTGTAAAAAAAATAACATTAAGAATTAAATAAATTATATTATGGTTTTAAATAACTCTGCTATCATGTATATAATCCAGAAATAGTTTTTAATTTAGAAATTTCTGACGAAAGAAATTAATTTATTGAATAAGATTTGTTTGGATTTTTCGCTCGAAATATGTACATTCAGAACGAAGAACGCATATCCACATGATTGATTTCAAAGAAAATTGATACTTCACTCCAATGTAACGTATCAGTTTTCGTTTAATTTTACCCAAGCACTAGAAGCGTTTGTTACAAAGGTGGGTTTTTATTTATGTTCAACAGCATTATTCTTTACAAGAAGTCATATTATTAGTCCCAAATGCGAACCCCGACGCTCTTTACTGACTTGATTAAACATTATCGGCCATGGTTAAGGGAGCTAAGACTACCTCTCTGGGAACGTAGGCTCCAATCCCGACTGGTCAGTATTTTTCAATTTCTATTTACAACCGCTTAATTTCGAAAATGCGTGAAACTCGGCTTATGTTCTAGTAAATTCTTTCAATAGCTTGTTATTGCCGGGTTTCCTATTGATAATATGACTGCGAATGCAGATAGAAAAATCAACATTAACCTAGATTTACGGATGCTGTTTTTTTGCTGGTCGTGGGTTGTATTGTTGGATGCGTCGATCCGATCTCCGAGTTATCTGGTGGAGTACCAACAGCAATTATCAACCGTTCTGGACCGTGGTTCGACAGCGATAAGCTGATCGCGGAGAGCGGCGATCTTCACCCTACATAAACAATCACAATCCAACACATAAAACAGCTTGTAAATATTAAGCTACGACATAAACTGATCCAAACATCCTCTCTTGGCAATTAATTTACAATTATTAAACGCTTATGCGTTTGCTAGATGTAAATCGCACATTTTCATTATAATCTAGACGGTATTTACATTAAGAGAAAATGTTGTGTTAAATAAAAGTTTGTTAATCCTGACATGTTCTTCGTTGTGGTGTATCCTTGTATTATTTATTGCTTCAAGTATTTCCTTAACTTTAAAAAGTTATTTCTATAGAAATACGTCGAGTTTCATCAAAGATTCAATAAGACCTTTCTTCAATACACGACATACATATCTGTTACATAAAGTTGTGAAAACTTTCGAAACCAAGTTTGTCTTCATAAATCCTAAGTTGACAGGAAAAAAACCTTACAACGTGCCCTTTCAGTGTTAACAAAGTTTTTCGTGTAAACGAAATCCCTGAAGAATATTTTCATAGAAATATTTCATTATTGCTTTTCAAATTTCACTACCCCAACAGGGTTATGGCAGATATTTTCGTGGTACCGATAAAATCGTGATAATTGTTTTATTGTCGCGTGAATACTTGACCTTCAAAACAACACGAACCCCTTGCAGTACAGAATGTACTACACTATATGTGGGTCAACCTTCCATTTCGACAAAAGACAAATAAACAATTGGATTTGGTTAAGAGATTAAACCTTGAAACCTTGAGCCTTGAATGAAGTCCCTTTTAATGCAAAGCATTTATTCCCCGAGGAGTAGCCGACTTAGTCACAATTATCATTTTGGGATACGTGGTCACTTTTTCTACCCGACGACGCTTCCAAAATCACCCGCCATTCTCGAGCGATTAGTTCGCCTACATTAGCCGTGTGTAATTATATTTATATTTGGAAAAAAACACTAATTAACAATAAAACATTTCCTAACACTTCGCCTTTACTGTTCATATTCCCGTTAATGACGGAAACCTCCCCTCTCTTCTCAAGCCCCGTCCCGTTGTACGAATAATCTACAATTCTGTGTTTAGTTAAGTTTTCACCTGATGATAAGAAGGACCGCACCTCTCGAAACTAGTAATGAAAATTACCCAAAGTAATTGTAGTACAAAGTTTTATCGTGAAAATTAAAATAAAATCATTATTATTATTATTGCATTAACAGAATTTGTAAAATAATATAAAATTTCATCAGGAGTGCAATACACAAAGAAAAAAACTATATAATGTCCGCACGTTTTTTCATAATCAAAATTAAAAATGTGAAGTAAGGCAGTTTAAACAAGACCAAAATGGATATTGCAGCTCATAAAACGGTCTAGGGTGAGTGAAGGATCCCCATTCACTATATGAAAATAAGGTGATATGTATATATATATATATATACTTATTATAAGTATAGGGATGGCTATTCAAATTCACCGCTGTACCCTGCCGACATTGATACCAACGATATCTATGTATATCCAGATTCCTGACTTGAGCGTTAAACCAGTCACAAATGCACATTTGCTTTTATCATGAAAGTATAAATATATATTATAGGAGACCAATTTTATTATATCGTAAAAAATAAGAAAATAAAAATTGTTTTAGTTTTATTTTGAAATTATGAAAAGAATTGAACACCCTACGGTCTTTATACATTGTCAATACATATGGATGCAACTAGAAATTAAAGAAAATTAAAATATTTAAGGTAAAAAAAGGAGCTATGGGAGGTCATCTCGGAGTGAAGGAAAAAAAAATGGTTTGTCAGATGGTCCGAAATATTGTTCTGGATCCCTGATGTCGTATCTTGTATGTCGCCGTCCTCCACGTATTATCTCGACCGATCGAAATTTATCTCAGGAGCTCCGATTATTGAGAGATCTTCACTGAATAATGTACAGATCGTAATTGCCTGTCGTAGAAAGCGGAAATCTTCAGATTGCATGGATATATCTTACCAACACACAAAATTCGGGATACCAACCGAAAGAATATTAAGGCGCGCAAATAGCATTAGTTGAACACATTTTGTGTTAGACATGTTCGAAGCTCACTTTTGGAAATTATGTTCAAATATTGTAAACAAAGCTAATTTATGTCTATCTATTTCGAATTATGTAAAAAAGTCTTATTTGTTTGTTATCACAAAAATAGCTCTTCTTACCGTACTTTAAATCATTAAAATTCAAGTATTCAGGAATATGTATTTGGGTAGTAATTCTATTCAGCGGGAGCACAAAATTTGGCTAGAGGTAAGAGGTCGGATTGTGTATTTTGAAAAAAAATTGTAAATACAATTTTCATATTTTTCCTCTGGAAAAATATTTGAAGTATTTTGCATATTAAAATAATATACTAAAAAATAACATTATCACTATTGATTCTGGTTAGTCAACGGCGATTTCCATGTTTGTTTACCCAGTTATACGTTATACCAGGGTAAAATCTTAAGAGGTGAAGGGGCGGCGATTCAAATCTGCCGCCTGCATCGCCTCTCCTATCCGACGGACGACGCGAGCGACACTTGGATTGAGAACGCAGGCTGCAGCAAAGAACAGTCGTCTCGTCAGATGGCTCTTGACTGGAATTGAGACTAAGCAGCGTATTTCGAGTTCTTATATCTTTGGTGTTCGCATTGGTCTGTACACTATCTAAATATTGTAACTTTTATATGGTGTTTATCTTTTTCCGTGGACTCTGAACTTTCTGTTGAATTTGTACGCCATCACGTCAGTGTTGAAAGCTTTATTAAAATGTTTCGTATTGACAAAAAACCCACGTGACGTAAGGTGTTGCACTACATATTTTAGATCTATTTTAAACATAATTTTCTGTCAAAAAGCGTTAACTGTCATTAAAAGAAATGCTCTGGAGATCGACAGATATTATGTCATGATCAGCTTTATCTTACTTTTATTATTTTATCTTAGATATTACGTCATTTTACAAAATGACACGAATAGAGTTCAGCTATTATATGCTGTATTTTATATCGAGCGTGTCGCGTGTCATTCTATTTTTGACCAACCCTTCGCAATACAATTAACTTCTAACATAAAAATTTAATTATAAATGCAGTGGCGTACCTACAAAAATTATGCCTCGATGCACAGAGTGGTAAAAAAACCTCAAAAATAAGTATTGTAACGATATTGATGAATTGAAGGTGTTTTTTTTATCCAGAGGGGTTGGGTACAAATCTCTAGCAGACACTATTTTCAGGCTAGGTCTTAGTCCTGGCTTTTCGTTTCGTACAATACAAGTACCCCGCTTCCAAGCGGCGTGGTCCAACTCCAGGTTCCTCTATGTGTATCTAGGCAGGACCCCTGCGAGTTGATTTCTGTGTAATCCCAGGAAGATGTTTCGCGGATCACTTCCTTCTAATCGCTACTCCAAGTTCTGCTGCGAACGTATCGTGCAGGTCCCCCGTGGATATGTTAGATCGTTCTCTTTTTACTGGCTAGTACCTCCAGGATCCTCGGCGAACTGACCTTGCAGATCTCCTAGTAACTACTAATTCAAATTTAGTTAGCAACTGAGCACTGACGGGTTTAGTACATCTGAACTCCTGACTTCATATGCTCAAAATTGATTGCCCGTAGCATATAAAGGTAGTACATGACCTTTCGTATATGTTTTACGGACGGTAGTGCTGCCATCTCTGTACATGTTTTAACTTGAATTCTGGAGAGTACTGATTGTTATGGCGCTGGCTTTCGTAGAGCAGTTGCGAACGCTAGTGGTGCCATCCATAAGGTTAACTTCATATCACGTTAAATTGTATTTGGAGGCGCCATCTATGAAATCCAATTGATATGAAAATGAGTTGACGCTAACGAATATTACAGTATGGTTTATCCAATAAAACATACGCGTTCTTTGACATTTATAAACAATTTATAATTTTTAAAATGCTTGCTTTACTTAAGGCGATGGTCTGGTCCCTAACCCGACATGGTGGCGGGGTAATTCTACTATATACATGGATAATCTTTTCACGATAATTTTCCTAATACATGAAAGAAACGTGAGAACGAATTTAAATTGTATATATAATGTATAAAATCATTTCTCACTTATATTTTAATTTCTTGATGTGGATTACTAGTAAAGCTGGTATAGCTATTGATACTCGCAAAAATATCAATGCTAATGGATTGCAGGGCCTGAAAATTTTAGGTTCCAATGCACTGCATTGGATGCATTGGCATAGTTACATTAAATTACAGTAGATACATAACTCAAAAGATGGTCTGTCTGAAAGGATATCCTCCAATCTCAAAACATGATTGTGTTCAACATTAAGGGAAATGAAGTAAGCAGACAATCTATTGTATGAGTAAAATATATGTAAATGTAAAGTTCGTCACAGGTTTATTCAAAGAGGGTTACAAATAAGGTAAAAAAAAATCTGTGTTACGAGGCGGACGTCTGTGTGGCGTTGATGCGAGAAATAGTTAACTCGACGAGGTGCATGCAGGTCGTTCGCTCGGCCCCCTGGCGAGCGCGCAGGATATCATCAAATGAAAGTTTAGACGGTGCATCCACAGATGCCGATCTATGTCCGTCTCACCATAATAGGATTTCCACTCTATTCACAGTTCTATTCCCAGACTTAACGAGACATTGTAGAAATATTGCCGTGTATCTAAAATATTGCAGTCTCTGGTAATTTTTTTTTTTCAGTAAGGAATGCAAGAAGCTGAATGAAAGTAGATGGATTGACGATTTTGTGGTGCAGTGCTGGAGATTTTATGATACCATGGTAGCGAAACGCTTAAGAATTATATATTAAGAACTCTTTCTCTCAACTATTTGTTGCCTTAGACAGATCCTTCCATTTTTAGGACCCCTTGGAGAGGCTTGTTGTGGTGGACCACGTCGAAGGTCGGAGAGGAAGAGGAAGATCCTTCTCCCATTACACCGACCAAGTGGAAAATGCTTCAGGCACTTTCTAGTGACAGCACTCAAATCGGAGTCACAAGGGTAGTTAAATAAATAAATACCACAAGAGGTGCACCTGTCGATAAATGATAAACCTCTTTTAAGTGGAATCATGATAAAATTAAAATGATTTATTAAAAAAATAGGGTGATGCATACACCCTTTATACTGCGAAAAGCTGATAAAATTATTTTCAATTTATCTAAAGATATACAAATGGTCGCTCCAGATAAAAAATATATAAAAGTACACCATCCATTTATTGATTTATACTCGGTTTTCGAGGGTTGAAATTGAGAAATATCGCCATAGGCTCGAGAACAGCTCGGTTGTATTTTCATTTACTTTTTACTGATAATAAAAAAATTCTATCAACCCTTAGCGTTCACCAAGTCAATGTTGATTGATTTGCTAGGAATTGAAAAAAAATGGTGGACTGTTTCGGAACGTAGAAACAATTTTTTTTACATGTTTACGTAGGTTTACCTAAGTTGAATTTTAGATGTTTTATTTATGAAGGTCGTTTATGATGATGATGATTCAATGATGATGCCGATCCATCGGCCACATTCGTATTCGGAGACAACGCCATGGCTTGAACAAATACTACTAAATAACAAATTAAATTCATCAACGCATATTTTCTAATAGGAAAAAATCCCCTTCTCACCAGTGTAATGAGCGCGCCGCTGTGTTACATTCTGTTGGGGTATTAGTTTTAAGTTAATTCGACAGGTCACACTGTGTCTAGCTCATCAGAGACTATTATCAAATACGGGTAGAAAACTACAGCTTAAAATTATCTGCAAAAAGTACAAAAGTCAATATTCTCCACATTGATAATAAACGCATATGAAATCTAGAAGTCCATAAAGAATAATGAATGTTCACTTTTCCTCCCCCTACCAGTCACCCACCACTACTTTAACACCTAACACTAATGTATTCCCATATTCTGTAACACTAAGTTAGTATCTTGCACACCCGAAGAAGGAACGGTGGTTCAGAAACTGGTTGGTGTTAGCAAAAATAAAGTAGTGTTTAAACAAAGTGAATTGTTTTTAATTATATTTATAAAGAATTACCACAAAGTTAAAACGGAATACGATAGTATAAGATTATTTGCATTTATTTTCATAGATCTTCAGAGATATTCAATAATAGACAGTTTTAATGTTATAGGGGCTGATGGTTTCATATTAGTTTCTCTCAGCCTAGCATCCCCATATTACTATTTAGTATTATCTATATTTACGCCGTTCTGTCCAATGTGTATATTTATGGTGGTTAGGCCTTTATTAGATAGCTACTGGGGGTTAGCCGGTCCCAAGGGGTTGTATCTATCTTTTTAAATCTAATTGATTTATAATCCTTTTATATATTTGGGTTAACCAATCCTAGAACGTTGTAATAAAAATATTTAAAATAGATGAAAAATTAGTGTTAGGCCAGAGAACAAAGACTGCGTTCCGTTTTTCAGGTGCTGGTTTTGTCAATTTTTGATGATAATAAACGCAGCAAAGATATACTTGTAGGTAGGTAGAGCAGATTCAAGATGTAAGCCGTTAATGAATAACTCAGGTCTTGGTTGCACGTCAGATTTATTCAAGAAAAGTAATGTTAAAAATTTAATATCTGCCCTTTATAGGCAGATTTATAATCTGTGTGGTCCAAGTATTGATGGCGTGCTAAAAATATAACATGTAGCGCCAACTAATTTTCATGTCAGTTAGATTTCATAGATGGCGCCTCCGAATACAACTTAAATTAATATTACCTTAACGTCATGGATGGCGCCACTAACGTTCGCAACTGCTCTACGAAAGCCAGCGCCATAACTTTCAGGATCTTCTGAAATCAAGTCAAAACATGTACAGAGATGGCAGCTTTATATGCTGCGGACAACTGAAGTCATGTATGTGCGCAATGTATCCACTATTAGACAGGAATAGCAAATTTGCTACCGATAACAAGTTTCTCTTGTACAAGGCCGTACTGAGGCCTATATTTCTATACGCAGCCCTCGCTGGGGTCACGCGGCACTAATTACAGACCTTCCAAAATAAGTTCATCCGGTCAGCGCTGGATGCACCCAAATGGGCAAGGGCACACAACTTCATCTGGAGTCGGTCATTCTCCCCGTAAAAGAGTTCATAACACGGATCTTCAAATGTTTTTACGATGGACTTCCAAAGCACCAATCACGCAAACGACGTCTTTCCATTCTCGAGTTTCGACTAAAAATATAAGTTTTTGGTTAAAATAAGTACTAATACAGTATTCAAAGTTCACAGAAAAAGGTTTGTTCATAAATTACCTATTGATTTCCTCATCCGCAGCGTCGTAGTGAAGAATCACGGCCAATACTGTTGCCATTTTTATGTTTTGACAGATTATGGTACGTTTATCTCCCTCACTCTCTCTCATTCAAATATAACACGGACGTTAATTTACATACTGTCTATTTTTGAGGGTTGGTGTAACAATCACCTTCATTTCAATATTGCAATTTTGAGAATAGGCCTGATTGTATACGTTTTAGGTATATGTTCGTAACAAAAGATTTTTAAATAAAAATTTTTTTTTGCCTATCTGATAAGTCATGTTTAATTAAAATTTGGATTTCAAATATCTCATTGAACACCACATTATGTGTAAAATGAGGTACGTCTTCGTCTTGTCGTGGGTTATCGGGACTTTCACTCGGTTTGGATTTTTGATTATGACAATGAAAATAGCTATATTCTATTGGTTTGTATTTATTTCATTTTTGAGGTAACAAAATTAACCCTTATTTTTTTTATATAAAAGTATATTTTTAAATGTCACTATATATCTGTTTTTTCATATTTCCCTACAAAGTAAGCATTAGCCGTAAAGCTGGAGTTTCATTTATAATATATTTTATACAGTAATTACAGACTAAAATTAATACGATATAAGAGAGAATAAAAACAAAACAAATAACCATCTTAACATAAGTAAATAACGCTATTGAGATGTGGCGTCACACAGGGAATCCCACGGCGCGGTAGTGAGCGACATTCTCCTAATGGGATGGACAATAGAATTAGAAACAAATGATTCACGGCTCGGAACCCCCAATCTGTCAGATTTCCACCCTGGTCAAGGCAGCGTCCCCCCCACCCCAGGGAGAGCCCATTGATTGAAATAGAATTGGGTAAATTTGGGCGAAAATGAAAAAATCAACATGCTTATTGATAGTGGCCTGTATATATTATATTAAACCCTAAAATATCTCATATATTTATTTTTATATACGGCCATATCCACGAAAGAGGTTTTCGACTCGAAATAATTTCTGAGATTCGAGTTTTGCTCCCATGCGATTCTTTGGAGACAACTCTCACACCATGTCTCAGATATTCGCTGTCTCGCACCTCACTTCACGCTCATTACGTATGTCAAACTTCAAATGTTATTGTCGATTGAGTGGTTTGATTTTTTGTGACTTTCTACCAATTTTAAGTTGATCTCTTATTTAATCTCTAGATCAACATCTCAACACATGTATCTCAGAGATTATTTCATCGTGTCTCTTTACACGGACACAAGTCTTTATAGTTGTGTCGAATTTAATGTACGACCTTTTTCCGACTCACGCAACGTACTTGTTCACTGCTCAGCCTCCTATTGTATGTGTGTGTGTAGGAATTAGATTTCAAATTCACCGCCATCACAGCCGCCATCGATGCTAGCGACATAGCTTTGCTGGCTGCCGCTACAGGTCTAGCCCAATTCCTTACAGACGACCTCTCTCCTGTTTCATCGCTTCGCAACGGCGGTCTTGTCGGCCCACGCGCGCCGAGCGAGACTGCTGACTCGCTTTATTTCAGAATTCACGCGCACCTTCTGCATCTTCACTCATTCATTTCTTTCATTCTATCTGTTTTCCTTGTTCTATCTAATTCAATAAACATCAACACGCCAACCTAACCCCCAAATATATATACTGTTCCAACCAACCGCTATCGAGTTTGAAGGCGACAGATCGACGCTGCCTTTTATATATGTTCTTATTTCATCCATCACGTCCGCATTAATACAATGTGATAGTAGAAAATGACCTGGAAGAATAGGTTAACTTCATTCAAAACTTTTGTCCAGGATTGTGCCTTTCCAGGCTACATATCGAATATTTTATTTACTACCGTAGATAGAGCTTGTCATGATTGAATCTGTTGCAGGATTATACTTCATTCTTCAGTAGTAAATTTCGAAATCGTCTAATGTCCACTCTCCAAGTCTAATGATGAACATTACTTCTGTTAAATGTGTGTTTGTGTGTAAGAGCGCGATTGACAGATGTATGGGTGTGTGTGCGCGTGTACCGCTCGGCGTGCCGCGGTGGGAAGAAGCCTGGAGAAGATGTAAGCTGTGCAGATCTGAGAAGCGGCCTCTTAATCCTTTGGACTTCTTCAGATAACATTAACATTTAGTGTACATCTTTGTGTTAGTTCTCTGTAACCCAGTATAATAATTACGGGCCGATTGTCACCTGAGGAGCGGATAATATGCACACCGCAGAGTAGAGATATCACAGTAAAGATAGGTAAACATATACAAAAGATATTTTTAAATAAAATATAATGTACACTGTGACATACGCGAACCGGCATCACCCAATGTAGACCATGTGATTGATGAGTACGATGAACAGAAATGGCTATTATATCTCCCACCTGCCTTCAACAGTCATTCTCAAGGGTAAATAATTAAAATAAGAGAGAAATTTACAACATTATAATTAGAAAAATTATTACACCATTAAAATAAATGAGAAAAGAACGTTAACGTTATCAAAAGATTTTCAAAGAATAGCTTCGTTAAAACTACATCTTAAAACATAAAGTAGCTTCATTCAGAACCATAAATGGAATTGATTCATCAAGTTTAACGACAGAGAAGTAAGACTACGTCACTCCTATTTAACAATACCACTGGTAGTTGGTAAGTCACCAACCTAATGTAATAAAAGTTCATTTTAAGCAGATCACCAGGTCGAATTCCACTTGACAAGTTTTGCTCCACGATGAATATAAAATTTGGGTTACTTCTGTAAGTTGACGTTGTTCACGGCGAGATATTGAAGTAATAGATTCTCCTTCCATGTGGAGATAATCTCGAGCGGATGGAATCCAAATCGGGATCGTCATCCCCTACCCCGGTCAATGGGCAACCCTCCGGGACTATTATACTAACCATCAAATAGTTAGATGATGTGATGATTAGCGGAGATTCATTGTCAGGAAGGTATTTACTTTCCTTCCTTTTAAATATGGAATCACATGTATCGCAGACCGCGCTTCCCTGTTCGTCAACGGAAATGCTTAGAGAAAGATCGTTTCGCGCGGCAGTACTGCCATTGCATGTTAAGCATAAAGGTCACTATCGGCGGGTAGATACTATATAACGTAATGTTATAACATATTTTGAAATCTAATAAAAAAAACAATTTAATAAATTGTAAATAAAATATCTACATACACATAACGGTGGTATGTATGTGTGTATAAAAGTTGGTGGTTGAATTGCAACAATAAAATAGTGACTAGTGTCGCGTTTACCTCCCAGGTACTCGCGGATTGATTGCAGGTGTTCGGAACAGTTGAAAGTAGAAATAATTATTTTTAATAAAGATATTATGCAAATCATTATTTTATTTTAATGATCATTTAGATCTCGGTAAAATACAAATAAAACATTTCTGAAAAATCTTCGATGCAAAATTTTCAAGAAACCCTCAACAACTTTTAATCCGCCGCACCGCTTTGACTCTGAAAGTCTGAAAGATCAAAATTTATCAAAGTGAATAGAAATTCTATTAAAAAGAAACGATTGTAGAAATTAGTTACATTACTTTCCGAGTCGAAACTCCGCCGACAACTTTACGGAGAAATATTAGAACTCCGTTCCGGTATGAAAAATATTTTTGCAAGTTTCAATGAAAGTTATCCGAGTTTCCAAATTTACTACAACTTATAATTGTATTGTTCTTTGGAATTTCTTAAATTTTCTTTCTTCCAAAGAACAAACATTTCAATGGAATAAATTCGGGAAAGTAATCAAACATTCGAAAAAATCGTGAGAATCTCTCGTTTCTCAAGATAAATCCCGTCGGAAGGTATGAGCGTTGTTGAGATTGATATTATTTGAAGGGTCGTGCATTGACTCATTCAGACTCAGCAGTCGTGATCATGGAATTTTGACTATTAGAGGTTGATGCCATAGATGATCTGTCACTACCAATTTCGTATTTTTTATGGATTTTAGGGTCTGCAACGATTCTGCATCAATTTTTTAACCAGGTCGGTCCATCGTGTTTATGACCTTTCACGAGAGCTGGTTCCTTTCATCCTACCATCCTAAATGACCTACCTTTCCATGGTGTTCTCAGGTCTGGTAGTATGATCAAAACATCTGAGGAGCCATATAGTTAAAGATTAAAGTTAAAGTTGTTTGATGTTTAATTCCTATTTGGTCGAGACATTTGTTCTGGAGACTGTACGTAGATTTTAATAGGACAAGTTGAATATATTATATTTTATCCAAATCGGACAGCAAACAGCGAAGATTATAGCCGTTGCAATCGCAGTCACTCCGTCGGATGAACGTACGATTGGCATTAGTGATAAAAGCATACGGCCATGAAAAGCTGTATTGTACAACGCAATTATTAAGTGGTGTGATGTCATTTAGTAACATAGTACCTACTAGTACGTAGTAGTTTGTTAGTCTAGTGGTAAAGACGCTGGCCTAGTGATCCAGTGGTCGGTGGTTTGAGCTTCGTTCCAGGAGACCAGCAAGTAAGTCGTCCTATTTTCATAGCACAAGCGTTTAGCTTAGTTTGAAAACAGTAAGAATATTATTGTGACATATGTAAAAAACGACACAGCGAGATTTCGTTTCATTTGTAGGTTTTCGAATATTTACTCTACCCGATTCGCCCAAACCAAAAGTATTTTGTTCTATGTTTATCCAACTTATTCTTAAAAATTCCATGGTTACTGCTCTTTTTAGCACCCAGTACCAACTTATTATTGTTGCTGGATGAATTGTTATTCTTGTATTAATAATTTCACTAGTCTAGCAATTTATTTATCAGACTTTATTGACATACATGTTTTTGTTGTAACAGAGGTGAATATATTATAATATAACATGATAAACACAATGATGCTAGAAATTTATATTCTGTGAGTTGGCAATCCTGACGTTATGAACCCATTTTTCATGCTCTCCGATGAATCAGTCGGTTCTCGGAAAATTCAATTATATTTATTTATTCTTAATATAGTGCATACATAAGTAGATTAAAACGTTCCTTTGTACTATAACTTATCTGGCACATGTTTGCTTAGTTTCATTTAGAATCTATGTGCAGTTTTATCTATTCTGTTATCCGCACAATTCTTTTCATATCTCTTATTGAACACTATTCGTGGTGTGTAAATAGAGTGGAAGATCATATAAAAAAATATAGATACAGGTCCTGTTATGAAAATTTGTTGTCCTAGGTAAACATAATTATCGATTCGTTCAAGCTGAATCCATTAACACAAATGAATGTCAAATCAACAAAGTAATTCATCATTACATGTTTGTATTTAACCCTACTCTGCCACTGACATCTGATTCCTGAGTTTCCACGTTCTGTTCAAAATAAAATAAACCTTAGAGAGATTTCTAAACCGAGCACTTCGATTATATA
This sequence comes from Eubasilissa splendida, assembly GCA_031772225.1. Classification (NCBI taxonomy): domain Eukaryota; kingdom Metazoa; phylum Arthropoda; class Insecta; order Trichoptera; family Phryganeidae; genus Eubasilissa; species Eubasilissa splendida. The sequence continues at coordinate 29,229,441 of CM062857.1, forward strand.
AACTAAGTTTAACAGTTATAACGTTACGAATTCTTGACAGAAAAAGAATGTAACTTTAGTACCTAATTTAACTAGTAAACACCTTGGTTAAATAATTTCGCGCTCGGCTCAGATCGCCGAGTAGTATTTTTGTTGTTGGCCGCTAGGTTCGCGACCATCGCTTCAAATGACGGACCAGCGCTACCAGGTACATTCATTATTCTACTCGCCGCTCGAGCTGAGGGGGTCGTTCGGCTGTTGAATTCATATTAGGAGATGCGATGGAGGAGAGGATGGATCCCTATACACGATCCAGGCGCAGAGTGAACGCCAGAAAGTAGCGTATGGAAAAATTATAAGGGTAAAAATCCAAATAGTACTTCAATTTTACAAGCACTCATTTTTCTAGCATTTCGAATCCTAATTGTATCGTATAAAATTATATTGTTGCAAGAAATAATTTAATTTCCCTTCTTACTTTCTTCTTACTTCACATTACATCTTCGTACCATTACCTCTTGTCATTTCTCATCATGGTCTACCTGGGAGAAAAAGATTCGTGCGTACCGTCGGTTGAAGAAGTGTCCTGACCAATTGCCAGGCACTCGGAAACGGCGATGGATGCTGCTTCCAGGAGACCAAAATACAAGGATGTAAGAAGATAATAATATTTTTTACGGAAGACGCAAGAAGAAGCGCCCAAGGTCGAAACATTTTTTATTTAATAGTATTATTGTCGTCGCCGCTATTATGTAACTCCATAAATTATTTTATTTTATTTATTTAAAAAATAATAATTCTAGTAACTTTCTTTTGTTTGATTCTCTCAATAAAATTTAACGTAAAATTTGTTAAGATTATTTTCATTATAAAACCTTTCACGATTTTGCTGTTTAGTAAAGTTTATTTTCTCAGAAGACGGTTAAGGTGAATTTAGACATTATGGTAAGTAGGTAGCATCAGATTTAGGTTCTCACATATCATGCTCTCCGCTGTTACTGGGCGGTAGAGGATAGTCCGCCAGAACACACCTCACGCAGTACTTAAAATATTAGCTTTTCATCAAATATTCGTCAACCAATTTTTTTTCGTTTGTATTAGTTAAAATGTGTTTTTAGTAATTAAGAATATTCGTATCAGAAATTTTAAGCAAATATTTTTTAGCTTAAATTGATAAAGTTTTCTCCCAACTCAGTAGCGCACCCCGGGGATGGAAATTAAATAGCATTCCTCGGCTGCCACCCTGTCACATAATAATTTAATTATTTCTCTCGCACAAGGAAGTTCAATTAATTGTTCTCCGTCGTAGCAATTGATGAGCACTGGATCTAGATGTATTCTTTCGGTTATATCTGAAAATTATTGGCCTTGTGATTGCTTTGAAGATATCTGATTTATAAAATAACATTGTGAAACGTCTATTCAAAGAATTACAAAAAATATTGTTATATCTTTAACTCGTGCTGTTAAACAGAGTAATACCCGTTCGTGGTAACAAAAGTGTTTCTTCCGAATGTTTCGATACAATCAGATCTTAAGCGGGTGTCTCATAGCTAGTAGCAAAAACTTCGGGGGAGTCTTCTTCATTCAACTTTAAACAGAAAATATTATTTACACTTTGGTAAAATTTTTACAGGCAAGGGAGTTATGCGACTTCAAAGTTAGCATTTTTTTTTCAATATTTCTTACTTATCTTTTGTAAAACGTTGGACTACCATTAAAATGATTCATATCAAATTTTATTGATAAAATACTCAAAATACAATACTATTGAAATCACTGCACTAAAATGTTAAATCAGCTGATTTACCTTACCTAAGTATGCCCTCATAAATACATATGTACATATATAGGTATTTACATAGCTTACCGAGCTCTCGATTTCCGCTGTCTTAAAACGGTGGTTCGCTCACTCGTCCACCGAATAAACTTTATTTAATTATTGCGTATATTAATGAAGTTCATAAGAACTTTTAAATAAACGTATGCACTGTAAATTACCATAAATAATTTAAAAAACAAAGGAATCAAAATATTCAATGGAAAGTAAAACAAAAAAATGTTAATAGCTTACCTAGTAATATAAAATTTAGATCTGAATGTATGTATGTATGTACTTCTAAACTTGTAATATTCAGCAATCGAAAGAACAGAAATGCGCACGGAATATAATACATAACACATCAATGTGCATTAAAAATGATGTTTACACAAAAATCCCGCGTAAATATCTTTTACACAAAGTTACGCATACTCTATGCGTATAAATAATTATAAAACCATTATTTATTTAAATAAGATGAATAAAAATATAATTTTATATGGAATTAATAAATCTATATTTTAAGTTAATTATATTAAAATGCAAATAAGATTAAAATTAAAAACTGAACTTAAACTGAAACTAATGTTAAATTAAAAATGGTTCATCACAATTCGTAGAAGTAATAATATTTAACATAAATACGATTTATTGTAAATATGAAAACATTGTATGCTGTTTATTAAAATGTATGTTAAAATACATAAATGGGGACTTGCGCGCCTTCATATTTCAGAATCATTGTTAAATATGTGTAAACGTCAGCTCGAAATAACATCGCGCTTAGTAGTAGATGTTCTTTATCGTAAGTGACATGACGGCATTCATGACGGCGATAAGCAGTCTTGGTCCCTTTTTATTTCGCGTATTAAAATTATACGGCGGAACGTAATATTGGATGGATGTTTATATTTTACAACGTATGCAGGTAAGTATTGTAAACATTTTTAAATATCTGTAGAATGAAAAATATTTTAATGAATAAAAAATATTATAATTTAAGTAGGTTCATTTACTGGAATGAGATATTGTATTTTATATTAAGGTTAAAGAAATGCTCATATAGCGAGGGTTAAAAATATTAGCAAATTTTTATTTATTACGTCATACATAAAAATCTCCTCGAGACTAACGGAATTCATTTTTCAGATGCTGTGTCATTGAATCGAAGAACAAAGATTTTTACTTTGAAAATGTATTTGCTTCGGAAAAAAGTATGTTTTCGCATATTTGTGTAATTCAATTTCAGATATTAACATTTTTACATTAAATGAATACTATTTTAATTTCAACAACTACATAGGTACTTATTTATTTTCAAAAAACAAAAAGATGCACTTTTAAATTAAAAAAAACTACCGTGTTGTCGATATCAGCACGTCGTAAATGTTTCCTGTACTTGAAAGATTTTTTCAGATACAAATTCATGTTATTTTGCGCTGTGCGGTAACGCGGTACTTACTCAATTCTCGTTTGTTTACAATAAAAAAGTAATTATTTGATCAAAGATCTTGTGTTTTTGTAATATTGCATAAAATGCCATACGAGTATAGTAATTCGGAGTACGTAGATATGATTGTAATTTTGGGGGAACCTACAATTTAAGAATACTTTATATATAGCTTCATATTAACTGACATGTCTTTATCGAAGGATATTTAAATTAGGTATATATTTAAAATGCGCTTTAAATAATTTTAAAAATGGCTCCCGATTTGACGACACAAATTAAATAGTCTGATTTGTAGGCTAATAAGCATAATACTTTCACAAATTTCAGATAATCCTTTTCACAATCAAAGCTTGACTCAGAAAAATGTACGTCTTTTTTTATTTAATTTCACATTTTTACATCTTTTTTATTCAATGAGCGCAAGGTAATAATTGAAAAAAAAATAAACGATCTTTCAATTTTTTAAAAATGTTGTCAATCTTATATTTTTTCCACCCTGCAAATTCTAGGTCAGTGGGTCAGTATATATTGAGGTCATCGCACTCTCATATATGGAATGTATGACATAATACTTAACCTTTCGAATTTTGAAAAATAAAAAAATAGAATTATTGACAAAAGAGAAGAAAAAAAACTGTTTTAGCTGTAAAAATACTGACAAATCCGATTTTCCTCAGCTGCCGTCGGGTATTCACGACATCGTGTGGTCTAATATAACATAAAACAATGCCTCTGTATCGGTTCTGCTGTTTGTAGTTCGCATTGAGTTATTATATTGCCCAGAGAGACATACCCTTGCACCATTAATTCTCCCATGGATGATTTATCGAACTCTAGAATAAAACATCCCTAAAGATATTACAATGAACTTTATTTTGTCACTAGTATTTGAAACGGTTATTTCTTTATACCAGGAGCTGTTTGTAATGTTCCACAACGCACCGATGTAAATGCATGTCACCACTTTAGTCTGTAGCGACGAATTGGACGATTGGAATGAGCGAAGACGCCATCCACCTTCATCTTGAATAATAGCCAACGATCACAAATCAGTGTTCACACGCTTCGCTGTGGATGTATTAATAACGCTAAACGTGCCGTCTCAACCTGCCTTAGTGCCGAAATAATAAGACCTCCAATACTATTATCCCTGAAGCCAAACGAAATAACTAAATTATTTCCATAATCTCGCGAAGCGGCTAACAAAAGATTTGAGCGATGAAAGAAAGATCAAAATCTAGAATAGTCTTTAATTAACCCATTCGCACCCAAAATTTATTAAATTTTAATTGTATCTTCTTCTTTCTTCCTTTATATCATTACTGACATATTCTTATTTTGGTGCTGCATTGACGTCGGCTATCATGTTAGCTATCATCGCTTCAGGTTCTTCAGCTATGATGTTCTCCGTCTTCCAGCAACCTTTCCCTGCATTATGAGATGCAAGATCTCGTACTTCTCCAAATGTCACATTACATGTCTGAGATATTCAAGTTTTCGGATTTGATTTTTTAATTACTTAATTTTCTTTATTAGATGAGAATCGGCTCGTGATGCATTTCTACATGTCCTGGTCCTGGGTTACTCTCGTTTAACACATTTCAGTCAATCCTGAGGTTTAGAAATATGAAGTATGTACCTTACAGTTTTTGTGTGGGTATATCACAAAAACGATCAATCCATTTTGGCATCTGTTCACAAATACATCTTGACAAGGAAGTGGAACAATAATCATCCCAAAGCATCGTTGAATCGATTCAAATGGTAAACCTCTCGGATAGGACGCAAAGCAAATCATTACCGTAAGATAAATCCCACCTTCACGGTAGTGAACTGTCGTTATTTCTTGATATTACAACTAAGCTAAAATAGTGGTCATCTAAACTCGAAATCCGTGCACCGTAACTGTCGCACACACTCGATCCTCCATAATATGGGAACGTGGCCGTCACGCTGAATGTGCCGATAATAGCTCCATCCCAAATGGAGACTTCCTTTCATCGCGCATCCCAGCCACCCGTGACGCCAACTTCAAATTTGAACCGAGTGCCTTTAGCCCGGGATCCGAAAAAGGAAATTGTTATTTCTGCATGGAAAGAGAATACAATGTAAATTAGATACTACAATGTTCTACATATGATGAAGTAGTATCAACAAAATCTAAATCTTACCCTGATATTGGCGCAGAGCTCAAGTGGCGCTGTGAGCCGAGATCGAACTACTTAACTGCAATTCAGTGTTTACCTCATATAAAACGTGGCGAGTTGTAAAAATTAGAACTTGAGGGATTAAATTCTAACAACAATATGTTATAAGTTTGTTTCGTTGACACAGCATTTTTAACCCTAGCAGGCGCACGGTCGCATAAAGAAGGTCTTGTTAAGAGTATTAAAGTTGGAATCTAGCTACGTTATTATACCCTACTATGGGGTATATAGCGACCTTATAAAAGAAAGACGGGATCGGAATCACCAATTATGGATGATTCACCGCAATCTAATGGAACGTCAGGGTTACCAGGTACGGAGGATATGAATTACAGTCACCAGTTTAGAGAAAATGTATTTTATTGCTAATCACACATGTTGGTTATGTGTGTGAGCACTGGATGCCCCATATATTTCACTCAACGTTCGCCGGTTCATTTGATAAAGATCGCCGAGATGTATTGTATATGTGTGGTCACAGCAGGTTGAAGAGGAGAACTACCTTAATTAGAAAGTAGTAGCGAGATGAGTGGCGGTCAGGAACCAGCCTTACTTGATTACGTACGCAAGGTGCGTTCAGGGATTGTCGGCGGTGTTGATGATTGAGGAGGCGATTAACTTCCTCGCGACTTCAGAGTATCTAACATATGTAGTTTTATAAATCTCGTGTGCCTTAATATAAAAAAATTAAGTAAATTTGTGCAAATTTAACGGATGTGTTGAAAAATAATTCCCCATGGAACCCGTCTGGATTGTTCGCTACTGACTAAGTATCTTCTGGTTATTAGGGGGTTAAGGAAGTCGCTCTTTATCCCGGGGGTTTAATAGTGTAAAAGCTTGGAATTTGAGTCCAGACATAAATCTAAGCTGGTGTTGGCTGGAGCGTGCTCAGCGGCTCCAGCGGCCCTAATTAGGGGAGGATTACGGCTGGTCGAGAGTGGAAATGTTTGCTCTGTTTACCCCTGTCAAATATACACTACACAGAGTAATAGTGTACACTATTTCTAGTTCAAATTGTTTTGAGATTACTCTCGATAACACTCCCTATTGACATGAATCAAATAAGGGATGTTAGTCTGCTTTGAAGTTTAAACGTTTCCAAGAATTCAGATAGCACATTAATTATTATTTAAAAAGTTCTACATTAAGGAATTAATTAATCCACATATGTTAATATATGTATATGTGGTGTATAAATACACACAAGATATTCATTTATTCAGTATCATCGGTATATACTGGCTGTGGATCGTGCTAATGCAGCAAACTTTTCAAACAGCAGGAAGTGAAACAGTCAAGAAGCAATTTATTTGAGAACTCTAGCACTGGTGACAGTAAACAGGAAATTCGAAGACAAATAAAGTGTTTTTAGAATTGGCGACACTTTTTCCAGCGACAGCTAATTTGACAGCTGACAGTTGATTTGTGCTCAGTTTGGTTTACCATTTTATCAGCAAATTGTGCAAATTTATTTCGATAATCGTGGTTCAGTTCGTGAAATTTACCGTACGCTACGTCCATTTTACGGTCGACATAATTAGCATAAGTATGGATCTTTTTCGCATCACGCATACTCTAATTAATAATACACATCAACAGAGACGTCGTACAGTGCGCACCGAAGAAGCTGTTGCTGCAGCGGAGGACCCGAATGAGTCGATTCGCCATCGTGAACAGCAATTGGAGCTGTGGCCATCCACTTAAGGGAAAATTTTGTGGAAAGATCTTGGTTAACGAGCTTACAAGATCCAGCTCGTGCAAGAATTCGACCTCGTGATTGCCCACATGCGCAAAATTATATTTAAACACTAATGGCATAAAATAATCTTTCCAATAAAATCATTAGCACGACTTGATGTGGACAAATCTGTGTTGAGACTCATCCAATATTTCCATGCTAACAATAAAACTCACCCCCAATAATAAATCATGGACACAACACAAGACAAACAACGAACATCTACCCGCCAGTTCCGAGAGCAACAACGACATTTTGTCAAGATTCTACATGTTCTTAGCTCCGAAACTGTACAACACACTCAGCACCGACTGGAAATTGTTCACTTCCAATAAGATTACACAAATATGGACCCAACATATAATCCAATCGGGTAGAGAGCAATCAGAAGCACGGCTATCCAACATTCTAACATAATCACTACACAGTGCCTACACTAATAATTCACTAGTTCTGCAACAATCCCACTACATTTTTTCTTTTCTTTTATTTTTATTCCTGTCGAATCTTTATCTTTCTTAATTAAATAACACCACAACAGCACGAAAAAACTGCAGTCTAGCAAAGTAACCAGGACAATACTGTATATATCAGAGGTGGAGCTACTCCATCCCACACAATAAACTACGAGTATTTAATTGCAATATAGTTGTATCTCATGTTCATCATGTTATATATTCACCTCTATTACAACAAAAACATATATGTGTCAATAAAGTCTAATTAATAAATAAATAAATATAATATAATAGCTTCGTCTCAATGAGATATGTAATTTGTTTTAATAACAGTGCCTTAGGAGGTAAAAATCCAGTAATTGTGTTATTGGACATGCTCAAATATTGTTAAAGAATTTTCAGAAGAATTCCTGCCCATGGATCTATTTCCGTAAACACATCGGTAACATGTAAAAATATGAATAACTATCCGCTTTTATTAGTGCTTTTCCGAGCCCTAACCTTTACAAATCACAGTGGCATCACACAGTTCCGAGTAAGGACCCACGCAATATCCCTTCCTCATCCGCCCACGTCCTCGGTCATAAACACAAATGAAGCCCGCGGAAGGGAGACAGATTTATTTGATTTCTTTCTCAATTACATGGAGTCAATAACTCCTGTGTATTGTATATGTACAGGGCGTGTCGAAAGGATTTATCTCCAATAAGCATTGTTGCAAAATTAACCAAGACGTACTAATTTATGCAGTACACAATGACTTCTTAAATATATTAATTAGAAAGATATACATATAAAATCAAGTTTATCGAAAAATATTGTTGTCACACCACCGGGAATCGAACCTGGATCTCTTTCCAAACCGGGGAAGGTGCATTATCCAACTATGCAACAGCGACGATATTTTTAGCGACAAATTTTCGAACCTATACCTTTTTTGATATGAATACATTTAATCGTTCCATTATTTGAAAGAGCCATCTACCTTTTTTTGTACGTAATCTGATAGCAGACGCCAGAATTATCAATTCATTTTTTTTAAATTTTGGACATATTGATACAACTTTATTATTACGATAACACATTCTTATTGAGAAGTTGTAATTATTCAGTACATAGGTCTATCAGATTACTCAAAGGTATTTGAGAATCCGTAAAAATAAAGTAGATGACTCTTACAAATAATGGAACGATTAAATGTATTAATAATAATGTACTGCCGCCGCAAATTCCGCACTTTCTCTCTGGCCGTCCGTTAGTTAGTTGCATTTGCTTTGAATTTTCTAATCAAAACGTTGAAACGGCAAACACATACACGAAAATAGAATGATAAACCGACTTGGAGGTGGTTTACATTTCCATCTAAACCTTTTTATATTATACATATCACACCTTAAACCTAGTGATCCTTCAAAAGTATGTTTGCGCTAAAATATAACATCTGTTTGCTTTTTCAGTTGTATAGATTCGATAGGTGTGCATGCTTTAAGTTGTCAAGTCACTCAGATGGAGAGTAGCTCACGTTTGAAGGTTATGTAATTTGGATCAGAAGGTTTTGTTCATGGTGAGACTGAAGGGCATATCCTTCTTCAGTTCTCACGCGTGTGGATGTACTTCGCAGTGTATATGAATGTGGAATGTGCGAGTGAGTATATATGCTGTGACTAGAGCAAGGTATTTAGTTAAAACAGGACTTGGCGTATATGGCGGAGACGCTCGCTTGAGGTGTTTCCGAAAGAATGGGTTGCGGAGAAGTGGCTGGCTTTCGCTAGTTTCTAGAACTCCTCCATCGCGATGTATTGTTAACTGCATCTCTGCGGATATGGCTGTGAAATGTCTGGATTGACAGCCAGGTACAGTAAGGCGCGTGTAGGTCACCTACACATCTCCTAAATATTACATTTTAAGATCCTACACGTTGAATTTAATGTACAAATACCAATTTTCTGTTTTCTGTCTTATACAAATACATAAATAATGACGCACGTATCCATATTCTATTAAGCATTCATAGCAAATCACAAATTTATCTCTAAAGCTATTTCCACGTATAAAATTCATATTAAAACTTCAAATCTATTGGGTGGGTCATAAAAACAATCTATGACATGTAAACAAAATTATACGACTGTCCTAATCTACTCCTTGTATAATATTCCACTCAATGGTTTTACTAATCGCTTTATTATTGAATTACAGTTATGTAGAGATGCCTGAAGATATCTAAGAAAATTATAAGTTATAATATATAAATATTTCATTTTTAATAATAAATTATTTAGGATTTCACGATGCACTATAAAAATATTAAACTAATTAAAAATAATATTAGACACGAGTCGGACGAGTCCTAGGAGCTAGTGAACACTTCTCCGCAGACCGTTCTTTCGTAAACACCTCAAGCGAGCCACTCCAGCCTTCAAATTTATTCGCGTAATTAACTTTATACGCGTAGTACTTGCAATTGTTAATTATCCCGCAATAAATGCTTAAACTTTTGTAAGTTCAATTTTATTTAAATTCCTTGCTCTAGACACAGCATAAAAATACTCACACGCACATTCAATACCCGTGAGACTAGAAGATAGATAGGGTCCGAATCGCATAAAATACAAACGTCGGTCACTCCATCCGAGTAACTCGACAACTTAGATCACACAATTAAGATCCTCACGAGTCCACAATCGCAGCCCTTACAGCGCTTTTTAACATCACAATCGCAAAAGACTTGAAATATCTGAAGTCTACATAAACCTGGAGCGTTCAACAGTGTAATAAAAACGGACATGCAGGAGATAGGCGAATGCCTACTAAACTGAACCACATCGGCGATTTCAAACGATATATGGCGCTCTGTGCTGACTGCAATCACATACTCTCACGAGTCTCACGAGGCCGGTAAATAAAAAGGGTAGCTACCTACCCACCTATAAAAGAAACTTCACCGAGACATTTTTTTCCTTCCTTTTGCGTACTGACTCAAAGCGATGATTGAGAATAAAACTAGTTCATCCTGTACGTCACCCTGTACACGAGTCGGAACAAAATAAGAGGATCGCAGGAATAAAAGCGGAGTATCAATTTACGTACTGTGTATGTTTTGTGTGGATCCAATTTGCTTTTTGTTATTCCGGTTCGGTTGAGCATTTCTTGTCGTAAATGGTGATTTACGACACGCTGACGGGAGCCGATATCGACAAATTATCCGCCCACACTCAAATATTTTATAGCAAGTTTTATTGAAAAGTAAAGTAACAATTATATCACCACACTGGGGGGGTGTATCCAGGTAGGCGCGAAATTGGTGTAAATTTAGTATTCTAACATTTATAAATTATCTAACGTAAAGTCTAGATTTTCTGCTATTTTAAAAGTGTGGTCTGTTTCTTACTGAAGTATTTTAGATAGTATTTTATTCGTAACGTAATAGGTAGTCAGTATATTTGCCATCATATTGCGTTAATCTAGCCATACAGCCAATCATTATCAAGTTCAACAAAAAGTAAGGAAAATGGTAAAAGTCTGAAGGCGTCGTGTCAGACGTATACGATGGATGACTCATATGTTATTGGCATTGCAACTATATATTGTTTATATTGTTCTGGTGATTTTTGATAAAATTCTGGTTGCTACTGATGGATCCAGGTCTCATCCATATTAACAAATAACCAAACGCGTCCGTGATGTTTTTATTCCAGCTTCAGAAGCCTTGGTTCACCGAGAAGAAAGTGCAACAAGTCTTGGTCTAATGGTCTTCCACTGAGAAGGTTGATGTTCCCGTAATTTCCTTCTACAGCTGTGGTTGCCGGGTTTCCTATAGATAATATGGTCAGATATGAAATATGAACACTACCACTAACCTTTGATTGAGCGCGCTGATGCTCTAGCGTCGTTGCGTCTTGTCGTTTTGCGCGCTCTCCAATCTCCGAAAAGGGCGGCAATATTCATACTCGTATGGGACCAATACAGTGTGCCAGTCGAAGAAACGATGAGACGTAAACGCGTTTTAACTCGATTATCACTTCAACAAGGTTTTCGAAATCTTTTCAAAAGTTTGATAAAAAAATATGTAATCACAAAGCCGAATATTACCAATAACATCAAACGCACTAAATTCAAACAGCCGTCAAAAGGAAACAAAAAGTGAAAGTGCTGAAAAATAAAATGGTTTATGTTATTAGTAAGAATAATACAATAAATTGATATCGACTAGTATGTTTTTTCGAGGCGGTGAATTTTTCTGCTTTCCTTGTAACGAAAATCTTTGAAACCTGGAAAAACTTTGAACATTCACGAGAACAATTCGTGTGTTTTTAGTTTTCTTGACGTGTATATAGAGTAGTAGGTTGAAGACAAATAGTCCTCTGCCTTTCACCATCGATTTGCTGACATCTTAGATATGTGACATTCAGAATGAAAGAGGCTCGCGTGAAAGTGGCTCTAAAATAAAAAGGTTCTATCATGGATATAATTGATATTCTTTAATGCATTTTGAATGTTGTGAACGTAATTTTTAATAGCATCTCCCTTCTCTTAAACTTCTTAAACTTTCATGATACTACATGATATTCATTACAGCGACGCATGTTACTCATACCAGACGAGACGCAAGAATGTTTCAATTTTGCAGGGATAGACTTTCAACCTGCAGCCTGAAACAAATCCCTCAAGTTTTTGGTCGCGTTGCGAGAAGGGAAGATAGTTGGGAGAATCTTGTGGAAGATCTCTTTTACCCGTTTGCCGATGCCGAGAAAAGTGACGGAGGATTGTCAGGGAGGGGGCGGTTTATAGTGATCATGATCCTCAGTCATGAGGCACCGACGTGGACGATGACTGAAACAGCGCAAAGGAGGGGAGGATGGAGATGATACTCCTGGAATAAAAAGAGAACATGATGATGATGTTGTCAACAAAATATCACGTGAAATTAATCTACGTCTAACTGAGATATTGATCTTTCTATTTAACAAAATTGAAAAAAACCAAAATTGTCCCGATTTCTATATTTGCATTCATATCAACAGTTGCTGTTCTGAAACTTTATTTTTTTGTTATTTTATCTCCAATTTTTTTTTTTACATGTTTATAAAACAGTTTTAAATTTGTTTATTTAGACTTTATTGACATACATATTTTTGTTGTAACAGAGGTGAATATATTATAATATAACATGGTAAACATAAGATACAATTATATTTATTTATTGTTTGGGATGGAGTATACTCCACCTCTCATATATATAGAGTTGTATTAGCTACTTTGCTACACTGAAGTCTGTGTTAAAGTAGCCAGTTTTTTTCACGCTATTGTGGTGTTATTTAATTCAACAAAGAAAAAAAAATGTTGTGGGATTGTTGTAAAACTAGTGAATCATTAGTGTAGACACTGTATAGTGATTATGTTAGAATGTTGGATAGCCATGTTTCTGATTGCTTTCTATCCGATTAGATCATATATTAGGTCCATATTTGAGTAATCTTATTGGAAGTGAACGATTTCCAGTTGGCACTGAGTGTGTTGTACAGTTTCGGAGCTAAAACATGTAGAATCTTTGATAAAATGTCGTTGTTGCTCTCGGAACTGGCGTAGAACTGGCGTTTATTGCTTGGGGTGAATTGTTGTTAGCATGGAAAAATTGGACGAGTCTCAACATAAAGATTGGCCATTGTACTTTTTAAATATAAGATCTGATGGTTATCTAAAGGACCTTAAGAAATGTCGTTTGTGTTCTTTTTGCCGACTCTAATATTATTTTTGCTCCTCCTCCCCAAACTAAAATAGCACAATTAATGAAGGAGTAGCAGGGTGCATAGTACATCGACCTTAAGAGTTTAGAGTCAATTATACATCATATTCCTTTAAAAAAGTAAATTAGTTTTCTTATGCGTTTAGAACTAAGTTCAATATATGTTCTTTGCAGTTAAGATGATCATCGATCAGTACTACCCGATGTCGAATAATTTTAACTCTTGTAGAATAATTTAACTTTATAATAGAACATTATTATAACAATTTTAATATAAAACAATTTCAACTATAATGTCAGATATTTGTCGTTCTTGTTGTTTCAAAAATACGACATGCTGTATGTACTGTTTATATTATCGAATTTTGTAAAATTGTTATACCGCGTGCCTAAAAAATACCTTTTTCTTGTGCCTTGTGCTTTCAATGGACGTTGGCTATTATCACTATCGGAACTTCACCCGGAAAAGCTCTACAATAGACTGGCCAATTGTCTTAGGTTCTACTTCCAGGGCCCCGACATCCAGCGATCTTTCCCTGCATTATGAGATATAAGATCTCGCACCTCTCCGAATGTCTCGTCACACGCCCGAGATATTGAAGTCTTCGGATTTTTATTGATTTAACTACATATATTTCTGTGTTCATCCGAACCGTAACATCTTCATACGAAAACTATCTATCCAGCTTACTTGGGGTATTCTTCTATCGATCCTTTCGAGAATTGATTTATTGCGCGTTTCTAGGATAAACATAGTACACTGGAGGCGGCGCCGAGCTGGCCAAGAGAAGAGTGGTCGGTTCTAGTTTTCCTCAGACTGGTTGCGGCGCGACGTATTGTCGTCTGGTTTGGTTGGAACCGGTCGGACTGTATAGCTGTTGAGTGAACGTATCTAAGGATGAGATCATGATTGCAGAACATATTTTTCATGCGGATAGGTTGCACGAGCTTGCACAATGCGGTAATTGACTTCAACACAAGGATCGCATCTTTAATTTATATTGAAACACAGTTATTTATTTATTATTATACACATTTCATCAGAAGTGCAATAACACAAATAAAAAAAAAATTATATCATGTTTTTTTAAAATCAAAATTAAAAATATAAAATTTTTAAAAATGTAGTTCTATAAAGAGTTTAATTTACAGCATAAATATCAACTATCTCTGCATATTTATCTTCCAAAGAATGTAATCTGACATTACCACTGTAATAGAACAATGAATTGTGTCTCGATGACTTCAATGGTGAGTGAAATTCAAACAGACCAACGATCTGGGGGCAGTCTATTATATAAGGTCGGTCATTGTACGTCTCACTGGTAATTTTCACAATTTCAGACGGCTGAGGAGATAATCATAATTGATATCCTCAGAGCGTATTTAAAATTTAAAATTAATGAATCTCATGAACTTTCTCTGGATTCTTTCAACCGCCGTCGAGTAAACTATGGAGTGAGGCGACCATATGACCGAATTATATTCGACCTGAGGTCTGACTAGAGAAGCGTAGAGGTCTGAAAAGTTTTTTGAGACAGTTATAATATTTTGTCTCTTCCTCTAATTTCGTTCCAGCAATATATAAAGACTTTTATTGTCAGCTGCGTTGTATTTGCTAATTGTTCATCTTATTTTTTTTTACCCGTTCTATACCTACATATAATATGTTACGTCAATATCGCCGATCCCATCTTTAAAAAACTTTCGATAAATAAACCTAAAGTTTTATGGTACGTAATAAATCAACCCGTTAATAATAATAAAAATCTTCGTAATAGTTTTGGTTGACAGTTTCTCGAGCAAAAATTGTAGCAGCTGCTAAAAGAAAATTCACTTTATTTCCGATAGTATTTTTAGATATCTCGTTACGTCAGATACAAGGGTAGTTTATTTTAAATTATCCGGCCATCAAGCCTCTGGGGGTGGCGAGTTCCACCCTTGTGTACAGTGCCTGGCGCCACGCAACGTGCCTACGTCATATGTCTCAATCAAACGGTAAGTTTTGACAGATCGTACGCTTGAAAACACCAGGAATCATCTGATATTTATTTCAATTTAAGATAGGTCAAGTTTCAACATTCATTTTTAAAGAGATTACATTCTTATTGTGAAGTTGAAATTTTACAGAACATAATATATAAGTTGTATTAATGTTTCAAAAATGTAATAAAAATGAATTATCAATTAATTCTGGCGTCTCCTATTGGATCACTCAAACGTGTTTGAGATTCCGTGAATGTAAAGAAGATGGCTTTCAAATAATGGAACGACAGATGTATCAATTTGAAAGTGCAAGATATAAGTTCGAAAATTTGTTGGTGTAGCATAATCGGTTAATGCATTGAATGATAATGGATTGGAAGAGATCCAGGTTCGCATCCCAGTAGCAACAACAATACTTTTTCGATATTTTATATCTTTCTAATTAATTCATTTAATTTGTGTTATTAATTTTTAGATTTCAATTTTTACCAAAATCCCAAAAGATAACTTAGTTGTCGTTGTTATTGGTCACGAGATGGTGACGACTTACTGTGATGTTCTTGGAATGGTAGGATGGTGTGTGTATGTGTGCCGCACCGCCGGTGCGGGTATGTGTGGCTATAAAGATGGCGCGCACTCCTGCGCGCGTCTCTTTTATCTGCGGTTCATCGGCTTAATAGTTTGACCAAACCTAAGAACACGTGTTCTTATGTCCAGCATAACGTGAGAATTCCATCTCGAGAATAGCTAGCAGGTGTTCTTTTTAGCCGTTAATTGCGACACTTAAGATGGTTTGTACATGGTTCACCATGTACATGAATTCTTGGATTATATTGTTATTCACTTTCGTAACACAATCATCGGTAAAATTTATATATATATATATACAATTATAGTTACTACTGAATACAAATTTGTCAGTGCCATAATGTTGGCGACCATTATTTATTTATTTTAGCAGCTCTAAGTTGTTGGATTGCAGACTTCCCGAGGCATTGCCAGTCAGGGTGTCCTTTGTCTTTTTCAGGGCCACTTCTGCTTGCAATTTTACCTCTAATTATGAAATGCAGGAGCTGTCACTTTTCTGGTCATAATGAAACATCATACATAACATGACCAGAATATTGCAATTTACGTTTTGTTCCTTTGATTAATTTATTTTTTCGTGCATTTTTAAAACTAATGTTCGTCAATATTCGCGTCACATTACAGTACACATCACGTTACAGAAAACCTGAGTTTTATTTTCAACCATTGACCTATCGTGAGTCGTTACCTACACATATTTATTTTTCTGTTTATTGTTTCTATTTTTGCTCTTTAAACCATCGTACCCTACAAGTCAAACTAAGATTGATAGAGTTAGTCCGTTAAACGAATATATATTTGTTCTATCAGCAACACATACATTGTATGCGATCTCCGGGTCGCACTTTCCGTGAAATGGATTACGATAAACCCGATTGTAACTCGGAATTACCGCAAGGTGGGGAAGGATATAGGAAGCGGTTGATGAGGGAAAAGGGAATTTTCTAAGGACCAGCGATCTCGGCGACCGGGATTTAAAAGAACTACTCGCCTAACCTCAAATGTTGGTCCTTCGAGCCGGATTGGATGGAGGCAATTCAGAGGATTAAAAAATGCTAGTATGAGAATGTACTAGAGAAAAAGTAGTCAGACTGACAACTTATTCACTATTCACGGAAGGTTTTTGGAGTATTTGAACGTATTATTTTAATATTTTTTCATCACTCCAAGCGAGAGCCTCCCATGTGTAAACTTCCCTTTGTTTCCGCTACCGGAGGTCACCAGCACGAGAAATTAATTTCCGCTGACAGGGATTTTTCCCTGCGGGTTAATCAGTTTTACGATTTTCCCTTATTTACGTTTTACAAAATAATCTCGGTCTGGCATAAAAATGTTTTTTTTTTTTACGATCCTAAAGGATTAAAGTTATTAATAACATCCCTTGGTCAGTAGTGCCGCGAGGGGTTGCGAAACAACCACTTATCTGATGTAGGGATGAGATGATTTATGGCACTGCTTCTCAAATAAAAAGCTGAGAATTATTTATTTCAATAAAATTTGATTTTATTTACATTGTTTGTCAACTTGGACATGTATGTAGACAAGGCCCTTGATTTACGTAGACCCTAAAAAATAATGTGCGGTGATGCCTTCTGTCACGCGCTGAAAGCGACCCTGGCATCATTAGCAGCTCCACTTGAGTCTAATAAATTCAGTGTGTCTAATTTGTGAGTACTCATTTTATTATACATTTACCCGATGCCTCTGATACTATCATATTGTGACGTGCGTGACCTATGTCAGTACGCCCACCGAGTATTCCCAGGGTAGTGCGTGAGCTGATATGGAACTATGAACAGAATTGACTACTCCTGCTCACCATCCGCCATGACCAGCTATTCTAGGGAAAAATAAATACTAAAAGAGAAAAAGGTTCAAAGTAATATAATTTTCAAAAAAATACATAAATTGTCACGATCATTGTCACAGAGGGCTGTCATAAAATTTAAGATCTACAAAAGTTGGTTTTTAAAACTACATATTTTACACGTTAAAAATTAAGGTTATAAAGAAGTCTGAGATCTTCAAGTGATTATGACACAGTCAAGACAGTTAAATCACACAGAAGTTTCTTCATCGTATCGGATCACAAAAATTTAATATAAATGGTGTTTTTTTAGAGGTGCAGAACTTTGAATATGAAATAAAACACATACAAATCGTGGTAATGGCCATGGTATTCCATTAGTGTTTAAATATGCGCATATGGGCGCCGCGGCTGGCTCGAATAAAGCGCAATCTGGAAGTCCAATTTGCGACCACTTTTTGAAGCAGCTGAGGCGAGCCAAAGCTATAATAATGCTGGCTTCCAAGTCGTCTATCGTCTCTGTTTAACGGCGTAGACTAGAAATTTCACATATCGTCACAGAAAATTATCCAAAGGTGTTAAATCACACGATCTTGGAGGCCAAATCACAGGTCCGTTCCGCGAAATGATGCGCTCATAGAATGTTTCCTTCAATAAATAGAATGTAGCGCGCGCCGTGCGGCATGTTGCGCCGTCTTGTTGAAACCACAGCTCTTCTACATGCCACAATGCTCTTCAATTGGGCAACGAAAATGTCAGTAATCATGGATCAATTGCTGTGCACCTTGTGTCCTTCTTAATACTACGTTTCACTGCAGCAACAGCTTCTTCAGTGCGCACTGTACGACGTTTATGCGGATGCGTATTATCAATTAGAGTATGCGTGGTGCGAAAACAATCCATAGTTATTCGAATTACTTGCTCGGATGGATAATTATGTCGCGTTGTTTAAACCGTTGTTTTTGTATAAGTCTATTGATGGTGAAATGGCAAAACAAACTGAGCACAAATCAGCTGCCGCTGGAAAAAGTGTTGCCAATTCGAAAACAAACCTAAACTCCCTTTAATTAACTCCCAAAAACCCCGAGGTACGAGATGACCGCAGCCCTTAAATCCTCACGTATCCATATAATAATTATGACAGTTAACATGATTAAGTATAAATCGAGAAACCGTGGCACTCCTCCCATGTGTTTAAATATTAAGGAACAATGGCGTCGATGCCATCCACCAACAAAAAAGGGACATATGTCCTAAAACAAACAGAATGACACAAAACTAGGTAATTTACATGGCATAAATCCATCAAAGACCCAATGTGATAATATTAACCCTTTTCGATCGCTTGGAACTATATTTTTCTGATTTTTATGGAGCTACACCAAATGGCGTGTCGCGTCCGCTTTGACCACAGAGAAAAATGTAGCCGCGAGTCGTCCGCCAGTGTTGTCAGCCGGTAGAGTTCCTACCATAAATTTCGCGTTAACCCTTCCCTAGCCATGCAGTAACATAGGTCCTACCGAGCCAATTAAATCGTATTTCTATAAACATGCACAATGTAAAACTTACATTTTGCTTAGTTCTAAAAAAATCATTTGCTCTTAGAAATGAGTTGTGGAAAACCGATTAGTAAAGCGAATCATAAAAATAATCATTTTTGAATTCAATGCTATATAAAATGGATGCGTTGCATGCTATCTGCGTTAAAAATAGCACTTGTACCACGTGAAAAAGATCACACATCCATTTAAATGATGAGAGATATAGATGAAGATCATGTTAGATGGATCTTTTGACGAATGCGTTACAACAAAAATGTTTGAGAATAAAATGAACGTATTTAATTATTATATTCATAGTTACTGTGACATCAACTATTTTAAAGCCATTTAACATTGTAAAAGCATTTTATTCCCATTTAAAGTGTTAAAAAAACTCAAATTTCTTGCAGTAACACGAGTTGACAGCATGGCTGCGTAGAGTATTTTTAGCATGGTATGGTAATGGTTAAGGTAGGTGTACTATAACGTCAAGTTATAGCGTATTCAAGCGACACACATACTTACACATTAAATACTGAAGAAAGTTCGAGAGTATTTCTTATACAGATATTTATGCTTTCGTTGCTCCGGCTAGCTGGAAATGAGCACGGATTCTCCCTCTCAATGTGGGCAGTGGGAATCAGAGACAACTTCGAGAAGAACACTTCATTAAAAGATGTTAAATTTCTATGACAGTAGACATTTATTCAATAAAGCAACACAGGAAGGTACAACAGAATTATTTAAATCAAAGTATCGGTTCACAAGGAGGCCTGACAGGCGCAGATCTAACTATAATTTATGTTAGTTCAAGTGGGGTTAGATCTCCATGTCCATAATCAATCGGTGATATTATCACTGGTATGCTCTGCGGAGCACACAAGGCGAATTACAAGTATGGATAAGAACAGAATTACAATTTAGGTGTCTAGATAGGTGAACCTGCACATAGGTCCGGAGAGCGAGAGATGTTGAAGGGATGCCCAGCTGGATGGGACTGGCTGCAGTCCCTTGGTGGATGAAGGAGTTCCTTCCAACAGAAGTGGAGACGATGAGACGATACAGGAGGCGATGGCGAATTATCAAGGCGGTCGCCAGAGGGCGCGTGGTAGTTGAATTACACGTGGTTTCGTTGCGAGCGGCAGTTGAATATTGTGTGTGAATATCTCCGAGGGATGGCAGAATACAGATCTAGTGGCGTGTATACTCCGATGATGCTGTGCGGCGGAGATTAGGTACGATGATTCACGGAGCGTGATGGAATCTCGCGCGATAGCGTACAAGATGAAAAAAATGTAATCCGGAACCAACGGTACACAGATGTTAGGTCACTAGCAGATACGGTCAACAGTAAAGGATCTACGTCCAAAATAAATATCTCAACTTTTGAAACTCGAGATTGGAAATTTTACTGCTAACGGGACGGAGCTCGTGCCGAGTTCAACGAGTTCTGCGTATGCGAAATGAGGGAAGCGGAAATGTTCGGTTTGCATGGAACGAGTGACCAGACGTTCGCGCGGCATTTTGATTATTTACGAGGCTACCCTACGTACTCAGATTTTTAAAATAGACTAACATATAGATAAACAAAACATCAACAGATTTATTAAAAATTTTATACAAATAGTAGACGGGTGACTTTATTTGACTCAGAATCCAGAGTGCAACTGTCCAAAATTTTGTTCAGATCGCTCAAGTCTAGTATATAAAGAACAGAAAGGCAGACACATTCAACAGATATAATTTTGTAAAATTCAAGGGATACAGAATAATAAATTATTCATTGGAATAGGAAAGCTCTCTAAAACATCTGTTTGTGCTGTTTAAATGGTAATTTGTTCCATCATTTAAAATATATTAATTTAATTAACTGAATTCTAATTGCTTTCATTATTAAAAATATATTATTTTCCTAAGTATGAGTAGGTACCGACCTGAATTTAAAATTTGGTCTTAAGCAATATCTGTTATATTTTCTAATATATGGAAATATCTATTCAGTTCACCGATGTTAGTTATTGAATATTGATTTCCTTTTCAATAAAATAAACTATTTGCATCCCTTTTCAAATTCAGAAATAAACCTCCATATATTTTCTCAATCCAGATGGTTGGATGTACTGGATGAATGTACTCAATTTTCAGAGTTAGACAAACAAATAAATTTAATATTTGATAAAAATTCACAAAAATACTCTTCAAAAACACGTCAACATGAATGGCATTTTATACATTTCACTTATAGAAAAAGCGCAGCCGCGGTTTCTTTGTGAACTACGTCAGGTATGAAGGTGGGAGGTGTTATGCTCTAATTTCACATAAATATTTTTATATTTATGTTTTCTAATCATTTTTACAAAAAAAATAGCTTACTCTGAAGACAATTATAATTTTCTGATATTTCGGTATTAATTCACTTTTAAATTATAATTTTTAATGAATTGTAGAGAAACAAATAATACTTCGTCATTCACATCCATTTCATGTCACCATGGAAACCAAAAGTATTGTTATTAATCTCCGGGACTAGCGGAGTCTTCTAAAAGCTTTCAAGCCGCCATATTTCTTTTCATTTTTGTATAAAGCGCACTGGCTATGATTTCATTTGAATGCCGATTGTCGCCAGGTTCCTTCAATATACGAGCCGATTATTTTTAAGATACAGATTAAACACTTCATCTTCTACCCTTGTCAACGTGGTTGACATGGACCCGGTTGAGGCGTGTTATTCTCAAACGAAGGGGTAAATATGGATGTCAGGAACGAAACGTTTAGAAAGCTCTGAAACAAAGACGAATATGATTTATGGCACGTCCTAACGTCCTCCTCGAAAGGAAAGATGGGAGTTAATTATGGGGAAAGTTTACAGGGAGGATGTGTCAACATTGATCTTCTTATCTAGGATTAATGATAGCCAAAGTATCTGAACTGTCGAAATAAGGGTTAATTAACGTTGTTCGTAATTTTATTATGTTTGCTTTTACGCAATAAATAATTTCATTAAAATAAACCTCATAACATAATTGGTATTATAATGGAAAATCATTATAATAATTTGTTTGCTTATGTGTGTGAGCGATATCGCCCTTATTACCCTCTGTCAAATTTCCGTGGTATTTTGCAGAAAGTTTATAATCCTCTAAATAGTATTATTACAATAGATTTCGCACCTTTAATACAGGGAAAGATTGCTGGAAGAAGGAGAACATCATGACTGATGAAACTTCTCCAGCTACTATTGATCCATGCGACATTAGATCCGACAACTTAACGGCCACAAATAAAATGTTTTTTTTTAAGAAAGAACTTTCGAGAAATCGATGAATCGAAGGGTAACTGAAATATGCATAAAACTAAGTAAATACTTACTTTTCAAAAGTACATCCCGCAGTAAACTCATTTTACTCTACGATATCCGATAGTAAAAACAAGAGTCGATAGAGTTAAACATGGCGGATTTTTCACAGCTGTTCCAAAAGTCATCTGACACATTGATACTTAGAAAGTTGCAGTACTGGACAATTAATCATTCAATATCCCGCTATTTTAGTGATGACAGTTCGTCCGGTGATGATTTCGTTGTTTAATATACATTATTACACATAATACGAAAAAATGTCTCTATGGAAAGCCTAGGCGAAAAAATCCACAGATAAAGCATAAAACAAAGCATATTTCATGATTATTTGTCACACACATATACATGTCTCCATCCATGCTTTGACAATAGTATATTTGACGTTCGAACAACTCGCAAACGATTTTAACCACGGGTGTTAGTAAAAAGTTACTACTGATTACACAACCGGCCCTAAGTGTGACTCGTCTACTGTTTAAGAGTCTTAGAGTGTTTTGGATGACTGGATCCCTGAACGTCTGCCTTGAACACGCAGTCTAAATTTAAACTTTTGCGAAAACTGCTAATAACTATATTATTATTTTTGTTTTATTATATACATATATACTGCATAAACTTTTTTGAATATGTTATTGAATTAAAGTCACGTATTTTTATTAGCTCTGATGATTGGGAGCGACAAGGGTGGGTCCTCCCCATTCAACTGCCCTTTTGTTGTCTCAATTCCGAGCCGAGTTGAATATTTTCATATAAACGTTTGATAAATTCACTCATGCATCCCCCATAGTGCTATATATAATATGTGAAGAGGTTTTGCGACGAGACAACGAATTTTGAAACTCCGTGTGCCAACATATTTTTCTCTAAAAAAAGGCTTCGCGAACTGGGGGGTTACGTTCTAAGAACAGCGTGTATCTGTCAGGCTCAATAATTCAGGAAACCCATATATTTTATTCAATTCAGTCCCTTCAGACTGCCACGTCGTGTTACTATACGTGATCAGGGGCGGATTGAGGGAGTTAGCACGCAACTAAAAAATTTTAAAAAATGTCGATGTTCAACATTAAAATGATTAAATTGGTTAAACATAATATTAATATTAAAAAATAACCTACTTTTTATAAACCACTTCAATACCGCTGCAAAATATGTGACGGAAAAGTGGCCAAAGGCTCGTTATCATTGTGACTATATTTTGTTCAGAACCTAACTTATGTTTTACATTTTTTTTTATACATTCACATGTTACATCCTAAGAATTAGAATATAAAAAATAATACGTACCTAATAGCTACCTACACTGAGTTTAATACTAAGCAATTGTTTCCAACTAATTAATTTTAAAAATGTCAAAAATAAATGTAATACAATTTTAAATGTGAATTAAATATATTAATTATAAAGATATACATATAAAATCAATTTTATCGAAAAATATTGTTGTTGCGCCACCGTGATTCGAACCTGGATCTCTTTCCTAACCGGGGAAGGTGCTTTATCCAACTAAGCTACAGCGACATTATTTTTAGCGACAATTTTCGACCCTATATGTTACCTTTTTGATATTAATACATTTAATCGTTCCATCATTTGACAGAGCCATCTACCTTATTTTTACAGAATCTCAAATACCTTTGAGTAAACTGATAGGAGACGCCAGAAAATAATAATTACAACTTCACAATAAGAATGTGTTCTCCTAAAATAATAAAGTTGTATCAATGTGTCCAAAATTTAATAAAAATGAATTGATAATTCTGGCGTCTGCTATCAGTTTACTTTTAAATAATATAGTTATCCTAATAATATGTATTTGTGAACAAGACGTATTTTTTGCATTAATGCATATTATATTGTCAGCGTTTAAATTTTCGTTCCAATCGAGTCATATTTTTAAAAAAAGTCGCGAAGTTAGTTCATGGATATATATTTGGTGGTCCGTGCTTACATTCCTGGTAGACTGCATCGATTAAATTAATGGTTAGTTGACGCAATCCGAATTGGAACATTGGAAGATGGATCTGGCCTACCTCGATCGACGTCAGTTTTCACCGTCAGTTGACTCGCACTTTTGTAGTGAAGAACGGAGATATTACTGCACTACGGATCCTGATTTTCACGTACGACGCTACTCTCGAATGTTAAATGAAACACAGATGTTGACCGTTTCGTATAGAAATGCAATCTGTTTCCACGTCGGCGAAATCCTCAAGTAATTAGTTGGCCAGAGCGGGAAAGGTATATTAAGGTTTATTGGAAGGACAAAATGCATAGGATGACTTGCGTCAATACATTTCTTTTACTTCATGACAGTTCGTCTGCATGAACACATTTTTGATCGTTTTGGAGCCAGTCTTGTGGCAAACCTTGTACACTCCTTCTTCTGTTCAGCGTACTGTTTATCTGACTTAAAACAAATATAAGAGAATTCAAAATCAATGAAACAATATGATTTAATATGTTTTTAGATGTATATTAGCAATTAGTAAATAAAAACTTGTAAAACATTAAATTCAACTCGCATGAAATAAAAATAGAAGGAATGACTCTGAATTTCAGAGTTAAATTACTAAAAATCTTTCGAAATTACTTTTTATCTCTGGAATCTGTGTTTTTCTTTAGATTGCCGCTGAATGGACCCTTTTCCGCATCTTTATTGAAACTACTTTTCTTGTCTCTTTCTCTTCTTGTCCTTTTTTGCCTATTGGAACTAAGCACCTTCTTGGACAGGTCCAAGACGCCGCTACAAGAAGGCGAAAGGGCCAGGACCCTCGATCCAGAGACTGCCTTGAAGTTTCCGACTCTGCTAAAAATACTTTTAGCCCGCGCGCGCCGGTTCTTGCTGACTGCCGGGAAGGGAAGCCTCGCGCCCGGAGCGACGCATGTGCAAAGAACCTTGGACAGAGAATTTAAAACATTTTTTGATTACGTAGATTTTTTTTAATAAACTTAACTTTGTACTACACACACGTCGGGTAATATCGTCTGTGAGATTTTTTTAAATACAAATTATATGTATTAATTTGACATATAAAATCAATTTTATACGCGTATCTTCCTAATTAATGCATTTAATTTGTATTTAAAAATAATCTAATATTGTTTAAACTAGTTTTAATATTGACAGATTATTAAAAAAACAATTAAATAAATACGACATGAAATTATTCTGGTCTCTATAAAGGCATGGAATAATAGAATTTGTCAATTTAATCACCAAAGCTCAGTAAAAATATCAGTCTACCAATGGTCCCGGTTGCAAACGTTGATGGTAATTCTCTTCAACACACTTCGCACACTGACATATCGTTTTGGTTTTACATACCTTGGCACCGGAATTCCGCGGAAGCGCGATATCCTCGGGCTGGCTTCTATTATACATGTCGCCGGAGTTCATGATCGAAGGGTTCTGTTGAATTATTTTATCCATTGAACTACAATTGTAAATATGAACCCTTCTGTACAGCGTGACAGAGCTCGATACGCTGTCGGAGTCCGACTCTACGGACATGGTTTGCAGACGCCAGACAGATTTGTAAAATAGCTTCAAATAATATTTTTAAATAATTCTTAAATAAATCAAATGTCACGACGGTGTAGAAAAGATATTTCACTTGTTAGAATGAAAAATGATTTGAATTTTTTTGTCGTTGTATTCGGTAGGCTTTTAATCAAAATTGTAGATACCCTTACCCGGATATTACTTTTTTTTGTTTTTAAAGAAACAGCTTGTGGGGGAGGGGGGGAGGGGCGGAACCCTTTCCCGGGACCGGTTTAGAAGCTATGGCTTCCTTGTCGGTCCCACTCATAAAATACGCGTCTTTAATTCGATTACAAAATGAAAAAGGAGAAGAAATTCAAAATTGTTATTAGCAATTAAGATTTTTAAATTTTAGACCCTCCAGCGTCATTTAACATAAATACATAAATTACATAAATCCATAAAAAACGTAGTTATTCATACAGATGGAAAATTAAGGCAGACCATACATCAAACCATGTGATAATACTGTAGAATATATTTTATGTTTAAGGCCCGTGTCCACGGAAAGAGACACGATGAGATACTCTCAGAGATTTATTTGAGATACATCTTGTTATGCCCGTATTTCGTTTTGGCGGGTTATTTAAAATAATAATAAATTCGTGCGTTGGGTGACACATTAATCCATTTTCCTCGGCTGAGCGAGGTGCGTGAATAATTTGATAATACCCACATGGGGAGGTTGCCTCACTCGCGCAAGTCGACCTCAACATCCGTTCTCGGGAGGCTTCCAGTCAGCAGTCAAGCTGTTGAGTGTCTCCAGTGAGTGAACAATAGAGACAAAATCAGTGCTTCCCCGCGTCTCAGATAAGCTTAGACCTTAGATAGAACTTATTATTTTAGAAATTACATTAAAAGAAAATAAACTAAGTGAAATAAAATTAGATTAACAATAACTATCCAAAATGTCAAAACATGTTCACATAAAAACAAAAATTACACAACGTATTTATTTATGTGCATCAATACCGAGCATACTAACTAACTTACCATCACGCCGTTTTTCCGCGGGGGTAGGCAGAGAGGATAGAGCGCCACACTCTTTTATTGTGACACACAATTCTCGCCTCATCCAAATTCATACATCTTCTCATACAAGCTCACCGATTGTTGAGACTTCTAACAGGATGATCCTCCAGTATCTGATTTACCCGGTCGTGCCAAGTCTTTCGCAGGCGTCCTCTACTACTACTACTACTATTACTACTACTACTACTACTACTACTACTACTACTACTACTACTACTGCTGCTGCTGCTACTACTGCTGCTGCTGCTACTACTGCTACTACTACTACTACTGCTACTACTACTACTACTACTACTACTACTGCTGCTGCTGCTACTGCTGCTGCTGCTGCTACTACTGCTACTACTACTACTGCTGCTGCTACTGCTACTACTACTATTATTTACAAATATAGTCTCTTGTTGATACATTCATGGTCCACCGGGCATTATTGGTGCCAGCGGACTAATCCGCCCCTGACTTTTCTGTCAAAAGCAAATAGATTGCCCTCCACTGCGAGCCCTTTTCTCCTGTCTCAATATGACCACATCCGTGAACTTTAGAAGTTCCTTCCGTGCGAATATTTTGTTTTGTCACGATCACTCGAAATTTCTTTATCTCTCGACTCCTCAGGGATCAAGGTACCTTGAGAATTCAACCCTAGTTTATAGTATTTATGAATCCCGAGATTAGTACGTACAATCCAGAAACTTTAGGGGTAGGTATTTCTTTTATCAATCACGTGCGTGTTCGTGTAAACTAGCGCAAGTCACCGATCACAGTGGTGGGTGAAGACGAATTCGGTCGGTCGAAATCTAAAGAAGACGACCCGGCTAAAAGAACAATAACATCGGACCAGAAAGACAGCAAAACTAAAAGGTTAGTGCAGTGTTCGTATATCATGAAACCTGGCAACTGGGAATTGGAAACGGTAGGTAGCCAAACGTTTCTTACAAACAATTAAATTACTCTTAGAACACCAAAGCTCATGTAACAAACTAGATGCTGATGTGGTCTTTCAAACTAGGATAGCTTCATTTTTTTTTAACCCTTCCCATGCCATGCAGTAACACAGGTCTACCATCATAATTAAACCTGTAATATTTCGGTAAATACATGCAACATAAAATTCATATTTTACATAATCCTAAAGAAAATATTAACGCTTAGGGATGACTAGTGAAAATACAATTATGAAAAGGGAATTGTACAAAACAATTATTTTTCCATTCAATCCGTTGTAAAATTAATACGTTGGTAATTTGTGATATGAAAGACAGAGATCACACACTATTTTCATAGTGAAAAGAACAAGAAACATAAAAATATAATTGTCTTTTTCTCACTAATTAAATGAAGAGAGATAAAAAGGAATAAAACATTGTATACGACTTAATGAATGCTCTAAATTATGTTATTAATCATTTTTTCAAAATTGAATGCTCAATATTTAGATCAAATTCGTGCCATTTAAACTAATAAAAACATTTTTTTTAACTAATATTTACGGTAACACGAGTTGACAGCATGGCTGCGTTCGGGTATTTTATATCATGGTATAGTAAAGGTTAACATAATACAATAGAGTTATGCACCCCCACATAAGAAAGATCTTGAATTATGGGGATGGCTATCGACATTTATATGAAATAAGATCAAGATCTATAATAATACAATGTTAAATATAATAACAAAATATAAAAAATGTTTAGAAGTTAATCAAATTAGAACTAGCAAATCAGAATTTTTAAGACCTTTTAGCCATTTTAGAATCTATTTTTTGTACACATTTATATTTGCTGCTAATTTAGTTGATTCTGGCAGTTGGTTATACAGTCTAGGGGCAATGTACGATGCATTTCTCTGTCCTATTCCTAATTTGGACATTTTAAAAATAACACGTTCATTAGTTTTGCTCCGAGTCACAGAAGATTCTGAACGACCGTGAAAACCTAAGAATATTTAGTATTTAGTAATATCTGGTATTTTTAGAAATTTTTCTGTATCAGAAAATAAACATTTAACATCTCGCGTCGCATTTGACAGCGCGACCATATTCTTGAAAAAATAAATAAATGATTTGACAGTATGACCATAGAAAAATTTCATCCGATTTCATTCACAGCTCCATAGATAATACGATGCGAGAATACCATAGATAAGAGAGATGACAGATCAAAATTCGTACGGTTTCGCAATGTTTTGATTTAAATGCAGACTTCATTTCAAATTGATTATACATTTACGTACTGTTGTTGAATATATATAAAAAAAAACATTTAAGTAATCTTAACCTAGAGATATTAAAAACACGTTATTTTGTACCATGATCGCGTCTCACAGACCAGACCATTTAAGCCAATACTAAACAGTAGTGATGAGCTATACCGTTATTGTGACTGTGATGTTTGATCTGATGATTGGTAACTCAGATTTAGCTGTTAGAAGTTTAGTTTCTAGTGTACCGGTGATTGCTCGCCAATTTATGAATAATCAGTTGCCAATTATCGTTACACTCGAACACAAATCTCAGAATCACAGTCACAATCACGGTTTAAAATAACGGTTTAGCTCATCACTACTAAACATCCATAATGACATCACTCAAGCCCGCAGTAGAAAGTCACAGACGTAAACGGGGAACCATATTTATTATGGATACAGGTGCTGTTGTGTCTGTTGACCTAGTCCACAATATTTTATGGGTCAAAAATGTTCAAAGAATGTTTGCCTAATCTCAACCATTTCAAAAAATAATTTCAACTAATTGAATTATTTTAGTGATTTCAAATTATACATAAATACAAAAAATTAAATGTGATATTATTTGTTGTTAGATGATTTAGGGCCTGAAGCTAAGATATAGATTAATAATAGACAAATTCCGCAAATATCTTGTGACATTTAAAAAAATGCTCAGCGATACAGAGCGCTGCTTACCGATACGAGTAGACGCGGTCGGGGAGAGAGCTTGCGCACGAGCTGGCGAGGTGCGAGGTGCGCGCGGGAGACGGCGCTCCGCCGTAGAGGATCGAAAAATGGCGACGACCTAGATAGCAAACGAGGTTTTTCTCCCTCGGTGGATTCAGAGATTTAAAATGGGCCTCGATCCAGCCGCAGAATTAGAGGAGACTTGCGAGCAACGGCAGACGGATGGGCTCGACGGAATCCACAGTGACAAGTTGAGATCAGGGTAACATTCTGGAGGAAGAGATCACTTCTATCAAATCAAATGCCAACACCCCATGGCAGGCTGGCATTTGTTGCGACTTCACCCCGTGGCAAACTGGGTATGAATCGATGATTCTGACGACAAGTCTGATGGTTATTATTTTGTTTTGTCTTTTTCTCTTTTTCGGGGGCATGTTTTTTTTTCTTTTTTTCCCTCAGATCCCCAACTACAGCTCCATTGACCATGTTGTCTCCCTACTCTGCTATAGTTTATGCCTGAAAACATGTAACTCTGTGAGATTTTTGTTAGCCATTTTTATTTAATTTTATTTAACTATTCTGTGTATGTTAGTAATTCTTATGTACTATGTTTTTGTAGTTTATGATGATGAAGATGATGATGATGATGATGACTTGAAGAATGAAGACATCAAAGCCTATTATCGTGCTTTTAATGTCGGCTAATGTGATTAAAGTGTAATTAATGTGTAAATTAGGGTTGTTATTATTTGAGACCATTCCGATCCATCCACCGACACCACACACACATCACCCACAGGCTGAGTCTATCCGGTAGCATGATGCGCTGGTACCAACGCATTACGTAACAATTTAAGTTCGTAGTTTAACGTAATTTTGTAAAAAAATCGAATAATAAACAGTGCAGAACTTGTATATATTCCTTGAACATTTTAGACTTGTGATTTAGTCAGGTATTCACCCATAAAATATTGTTGACTAGGTCTGTTACACCCTGTATATGTATTGTAATATTAGAAGTAGATGAGTACGCATATATCTCCTTCCGTTTGTATATTTATTATTAGTAACTATATAATACTATGTACAAATCAGTTTGGACTGTGCCCGTCTCACTAGGGAAATTCTGTGTCGAGACGGGTATAGTTTACAAGCAATTGTTACATTAATTAGAATTACATTTATTACTATATAAAAGGTGTATATGAAAAACAATTTTAAAATTGACTTAATTTTTGGAATTTAATGCTGGCAATATCACTTACAACCCGGGCAATGGTCCTTTGAAGTGTTTCCATTGAAAATAATAACTTTAATTAAACAATATATTTATTAAGTCGTATATTTCAAAATACTTTATATAATATCTTGAATATCAATAAAAAAGTGACTAAATTATGAAATAATTTATTCCAAGTGATATTTCCAATAAGCATTTATGCTGTGATCGACTACGACAATTCTAACTAATTAAAAAAACACCCTGTAGCTATTATATTGATTGCTTAGACAATAAATTTTCATCGTTGTATAATAATACACCCCTCAGAATTTTTCGCAGACGTGAAATTCTTTTTTCTTAAGAGAATTAAAAAAATATTTTCTTAAATTCAAGATTACATTCCTCATTTCTGTACTTTTTTAGATTTCTTCAATTAAAAAAAAAAAAAAGTAATTACGTAGCTGTATTTTGTGTGTCTCTGGTCCAGTTGGATAGATTGTTAGATAAGATTTATGTGAAAATTACAGGTGTGTCAGGCTGACAGTGGAGTTGATTACAATTTATTATGATGGACCATCTAGCGCCTCAACAATATGCAACAGCACATGTTTTACAGATCAATGTTAATGACCCTCGACTTTTGAAAAAAAAATCACCATGAGTGACGAAGCTCATTTCGACACACAGCCCGAGCTACGAAATTGAATGTGCTATGGAATTTTGCGAGAATTTTTTCCCAGCCGCACAGTATCAAAAAGTAATGATATCGAATGGCCTCCTCGATCAGCTGATTTGACGGCTCCCGACTATTTTCTGCGGGGGTACTTGAAAGGAAAGGTCTACGCCAATAAGCCAATAACAACTTCGATGCCGCAGGACAATATCCGAAATAAAATGGCTGAAATAATACGCCAAGTGTGCGAGAATGTTAAATATGGTTAAAGGAGCACGCATTTGTGCCGCTGCCAGAGGCGGCCACTTGGCCGATGTCATATTCCATACATAATTGTAATATAATTTTTTTTAAATTGTTTAATTTCCTAGTCATTCAAAAACAACATCGGCCTGAAATATAATATAATAATATTCAATCTGTATTTTTCGCTGTACAAAAGAAAAAAATAGTTTTAATCTGGCGGTATCAAGGGCCACGAATGAGATTTCTCTCGGAGATTTGTCTCGAAAGCGGGCAAAGTTCAATACAGAGTTGTTCTATGAATTATAATCGCATGTGTTTCTCTCTCAAAAGACCAAGAAGCTCAGATATGAGCACGTCGACTGACAGAGAGAGAGAGGGGGAGAGAGAGAGGGGGGGAGAGAGAGAGAGGGGGAGAGAGAGAGAGAGAGAGAGAGAGAGAGAAAGAGAGAGAGAGAGACTGTAGAAAATGTTATCTGTTGAATTATTTTCATCTGTCCGCACATATAAATGTTTTAAATGCTCTGCAAGCGAAATTGCGACTTACAATTGACCATGAGAGAAAAATGTGTCTCTAATTCCTCTGAACTGTATTTTCAAACCAAAATACCTACCGCTATAAGATAATTATACGTCGCGAAATACGTCTAGTCCCCCGTTCCCTCGCTCATAGATTTTGAAACATCCGCTTCCGCCCGACCAAGGCTAATCCCAGCCGCCATTCACTCTGCGGCCCGAGCTCTCAGAACAGACAGCCTCCGATGTTGAATTTTGTATTCCGGCAAATAACTTGTTGGCAATAATCCATCGTGATCTACCATCTGATTTACCATATTCTTGTGTAAATTGTCACTGTTGATTCGCTAGTGATCAGAGATATCTACATCTATCTTATTATTAGTGAAACTGTAATCAACCGCCATCTACAATATCATCCGCCGATCTGCCCGAACAAACTACATTCGACACTCATCATACCTCACCTCATCAGCATCCACTTCGGAACCATGTTAGACGTTTCTGCTGACGCCTGAATCATCATTCCTGGCTTTCTGTTGGTTTCATCCGACTAGGAGTCCTTCCACCGCCACCTGTGCGATACCGCCTCTGTGCAGGCATTCTCCATGTATCTGCAAGTTTATTGTATAAACCAAAGGTATTTATTGAACATTTAATCAGGTTAAATTCAGTGTCCTAAGCGTCACCGCCATACTGGCACTGTGATCGGTTGAAATCGTGAATTATATAAGAGAATTTAAACTGTTTGTATTTTTATTTATCTGAATATAATCTGCCCTGCATTCATTTCATGTCATTTTATATATTCTCTGTTTTTGCATGTTGCCTAACCTTCCTGAATAAATTGTGTAAAATCTGAAGCATCTCTTTTTATTGGATTGTTCCCATTATGATGACATTGACCCACAGCCAACGCTGAGTATAGGATGTCTCACTTCTGCTACTGAGCTTGCCGCAAGGGATACCTAATATTACATAACATCTCTTGTCTTGCTTATTACACCAAAAGTAACTTTACACCATGTCGTTTATCATCATGGCGAATCGGAAATTGAAGCCGCTGAAGCGAAAAACTGAATCGCAATAAATCAATTGGGTTCTGGGAAAAGTTACTGTTACAAAAAGTTTTACCATATTGAAATATACGACGTCAGAAGTGAACCGTTTAATTAAATTTGTTCCTAATTGTTGTTTTCAATGAAAACTTCAAAGGACCACAGCTCGGGATACAAATGATTAAAATTGCAGTAGAACATTGTAAAAAGTACATACCACATACAGTGTTAAATATACAAATAAGGGAAAGAGATATACTGTGACGTGCGAGACCTAAGCCTCGTTCACACCCACCGGCTAGTCAATGGTGATTCATAGACACGTGGATCCAATACTCAGAACTTACTCACTCACTCACTCAGTAAACTCAGATCAAGACAATTTTATAAAAAATATAAAGAAGTCTAGTTGGCTGTGGATAAACTATTGACACCGCTTCGAACTAGGATAAAACATCATAGGTTACAAAAATGATTCCAGTTTTTGCATGTGACTGCTATTATTGAATTTAATTTAAACTAACATACTAAATCAAACAATGACAACAACTTATGGATTGAACAATGACCAGTGCGCTGAATCGGTATGGTGATGATACCGGCGCCATGTTGATTACCGATATCCTTGAGCACCCTTGGAAAACGGCCGTGGTCATCATCGTCCATTTTAGTCCAATTAAAAATAAAAACATTGATGGAGAACCTCAACCGACTTTCAAAGCAGGAAGATAGAATCCTATGGCGTAATACACTTTTGTTACAATACCATTCTATCGACATGAAAAGTCCCTCAGAGGTTCAATAATTCGAAAATTACTTATCTATATTATTATAATGTACTGTGCCTTCCACCTCCCCTCCCTTCCTCACCTGCCACCGTGTCAGTCGATCGGCGACCCTGAACCGGTGCGGTAACAAGTAAATTTCGCAGTATAACAAACGAGTGAGACGTGTGTGTCTAAGTGTCTGTCCTGTGCAATCTGAAGGATTGTGTTACAAAACCTATAGTTACAGTTCAACTTGGAATTCCTTCCGAATATCCTGTTTCTTCCAGCTTTTACGCAACACTTATGATGCAATGGACAGTTATACAAATAAAAGACAAGGCAGGCGAATCCATTATCTTATGTTACTTACCCTTCCCTTGAATCAACACGTTTAAGTGTTTAAGGTATAGACATTCTGCACCCTCGACCCTTATGACAGAAACCAGCTCGGTATGCCATAGATAAGGACTAGAAGGGTATTCTCGTTTTTGAAGTTGCCATTACATAGATGGGGCGTTCAGTTCGACATAAATAATTATTGTCAGTGCTTACCGAGGCGCAACTGCAACGTTACAATATGAATACATATTTAGGAGAACACATTCTTATTGTGAAGTTGTAATTATTCAGAACAGACGGTCTGTGATATTTTAAATATGAATTAAATATATTAATTATAAAGATATACATATAAAATCAATTCTATCGAAAAATATTATTATTGCGCCACCGGGATTCGAACCTGGATCTCTTTCCTAACCGGGGAAGGTGCTTTATCCAACTAAGCTACAGCGACATCATTTTTAGCGACAATTTTCGACCCCATATGTTACCTTTTTGATATTAATACATTTAATCGTTCCATCATTTGACAGAGCCATCTACCTTATTTTTACAGAATCTCAAATATCTTTGAGTAAACTGATAGCAGACGCCAGAATTATTAATTCATTTTTATTCAGCACCTTCCCCGGTTAGGAGCGAGATCCAGGTTCGAATCCCGGTGGCGCAACAACAATATTTTTCGATAGAATTGATTTTATATGTATATCTTTATAATTAATATATTTAATTCATATTTATGAATACATATATTTATAAAAGTGTTGTCTCTTCTAGATTAGATCCTGTGGGAGATTTATACCTTCATGCCTTACCTGTGGTCATACCGTACCTATTGAAGCAATGCATGTGTTCCCGTTCCAAAACGAAGGTTTCCTCAAGGAAACCATCTATAATATAAAACACGCGATCTAGTCAAGAAGTTCATACATTACGTCTACAATCGAATATAACTATTAAGTAGTAATTATTTAGAACACAGCTCTGTGATATTTTTAATACAAATTAAATGCATTAATTAGAAAGATATACACATATGAAATCAATTTTATCTAAAAATATTGTTATTGCGCTACCAGAATTCGAACTATAATTATATTATATTCTGCTATCAAAGTGGATGGCTCTCAAATAATAGGATGATATATCAATTAATTTGAAAAAGTGTAACATATAGGTTTGAAAATATGTCGTCAAAATACAGTCGCTTTAGCATAGTTAGATAATGCACCTTCT
The DNA here is from genome assembly GCA_031772225.1 of Eubasilissa splendida. Lineage (NCBI taxonomy): Eukaryota > Metazoa > Arthropoda > Insecta > Trichoptera > Phryganeidae > Eubasilissa > Eubasilissa splendida. Next base: position 29,265,664 of record CM062857.1, read on the forward strand.
CCGGTTTGGAAAGAGATCCAGGTTCGAATACCGGTAGCGCAACAACAATATATTTTGATAAAATTGATTTTATATGTATATATTTCTAATTAGTACATACAGTAATAAATACATTTATTTGTATTTAGAATATAACCATATAATCTAGAATTTATATTTATAAGCTTTATAAATGTACAGACAGCACTCAAGAGACACTGGAAGGTTAAAAAAAAATATTTTGCAAAATTGCTAATAATCCCATTTAATTAATTTATTTCCCTATACTGCTCAACTTCTTTGAACAATATATCGCATTAAAGTCGCAAAATTTTATTAGCTTTGATGCGTGACAAAGATAAGGGTGTCCTTGCTTTTAAGTTTCTAAACTGGTCCCGGGTAAGGGTGGGATCCCCCTTGCAGCTGTCATCTTTAAAAAAAAACCTTAAAGTAAACATAATATACAATATATATCAGAAGGATTTGAATAAAAATATAAACGAATTACATACATTGTGATAAAAATTCTACTGAGATTTTTTCTCAATTTCATGGTTACCCAATACCCACACAGCCTTAACTCTATACGAGCTAAAAGGCTTCGAGTGTTCCTTTATAAATTCATACGAGCGTGGCGGGATAAGAGGCTCGATTAACGCTAGGCTGCCTTTTAGAAAACCACCCCCCATTTTACTGTTACCACAGTACTCGAGAATTTTGTCGAGAATGAATTATTTGAAGATATTTCTAGTACGATCATTTTACAGCCCACAACCACGGACGAGATACGGTGAGATAAGTCTCTGAGATTTAGTTGAGTCTGTTCCGCGTACTAATGCGATATACTCTAGATTATTTTGATTAAGATTGGTGGGACGAGACAAAACTCAAATCCGTGTACTCGACGTTGGATTTATTACGTTTTACGACAAACTATCAAATATTATATATGGACATGAACTAACGTAAATTCCTTGTTTCAATATTTTCATTTTGGTGTTAAACATGTAATCACTTTGGTACCACTCACGTAATCAAATAGCTCCCTGACTTGACTGACAATATAATATGCATTTACGTTAAAAATACGTATTTCGTGTCATGCATATGTCATTGCATAGATTTCGCTCATTCGAACCACAATTCGTGATCGGACATTTCAGTATGCGACTTGACTTTTTGTGATTCCTCACTACGAACCGTGTCGTATAATGAAATGTCATATTTTTTGTACTGTATTTAAACGACAGCTTAGAGTAAGTAAAATAAATTACTCAAGTGATAACACTTCATTTATTACAATTATTATTTAACCCTTCTCACTTAACGTTAACCTAAAATATCAAGTACGGACCAATTGAATTTAATTAATTTTCAAAAACATTTCGTGTCTTCATTAAATTTATCAAATAAAACAGGTCTACTCTAAAATTTCGTGAGGTATGTAAATTTCCTGAGAGATGGTACCACGTCGTGAAATCAATAGCCAAAAGGGAGGCAGAAACCCTTCAAACGGAGCCTTCCCAATGGTTTCACAAATATTTCGAACAATAAATACCGTATTCATTTTTTTAAATATTTTTGAACCCAAATACGTTAAAAACATGACAAGATTAAATAATTTTGCAAAATTTTCTCCCCCTGTTCAATATGTACCACAAAAACGATTTAGAAAGAAGAAATATTTTAATTTAGCAGAATTGAGTAAGTATATATTGAATTAGAACTATAAATTCGGATCGATAGGATTTAGCTGAACGAATTGCGCGATCTCCGGGTCACGCGTCCCGCGGAATGGAATACGACCATTCCGGTCGTAAATCGGAATCACCGCAGGGTAGTGGAGGGAAATAAGGAACCGTGATATAGGATGAGGTCGATGAGGGGATAAGGGTTCTAGTTGAAGGACCAATGATCTCTGGAACCGGGATTCGGAAGGACTGCTCGCCTTACCTTGTATATGACGTCTTCGTAATCCCCGCAGTCGCCGCCGAGATCACACAATGGCATGCGGATGAGCCGATCTCCGATCCCAATTGAATACGGCGATGTCACAAGTTCACCCACGGCACACACACAACAAACAATACGTGAAACACAATTTCACAAAAATACAGTGCTGGTGCCACTGGAGCTGAAATGTCCACACCGCGAATGCTATCGCAAATAATCGGTCAAGTTAACGTCTGCTAACGTCAAGGTCACAATTCACACTGATAAAACGAGCATTAGGAAAAATATGGGATGGGAATTTGGATACGGAATTGTGTCAATAACAACGATAGCGGCTGATTTGAAAAGTCGCGCCAAAAGTGTATTTACGAATTCGGAACAACATATGTTATTGTGAATGTGTATTACCAGTGAAGTTGTATTTTCACTGGCATTTTATTGAAATAATATCCAAATACATTTTCACTGTAAGATATACAGAATGTAACAGACCTAGTCCTCAATCATTTAGGAGGTCATGGCTTTTAATAATAATACGAGACGATACTGTTCAAGCTACCATAACCTATTCTCAAACATTTCAGAGATATTTTAATAAGTTATGGTTACTGGAGGGTTTTGATTAATTGAACACATTAAATTGATATCAAACAATACATTTAACACAAAAAATAAAAGGTCAATATACACTTGGAATACCCAAACTATATTTTCTTGGAAGATTTATGGCCCACATCACTTAGGGAGTGAACAAAGATTCAGGATAATAATGGGTCAATTTCGCAAATATTGATTTCGAAGTTGATATGTAGATTTAAAGTGTAATATGATTTTGTAAAATCCTCCAACAATAATGTTTTTAACGGATTTCAATAACTACTTGAAAAATATGCTAACATTATTTGAATTAACATAATAAATTTATTATTTTGTACATGAAATTTATCATTTAGGTGAAATTTTTTCGTTTTGTATTGAATTTCTTCGCTTGAGATCCCTATCAATGAGAGTAGCCATGAAGGTCAACAATATCTATTCTCTGCGTATAAAATGCCGAGATAGCATTTAAATTTAATGATGTATGCTCTAAGTATCTTTAAAATCTAAACTTTTTAGTAATTAAATCAATTGAATTGTCCCAAGAACATGAAACTATATATTAAAACTTGGATTCGTAATATGGGTAGAGCCAGTATTGGTGCACTCACCCAAACATATTGACTCATACCTATATTAATTATTGCTACAAAGTGGTCCAAAAATTAAGCCATATATACCTTTTATATAGTAATAAATGTAATTCTAATTAATGTAACAATTGCTTGTAAACTATTCCCGTCTCGACACAGAATTTCTCTAGTGAGACGGGCACAGTCCAAACTGATTTGTACATAGTATTATAAAGTTACTAATAATAAATAAATAATTAACTAGTTCAATTTGTATATTTACTTTTTTTTTCTAATAAATGATATTTTTCTTACATTTTTTCCGATGCGCAGCAAAAATTAAAATTATATAGGCGAATTTTCTTTTAAAACCCGAGATATTTTTTCGTTATTGATCTAAAACAGCAAACTGCGTCAAAAGGGAGAAAATAATTATTTTACAAATATTTGACGTTTTCTCTTTTAATATGAATAAGTATCTAAGTGAAATAAATTTAATTGATTATGTGTTACACACTTAGGAATCAGAACGGATGAAATTTTTGCTTGGAGCATAGCACAGAATTAGTAAACATATTTTATAGAGATCAGACGGAACTAACTGGTATAAATCGACAAAAAATTTTATTCACAATAATATGGATACACCAAACAATATACCAATAACTAAAATAAGAAAAAGTGAAAAATTAAATTAAATAAGTAAAAACATATGCAATAAATAAATTACGTCAAATTATAATAATGAATATTTTTAGACTTATATCAGTATTATTTTAGTTACATCTGTATTTTTTCTCTTTAGTTTAGAACCGAGGTGATGAAGTCATAAAATAGATGATCCTCAAATGTTGTACCTATCAAAAAATTATTTTCTTTTAAAATATACAGGATGGCCCAAAAGAAGTGAGAACATCTCGTAACACATGATTATAATTCTTAATGTAATTTTTTTTGCACAATATTTAACTAATCAGAAATCATCAAAACACCCCACATTGCACAATCTACTAGGTTTAAATCATGCCTGGCTCGATGAAATTAACATTCTCACGACGAAGAAAATTGATTGTATTTCTGGCTGTGTGAGATGGAGCTCCGTCCTACCATAATGTCCAGTTACACTGTACTGTCTATCTATACTCCAGGCTTTGTTGTGAAACTCTTTGATCTTTTTCCAGCACCCCAACGTTTATCAATTCGCAAATTTTTGATCAAAATACGGTCTTCTGCAGTGATTTTTGTCATTCTGGGCAACAATTTGAAAAAACCAAACATAAACAATGGGAAAATTAATAATCAAAGATGGCGACCGGAAATTGTCGAAATAAAACGTAATATAGGTAAGTAAATAATTAGTAAACTATTGAAGCTATTGTTGATATAGTTAAACTAATTTAGATGTAATTATATCACATTTTACGAAATGTTTTCACTTTTTTTGGGTCACCCTGTTTATGTGTATCTAATAGTAACAAATAATTTTTTTAAATTGAAAAATATTCACAATTATTAATACGTTTGTAATAAAATAATAACTTACCAAATTCTACATGTATTATGTTCATAAAGATTAGATGAATTACTAGACACATAAAATGTTCACGCTATGGAAGCCGAACAGAGGACAACGATGTCTATTCATGAGCACATCGACTGAGAGTAATGGCCCGAGTCCACGGAAGAGATTTTTTTAACTTTAAACAATCTCAGAGATACAGATTTTGCTCTCATGCGATGCTTTGGAGACAGCTCTCGACTTTGTGTACGCGCCGTGTCTCCGCGATACGCCGTCTCGCGACTTATTTCACGCTCGTGTATTAAACGTGAAATGTCATTGTTGTCATGTTCGTTATTTGAGTTATTTTGAATCTCCCCCCAGTAGCAGTTAAAACGCAATTCACGGCCTTAAGATAACGTTTAATGACATATATGTAAGACACTTTTAATTTCAACATCTGAAGAAAAAATTAAATTTGTCATCTCAGTTTTGAGAATCGTCGGAATACAATTTATCTATGTAAATGCCTTCGATAGCTGATTTCCAGGTTTCCGATTAACAATCGACCGACCGAAGCGCGCACTGGTGGTTTGTGTAAACCGCTGGACTGGTCGAAGCACGGGATGTAAAAAAAAATGCCGCCTGTCGGTTGCCGTTTTCTTAGCTTTCCGAAAAAAGGGCGGCAATACTCACACATACACATGAACATTATTATAAACCAAGAAACCCAGTGGTGGCAATCGAAGTAAGGCGCGTAAACACCATTTATTGGAGTGTTTTTGTTAGATGTCATAAAAAATATTTTACGATGTCTACAAAATCCAATCATTTAGAATTCTAAAACAATGTATGTGCTATGGGTAAAAAAACCGTGACTGGACATTAAAAATAAAACTTTTAACGCATTAAAAGGATATATTTTGTATCATGGGTCAAATTACTTGTAGAAATTTGAAAACTTCATGATTTTATTTTGGTTATTTTGCAGCTAGCGCCAGGGTAGGTCTGGAAGGGGGTCTAACCTTCAAGTGGAGAATCATTAAATTACGATATAAATTCATTTGAGGCTTTTTAGAAATTCTCATTTTATTTAATTACTTTTTGATGAAATCATAAAAATAATATATCATACACGATATTCGATGCAATGCAAGTGGAAAAGTGTAATAAAATAATAAAAAATTTCGATTATCTGTGAAATGGTTTAATCGCTTGAACATTTTCGACTCATATTTTTATAACCTCCTAAAGTATTGTGGACTAGGTCTGCTACACCCTGTATATTTCTACTAGCGAAAATACACTTTAACTGATAGGCGGCAGTGAAATTACAAGCTGCTCTGAACTGTCATTTTGACAGTTGTGAAACATCCATTTGCATGTTTTTGTTTTTCCATAAAATACATGCTTGTGTCTATCACAATACGAAAATGTTTTAAATCCGAACTATTTTGTCGTTTAGTTATCTAAACAGTACTTATTTTCGATAAAAATGTTTTATTTATTTATTCGAACCAATACGAGAATAATACAATTTTAGCGATATGTTTTAAATTAAAAGTTCTAAAACTAACAGCTCTCTCATCTCAGCTGCTTCTAATTGTATTTACTATTTGTGAAGAGTACATCTTATATTAACCTCTATACTTAAGTATTATAATAAACTTATAATTGTCACAGGGAAGAGCGAGTTTATCTCTCAATAATCCTTACACGATATCTCGATATTACCAGACAAACAATATAAGATAAAACATCAAAGTTATCACAGTGGCGCAGCCGAATTATAAAATTATTATTTAGCTTTTCAGTACTGACATTAAGAACTAATGAAAAATAATAATTTAAAGGGACGAGGGAAGAAGCGGAGAAGAGAAGAGAAAAGGACGAAAAGACCAGAGCTGGGCAGTCATAACAATAATATAACTAATTTTCAAAACACAGTTTCAAGGCGAAACATCACCAGCTAGGGCGAATATTATTATTACTTTAGTAACTTTTTACTGTAATAAAAAGTTACTAAAGTAAAATACTGCTCACATAACCGACCCTTAGTCTCCTAGCAATGGCTGATCAGTTTTAGAACCCCTCCTCCAGCTGCCCTGAGACTTTGATGACCATCGTTCAAGTTGTCTATGATGCAATTCTTTTGAAGATACGGAGGCGCCGTATTACGTGTCGCCTTGTATGAACACAATTTAAATTCTACTCTTTTAGTAGCGACTAAATAATTTGTCGATATTTGATTAATTTTATTTTTTTTATTTTTTTATCATAATATTTTTATGTTGGAGTTTAGCTTTTTTCCATGCTATCCTTGTCACCTTTGACAACTCTCAATCGACTCGTGTATTATTTGAGGATGCGTTTTGATTGTCGCCATATTAAGGGTGGAATCCAAAATCCAGGGTAGGGCCCTCAGGGCGAGCCTGGCCAAGAGCATATGATATGGTGTGATGTAATTTAACGCTATTTACAAGACGATTCGTAGCAATGTGACTTTAGCGAGGTTGTGGTGTACACAAGCCGACACATAAACCATTTTTTGTGAATTTTAATATAGTCGAGTATTCTAGAATTAGAACTATACGAAAAAGAGCAAAATTACGTATAATACTAAATTTAAATGTAACTTAATCAACTTTTATAGTCAAACTAAACAATCTATCCGTAGCGAAGATACAAATAAATATTTTTTTATAAAAATCATAAAAAAAAATCACATAGTCCAGCAGAAAGTTACCGACACTTCGACACGTCATTCGCGAGTGTGTGTCGACCAATGGTATTTTTATGCAGTTTATTATGGCATCCTGATTTCATTAACAAATGTTTGATGTGAAAAATTTCGTCTTAACGTCCCTCGTTCTATAGTACAGGCGATTGTATTTATATCTCACGAGAGAAATGTCAGTGTCACTTTTATGTTATTCTATGTTGATTTTGTTTTTAAATTATTGATAATTAACTTTTTAAGTACTGTTAACATTCTTTTTAGGATTATTCCGTAGTGGAATCATAATCGTTAGTTATTCTTTAGCTCGTTTGGACGATGAAAGAATAAAGATAGCGGGAAGAAGCTGAATGCAAATTACAGAAATTTGAGAGGAATGGTAGTACCGAAGAGAAACCATTATCATTAACAGTGGATAGAATGTGGGTTAAAAAATAAGAAGTTTATTAAAACCTTTACAGATAGCTACATTACTATATTTAAAAAATGGTTGGAAAATAAGATAAAAATCAAATGACTATTCATATTAAACATGGAAGAAATAAATAATTGTGCAATAAAGCATATTAAGAATGGAAAGGCTGCAGGGTGCGATAACTGTTCCGTACAGGAAACGAGAATGTAAACAAGGGTAGTTCGCCGATCTTGGCTTCTCTCAACCGGCGATGATGATGATGATTATGGGGTCGAAAGAAATGAAACATAAAATATGTTCAATATCGATACACTACAGCGACATGACACAATCGAGAATGACGTTTCCGCAGGCGGTATACATAAGTTCACATAATATTTTCCCACCATGTTTGCAAGTACCTACATAGCGACAGGCCACCACTGTGACGTTTTTTTTTTATCAAGAATGATAGCCCTTGTTTCCGAAATCTATTCCACGGGTTCTTCAGCGCCACGTCTACGATTATGCTTTTTAAATTACTGACACGTGTCTTATCATATTAATTACTTGGCGCCTTCGCTGCGACCTCGCAATTCTGTGCGATACAATAACGTTGCTTCCGTTTATATCAAGGGTCTATCAATATATTTTTCAAACAATGTTTGGAGAAACATACCCCATTTAATTGGAAAAAAGTATGGAGTTAACGGAAGTGGGGGTGGGGGTGGAGTTAAAATCGAAAAAAATCTTAACTCATTTAATACAATTAAAAATATAGTGGAATAAAACAGTGTTTTAACTTAATTTACAAAATAATTTCTCAGTAATCATTTACTCGTACTAAATATAATTTTTATTTTATTATTATCTGTAAAAACAATAATAATAATGAAAGCGAAACAATAATTTAACCCAATATCTCAGAAAATATACTATACTTTAAACAATGGGGACAATTTTAAAAAGACTATAATATACTTTCTTCTCTAATGCAGAAAAAAGAAGAAAATATTCCAGGGAAACGGGAGGATAAGAAGAAAAAGGAAAATGCGATAGGGAATAAAATCTGTGTGATAAAAATAAAATGAAAGCCATTAAAGCTTATGGTAAAATTTAGATTTAATTTAATTAATATATCTTTTAAACTACTAGGCGTGTTGTTATTTACTAAGCATGTTAATTGAGCAAACTTGAAAATAACAAATGGCTGACGTATCGGCTCCTTGGAAGGGCCGATCCGCGCTATGGATGGACGCGCGTGCGTCCGTGCCTCGAAACACAATTCTCAGATTATATTCTCGAGGCGCCTGGGGAGCTTAACAAAAATTCTTATTATTTCTCGTTTTGTTTTACAATTGTAATTTCACCACTATGTTATACACTATCGGGGCGGATTTAATACAGCAGATTGAGGAAAAATAGGAATTTTGTGATTCCATACAAAGTTAATGTTATTTTATCCAATACAAAATGTCAAACCACAAAGTGATTGCTTTCTACGAAAATATAACAGTAGCTAATAAAACAAAAATGTATAAAAACATTTCAATCAAATATATAGTTATGTGCCTCAATATATAATTTATAAACAGTGTATCCCAATTACTTAGGTATGCTTCCTTTAAAATCAATTTAATATCCATCAACACTGTATTTTCCCATCCCTTAATGTTCCGTTTATCTGTATATGTGTTCTTTCTCTGTCTTTCGCATATAATTTTATATTCTATCATCTTTTTTTTGTATTTATGATCAGTTTTAAATACGTCCTGATGGAGCTTGAGATAAGCGAAACCGATTAACGTATAATAAATTTCATAGTTTCATATAAAGTTATTATTATTTTATTTAATATAATAGGAAATTGTGATTTTCGCTTTGCAATATAACTGTGTTACCATCTTTCTTTTAATCTACTTGTGGTAACAATATACCCCCTCCTTCAGGGAGAATGAGTTCCCTTTACCTTGTGCCACTATTAGTCCACTATTTTTTTTAAAAATAGAGATGCGTACACGGAATCTGTGTCACATCAATTCGAATACACTAGGCGAGTATCTCAGTAAACCACTAGACCACAAGCACGTCAGTATGCCCATGGCATGTCCCACAGTATGCCTATTTGTATTGTGAAAGATAGATACCGCATATCTAATGAGTCATAATTCTTGTGTTCTTGGTGTCTCAGATCTATACAAAAATATTGGGAAGATTAGCGTTCCGGCGATCTTCACCTTAGTGGAGTTGGTGATATTTCTGTATTGTCATATGTTCTTCTGCTTGTGCATCGCTAATCGCCTCAACTGTTTGAAATTAAATGTAAGATATTGCAGCCTAACGTATTGTACCCGAAGTCAATACATTCGGTAGGCCATATATTAAAACTCTGATAGGTGCAAATTACAACATCTATTCAGATAATAATACTGAGCGATCATTAAAACGATTATCTTAACTAATTTATGACAGAGCAATAAGGGAGCGCTCACAGAGACGCGACGCCTTATAAGGCCTCCGCCACACACGCATAATCTGACACACGTCTGTCACATATCACGCCGCGCTCTCGCGGATACACACACATATTTACAGGTTTCAACTGACGGATTTTATATCCCTCCGCGCTTAAACACAGTAACCTTCTCTCATACGCCACACCCCAAAAGTCCCCCAGATGCTGGTGACTGCGACGATGGTGACACCAGGGGCAGGAGTCTCTCCTTTCTCATAGTTTGTACCAGAGGCTGCAGCTGAAACAGACAGAACTTTCTGTTAGCCACCAGCGACTCTGGGCTGGTTCAGTCCAACTGAGGGCTACCGACCTCAGTAAAGTACGGAAACCAATATATCACTTTCGTCAGACCATGACACACGTTTAGTCATGATCTAATTTATGTGTCGCTTCCAAATTTGGTGTGTTGTATCCCTGATTTTAACCAAATACACAGTGGATCCCTATTCTTTAAATATCTCCCCTGATACCCAGGAAACTCTATTAGTAGCTCAGAAATCTTTCCCTAACCATTGTGACGTACGCGACACACGTCAACGCATCCACCGGCTTCACTAAATGTAGAACATGAGATTCGTGAGTGTTACGTACAAAATTAGCTATTAAATCTCCAACCTGCCTTCAACAGTCATTCTTAAGAGAAAATAAATAAATATAAGAAAGAAATTAACAACATTGCCATGAGAAAAATTATTACATAATTAAAATAAATGAGAATATAACGTTAACGTTATCAATAGATTTACAAAGAATCGCTTCGTTAAAACTACATTTTATAGTACAAATTAGCTCCATTTGAAGCGTGAATGGAATCATTCTACAACTTCGACCTCAGCGAAATGAGTCAACTTTGACTCACATTTAAAAATACCACCGGTAGCAACAATAATTTAATAAAAGTTCATTTTTTAGTAGGTCGCCAGGTCGAATTCCATTTGACAAGTTTTCTACACGACGAATCCAAAATTTGAGCTACTTGTGTCAATTGACATTGTCCATAGTAAAACGTTAAAGTAATTAATGGAAATAATGTCGAGCGATCATCTTCCATCCTATCCTGGTCCATAGGCACTCCTCCAGGACTTTCTTACTAGCCATCACCTGGCTAGTTGAAGTGGTGACACTCGTACAGAATGGAGCCTTCCCTTGCGTGAAGGTCCATTGTGAGAAAGAGATTTCCATCCTATAAGAACAACGAAAAAAACGTACATATAACATGACACAACATAACACAGATGCCTAATATTTGATATAATTATCCTCACCCTTTCTTTTAAATGTGGATTCATATGTTTATACATTTATTTACACGAGACGCAGACCATGCTTCTCCTGTCCGTCAACGGAAATGCTTAGAGAAAAATCATTTCGTGCGGCAGGTGTTACCATTCCTGTGATATGTTAAGCATAGAGGTCACTATAGGCGGGTAAGTACTATAACGCAATGTTATAACATTTCTGGACAACTATAAATACTTTTCTCTCTCTCCCTCTCTCATAGTACGAAAGTTGCTTCCATTGTATTTTTTTACAATTTCGAACTCCTTAGGGACTCAAAATTTTAACTTACTTGCCTTTACTAATTTTACAATCACTAATTACATTTCGCAATTAAATAATTAAATTCAAAATTATTTTTATGTTCCACCTTACTTACATCGATTTACATTTAAATCATCGGCACCAAAAAACGTCTTCACGACTTAAACACATGTTACATACCACCCCAGCATATAGTATGCTTTTCTTGTTTAAAAAAATGTTTATAAATTTAACGTTAAATAAATAGTAATATCTCCCTGGCACGGAACCGTATTCCGGTCTCCCACGTGACAGGCGATGATGCTAACCACTATAATACCGAGGTATATAAACAAGACTAGAAAATAGCACTTTACGAACACCTTACGCTCTTTTTTTATTAGTGGCTTGTTACAAAATTCATCGTGGGTAACAATTTTTTAAATTAATTTTAATATAAATAATTGAGAATTTATAAATATATACTTATATGATATTAAAAATTTATAAGTACGTCAAAAATATAACATTTTTTTAAAACAATGAAAAAAATTAAAACGTGCGTCAAATGCAGTTTTGAGAATAAATTTTATAGAATTTTGCTGAAAAAATATATTCTGTGTTAAAATTTCTCCCTTGGATAATTAGTTAACATTTTCTATAGCGCCCTAATTACAAGAAGCAATTAGATGGAGTTATAATTACCTTAATTAGCATCAAAGCTTTTGTGCGAACTTCGGGTCCTGGAAATAAGTCAATTTTTTTTTTGTGAAAATATCCTTCAACTTTCTTCATTAAATTATTTGTTTAACTCTGATAATACCGCAAACATTGTAAAAGTAAGAAAGAGTTTGTTATTGGTTTAATATAAAACGGTTTGTAATAAAAATACGATTTTTTTTCTCTTTATAATAAACAAATATTTTATCACAATGATGGCTGCGGAATTCAGATTTAACAATAATTAAAAATTTGAGTTTTTCTATGTATGTATAACAAATGTCATTAAATATAATACACATTTATATTGGGGGGAGGAAGATTGACCTGTATTTTATGCAGGGACCTAAAGAATAACTATGCAAAATTTGAAAATGACTTTGAATTTTAAAATTTCAAGATTAAATTGTAATTGCTCGTAAACCATCCTGGCGAGGTAAGTGGGAGGGTTATTGTTCGACGCGCGTAATTTACGGATTTGCCAGTCGCAATGAGTCACTGGTCGGGAGCACACCGCGCGTTCGCGGTTGAGCAATATTTAAAGTGCGATGATTCATTAGTTCGTGCGCGTCGCGCTTTTTGTACTCACTTTAATATCCGGTGTTGGGTTCAAAAGTTCAGACAAGAAGGGACAATGGTTAACCAAAGTCCTCCGGGACCATCAACGCTTTGCTCTCGCGTGTTCGTAAATGTAAGAGTCCGATTGCAAGAGTGTCTTGAGAGAAATGGATAGCATTTAGATGATATCGTTTATAAAACATAAAATCCGCATCGTTAATTAAAATATGAGAATAACATTATAGTTTTTTATTTTATTTAATATTAAACTTGAAAATTTTTCGTTGGACACCTTTATATAATATTTGAAGGGTTGCTCCTGGAGAGTAACTACAGTTTCAAACCAAATTTTGCATACTTATTCTTTGGGACCCTGCGCAAAACATAGGCATCGTCCCTCCTTCCCCTGGTCATCTCTCTCCCCGATATAAATGTCACCCTTTACAAATTTAATTTAATGCCATCTATTCAAAATTCTTTATATAAGTATAACTAACCCCCTTCCTACGATATGAATGTCACAAATTCCAACCAAATTTAGCGTAGTTTCTCTTCCCTTCTTCCACAAACACAAATTAAATGTATCAATTACAAAGATGAAATCAATTTATGTATCATAAAAATATTTTTTGCTACCGGAATTCGAATTCTAATACATTTAATGCAATATATAAGTTTGAAAATTTGTCGTCAACTTACTATGTTGGTGTAGTGTAATCGGTTAATGCATTTAATTGCGTAAAAGATTCAGGTTCGATTCCCGGTAGCAACAAAAATATATTTTCGATAAATTAATTTTATCTGTACATATTTCTAATTGAGACATTTAATTAGTATTAAAATATTACAGACCTATGTTCTGAAAAATTGCATCATCACAATGAGAATTTGTTCTCCTTAAATATAAAAAAATGTGTAAATTATGTTGAACTACATACAAATTTTGTTTTCATTTGCGACGATCATTACCATCATCATTATTATTGACACGAATAATGATTCATTATCATCATTATTTATTCTACAAGTTGTATGGTTCTTGAACCGTTTGTTGAAATATTCTGGGCGGCGATTTTAATTCAACGCCGACATCGCCGTTCTCAGCTGACTGGCGATGCAGGCAACATCTACACCCGGGAATCAGTAAAGATAATCCGCTCCACTAACTCTTCGTACTCCTTTCTCCTTTACTTTCTTTATAATAAACGACTACACAAAAACTCGCGTTTTCATCATCAACCTCCTAAAATATTATAGAATCTGTGATGTCTTTAACTTCGCATTATTGATTATTGACGATTATTGTCCGTATACTTGTAAAAGTAATCGGATCTACGAGTGCGGTTGCCGAAGGAAAATAAAAAGAGAGCGCCTTATTTTTTTTCCGAATCCTTAAAGTCTACGATACTCTATATGCGGCTGGACCGCCTAATCTACCACTACAAGTGCATCAGCGCTGATCGCTTTGACACTTTTACTAACTACCTTATTGTTATAAACATCATATGTGTTTTATATTAATACATTAATTGGAAGGGTAAAAAAAAAACCGATAAAAACCCTCTAGACAATTTACTGAATGTTAGAGAGCGCCTTCAACGCGCGTCTTCCCTTTTATAGCCTTAGGCACCTCCCCATCACTCCTAATCGCGCACCCAGCGATCGGCACCCTTAACATTAATTACAAATCATATTTATAAGTACACCACAAAATACAAAGATGATTCTTCATCTACCACATCGGTAAGAGATAATTAGACTTACATAATACACTATAAATACATATAAAACCTTGTAAACCACCTACCTATATATCTTTCGTATCTCCGTATTTCTTTTAACATCTCATTTGTACTTTGCAGTAACGTTTCTGCAAGGTAATATTACATACAATATGGTGGAGAGTTGCAAGAACTCTAATAGACAAAATATGTTCGCTGTACGTTGAAGTATTTCCACAGGGATCACATGAACATCTTGTGAAGAATTAATTCTTTAAACTTTTATACTATCGTACTATTAATAAACAGCATATTATTTGTAACAATAATAATTCTTATGTATTGTAATAATACCGGTTGCAAGTCGAAATTACCGCAAGGTGGGGAAGGAAAATCGGGAAGTGGTCGGTGAGGGAAAGGGAATTTTCGAAAGACCAGCGATCTTGGGAAACAGGAATTTGAAAGGAATGCTCGCCCTATCTTGAGTATGACGTCTTCGCAGTCTTCTGGTGGCCGCTAAACAAACATACTGCGTGCACGGGAATGCTGACGATCTCCGCTCCCGACTGAAGACAGTGGTGTCACTCGCATCGATAGCGCCAGGTCCCAATTCAAACTGAGAACTAATAGTAGGATAGGTAACGGGTAGGAATTTGGACGCGGAAATGTGACGATTACGTTATTTCGCGCCCGATATTATCGCGCGCTAAAAGTATACAGAACATGTATTGTTCCGGATTCGTAAACTACATTTTTGGCTGGACTTGCAAATCGGCCGCTACCTGTATTATTGATACCTTTCCTCATGCTTGTCTTGTCAGTGTGAATAGTAACCTTGACGTCAGCAGACATCAACGAAACCGATATTTGTTCGATATCGACATCGCGAGAGCATTAGCGGTGTGGATTTATTCAGCTCCGGTGCATCAGTACTGTATTGTTTGTGTACATGTGATCTTGTGTTTTGGTGATCACGTAGAGTTTGTTATTTGTATGCCGCGGTGAAGCTGTGACATCGCCGTCTTCAATTGGAAGCGGAGTTCTGCCCACCGCGTGCCGTTTGTGTGATCTCGGCTACGACTGCGGAAGTGACGAGGTAAGGCGAGCAGTCCTTCCGAATCCTGGTTCCTCGAGATCACTGGTCCTTCGACTGGAATCCTTACCCATCATCGACCCTTATCCGTTATATCCAGGTTCCCTTCATTCCTATCTTTCTTCCCTCACCCACTGTGGCGATTCCGATTTACGACCGGAATCACGACCCGGAGATTGCGCAATTCGTTCGGTAGATCCTATCGGCGCAATATTTACATTTTCTTTTCACGTTTTATATATAGAATATATTTTCTAATGAATCTTAAGCCAAAATGAAGAATAAAAACTTGCTTATTAGTCTAGTGGTTAAGACACTCGGGGTTCGAATCTTACTCCAGGAGACCAGCCGGTTAGTACAATTTTCACAACACAACACATTTATCATACTAATAAATTAAAATAATAAGAATATTAATGTTAACCCTACTCTGTTTATGCATTTTAATTTTATTTTTAAATAATTATAAATATGATCTTAAGGCATTAACAAAACAAGTTGTCGCAGTGCAATATCTCGTATTTTATTTGAAATTATTTAAAATATTTTATTATTTGGCATTATTTGAAAAAGAGCAATATTGTGTGTTAGGATAAAAGTTATTTGTAACCATTTATTTTTTCTTTGTCCATGGTAACGTTGGTCAACAATATTTCCAATAAATAAATACACTGTACATAATTTGGAATGCATGGCATTAAATTAAATTTAAATAGATGACATTTATATCGGGAGGAGAGATAGCCAGGGGATGGAGGGAATAGATGCCTACGTTTTGCACAGGGTCCCAAAAAATTAGAATGCAAAATTTGGTTTAAAACTGTCAAAGGACCTACGTAAAATATAAGCACCGTTCTCTTTCACCCTGGCCACCCCAACCCTTCAAATATTAGATTTAAATGTGTATTATATTGAATACCGGCAGTTTCAAAATGTGCATAGTTATTTTTTAGGTTCCTGCACAAAATATGGGCACCCTACCCATCTCCTTCCTCTCAATCCACATCTTTGTAATGTAAACGTGTATTATATTTAATGTCATCTGTTATAAATTTTGCGCAGTTGCACTCTAGAGCCCCCTTAAAGTTGAATAAATCAAATCTTTCCTCCAAGTCCAATTTTGAAGTATTACTAAATCTGAATTCCGCAGCCATCTTTGTGATAAAATATTTGTGTATTTGTGTAATAATTAGAGAGAAAAAAAAACTGTAGAAAAATGGTCAATTTCGCAAATATTTATTTTGAAGTACGTAGACTTGTGTGATCAGTAGGGTTGTGTGATCAGTAGTAACTTCTGGTAAGAATATAACTATAGCAATAGTAACTTTTTACTAACGCCCGTAGTTAAAATCATTTGCGGGTTGTTGATACATCAAATTTACTACGGTCAAACCAAAAATGGTGAGTTTGCTACGGGATGTACTTTCGAAAAGTAAATATTTTTTTACTAATGATCAAACAACCCATTTTCGAAAATATTTTTACTATAGTAAAAAGTTACTACTGATCACACAACAAGCCCTTAAAAAACATGATTTTGTAAAAATCTCACACAATAAGATAATTCCGTAACGGCACAGAATTTGTGCATACTCCCTGAACATTGTCGTGGAGTAATTTAGTAGGATGTCTACCCATAAAATATTGTGAACTGGGTCTGTTGTACTCTTTATGTATGTAGGATACAATTTTTCGATTACACTGTACCTTTCTCAGCATCCCGGTGAGATGGTGAGTCGAGTAAATCTCGCAGCGGTGTAATTTGTTTTTCCCGAGTATTTTAGTTTTATTTAGTTGGCTCGGTATGTGCGCGAGGACAGCGGAGGAGAGCAGTGTTCAGATCGCGGCGACCTTTCCTTCGGCGAGACATTTGTCCCAATTAGTTGCCCGGCCTTGGGCGAGACAAGATGAAAATCTTACAGAAAACGGCTTTGTCATGACGTCACTTGCGCCTCTTTCGGTAAAATATGCGATGAAAAACAAAACAAAGCCTTTTTGTGATGTGTACGCAGGTTCCAATTCAGGAAAAGTATTCGGGGAAGCCGATACAATTTTTTTTTTTAATGTATTCTACCGTAATACTACCTTATTTAATAAAATGAACGCTAACAGACATCCAATCTTACATACATTATTAAGGGAGAGCCTTCATTTTTACAGTTTGAAAATCGTGAAATTATACACGAATTAGATATACTTTCAAAACGAGGTTGATAGTTAAATTCTTATAAGTTACAGAGAATTAATTAATGACGTTATTTGTTAATTAAATCATGCAAGAGAGGAAGAGATGACAATAAATTTTTTGATTTTCTCTCATTCGATGCAAGTGTCAAACGTAACTCGTGTCTAGAGACTTATCCAAGTTTTTCTTAGTAAGAAATAAAAATGTGTGTTACCATTTTAATTAATCAATGGAAAATTATATATACGAATATGTTTTGAAATTAGACAAAATACCTACATATAATTTAGATGATCGATTTAATTAATATTCTAAATTTAAAATTATTATGACAGCTTCCATTTATTATTTTGTTTTGATATTATCGATTTAAAGTGCTCTGTCTGTTTGATAATTATATACTAGTTATGAAACAGATAGCTTGTGTTTAAAATTCAACAGTGTTATGCAAATAAAAATTCCATTTATATACATACATAAAAATAACGTACATAAAATGTTTATTCTGTTAAAGAAAACGCTGTTTTCTCTTAAAATCAGTAAAAAAACATATAATTTCTGAAATTTGCTACTAATGTTGTGTTCAATATTAATTCATACCGTGGGTAAAATATGCGTGAAAACATTTTCGGTATTTTTAAACGAAAATAATGACAGCATGGATTCCACGACCGTCATGACCGTATCGGGTGGCGTATTGAAGTTCGATGGACAATAAAAATTATCGTATTTTATAAGACTGAAAATATATTATTTAAAAACGTTTTCACTAAAACAAAGTATTTTAAAAACGTCGAAAATTTGTAATATGTCCTGCAAATTGAATAGTTGATAACACTATTAATTCTTAATATTTCGTTAATTTGTCTCAATTGAGATTTGTCTCCGTAATCTTAGCTTCAAGATATTTCGTTTATGCAATAATTTACCATAATAATACCATTTTGTGGTACGCCGAAAATGCATCTATATATAATGCTTGTTTTGTCTTAATTATGGCAAATAACATTCAGTTTATTAGTTTTAAATGAGTATAAAGATCCTATCTAAGTAATAATTTTAAAATAGTTAAATCTAGTGTATAACTTCTGATAAAAATGAATAATAAAAACCCACATTTTCGTAAAAAAAACGTGAAAATTTTAATTATTGCTGAACGTAGAGTCTTAATAAATGAGAGTGTAAATATATTTCTAGGCTTTTGGCAAGTGAATAAAGGCTGCGAATAGGTTTATGGTGACATTCGCTTAATAGCGGCAGTCGGAACATAATGGACGGCCGTATCTCCATTTAATTTAGATATAAGTAGCATGTCGTGTGTTGCGTGTTAGACTCAGAGCGAACAGAAGGTTTAAAGTGTTAGGATACCTTCTACTACCCTCAAGCCCGTTTCAAATGTTTGGACTGTGTATAGATATGTAAATATAACAGGCGGAAGGTATTATGGACTGAAAATACTTACAATCGGCACTGCGAAGCAAATTAAGGAGGCAACTCGAAAGCTGTTGTTACGGCGGACGTCAGTACGCGAAGTGAAGAGAGTGATTTGGCCCGTGGCTGGTAGTAATGTACCGACTTTCTAGTTGCGTTCAGCTTCGTTTTTATTGTGAACGGCTGACAAGAATGGAGACAATGGCCCTGTGCAAACCTTTATTGTTAAAACTCTGTAAAGCTAACCAACTGTGATCGAAAACTGTTTCTCCGTTCAGATAATGTTTTACATTTCCGACTTCAAATGGTCAGAAATATATTTCCATTAGAACTGCGAGTTTTTCAACACCGCTTATAATAATAATCTTTAGACAATATCACTCGGATACGTCTCGTTACAAATATTTGGTTTGCAAGTTAACACACTTTGTTATTAGTTTCCGATGATATCTACTGGTTTTCTTATCATCTTGAAACAAAAACTTCTGAAGATTCTTCGAGCAAAGTAATAAACCAAGTTTCTTTTGTATTTTGCAAATCAACATAGTTTCGAAACAAAGGTGAGCAACAGGTGGGAGGGGTATAATGTTAAAAAAGGAGAATATATACTCCACCCTGGGATTACTCAAATTGCCACGCCACTAAATAATTGCGACCGGGCAAAGGCTAGGATCAGCAGTGAATGAGAACCGCCCAGAACCATTTTATGAGCAAAAGCCACCATATCTGTCCTTTTCATTTGCCACCAGATTGGCATTTTTTTAACACTAGAAAAGCGACCGTGCTACGTTTCAGAGCTGCATAGCAATACGGAGACGTGACACGGACACCAAATCAACACCATTTACAATTTTACACATATATAAAAAAGTAAAACATGTTGCAGTGCACAGAAAAAGGACAGTAAATGTGAGAAAATATAAATAAACTTGCATTACCCCCTTAAAAGGACAAGAAAAGAGTTATTTTCGGCTAGGAAACCAGGACCGGCAGATATCTGATCAAAAGAAATATAAGTAATCAAAGATAATTACGAGATGGGTGAATAACCTCACCCTCACCCAGCGGGACACCCACACACCCGTAAACTTCATTCCTCACAAGGTCGTGGTAAAATGATCAGCGGAGCTTGCGACGGGGGTGCGCATTTCGGTCGGAAACCTATCCAGAGATAAGGGAAGAACAATAACATCGGACCAGCCATGACACCAGAGAAACAGCATTGTCAATCAAAGGTTAGTGATAATGTGGTAGTGGTTAGTGGTGATGGAATTGACCACTACACCTTACAAATAGTCTCGGGCTCTGACGAATTTTGGGTCAAACTCTTTGTTCTGGGGTTCGCTGTGCACCCATGGTGCATTCTATGACCGTGTGCAACAGATCCTGGAACATATTCTCTGGGAATGTGAAATAATGAAGGACGCAAGATGTTTCCGTGAATGCCTTCGACAGCTGTTGTTCCCGGGTTTCCTATTAATAATATGGTCATATATGCAATGTGAACACTACCATTAAACTCTGATTGATAGTACTGGTTCTCTCGCGTCGTTGCTGGTCTTATGTTATTGTTCTTCTTATAGAGGGGTAGATTTCCGATCGACCAAAATGTGCACTTCCTCGAGTACCTTATCGAACGATGTACTGAATGCAATCGCGCTCCGCTGGTCGTTTAACCGCGCTCCTTAATCTCCGAAAGCGGCAATATTCACACACATAAAAATGACCAATTTCAACAACAACAAATCCCTGGGATGCAAATCGAAGAAGCAAAGGTACGTGAACATCGTGGCATTTATGAAAAGGTGATATGTCAAAAAATATACAAAACATTTCAGTCAGATACGAAAAATTACAATTTCATTTACAATTGCGATGCACAAATTATTCATGTATTGTTACACAACTATTCATTACTTGTATAGATGGATGTGCTTTTGCAATCGTAAATTTTTTTAGTGGTTTTTAAGTACGAAATCACTTTAAAATTGAAAAAAGTGAGCGAGCCCGCGTGGAACGTGGGGGGAAAACGCCTGTAATCTGTCTGCGGGTGGTTTTTAAACCATATCCTGTAAGGCTTGATGTGGTAGATTTAACGAACCGGAAAGGTAGGAATTTAACATTAAGTTTTGATCAAAATATATTCACTTATAAAACATAATACAATGTATTCACTGTTGATCTTGATAGGTGTGTCGTCTCAGTGTGCGGGATTTGGTATCGTAATAATTATCTGACAATATGACAATAGTGTGGTTCGGAGACGAGAAAGCTCCTTTATCTCTTTCACTCGCGCTTCACCTTGCCATTATATACATGTGGCGGCTCGCGCGCATCGTTCAGATGTTCCTCGTTCTGTCATTTCTCGGTATTGCGCCATCCCACGCGAACAAAGCGGGAGCGTTCGAGGAAGGCCGGACTGCACCGCCCGGCGGGCATGACACACATGCACCACAGATGTGCACCAACACACGCACCAGAGAAGGCGATCTCCGAAACAATCTGCGACTAGTACCCGAACGTGTTTAATTCATACAATGAGGAAAATTATATATCAAGGGGAGTGGAGGAGGGGAGACAATATTTTTCTCAGGATGGTGCTTACGTTTTGTACAGCGTCTCAAAAAGAACGGGTAAAAATAAAGGCGACTTTGTATAGGTCATCGTAGCTTAATCATTTAAAACTCTACTGGCAATATAAAGTTTAACAATATATAAACCAACCACTAACCAAATACAGACTTCTCTAAATTGATTGAAAGGTATTTGAAATGTGGTTTTGGGGGAAGGATGAAAATTATAAGCCGAGCCGAGAGTATTACAAATGAGAAGGTACTGAGAAGAGTGCAAGAAAACTGGTCCATAATAGACCACCACCGAAAATCATGATGGCCAATGAATTGGACATATTCTTGCATACCTCAGAAATGTAATTTTTGGAATGATTAAAAAAGATGGAAGACGGACACCTGCAGACAACTTCTAGATGGTGTCCAGGATAGAGACACATGGCGACCATCAGCAAGCACCAACAATTATATAGTTTTTTAATACCTAAGAAGATGAATGTACAGAACAATGACTGTATTTCTTTATTATGTTTTCGTATAATTTTTCAGATGCTGGTTGTTTCAATATGTACTCCGTCAATAAAAGCTCAAGTTGTTTCACGTTAGATTTATTCAAGAGAACTGCTCCTAAAATATTTACCGTGTCCGTATATAGGTAGATCTACGACCCACGGTATAATGTGCAAAGTCTTCTATTTCTGGTGCCATTCATTCATTCGTTATATATTATCTACCTACGATCAGCTTAATATTCTTTCCTACATAATTCATTTGCAAAACGCTTTTAATCATTTTTATTCAATCTAAAATAAATCGCGAACCGTTCCGGTTTGCTCCGGTTCATTCCTGAATTTCAGTGTATTATTATTTTTGTCGAATTGGCCAAGTTCTGTGAAAGCCGGAAATCGACCCGTGTTAAATAACCGAGTCGCTTAAAATTTATTGAGGTCTTTCGGTGTTTCTTCGCGAGTAATTTTGTTTTTCGCGTTTTTCTTATTTTTATTACAATATCAGTAATGTAATACAATTCCGTTTCAAATATCAAAACTATTAAGTCTTTTTAATATTTTAGCCTAAATCGGATTATAAATACGCGAAAAATGGTTAAAAAGTATGTGTAAAGCCAGACTCGGAACTCAATGAAGAAATAATTACAAGTCGGAAAATTTTTTAAACTTTCATGCAAACCTTAAACTATTAAAATTCCGACGAATTCTTACAATTCTATATATCTGTAATGGTCGGCAGGTAGACTGTCTGATAGGCATTAAATTAAAAAAAAATTAAAACGTATTTTTTATTGTGAAGTTGCATTTTCAGAACACAGTTACATGAATATCACAATAATCCGTTCTATCCTCTTCATCGGCTAGTCAGTGGAGAACGCAAGAACGGCGGATTCTTCGCATCAGAAACGCATACTAACCTTGATTTGCCACATTCGGCCTTCATCCTAAACTGAGAAAATTTATTATTAGTACCTAATGAACGAAATAAGGGAACCTGTATATAAGGGATAAGGGTCGATGATGGGATTGGGGTTCCAGACGAAGGACCAGTGATCTCGGGGAACCGAGATTCGGACGGACTGCTCGTCTTACCTTGTGTATGACCCGTCCGTCACGTGAGATCACTCAAACGGCACGCGGATGGGCAGATCTCCGCTTCCAATTGAAGACGGCGATATCACAACTTCACCCACGGCACACATAAAACAAACAATGCGTGATCAAACACGATGTAAAAAATTACAGTGCTGGTACACTGGAGCTGACAAATCCACACCGCGAATGCTATCGCGATCGAACAAGTATCGGTCAGGTTGACGTCTGCTGACGTCAAGGTCACATTTCACACTAACTAGACGAGCATTAAGGAAAGGTTATGGGTGTAAATTTGGACGTGGAGAGGTGTCAATAACATGGATCGCGGCCGATTCGCAAGACGCGTCAAAGATGTGTTTTACAAATCCGGAACAGTACCTGTGAGAGATAAATGAAAAGATGTTTTACTTTATCAAATGAAATCTAATCCAAAAAACAGAGGTTATTAAATTACAATCAAAATTAAATTATCTTAATTTCGTCGGGTTGAGCGTGAGTTCGACGTTCTTCACGGCAGGCTGGTGACAAAATTAAAAATGTTACAAAAGATGGCATAACCTCCAAATCGATGTTCGTCTGTGTACATTCCATCTCTAGTTAGTTCTCTCGGCATCCTGAGCCGACGAAAAAGGATTGCTAGAAAGAATTGTAGAAAAATAATGTAATAAGAATTAATGTAGATCGAAGGGAAACAATTTTGTTCTTCTGAAAAGATCGTTCACTATGAGTTAGGTCAAAATAAATTACAGTAAATTGGTGCACTAGTGATTAAATTATAATCAAAGTATTTACCCTTCTATTACATCTTGGATTCTTAATAAATAGCTTCACTGGCCGCAGCAGCAAACCGCGTATCTGACAGCTCCGAGCGAAAAAATAAAATAATTTCAACCATAGACTCCGACCGATTCTATAACCTTCAGGTCCGCTCGCATTACCAACATGAGGGCGTTGGTCGTGATTACTTTAGTGATTGGCATTAAAAATAATGGTGGGGCGATTCTGAACGTGACATTAGTTTCACGTCAACGTCACAATATATATTATATATAAGTTCGAAAATTTGTTATCAATTTACTAGGCTGACACGGTGTAATTGGTCTGCGCAATTCCCCGGAAAGGAAGAGTTCCTGATTAAAATCCCAGTGATGATAATGATGATAGCCTGGAGAAGCTAGTGATGACTAGAAGGACGTGGCTCACCACAACAAGCTTCTTGCTAGATGTGTAAAAAGTTAAGATTTGCTTTAGACAAATGATTGGAGAGTCCTTCAATTATGTATAGTTATCTCGGGTTCCTATTTCTATCCAAACGTGTTCAACTTGTGTATGTCTTCTCTTCTCAACTACGGCTGTTGCGTCCACACCCTTATTGAATATCGACGCAATAGCTTCACACACAAAGATTATTTAGTAACTTTATGAAATCGATATTTTTATCGTGATAAAAGTGAGGAAACGTCTTCAGCTCATTTATTTCGAATTATTATTGGAATGGCAAAGTAGATAAAATAATAATTTCCCCAGTTTCCGTTTCAAAAAATTTCTCTTTCGTTATCGACGAAGTAAACAGCCCAGAAATTTTATAAATTGATTGAAATAATTTCATCGCCAATCAAAATTTTGTTTCGAGGATGGACCAAAAAATTCGCAGCTCAAAAAATAAACACCAACCGAAATTAAAATATTATTGTTACATCATATTTTTATTTATTAACCATTTATTGTGTTTAAATACATCTACCGGTTTTGAAAAATACCATTATCTTCTTCAGTATGTCAATACTAACTAAAAACATATATTATTGTTTCTTTACCAAAATCTATTTAAAAAATAAATTTAGTACCTAACTTAAATTGTTACTTAATACAAATTTACTCGAATATTTTTTTGGAAATTTTTTTAGAATGGGACTCGTAGTTAAATTTAGTTGGTTGTTTATAATTTTTGTAATTATAATATCTAGTTGTTACCGGAAGCATGTGTATATGAAAATGCTAACTGTTGACGCTAGTTGAATACTCAATCTATATACCGTCTTTCCAATAAACTTTAATATACCTTTCCCACCCTGGCCAACTAATTATTTAGGAATTTCGCTGACGTGTGAACAGGTTGCATTGCGCACAAACAGGCTTTTTTTGTGGAACGAAATTTTCGCCGTGCGTAAAAATCCGAACCACGAAGAAGCAGTGTTCTACATTATCCAAAAGTGCAGTGATATCTCCGTTCTTTACTACAAAAGTGCGAGTCAAGTGGAGGTGAAAATTGTCGTCCAAGGTTGACTAGATTCATCTGCCATTATTTCCTTTCTGAATCCAATTCGGGTTGCGTCAACTAAACCATAATTTTAATCGATACAGTTCACGGGATCTTATCCCACCACTAACTACACAACAACAAGATGTGTTCCCATAATTTCCTTCGATAGCTGGTTCCCAGGTTTTCGATTAGCAATAAGATCACATATTATACATGAACACTGCACTAACCTTTTTATTTTACGTGCTGATTTTCTTCTCCGATGTTATTGTTCTTTTGGCTGGGTAGATTTCGACCGACCGAAGTGCGCACTCCTGACAATCGGTTTACTTGGACCTCTGGACTGGTCGAAGCACGGTATATAATTACTCCGCCTCCACAAACGCCGGATCACATTGACGGATTCAAGAGAGGATATGATTGAAGGTTTGGTGGGAGTGGATCGGATGTCCATCCGGAACTCCGATCTCTTCAGCTGCAAAAGTAATCTGGATCAGGATCTTTGTGAAACTTTGGGTTTCTAGGTGTAAATTACTTAGGGGTAACTAGTAATATTAATATCCAGTGCTTTGTTGTCTGTTTCTTTTGTATTGGGGTCGAATGGCCAGCGGTGGTGCTCTGATGACAAGTCAGGTCATAATTATTTTGTTTTATCTTTTTCCCTTTTTCTTGACTATGTTGTCTCCCTGTTATGATTCTAAAAATTTTATTCGCATTTTTATTTAATTTTATTTAACTGTTCTTTGTATTTTAGATTTTTTTATGTACTATGTTTTATGTGAAGATATCCTTAAGGATTTAAATGTATCTTTTACTTTTCTGATTAAATAAAAACGTCGGGGACAATGAGAGTGTTTGTGATGGCGGCTGTGCGGATCCATTTTGTCACTTAAGTGACAGACGGAATTGAACAGCTGCCTATTAGCATTAAAAAAATGCCAACCAGGAGACGAATGAGAAGGACCATATAGGAGCTTTTTCTTATAGACGGTCCTGGGTAAGCGGTGGGTCCACCCTCATTGCTCCCCCTGTCGTTTAAAATTGTCTTACATTCTCCATAAAAAGGCGGCAATATTCCACACGAATCAACATATATAATTACTTAATATTTTTTGATGGAAAGGCAAAATCACGTTTATAAAATTCACAGTGGTAATATTTCAAATATATATAAAATAATGTGAATTGTCAAACTGTGTTAAATGTACAAATATTATATTATCAATAATCAGCTGAGAAACGCCAGCATAAATATTTTAAATATATAAAATATTTTATTAGTTCTCTAGAGCAGATAACAGTGGTATCTGCGAAAGTAATATTAAAATTGATAATTAATATTTTTAAAAACTATGATGAATATGATGTTATTGTATTACGGAACAATTTACCGGGCGATTGAAAAAATACCAAAATGTCAAAAATACCAAGAGCATTTTCACATTATTTACAATAACCATGTTTTAAATACTAATTTAATGTATTAATTATAAATATATACATAAAAAATCAATTTTGTCGAAAAATATTGTTTTTGCGCTACCGGGATTCGAACCTGGATCTCTATTTCCAATCCGGGAAAGTACACTACCAATTGTGTTATAACGCCAGTATTTTTCATGACAAATTTTCGAACCTATATGTTACACTTTTTTAAATTAATACATCTGTCGTTCCATTATTTTTGAAAGCCATCTATATTATTTTTACGGAATCACAAATACCTTTGAGTAAACCGACTGCAGACGCCAGAATTATCAATTCATTTTTATTAAATTTTGGACACATTGATACAACTTATAATTATTAAGGAGAACACATTCTTATTGTGAAGTTGTAATTATTCAGAACATAGCTCTGTGATGTTTTAAAGACTAATTTAATGTATTCATTATAAATATATACATATAAAATCAATTTTGTCGAAAAATATTGTTAATTTTTATTAATAAATAATGTTAATATTTATAATCATTACATTAAATTAGTATTTAAAACATCACAGACCTATGTTTTGAATAATTACAACTTCACAAAAAGAATGTGTTCTTCTTAATAACGATGTTTTAAGTTATAAAAATTATGGTTGTGACAATTAGACAATTAGCATATTTAGAAATTTGGTATATAAATTATAAATTTCACAAATATATTAATTTTATGTGTGCTTCATATTGAAAGAAAGTTCCAATTATTTAAAAGTCCGTATGAGTTTCAATGAATATTTAATAAATACACTGATTTGAGTTGCATTGAATGAGAAAAAGTTCCACATAAGTAAAAAATATTATCGTAATAAATTTCACAAGTTTGTTATTTACACGGCACCTACCTCGGGAGAGAAAAAAATCTCAAACCTAGATTAGATCCCAAAAGATAAACGTCTCTGTTGGGTAGAAAGGAAATATGATTGATCGAATTCACAGTCCGAAGAAATATTACAGGATTACCTTGACTTGTAGCTGAAGTGTGTGTCCTGATTCGCAGAATAATTTCACTATCAAATGGACAGAGATTTGGAACGTGTATATAGGGTGCTTTTTTTATAGGTAAAGAACTTTAAAATGAAATAAAACACATAAAAATCGCCGTAATGGCCACGGTATTGGCTTGATTGGAAAAATACTTTTATACCATTAGTGTTTTAACCCTTCCCAAACCATGCTGTAACACAGGTCTACCATCATAATTAAACCTGTAATATTTCGGTAAATACATGCAACATAAAATTCATATTTTAGATAATCCTAAAGAAAATTTTAGCGGTTAGGAATGACTAGTTAGTGACAAACCAATTATGAAAAGGGAATAGTACAAAAACAATTATTTTTCCATTAAATCCGTTGTAGTTAATACGTTGGTAAAAATACAATTTGTGATATGAAAGACAGAGATCACACACTATTTTCACAGTAAAAGGAACATCAAACATACAAATGTAATTGTCTCTCTATCACTAATTAAATGAAGAGAGATAATAACACATTGTTTGGGATTTAATGATTAATTATTAAAATGATGTTATTAATCATTATTTCAAAATTGAATGCTCAATATTTAAAGTAAATTCGTGGCATTAAAGGCATTTAATCCAATAAAAAGATTTTTTCTAACTCTTATTTACGGTAACACGAGTTGACAGCATGGCTGCGTTCGGGTATTTTATGTCATGGTATGGTAAAGGTTAATATAATTTCACGTATATGGGCGCTGAGGCTGGCTCGAATAAAGCTCAATCTGGAAGTACAATCATCAACTACTTTTGGAGCAGCTGAATGTTGGCTTCCAAGTCATCTATCGTCTCTGGTTTATCGGCGTAGACTAGCCACTTCACATATCCCCACAGAAAATAATCCAAAGTTCTCGGAGGTCAATTCACAGGTCCATTTCGCGCGCTTTGTGGCATGTTGCGCCGTCTTGTGAAAACCACAGCTCTTCCACACAAATACCATCCAATTGGGGAACGGAAAAGTCAGTAATCATGGATCTATAACGCTCTCTTGGCGAATCGACTCATTCAGGTCCTCCTCAATACTACGCTTCACTGCAGCAACAACTTCTTCAGTCTCGTCTATGGTGCGAAAACGATCCATGGTTATTTGAATTACTTGCTCGAATTATGTAGACCGTAAAATGGACGTGGTGGCGCACGGTAAGTTTCGCGATCCGAACCACGATTTTAGAAATAAATTTGCACAATTTGGACAACAAGCGTTGTTCCGGCGTAAGTCTATTCATAGTGAAATGTTAAACCAAACTGAGCACAAATCAGATGTCAGCTGTCAAATTAGCTGGAAAAATTGTTGCCAATTCGAAAAATAAACCTCTAAAAAAAACACTCTTTACAAGCGTTTGATGTCTCTCTATCCACAGTGAAATAGTGCTATTCTGACAAAGTTCGTCTGAGATATTATTCCAGGTACAGAAATATTGCCTCAAATCCAATAAAGAAAACTGACAGATTAATCGAGATCTCGGCAGGAATCGTCAATTTCTATGAAGATTCAATACAAAAATCAAAAGTACGGATTATATCATATTGATTTTACACACACAATAGTATTAAAAATATATTATTTCCTTGAATATGTTTATTATACCGACGTAACATGTAGGCACGTGAAATGCTCCCCAAAAATCACATCTGTTCACCTCAAAATGTAAAATTCAACAAGTAATGTCGGGTACCGGCTGTGAAAGGGCTAGGATCTAGCTCGATGTGTGATTCACGAAAACCAACGAAACAGCATACGGCATGTCCGTGAAATTTCAATCGTGGAGCCTTCGAATTGCTAATACTAAAAAGGGGATGAAATTATACAATAGAATGTAATTGTGGGCTAGATCCCATGGACTGTATTGATTAAATTTAAGGTTTAGTTGATGCAACCCAAATTGGATTCAGAAACAAATAACGGCAGATGGATCTGGCCTACCTTGGTCTAAGTCCTGGGTTGGACGACAATATACACATCCAGTTGACTTGCACTTTTGTGGTGAAGAACGGAGATATCCCTGCACTTCACGGATGCTGTTGAAAACCGTTTTTTCGTGATCCGAATTTTTACACGGCGACACTTTCGATCCACAAAAAGAGCCTGTTGACAAGTCCACGTCGAAATGCAATTTTGTAAATTAGTAATTGGCCAGAGCGGGACAGGTATATTAAGGTTATTGGAAAGACGCAATGCACATGGAGTACTCGACTTGCGACAACACGTATGTTATTCAATATCACTTTCGTTGTAATTACTTTGTTTAGCGTATAATGAGAGCAGACGTATGTACCAAAAAACTATAAGTCATCTGTATGGTATCATAGTATTGGACGTGATGAATCACGGTAGGAAGGAATTTAAACAGATCGACTATGAAATACGAAGCCCAGCGCAGGTCTTCAAAAAACTCATATGGTCCCTGAAAATAAAACGTAGATCCCACTCTGAATAGGATCTACCGAACGAAAACTGCGCGATCTCCGAGTCGCGCGTCCCGCGGATTAGAATGCGACGATTCCGGTCGTAAAGGTGGTAAAGGAAGGAAGGAAGGAGAATGGGGAATCTGAAGGACTGCTCGCCTTACCTCGCGTATGACGCCTCCGTTACTCCCTCAGTCGCGGCCGAGATCACACAAACAGCACGCGGGCGGGCAAATCTCCGCTTCCGAGTGAAGACGGCGATATCAATCACGTCACCCGCGGCTTTCACAATATCACTGCACACAAATCACAGGATGCACCGGAGGTAAACAAAATCCACACCGATATTGCGGTGCCGCAACCGAACAAGTATCGCGTCGCGCCAACGTCTGCCAACGTCAAGGTCACTATTCACACTGGTCAAGCAATAGGAAAAAAAGGATGAGTGAGAATTTGAATGTAGAAAGGTGTAAAAAGCCGATTCACAAAGCGCGCCAAAAATGTGTTTCAGAAATACGGAACAGTCCGCATGAGTTGCATCGAGAGAAAAGTGAAGTGAGTTCACAGCACTAGATAATGATCATGGGTCCCTAGCGGCTTCTGGCTGCGTTCAGCGTGTGTGCTGCTTCGCTCAGGTGCACTCCCTGGCTAATACAAAGTGCGAAAGGTTAATTAAATGACGAGCGATTCGCGTTTGTCTACACTTAACAGACTGAAAGACCACGATACTCAGACATGAGCACAAGAGAGAGAGAAAGAGAAGAGGTTAAGTTTAGGTTGTACTGTAGTAGATCACTTTTATGTTTTGATAATAAATGACATTTTCGACATAGAAAAATAGATTTAACGAAAATACCGGCCATGAATCCATAACGGGCACTTAGCCCCCGGTGAGCATAGCAATTGATTATTTTCTGGATGTGTTTTTCTTTGTTCTTATTTTTAATCCATTACATTAATTGATGGTTATATTGTTTTCCAGTTGGAGTATGGCGAAGATATATGGAGACGAGCATTGGAGGAGATTGGCTGTCGACACACCATCTTCAATACGCACCAGGTATCGCTTTACCATCATTTATATTATACCGGCTTTATCAACTAAAGAGATTTATTATTTCAATATCTGAGCATTATCAATTGATTTGTAAAATATTTTACAGTATTCATAATAATATTAAATCAGCTTCAGTTTATTGTCAGTCATTATGGCTGTTTAGTGCTTGATTAAACGGACAGGTCTATGAGACGCGATTATGGCACAAAATAACGTGTTTTTAATATCTCTAGGTCAAGATTACTTAAATGTTTTCTCTTTTATATATTCAACAACAGCACGTAAATATATATCCGCGAAATCGTATTACGGTTGGCAAATATATTGAGCATCTGTCATCTGTTGAGATCATCTATGTCTCATGGTTATATCGTATCGCACTCTATGGTCACAGTCTCTTGTCTATGGTAGAACTATCAAATTATGACATATGAATGTTTTGCTCAGATTTTTAAGGAATGTTATTGGATATATATATTTCAAAGATAATACTTAAAAACACCATTTGTACAATTCCAGGGACAGCAATACAGAATGCTATATAATATCGGCTCCCGCAGATTGCTATTCTGCTAGTTCAAAAAGCCGATGAGACCCTGACCACACAGCGGTCACTATTGGCCACGAAGCGGGCACTAGTCACACCCAGGGTCTAATGGCAAGTAATCGGCGATAGATGATGAGACCCTGACCGCACAGCCTAGCAGCAAACAATCGCTTGCTGTAATACCCTGCGGGCGACTGCGCGGTTAGGGTCTCATCGGTTATCGCCGATTGCTTGCTTAATGCTAGGCCCTGCGGGCGGCTATTATGTCGGCTTCGCAGCTAATAGTGGCCGTTACGCGGCCTTTGGTGACCGCTGCGCGGTCAGGGTCTCAATAAAATCTATATTTCAATGACAGAGCTCTACCCAAAACTAACCACACGTAAATAAAAACTCAATGTAATTAAAATTATTCCCCTAGAATCTTGATTTCAATGATTCAAAAATGCTATTTGGAATCGGATGAAAAACATAACCAAAAGTCGTTGTTTTGACATTCCAGAAAGTGTTTAATTCTATGGTGTACCATAGACAGTACCTATAGATAAGCAAAGATAACAGGTGTCAGGTCACTCGTAATAGACAATGTACACTTCATTTCAATTTTGATATATATTTACGTACCGTTAATGAATATTTAAAAGAAAAAACGTTTAAGTAATCTTAACCTAGAGATATTAAAAACACGTTATTTTTTGCCATGGTCGTGTCTTGTCGTGACTTGCTCTTTAGAACTCTACAGAATTGATGTTTAGAACCCTGAAGAAAATATAGTAACCTCACCAACTCCGGAACATCTCATTCTCTCTGCCTGAGACAAATTTTTAATATATCATTATTATTGGGTTTTTATTAAAACCCTATCTTAAATGAAGGTATTGAATATTGCAATATGACTAATAGCCTTATAATGTAAAATGGTTACCTCAGTACGGGCGAAGCCTAGTATTAGAATACCAGCATTAAAATTACTGTAGGTTGGCAAAATGTGTGAGCATTTAAAAAGTAGAAATTATATTTCGATGGACAAATAATTATTAAAATTAATAATTTCCACCTTTCCTAAATGATTAAAAGAGAGAATGTATCAAAAGGTCACATTTCTCTTATAATTTTTCCCTTATTAAAAACTTAATATTTATTATTATGTGCACAGTACACAGCCCTTGTGTAGCTCAACCCTTTGTTATCCGCCGGAACAGCGGGTTAACGCTGCCGGTGTGTTACCGTCCCGAGATAAAAACGTGTTACCCCTTACAAAGCGGCTAAATTACACGTTCAGCCATATCGGGCGGAACGTTGTATAATATTTATTAAACTAAACTTTAAAGGATTATTAAAAGCAGAATAAAAAATTTACGAGAATGTTCTGTGATGTAGCTTTTTGCATTTTATTAATTCCTTTTATATGTAACTAGAGTTAAAGTTATACGGAAGACGAATCGCTTTGCGCAAGCCTTAAATGATAACGATGTAGGTAAAATGTGGTCCAGAGAGGAGGATGGTGAGATTTCCGGGGTTGAAGAGGAGATTGTGAGTACTTACTTGCTTATTAATGTTGCGTAAACGGAGGAAAGGACAAATGGAGGGAGTTAAAGACAGTAACAGGAGTAGGGTACAAGGGTGCTCAAAGACCAATCAGACACCAGGAAGTTGTTCGTTTGTTCATTCGTTGTTTCCGCACGAAGTACTCTCGAACTTACACACGCAATGTGGGATGACACAAGCACAATAACAAGATGACTGAGATTAACCCCACATAGCAGGACGATAATTCATACAATCGGACGAGCTCAATTTCACAGTCCAACTTATTCATTCCCACGTGGCAGGAAGATAAGTCAACTTAACAGTCTATCGTACTCTAATAGCAAACTCACTAGTCTAAAACCATATAAAACACACCCACACAGAAAAGGGTCATGCTTTGGGTACAGAGAAGGGGGAAACGAGTAGGTAATGGGACAGGAAACATTACCTACAAAGGTTGCGTTCACACATGCGCGCATGAAAAAATAATAACCCAAAATTGACAAATAACATGAATATGAAATGATTGTACTAGTGTGAAGCAATGGCTTGATCTAATTTTGGTCCCGAAAGTTTCGAGATTAATATTTTTCGGGGGGGTGGATTCCCTAGTTGTGAGGTTACTATAAATGTATCCTTCAGGGTGCTTAATAGTAACTATACAAAATTAAGAACAAATGGCATTCAATATAGTATACTTTTATATTGGGGGAGTGAATGGGGTGGTGGCCATGGGGTGGAAGGAGGATTCCTGTGTTTGTGAGGGATTCTAAAAAGTAATTTCGCAAATTTTAATAAAAATTTCATAGTTTTTTTGTATTTTATTGTACTTACCTATTACCTAGTGAAGTATCAATTTCCTTTCAAATATACAAATACTGTTTCGCTATTTGACTGTCAACTCAACATGTCAACATGAACAATAAAAACAGAAATATATTACGTTCCTTAATATTTTCTGTACTCTCATAAATCTTTTAAATACCAACTGTAATTGTCATGGACGCCACCCTTAGGGGAGGAGTAGACTTTAAGGGTGTTCATTTAAAAAGTCTATTGAAATCTAGCAACTGTTGTCTATTGACGATAGAATATTTAAAATACACATTTAAATAAATTAGTAGAAAAAATATGTTTTTAATGAGAACACATTCTTATTGTGAAGTTGCAATTTTTCAGAACATAGGTTTGTGATATTTTTAATACAAATTAAATGTATTAGTTGTTAGTTTTTGCTACCGGGATCAACAATATTTTTTCAAAAAATTGTTTTTATACGTATATCTTTCTAATTAATACATTTAATTTGTATTTAAAAAATATGTACAATGTGTTAAAAAAATATTTACAGATAAAGAATATGACTTTAAATAATTTCATAAATAATTAGATTCTCATTAGTTGACTTCTTTGCTGTTTCAGGGAAATTAATATCAAATTTAATTCATAGATGGCGATAGTGTAGTTGTAATCGAAGTGTATAGAAATTTGATTGATATGGAGATTGATTAATGGGTGAGAATGGTGAACGTTATATTTGTATAAAGTGATCACTTAAGCCACCAGAATACAGGTCGTAAGCCCTGTAATTAGCCATAAAAATAGCTTATAATTTGTTTAAAAAAATATGCATTTACAACCAAAACTTTCTCTTCAATTCGACTTCAAAGTACATGTTTAACTTTTGTAATTGAAACACATTCTCCTAACGAGATAAAATTCTGAGTTCCCATAAAATATTACGAAATGAAAATGTTCAAGGAGTACGAATTCTGTATCAGTACGGAAATTATCATTCTAAAAGCTGCTAACTTATTACAAAATCATGTAAAGCTTTACATCTTCGTACTGCGAAATAGACCCATTTGTATTCTATATATCTTTCTTTCAGGCCGTTAATCATCTAATAAAAAATAATCCGGTCTCCCGAAGTGCATGTTGGAATTAGTTATGTATGTCAATCAATAGAAATAATCTCACAGCTACGCCTTTTTAAAAATGCTTACATCTCTAACACGGCTGAGATTAAGTACCCGCATGCAGCTTGAACATTTTTGACAAATAGTTTTAATGTGCATACGTTTACACCCAATATCCTACTAATACTTCTAATATTACTAAGTTAGGTGGGAAATAGATCTCGCGGTGGACTGTATCTTTGCTATTTATTGTTTGTTTGACGCAACTCGATTTGGATGAAGGTATAAGGACAAAAGGAATCCGGTCTTACCTTGATCTCAATCTCATGAGCCGGACGCCACTTTGACCTTTCCTCGACTCGCACTAAAGGAAGAAGGGCAGCTGGCGAGTTCGGTTTCCCGGTCCGGATAAAGTCAAAGCATGGCGCGATAATCTATATCGGCGGAACCACGCGCGTGTTGACTGTTTGATAATCAAAATTGCACTCACGCCGTCCGCCGTATGCGACCGGGTGAAAGGGCAGCCAGACAGAGACGGGTATACATCATGACGGAATTATTTGAACAAACGGTGTCACGGGGTATAACATTCGACTTGCTATTATTATAATATTGAAAATCGTATTTAATCCCGCCAGATCGGCATGACGTGCAGAGTTTGGCGTGTTAACTCGCTCATGGCATTTAAAATGTTAATCAACGTTAATTCCCACAACATACATTTAATACCAATCACCCAGTATACTATCAAATTATATTATTTCCAGCAATATCCCGATGAGCTGATGCCCCAGATCGCCGCAGCCCTGGCCAAAGCCACCTCTTCATCAGTTGACATCTTCATGGGCTTCTTCGGGAGGTGCTTCGTCAGATACTTCAGCAACATCGGGTGCGTTGGCTTCTCTGCTACTCATCATATAATATTAATCCTTAACTTAACTATTTATACTATAACAATTTCACTTGGCCATTCTTCTCAATTATAACATGTGTTCAGTTTACGCCAGATTTTCCTGAACTCAGTAAGGACACTTCATTACACATGGTTGAGTAATTATTTCTCGGGAAGACGCCACCAGCTCTCATCGGCACGACCGTACTTGCTTTAGGCTTTAATAATATAATCAAACAAAATACCTATAAAAAACCCTAAGAATTAACATGAATAATGTTGTATCTACCTCATTTATATAAAATTATATAGCTATCACTTTTCATTAAAATGTTATTAGTGTTTGAACAGAATTGTTTCTTAGAATAGTGCCAAAATTCCCATTTTTACCTTAAGCACTTAAAATTATATAGCTACCTTTTTAACTAGTAGAACTAAAAACTAAGTGTTTTTATTTTCATTTATGCAATTATTTGTTTTATTCCGGCTACTCACTACTCGGCTCATCAAATTGGATACAAATGATACAAATTTAATTTGATACATATTATTTATGTTTTTATATTAACTAGTCAGGTCGGCGACATAGATAGATATTCTTGATATAAAATGGTTCCAGGACAAATAAGTATGTTTATATTAACAAGTCAGGTTGATGAACGCATAATAATTATTTAGGTTAGCACAAAAATTCTTCCCTTAAAAACAAAAGGTGTTTACGGTAACCGAGATAAAAGATTTAGGGTTTATAGACCTGAAGCGGCGGTAGATGATCATTGTGTTTTGTATATCGTTTGCAAGAAGTTCTTTTTAAATAAATGAATTAATTATCTTGCAAATTGTTTAATTACAGTAAGTACGATACATTCATATCTCAAAATGTTAGTAATTAACTTTGTGGAAGTCCATTGTAATTAACTATTAAACCCAACGTTAGATTAAAAAATATATATTAAATAATAAAACTAGAATAAATCCGCTGGCTGATACAGGATTAATTGTAAGAATTGTCAATCATCTTATATTGGACAACTGGAAGGAAAATACATACACGAATAGAAGAACACCTTAAGGGGATAAACTCAGAGATGGCAGACCATGCAAGATCAGAGGGTCATCATTTCGAAATG
The DNA here is from genome assembly GCA_031772225.1 of Eubasilissa splendida. Taxonomy (NCBI): domain Eukaryota; kingdom Metazoa; phylum Arthropoda; class Insecta; order Trichoptera; family Phryganeidae; genus Eubasilissa; species Eubasilissa splendida. The sequence goes on from CM062857.1 coordinate 29,303,565, forward strand.
CTGAAAGGAGAGGGAAAGTAGACCTTCTAGAAAATATAGAGATTAATATTATCATTAAAAATGTACTTAACATACAAACAGCCTTCTCCTCTCCTGTCCAAATTAGCCTTGCCCACAATAGATTTCACATTTCACAGAAACCCCCCTCTTCCCAACACCGCTCTCATACCGCCACCGCCACCTCCCGCCCCACCTCACCATGTAGTCGATAGTCTATTTTTTAAAAAAATTTATTAAGAGATTTTGACAGTATAAACTTAATATAACTAACATAATAAATATTTTACATGTGATACTATTTATGAAAACCCACAGAAATTTTACATAAGTATGTTTAGGTGCAGAAGATAAATAAAAAGATAAAAAGTGGGAAAAAGGGTGGGAAGGTTGCAACTATTGTTGAGGTAAAAGGAGAACAAGATGTGTTTATATATTTATGTTCATAAAAAGATTTCTTTAAGCGTAGTAAGGCTAATGTTGAAAAAATCAATTTCTGTAAATTTCTCATTACAGTATTTGCATGACCGGTAAATGAATGAATTTTGTACGTAAGATGTAAAAAGGACGTCTACCTTCTAGTTTAAGCTTTAGTTTATTACTGACGATGACGCAGTAAACTTTGAAAACGTTTTAATTAATATTTCATCAAAGCGTTGTGCGAAGTAAACAACGTTGTGCTTTTATTATTATTTTCAAAAAGTTTTTTTAAATTCGACAATACGCTGGAGAGAGAAATATGTAGCTGATTTATTTTTTAATTTTATCAGCAATGCGGCAAATGTCTCTCTTTACCAGAAGTTATCCCTTCACAGGTTCTAAAAGAATTGGATTCCATCTGACAGGACACGCGAGTGAAGAGGGTACAGTTCATTAACAATAAATGCTGAAAAACGGTACCAAAAATTGTGTACGTATTTTTCTTTCAGATCTTATGGCAGAAAGTTGGAAGTCTGCCGCGCAATACTTACCGGTGAATATTGTACTCACATCGAATAATTTTTAAAACATACAATCATATAATATATACAGTCGGGTTTTCAAAAACGAACGAAACTGACTATAAAATTAATGTATTGAAACACATATTTTTGGAAGTTATGGGTTGTAGTACATGTGATGCAAAACAGAGCTCAAAACATCCATAAACACACCTGATGCCGGTAGAATCCTCAGTTGCGTATTTCTGAATGTTACTGCGTGACGGCACCGGAGCGCTGTAGTCCTCTACTGGGTTATTATTCATTTACTGTTTTAATATATCGTTCTAATCAAGCCATACAATTTGCTACCTACCATTGAACTTGATTTAGACGTGTTGTGTTCATGATTGTTCTTTATGTTCGAGGATATGCATATTTATTATGATGGATTCATTTTGCTTAAAGACGTCGGTTAAAGGAAAGTTCATAACAAAACTTTTTACTACACACGTTGGGTCATTTTCACTACTGGTTTTGAGAGGTCATAGACTAAAATTTCTCCACTTTTTGAACTGTTGAAATACAAAAGAATTTAAATTCGGAGAAAACACTAATTAACAACATAACATTCCCTAACATGAGCGAGATGTCTGTTTATTTACAAGGGGTGGGGAAGCGGGATGCAGGAAGAATGGTAGGTATTTGGTAAAGGGACAGAACAATAAGGGCTCAAGGACCAACCAGGAAGAACACGACCTACCTGGATTTTTTCATGAACTTCTGGAACAACTTCGCCGATGAATACGAAGCACTCTTAACAATAGTAGTTTCGGCACCGAAACACTTAATAGCTACAGTAACTGTTCAATCAGACCAGTGTAATGAGTAATGCAGGTTCATTTCTTGACAGTTCATAGTCATAGATAACACAGAAAATGTCGTGCGCTGAGGCGCGTAGTTAAGAGGGGGGGGGGGGGGAAGATAGATATAACCAACATAATGGAGCATCCACACACGCACGGCGGATCTGTCATAAAAACCGAACAATATCCATATTCCCGTTAACGACCGAAACCTCCCCCCTCTTCACAAGCCCCGCCCCATTACCCATTGCCCGAATATACAACACTACTGTATTTAGTTTAGTTATCACCTGATGATGAGAGAAACTGCACCTCTCGAAACTAGTAGTGAAAATAACCCAACGTGTGTGCAGTACAAAATTTTGTTGTGAAAATTAAAATTATCATGTCAATTAATGATATGAAAGTTCATAAATTTAGTCTCTAAATCTTGTATATCCGGAATTCGCTTCTAATTTTCAATTTATTTTTATTTAAAATAAATTAGATTAATGTTTTTTTTTGTGTATGTCAATTATTTTTGGTAATCTGTGAAGAGTTGGATACTTGGATAGACATTTTTTTTTTAGTATTGTTTTTATCAACATTTTTTGAGAGATTTCTAATTATGATATTGAAGTTTTATATGTTCCTCTCCATCCAATAATACCGTATTGCTAATGTGACTGTAGGTACAATATGTAGGCAGTTTTCCTTATTTCGTTTGTAAGAAGATTAGTAATATGTTCTTTCCATTTGAGATTGTTATCTATTATGATTCCAAGGTACTTGATACAGTATTTTCCTTCAATTAATGAACATTGGTCACAAGGGTTTTCTCGAGTACAGGCTTTGGAGTGAATTTTGATATTAATTTCAGTGTTATCTTTAGGTTTTCATTAATTATTAGTACTGCATCGTCTGCATAAGATATTATTTAGCCATGTAATTTAAGTTTAAATATGTCATTAGAGTATAAAATAAATAACAATGGTCCAAGTACCGTCCCTTGTGGTATGCCAAAGTCAGTAAATAGCAACATTTCCAGTGGCAGTCAACCTGTTGACCTGCTAAAGTTAACTTTTATTATATTAGTATTGCTTCATTGGTCAATTTTTTTCCACCTACCGATGGTGTTGTCAAATTGTTGATTTATTTATTTAGCTGTGTTTAAACTGATGAGTAAATTTCATTTATGCTGCTGATGGAAAAATTAATTTGTGTATTAAAATTTAATTTAACTGAAGTGATTTTTCGTAAATAATTTGACAACGTTTTTACTCATTGTTTATTTATTTCAATTGTATAATTTGTTTAAACTATAAATTTATAAAAATCTCTTTTTAATTTTATTTATTTTCCCTTGAGAATGACTGTTGAAGGCAGGCTGGAGATAGAAAAGCCAATTCTGTTCATAGTTCCCACAATCTCATGTTGGGTAAAACCGGTGGATGCATTGACACTCTGACGTGTACGTCACAATGAGAGCACCTAAAGATTTACAGACTATCGTAAATTAAAATTATATTGTATAATACGCCAGCATCAGCGTCAAAAATCTGCTCGGAAGTCAAAAATTCACGGCAGATTTCTATAGACTTCGGGCCTAACACCATCATTGCCCCAGGCATTAAGAAAACCAAGATGAAAGAAATAAAAATAATGAAATAAATGGCATCTTTCAAAGCGTTCAAAAATATAAAATACGTGACAAGAAATGCTCATTTAGCCTCTGGGGGTTGGTATTGATTATTTTTAGTCTCGAATATTCTGTACAACATGGCCGTTGCATGTGCGGACAATGTGAACATAAATAACTTTCCTTGTTGACACGTCAAAGTCCGATAACTTTCACCCCATCCCTTCATCGTCAGCCTGCATGTTTCTAAACGTACCGACGTTTTCTGAGTAAAGGGCATTCACAATTAGACGTAGACTACACCTTCATACAATAATTCCCACCCTTCCGTATAATCATTTTTCAAAGGGTTAATAAAGTCATTGACTCTTACCGACGGACCAAATCAAGGGGTCGTTTGTCATTGTTCACGCTTTCGGTTTATTACAGCTATAGCTATAACCTAAATCTTGTTGGTCTTAGGTGGTAACAGTAATCGGCAGGGTGAAGGGGAAGGCAAATAAAATAGGGAATAAAATCTGTGTAATAAATAAAATATGAAGGTTATTAAAGCTTATATATTGTACTTATTTTAATTTAATTGAGATAACTGAACTATTGATGTCTAATTCATTTAAGTTAGTGAGTTCTGTTTGGCGTTGGTGTTAATGTGGAAGGTTGAATGTAAGATTAGTTCTAGTTGATCTAGATGGCACTCAAATGGATATGCGTCAGAGCAGTCTACATTGGAGTTGATTAGATTACAAATAGTTTACGAAATACACCGCGGAAACTAAGAAATAATAAGCGATCATTTATGCTCTGAAGAAGGCTGGCTTCCGTCAGAGAAAACACGTTTCGCAGAGATAATCACCAGAGAAAATATCCGAACCGAGGTTCTAATTACATATTTCACACATGAGCGTAGCGTCAAAAATGTGGATAAGCATTGTCAAGAGGGCGGTTGTTCATACCGCTGTGGAAGATGAAAAGTGACAGTTTTACAAGTGACAACTGCTCTTGATAACACGTTTGTATATATTGTGACATTTAAAATAACGCGCGAAGACCGAGGGCGCCATCTACCGATGTGGAGAGAGAGGTCGGGGGAGAGTAGTGGAGGAACTTCAGTGCGAGCGCGCGGCGGAGGCGGATCGCCAGACGGCGTCTCGCCAGGCAGAATGGCGAAAAGAGATTGAACGAGGCGTGGTGGATCCAAGCGGGTCGAAGCCTCGATCTACCCGCGCGTGAGAACAATCTCTTTGCTGGGACTGGCGGGGAGTCTGCATGTGAGCGATGGAAGACGGATGAGTTCGACGGACTCCACCGTGACAAGATAGTATCGGAGTAACGGGGGAGGAAGAGATCACTGCTGGTGCGGGGCGCGGCGCCTGGACCCCGTGACTTCACTGGGTAGAAATCGAGGTGTGCTAAATCGGTGACATTGTGTGTCCTCCCTTGGAGGAGAGTTTAAAATGAAGAGAGAAGATGACAAAGACAGTTATCGTGTTTAGAATGTCGGGTTGTTATGTTTGATGTGATTAAATTGTTCTTAGTGTATCAAAGTGTTTTGCATTATTCAGACCACGCACATCCATCTGAGGCAGGCATTCCAACATCAATGTTTTTTTCAACCCGCAGACTGAGTCTAGCTGGTGGCGCGGTGCGCTGGCATTCCATCCCCTGGTGACAGGGCACGACGTAACAATATTTGTATCGAAAACATATCAATTTTAAAATCTTTTCTACGTTACAAATATTGTTTATCTCAATTTTGTTAATTGATTAAGAATAAATTTACCATGAGAGATATTTTCCAAATTAAACTCAAAATTGCGATCGCCATTAGCAATCACCTTCTTGTGGTCCGTGTGCACGGATTAAATTTCTCTCGGAGATTCAACTCGAGTGAATCCAATGCGAAGCAATCTACGAATCATGAGCATGTGTGTTCTGTTCATGGATTAGTGTGACGCATTTAATACATGTATACATTAAATATCTCTCAGATATCAGTATGTTAAGGACGATCGCCACGAATGCACCCTGCAAATTACTTAGATGTAAAATTAAGCTCCTGACAGCCTCAAAAAACACACACATAATGCGCTCACAGCCGTCTAGCGCCACTTCTCTCGCAGCTACCTTCCCGTCAAGATAACTAGCAAACGCTCCTCGTTGAAGACTTCTGGCAACTGTAAGTAGTTTCTCTTGTTCAACCTGCTCGGGCCCGCACACGCATACACTCCAAGACCATGTTCAAAAGAACTCGTGAGTGCGTGGTGAAATATGTGGGGGTACCAGGCGCTCACACACATTCTGAGTCTTACAACATATGCACCGATCCATGTCTTATCATAATCCCATCTGCATTCTGACTCATATCTCCCATGTCTCATTGTGGACACGGGCAATTACAAACAAAAGTCGTGTTCTAGTGAATTCCTTCGACAGCTTGTCATTACCGGATGTCCTATTGATAATAGCTGAATTATAAAGGCTGTTTCTCTGCTCGTCGTGGGTTATATTGTACTTCTTTGTATCTTGGGTCTGGATGCGCCGATTTCGATCGGCCTCTACAATAAAATTAATTAGCCGACTACAATTGTCGCTCCGACCGTGGTTTAACAGCGATTCTCCAGTCGCAGAAAGCGGCAACTTTCACACTACATAAACTAATCATACCAATAATAAAAAAACCAAGGGTACCAGTCGAAAGAATAAGAAAGTATGTAAACAAGTCGAAATAGAAATTGAAATGCTTTCATTCAGTCTGATGACACATACCTGATATTAATACACTCCCCTTCTTTGCGTAATGTTTCAAATGTATTAAAACAATTATGTCAATTCCATTTTACTTTTTTTACTTCCGTCTGGTTGTTAATGCGCCTTTTGTCGGTCGTCTAGACTGGGCGCGCCGGGGTGTACATTGTCCGTTGATTGCGGTGTTAAATTACGTCACGTGTGTGTTTGTTAATCCCGCTCTACGAGAAGTTTGCACAAATGGTTGTTTATACACGTAAACTATAATTTTCCCACCGCCATAACTACTGTAAACATGCCCAGAAAACAGCACCACCGGGAAAAGGTATATTACACTGGCAGTCAGTATCCAGCGTTGCCCTGGTTTCAGAATCAGTTATAATTTAAAATGGACTTAAGGGCTTTCCTTTATTTTGCGCAGACCCTAAATATCTAATAACGATACACACAAAATTTAATCTAGGTAGAAGGAAAGTTAGATGTCCGGGAGCATGGGATGGGATGACTTTCTTCAGGATCCTAGAGTGTAACTGAACAAAATTTGGATAGTGTTCAACAAAATGCATTTTGGAGTTGTGACCGGAAGGACAGCGTGACAGTGAACTATCCAAAATTTTGAATGGATAGCATTCAATATAAAACTAATTTATATCGGGATGAGAGATGAGGTAGGTAGGATATTTCTGTATTGCGCAGGGTTTGAAGAGTATTTATTGCAGATACTTATTTAATACACAATTATATCGATGGGTGGAGGTAGGGTTGCCAGTAGGAAGAGGTAAGGTTACCAGGGTGAGGGATAGATTTTATCAGGGGAGGAGAGATGGTGGATGGAGATAGATGGAGATGGAGATAAATGGCGTGCTATATATTATATTACAAACATTTATATCGAAAAGAGGGGTGGGCTAGTTAGGAGCATGTGGAAGGTCATGTCATTATGTCGACAGTAAAATTGACGTAGCGCACGGTATGTTTCGCGAACTGAACCACGATTTTCGAAATAAATTTGCACAATTCGCAATGGCAATGCAAATGGCAAACCAAACTGAGCACAAATCAGCTGTCAAATTGGCTGTCGCTGGAAAAAGTATTGCGACAACCTCTAAAAAAATACCCTTTACATAGAGATAAATGTATTTTGTCTTTAAATATAAAACTAAACCCTGGGTTGTTCTTTATGAAGCAGTAGGGCTGGTAGTTTCAACTGTTGGCAAACCCTTGGATATTGTGAAAACAAAAATTGTTTTTTAGATACGTGTGTAGTAGCTCTCTGTCTATCTACCCGCCAGTGTCTAGCTACTCACTTTTAACTGTTATATTTTGTTCTCGTTCTGATAAGGGTGATTAATTATTAATTATACACTTACTTGAGTTCAGCAGTCCATCTAGTTCGGTCAGGTACGATATGTATATTTTTTCTTCATATATTTCTTAAACAGTTTCAAAATTTATTACACCCACCAGAATACAGAAATCAGTGGCGGGCAAATAAAACGAAAGAAATATTTAAATCCAAAATATTATTGAATTATATTTACAGTAAGATATAGGGCGACATCTGTTCGGCGCGCCATTTCTTCACCGTACCCCAACCAGACAGTAGTATCTATTCAGCAGAGATCCACTACTTCAAATCTTATAGTTATCCTTCTAAAACACAAAATTCTTTACAGAACCATTCTCCATATTAGTGCGGTCTGTTCATAGCAATTACATTGAACATGATTTTATTTAGATATAAAAAAATATATTTGGTTTCTGTGAAATCGTTTACCATCGACCATATAAACTTCTATATATTTATATTTTATAAAATCAATACCATCTAACTAATATTCTCAAATTATATTAATATTCTATAAATATTATATTATAATTATACTAATATTCTGTAAATATTATATTATAATTATATTCATATTCTGTAAATATTATGTTATAATTATATTCATATTCTGTAAATATTATATTATAATTATATTCATATTCTGTAAATATTATGTTATAATTATATTCATATTCTGTAAATATTATATTATAATTATATTCATATTCTGTAAACGAATAAATAAATGTTTTACTTGAAAATGATTTGATATTTAATACATCTATCGTCTGAAATGGTTTCATTTTATAACGAAAAATAAAATGTTTTTTTTACAGTAATCAATACCTTACCACGTTTACGTATATTTTCTAAAGTTAACCATTATTCGTTTATTATTATGGTATCAAAATTAAATTGTTTTCTACTTTTTTTCTTTAATGAAATTTACTTAAATGATTTCTGTGGGCATAGTTACATTGAATCGAACTCATAAACAAAATCTTTCGATTTGTATCTGATTGATATATACCTACTATGTAAAGGATGTTTTTTTAGAAGTTTGTTTTTCGAATTGGCAACATTTTTTCTAGCGGCAGTCAATTTGACAGCTGACAGCTGATTTGTGCTCAGTTTGGTTTGCAACAAACATTTGCAAATTGTGCAAATTTATTTCGAAAATCGTGGTTCAGTTAACGAAACTTACCGTGCGCTACGTCCGTTTTACGGCCGACATAATCGTCCATCCGAGCGAGTAATTCGAATAACCACGCATCTTTCGCACAGTGCGCACCGAAGAAGCTGTTGTTTCTTCAAAAATGATGCCGGCCAGAATGTTACAGTCAATGGAGAGCGCTATAGATCCATGATTACTACCTTTTTCGTTCCCCAATTGAAAGGCATTAATGTGGAAGAGCTGTGGTTTCAACAAGACGGCGCAACATGCCGCACGGCGCGCGCCACAATCTATTTATTAAAGGAAACATTCGATGAGCGCGTGTGACCTGTGAGCTGGCCTCCAAGATTTAACACTTTTGGATTATTTTCTGTGGAGATATGTGAAGTCGCTAGTCAACGTCGAAAAACCAGAGATGATAGACATCTTAGAAGCCAACATTCGTCGCGTTATTGCCGAAAGTGGTCGAAAATTGGACTTCCAGATCTTGCTTTATTCGAGCCAGCCGCGGCACCCATATGCTCATATTTAAACACTAATGGCATAAAATTATCCTTCCAATAATGGTATGGCCATTACCACGATTTAGATGTGTTTTATTTCATTTTAATGTTCTATACCTCTAAAAGAACACCCTTTACATGCATTAAGAACTAACAATGCCCATGTTTTAGGTACGATGAAATGATAAAGGCGACAGGGCGATACTTCTGCGACTTCCTTCAGTCTGTTGATAACATTCACCTGCGCATGCGCTTCACCTACCCGAGGATGAAGAGTCCCTCCATGTACCTGACGAAGGTAGAAGACAACGGAGCTATCCTGGTGTACAGGAGCACCAGGCAAGGATTCTCTTGCTATTTTAAAGGTGAGAACTGTAATGTACGAAATGTGACAATTTCTTATTTCCCGGATCAGCCGTGTAGCCATATGGGCACATTATTATAAAAAGTGGTGTCATCGCCGTCTTCAGTCGAGAGCGGTGATCGTCACCAGCCTCGTGCATCATCGTGTGATCAGGGATTCGCGGAGGCGTCATACTTAAGTTAAGGCGAGCAGTCATTCCGAATCACAATCAATGGTCTTTCTTTTAAACCCCTATTCCCTCATCGACCTGTACCACGTTTCCCTATTTCCCTCCCCTACCCTGCGGTGATTCCGATTTACGACCGGAATTGTCGTATCGCACTCCGCGGGACGCGCGACCCACAGATTGTGAAAAATTTAAAGAGTTATATTCAGTTGTTACGACGTTCGACGGTATTCCGCTAGTGTTTATATTTTGATAATAAAAAGTAAGTCATTTCAACCTTAAGTTTTTTATTTTCTTATAAACTACACGCAATATTTACTTGACGAAATAAATAATAAATCTAAATAAGTTTTCAAACATTGTGTCGTGTAATACATAAATATTTTTCAATCAATTCAAACGCAAACCTTTAAATATCTCGAAACGAAAGATACGTGACTTAGACCACTTTCATAATAATGGGCACATATTAATGTTTGAACTAACACGTGCGTAAATTTCAAGCTGATAAAGCTAAGTGTCAGTTAGATATTGGGAAAGTGACAAATATCTGCATGTGTTTCACTGGCGTGAGAATAGACGATCGAAATTTAGAGCAGTCGGAGTACACTCACTTCACTGACATAATTTCACTGATACACTGGTAAATTTTTACTATTGTCAAAAGTATGGCTTTTGTGGATGAAAGAAGATGCATGTGTTTGGCGAAGAACCAAAAACTTTTTTGTGCCTTTGTAGATCTTCAAAAGGCGTATGATAGAGTTATAAGAGAGATGTTATGAAAGGTACTCTCTTGGAGTACAGGGTGAATAGTAAACTTATACACGCAATCGCATCCCTATATGATGGAAGTTCTGCGTGTGTAAGGATCAATGGATCATTCACACCACGGTTTAACATTACAAAGGGTGTGTCAAGCAGAGTTGTGACTCAATGACTTTTCAACTGGTATATGGATAATTGTGTGAAAGAACTGGAATGCACGAATGTGGGAGCGAAAATTGGCGATTTGATTGTATGCTGTTATAGCAAATAATGATAAAGAATTAGAGAGGCCAGTATGCAAGGAAAGTGACTTTCAAGTGAATGTCTGTTGTAGTCGAAAATGATGGTATTCGAGAAGGAAGAAAGCAAAACAACGTGCTAAATACTTATAGGTAATGAATGTTTGAAACAAATAAATTAAATGTAAATTATATATTTTTTAAAAATTAACACGTTAAATTACGAAGTAACTGCCAAATCAATCAATGATATCAAATATACAAAGTTTATTTGTCACTGTCTAGTGAAAAGAATGTACGATGTATGCAAAGAGAGACCTTATTATGAATGTTAAAAAGTCTAAACTGATGGTATTCAAGAAGGAGGAAAGCAAGACACGATGTATGCAAAGAGAGACCTTATTGTGAATGTTAACAAGTCTAAAGTGATGGTATTCAAGAAGGAGGAAAGCAAGACACGATGTATGCAAAGAGAGACCTTATTATGAATGTTAAAAAGTCTAAAGTGATGGTATTCAAGAAGGAGGAAAGCAAGACACGATGTATGCAAAGAGAGACCTTATTATGAATGTTAAAAAGTCTAAAGTGATGATATTCAAGAAGGAGGAAAGCAAGACACGATGTATACAAAGAGAGACCTTATTATGAATGTTAAAAAGTCTAAAGTGATGGTATTCAAGAAGGAGGAAAGCAAGACACGATGTATGCAAAGAGAGACCTTATTATGAATGTTAACAACTCGAAAGTGATGGTATTCAAGAAGGAGGAAAGCAAGACACGATGTATACAAAGAGAGACCTTATTATGAATGTTAACAACTCGAAAGTGATGGTATTCAAGAAGGAGGAAAGCAAGACACGATGTATACAAAGAGAGACCTTATTATGAATGTTAAAAAGTCTAAAGTGATGGTATTCAAGAAGGAGGAAAGCAAGACACGATGTATGCAAAGAGAGACCTTATTATGAATGTTAAAAAGTCTAAAGTGATGATATTCAAGAAGGAGGAAAGCAAGACACGATGTATACAAAGAGAGACCTTATTATGAATGTTAAAAAGTCTAAAGTGATGGTATTCAAGAAGGAGGAAAGCAAGACATGATGTATGCAAAGAGAGACCTTATTATGAATGTTAACAACTCGAAAGTGATGGTATTCAAGAAGGAGGAAAGCAAGACACGATGTATACAAAGAGAGACCTTATTATGAATGTTAACAACTCGAAAGTGATGGTATTCAAGAAGGAGGAAAGCAAGACACGATGTATACAAAGAGAGACCTTATTATGAATGTTAACAACTCGAAAGTGATGGTATTCAAGAAGGAGGAAAGCAAGACATGATGTATGCAAAGAGAGACCTTATTATGAATGTTAACAACTCGAAAGTGATGGTATTCAAGAAGGAGGAAAGCAAGACACGATGTATGCAAAGAGAGACCTTATTATGAATGTTAAAAAGTCTAAAGTGATGATATTCAAGAAGGAGGAAAGCAAGACACGATGTATACAAAGAGAGACCTTATTATGAATGTTAAAAAGTCTAAAGTGATGGTATTCAAGAAGGAGGAAAGCAAGACACGATGTATACAAAGAGAGACCTTATTATGAATGTTAACAACTCGAAAGTGATGGTATTCAAGGAGGAAAGCAAAACACCGTGCTAAATACTTGGAGGTTAATGAATGTTTGGAACAAGTAGATGAGTTTGTGTATTTGGGAAATATGTTTGATAGAAATGGAAAGGCTGAGAAAGATATCGAAAGGAGGGTGACTGCAGGAAACAAAGTGAACGGCGCTTTGAATGGAATTATATCTAATAGGAACTGGTCAACCGAGGCAAAACTAGCGGTACACAGTGATGTCCTAGTACCGACACTCATGTGTGAAAGTGAGGCCTGGAGCTGGCAAAAGAGGAACGAGAGTAGACTGAATACAGTGGAAATGTGTGGCAGCTTCATTTATGACAGAGTATAGAATATACCATCCAATATCGGATAGTAAAAATCGTAAATCATTAGTTAAAAATGCCAGAATCTTCACATGATGAACTCACTGCTGAATTTATATTAGCAAGTAGGCCGGAGATTTTTCGCCAGCAGCATTTGACAGATTTCGAACACTCGAGTAGTGCAAATAAACTGAAGTAGAGTTATAAAATTGTTTAATCCGATTTGATGACGAAACTACAATGTTAATACCGATTCTATCAATAATATATATATATTAATAGTTTCTCAGAATTTTCCAACCACATTATTAAAAAAGACCATTATTTTGATAATACCACAGGGGTCAATATCCTCTATTAGCCTCCGGTTGGACAATTTAGAAGCCCTTGAAATTAAAAAGGCAATAAATATTGGTACGCCAATGCTTAATAATCAAATCAATTTATCCATTAGCCCCATATTAGGTATGTTTCCTATAAAATCAACTTAATATCCATCAACATTGTATTTTCCCATTCCTTAATGTCCCATTTATCCGTATATGTATTCTGTCTCTCTCTTTCGCATTTAATTTATATTCTGTCTCTCTTGATGTTCAATTTAACTATACATGTTTTATATTCTCCCTCTTTATGTATATATATAAGTACACTCTTCTTGCATTTATGATCAGTCCTGATGAAGCTTGAGAATAAGCAAAACGTACAATAAATTTCGTGGTTTCATACAAAGGTATTGTTATTTTATTAAAAATAATATCCTTATTTCTCTGTAGCTTTCTTTAGGCTCACATTATTTTCAAAATATAATATTTCTGACCTTCTCACCTAAGCTTAAGTGTAATAAAGGGACTATGATACGTGTACGTGTATAGATGTTAGCCCTACACAATGGCGATGGGCTGATGAGCCCCGAGGGTTTGGAGTTCAAAGCTTCAAGTTCAGATTAACTCAACAATGGATGGATATGGACAACACTCAGATTAAAAAGAGTACATTCTCAGTTTACTACTCGTTTATTTACGAGGACCACAAAGATACACGCGGGGTGAATATTATGTTCCAGGCCGATTTTGTTTAGTCGCCATTTTGATTTGGCAGATATATTTATGTTGGTATTTGGCAGACGTAAAGAATCATTAATTACAATTTATTAAAGAGCATCTATCGTCCCCAATAATGTGTTAAAGTCATTAAAATATTTCATCTTAATAATAATGACAATGCTGTAATGTGATCGCTATCGACACATGTCCGGGTCGATTGGGCCTGCAACACGTGCGGTTTTAACAGGACGGTATCACCTTACACAATTTTCCCGCCGGCACAATGTCAAAAAGTGACGACATCGACTGGCCTCCTCGATCAGCTGATTTGACGGCTCCCGACTATTTTCTGTGGAGGTACTTGAAAGGAAAGATCTACGCCAATAAGCCAATAATGAATTCGATGCTACAGGACAATATTTGAAATGAAATGGCTGAAATAACACGCGAACTTCGCGAGAATGTTATGATAAATATGGTTAAAAGAGCACGCATTAGTGCTGCTGCTAAAGGCGGCCACTTGGCCAATGTCATATTTCATACATAATTGTAATAAACCAAATAATCGATAAATAAAACCTAAATAAAAAAAGAGTATTTCATTTCTTAGTTATTCAAAAATAACATCGGCCTGGAACATAATTTTCACCATGCATTAAAGTTAAAGTTGCTAGAATTACGACGTAAACCCGTATCTCGCATTGGTCATGGAAGAGCGTGTATCCTGGGCTACGAGTAGGAAGGCAATGCTGAGAGGATACTTCCTTCCGAGATGTTTAACCGGCGCCCACCTGATGCTACGTAGCGTGCGCGCGATCATCCAATAAGCGGCGACCGCGACCTCATGCTTTTCATTTCACCTCGAACGCCATCTGGTGACGTACATCACATAACTAATTGATTTTCTCCTTCTTATTCCACGTACCTACTATATTTTGTATATTTTATTGTTATTAATTGTAATTATTGTACGATTGAAGCATTTCATTATTTCTATGTATACTTTTATTTTTTCTAAAATTTAATCAATGCTCTTTGTCAACCCTAGGTCAACTGATTGAAATAGCGAAAGAGCTGTACGGATTTGATCTTAAGATCTACGTATTGGACGAACAGCTTCCCACAGCTGAAACCAAACACGTCTTGGTGACCTACAGACTTGACTTTGACAACAGAGAATACGTAAGTACAACATCTCATTTTTGAAAAGGTCAAAATGTTAACAAATAATTAAACTGAAATTAGGGTTGTCAATTATTTAATTACACCCTAAAGAGAGTACCAAAGTACTACGTTTCTAAAATCTAAATTTTAATGGCGTTACTAAAAATGTTTAAATAAACTTTGTTTTTCTAGCAGATACTAATGGGAAAATAAAGTCGTAAAAATATTAGAATTTTCTTTTAACGCGTTTATTTTCTTTCAAATAAATTCTAGGCTTAATTATTTTACGTATAATTAAAATTGTACAACGTTTCTTGTTTTACGACTTTTGATGGCACAGTTTTTTACCATATCTAGTTAAATTCTAATTAAACCGTTATTTGACAAATGAAAGACTAAGCCGTAAACAAAACTATTAAAAAATAATGAAAGGTTGACAAACCAAAAGATAGATGTTAGTTCAGGGTGTAGATACATATCGGTAATACAGCTATTGAAAGAAATATATTTTATAAACTCTTTATAATTTAATACTTCCACAGAATTAACGTAATGTTATTTTATCATTCATTAACCTTTCCTTCCCGAAGCGGGGTATTCACATTCCCCATAGATCGCTTTATACTCGATAACTCACTTTGCGCATGTCGATACCCAAGCCCTTGTATGTTATCTTTTAGTTATTGTGCTTATTATTTGTTTCTCTCTAATGCACTGGATAACCCCATACCACAGGGAGACAGCTAAATCGTAAAGACGTCCGGCGAGGCAGTTGAGCCCGCGTCACTCGTCACGATCTTTTTATTATCGTTTGTATGAATATGATTTGGGGTGTTTCTATGCCCCGTTTCGGACCACGCGAAAGTTCTGGCCGCTTAGTGACGAAAAGGTTAAATACGCTGAAGTCTCGAGTGGGAAGATTTCAAATTCAAAGTTTCGACAATTCACATGAATAAATCCGCTGGATTGAGATGAAGATATGGTTTATCCAATCCGCGGATATAGCTTCTTCAAGTTAACCCATACTGACGTATTGTACTTGTACAAGGTCTGCGCCGTGCACGTGTTGAGAGAAGCTATCTTCTCTTAAGCTCACTTGAGCAGCAAACGTAAATCTAATGTTTATTGCTTTATGCTAAATCGTTCGTGACTAAGATTGCGTGTTAACATAAGTCTTCACTTTATCAATTCACCGTATTCAGGATTGACTTTAACTCGCTAAGTGTCATTTACACTGTAAAATTATGTATCTACGGTAGAAGGTTGGCCTCTTATTATTGTGTCTTCTATTTGAGGAGGCTGTTACGAAAATATTATACTAAAATACAAATGAACGATACATTATGCCCCGTGTACAACAAAGGACACCTGCAAGCCATACATGCGGCTAATTCTCACAATATTATATCTAAAAACACGTGTCATGTATAATATAGCGTTATTAGGAGAACACATTATTATTGTGAAGTTGTAATTATTCAAAACAGGCAGTCTGTGATATTTTAAATATTAATTAAATGTATTAATTAGAAAGATATACTTATATAATCAATTTAATCGAAAAATATTGTGGTTACGCCACCGGGATTCGGACCTTGATCTCTTTCCTAACCGGGGAAGGTGCATCATCCAACTATGCTACAGTGACATTATTTTTGACGATAAATTTTCGAACCTATATGTTACCTTTTTCAAATTAATACATTTGTCGTTCCATTATTTGAAAGAGCCATGTATATGTATATATATATATCTTTCTAATTAATACATTTAATTAATATTTATAATATAACGGCATATTTATGGCACACGCGACAAACAGCAGGTAGTCAAGAAATCTGCGTATATAAAACACCGGTAAATATTTTGTAACCAGTTCTCTTGAATAAATCCAACGAGAAACAACTTGAGTTTTCATTTAGAGTGTATGCAGAGAGTACAGAGTAGAGTTATATGTAGTCTATATTTTGTATGTAATAGAGACGTTTCCAATATTTTGTTTTTTTTTTTTTTACTTTTTAATTTACGTTTTCGTATCCTCCATATTTAATTTCTTTACGACCATCTTTCCTACCATCCAACAGTCATTATTAAATACCAAAACAAACAAAAAATCATTGTTATCTTTGTTAATATTTATTAAAAAGGAAAAAAAAATACAATTGAATAATGAAACAAACATATTAGAAAACATTGATTGAATATTTTAATATATCATGATAATTTTTAATGTGAATCATCGTTGATCGACATCATACTAAATAAGTAGGGACATGCAATGATTACGTCCGTAAAACAAATTATTTAAAGGTATGTAGATAATTTTCTTTGATAACAAAGTTAATAAATAAAAGCTAAAAACTGGCGATCAAACTGACCCATAAATTTTCTTAGACGCCATAAACTTTATAGCACTATAAATATAAAAAATTAAGAGATTCAGATGTATTTACGTAGTGTTAATTGGACAATTAGGGGAGAGTGGGGACAGGACCTTCAACTTCGAAGTAGTTTTGTTTAGTATCGCAAAAAATACGCATTACTTTTGTGTACAGTTTTCTGAGCTAGTTTGCCGTGAACATTTGACTATTGGGATCGTCATCAGGGCTGATGTGACTGTCTTGACTGATTAGTTACTGGCTTGTAGTATCATGTCGAAAGCAGGGGCGTGGACATTACTAAAAATGTATTAATTAATTATCGAAAAATATTGTTGTTGCTACCGATCGGTTAGTTACAACACGGCACTGATTTCCATTGATACTTTATTGGAACGCATCGATCACAGCAAAGAACAAGAATACTCTTATGACCAATGTTCATCAATTAAAGAAAAATACTGTATCAAGTATCAAGGAATCATAATAGAAAAAATCAAATGGAAAGAACATATTACTAATCTTACAAACAGAATAAGGAAAACTGCCTACATATTTGTAAGACTCGGAAACATCTTATCACTTACATATCTGAAAATAATATATTACGTGTATAATACGAACTAATCGTGAGCATTAATACAGCTATGCACTTATAGGACGCGTAAACATGAAAGCGAGCTAATTATTTGAAAAAAAATATTTAATTCAAGCACGGATAATTCGCGCACGGATAATCGAGAGTATACAGTATATACTTTCATCATCATAATCATTTATCGTACTTGATTACCTAACTATAGTTATTTAGTATGATTATGTATGGTTTCAGTTTAACAATCTTATTTCAAATAAATAATATTTTAATTTTCTACTTTTGCAAAAAATGTCCCATACTATTAATTCTCTAAATATTTTGAAGTAAGATTACAGACGTATTTTATTCCTTTATTGAAAGAGAAAATCTTTCTCGCTTTAGCTTAATCGTCACCCCTACTCAACCCTTAAACCAATTAATGTTACCAATTAATGTCAGCTTGTTACAAATTAATGTCAGCTTTTTACAAATTAATGTCAGCTTGTTACAAATTAATGTCAGCTTTTTACAAATTAATGTCAGCTTGTTACAAATTAATGTCAGCTTTTTACAAATTAATGTCAGCTTGTTACAAATTAATGCCATATAATGTACCAACAATATTTTACTGTGCCATTTGTATTCAGATGCACGCTGCCGCAGAGCGTGCCTCACGTGGCGAAGATGCCGGCCTCCCCAAGGTTCCTGCCTGTCTGCTGCTCCATCTGTTTCCTTTCGGAGTACTCTTGGATAAAAATATGAACGTGCTTTCTGGTGGAGAGAAGGTAATGCATCAAACTACAACAAAAATCATGAATCTATATTTATTTCAGAGTGTTTGAATATAATTTTTTTATCACATCCGGCTCAAAGGACCAAAATCTACAATATTTAAAAATTTATGTTAATTACATTAAAACGTTTTTTATATTAATAAACAATATAGACGAACAAATGAACACATAATTAAGGTTTGTACACATTTATATACATATGAATAGAGGTTAACCCATCCTAAAATGTTGTTTCTATAGCTTTTCTTAGGATGTTGTAATTAATAATATACAGAGTGGCCCAAAAAAAGTGACAACATCTCGTAACACATGAGTTATTTCAAAACATAATATAATTAATTATAATTCTTAATGTGATTTTTTTTGCACAATATTTAACTAATCAGAAATCATCGAAATACCCCATATTGCACAATCTACTGGGTTTAAATCTGAGCTGTTCGGTGGCCACATGCCTGGATCGATGAAATTAACATTCTCACGACGAAGAAAGTTGATTGTATTTCTGGCTGTGTGAGTTGGAGCTCCGTCCTCCTGTAATGTCTAGCTATACTCCAGGCTTTGTTATGAAACTCTTTGATCATTTTCCTAGCACCCCAACGTTTTTTTCAATTCGCTAATTTTTGATCAGAATACGGTCTTCTGCAGTGATTTTTGTCATTCTGGGCAACAATTTGAAAAAACCAAATATAAACAATGCGAAAAAGTAATAATCAAAGATGGCGACCGGAAACTGTCGAAATAAAACATAATATAGGTAAATGGTAAGTAAGTAAATTAGTAAACTATTAAAGCTATTGTTCATATATCACATTTTACGAATTAAAATAGATGAGTCAGATAAAAATATTATTTTGAGCCTGGTTTCAAAACTTTGCGTTTCATATAAATTCACATGCGTCTTCCAGAAGCTGTCATTGTTGTATGTTTCCTATAATACGGACTTCCATCTGGTTTAGATTTCTTAATCGTGAAGCTTCAATTAAAATGGCACCCTATCGAGTTAATTTTTACATATTTTAACATTTTCATTTTAGTATCAAGGAGTAATATATTTTTAAAAGAATTTATATAAAGTTCTATTATAAATTATGTTCATACAAATTTGCCTTCAAAAATTTATTTAATTGTTAAATTAATTATTAAAATTGATTTCTTAATTTGTCTCAAATTTTACACTTTCAGGTGGTAGAAGCGTGGGGTGGAGGTAGAAAAGCATTTCTCGGCTCAGCGGTCACAGATCTCTTCCGCGTCCGGCGCCCCAAAGGAGTGCCGTTCACATTTGAGACGGTGCGTAAAGCATACTTTTTCTTCTGTGATGTAGACTATTGCACGTAGAGAGCGCACGCACCGCATTAGGAGGTGGGGGACTAAAGGCGCGGGGCGGCGCGCAGCGGTCGACGCGAATATCGCCTCCCGATTTTTCGTCCGGTCTACATCATTCCTGGATTACATCGTAGATCCAAGGAGCAATGTTTCGTATTGCGAAAAATCATTTAAACTCGAAGTCCTTTGTTACTTTGATTTCTGTGCTGTCCGTGAATGTATTTGTAATATTTAACACAAGACCCCATGTGGTTTATGAGAAATGCTGGGGCCAGTCGACTGATCAGCGGTAACTTTTTACAATGGTAAAAAAAAATACTTTAGTATATTTTTATAAATTATAATTACATGACCCACCGGGCAGTAAAGGTTAACTGTCGATTATCGTTATTACTATTGGATATCGGAGGTAGATACTCGCTAGCAGGTATCTATCTTCTTGAAAGGAACATTAAAAAATGGAGAGGCAGCTGGGAGATATGTACCCAAGATTTCTATATAGCGCTAAATAAAGAAAAGAGAAGATAAATGTATTTTTAAATCTGGTAAATACACAATAATTTATAGGTCTAGTCAACAAAGTCAGTCATGAAATAACATCGTCAGGTTGAGTTTTGGCTGCCTGGAAGATCTGTCGCAATTTCCATTCATCGATAGCATTCATCTACTGGTTTACCATCCTCAGAGTATGACAGTCTACCACCGTACCATTAAGCTATCTTAATTTTGGCCTACCCACTTTCCAGCGCTCTTGCGGATCACTGATCAAAACTATGGGGAGTTATTACAATTATTTGTATTTGTGTTTTTTGTGAGTTATGCTATTTCGCTATGCTAAAGCTCATTTTGCGTGAAGATAGGCTGCGTTTTAATAGCAGTACTTATTAATTTAGTAGACATGCATACTTACATGTTTACACTGAAGATATTAGAGCAAGGTTACAAAAGTTCCCAGATAGTTGAAAATGCGTGGTGAAATTTATAGCTCTGAGTTCGAAGTGAACGCTATTTTCAAGTCCGGGCGGCGCTGACGTTTCCCAGTGGTGGTTGCTCACTGCTCTGCTGGGTGCGTTCGGAACCATATCCCGATCACCACAAAACTTTTGTAATGGGTTACTAGTATTACCCAGTCAGCGCAATAATCTCATTTGGCATCTCCATACAAGTTATAACATCATATTTCTGTCTTCAGACAACACTCTCGTTTACTGGGCCGTACATTCTACAGAGAAGTAAGTGATGAAATAATAAGATGAAATCTCCAAAAGCACCCAAAGTCTTTACAAAACAACAATTCAGTTTGACTTATTTTGTAATTGTATATATTTTTACTCTATTTGTTTTAGGTACGATATTTACAGTCTGTGCTCTTTGAACTGGAACTCGTACGAAGTTCTGTGATGGCTCCGAATCAAGTTCGACCACCTACTCCTCCGAATGACTTCAGGCCAAGTTAGTTGATTTTTTATGTTAGCTAAACTGTTTTGACAATGCTTTTCGTTTAGGTAAATGTGAATACGTATTGTATTTCTCTTTTATTTTGAAAGGTACAGGACTACTGGACCGTCGAGGAAGTCAGGGAGCTCGCAGCATTCTCCTCAAAGGACAAATGCTGTTCGTCAAAGAAATCACAGCCTTGGTATTCTTATGCAGTCCACTGTAAGTATTATTTTGCTAACTTGATTTCACTCTTTAACTCCCAAATGGATGATGGTAATGATGTATGGAATGAATATAATTAGATTTGAATGTAGAGACCATATGAGTTAATATATTATATATATATATGGTGTCTTGAATAGGATTGAATTCTCACGCCATCCTCACCTGGAATGTTAACAAACAAACCAAGGCCACAATTCAGGTGCCGAAGTGCTAATTAATTAATCAATGAACAACTGTGATGTGGTGTTTTCATAAACACGTGGCCAAAGCAACCATAAAGTAATAAAAACAAATCTTAAATTATATGATAGGCGCCACAATGCGTGCGAGTAAAAAGTCGGCGCCTGCTCCATTCAATAAGTGACACTGTTCACAACAGCGTCTTTCTGACGCCCGTTTTAGTGCCTCGTGGGAATAAATGGAACGATGAAAATTATTGAAACTCGCCTAATCAGCACATCACGTGTTTAAATATGATCACAAATTCATGAATGCTTAACTGTTTAAATTAATACTGTCATTGTCCAAAGTGATATAAAAGCTGGTTCATTACGATCGGGAAATCATTCTCTAACTGCGGTGACCCTAAAAAGAATATACTTGAGTGTTTCATTTCTTCTGAGAGAAGCGGAAATTGGCAAACCACCCTTGTTTTCTTGTTTCCTGTACGGAACATATGGTATTCTATGAATTCCACATTCAAATCATCTACATATGACAGTTAACCATCACTTAACGACGATAGATGGCACCATCACACGATACAGCATGCAGACGTGGGACTCCTTACCCTCAAAGCATTCATTCTCTTTTGAATCAATTTATTCCTTGTTAATAAAATGATGAATGAAAAGTCGTATAAAGAAAACAGCCATTTATCATTGTTATTTTGTTTACATGTGTATGGTCAACGCATTATCTATACAAGAGTGTGATCTCGTATTTATTTTTGTATCGCTTGTATCTGATTTCTTTTTCTCTTCACAGGATCAACAACTTGGACGAACTACCCACAACGGGACTATATCTAAACGATTTGAATTCTCACGGATTATCGAGGGAGATGGTGCTTGCCGGATGGCAACATTGCTCAAAGTAAATCAATACTAATCTCTCATCCAAGGTATCTAGGGATTTAATTAATCCAAGTAATGGGATGAAATGTCAGCGCTCTGAGTGTGTCGGCAACCGGAAAAAAATTATCATTTTATTAAAGAAAACAAATTCTTATTGTGAAGTTGTAATTATTCACCTGTCCGACGGTCTGTGATGTTTTTAATACTAATTAAATGTTTTAATTAGAAAGATATACATGTAAAATCAATTTATCGAAAAAAATATTTTGTTGCCATTGGGATATATTTATACATTTGTATGTTTTGAAAAACAATAACTTCACAATAATAATTGTTATTATTTTATTTGGAAATATAATTAACGTTTTTTTTTCAATATTATGTGTGAAAAACAATATCCCTCAATTCACCACCATAAATACAGGCTCTTTCCACTGCATTTTCACTGCACTGCTTTCAGTGGAGGGGGAGATTTCGGACGTTATTGAGAATATAGACAATAGAGATTGTAGCCGTAAATACTTCGATAGCTAGTCCTGGGTTTACTATAGGTAATGTTGAATACAGTAAGTCAATCTATTCAAATCCAAAATACACCAACCTTTGTAAACCCGGGTTGGTAGACGCCGATGGCGCTCTCCTTGTAGTCTGGTGGTCCTTAACTCTGCTGGCCAACTTCCGAAAACTTTCTCCGTCCGTCCGAACCGAAAAACTGTTTCTTTCAGTAGCAGCTTCGTTTTTGTTTTTGTTTTGAAATCCACACAAATGGAATACATATATTCAACATTTTATACCAGGCCTAGCTATCGAAATATAAAAGCGCGTAAACAGAGGTGAAGTGTTAAAGCAAACAGCCATGACCATAAATAGTGACCTATATTGTTTTAGGCTAGAGCTTATGTGCGAACGAGCTGAGCAGCGTTCTGACGAGCTAGAAAGATCTCTCCAACTGCTGGATCGCTGGAAAAGAAGAGGAGATGATTTGCTGTACTCCATGATACCCAGAAGTGTAGCTGATCGATTACGCAAAGGGCAGTCTCCACTCAGCACGTGTGAGGTAAGTCAATTACAGATATTTCTTTCCTCGTGTCCAAAGAACTTTCGCTTTCTTGAATAAACTGCTCAAATTAATAGAGGTTGTTGCTTTTTCCATTTTGTTGGTCTAACAAATGGGAATTTTTTATTTTCTTCTTCGTCCTTCGCCAAGAGTGTGGCGTTCCATTATCTATTGGCATATTTGTTAATTGGAAGATCTTCAGTGTGAGTATTTAATACATTTTGTTTTATTTTCTTTCTGTAACGATATTAATTTTTCATCTATATCTTCTTTCTAATATTTTTTTATGTTTACGACATTGCATCCGTAAATTACTCTGACAGCAGTGACAGAAGTCAGATCCTAGTTTTCTATTGGTTATGTTTACAGAGTATGTTATTCGAAATTATGAGAGTTAAACCACAAACCTGCTGGATCTGGTCGGCAATCTGCTGATCCGGCAATCCGATGTTGTCTCCCTGGTTTCCTGCCATGGATTGTCCAATACCCTGCTGACCAGCCTCCGAACCGATTATCGAGACACAAAACGCGATCTATATTATGCATACATAATAGATGCTCAATATATGGCGTCATGACTGCTTCTGACGCGCCACAAGTTTGTAGCTTACCCACTTAAAAATAATGCAATATTTATTTTTCCAGTCCTTTGACGAGGTTTCGGTGATGTTCTGCTCCCTGGAAGAACTGCGCGCCTCGAGCAACAAGACCAGGCAGCAGGTCATGGACACGGTGTCAGCCATCAACGCGGTGTTCTCTTGCTTTGATCAGCTCTTGGACCATCACAATGTTTACAAGGTCTGATTTGATTTATAATGGTAAAACTGTTTATTTTTGACGCTTCACAGCACTAATCTCTGGTCCAAACTAGAGAGAGAGAGGCTCGATGGAGCTCTCGCTCACACTTATTCATCTTATGGGGGAACCTCTAAGACTAAAACGCGTCGAAAATGACTGCCTCCGTAGTGACCCCTGTTGAACTTTGTAACAAACCAGTATTAATAAAGAGCTTCTCTCAATCGGCGATGATGATGATGATGAAATGAAACACTAAACATGTTCAATATCGGAGTACACTACGGCGACGCGACGTTCCCTCCTGCAGAATACCCTGTTTTATTTCAGTTACAAACAATACATACATTCGCATAATATTTTCCCACCATATTTGCAAGTACACATAGCGAGTGACCGCCACTATGACGTTTTATCAAGAACGATAGTCTTTGTTTCTCAAAATCAATCCCACGGTTTGTTGCACCTTTAAATTACCGACACGTGTCCTATCATATCCATTAATTGGTGCTTTCTCGCCGAGTAATTAATTCGGTGCGATATACCGATGTGAGAATACTGTTCGGATTGGCGCGTTATTGCAGCGCATCTACAATGTTTACCGAAGGCCGGATATCCATGGATTCGTTCCGCTTCTGAGACATCGAGTTGCTGGCGTAAAGTGCGTGCAGTGCCTACAGAATAGCTACATACACAACAATGGCCGTGACTGAAGTAGTTATATATGTAATATTTATATTTTGTGTGTATATATGTGTGAACTTTTCACTTTTTATTAACTTTTTTTTATTTATTTTTTTATTTATTAATATTTTCCTTGGTTTTCTTTTCCATAGCATTATATTTATTTCATAACCTTAATGTATAACATAATGTGTATTATCTGTATGGCGAATCGGGTTAAAAAAAAACCTGATCACGCTGGAATAAACACATTATTATTATTATTATTATACTGCTTGTGTAGCCTCGGTATTGTAGTGGTTGGTTGCAAACGCGAGAGACTGGGATTTGATTCTCCGCCAGAGATATTTTTTTCAAAAACAATCTCATTTGAACATTTAAATAATAATATTTTTATATTTTTCCAAACGGCTAAGAAAAAATGATAGATGATTAGTTGGATCGTCTAGGAATATAAATGACGTTCACTTGACGCCGTTCGTTAGCACTTCATGGCACACAAGGTATCAATCTGGTGTCCAATAAAGTGACGTGCCATTTGCCACTCGGCAACGTGGCGTTCTCTGAATTCTTTATTCTACCATTTGAAGAATGTCATAATTTATCAAAGGAAATCTATTCCTAGGATCAGCTTGTTACGGAAGACTTTGATCTAGTGCTGAAGGAGCTTTGGTGATTTACCAGAACATCTCACACGTGAAAACGGGCCGGAATTGTTATGGCCCGTGTTCACGTGTGACATTTTTCTCAGAGATTCGACTCGAGACGAGATTAAGGATTATTTACACACTTCACCATGAATCATGAGCAGGTTAAAATGACGTATCACATTAAAATGACTCTCCTACCTTGAGATAAATTGTGCGTGCGCCAGAAGCTTGCTTTAAAAGATATTGAGAAACAAATATAAACTATACAATCCTTTTTCCCATAAAATTGTAGCCGTTATTAGATAGATTACGTAACCCTCTTCTAGACTTTTTAATTTCAACAGTCTTTCTACCTGCAACATAATTTACTTGTATGCGCGCATCAAATTAATTTGTTCAATCCGCATATCAATCTTACTGAACTAAATATGCCTCCACTAGTATGCAGTTTTCAATCAATTTCATCCCTTACTGTTTTATCGAAAGGGATTATCTTGATTGTTGAAGGGATCATCGCGTGCATTACTAATTCCACAGATTAATCACGTTTCGTCGAATACTATTAAGTATAACATGAGATTACTCCACTAACATATAGACGAGATTTAGTTGAGATAAATCTCGCCGTCTATTTCATACATAAATTAAAAGTTGCCTAAAGAGCAACGGAAAGGGCTATACTCGTATTTTTGTATTGTTACAAATCGATCTAAACTTTTGTCGCCATCGGGATATATTTATACATTTGTATGTTGTGAAAAATAATAACTTTACAATAATAATTATTATTATTTTATTTGGAAATATAATTAACGTTTTTTTTTCAATATTATGTGTGAAAAACAATATCCCTCAATTGACCAGCATAAATAAAGGCTCTTTCCACTGCATTTTCACTGCACTGCTTTCAGTGGAGGGGGAGATTTCAGACATTATTGAGAATATAGACAATAGAGATTGTAACATATAGACGAGATTTAGTTGAGATAAATCTCACCGTCTATTTCATACATAAATTAAAAGTTGCCTAAAGAGCCTCGTATTTTTGTATTGTTACAAATCGATCTAAACTCGCGAATTCGTTAATTAAACTTTTGTAAAATAAAAACTATCTTTTAAATAAATATCAGATATCTCATATAGATATTGACGAAGCTGTTTTTATTATATTTAATGAAAAATATATAGAAATATGGGGTAATTACAGGGCTTACAACTTATCTTCGGCTGGCTTAAATAATCACTTTATATATATTATATATATATATAATTCACCAATTCTCACCCCTTAATCTCCATATTTATCAAATTTTTTGAAACTTGTATATATGTTAATACATGGACTCGCTTCGAGTACCACTACACCACCGCCATCTAACCATCATATATGTCAACTCAATGAGAATCTGATTTTTTTTTCAATATTCTTTATCTGTAAATTATTTTTAACACATTATACTAGAATACACCTGAAAAATCAATATTTTTCTTATTTTGACCAGTATATTATTAATATATGATATTTATTTAATAACAGTGTGCCTCTGTAGGTAAAAATCCAGTAATTGTGTGTTCTTGGACATATATAAATATTGCTAAAATCTATCTATTCATTTGACATCCGAGATGAATTCTTTTAATCGTTTAATACTACGACGACTCTCCAGCCAGATGCAGTGCATTCACCGTTCCAGGTCTTCTTCGGTCCAAAGTTGTGCCAGAATAATCTTCTGTTCTAGGCTTTCACACATAATGCGGCAGAGGAATTGGAAGAATCTTCTGTTCACAGCTGTGGGTAGCTATGATTGAATTTGTAGCAGAATCGAAGCGTTCGAATGTCGTACTGTCCGCGGGATATTTAGACATGATGGGGTAGCCTTGTGGGAAGATGGAGGGAAGGGAATAAAAGAAAAACGGGCTCACTAACATCCCTTTACCTTGGGCGCCGCCTTCCCTTAATCCAAACCGGCACACGATTAATATTAACATACAACAAAGTGCTCTCTGATTACAGGTGAATAGCAAATTTATACACGCAATCGCATCCCTGTATGAAGGAAGTTCTAGTGGATTATTCACACCATGGTTTGACATTACAAAGGGTGTCAAGCAGGGTTGTGTAATGTCTCCATGACTGTTCAACTTGCATGTGGATAATTGTGTAAAATAACTGGATCATATGAATGTAGGAGCGAAAATGTTCGATTTGATTGTATGCTGTTTATTACACGCCGATGATGCAGAACTAATGGCGAATAATGAGCAAGAAATGCAGAGGCTAGTATGCAAGGAAAGTGACCTTCAAGTGAATGTCAACAAGTCTAAAGTGATGGTATTCGAGAATCAGGAAAGCAAGACATTGTGCAAAATACTTGTAGGTAATGAATGTTTGGAACAAGTAGATGAGTTTGTGTATTTGGGAAGTATGTTTGATAGAAACGGAAAGGCTGAGAATGATTTTGAAATGAGGGTGACTGCAGAAATAAAGTGAACGGCGCATTGAATGGAATTATAGAAGTGAGACCTGGAGCTGGCAGAAGAGGAACGAAAGTAGACTAGATGAAGTGGAAGTGAGATCACTTAGGCGTATATGTGGCAGATCCATTTATGACAGAGTAAATAATGAAGAAATAAGGAAAGAATGCAAAGCTGATCTAAGTATAGTGAGTAAGATTAAGAAAGGAATATGGTAAGAAAGATATATGACGCAGTTGTTGATGGCACCAAAAGTAGAGGACGTCCGCAGAAGACTCGGCACGACTAGGTAAACCAGATACTGGAGAACGGTTTTGTTAGTAACCTCAATAATCGTCGAACTTATTATGAGAAGATGTATGAATGTGGATGAGGTGAGAATTGTGTGTCAGGTCAGAAGAGTGTGGCGCTCTATCCTCTCTGCCTACTCCCGCGGGGAAACGGCGAGATGGTAAGGAAGTAAGTAAGTACAACAGAGAGGATTTCATTCGATAGCTGATTTCGTTTATTGGTTCCAGGTGGAAACAGTCGGGCAGGTGTACATGGCAGTGAGCGGAGCGCCAGACGCCTGCAAGAAGCACGCCCAGCACGTCGCTGATGCTGCACTGGCCATGCTCAAGGGCGCCAGTGCGCTCCGGAGGCCGCAAGACACACTTCAAGTGGAAATCAAAATCGGTAAGAGAAAATGATAATATAGCAGGTTGTTACGTTGCGATCCGGCTAGGCTCAGTCTGTGGGTGTATGTGTATGGTGTCAGTATGGCTGACTCGGATGGATGAAAATGGTCTTAAACAATAACAACACTAGATTTACACATTAATCACATTGTATAGTTTTATTCAAGTTCCACATAAAAGCCCGACATAATGATTGCAGTCTTTTATCTCCTTCACTTGCTGTAGATTTTACCACTGGACGAGAACACATGGCTACAGATCTGACACAAATATCGTTCGCTTCAAGGATGATATTTACTAAAGAGATCACTGATTAGAGATTGCTGCCATCACTGCTGACTCCGGACAGTCACGCATCCTTGCCAAAATTCTCCCAGACGCCATTTTGACACCGCGGCGTGGGTTGTGCTCGCCTCGGACCCCTATTGCTCGCTCGCAACCTCCCGTTTGTCCCCGAGGAGTTTATTCACATTTCGCAGGTTGATCAAGGCCCGATGCTGGCCGTCGCCATTTTACTCCGTCCCGCGCTCGCTCCACACACGCCGCCAGCCCACGCCGAAGTCCTCTCCCCTCCTCCTTCGTCCATTCTCCAAATCAGATACCGCGTCCTCCTGAGTCGATATAGTAGAGCCCTCGGTCCCGCCGCTCCAATTTTAATGTTACAAGGTACATTTTTCAACATTTATTGTCAGTAATTTGAAAATCATTCATACATATGAAATCAGATGTATAATAATTTATTGACATATATTCCGCGTCCATATTTCTCACCCATGACCTATCCTAATGCTTGCCTGCCAGTGTGAAATGTGACCTTGACGCCATCAGACGTCAACTTGTTCGATATATGTTTTGTCAACTCGATATCATTCACAGTGTGGATCAGTTACCTCCGGTGCACCAGCACTGTTTGTGTGTGATTTCGGTTACGGCGAGCAGTCCTTCTAAATCCCCGTTCCCCGAGATCGCTGTTCCTTCGACCAAATTCCCATCCCTTCACAGACCTCTTCCCGTATCCGTTTTCCTATTCCTCCTCAACCTTGCGGTGATTCCGACTTTGGAACCGGAATTGTCGTAATTCATTCCGCGAGAAGTGCGACTCGGAGATTGCGAAGATGTCTAAGTAATTTTATTTAATAAATACATAACTACATATATACTACATCAAAGTAAAAACTGTAATTTCTTGTTTTAGTTTTTTTTCTTTAAATGACTGATAATGATCTGTAGAGACATGCGTGAAGGTTATATATTGCGATTTTAAGATGTACTCTATCAATAAAAGTAAAGTTGTTTCACGTTGGATTTATTCAAGAGAACTGGTTACAAAATATTTACCGGCGTCTCATATAGTCAAATTTTCTGCTTTCGTGCTATTTAAGGCGGACGTGCCATAAATAGACCCTTACTACTAGAAGAAAAGTAATCAGTTGTCGCCAGTACCGCTGTCGCTGTACCAGCTTCGCGCCGCTGCCGCTAGATGTTAACCTATGTCCGCTAACATTTGAATTACGTGAATAAATTAGTTTTATCTTCGGAATTGCATTAACTTCAGACTACAATTATCAAACACGCTACTACTTTATTAATTGTTCCAGGTGTGCACAGCGGTCCTGCAGTCGCTGGAGTCGTAGGACTCAAGGTCCCCAGATACTGCTTCTTCGGGGATACCATCAACACGGCCAGCCGTATGCAATCCGGTGGAGAGGTTAACACCAACAATACTTATTTCAAAATAGCAATAGTATCATTTTATTGAGATAATTTAGGTTCTGTTCGAAGTAACTGATTATAGATTGGTAGGCTGCCAATATATTAACAAGGGGAACGTTCATCTCGAGGTATTCGAGGGAGGAAGTTATTTTTTATCTGGCTAACGCTGGCGTGTCGCCCAAAATGCTGTGGCGTGTCACTTTTGACACGAGTGTCGTATGTCCGCTATCGCTGCTATAAATAATTGGTTATAGCTCTTTTATTATATTATGTTTTTGTATATAGAATTTATTTTAGAGGTATAGAACTTTAAAACGAAATAAAACACAAAAATCGTGCTAATAGCCACGGTATTGGCATTATTGGAAAGATAATTTTATGCCATTAGTGTTTAAATGTGATTTCGTGCGTATGGACATATAAAATAATCCAAAGGTGTTAAATCACACGATCTTGGAGGCCAATTCGCAGGTCCATTTCGCGAAATTATGCGCTCATCGATTCTTCAACGGCTTCAACTCTTGCTCGAGCTAGATCTTGTAAGCTCGTAACCCAAGATCTTTCCGCAGAATCTTCCAGAAAGTGGATGAACACAGCTCCAATTGCTGTGCACGATGGCGAATCGACTCATTCGGGTCCTCCTCAATACTACGCTCCACTGCAGCAACAGCTTCTTCGGTGCGCACTGTACGACATCTCCGCGGATGGGTATTATCAATTAGACGATTATGTCGGCCGTAAAATGGACGTAGTGCACGGTAAGTTTCACGAACTGAACCACGGTTTTCGAAATAAATTTACACAATTTGCAAGCATTGTTCTGGCGTAAGTCTATTCATGGTGAAATGGCAAACCAGCTGTCAGCTGTCAAATTGGCTGTCGCTAGAAAGAGTTGCCAATTCGAAAAACAAACCTCTTTAAAAAAAACACCCTTTACATAGTAGGTATATATATAATAAATTTATTTAAATATCCACGTTGATTAAATTGGGCGGAAATCCGCGCACTGGGATGGGGTACACATACTAAATCGTCCAGATCTTCTTTTTAATTTGATATGAGCTCGGACGCAAGAACATAGTAATATGTTATATATTAATTTGGCCGTTGGTGCGGTAAAGATAGTATATAACTTGTACATAGTGCATGTGCTGTAGGTAGATGCTAGGAGTGAGAGAATTCTCAGCGTAATATTTAAAAACATTTGTAACAATATTCACCCACACTAATTATCGGGACATTTCAAAAAGGTGAAGAACTCTTGTGTTACCGATGTGACTGTCTTATGTTAAGACCATGATGCTTTTAACCTTTACCATACTGTGACATAAAATATCCATATGCAGCCAAGCGGTCAACTCGTGTTGCCGTAAGAAATTTATAACATTTTAAATGTGAAGAAAGCTTTTATTAGTTCAAATGGCTTTAAAATTATTAATCCTAAAAACTTACTCTAAATATTGAGCATTAATTACAAAAATGGGATCAATATCATAATACAATTCGGAGCATTCATCAAGTCCTATACAATACTACCTTTTTTCTTATCTCTCTTTATTAAATTAGTGAGACAGAGATATCATATATTCGTATGTTTATTTTTATTTTCATTGTGAAATTAATGTACCATCTCTATTTGTCTTACCACAAATGGTATTTTTTCCAGCATATTAATTTTACAACTGGCTGAATTGAAAAATAATTATTTTTGTAAGATTCTTAAACGTTTTTTAAACGGCTTTTCACCAGTCAGTTCTAAGCATAAACATTTTCTTTATAATTAACTAAAATATTATTTTTATGTTAACCGAAATATTACAGATTTAATTGGGGCGTTAGACCTGTGTTACTGCATAGTTTTGGAAGGGTTAAAATACCAACAGATGAAATGGTACTGGTTTGATCAGAGTTTTTCTTACTAATTTAATTGATGATTTTTCATATTTAGGTGGGACGCATTCATATATCCCGTGCAACAGCTGACTTGCTTCCATCCCTGTACGTGGTCAGTTTAAGAGGACTTGTTAATTTGAAGGTAAAAATTTCCAAACAGAATATGTATATGTATCCAATTACCAAAAAAATGTACATTTATAAACTTACCAAAACATGCACATTTATCCAATAAAATATGTAAACTTATCAATATTCCAAAAATATCTATAATTATCAATTTACCAAAAATATGTACATTCAATTACTAAAAATATGTACATTCATTGAATTACTAAAAATATGTACATTAATTCAAATTCCATATACAATTCAGTGCTTTAAAGAGATCTTGGTTTTATACTTCATCGTTGAAATCTTTATTTTACTTCTAAATTATTAGATACTGTCTAATAACAAGAACATCTATCACCAAAACCACCAGATTCTTAACCTTTCCTCTCCTGTGATGTAAACTGAGTTGACATTGTCTCTAATTATGTGAATATCTCTGCAAAATATATTAAATACAGAGTTCACATTTTAGGTATTCCTCCGTAATATATTTATGTATTGGATAAAATAAATACAATATATAAGTATTTACATGACATGATTATATGTGTGGAGTGGTGCAGAAGGCGCGGAGTGCTGGATGTCGATCGTCAGGACCCACCCTTTCCCAGAACCATTGTTGGAGCTTGAAACTCCTTTTATCGGTTCCATGCTACAATGCTATATATTTTAATATAAAAGCAAAACCGAGACTAATGATTAGTCCTTATATCACGAATTAAAGCAAAAGTTATGAGCAAAATTAATCTAATCTTCCGGTGCCCTTTAAGTGCTGTCTTTATTTATTGTAATAATAGATATATGCAAACAAAATTAACATAAAATATAACAAAGCAAAAACAAATATCATACAAACAAGTTACACAAAAAAAGATAACAAATAATATAATTAGAGCCATTGAAGGCCAGGCATTTAGACTCCCAAAAGGAAAAGAACGGGATACAATTACGACTTAAGTCTCACCAATTGCGGGGCAGGCCAATGATATTAAGCCCACTTTCTGCAGATGATCAATGGATACACCATTAAGTACAGAGCTTCCGATGAATGTAAGTATTTGACACCAAGTCAATTTAGATCAGCCTCAAACAGTAAACTATATGAATATGTTCAAAATTGCTCCATTACATAATATATATGTATATATCAATTTATGTAGTGAAAAAGGACATGTATTCACTGATCATCTGCCCAAGTCACCCCATCTCAGTTTCCATGTTCTGATACAATCCTTGAACAGCCTTAGATTACACTAGCATTGCTGATCAGGTCCGCATCTACAAGCATCCAACCATTTAAACGAGTCAAACCACCAAGCATACGATCATGTGCATCACTCATTATCACAATTAAACAATTATCATAAATATGTTTTCTTGTGAACAGGGCAAAGGCGAAATGGAGACATTTTGGTTAGAAGGCAAAACTGAAGACATGTCCATGAAACTCAATACTGCCGAGCTCTTGCAGAATGTGAAAGACGCTTTGACAGTCGAGACTAACGACTGAATAGAGTATGGAATTCAATAATCAGAAGAGTAAGAATTTCAACATTCATAGCTAATGGACTGCTATCAATTTATACCAACATCACTTTCTTATAGAATAACAATATTCAGGTTATGAGCATAACAACATATTTTCAATTAACATTGATGTATCAATAATTACGTCCATCTATATGTATATCAATATTTCTATTAACCTTTACCATTCCATGATATAAAATACCCGAACGCAGCCATGCTGTCAACTCGTGTTACCGTAAATAACAGTTAGAAAAAATGTTTTATTAGCTTAAATGGCTTTAATGGCACGAATTTACTCTAAATATTGAGCATTAAATTTTTTTTAAATGATTACTAACATAATTTAGAGCATTCATTAAGTCCTATACAATGTGTCCTTCCTTCTTATCTCTCTTCATTTAATTAGTGAGAAAGAGACAATTATATTTATATGTTTGTTATCCATTTCACTGTGAAAATAGTGTGTGATCTCAGTCTTTCATATCGCAAATTATATTTTTACCAACGTATTAACTTTACAACGGATTGAATGAAAACAATAATTGTTTTTGTACGATTCCTTTTTCATAATTGGTTTTTCACTAGTCATTCCTAAGCGCCTATATTTCCTTTAGGATTATCTAAAATATTAATTTTATATTGCATGTATTTACCGAAATATTACAGGTTTAATTATAATGGTAGACCTGTGTTACTGCATGGTTTGGGAAGGGTTAAAGTAACTATTTATAGTAACTTAAATATTGAATATATACATATTAACAACTTAATTTTCCAAATAATTTTACCAATACATAAGTTTAAAGGTTCACTGTAATACATAGCTACAATTCATAATTTTTCTTTAATTTATTGGACTATATATAAATACTTTTTGCTTTTTGGGATTGAGTTTAGAAAATTACTTCCCATGCCGGAATACCATCAATTAAAATTTTTCAAATATTTATTCCTTTTGTTGTTGAATAATGTAAAATACTTATTTGTATGCAAAATTAAGAGTTGCGTACCCAAATGGATCAATTTAATCATTGATAAAAATATTTCGCCCATATTTATAATAGAAAATTCAATTATTTAAATACAAATGTATGTTGAAAGTTTTTTTATAAAAAATGCTAGTTGTACCCACCAATTATGAATTATATTTAATTAAGAAAACAAGAATCTACAGACATTATTTTTTCTGTTTTTATTTTAAATCCAGGATATTAAAAAAAAAATTATTACACCTTAATTTTATTATTTGATAAATGATAAAATATAATAAAAATGCAAGTGTCATATTACATTTTAAAATACATTTGTAATGATTTGTGAATTAAATAATGTAATAATTGAAGCAATAACTCTGCGGTTTGACATTTTAATAATTAAATATAAAATAACTTTGTACACATCTACATAAGATTTGGTGATGGTGAGCCGTTACGTGACTGTGATTGTACCACTGATTGGTAACTGAGATTTAACGATGATTTTTTAAGTAAGATTTAACTGTTGGAGGCGTAGTTTTTTGGTGTACCAGTCATTACTTGAAGAATTAGGTTAATCAATTATCAATCATAGTTACAATCGAACACAATCACAGTCACAATCACGGTTTAAATAACGATTTTTCATCACTAGATGGCTTTGGGAAAACAACCGGTTTTGGAAAAACATCTGTTCCTTCATCAGGGCAGTATAAAACTAAATCTAAACATGTAATTTTAGTCTTATAGCTTACATTTATAGAATACCAATAGTTTTAGTAGTTAGTTTGTCTAACCGCAAAGTAACTGCTTCAAATATTAAAAACATTTCTTAACCCTCACTGCTCAGTGGGTTGTAACAAAACACATCCTCAAGTTTTCGGTTTTTCAACTGTTTTGTGGGAGATTTTGTATTGATATTTAATTTTATATATGATTTAATGAAATGGCATGATGTGTCGAAATGGCAGTCGCAATGAGTCCCGACCAGTGACTCATTGCGACTGGCAAATCCGCAAAACATGCACGTCGGACAATACCCTTCCCACTTATCTCACCCTGATGGTTTACGAGTAATTACAATTTAATCTTGAAATTTTTCCGCTGGACACCCTATATATTAGTCTTTTTTATGTTTTACATATAATCCGTATGAAAATAATTTAACACTTCCGTTCCGGAACGGGGCACAACATAACCTCAAAAATCTTATTTTTAGAACTATTTATTAAATATTAATGATATTGAGCTGATATTCATTGTAATTCTTATAAATATCCCAAAGAATGCAACGGGCAAAAAAAATAAAACAACAATGTATAGTAAGACAGTAAAGTAGCGTTAATTCCATAAATAATAATATTTTTTTGGTAATTGATACATTTAATTTGTATTAAAATGCCACAGAACTATATTCTGAAAAAATTGTAACTTTACAATTATATGTTCTCCTTAAAAACATTATCATTAATATTTTTACAAAATGATGTTGTTTGGGACATATATATGCTTGAGCGAGGATGATGTACTCACCTGCCACCAGGCCAGTCGATCGGCGACCCTGAACCGGTACGGTTACAAAAGATTTTGCAGTGTAAAATAGAGTGAAAAGTGTGTCTACGTGACCATCTATTTCAATCTGAATCATTCAAGATCCTGAACGGAGATAGTGTCAAAACCTAAGTTACAGTCCACCTTGGAGGTGTCAGGAGAACGGATTGTGGTGAGTTGAACTTCCTTCCGAATCCTGTTTCTTCCGGCATCTATGCCATTATGCAACAGATGTTAAACTTTAAGCCTACATACTTCGAAATAAATGTTTGCGAAATTATTCCATTATCAATGTATATCTTTGCTTCGGGTTCTAAATCATATAAAAAAAATAGTCTAGCTAAATTCGATGGCCCTTGATCTTTTGTATTCAAATATTTCAATTACGATTGTTTTGAATTGCTTGCATGGTTGAGATTAGGCACATTTTCAACTCGTAATTTAGTCAGGTAATCCACCCATAAAATATTGTGGACCAGATCTATTACACCCTGTGTATCGCAAAGGCTTGAGACGCCGCCAAAGTGGCACCAATTAAGTAATGTGATAATGGCAAGAGACAGTTATTACAATTATTTAAAAATCGAAACACGGTGATTCAGAAGCAGGAGTTAACAATGACCAATAATTAAAAAGCAAACGTGGAACAGTAAACGGAACCAAAACAAGTATGAATGAATAATTATATTTTTTGTAACTGAAATAAAATCAGGTACACTTGACTGTGATCAGCAACTCATTTTCGATTCTCTCGCCGCAGTGTCTGGTGCATTCCCATTGAAAGGACTTTCTTTTCTTGCTTCTCCGAGGCTCGCTGTTGCCTGACATCCAGGTACCAACGTTGGAGACCTGCATCCTGCTTGCAACGTGCCTTTATTTCTTGCGCCTGCGATGTAAAACCAGAAGTGTGTGTATTTTGTTGTGTTTTTGCCCGGTTTTTACTTCCGAGTTTAGTGTTTTATTTTTCTGCTTTTTGGTAAGTTTTTTTAATTTTCTCTTGTTATTTGTATCTGTTGATTAGGTTTTTAATCACGACAAATATTTATTTATTTTACAATGTGTGTAAATACTTTTTTATTAATTCTTTCGCAGTCGGTCGTTTTCACGACTTGGTAATCGTTATTTGTATCTGTACTCCGTAGGTTAAGTTTTATTTACCCGCCAATGCTTTAAATATATTATTTCGCGGTTAATAATTCTTACGCCTTCGCGATCATTATTTTCAACTATACTTTAAAAAAAATTATATTTGTTAATACATTTTCTGTTATTTTTTCCAATATAATCTTTCGCGTTTCCTTTCGAGATCCTTCACGCGGCTACGTGATTTTGTTTTCATTTGTATGCTAGTACAGCGAATTTTAATTATGATACAATTTAAACAAATTTTTGTAATAGTTGACCGAGTCTTATTAACATACGAGAAAAAACTGAAAATAATAGTGTCCTTATAAAATCATCTCACAGATAGCGCCAGTGTCACTAGTAACAAACATATGAAAGTTATCAGAAAATTTAAATACCTTTATAAAATCATCCCGCAGATGGCGCCAGTGTCACTCGAAATTTATATACAAACAGAAAACGGAAAATAATAATATATTTACACAATTATCCCATAGATGTCGTTAGTGTCACTCGTAATTAACATACGAAAGAATATGTTAAATAATGATATTCTTACTAAATCATCCCACAGATAGCGCCACTGTCACTAGCAACAAACATTTGAAAGTTATCAGAAAATTAAAATATCCTTACTTAATAATCCCGCAGATGGCGCCAGTGTCACTCGCAATTTACATACGAAAGAAAACGGAAATTAAAATATTCTTACACATTCATCCCATAGATGACGCTAGTGTAACTCGTAACTAACATACGAAAGAATATGTTAAATAATATTCTTACAAAATCATCCCACAGATAGCGCCACTATCATTAGCAACAAACATATGAAAGTTATCATAAAATTAAAATATCTTTATTAAATTATCCCGCAGATGGCGCTAATATCACTCGCAATTAGCATACGAAAGAAAACGGAAAAAAAATCCTTACACTATCTTCCCATAGATGGCGCCAGTGTAATTCGCAATTAACATACGACAGAAAACGGAAAATAATCATATTCTTACTAAATCATTCCACAGATAGCGCCACTGTCACTACCAACAAACATATGAAAGTTATCATAAAATTAAAATATCTTTATTAAATTATCCCGCAGATGGCGCTAATATCACTCGCAATTAGCATACGAAAGAAAACGGAAAAAAAATCCTTACACTATCTTCCCATAGATGGCGCCAGTGTAATTCGCAATTAACATACGACAGAAAACGGAAAATAATCATATTCTTACTAAATCATTCCACAGATAGCGCCACTGTCACTACCAACAAACATATGAAAGTTATCATAAAATTAAAATATCTTTATTAAATTATCCCGCAGATGGCGCTAATATCACTCGCAATTAGCATACGAAAGAAAACGGAAAAAAAATCCTTACACTATCTTCCCATAGATGGCGCCAGTGTAATTCGCAATTAACATACGACAGAAAACGGAAAATAATCATATTCTTACTAAATCATTCCACAGATAGCGCCACTGTCACTACCAACAAACATATGAAAGTTATCAGAAAATTAAAATATTCTTATAAATAATCCCGCAGATGGCGCCAGTGTCACTCGCAATTAACATAAGAAGGAAAGCGGAGAATAAAATATCCTTACACAATTATCCCATAGATGACACTAGAGTCACTCATAACTAACATACAAAAGAATATGTTAAATAATAATATTCTTACAAAATGCTAAGTAATATCCTTACAAAATCATCCAACAGATTGCGCCAGTGTCACTCGCAACAAATATTTGAAAGTTATCTGAAAATAATAGTGTCCTTATAAAATCATCTCACAGATAGCGCCAGTGTTACTCGCAACTAACATACGTAAGAAAGCCGAAAGTTGACATATTCTTTAAGTAATCTGCTGTTTAGATTTCAAAATTTTGAAATGTAGGAGCAAAAATGGGCAATTTGATTGTACGCCGATGATGCAGTATTAATAGCGAATAATGGACAAGAATTACGGAGTCTAGTGAGCAGAATGTACGATGTATGCAAGGAATATCATGAATGCCAACAAGTTGAGAGTTATAGCATTCGAGAAGGAAGAAAACAAGACACCATCCAAAATAATGTAATAAATGTTTGGAACACGTAGATGAGTTTGTGTATTTGGGAAGTATGTTTGATAGAAACGGAAAGGCTGAGAATAAAATGAACGGCGCTTTGAATGGAATTATGTCTAACGGGAATTTGTCAACCGGGGCAAGACTAGTGATACACAATGGAGTCTTGATACCGACACTAATGTATAGAAGTGATGCCTGGAGCTGACAGAAGAGGAACGAAAGTAGACTGAATACAGTAGAAATTAAATCACTTAGGCGTATATGTGGCAGATTTATTTATGACAGAGTAATGAATGAAGAAATAAGGAAAGAATGTAAAGTTGATGTTAGGATAATGAATAAGATTAAGAAAGGATCACTTAGATGGTTTGGTCATATGGAATGAATGAATGAGGAGAGAATGGTAAGAAAGATTTACGAGGGCGAGACAAAAATTATCTACACTTTCGATGTGTGACACTTGCATCAGGTAAGATAAAGAAGACATACGACGCGAGTGTTGATGGCACCAGAAATAGAGAACATCCGCGGAAGACTTGGCATGATCAGGTAAACCAGATACTCGAGGATGGTCCTATTAGAAACCTCAACAATCGACAAGCTTGTATGAGAAGATGTATGAATATGGACGAGGGGAGAATTGTGTGTCAGGACAGAAGAGTATGGTGCTCTATCCTCTCTTCCTAACCCCGCTGGGAAACGGCGTAATGGTGTAATGCATTTTGAAATAAATATTAAAATACTGGACCGAGACTTTCGGAACATACGTTCGTGACTAAAGTCATGCACGTGTGCAGTGTGTTCGCGATCGTGACACGTCCGGTTTCGTCATTCGAAATGCTCGCGCAGCTCCCAACAGCCGGGAACGTGTGATTGATGAGACTTCAAAATACTACGGTTTCTTATAAAATGACATCATATTTAGTAGTATTTTGTTCGCATTGTGTAAGAAATGTAATTAAAAATATGGTAGCACATGCTCAATCTATTATAGTTCATTAAAACTCAAATTTGAATGGGGCCACTTTGTACCCCGCTCCGGCCCTCAATTCTATTTTAGATCTTCCGGTACCCGAAGGTTAAACAAAATATTTATGGAAGTGAAATAAATATATTATAAATAAAATATTAAAAAATTATATACTTTTTATACGAAATGCAATCAATAATATAAACAGAAGCAAATGTAATTGACATAATTTAAAAAAATAAGTACTTATAACAATAGACATCTTATATTCAAAATAGATATAATATTGATAGTGTTCTGTGAATTCCGGTCAATAAATTGTTTGTTATTTTTAGAATATAATTATCAAAAATATGGTCGGTCAGCTTCAACAATGTGTCGGAACCGCCTTTTGTCATTTACATATTTTTCAACCATAATGCGTTTTTATAATTCAATAGCAACAACAATATTGAAACCCCGACCCTGCGGTCACCAGGTAGAGTCATGAAACTTACAGGTAACCGCAATGCCCCTCAAATAGTTATATTACTCACTGATATTTTCTAGGAGCCACCAGACGAATATAAGTCAAACAAATAATAATATAAATGTGTACAATAATTGAACTGGATACACGGACGGTATTCTTTGTCTATGTAACATGCTTAAAAAGTTAACAATATGTGTTTCGGTGTAAACGGTGAGATTCAATCCCATAAAAGCGACTGTCTTAGGTTAGTTTTTGAGCGTTTTTTAATATTTTTATCAATAACTCATTTAAATCTCGTTCGATAATATTCATTTGTGTTTCAAATTATTTGAAAATGTTTAATAAAAAATTAGCTAGAAGGAAAACAGCATTAAACGAATATTTGTCGCGTAATTCATATTTTTACAAACACCCGTATCAGATCTGACCCACCACCGCAGAGGATGGGTAAAACATTTTTTAAAACTAATTATTAAGGAGAATACATTATTATTGTGAAGTTGCAGTTTTTTCAGAACATACTTTGGTGGTATATTACTTTATAACTAATGTTAATTTTTTTTTTCTGTACGTGATTTAAGAACTACACATTTGTTATACATCTAAATTTCTTCAGTAGTCTTCGAAGTAATATTAATCTTAAGAATGCTTCAATTGTGTAAATGTCATGAAATAACATGTTATGAATTTATAATTATGCAGCATGTCTTAGAATATACCACCTCAAATAAATTAAGTTTGTATGGATATAGTTGTAATGTACAGCAGTGTTTCTCAAACTATGATACGTGAAAAATTTTAACCTCCTTAAATATTTCACATACTGCGAGATTTAACTTTTTTATATAATAAACGTTGTTTTATTTATTGGGTAAGACAAATAAAACTGAACATGTTAAACGATAGCCATCAAATATGTCACAGGTTTTCATAAACATTGCTTTATTTATTGTGTAAGACAAATAAAACTGAATACGTTAAACGATAGCCATCAAATATGTCACAGGTTTTCATAGCCTTTATGTGTGGAGTTTTTTGGGCTATTGTACTGTGTGTATCCAACGTTTTGGGTCCCATTGCAGGGTCCATCATCACACATCCCATCAGCGATATCAACCCTGATAATAATGCAATGGAATCCAAAACATAAGACAGAGAGGTCAAATACACACGGTAGAATTTCCCAGAAAACTCTACACAGTCATCAAATATAGTTTTATAGTTTCAATTACATATTTATATTTGTATGTACGTACTATTATTTGTTTCATATTTTTGTAAATGTAAAATATATCGTTACCTAAGTAGCAACACCGGCTATCTCAATTTTTTGCGATATTGAGGTGGTTTCTCGGTTCTTTTTTAAATCAAGCAGGGTTATGTTTGGAAAGCCTCAATTCATCTTACGGTTAACAGAGTGCGTACTAAACGAAAAAATGACAACACTGGTTATCTAAATTTGTTTGTCAACAGCAGTCATCCGTATAATTAGTCATACAGAATACAATTATATTCCTCTCCTATAAAGTGATGAAAAAGATGTAGCCAGTGTTACCACTTAGGTAACGATATTTAAATAATATATTATTTTTACCATAAATTTTAGATGTATACTACGTAGCTTCAGCTATTTGTTCAACTTCCTAGTCTCCTAGTTCTCCTATCGGTCTTTATACTCACCTTCTTGGTACTAATTGGTTTACTATTTACTGAAATTAATTTATATTTAGGAATATTTACATTGCAGGAATTGAACGGATTACACATGATAGGATTGAAATTATAAAGATTGACGACTGTGATGTGGGATGAAGGCTCCATCTTTTGAACAGAGCCTAGTATTTGATTTTTCTGTTTTTTACTATTTAATTTGTTACATTACTTCCTACTTATAATCTAGCTAATGGAACCTAATGGCTTCCTACCTCAAAATAGGTCTTGCATGTAAATGGAATGTAGTATTAATATTTTTACTTGCTGGCGTATTGGTTGCTTCAAGGATTTCTTTATTGATGCAAGCTTTGAAGGAATGTTGTTTTGAAAAGAAATGCCGATTTATCGACACTGAAAATAAAATTAGTAAAGGTCACAAGGGAAATAAACATTTTAAATTTTGTTCAATCTAAGCTTAACATAAATACTAAATTAATTATAAAATTATGTATCATGCATACATGTTTGTTGATATTTTAATTAATTTAAAAACAGCCAAATTAGTACTTTTTACATATTATTGGTATGTAATGCCAGATTTAAAAAATGTTAATGCAAATTGGAAATTTTTTAGAAAATATTTTGTAATTTTTTTTGCTGAAAATATAATAAAAGTTTCCATTGTAAATTATATATTTATAGCTTGAGTGTACACAAATTGTTGAGAAAATCTGTTAGTTTAATAATAATTAACATTGTCAATTGACTGTCAGTGTTGTCCCTAATGTTAATAATTATATAAAAACACAATATTTTTAATTTGTGGAAGAGTAGTTTAAATAGACAGTGAGAT
Source organism: Eubasilissa splendida (assembly GCA_031772225.1). NCBI lineage: Eukaryota > Metazoa > Arthropoda > Insecta > Trichoptera > Phryganeidae > Eubasilissa > Eubasilissa splendida. Next base: position 29,347,499 of record CM062857.1, read on the forward strand.
GCAAGAATGTCTCCATTCTATACTAGCTTGAGAGATGAATCCTTCAGTTTTTTGAGGTTGAGAAGGGAATATAGCTTGGGGAATGGGCCACGTTGAAGGACGAAGAGAAAGAGGAAAATCCCACACCTGTTGTACCAACCAAGTGGAAAAGGCAACAGACACTTCTCTGGTGACAGAGACCTAAAAAATGGAAGAGCATAGTCAAGAGGGCGGGAGTTCTTTGAAATCACGATCCTGTCATGAGGGACTGACAAAAATGAATTTAAATTCAATTCCTGGGTCTTCATACACCGCAATAATAGTGAATTGCAATAAAATATTACCAAGTTGTTAGCTTTTTTATGGTTAACAGATGCACTAAAAATATAAAATAATAAAGTGAGTGATTCTCCCTCCTTTTTATCTTTCACATTGCTAGCCACAACAACCTTCTCTAAGCTATCACCTCACCTTTCAAAAGTATTATAAGTATTGAAGGATTCACCCAAGGCAAACAGTTGGGTCATAGTCACCTATCAGTGCTCCTGCAACATGTAAATACATATTGGCATGTATAATATTTACATATTGTGAAGTATACATATTCCCAGCATATTATGTAATTTCAAGACATCATATGCTTATATTTCGTCTTCATGCCCACGTTTCCACATAATACAAGTCAGTGTCTGAACTCAACACAATAAAGATATATATTTTTATGTCTTGTCAATTTTATACAACACACTTTTTGATATTTTTAAATTCTCATTATTTTTTAGATGATTAATTTAATGTAGGTTCTTACACGTCTATGTTTATCAATAAATAACAATGAAAGTGAATTGAGCAATTTAAATATCTAAAATGCTGGATGATCAAAGATACAAATCCTGATGAAGAGATTAAATCAGCATTGAAATAACCTGGAATGCTTTCTTTTGAAATCTGCAAACCATGTTTACGAACAGACACCTGTTCCTTCAAATAAGTGCACTGTGTATTGGATGCAAAACATGGATCTTAAATGTAACTATTATGAACTGAATAGAGGCATTAGAAATGTGGGTTTGCAGAGGTATCGTTGAGAAATCTTGGATTAGGACTAAAGATAGGTAATTTGAATTGATGGCGACATGTAGTACTCTTGAATACCATAAAGAGATGAAAACTGGAGCACCTAGACCAAGTAATGAGAGAACACAAGTACAATATACTCTGCCTGTCAGTGATGCAGAATATTATGGGGAAGAAGTGGTCATAAAAGTTCTCCTGTTTTAAGAATCTTAGACAGAATCAGAGATATGTTATCACATTAGAACGTTATATTTTTATTGTTAGAAAGTTATATTGTTATCATTACAAAATTATATTTTTATCCTCAAAAAGATTCCTTCATATTTTGAAATTTATCTATGTACCTAAACACATCTATTCATTTGAGAGGTTGGAGTATTATATGAAAAATTCCTTATATTTAACTGTTCAAAGGTTTTTGGTGATACTTTATGGAATTCCATGATTATTTTGTAAATTGAGTTAAAACACTGTTTTATTCCATTATATTTTATTATATTAAACGTTAGATAAGAATAACAAAAAGAAAATAATAAACATCCAAATACCACCCATTACATCCCCTCTTTTATCCATTTAAACTCCAGACACACCCTTAATTACTGTTTTAAAATGTTTTTATCTTTAGTTGAATTGTATTATTGATAATGGGAAGATGTTCCTGAAAACATTCTAACACTTAATATAATAAAATATAGTATAAGAAAATAATATTTCATCTCAATTTACAAAATAGCCTTATATTTGTTTTCCGATTCATTGGTATACCTGTACTTTGATGATTTTTTCGATAACTTCTAAATAGTTCTTCTAACATCATATACGTTTGAAGATAAATATTTTTTATATTTTTTACAATATAATATTACTATCCTCAATACGGTTTAATCATATAGAGAATTTTATTGTATTTTTATACAAATAATTATTTAATTTGTTGTGACTTTCTAGATATATGAATGTATTACATAACTGTGTATATTATAAACAAATGTTTAAATAAATATTTTTATTGCTTAAGTTTTCAATTTATTTGTCTATTTACAACACAAAACTGAGCTTGGGGATTTTATCACTATGAGAGATATCGCAGAATTGAACAATAATGTCCTCTACAGTAATAATGTCTTCTATGGGTTCACATCGGTTTGTGCAAACCAGTTGATAGAATTGGAAACCTCTTACTGAATATTCATAATAAAATATTGAAATGCCAGATATGTTTCATTATATTAAGAATAGCAGTTCATTTTGGTGTGTTCAGTACCGTACCAATCAAATATAGTTGAACTCAGATATAACGAGAACCATGGGACCAACAGAATTTCCTCTTTATCACTTACATCTTACTCACATACATGGTTCCATTGCCGATTTGTGTACATCTTTATTCTTCCACGATGTCATGTTCTAATTCTCAAATAATTTAGACTTTCTTGCAAATTGAAGGGCATTTTCATTTATTAGCACAGTTAGCGGACATGTTTCTAACGTCAAGGATTGTTTCTAAATGATAATAATTTTGCTTTTAAATTACTAAAGTTATCGTTTCAATAATGCTGGGAATCCAGAAATAAATTTAAGGTTAGAAAAATACAAGGCAATCAATTAAGCGGCTGCCAATACAAGTCGGATCAGAAGCAGCCGCCTAGCCGGCTACCAACAACGCGACTTCGTAGATCAAGACCAGGTCTTTGGGAAAAGGCCCCAGAGGAACATTGCCGAATAACTTAAGGTAGAATTAAATTATAATTAAGAATGTACACCTGCCCATTTGTACATATGTAGGGATAAAAAAATATATATACTTGTGTGTTATTGGTGTTTTATATAATTCACATGTTTTCCTCTCATAACCGTTTTGTAACAGCAATATGATACATGGAAATGAATCGCGGAGCGATTTATTTACCGGATGCGGGGTGTTGTTCTAATAAATTGATTTAGAGCCAATTCTTTCTGTAACCTCCCTATCAATTGGTGTGATAATAATAATATTGAATACAGAGAGAAGCCACAATTCCTTCCACAGCATCTCTATTTCATATTTATGTTCCACAGTTATTTTATCATGTAACTGTACATTACGTATTTACATGTTAGGTATTTGTTAGCATAAATTGATAAGTTAGATTATACTGTGATATATCATTTCTCTTTTGATATAGAATATGTTATAATGTTAAAAAAAAATCGTAAGATTTTATTAAAATCGCAGATCTGTAATAAATAAGAACGTTGTTACGGGTATTTACAACATAAATCGATAATAATAATCATTATTTAGTAATTCATCGTATGTGAAATTATATTAAGTGCTGCCGATCATAGATAAAATAAAATAGTTGGTATCTATGTCGTGTGATGTCCTTGGGTCACCTGTCAAATTCATATCTATGGTCAAATTGCTTGAAACGATATAACCATTGGCTAGGTCGCTGTCACGTCTAGTACTGTTCTTGTACTTATGCGAGTGTTGATTTCACGAGTACATAATGTGTATAGATCTGTTGAGCAGGTTATTTATTTTCTTAAACTAACCCGCCAACAAACGGCGACACTTTGAACAAACATTTTTTGTGCCCGCGTCCACGATTCCGTCCCCCTGTTCCCGAGTTGTGACGTCTTATTTATTCTTTAGTTGTGACCCGCATTTGAAAAGATGAGTCTTCGAGGCTTTTTAATATTTTCCGTCGTCGTTATAGCACAGAGCACTTCGTTGCCGGCGCTCCTGCCTCCGAGTGTTCCGGAGAAAAGTACTATCCTTGAAATATTTCAAAACACCTCGATTATAAGAAATTGCAAGAGCCCGTTGATGGACCCGGAAAATGTCGTGTTTTTAAATAAATGCAACGTCACTGTACCAGAGAAGCGTTTAACCGAAGATAATTACCAATCTTTTTTGTGCATGACGTATTATGATGTCAATTTAAAGATTTGCGATTTGTTGACGAAGGGTGAAATAAACTTTAAGGAACATCTACCGCAAAACAAATTAGACATCGGTGATATAATGTCGCATTACGACGATGTCGAGTTGGCTGAAAATTTCTGTAAAAAGACTCATCACGATATAGGTCAAACAGGATTCAACCAGACTAAAGAATACGTTCAGATCTTCTCATCTGCCCTCTCCGATCCCGAGATGTGCCATCACATGTGCGTCAACTGGGAAAAGAAGCTGAATCCGTTTTGCAAGATTATATTGTGGGGGACAAATAAGCTGAGCGATTATCAGAACAGCACCAAGGGATACGAGGAGTTGAACCGGTTGAAGACAGAGTATATAGCAAAAACGCCGGTGGTTTCAAAAGAAGTCGTTCCGACGATCCCACCTAATGTTTCAGTTGCAGTTCCTATTTCCAGTGTGGAAACTACACCAATCAAGACTGAAGTGCTACCTTCCTCCATTAAGGAGCAGCCGTCTCCGATTATCGCTTCCGCTCCTGTGACCGATCACCGAGATGCATCGGTGGTTGAAAAAGAAGAAACTGTGCACCGGTCGGATGCCGCCAATGCTTCCCCCCCTTTCTCACCACTGGTTGATAGTAATAAAAACAAAGCTGTTATTGGAGAAATTCAGAAACCAAAGGTACTTGTGCTTTTCTACATTTTTGTTTGAGGTGTGTTTAAAATGTTGACCCACACAAGAGCCTGAGGTACGATCCACTTTCATCTGTTGAGAGGATGTATGGAACTTGAAGATGTAAGAAGAATAGAAAAGGAATACAGTCTGGTAATTTTAAACATATCCAGAGGACAAATTTTTCTTTTGATAAAACTGACTCAAACCTTCATATTTCCTATTTCCTTTAGATTACTTCTACAATTTATTTCAAAATATTCCAATTATGACTTATCCTGATACCAACACTGATGTATCAAAGAATCCTGGAGCTGGCAGAAAAGGAATGGAAGTAGACCGAATGCAGTGGAAATGAGAATGAGATAAATCTCTTAACATAAATGACTATTACTTTGCAAAATAACCTAAATCTGCTTTATTTATGGTGCTGTGCTAACGAACTATATCTTGATGTAGAAAAATGTAAACAAACAAGTTTTAATCGAAGTAAAAATCGACTCGTATTTCAATACTGCATTAGTCGCAGTTATGCGAGATTTGGGTGTTCTTTTCTACGAAAAATTGTCAGTTATGCAACATTACAACGAAAATTGCAACATGACGATGAAATCCTTGGATTTGTGTTGATAATAATAATAATAATAATGTTTTTATTCCAGCACATATATATATAAATATAAATACTTCAGTCACGGCCATTATAGTATCTGTAGCTATTCTGTAGTCAGTGTCATTCTCTGGTCAGGGAACCAGCTTTCCATGAGAGCACCGCTTGCACCAGAGAGTTGGTGCTGAGCTCCAGCCGCAGCTTTACACCCCGCAACTCGATGTCTCAAAAGCGGAACGAATCTGTGTATACGGCATTTGGCAAACATTATAGGTGCGCTGCAATAATGCACCAATCTGAATTGTATTCTGTATGAGTTGTTGTACTGAATTCGGAGACGGTTGTACGTCACTTGCTTGTATTTCGACCAGAGTTCGCAGGTATACATGCTGGTGAAGAATGATTTAAACAGGATCTTCTTCACCTCCTTACTGCATCGGTAGAAGCGCTGTGACAGCATATTCGCACGAACGCTTAACTGTCTCCTCTGTCATCATCGTCTTGTCCATCTTCATTGAAGATATGGCCAAGGTATTTGACCTTATTTTGAATGCTCAGTTTCGTTCCGTCTAGCCACACAGGAGGGATATTATCTGGCCCTTTTCCATATTCCATTATGACGTTGCTGGTCAAACAGACAAAAAATTTAACCCGCTTCGCTCTCTAACTTTATATACATCTATTGTAAGAAGTACACTGGAATATAACTTGACTCTGGTTTCCCTGCCATGGCACTGCTCATGTAATATATAAATCCAAAGAGTGCAACATAAATTTTTCAAAGATTAATCAATTTTAATTTGAATATAAATTAAATATATTAATTAGAATTTTTAAAATGAAGTAGACCATTAAATAATCATAACTTATATTTTCTATTGGAATATGCAAATTAAAATTATTAGGAGAACACATTCTTATTGTGAAGTTGTAATTATTCAGAACATAGGTCTGTGATATTTTAAATATGACCTATGTTCTGAATAATTACAACTTCACAATAAGAATGTGTTCTCCTAAATAATAAAGTTGTATCAATGTGTCTAAAATTTAATAAAAATGAATTGATAATTCTGGCGTCTGCTATCAGTTTACTCAAAGGTATTTGAGATTCTGTAAAAATAAGGTAGATGGCTCTGTCAAATGATGGAACGATTAAATGTATTAATAAATATCAAAAAGGTAACATATAGGGTCGAAAATTGTCGCTGTAGCTTAGTTGGATAAAGCACCTTCCCCGGTTAGGAAAGAGATCCAGGTTCGAATCCCGGTGGCGCAACAACAATATTTTTCGATAAAATTGATTTTATATGTATATCTTTATAATTAATATATTTAATTCATATTTAAAATATCACAGACCTATGTTCTGAATAATTACAACTTCACAATAAGAATGTGTTCTCCTAAATTATTTTGTTGTTGATAGTTGTTTTTGCCTGATGTGTATTTTGAAATCTTACACACTTTTATATTTACGTAGGAAGATGTTCAACCATTGCCAACTTCACAAGCAGTGCTACATTCCATTGCAAAAGTTGTGGAACAATCACCAGCTCCCGTGAAGCCAAAAGGAGATGAGTTTGAAAACATTCCGCTGGATGACAACAAGAAATCAGAATCATCTCTGGATTCTCAAGGAGCTGAGGATCAGTTGGAGGATACTGACACACACAATGGAGGAGATTCCGCAAACAATATTATCTCGAAAACGGGTGACTTGGAAAATGCTTATGGTAAGTTTTAACCTTTTGAACGCTACTCATTCCAATACCCACATGTGGTACATTTTTTGAATACCCTAATACGACACCTCAGATAGAGATTAAAGGTTATGCTGTTCAATATGAAACCAAATTCATGGTTGTAAAAACGCATAAGATGTTTATAAACAAATAAACATAAACTCCATACATAATGGTACAGCAATGCGGCCGCTGCTCGAAACATGTGATAGATTATCAATGTTTTTAACGAAATATGATTTTATTTTCCAGAAATTTCTGAAGATATCAGCACCGGGCGCCAGATAGGGCCGCGTACAAAAACCAATATATACCGTATCAACTGTTGATACGTTAGCATTCAATAGTTAAAGTATAAGTTATTCTCTCACAATGTCCTTGTCGGTGTGGAATTTTCCAGCTGTCTCTCTGCCATAGCTGACAATTCTTGGTTAGATACCACATTTGCAACAATAATATTTTCTGTAACAGTGTAGATTTGCACATATTCCTTGAACATTTTCGACTCGTAATGTAATCAGGTATCCACCCATAAAATATTGTGGACTGTATAAGAACACAATAAATATTTTAGGAACTGTTCTCTGGAATAAATCTAACGTGTAACAACCTACCGAGTTTTTATTGACAGAGTACATCCTGAAATATTAATACCTAACCTTTACACATCTCTCTACAATCATTATCAGTTAATTAAAATCAAGTAAGATATACTAAATAATAAAGATTGATTTTATAGAACTCCACTGAACAGTGAAACCACAGCGTTTTGGGCGACACGCCAGCGTTCACTAATATCAGAGTCCCGCCACCAGATGTCTACCCGACAACAACATTTGAATTTATCACTACGTACATATTACATATGTATCTCTGTTGAAATAAGCAATTAATTCATTTACATCAAATCAAATACTATGGGTTCCATGGTTTTCCATATGGGGGAAGGCACAGTTATGTTAAATTTTTTGAAATTTTGACACGTCGAGCCCAAAAGGTTCACCATCACTGACCTAGACAGCCGAAACGATTGTCCAATTATAGAACCAAAAAAATCGTGTTTGATTTATTGTGTTGGTTAACAGTCTTTGTTCTGTACATAACAATGATATTGCATTTTCACTTATCTACCGATATTACCATTCAAAATAATCAATAGTATTTAAATTAAATAATTTATTGAAGTACCTAAGTGTGTCATTTTAATTTTAGTAGGAGAGATGTTCAAAAAAGAAAGTTATTTTAAAAATATATATGTATTATGTTGTGATGTTTGCAATTTTTTAGTGTGAGTTTTAATTTTATAAAAGTTTTTTCTATGTCAAACTAACCCGAGTATATATCTGTATTCTCATAAATCAATAATACGAATCATTGTTGAAAGCATCTTTAATTTTGTTCATTGTCCGTGGTAACTCTTAATTTTATTTTTTCCTCAACAAGATGATGATCAGGAACAATACATCCCAGGAAAGGTGAACTTCGCAACGGGAGAAGCAGGGGGTGCAGCTCCGGTGGAAAACCCTACAATCGGTACACTAATCATGTTCCTTAGTATTGTTACTTGCCCGTGTCATTCTAATCCGGGAGCAAAAAACATGCGATGATGATTCACACTATCCGCACTAACCTTTGCCCGCTTTCAACACGAATCTCCCAGAGAAATTTTATTCGTGGACACACCATTTTAAACTCACGTTGAACCAATTTCGCTCGTGGACACATATATGTTGTTCAGTCGTGCACCGAATCAAACTTATTTAGTGACCGCAGTCACAACACTATCCATCCCATGATGTTGCTGTTGTGGTCCAGTCTGTTGGGCAACCGCCTACCTCTCGCAGGAGTTATACTATTTGGAAATAAATTACTTAGATTTATTACGTGTTTAATTTTTACCTCGATTTAATTCTAGTGGAGGGTGGAGCTGGCTACACGGCGAGTGGCAAATTCATCGGAGCGGAAGACTCACATTTCTTCCTGTACTTTTTGTTTGCCTCCGGTGTTCTCATATTGGGATACATCATATTCCACAATAAAAATAAGGTGAGTGGGTTTTTTTTATTGCACAAAATAAGTGAGTCAGTTGATCATGTCTAATCTCAAATATGGCCAACTCTTTGCAACAATCTTAGCGTATAAAGGTTAACCGCACTATTAACGATTTAGACACAGAATTAATAAACTGTTACATCTCGTCAGAATACACTAAATATCTTTACTCAGAGTGGAAGCTGAGGAGTAGCTTAGTAGTCCAAATTAAGGTACACATATATCTCCGAATGTGTATTTAATATCTGGCTGGCTTCTGGTTTTTAGAATTTAGTATTTCGGTTTCCACCAAACTACTGTGCTCTGCTTCCCACCGATTGCTGCCGCCAACGATAGGCAGGTCTTTACTCATATTGTTCTGTCACATCTTTTCGGATCTACGTATTCTTTGTCATCCTTCAGGTTTATTTACTATGCTTTCCAGGTTCTGGGACTTCTTCTGGAAGGTAGGAAAGGCGAAGGACGCAGGAGGTGCGCCGGAGGCGGTCCAGCCTACAGGAAGCTAGACTGCACGCTGGAAGAGGCCGTGAGCTCTGCCCCCCCCTCTCACACGCCCCACATTGTGTATTGATTACCACGACACCCGACCAACAGTGTTTTCAACAATGACAATTCATCGTCTTTACCACAGATGGGTGTTTTATTTAGATGCGTAGTTTTATACAAGTGACAAGATAAAAACTTTAAGTGGAACAAGAGAACTGTTGCTGTCTCGTCTTCTTCTCTTTGCAACTTTATTTCTAAATTACATTCATTTAGTAAATAAATGATTGTTTAAAATTTATTTTTAACTTTTGTATTGTTATTACATCAATGCATCAAAGAAAATGAAAATGTATTATATTAGTGCGAGCCCACACTGTCTATTTTCTGTCATACGACAGTTCTGTCTATGAGAGTGTATGGCAGTGCGCATACTGACAACTATATTTTCAAATGGTAGAACACTCGGTTGTGAACTGTCGTACAGCTGTTTTGTCCTCAGTGTGCGCCTGCTCTTACAATTCATTTTTATTTTAACTAAGAAATGGGTCACTTTTAGTTGTTTTAAATGGCAGTAATGTTTTATATACATATTGTGTTCAGTAGAACATTACGGAATACAATATACAGTATTCTCCTTCTAATCTGGCATCACTGGAATCGGAGGGTTGCCATAAAACAGAATTTACCAGATATCACTATTTAAATTATCATAGGATCGTACAAAACTCATTAAAACTCTATACACCTGCTGCTGGTGAAGAAATAAAAGTGTTATTTAAATAAAGAACAAATTTTATTAAATCGGTACATAAAATATTAACTGAATATGTAATGAAAATAAACTTAACTTTATTAAAATTTTAAACACTTAACACTAAACTGCAGTGTATAAAAATTTAAATAAATGCCGATAACACAACATCCATCCGTGTGTCGTTTTCTTGAGAGTTTCGGTTATTTGAGTGCCTAATAAGTACGTATTAAAAAATAATACTGCCACTACAATATGTGAAATACTAAAACAACTAAATATGACATATTATGTACAACACTTTACGTAGGAAGTGTCGGTACACAAATCGTTATTGCACCTGTGAAAGCGATCAAATGCAAATTCTTAGCAGAAACGATTTGTGCATTTTAGGCATTTAAAAATCTGTACGGAATTGTTCCTCAAAATCAAAAACGAAAACTACACATTCAAATGCGGAAAATTATTTTGTCAATTACCGTGTTTTTGATAAGTTATTTTACACAAATGTTTCAGTTTCGTAAAGTGTGTTATTGTTTTTTTTTAACCTTCTGTGGAATTTTTTGAAAATAAATGAATAGCAGATTTTACAGACGCAAACCCAGTTCTTAACAGTCCATCTGCACTGATTGAAATAATTAATTTTTTTAACAATTCTGCAGATAATCGAGATCAAGGTTTTGTTAACGAATGTAAATTAATCAAAATAATTAAAACCACCATCTGAATTTAAATCCGGGACCTTTTTGTTGCGGGTAGCCAATCCCGGTGGCACCTGTTTTTTTTTTTTAAAGAATGATTTGTATTTTTTTCAGTGACATTCAACCTTAGTTTTATTATCAAGGAGCATTATGTTTTGGAGAATCAGAACATCAATAAAATGAGAATTTATCATTTACAAACGGATATACCTCACGTATGTGGTGTGTTCTCTTTCAGACTATCGCTGTAAAGTACATCATAAACTTTTTAAACATACTAGGGCGTATAAAAGTCATATAGAAACATGTCTACACTATCGTTTTTTAAGTGTGTAATAAGTGTGGGTCTAAAAATCAAAATATTGATTGAGACCTTGGAACAGCAAGTTATCATCTGACAATAATATTCTCTTTAAAACTGTGTTACTAACAATTCAAAATTCTTAGTAGTTTAGCAGATAACAAGAAAACAAAGTTGTCAGTGCAATGGTCAAGACGTTGGCCTAGTGATCTAGCGGTCGGAGGTTCGCGCCTCGTTCCAGGACACCAGCAAGTTAGTCCTGTTTTAAAATATGTAGCAAGAATATTGATGTGACATGTATTCTGTGTACGTAAATATATATTTTAGCACTTGGAATATTTTTTAGAACAACTATTGATTTGAATACAAATAAAATGTACGAGTTATATAACAGACTCCAAATCAAGAATCAATTTTCTCTAAATTATTAAGTATTATTTTTTTAAATTTTCACCTCACAGTTGCCATTCTGCCAAAAAATTGTATTAAATATTAAAAATTATCATTCTGTATTTTATTTTGATTTTGTAAATGTCAGCTGATACTTTGTTCCGAGGGTATGATAGAAAAATAAATAAACTCTAATGTTTGAAAATACACGAGGTGCGCTAATTCTGTATGTAAACAAACTGAGTGTGGGATGTCATAAAGGCGCTAAACGATTGAGCAAGGTTGACACGCACATCAAGAGACTGGATTGGAGTAAAATAACTGCCATAAGACCTCTTTTAGCCTCATTAACAAATTATCCCCTCCTATGTAAGGTATTGAAACTAACAAATCGGTCATTTTGAATTGTTTTAGTATTTTGCATATATCTTAGAGATTTTTAAATTGCAGGAATATTTTTTTTACATATTGTTTTCAACAGAACATAAAATTGTTACGAACTTTAATTATCTCGGATCTATAATTATAATGCCGGTAATCAAATGACTCTCGTAAGTATGGATAAAAGTTCTATGTCCAGACTAGACAAAATATTGTAAGATCGCGGTATATCCAAAACGTGATTATTTCTGTTTATTGAAATATTTTATTGATTCAAAATTATATATTTGATTTTGATTTGTATAAATTTCAAACAATAATACTTTCCGTAACGGTGCAGAATTTGCGCATATTCCTTGAACATTTTTGACTCGTAGTTTAGTCAGGTATCCCACACTGTATATGCAAAATACTAGAACATTTAAAAATGATATATTTATTAGTTACGATACTTATGTAGGAGGGGATGGAAATATCTAAGTCAGTTGTGTCATCATTACTTTGAGAAGTTGTGTTTTACTTACATAGTTACAAAAACTGAGGCACTCCTGGGTTGAGAAGAATGTTGGTTGACATCAATCAGATAGATGCGGCCTAAACTTTTTAAACAATGATTTGAAAATTCTCAATCGATATTATTTATATAATCCTTATATGTACAATTTTTGATGTGTAAGCAAACATCTTAGCTCCTCTCCTCCCCTAAAATTACCTACTAAAGTTATCTCAGAAAATATGTGATGAACTAATCACCATGGTGACTAAATATATGATGAAAATGTCATATTTATATTTTGACACATAATTTCACATGCTTCAGAAACTACAAAAATTCAAATGTATCCTTTTACACCTATCTATACGATGTTTACCTATAAAAATAATATATACCATACATGGTACCTACCTACACATTGTGCAAAAGTTAATAAAACTTTAAATGCTTAAAATAAATGTATTAAATTTTAATTCTTTCTTTACCAGTGAACTGTGCACGTAGCACGCACGAAGCTTGCATGAAAGCGCGCTCACTTTTTTTTGATAACCGAACATGTAGTTGCATTCATGATGAACCTAATTATAACATGATTGCTTCTATTCTACGCGTTTGACCTCGCGTCATATGCGTACAGTACATATGTATTGGGTCGTCTAATATATTTTTTTTAAATGCTGTTTTCCTTATATTTTGTTTTTTTGTGACAAAAAATGTCATACTATTCGATAGCATTTTTTTCTGCTCTAAAACGTCGCCGTTGTCCTGTGTCTTTTCTTAATTTTTTCTTAATTTTTGGGTTTAAATAATGGAATATCAAGTTGAGAAAAATGAACATTTTCGACACATTCTTCTTTTCACCTTTAATCAAGCTCACTTTGTCAGATTATCACTCTCCAATCAAATGCGTGGCGCTACCATCGACAACAACCCAGAAATTGGTTTGATAATTATTTCAATGCCAGACCAGCCAATTTTAATAGAAAATGCGTCGACAAATTGGTTGAAAGATGAGATGAAAATCTTAACAATTATACAGAATACATCAATCATTGAAATGTTATATTTTTCATAAAATTTGATTTTACAATAAATAATTGAACAAAAGCGCTAAGACTTATTAGATAACCCAATTTATACCTCACGTCTTCAACGTCTTATTCAGCCACTCGCCGATTCTGCCAAATTTTAACAGATTGTAATTTAATTGGCCATTTATATTTGAAAATTATTTAATAATATTATGTTTACTGTCTATTGCATTTGACAATTGATGTCATTGTTGTTTGTGTTAATGTTGTATTCACCGATCACTGTTCTACATTAGTGTATTATTGTGATGAGATGAATCGTGAATCGAAACCATGATTGTGAACCGAAAAACTGATATTCTAAAACCTAAACCTCAAATTATCTAATCACAATCAAGGTTTATCTCAACACTAGTGTATTGTGTATTTATTAACCTCTTAACCAAGGAGTACTTCTTTTGTATATGTTTAAATATGTATATAAAAATACATATACCAGGAAATTATTTCATCACACCCATAATGCAATTATGAAATATGTCATCACGCTTGTAATAAACATAGCAATGATATATACAATGATGTGACAACATTTTTCTTACTTATTCATTTTATATAAAATAAATTTAACAGTATCTTACAGAAAAATAACAAAAATGCAAAATTATGATTGAATATTATGTATTTTTATAAATATGAACAACAAGAAACTCCACGACACTGAATAATTAAATTTGAAGCAAGATGCAATGAAAAAATGCTCTGAGTCATGCATTACTTGTCCCACCTGATAGAGCGTAGTTTTATGAATGTCTTAACAAAATATGTCATCTTAGGAGGTTAAATAAACTAGAGGTAAATTCAGCACTTGTACGCAGTAAATCGTTCAAGTTGGCTGTGAAGGTCGGTGGAGAAGTGAGTCGAGTAAGAGCCGGTTGTGTGATCAGTGGTAATTTTTTGGTATAGTAAAAAAAGTTACTTTAGTAAAAAATTTGCCAAAACGGATTGTTCATTCATTGGTAAAAAATATTTACTCATTGAAAGTACATTCAATACTAGTAAATTAATATTGGACGGAAAAAACTGTAAATTGTTAGTTAAAAATGGCAAACTCTTCACAGCTATTTCAAAAATCATCACATTGATACTTTCAAAATTGCAATATCCGACAATGAATCATTCAACATCGCACTATTTGATCTCGCTGTTTAATTTATATTACTGTAGATTTTTTGCCAACAATGTGACAGATTTCAAACACGGGGGTGAATAAAGGTAGATAAGGCATAAAATTGCCAAATTGCCAGTGGCGATATTTAAAATAAATCAAATTTGACGATATTCTCAGATATTTGATGATTATTTCACTTTGCCACACTAGTAGGCGGGATTAACTTTGACAATAGTAAATTTGTCGTTCAAACGATCCGCAAACGTTTTTTACCACAGGCGATGCCGATAAGTTCTATAATAACAATTAACTGTGGTAAAATTTTACTACCGATCAAACAACCGGCCCTAAGAGTTGAATGAACAATGTTTAGTTAATAGCACAAGGCACCACTTAAAAAGTGCACTTCTAATATTAATATTAACAAGTGTCACCAATGAACAGTCGCTAATGATTAATCAACATGTCCTAATCTTATATTCATTTGTCACAGCTCGGGTGTCAAATCACCGCTCAAACTTCCGCTATAGTTTATATAACCATTTTATATCATACCCAATATAGTTGCTTTCATGTAATGACTAAATATTTCATCGTACCTGGTTAAGAGGTTAAGTACGAGACATGTAGTGTCGTAAATGTTCCTTTTCATAAAATACAGAGTTTAATAAAAATTAGAAATTTGTAATAACTGGGCGTAGATAACTTTTGCTAGTTGATATTAAAATAGTTTAATGGTTGACAAATAAATGATCAAAATGACCGCATGCCGGTTTTAAAATAAAAACATACTGCTAAAATTTACAGCTGTCGATGTTATTTATGATTTAGATGGTTTTAAGAAGTGAAAAGGATGTGAATTACCTACTTTAGGGATTATGATAATGTTTGCATTATAACTGATTGCAATAAATAATAATTTTAATATGTATGATGACATAAGCTTTACAAAGGTATGATTATGTATTAAAATATTATCTTTATTACATTTGGGGTGGTTCTTACTGTATGATGTAAGTATGAAATTGAGTTATCTCACAATAATAATTGGAATAATTTGTTATTCTGAAAACAATGGCGGATTTTAACCTTCAAATTCAATCAAACATAACTTTAATGTAAATATACTGTATTTATCAAGAGCCATTTGATTCTAGATTATTTATGCTTGTAGAATAAATCTCTGGCGTATTATAATTCAAGAATTTTCTGCTGCTTTGTTATTGAATTTATTGCTTGAAAAAATGAAGCAAGATGGCTCCTCTTCGGTGAATCAGTGCTGGTCGTTTGCTGTACGCCTCAGACGCATGTGTAAGCACTGATCCGATGTACGCTAAAACTAACAAATAATGTTAAAAATTATATAATATTAAAAAGCTATCATTTAAACGGTCAGCATAATTGTGAGATTTCGGTCAGCTCCGACATGTTTTCTGCTGGCAAATATAGTCAGTTGAGCCGCCGCTTGTGTCAGCAAGTAGAACAAGATTGATCAGCTAATAATGTCATATTTGGCAAGCTGTAAAATTGTTTTTATTCTGCTAAACCTGACCTAACCTTTTTGTTGATGATCAACTTTATAATCCTGCTGACCAAGTAATGACATGACTATTTATTTTGAATACGCATAAATATGAATCTGACTAAAGATGTGTTTGCTCGCTGATAAAATTTTGTTTGTTTGCTAACCGCGTTTATAGTATGATATGATATCCAAATAATCTAATAGTTGTTAATTTTTGCTAACCCAATATTCAAATGACGAATCATTTAATTACATCTCATATTAAAATCGGCCATTATTTTCTGAACAACCTAATATTTTCTAGAAAACGTATTTTATGAAAATTAGAAATCGTATTTATTTCTTTTAAAATGTCTATTTTTCTATACCCTAGTCGAAAATAAATACATATTTCCTGAACCTTGCTACAAGTGAATTATTTTATTATTATTATTAACTTACTTATTAGAACAAGTATTTAAACATTTCCATAAATAATACATTTCAACAAGTTGAAAATCATTGTCGTCAATTTTACAAAACCCTTTTTTACTTTCAATATTTTCTTTTACGCACATCTTTTAAAATTCTCAATAAATGATTTCCGTCCAGCAAGATAATGTATCTATTTGGAAAATACATTTTCTGTAATATAAGTCACCGCCACGGCCAATTCTTGTTATGAAATTCATTTCTTACACACTTAATATGTACAAACACAGCTCCCCAGTTATAACGCATTCTTGCGGGATGGGGATCCGACAAAAACTATAACTGGTGGTCCTTAATGGTCTGAAACAACTCTAATTTTACAATGTTGAACATGATAAACAAATGTGTGCATTTAGTATTGTTACATCAATATAAATAGCTAATAAGAATCACATACCTTTTCACGTTACTGATTGAATTTTACTATTTGCTCTAGTAATTCTTATTCATGTAATCGCTCTGACAACCCTTACTCAAGCTAGCAACTCTCGATACTACCTGCAATATCCAAAACTACTTATTGTTCATCTTGTAAAATGTGTTGCTACTCTCTCTCTTTCACTTTGAGGAAAGAAAGAGACAATCCTTGCTCAAGCTAGCAACTCCCAATACTACCTGCAGTAACTATAACTTCTACGCATCTTGCGAAAGATATTGTCACTTTCTCATGTAGAGCTAGATAGATAACAACTCTTGCTCAAGCTAGTGACTCTCATTACTACCTATACATCTTGCGAAATGTGCTACTGTTCTCTATCTCACTTTGAAGAAAGAGAGAGAGAAAACTTTCTCCGAGGAAATAGTCACTTAGGATTACCGAAAAACCCCACATGCTATATTATTTGTTAAGACTGTTTTATTTGAGTGGAAAAGCTTCCTACAGTGCGAGGTTTGCTTGTTCAAAGACAGGGAGAACAGAAAAGATCGGCGGTATATCCAAATCCGCAAATAACAGATGGCGATATGTTACATTCAATATGCTATTACGTTATCCTTGCATCCGTATATGTATAAGTTAAGTCTATCTTAGAAATAAGGATGACATTTGGATCTGATTGATAGAGTTTTCACAAGGATATTGAACACGAAACACTTTTAAATTTATCATTTACAGTCTGTTAGTATTATTATTCGCATGATGACAGATTATTCACTATGACTCAAAATAATTAGTGTTTTCTGTTGACCTGTACATAAAATGATTGTTTATTATGAAACATTTGAAGCACAAATATAACCAAAATAAAAAACATCAAAAGTTCATATTGTTGTGATTTTTATGTAAAATCAATCACGTCTGCTTTGTAAGATAAATTTGTATTTTAAATAACTTCTTGTAATAAAATATTATAATAAAAAACATGTTTTTTGTATTTATTTTCAATAAAAGACAAATTTATGTATTATGTATGACGAGTAGTGATTTATAGTCGCCCAAGTAGCAATCGAGAGGACCTCACTCTCCAGGAGGGTGAAAAAAGAGGTGTAAAATCAGGAACAAAAGAAACAAAAAAAGAAGTCCTAGAAAGATGGTTTTAAATCTACAATACTAGCAGGTTTCAAGATATAGATGTCTCACAGAGACAAAGCTATTATTTTTATTTACATGGGAAGTATGTAAGTCTTGGGCATTACAGGGTTTACGACCTGTCATTGTATAAACATGAATAATTGAAATATTCCAACTTGATAACATATATGCAACTTCAAAGAATTTGATAGATGTGGTAGCATGGGTAAATAGGTGTGAATGTTTCATTGTGATCACTTAAGCCAGCCGATGACAGGTCATAAGCCCTGTAATGCCCGAGTGAGACATCTTCATCTTGATGACAATCCCTCAGGGAATAAATCCCAGTAATTGATTCCTATAAATATTTGGACATACTCAAAATACTAGCAGGATTGGCCGCTGTTGGGTATTCACGACTGTGTGCGCTTGGCCTTTGTCAGACCGACTCGGAAGCTTTATGCTCCAGGTCTGTTATTATTAATGACTAAGAAAATGTCTATACCTGTTGTGTTGCGATATTATCATTTTGTTGTGTCTCAAAAATGTTCAGTGAAACAGACTCCTGCACCATAGATATGTATTTGTGATGGTAAAATCGTTATTGTGACTGTGATTGTGTTCGATTGTAACGGTGATTGATAATTGATTAATGTAATTCTTCAAGCATGACTGGTACACTAAAAAGTAAACCTCCCAACAGTTAAATCTTAGTTACCAATCATTAAGTCTCAATTACCCATCATTGACACAATCAAAATCACGTAACGGTTTACCATCACTAATATGTATACGCCCCTGTACATATTTACACCTATTTCATTATAATATGAAGATGTAAAATTCTGAAACCAACCGATTTTCTAAAGTTTGACATGTTATGGCTACTGAATAATAACATTTGATTGGTCAGAGTTTCATCGAAGATTTGATTGCATTGTTGATGGAGCACATACATGTGTGTCAGCTATGTAGTAGACTTATATACATTACAAACATACATGTAAGTCACACACATGATAAATGATAAATTTCTCTGATAAAATGTATGCAGATTTTTTCAAATATTTTCATTGGCTCTGAGGTTACAGAGCGAGATTATAATACTAATATAAAAGTAACAGAAAATTGACAAAAATTCACGATATGAATGCCCCAGGTATTTCAAACTCCCACACAGGGAAGATATATTCATACAGAAGGTTTTGACGCTGCCCAATAGATGGTGTAGCGTGCTTAATTGGAAGGGAAACATATACAAAATGGCAGCGCAGTAGGCTATTTGCACCGTAAAGGAGCAGCGAGCAATCATCAGATGTTTGTGGTCAGAGGGTCTGAGACCTAGTGCAATTCATGGAAGAATGTTGTAACAGTATGGAGATAACGAGAGGAGTGTACGAGTGAGTAGATTAACGATAAAGTAAATATGTAATCTATGAGGAACGGGATAGCCCTTAGAGAGAATGAAGGTTTGTGGATGATAGTAAGGCCAAAGAAGCAGTGCATTCCAGGCTGAAACTACAACCAAAAATATTTTTTACTGATGGAATAAAGAAGTCGATGCAACAGTGTGTTGAGAAGAAAAATAATTATGTAGGAAAATGACATATTTTGTATCTCTACCTAATTGAATTATACATGTATCGCACAGTAATCATGTAATTTAAAGGTGTTATCATCGACGTGGCGCCAAAAAACCCGTGGGATAGATTTTGGGAAAACAAAAACTATCATTCTTAGTGAAACGTCACAGCGGCGGCCTGTCGTTGTGTAGGTACCTGCGAATATGATGGAAAAATATTGTATTACTGTATGTATTGTTATGTATCTGAATAAAAACAGGCTATTCTGCAGGCGGGAAGCCATTCTCGATTGTGTCCCCATAGTGTGCCTATATTGAACATCTTTTGTGTTTCATTTCATTCGACCTCATAATCATCATCATCATCGCTAGTTGAGAGAAGTTAAGATTGGCAAACCACCCTTGTCTACATCCGTGTTTTCTGTATGGAACAATACATACCTATATCTCAAAATATTTTATATACTGTTTTTTTAAATGTCCTAGTATTTGTGTGGAGACACATGCTGCGCACACTGTAAGATGCACAAATGTCTTCACTCTTCACTCAGAAGCTGAACATCAAAAAGAGATTCAACCATTTGTCTAAGATGAATCCTTTAATTTTATTGCCTGCGAACCTTGTGGGCCATGTAGAAAGATGGAAAGAAAGATCCTCCACACGCTGGACCGACCAAGTGGAAAAGGCAACAGGTACTTCACTGGTGACAGCCTTAAGATTTGTAGAATGCCGAGAAAATCTGAAAAGCTTAGTCAAGAAGGCGGGAGTTCATGAGATTACGACTCTGTCATGAGAGACCGACATGGGTGAGTATTTTTAGAAGTGTTGTAACATTACAATTAGACTCCAGTAAATACTGTCAATAAATCTCTGTGTAATGGCAACCGAAAAACGAGAACGCTCTTTTAATCTTTATCTATGGAACACCGGGCGGTCCTGTCAGAACGTATATCTCTTATCTATGCAGAACGTTCAGGAGATAACACAATACAAGTGGTAGTATTGGCTATCATATCGGAGACAAGACAGAATGAAAAAAGTACTTGGTCATAGGATCGGCAAAATATGGTTGCAGACAAGTATTGCAGATTCGATTTTCGGTTGCCGTTACATAGAGATTTATTGACATTATTTACTGGAGCCTAGCTATAATGTTACATCATATAAGTAATAAAGTGTTGGTTGAATTATTTTGGGAAAAACGTGCCGATGGGCATGAAATAATATAACACATGTCTTAACTTATATTGTAATTTTAATCTAAAAATTAAGAATTATAAATAAATTAGATACACTTAAACCTTTTTTTGTGCGTTAGATGCGTTCCGTGGAAAATCGCACAAAAAAAAAGATAGGACTTACATAGAAAAAATGAAAATGCGTTCCATGGATAATAAAAATCGCATAGCTTTGAAACAGCTATATAAAATATACCCAAAATCACACAAAAAAAGTTAATAGAAAATCAAGAAAACTATAAGGCATTCAAAAAATAATTTAAAATCTCTATTTACTTTATTTTACTAAACAATAACATTTTTGGTGACATTTTAAGAATGTCTCGCATCATTGGGAAAATATTAAGGATCGCTGACATCTCTAACGCCAGACATCCACTAGAGAAATTATAATCATTTTAATTACAAACTATCATCGCTGTATGATAATTTTTATTGTTATTTGCGATATGGCCCAAAATTGCTCTCTTCTTAGTATCAGCGTCGATCTCATCACTGTTCTCTGTAGATTTTCTCTTCTAACAATATAATTAGTGATCAAAGTTTGTTCGGATTTTCTTGTTTCGATGACTAATTGTTTATGCAGTTCGTCATACCCAGAAATACAATTTTTGAGCTCATATTGAAACTTGAAGGCTCGTTCAGAATCAGAATCATGAAGAATAAAATGATCTTCCAATTTAAGCCTAAGTTGTAGATCTTCCTGAATTATATTTGCCGTGAGGGGAACTGGTATTTCTTCCACCGTGTCATCGTTTTCTGGTTCTTTGTCAGTATTCAGAGTTAAATCGATAATATTATTGTCACTTATAGCATTATCCATAAGTAATTCGTCGATATCATTTTCGTTGAAGGTATCAAATCCCTCTCTGCCAAATCTATGCGCTAAATGAATGATTTCAGCTGATATTGAGACTGTTTCAATGATTGCATTGACTGTTACACATCCAGGCCATGCTGCTTTCCAGCATGCATTTCAAGTGTGTGGTCGTAATTCAGCGATAGCAGATGCAACATGATTTAAACAGTCCAAATTTCGGTTAGTGTTGATAATTCATTTTCTATTTTATTCATAATATGTATTTAAAAAAAAAAATTGCATTAAATAAAACCGCATGACTTGGAAATCGCACAAAAAGAGGTTTGAGTGTATTAAACATAAAATTTTATTTCTTGCACAATACTGTGCCGCCAAGTTTTGATTCGATCCAGTCCATGAAATAGGAAACAATGCTGTATACTCCTAAAACAATATAAAAAGTATTATGTAGTTTCATAAATGGTTAGAAAAATAAGAAAATAAGAAACCCTCGATTACCCAAAATTCCACAATTTTTAAAGAACAGCAATTTTGAAGTATGAATTGTTTTGTCGTAAACTCATAACAATTTATTGTAGCACAAAAATCTTCTAATTATATGTCTTAAACTACATACTATTCATTATACATAATTCCCATTAATGTTCAAACATTTTTGAGAACGGGAGACGAGCTTGACGATTCCCTCATTCTTATTACTTTGATAAAGCGCAATACATTAATAAACAAAAATATTTCACACTAATTTTTTCACAATCTATAAATGAATTAAAATACAATACAAATATTCTTGCCTGTGATCTATTTACACCATAATTGCCGCATAACTTGTCATTATAATCTATCTGCTTATAAATACCTAATTAGATTAAAGAGGCTTTTTTTTTCACTAAAGATATAAATGAATAAGGTAGATAAATTATTATTTAAAAAAAATCTATAGAGAATTCAAATGACATGAAAGACTAATAAAATGATACATAATTGTACTAAAAACAAGACAAACTTATGAAAATTTAATTGAGTTGAAATGAAACAGTTACCTTTTACATTTTTTTACTATCTATGTATTTTGTTTTTCCCTTATTTAACCCCAAATATAAAATTTTATGAAATTGAATGAGGGCAAAATGTAACAATCGCCTTCTGCTATTTAAGAAAAAAATATCACTATTCTCATGGCATTTAGTTTCATATTTTAAGGATTGTAGGAATGTTAATCTTTAAATCAGTATTTCTCTAAAACATTTTAATTGATTGTCTCTTAAAAATGCCCTACATAAATTGCTTCGCAACTGTTGTGAATTCCTTGAAGAGTTTTAAAATTTTTACTAACCTGGGACTCCTGGTTCCGCACAGCCGAAACCCCATGAAACTATACCTAAAAAAAGAACGGAGAAAAGTTATAAATTAATAAAAAGTTTCAAAACATTGTTGTAGGAAAGTCACAACAAATGAATTTGTATATTGGATTTTAGGTGAAATTTGAATGTATTAAAAGGGTAGAGAAATTAATTTAAGAATATCAATTTGGAAAACTTATATCAAAATGAGATTTTTTGAGGTTGCCCAGCTTTGTTACGTTAATAAAATACTTCTGTAAGACCTGGTGGTGCATGTCAAAGCTATGTAGGTACCCGGGCACCTTTTTGGTCTAATGGTTAAGACGCTGGGTTCGCGCCTCATTCCAGGAGACCAACAAGTTAGCCCTATTTTCATAGCAGAAGCGTTAAGCTTAGTTTGAAAATAGTAAGAATATTGATGTGACATGTATTCCGTGTTCTCTATTTAAAATAAAATTATTATAATACTTATCTTACATTCAATAATAATTTAATTCACTAATAGATGGCGGGTTCTGTGTAGATTCTAAAATATTTTTCCCTGTCATTATTGCGCATATTATAAATATTTTAATCTCATGTAGAATGTTTATACATTATATAAATCTTACCAATTTGCTCCCATTTTCCGGGTGATAATTCATATATCAGAGGCCCTCCACTATCACCCTAGAAAGTTAAATTAAATTATGATGTGCTTTAATATATGTATAATATGTTTAATGTTGGCATCATGTGGAAGAGTGTTGTTGTATTAGATAAATTGTACAATCAAATCCAACATGATATCTTGTATGTATGAAATAATAAATAAAGAACAAAACAAAAAAAAAATTTTGAAAAACATGTTTTGTTGTGAAGTTGCACTTTTGCTGTGGTATTTTAAATACAATTAAAATTAATCAACTAGAAAGATATACGGAAATATCTATTTATTGAAAAAATATTTTGTTGCTACCGGGATTCGAACCTGGACCTCTTCCTATCCGGGGAAGCGTTCAAAATTAGCTGTTCTCCATACATAAGTTTATCCAAGTTTAATTCATTTAATTCTGGCTTCTCCTAGTGTGATTTACTCAAAGGTATTTGAGATTCACTGCAATATAAAGATAATTGCTTATTAAAAATGGAATAATAGATGTATCAGTTGGAAATATTACAGAATATAAGTTCAAAATTGATCGAAAACGTATTCGATTTCTATAGCGAAAATGGTAACGCGCTTTCTTGGATAAGAAGAGGTCCAGGTTCGAATCTCGCCAGCAACTTATTATTTTTTTTCTATATATCTTTGTAGTTGATTAATTTAATTTGTATTAATAAAATTTATATCAATATATTTTATACAAAATTGGCAAATGGCTAGAAAATCAGCCATTAAACAAAATGTAACCAACTTTTTATATACATTGAAAGTTTGGGAGTGTTAAAAAATGTTACGATAGTAAGGTTTTCACAGCCATTCAGCGACGTCATCGGGGATGATGTCGCTGATGCCACTGAATTGCTAAGTTTATTACAAAAACTATAAATGATTGATAAACTAATTTCAGAAATTCAAAGATTTAAAAAATATTCATTTCTTAAAATAATCCTGAATGTATTGCGAAAACTAGTAGCCGTTAATGGTAACAAATTTTATTTACATGTTTGGGGTTAGGACGGTGGTTGAATGAAATAAATATTGTTTGGCGTGTTGAAGGTTTATTATGACAATGGCGATGAAAACAGATAGAATTAAAGAATGAGTGAAGATGTAGAAGATGCACGTGTTTTATGAAATGAAATGAATTGGCGGTCTTGCTCGGCGAGCGCGGGCCGGCAAGACCGCCGTTGTGAAACGATGAATCTGGAGAGACTGCTCGGCGGTGAGTCGAGCCAGACTTGTAGCGGCAGCCGGCAACGCTGTCGCCAGCGTCGATGCCGACTGAGATGGCGGTGGATATGAATTATGATCGCTACACATGCACGGATCATAAAGTAGAATATTTTCTTACTTGGCATCCATCTTTCCCGCTGGCCATAGCGCACAACATGCCCGCTGAGATGTAGTGGGTCATATTAGGAATGGCCTTACATTCCTGGAAGGTCATCACTTTCAAATTGACCGCCATTAGGACGTCGCTGGATATCCCGCCATCCGACAGCTTGCCCCATCCTGTCAACGTCGCCATCTTACTTGCATGGTCAGCAGCTACGATATAACCAATTTTAATACTTACAATCTATAATATAACGTCAAGTAGGTGTTCGATCAATGCGTACTCCATGTTACGAACGTGTTTAAACATTATTCCGAGAATTCACTCACTGTCTGAATCTACCTAAAACGCTATGCACAAATATTATCTTATGTTTATCGTGTGTTGCGTACAGGAGCCGGGATGTGGCTCTGAAAAGGGCCTTTTTGCGAGACTATGACTACAAACGGTCAAATCCCTGGAGGTTGAGGGAATCGCCCGTGCGGCAATGTCCAATATAAACTGTGTGTTTTCATATGTGGTTATAATTTGTATTTTTGTAATCGAAATAAATTAATCCCGGGCGATCGCTCGACCTTGTAACGTATAGGAGATCGCGGGCACATGTGGTAATAAAATAATAAAATGCCCGCGATGTCTCTAGGTATAAGAATAATTTTGTTATTTAATAAAAACGTAGCGCGAAGTAAGATCTGCCGGCCCGAGCGCTGCGCTGCTCGACTGGTCGGTAGTTGCCAAGATTTACCGCCAGGCGGCGGAGGTGCCGGGCCGAACGAGGGCAGGGCTAGCTCCTCGAGCAAACGAGTATTTTATTTTCTTAACCTCGCTTTCACCCTCTGGACTTTTTGGAAACGGATTCGATTACTGGCTGCTACACTGGACTGCGATTTTGGACCGGATTAGACCCTGTGCAACCCTTGCAATACAGTTCTTGTTTCCTGTACGGAATATGTACGACTAAACATGGGTGGTTCGCCGATACTTATGATGAAGTAAGGAGAAGAAATAAAATGCAGAAAGATGTTCATTGTGGGCAATCTGCGGCGAGAGAATGAGTTCCCGACGGCAGTGAGCCTTATTTTATCGTAACAATTGATAATTCATTGCGTTTAATGACGGGCCATGTAATATGATCCCAACATTTAACACATTCCAATGAGGTATCGTATGTACACGTGTATACGTGTATTAATATTGATTGATTCGGACGCCTCGCCCGTTATAATACACATACATAATATTAATATACATGTAGCGATCGGAATTCAAATCCACCGCCATCTCAGTCGGCATCGACGCTAGCGACAGCGCTGTCAGCTGCTGCTACAAGCCTGGCTCGAGCATTCACCGCCAAGCAGTCTCTCCGGCGGTCTTGCCGGCTCGCGCTCGCCGAGCAAGACCGCCAATTCATTTCATTTTATAAGACACGTGCACCTTCTAGATCTTCATTCATTCACTGTATTCATTTTATGTCTTCCTTGTTATTATCATACAGACAATAAACCTTCAACACGCCAAACAACATTTATTTCATTTAACCACCGTCCTGACCCTCAAATACACCTTGAAAAGAACACTTGGACTATTTAGAATGTAGATTTTCAATGCGCAGGTTTATGCGCAATTAGTTCAAATGAATGTTAAATATATTTATCCTGTATACAAAGACTATTTTTTTAGGGATATAGAACTTTAAAATGAAATAACTTCACATATCCCCACAGAAAATAATCCAAAGGTGTTAAATCACACGATCTTGGAGGTCCATTACGCGAAATGATGCGCTCATCGAATGTTTCCTTCAATAAATAGATTGTGGCGCGTGCCGTGCGGCATGTTGCGCCGTCTTGTTGGAACCGCAGCTCTTCCACACTAATGCCATTCAATTGAGGAAATAAAAAGTAAATAATCATGTACTATACTATAGTTCTCTCCATTCAAAGTAACGTTCTAGCCGGCATCATTTTTGAAGAAATATGGACCAATGATTCCACCAGTCCATAAAGCACACTATACAGTGACTTTTTGTGGATGTAACGACCTCTCAATAATGGTTTATGGATTATTTTCACTCCAAATGCGGTAATTTTGCTTGTTGACGTAGACATTCAACCAAAAATGAGCCTCATGGCTAAATAATCTCGTTTTCGGTCCATTCCCCGAATGTTCGGCACACACGATGATAAAACAGCTTCAATGTTTGCACGAGCTGGATCATGTAAGCTCGTAAACCGACATCTTTCTGCAAAATCTTCCATAAAGTGGATGAACACAGCTCCAATTGCTGTGCACGATGGCGAATCGACTCATTCGGGTCCTCCTCAATACTACGCTCCACTGCAGCAACAGCTTCTTCGGTGCGCGCTGTACGACGTCTCTGTTGATGCATATTATCAATTAGAGTATGCGCGGTGCAAAAACGATTCATGGTTATTCGAATTACTCGCTCGGATGGACGATTATGTCGACCGTAAAATGGACGCAGCGCACGGTAAGTTTCGCAAACCGAACCACGATTTTCGAAATAAATTTTCACAATTTGCAAGTGTCATTCTAGCGTAAGTCTACTCATGGTGAAGTGGCAAACCAAACTGAGCCCAAATCAGCTGTTAGCTGTTAAATTGGCAGTCGCTGAAAAAAGTGTTCCCAATTTGAAAAAAAAACCTATAAAAAAACACAATTTTATGTAACGTTCTATTTTTATTACGTCCGCACGGTATGACATGTAAGTAAATAACACATTATGTAAGTCTGCCGTATAACCCGAGTGTAGGTATATACTAAATCTTCTGATATATATCTACCTATAAGTTTATCTGTTTGTTAAATTCTATAATTGAAGACGTCATCCGAACAACGATGTACGCCACATTTTGGGCTGTGTTAAATATGCAGTATTGTTGTACGCCAAATTACTTACATTTTGGCGTATTCAGGCGTATTCAGTAATTCGAAATTCTTCTACTTGACGGAGTTACGCCGTATTGAAATGTGCCCTGTGGTAGAACAACGCTGTAAAAGCACCCAAGATGGCGGACTTGTCGGATGTTGTTCTCTCACCGAGTGACGTTCAGATATTAAATAAACAAACATGTCAAACTGGAGAGGTATCAAGAAAAAAATGATGAAAGATGCTGGTCAACAACATTAAAAAAAAAACTCCAACTGATGTGAGTAGAACAATTCTATACGGCACATTTTGTTCATTGACCTCTGTCTAACATTATTTTGAAAGTGATTATTATATTTTTCTTACATATTTTGTTGTATTAAGATATGTTTTATTTGTTCTTTTAAAATAAACATTACATTCATATAATATAATCTGTTTTTTATTTTCACCTTGTTACGGTCGTATCTCACGTGTGACGTTCACGTATTAAAAATATTATTTTCGGCGCGAATTTTAAGTTATTATTTACTATTATTTAAATATTGCTGTGCATGCCCCTCCTCACCAGCTCCAAACATGTATCCACAGCGGACGAAGGGTCGCTACCCCCTCCCCCGCGCATTGCCGGGTAGGTTTTGCCAACCCGAACCGACTTTCTCGCTCCCCGCCTGTCGAACGCACCGGACCTGCTCTGGGGTGCCGCCAAGTAGCTCCATACCAACCGCCATATTGCCTTCAACGAAGCCACCAGGAAGTTACGATGTGCCTCCAGGAAGGCATCCGAGGACCCCGCCTATACACGAGGCAAGTTGCGGATACTCCTGACGCCGTCCACTACGAGACGACCGGATGCGGTCACACAGACCACGTGGCGAGCGAAGCTGCAAAGACCGCGTCCGTGAACTGGACCAGGGGCGGGCTCCAGATGCCGCTTGTCGCGCGCGCCCGCGGCGGGCCACACGTGGCCATGCAATCGGCCACAAATGTGAAGAGACAAAAGTGAGTGGAAAAAACAATTGAACAATCAGTGCGTCCGCGTTAATTAAGGTTAGATATAAGTAGCAACAAGAATTTTCCTTTTTTTTTGCATATTTCATTGTGTTGTAATAAATGTGTGAATTTGTATATAGAACACGTGTTAATTTAATTTAGCCTCCCACCATCTCCTTGTGATCCACATTTAATATTGATTGCGCAATGACCACAACGTTGCGTTCATATCAACCTATACACATAACACGTGCCGTACAACATTGCTCTACTGAAAACATCTTCGTGTGAGCCTCAATCCTCTTATTTCCATCTTGGATTACAATTTGATAGAAATTATAATGTATTAAAAACACACATTGAATATTATTCTTTCCCATCATTAGACAAAATAAACAGCTTTTCTCAGTTCCTGTAAAATCACCAAAATGTGCCGTACATCGTTGTTTGGGTGACGTCTTCAATTCATTATATGAAGATTAACAAAAATGATCACCTGAAAAAAAACACGATGAAAAATGAAAATATGTATATACAATATTTATTCTGTACGTGACACTTCCAGTGCTCACGTTTGCATGCAAAACACGGACCCTCAACAAAAGAGAGGTCCGGATACTTGCGCTGTACTGCCGGCCTGAAAATACGTATTTCACGATCGTTTCAAAGCGACACTTCACCGATAGGGCACCTCCTGAAGGTAGGTAATGAGATGACAACGGACGCGGACCTAGAAACTTTCTCTTTAACATTATGCTTAACGTATACATATATGGGTTCAAATAAAGTATCATGGGTTCAAATAAAGTAACATGGGTTCAAATAAAGTAACCCGAATCACCTTTTTATTGACACATCGTTCTCGGGATTCAGATTTAGTTATAAGTAAAGTCCTAATTTATTTTTCGATACAGAAAATTGTAGGACACGTAGCCATGAGCATTTATATTTCCCGGGGAATTAATTTGTATCTGAAACTTGTCCGAGAAAAAGGCTTTGATATCAATGACACTTACATTTCGCCGGCAGACAGAGTGGCCGGATGGAGTCACTGTAGGGCACGGCTTCATTAAGGGTGGCGATTGCAATGTCGTTGTTGTCTTTTAGGGGATCGCTGGCAAAACCTTCGTGGATGTACGCGTTGCGCACCCTTCGTGTCAAGACTCCCGATCTTTTGCGCCAATTGTGCAATCCGAGAACCACGGATATTGTTTGCTTGTTGGTCCTAGAAAATAAAACGTACATTCAACTAAACTAAACTCTCAGAAAAGTAAAAACAACAAATTCACGTGCGAGACAGAGGAAGAAGGAAGCGCCTTATCCTGACCTGAAATTTAAGCCGTTATGCGACTGTGATTGTGATTGGTATAGTGCGACCAACGTAAATTGGTGAGCGGTGACTTTTTGAACTAACATTCTCTTCGTCCACGCGCGGCTGTTCCCTACCTCATAAGGTTCAGTATGAGTACGGTGCCGCCCTCTGCCGTTCGCCAATTTACGTTGGTCGGACTATAATTGATATTTAACGATATTCGTAACTAAAATTTCACTGTTGAAGGTTTATTTTCTAGTGTACCAGTCATTGCTCAAATAATTGTAAATAATCAATTACCAATCATAGCTACAATCGAACACAATCACAGTCACAATAACGGCTTAAATAACGTCACTAAAAAATAGATATAACTTGGCGATTTCCCGGAATGTCTTGTACCCTTTAGCATTTGATCACTAGACGAGTGTCTTACCGCTAGACCAAAGAAGCTCTGCAATGCGCTTGGCTTGGGGCTTGATCACACCCGTGTTTAAAATCTATTACGTGAATAATTTATTGTTTCTTACACAGGCAGTGCTTCCTTCACATAGTGTGTGATTTCAATAATAATTTGGCCAACTAATAAACCTTTATTTGTAACTTATTTTCAGTTTACAGATTCGCGGAAGGAAGGCTCCCGCATAATGAAGTTAAATAATTGACTCGTGAGAAGAGTAAGCAGGTGATACCTAACAAAGTAATACAAATCTTCACTACACGGATAATCCCACCACATGGTGGCAACCAGTCGCTCTCGCTGAACATTTACTATTAAACAAAAATGGTAAATCCCGTGCGCCATAACTAAAGCACACATTTAATTCTCTAAGTGCAGGATCGCGGCCGCGTTTGTTTTTCGAATTGGCAACACTTTTTTCAGCGACAGCCAATTTGACAGCTGACAACTGATTTGTGCTCAGTTCGGTTTGCCATTTCACTTTGAATAGACTTACGCCAGAACAACGCTTGCAAATTGTGCAAATTTATTTCGAAAATCGTGGTTCGCTACGTCCATTTTATGGTCGATATAATCGCCCACCCGAGCAAGTAATTCGAATAACCACGGATCCGCAGAGATGTCGTACCGTGCGCACCGAAGAAGTCGTTGTTTCTTCAAAAATGATGCCGGCCAGAACGTTGCTGATCATGATTACTGGCTGTTTCGTTCCCCAATTGAATGGCATTAATGTGGAAGAGCTGCGGTTCCAACAAGACGGCGCAACATGCCGCACGGCGCTCGCCACAATCAATTTATTGAGATGAGCGCATAGTTTTCGCGTAATGGACCTGCGTGTGATTTAACACCTTTGGATTATTTTCTGCGGGGATATGTGAAGTCGATAGTCTACGCCGATAAACCAGAGACGACTTGGAAGCTAACATTCGTCGCATTATTGCCGATATACGTCCCCACGTAGCTGGGGAGCTGCTCCAAAAAGTGGTTGAGTATTGAACTTCTAGATGCGTTTTATTCGAACCGGCCGCGGCGCCCAAGCGCGAAATCATATTTAAACACTAATGGCATAAAATTATATTTTTAATAATGCTAATACTATGGACGTTACCGCGATTTTTATGCGTTTTATTTCATTTTAACGTTCTATAGCTCTAAAAAAAACACCCTGAATTACATAGATCTCACAAATATACACGTAAGGGCTTTGTACAATATTCTCACCATTGCAAGCAGTGCGCTGCTGTGAGGACGTGCCAGTGACTGATGAGGGAGCCTCCGCAGTGAAGCGCTCCGAAAGTCTGGAATGCGACCATCCAGGGGAAGTCATGGGGCTCTGTCTCCGTGCCCCCGACTATCCTTTGCATCACAGCAGCACTAGGTTTGATACCACACTCTGGAAGTAATTTTAATTGATAAAGTAATCTACCAGCAATAGAAAAAAAACAGGCTCGCGAGCCGTGGTGGCAATTAGATGTTTTCGGTAAATCATTTTATCTGTGTATGTAAGTAAAGAAAAATACACACTCAAAATATTACATTGTTTTGAAAACTCACCACAATTTTCTGTTTTATTAAATCCATTGCCACGATTCAACTGAAAAAAATTAAAACGAAATAATATTTTTAAACAGTTTAATTTATACTTTTAAAATTAATATTTATATTTATTATCTTTGTTTTATTAACCACTTAATTGAGTTTAAATATATCTACCGGTTTCGAAAAATACCATTTTCTTCTTCAGGATGTCATAACTAACTAAAACATATATTAATGTTTCTTTATCAGAATCTATTTTTAAAAAATCTATTTTAAAAAAAAAAACTCGTAGTTAAATTTAGTTGGTTGTTTATAATTTTTTGATTAGTTGTACACGCTTTATTTATCTCCAACGATTTCAAATTATTTAATTTTTGACCAACACCGTTTATATGCAAAATTGACAATCCCAATTTTTTATCAAAACCATGACCATTTTCTATCAAATGATTAGAAAATTCTGAAAACCCATTATTGTTCAAACATCTCAAATGCTCCCTTACTCTTATATTAAAATTTCTACCCGTTTTACCAATATAAAATGCAGCACAATCCTTGCAACTAAGTTTATAGACACCAGAATTGTTTAATTTAGTTAAAGAATATATAAAGATGATTGATCCAATCTCAGCTGCTATTTGAATTGCTAATTGAGGCATTATTTCATCAATAGTAGCTAGAATATTAATCTAAAGTGCTTGGAACGTTTCTGGATCTAATTTTTCACATAACCCATAAGTTCAGAGACACGATTTGGGCAGTCAATTGATATCTCCGAAACGAGAAATTACGCGTCCGGGCAATTTTTCGATTATTTTCCGGCTTGTGTGGCACGTAGCCCCAATCTGCTGAAAATGGACGTCATCCAAAAGCACTTCAAATTTTACGAACTGTTTCCGCGAAATTTTCACAATTTAGTACGCTTCTCGATCATGTATCGACTTTTTGGTATATAGGTTTATTTAAAAGATGTCACATAACACGATTCTAACCCTGAACGATATTTAAAATAACTATTGAGTTTGGATCACCATATATAACATTCAGTGTAATGTTTTGTGTGGAGGCTTACAAACAAAGTGTCTTTATCGACCAATTTATAAAAAGTGTACAGGTAATAAAACAGATAAAGGAAATTATGCGCCCAGTTAGCCATCACTACAACAGGGTGAACGGTGCCAGGCAGCTTGTGCCACCCGGCTCAGCCTACTGGCACAAGACGACTCGGTAGGTATAGGTAATTGGAACAAATGTGTTTAAAGTATTGAAAACGAGTGTGGCTAATTTTAGTTCAGACTCATTATTTCGTAATCTCAGGCGGAAAATATTAACGATCGACGCTTTTAATCATACTCGTGGTCAGTGGCGTAACTGTTTTACGATCGATAACTGCCCTTGAGAGCATGTTTGTATGTCATGTCAATTTTAAAATCTCCGCTTTGGATAGCCGAATATTTATCTCGATTTCATCGTTCGGAAAGTGGCGGTTTCTGAACTCTTTAAAAGGTTCGCGTCTTACAAACCCTTTGATATTGATTCTTTTGCTGTTTACAAGAATTACAGACGCCTAAATTCTACAATAAATCCAATATGTACTGTAGTCACAATGGATTCTTCCAATTTTTCTGGCACTTGATGAACGAAGAAGTCTTGGAGGGGGGGCACCACAGCCGTGAGTGGATGTGCCGCATCTAGCAGGAGATCCTGCAGTTAGCCGTGAGACAGGAACGAGACTTGTGGAGATGCATCACGAGCTGTGTCTAGTCTAGGCTGTTATGTGTCAATGTGACATGAAGGAATGACGAAGAAAAAAAAGAGGAAAACGCGAATTCATCATTAATTTGTTCTCGAGGGAAGGATGAATATTAAAAAGAACGAATATCAAACGAATTTTACCCATATAAGTTAACTAAAAATGGTTGGTAACAAAAAAAATTCCCTCGCAAATACAATCAAATATAAAAAAATTAAATACAAACAAAAAAAATAATTTACATTTAAAAAAATTAAGTATATATCAAACAAAGGTTGATGCGCGCACTTTGGAATCACCGACTGATTGACTAACTCGCGTGGCAGATGGGATGAATATCGACTTTTCAGGCGAATATCAAACAAAAATTTCGCCGAAAAGACATGACGGATATCAAAACAGACGGATATCAACACGGACGCTGGATACATAATAATATGCACTGAATGTTATTCTACAACAAGGAGGAAGATGACGTAATACTAGATATAAGGACTCAGGAGAATTTTCGGAGGTGTCAAAGGAAATAGAGTATTTAAAATTACAAAATTCATAAAATTTTGGCTTTGATCAGGGTTTCGAACCGGAACTGAACCGAAAACTGAAAAAAAAACGTTATTTTTGTTTGGAACGAAAACCAAAGCTGAACCGAAAAAATATATTGATTTATTTCGGTTCGGTACATGTTCAAACGTGCGCGTTAACACTATCTTACTTTTCACTTCAGTTAATCTATTATTCTAGTTATTCTACGAGACAACAGAAATAGTTTAAATTGAAATTCATTGGACGATATTTTAATAATTAGATGTAACATTAATCTTTTTTAATTATAAATATTTATATCCAAAAATTCTGTATACTTCAACCGTGAATGTACGAATTTATATAGTTTACATATGTTTTTATTATTATCATATATTTTATATTATATTATTGTATTAATTCATGTAATATGCTTATTACAAAATAATTATTAAAATGTTATAAATTATGGAAGAAAATTAAATTTTAATACAAATAAATACATTTAATCTTTTTTTAAATTAATCACTGAAGCGAAAACCGATTATGAAAAAACCGTTTTTTTTTCTAGAACGAAAACCGGAACCGAATTGAAATGTATATTTTTAATTGAATCTGTACAGAAATCGAAATGACAGTTCGAAGTCCTTGGCTTTGGTGGCTAGGCCATGTAAAGTGTAAGAATGATGAGCTTCCATCGAAATAGTTACTCAATAATTAACCTGAAGGAAGATAATTAATAGGTGAACCCACCATTGAAGTACCGTGACAACATAAATAATGACCTATCCATTCTTGGGGTCAGCAATGGGCGAATAACAGCTCAGCGCAGAGACTGGTGGTGTATTCTTGAGGAGGTGCTATACCGTGCTATAGAGCCAGGGTGATTGATTCATGGATGTTAAGTATTCACGGTACGGAGCCTCGGATGATCTCATTAGGCTGGAGGTGGAAGCCACACAAAAATTCGAGCAAGACAGCTGATAGAGGAGAGCCTGGATCTCTTTCCAAACCGGGAAAGGTGCATTATCTAACTATGCTACAGCGACAATACTTTTGACGACAAATTTTCGAACCTGTATGTTAAAATTTTCAAATTAATACATCTATCGTTCATTATTTGAAAGCCATCTACATTCAATTAGTATTTAAAATATCACAGACTGTCTATTCTGAATAATTACAACTTCACAATAAGAATGTGTTCTCCTTAATAAATCTCACTTCGCCTTAAAACTGGATCTAACCAGCGAAGGAAATCTCATACAGTAAATATAGACACGTTCTGGTCTTAAGGTGGCAGTCCCGCGACGGGCAAGTTCATCCCAAATTTCCATTGATCACGTGGTAGTGATTGGGGTAAAACCGACAAGAGCAGCAGAGTGACATGGCAGACTGAATGTCGTCGTACGATTAATTTTAGTTAGGTTAGTACAGGTCTGATGACAGGTGTTAAGGTCAGGTCATATTTCACCATAAGGCACAAAACTCCCTTTGATCACTTGTTCACATTCACGTCTCACCCGCCGTTCCGAGGAGGTTTATCGCAAATATTCGCCTCGAAAGGTTGACCAAAGCGAGATAATTAACTGCATCATCGCAGGGTAGAATGACGCAACTGATACAAATCTCCGACACGAGAGATCAGTCTCATCCGTGCGTGGCGTGTTGCAATAATAACATATCAATAATACAACTTACTCGGCATAATACGCAAGAAATTATCGACAATATATAAAAACCGCGTATTTCCATTTCGCTGCAATTTCTCCGATTTAAAAATGTACTGTGATTTTAAACGAAAAGCAATCAATTCACCGCGACACGATTACGGCGGTTTCTTCCGCAAATTCCTTTTCATTAGGAAATATGAAATCTCCAACGGATCAATTATCAACACACGAACAGTCCGGCCGCACGGGCGGCCGGTGAGAGAAAATGAAATTAACAAATTTGGTTTGGAAATTTCTCTAAATACCAGATGGTACTACAATTGTTTTCCTTTCGGGCTGCTTCAGCACTTTGCTCGATCACTATCCGTTGTTTGAGAAATAGCACCAATCTGCAGGAGCTGAACGTCAAGGACAGACTCTCAACCAAAGACGAATTCATCTTGCGAGAGGAGAAGACGGCTTGTGTACAAGGACCGCGTTGAAGAGGAAAATCCTCAAGGAAAAGTAGTACTCCTATGAGTTACCACCTGTCCAGGTCCAGAAAACAAATTTTATAATACATATCATTAATATCATTATTTGAATTATTTATATTATTAAGGAGAACACATTCTTATTGTGAAGTTGTAATTATTCAAAACATACGGTCTGTGATGTTTTAAATAATAAATCTATCCTTAATAATATAAGTTGTATCAATGTGTCCAAAATTTAATAAAAATGAATTGATAATTCTGGCGTCTGCAGTCGGTTTACTCGAAGGTATTTGTGATTCCGTAAAAGTAATGTAGATGGCTTTCATAAATAATGGAACGACAGATGTATTAATTTGAAAAAGTGTAACATATAGGTTCGAAAATTTGTCATGAAAAATACTGGCGCTATAACACAATTAGTAGTGTATTTCCCCGGATTGGAAATAGAGATCCAGGTTCGAATCCCGGTAGCGCAAAAACAATGTTTTTCGACAAAATTGATTTTATATGTATATATTTATAATTAATACATTAAATTAGTATTTATTTATATTATCATTATTATTCACAATTTGTTGTCAGGTCAAAAGGACGGGAGTTCATCGGGATCACGATCCTCAGTCATGAGACACTGACGTGGATGAGTATTTTACCATGTAATTAGAAAAGAGCGAGCGTCCTTCAGCCAACCCGCGTTCCAAATATTGTCAGATGAATTTCCTGGCTTCAGAAACACGTACTTCGTCGATCCGCACGAAGCACTCTCGAACGCACACTTCGTTGATAGCGCGAAGTGGGAACGACATAAGCGCAACATCAAGATTAATGACAGCAAACATCAACAGAACTAGTCCAAAACCATAGACAATACACATAAAAAATTCGTGCTCTGAGGAATAAAGTGGATTTACAGATCATAAAGATCGAACACTTGTTTTATTATGTTTCTTCTTCTCCTTCGTTATGCTCTCGGCAGGACAGCCGTGGTCGCTATGGTAATGGTGATGCTGAGAGGCGAACCTATTCTGTTTATACAATACCAAAACTGTTTAAATATATGGACATCTCTAGGTCTACAGGTAAACAGGACGCGCATATCATGCTACGCATTTAAAATGGACACAAAATACAAGGTCACACCTGCATGCGGCGACATGTCCCAGTTTTCACTGAATTGTTTCACAATCGTTTTGAATAAGATCACACACAATGGGCGACCCGATTCTGATCCAGAATTTTTTATCAACTGAACAAAAGGACTGGCAATCGTATAAATACCAAAGCACCACCGGTCTTCCTTCGAGTCTTGCCGTGTTTGAGAGTCAGAGCTGCAACTGCAGAACTGCTTAGAAATGAGAGACGAAAAAATTACAACAATTGAAAAAATAACGAAAAATCGGGCCACTTTCAACATCGGCGATGACCAGTTGAAAAAAAGATCTGAAAATAATTTTATTTGCCACAACAATAATAAACATGAACCTGCAGACGATCCAGAAGAAAAGCGGTTCGACTGCGTCAAGTCTGCCGTGGATTATGGCACCGACTTGACATTTAAAAGAAACATCGTGTGGAAAAATGCTATCGGATTTCTCTTCCTGCATGTGGTAGCTTTATATGGATTATACTTGTGCTTTTCTGACGCCAAATTGTATACGACGATGTGGAGTAAGTCGATAGATTTGTTTTCTTTATATTTATTGTTACATACTTGTCTTCTTAGTACGTCTTTAGTGTATACCTCGTCCTGGGAAGGTCCAAGGAATAGACTTCGTAACAATTATAGGTTTATTACAATATCTTACAATTGGTACAAGGTATATCAGAGTATAGCCTCGCATACGCGCGCCGGCGGTGCGGCACTCACACACACATACAATTCCAAGGACATCACATTTATGATGCGTGTTGGTGTTCATTTTCATTATGAGGGGTTCAAAATCAAAAACAGACCCCACCCAATTGACGAAACTAGAGAGTTACGTGTTTGAGAATGATTATCTAGTAATTGTGACAGTTTTTCAGTATGTCAATTTTGAAATCTCCGCTCTGGCTAAAAAATCAGTTACAAATACGTTTATCTCAATTTTGTCAATTGGATTGTAGCGGTTTCGCTTTTGAACCTCGTAATATATGAGATGCATGTTAGTGATCATTTATTTTTAAATTAGCACTACCTGTATATCACAAATTAGACAAAATGTTGATTTGTTATGGTAGATATTTCTTCTTCTTCTTCTTTTCTTCTTCATGTCAGAATTGACATTTCTTGGCCTCAATCAGATGAGACTCGGCTCATAATGCTCGTGGATATTTATGGATACATATCTCTTCAGGAACTTTGATGGCTTTGATGGCAGAACACTGCTTTTTAAATTTATTATTCAATGAAGTTCTACACTATGTGGCTTCTCTCTTTTCAATCGCATTCCTCAATATTGAAGGTCGTGATCTCCTCCAGATGTGCTCTTGACTAAAACTCTCCCGGTTTCGCGGTAATCTGAGTCTGTTTTCAATTTCAAATCATGATTCAATTCAAGCCTTTCATAAATTAGATTAACCTCAGCAATTACACAAAACATAATCAACCAATTCTTTACTCGAAAAATTGTTATTGGGAGTGATAATTACATGTTTTTTCAAAAGAGCTAGCTCCAATACAAATGTTACCCTGTGGCTGCATTGCATCTATTTTGCTAGCCACTTTAAAAGCATCCCTTGTAGCCACCCTTGATCTTACAATGATATCCACATCAACAGCGTATGCTACACTTTGTTATGACTTGTGGAAGACGATACCACCTATGTCTATTTTGAAATTCCTGATGATTTTTTCAAGAATAATATTAAACATGAAAGACTAGGCTGTATCGCACAGGATGGAGAAGTCGCCGAGGTGACGCTAATTAATTGATGTTGTAAGAACACAAGGCAGTGATTTGGAGGTATAATCATCGGCGCGGCGTTGGAGACTATATATGTCTTGCTAATACAATGGGAAAAATGTGAATAAATGAATGTACAGTTTGTAACTAAAATAAAAGGAGGTGTTCTGCGGGCGGGATCGCATTCTCGATTCTGTCACCATAGTGCACCCAGATTGAACATCTTTTGTGTTTCATTTCTCATCATCATCACCAGTTGAGAGAAGGGGAGATTGGTGAACCACCCCTGTCTATTTTTCTTGTTTCCTGTAAGCAACACTAGGCCATTTACGTGTTGTAAAGACGTTCTATATTTAGAAAATTCTACATAATCTTCTGAATGAACTATGAATCTTCATTTCTTTCATGTTTCATATAATTTTTAACGGATAATAAATTTTTAAGACTCTTAAGACCTCCACCCCAAGACCTTCTTACTCTACTGTCCATTTACACTTACGTGCAGACTCCCCGCCAGTCCCAGCAAAGAGATTGTTCTCACGCGCGGGTAGATCGAGGCTTCGACCCGCTTGGATCCACCACGCCTCGTTCAATCTTATCTTTTCGATCTCTTTTCGCCATTCTGCCTGGCGAGACGCCGTCCGGCGATCCGTTCAATTTAAATGTCACAATATGTTGCAAGATATAATATTTCATTAATGATTCTAGCGATGCTTCTAATAATGCTAGGAGGAGAGGGCATCACTATCGGAGCGCACAGACTCTGGTCCCACAGAAGTTTTAAGGTGACTCGATCATTGAATGCTCTCCTCCTGGCTCTACAAACGTTGGCTGGTCAGGTAAGTCGGTGCAACTTATTCTCTCATTTAGTTCTAATCACTAATTAAACTTTTTAAACTTCCACATCAGAGAGTTCTTCAATTTGTCAAATTATTATCATCTTCTAATATCCTTCAGCATGTTATTGAGAGGCGAGAAATATAAAAGTAAGTCATACTACAGGGGATGATTTAAGTTAAGTGTGGTACAGGAATAAAATGCATTTCCTGGTTGAAAGCAACAGTGATAATCTCCATAAGGGAGTGGAACTTTTTAAAAAAAAGAAACATAACCTTCAATCTACCAACATTTTAATAAATATATTCTACTTGAGAATAAATCTACTTTTGACGGCTATTAGAAGAATAACTTAATAAAAAAAACGTTAAATTATTAATCAAGTTTTTGTGCCACAATTTTAGATCCTATTTGAGGTCATAAGAGGACTTTTTTTTCTATAGACTACTAAAGAACCATTTCCGATTTTTCCCTTTCAAAACACAATAAATTAAATTATGTCGTTACATTCACAAAAAGTCACTGTATGGTGTGCTTTATGGGCTGGTGGAATCATTGGTCCATATTTCTTCAAAAATAATGCCGGCCAGAACGTTACAGTCAATGGAGAGCGCTGTAGATCCATGATTACTGGCTTTTACGTCCCACAATTGAATGGCATTAATGTGGAAGAGCTGTGGTTTCAACAATACGGCACAACATACCGCACAGCGCGCGCCATAATTAATTTATTGAAGGAAACATTCGATGAGCGCATAATTTCGCGTAATAGACCTATGAATTAGCCTACAAGATCGTGTGATTTAACACCTTTGGATTATTTTCTGTGGGGATGTGTGAAGTCGCTAGTCTACACCGATAAACCAGATACTAGATTAGACTAGACTAGACTATAAATGACTTGGAAGTCAACATTCGTCGCGTTATTGCTGATATACGTCCCCAGCTGCTCCAAAAGGTGGTCGAAAATTGGACTTCTAGATTATGCTTTATTTGAGCCAGCCCATATGCGCAAATCATATTTAAACACTAATGGCATGAAATTATCTTTCCAATAAAGTCAATGCTATGACCATTACCACGATTTTTATGTTTTATTTCATTTTAAAGTTTTATAGAACTTAAAGGTATACCTCTAAAAAAAAACACTATTTATAATTAATGTGTGTTTTTCCAGGCTAATAGTTAATTTAATCATTGCTTGAAATCAATATAATTTTGTGACAATTAAAAATATTTTTGTAAAAATGGTTTTTTTTTAGAACTGCCTGTGGGTTTGGGCCAGAGACCACCGGCAGCACCATCGCTTCTCCGACACAGACGCCGACCCTCACAATGCCAAACGCGGTTTCTTCTTCTCCCACATAGGTTGGCTAATGAGCAGAAAGCATCCGCTGGTCATCGAAGCCGGGAAGACAATAGATATGTCAGATCTGGAAGCGGATCCACTCATCATGCTGCAGAAAAAGTATGACTGATAATATATATGTTCTTTCTATGTTTCTCATCATTCGCATATTCTGTTCGGCATCTTCCAATACTCCCTCCAATCAATACGTTTGGCTTCAATCGTCTTCTTCACTGGTCGATCTAAATCCACGATTTAAATGTGACCAGCTCATCTAAGCTGTGCTATCTTAGTAACTTCATCATTCGTTGAATTTCGTCGGTCTCTAATTACTGAGGATCGCGACCTCCACTAACTTCACTTTTCTCGGCATCCTGCATTTTTTTCTTCACCCTTCGACGTGGCCCACAACAAACTTCTCAAAGCTATCTTCCCTTCTCGCAAGATGCCCAAAAAATTGAAGGATTCGTCTCAGGTTGAGAGGTCTGTTCTTGATGCTCAGTTGTGATGTGCGTCTCACTATCCACGCAATATTTGTTTTCAGCACCACGTTTCAAAGGTTCCATCATTCCTCCCCTACATTCAGGATCCATGATTCCCCACTATGTTAAAAAT
The DNA here is from genome assembly GCA_031772225.1 of Eubasilissa splendida. Lineage (NCBI taxonomy): Eukaryota > Metazoa > Arthropoda > Insecta > Trichoptera > Phryganeidae > Eubasilissa > Eubasilissa splendida. The sequence goes on from CM062857.1 coordinate 29,390,031, forward strand.
TACCCAAACGTAAAAAATACATTTTAATTGCGCGTCTATGCGATAGTCATTGCTTTCGCGTAGCCTGTCCATTGGCAGGCAATTATTTGTAGGCTGTTTAGCTCTTTTTTCTGCATGAAATGGTTTTATTCAACATATCTGAGTGCTTAACAGTATTATGTGACAAACACATTTTTCTATATCTCGGAAACCGTGGCAACATTTTCTTAACCCTTCCAAAACCATGCAGTTCTTCACAAAAAACGTGCTAGTCAACTGGAGGTGAAAACGACATCCAACCAAGGACTTTACTGCAAGGTAGGCCAGATCCATCTGTCATTATTTTCCTTACCGAATCCACTTCGAGTTGCGTCAACTAATCATTATTATAATCGATACAGTCCGCGGGATCTTATCCCCACGAGCAGTATAATAAGGATTTTGATACGGGCTGTTGCACATACTAATACAATTGTTCCTTTTAAATTAACCCTTCCAAAACCATGCAATAACATAGCCCCTATTAAAACTGTAATATTTCGGTTAATATACGCAACATAAAATTCACATTTTAGTTAACTCTAAGAAAAATGTGTATGCTTCGAACTGACTAGTAAAAAACTAATTGTGTAAAGCTAATCCTACAAAAATAATTATTTTTTAATTCAGTCAGTTGTAAAATTAATATGCTAATAAAAATACCATTTGTGTCAAGACAAATAAATAAATATGGTATATTAATTTCACAATAAAAATGATAACAAACACACAAATATAATTATGATCTCTCTTTCTCACTAATTTAATGAAAAGAGATAAGAAATAAGGTAGTATTGTATAGGACTCGATGAATGCTTCGAATTATATTAGGATATTGATACCATTTTCGTAATTAATACTCAATATTTAGTGCAAGTTTATAGGATTAATAATTTTAATTATAAAAGCTTTCTTCACAATTAGAATGTTAAAAATTTCTTACGGCAACACGAGTTGACAGCATGGCTGCATATGGGTATTTTATATCACGGTATTGGAAAGGTTAACAGAAAACGATTTGTTCAATCTAAATAATAAACATTATTGTATTTTATGACATTTTAATGCAGGTATTTAACACATATGTTAGAAGCGGTTACAATGAGAACCCAAAATTAAACCTCAAGTCTCCTGATGCAGTTATACCCATTGCAGTATCGAACTCGATGAATTATAACACATTCGATAACGTCAAGCTGCAGAGCTCGTAAACATCGAAATTGTAGCAGCGATGCGAAATAATTATCTTTGCAAATCGGATTAAAGATCTTTCTTAAGATTTTGCACTCAAACACCTGCAATTTCAGAGTTTCAAGTTTCTGTTTCGTATATTAATACTGGTCTTAAATATGATTTAAATATATTAATTATAAAGATATACATATAAAATCAATTTTATCGAAAAATATTGTTGTTGCGCCACCGGGATTCGAATCTGGATCTCTTTCCTAACCGGGGAAGGTGCTTTATCCAATTTAATAAAAATGAATTGATAATTCTGGCGTCTGCTATCAGTTTACTCAAAGGTATTTGAGATTCTGTAAAAATAAGGTAGATGGCTCTGTCAAATGATGGAACGATTAAATGTATTAATATCAAAAAGGTAACATATACGGTCGAAAATTGTCGCTAAAAATATTGTCGCTGTAGCTTAGTTGGATAAAGCACCTTCCCCGGTTAGGAAAGAGATCCAGGTTCGAATCCCGGTGGCGCAACAACAATATTTGTCGATAAAATTGATTTTATATGTATATCTTTCTAATTAATATATTTAATTCATATTTAAAATATCACAGACCGTCTGTTCTGAATAATTACAACTTCACAATAAGAATGTGTTCTCCTAAATACTGGTCTTGTATAAATAAACTTTGATACTGCGTGAACTTTAAATGGTTTCAGAGACCAACGTAGCACATGTTGGCTAATATAATCTGTATCATTACATCATCATTATCATTGATCCTAGTACACAAACCCTTCAACATTTTAAACATATTGACAGATGGTGTTTACAGCTACAGAAAATAAACATAGACATTGCTATCGATGCGATCTTGCTACTCTAGAGTCGAAAGTAGCGAATTATCACAACACAGTAAATTTATACAGATTTTTCAAACAAAAGTAAATCACATGACTCGAAAGAAATAATCTGTAAAGTTGATTCAATAGCTCTAACCGATGCAATTTTAACAATCGCTTTTAATACAGTGATAGGTATCGCAATTATCTTATTGTCTATTTATTTTGTTCTGGCTAGGCTACAATGTCACACTTGTGTCCTTAGAATACTACCTTGCGGTACTCTATAGAGACTAGGAAATTTGAACTGGTAGCGCCTACCAGCATAATTCTTTATATTATTACCATAAGAGTAAATTATATGTTTTTTTTTAGATATTATAAACCTCTCTACATATTGCTGGCCATGATCATTCCAATATATACGCCTGTTGTATTTTGGGATGAGAAACCTTTGGTTGCATTTTGCATCGGATATTTTACCCGATTTGCGATACAACTCAACTTTACCTGGTCTGTCAATAGCGTGGCGCATCTGTATGGGACTAAACCTTACGACAAGTAAGTTTCGTTAAATAATAGTTTAATAATAATGATTTACCTGTTCAATTAAGTGACTTCATCAAAGTCATCGAAGATGTATACAATATGGATAAATGGAACCGTAACCCAAACCAAAAAAATATATTAAGTTAAATCGAGTTTTTTTTCATTTATCTCTATGGAGTTGATACGTGAATATTAAGAGTAAGAGAAAGAAACTTGAAGTTTTTGAAATGTGGTGTTGGAACAATTAAGGATCCAAGTAAATGATATTGATACGGTTGCTTTTTGTTTCAGGAATCTTATGCCAGTGGAGTCCCTGTTTGTGTCGACGATATCAAACGGAGAAGGCTGGCACAACTATCACCACACCTTCCCCTGGGACTACAAAGCTGCTGAATTCGGAACTAAAATCAATCTCACAGCTTCCGTGATCAGGTGGCTGGAGAGACACGGATGGGCGTACGATCTCAAGGAGGCTTCCGATGAAACGGTATTAACCTTAATTCAATTGATCTCAATTAATCCGATAGTCAAGGATTCCTTCATCAAAAATAGTGTCAGGCAAAAGGGTTTTTCTTTTTATAGCTTAGAAAAGTCATTAATTTAAGTAATTTACTAAATAAGCACCATATCGTTAGGATAAAACGCCACACTGTTCTTGTTCCCGTAATTTCCTTCGACAGCTGGTTCCCAGGTTTCCGATTGACAATAAGGGCACATATGATACACAGCACTAACCTTTTTATTGTATGTTCTTATTTTCTGGTCCGATGTTGTTGTTCTTTTGGCTGGGTAGATTTCGACCGACCGAAGTGGGCACTCCTGACGATCGGTTTATTTGAACCTCTGGACTGATCGAAGCACGGGATGTAATTGCTCCGCCTGTTGTTTAACGTTGTCTTGCATTCTCCAAAAAAAGGCGGCAATACCCACACACACATGCACAATATTATCAACCAGGCAACCTAGTGGTGCCAATCGGAGTAACAACGCGTGTAAACAGTTCTCTTTCACGCTCACCTTCTCCTGTATGATTATTGATTATCGAGGCTTCTAACGAGACCATCTTCCAGCACTTATTTTACCCAGTCATGCTTCCGTGTCTTCCGCAAATGTTCTCTATTTCTGGTCATAATATGAAGTGATTTTAGATGGTTTGGTTCACATGAAATTTTACATCCTTGTTCTCAGTGATTCTAGACCCTTCTCAAAAGGGAAGCCCTTACAGTTGTCTCTATAAATCCACCACTGCATAAGTACTTATGAGGTATATACAGTCCAGAGCCAGAGTAAAGTTATTGTATATTAAAGATAACATAGTTCTGTGCTGTTTTAATACCAATTAAATGTATCAATAAGAAAGATATAAATACATACAGATAAAAATATTTAGGCTGACATGGTCAGCGCGTTTCCCCGGATAGGAAAAGTTCCCGGTTCGAATCCCGGTGACAGGTATATCTTTCTAATTGATAAATTTAATTTATATTGAAGTTGCTGTGTTTTGGTAAAAATCGCAGGTATTTGACGATTGCCACATAAATAGTTAGCGGGATTGACCAAACAAAACAGTAGTAAGTTTGACGTCCGAACAGCCTTCAAACGTTTCTGACTACGGGCGATGGTAAAAGAGAGATAACCAACCCTTAGAGTATGTTCTGTTGAAAAGAAAAAATATATATTGTAATGGTTTTAAAAATCCTTTTTAAATACGAATAGGTACATGTGGAAACTTAATTTGCGAAGCTAAACTTAAATGTAGAGGTTATCCCATGTCGGTTGTATTCTTTATTAATTTATTCTAAAATCATAATTTATTTAATATGACTTGTTTCCAGGTATACGCTCGCGCCTTGAGAACAGGAGATGGAAGTCATTACAAAATTAATTTGATTTCGTAAAAGGAAAAAAATTACTAATAATCATGGTGTATAATTAATTATTTTTAAATCTGTAACAGTGTAATTTTAAGCTAGTTGTATCTGGATGTATCAATCGCCGATATAGCGGGAGATTTCATTTTTATTTGTCTGTAATGTAATTTATTAATGTAACAATACCCTGTCAAATCGTTAGAATGATAAAATCAAAACGTAACTATCATTTGCAATAGATATTTTTAGTCGAGAACTTATGTTGTTCACACCGAGAACTTGTGTTGTTCTAAGCGAGAACTTGTGTTGTCCCGACCAAAAACTTATGTAAGTCTTTAAAATCGGTAAAAAATTAACTAAAATCAAGACGCCAAGAGTTCGAGGACCTTAATACAGTCACCTATCTTATCATTTGCCTACTATTCCAAAAGTAATTGATTTAATTTTCTTTTTCTCTTACTGTCTCATGACACTTGAAAGTTCACGAATAGAGCTGTATTCATCCCTTAATACTAGGCCTCTTCTAGGCACTTGCCCATCTTAAGGTTATGCACACTCACTGTACTTTGCGATGGTCGACTCGGTTATCAGTTATGGAGTGAGTAGCTCTGAACTGACATATAAAACATATATTAATAAAATTAAACAGTTACAAATAAGATTTTTAAAACTTATAGTAGATAACAGAACGAAGTGTTTGTATCAATAGGATTATAGTCAATTATTGACAATATGCAAAATCTTACCAGTTGACAAAAAAGTAACATATCCTATCATATTCGAAGAGTTGACAAATAATGGAAATATAAATACTGATCCTCACCATGGCTATTCAACCAGATCGTCGGGTGACCATGAGAGTACCGATCGCGAACAAGGTGTACGGTGAGAGGACGAGAGAATGTGTTGTGCCAAGAATAATTAACAAAATCGATAAAGACCTATTAAACATTTTAAAAAAATGATGGTCGCCCAGTGACCATCTTAAAATGCAAAATAAAGGAACATATTTTTTTTAGGAGAACACATTCTTATTGTGAAGTTGTAATTATTCAGAACGTGGGTCTGTGATATTTTAAATATGAATTAAATATATTAATTAGAAAGATATACATATAAAATCAATTGAATCGAAAAATATTGTTGTTGCGCCACCGGGTTTCGAACCTGGATCTCTTTCCTAATGGAACGATTAAATGTATTAATATCAAAAAGGTAACATGTAGGGTCGAAAATTGTCGCTAAAAATAGTGTCGCTGTAGCTTAGTTGGATAAAGCACCTTCCCCGGTTTGGAAAGAGATCCAGGTTCGAATCCCGGTGGCGCAAAAACAATATTTTTCGATAAAATTGATTTTATATGTATATCTTTATAATTAATATATTTAATTCATATTTAGAAGATATTTTGGTCAATTTTTTTATTTTCTTGTTGTATTATATATTATATTCAGGTATTCACCCATAAAACTCTGGACTAGATCTGTTACACTCTGTAAAAATAGTTCGAAAGATTGATTTTTTTCTTTATATATATTTATTATATTCACATATATTTATATATCTTTTATTTTTTATATCTTTCTAAGTAATTCGCCTAGCATCTTCTTATTTAATTTTTTTCCCCTTGTTTTATTTTATTTATAAAAAAAAAAAATTGTTTTACTATGTAAAATGTTTGGTAAAAAATAAAATTAAAATAAATATATATGTAATAATAAAGAAGAAATTAAAAATAAATTTAAAAATCTACATCTCGGTTTTCTCCTTGATCCTGTTGACTTACACACAGCAGCCTCCATGATTTTACCTTCTCTGGGATATCACAACCTGAACGCACCTTGCAAATATCCAAATGCAAAATGAAGCTCTCATCAACCTCAAAATCTCGCCGGTATCGACGGAAAAACAGACGACGCCTCCAGCCGCCCAGGGAGCTAGCCCTAGCGCCTCACTTCTCTAGCGGCTACCTTCCAAACGAGTTCATTAAACAACGTTTCACGTTCTAGAACATTTACTACTTATTAATTAATCTTAACAACACATTAAACACTACATTTCCTCAAAAATTTATCAACTTCCTGTTCTCCCTTCTCTATTCTCCCATTAGATTATCACGTATTGTGCCATAAATCTTGCGCAAGACTTTATTTTCGAAGACCTGTAACCTGCTTTCGTGCATCAAAGTGGGAGACCAAGCTTCACATCAGTTTTATATAGTTTAATCTTGTATGCTTAAATTTAGACTTCATTAATACAATCTTCTATCATCTTACTATTTAGTAATTAAAATCAATTAAATATTAAGATGTATTTTATTGCACTCAGTAAATATACATTTGCAAAAAATTGTGATGAAAATATTTTAATACATATTGAAATATGTAAATGTTATCATTTGACATGATACCCCATCCATCACCATATATTAAAAAAATATAATAAATAACTCTCAACTTACAGTGAACGATAATAGTATTATTTGAATGACTGATTATATATACAGTAGAACCTCTTTTTTTTGTAAATTGGGGGTATTAAAAAAAATCCTTTGTAGGAACTGGGTTTATGGGACGAACAGACACTTTCTCTTTGTAGGAAGGTTCTTCTGTCAAGGTTTCGTTTATTCATCCACTATTTCATCAATTTCCACTACGTCTGGTGTTATTACGTTGGAGCTAACGTCTTAGTATGTCTGCGAGGGTTATTCATCAATTTTTCCTCAGCCATCATGTTGTCTGTACTATCTTCTGCACAATTTTCATACTGATTCCAGATCATGAAAAACAACGAAGCGTACAAAATACGTAGGTATGAGAATGAAAAATGCGTATATACGACACGACAAGCAAACGACCAACACACTTTCGGCTCAATTCAATAAATTTTAAACGTAAATTGCGGGAAAGTCTAACGTAAAAATAGGGTTTTTAATGACAGCAGAAATAACACGCAAATGGAGAGAAACGTGAATTCCAGGTATTTATTTTAATGAATTGTGCGATTTTTTTTTAATTTCATTTAGAATTGAGATCATCAAGTCTTTACAGATGTATCGAGAAAGATAATTATGAAGAATTACATTAATTTTAACAAAGGTGAGTACAATTTTAAAAAAGTACCTACGCAACAAAATAAACGCGTGAAGTGTGGTCGATATAATTAGAGTGCGTCAAGAAAATGAAATGACAATGGGCAGGCCACGTCGTCCGGAGGACGCACACTAAAAACCGCTGGGCTAATGAGATCATATTTTCCCGCGCCGTACCCCACTTCCCACCCACTTTACTGTACTCTTCCAGTTTTCTCGGAATCCCGCAGATATGAGGGCAGTCACCAGAGAAGTGCTTGTTGCTTTTTCTACTCGACTAGTCCAACGAGTGGAAGATCTTCCTTTTCCTTTCTCTCTTTTAACGTGGCTCACCACAACAAGCTTCAAGTTGTCTAGTCTTCTAGCAAGATACTTAAAAAAATTATTGATCCATTTTAGGAAAATGGTTGGTTCCCGCAGAATTGAGGCATTTATGCCTCTAGTATGCTCAGCGCGTGTCTCCAACACCACATCTCACGAGCGTATTTACCTTTATATAACATAGAAATATTTAGAGTACCAGAAATAAGTAGCGGAGAATAAGAATGGACAGAGAAAAGTGCGAGACACTCGGGGAGGCCTTCATCCAGCAGTGGTCAGAAAGATGATGATGATGATGATTTATCTAGCTTACTATTAATCCACGGCGTTGCAAATAAATGTAGCATAATAATTTAATGAAGAGCTGATGTGAAATGTGGCTTATATTTTAATACACAGCTTGTCCTCGTGAATGTTTTCCAGGATCCACGGAAGGTGGTCGTGCACTCTGACGAAGAGCGTGCTGTCGGAGGACCCGCAGACCTTCGTGTGTGACATGATGCCGATCAGCTCGTACGATCCATCTTTAGCGCGGTACTGCACAGCCGCTCCTGGTTCGGTCTGGAAGAATACGAGAGAACTGTGACGTTCAGTAGGTGTGTATTGCAAGATTCGCAACAAATGGCACGGACTATAGGTACCTACCATCTGCCGTGTATTGCCAGGCTCCAGCGGAGTAAATCTCCAATGGAAAAAATACGTTCAAGGTTCAAAAATTTAAAATTTTTAAAGGTCTTCTTGTTGAATGAGTGCTTTTAGACACTTCTAGAATGCTAGGTGATAGATACGTATCAGAAAAATTTCAGTATACGGATTTCAACCGTAACCTCGTGCTCAGATGTATCGCGAATTGTATCATGTAGTGCGCAAGCGGCAGGTGAATGTGGCAGAGAAATGCTATTTACTTTTGGCCTGAAATTATTTGAGCAAGGTTACAATCGTGTCAACTTAATTAATGGGTTAAATCACCCTCGGAAACAAAAATTTAGGTAGAAATTGGGTAATCTTTTACTTAACACTTATTAATGCATATATTATGCTAATATTTTATTTTAAAAATGTGAAAAAAATAGCTCCTCCACCGTTGGGCACGTGACTAGCCTGCAGTTTTCCTCAGTGCACTTTAATATGAAACAAAAAATAAGATAATTTACTTATTCAAAAAAGAAATATCAAAAATGTAGCATATTGAATTTAAAAATATATATTTTAAACTATTGACATAAAAAGAATATAGATAATATTACTTTAAATATCTATAATTTTTTTTTATTCAAGTTGGTATTTTATTGTTGCTGTAAAATTGCAGGCTAGTCCGAAAACCATGGTTTCGAGAAAACGCAATAGAATAAAAAACGTGACGTACGAACGGCGTACAGCCAAAAACCTGCCGTGCCATCTTTGATCCTTGATATATCGGTCAATTTTTAGAATTTTTTCAAATAAGTATGCTTACATTGAAGTAAAAACATTTAACTTTTAAAAAATGTTATAAAAAATTTCCAAGATGATGTAACTCCTTAATTGAGCTGTCAGTGCGCTAGACGTCGCGCGTCGGTAAGGAAAGTGAGTAAGGCGTCTTCCGCCAGACTGCTCAGTGCCCACTAGGTGCGTTTTCGCAAGCCGTTCGATGTATCTGGTGTATGCTGGCTCAATGGATGCGTTTAGCTACGCCGGATGCTGCTCGTGACGAATCACCATAAGAACATTCGGGTGGATATTTGTTAAAATACCTGTTTAGAAACCTGTACATCTGGAGAACTTTAAGGAGTTTTGGGGAAACTTTCACATAAGAACAATATGCAGTTCATATCTTACCGCGCACATATTTTCCTTAGCTCCGAGCACTCCCAGACAGGTTTTATCTTCTGTGACCAGAGCTGCTGGCAATATAGCGCTGGAGCATGTTGCAATGGGTTGCAGCGGAAGAAGAGACTGCCTCGGTCTGCACGAAGGTCCCGCAGTCGATGTCGGAGCTTCGGCGTAGGATGCAACCGTGGCTTCGTAGACTAAATAGGGGGTGACTGCAAAAGGGAGCGATTATTTACATTTATTTTGAAAGAATTCGTTGATTTCGAGGGTCGAACTCTGTCTATGGATTTACACCCAGGAGTTGTGGATTGATGAAAGCAATATTCAAACGTGAATACCATAGACAAAGGTCACCTGTAGTGGCCACTTCTAGTAGTAGTCGCTACTCATCCACGAAAATAGAAAAAACAACAATTTACATTGATACCATTATCCGTTGTTCCTTGTGCAAAGTCTGGTGAAAAATTAGCAATAATGCAAAGCGAGATTACTGCTTTAATGCCGTTTATGAATGTAAAATAAAACCTATTTATTACTATCAAAATGACGGTTTATACTTTATGCTAAAAATCATAACAAAATGCTTCAAATGAACAAATGTAATTTCAATCACCATCAGTGATTGTGACTTTAAAATATTAGTGATTGACTCACAGCTAGTGATTTTGGGCTCATCATTTATGAGCGTCGGTAGCTTTTAATATAATATTTGATTTGGGGGCAGCGATTCAAATCTACCGCCAGCATCGCCGCACTTACCCGACGGACGACGCGAGCGACCATCAGAAACTACCCCGATAATATCATATAAATATAAAGTATTATATATCAAAATATAAATCAAACACTTACACATGGATGGCAGACAGATTGGAAGAAGCTTGGGTCCCACAGTCACCTTGCTGGACAACCGAAGGAGACTCAAATCATGAGCCCGCATTTCGGGCTCGTACAAGGGATTTCTCAGAATCTTTGAGATGGTCATGTTGAAAGCTTCAGGGTCTTCGGAGCAGCGATCTGTGTGGCCAAGAGTCACCAGCACGCTGGTGTCTAAAGCGCTGCAAAGAAAATTTTATGAAATTGAAGATAAAATAAAAATGTATAACATCTTTAATCTTTACTAGTAGTCTGCCCGCAGCAGCTGCCGCACGGTAGCAAACTTACCCTGCGGAGACTTACAACTTTAAAATCACACTGATATCTAAGTACTAGATCATGAAGGAAGCATGAAACGCTTACACTAGATACCTACCACAGCAATATTATGTTTTTTATTAAGATTTCACGAACGTGTACATTGAATAATGGGATTATAACAATAAATGATTTGGACGTTTTTCGTAAATATACTTACACTGACATAGTAATACATAATGCTTCTAATCATCCCTTTTCTCAACATTTGACATTTTAGAAGTGATAAAAAGTGTTAATAGCAAGCTTAATATTATTAATAACCAAATCCTCTTTGCAAATAGTCACCTTTTAAATTTGTTTTCATAATAGTTCTGATTCACTATTTTATATTTTTGTTTTTATCCACGATTGTATTTAATTTAATTATCCTTAAGATGATACCATAGGTATCGAAACAGAATAATTATTAAAAATTGTTTTAAACAAAGTATTTTGTATAATTATTAATAATAATGATTTCACTCAACCTACCTGATTAATGGTGTTGCAGCTGTAAGTACGTGCTGATCAGAAACCAGCACTCCGTCTGCCACTGCCACTCCATCGACGAGGATACTCACGAGCCAGGGCATTTCATTAGTTTCCTCCTTCGCATCCAAGCTACGGCCATAGTATCTCCTAAAGTTCCCCATCGTTCTTGCCATGGGCATGCCGGCCAAGAGATTATTCAAAAATCCAAAAAGTCCTGTTGAAGACCCAGTGGTTCCTGTTCCCATTCCGAGATTTGCCAAGATCCCCAGGAGACCTGTAGAACCAGTCGGGATGCCTCCTCCGGGAATTCCGAGCCCACCCAGAAAACCCGAGAGTCCCCCTGAATTAGGGGATCCTGATATTAATCCTGGACCAAGACCGAGATTACCAATGATGGTCGTAATAGGATTAGTGGGGCTTGTTCCGCTCAGTCCGAGGCCACTGAACAGGTTTGTGCCAAAAAGTCCCGTGCCTAGTCCAGGCCCAGAGCCGCTCAAGTTTAGAGTGCTCAAGAAGTTAGACACTGGATTATCTCCGCTGGTAAGGCCACTCAGTATACTTGTACCCAAAATTCCAGTTCCAGTAGCAGAACCACTTCCTAAACCAAGATTAAACATTCCCAGACCGTTGCCTGATCCTCCTAAATTTAAAGGAATTAATCCGAGTATCCCTGATCCCGAAGTTGATCCGGAGGTCATCATATTTCCTAGCAAACCACTGCTGAGGGATCCACCGCTGAGTAAAGATCCTCCCCCGTACAAGTTACTTCCTGATGCGCCACTGACCCCACTCCCAACGAGAGATCCGAATAAGCCACTGCTTATAACGCCACCATTCAAGAGATCTCCAGCCTTTAAATTATTTTGAGTATTTTCATCGTGTAGGCGTTGTTGACTGAGAGCTTGAATCAATTGGTTTCTCAACAGAAGTTCTCGTAAGTTAATAGGAATTACTGCGATAGGTGCAGCATTCCCTTCATTACTTTTACCATTAATAGGTTGTTCGGGCACTACAAGAAAACGGATAAAATCAAACATCTGGAAATAGCTAGGCATCAATAAATATGAGAATTATTTTGGATAATTTTTTTATCACCTTCCGAATCAGCCTAAACGTGCCTGCCGAAGTAATATGGCATTCTTATGGGCACCAGTTATTTTCTCACTGCCGGCGTTTTTGAACTAATGATATTGACTTGTGATTTATATTGAATGAATCACAAATTATATGAATCTTAAATAAATTATATTAAAACTGACTTAGTACCCTTTTTGAATCCTGTTTTATCCTAACCTAGCAATGTCAGCACAGCAGTTTTTAACACATACAGTAGACTTAAGTACTTCATAATATAATTATCATCGAACATGAGATAGAAAAGCAGTATCTGATTTTGTGTACAGTATGATATGAACGAAACTCCAAAGAGTACCACCCCAAAAAAAAATCAAATGATTGGTGCTATATACATATGTACACCTAGAGCTATCTTAAACTGATGTGATTATCGTCGTAATGTAATTAAAAGCATAAGTATGAAGAATATAGTGATAAGAAATAATATGAACAGGAAAAAACAATTACTTAAAATCTGAATACGGTATCTTAATCAGTGTTCTGTGTATTGTCTTAATTTGTCTCCCTCTTTTCCATAAATGTATATCTATTACGTCTCTCTCTTTCGCATATCATTTTAAATTCTGTCTCCCTCTTTATGTATTATATATAAATGCACTCTTTTTGTATTTATTGTCACTTTTAAATACACTCTGACGAAGCTTGAGCTAAGCGAAACCGGTTGGCGTTAAAATATTATTTCAGTCAGTCTTTGTACGTGTTCACTGCAGTATTTGTTTGGGACATATATTTATGCTTGAACGAAGATAATGTACTGTGCCTTCCACACCTCCCCTTCCTTCCTCACCGGCCGCCGCGTCAGTCGATCGGCGACCCTGAACCGGTGCGGTAACAAATAAATTTCTCAGTATAACAAACGAGTGAGACGTGTGTCTAAGTGCCTGTCCTGTGCAATCTGAAGGACTCGAGATCCTAAACGGAAATAGTGTTACAAAATCTAAAGTTACAGTCCACCTTGGAGGTGCTAAAAGACCGGGATTGTGATGAGTGGAACTTCCTTCCGAATATCCTGTTTCTTCCGGCATCTATGCTTTTATGCAACAGTATTGTAAGGTTAATTTATGAAGGTATTGGAATGTGATATTTACCGCACGGGGCAGCTACCACTATGATCAAGGCTTGCTGAGGAAGGTTCTGTCCATTTTCTCCGGCGGCTGGTTGAACAGGTGGCGTATTTTCTTGGCTCACTTCCGGCGCCACTGCAGGCGGTACCGCCGGATTACCCTGAAATTATTTCATTTCAATTATTCAGCCTTCTACATATTTTTTTAACGCGGTATAAAATATGGTGGAGCATGACGAAGAGTTCATTAATCAATTAAATCATGTAAAGTACCGACTGTTACAGTAAAGTAAACTGTTATAAGATAATAAATTAATTTATTTGAACATAACTTCTTATACAAGATATTACCCCACAAAAACAAAAAATCTTAAAATAATTCGAAGAAATAAAATGACTTTTGGTCAAAGATTTTTAAGCTCCACACCTTTTAATCTTCTAGAATCTATAATCAAATTGGAAATAAAATTAAAACTTTAACTGACATTAAGGCTTTTATAAGGGATGCTTCAAATTGGTTGATGAAATTAGGAAGAATAAACTGTTTTATATAATGATATAATTCTTATAACTGCATTTTGTGTGTTTTGATCTTGGATACTTACCTTTTTTATATTTTCATGTTTCCTTGCCTTGTATGTTACGTAATCTATTTGATTGTGTTTTGCCTTCAATTAATTATTTGGTTTATTTACCAATTTGCCTTAAAACAGTCTTGCCTAGTTGGGCAATGCATTTTAAAATGTGTGTAAAATATTTGTAACAAACTGTCTTTTTTTTGTAACTGTACAATGCTTATATGTGTCTAAATAAATAAATAAATAATAACAGAAATCAAAATACAGTAACTCATTGATGGCGCTGATCTTTATATAATATACTTGTGTCAAATAATAATATTATATAAACACTTTGATACGTTATTTTTCCATTCACATCTCACTGTCTCGAAGACTGTCTATTGTAACATCTCAATTGAATATTCTCACAGATTTGTTGTTTTATGGTCCATCTCAACAGTATAATAGCACGATGAGATATATCTTAGAAATTTAGTTAAAATGAATCTCAGTATTATGTAGATGTGTTGAAATTTTGATGAGATTAGTAGAAAGAGACATAAACTCAAACCTGTATGTTGCAAACGACGTTCTGTTTGATATAGATACCTACAACTATTTATTCTAAAAATCTGATCGCTGTTTCCCCGCGGGGTAGGCAGAGAGTCCTCTGTCCTGACACACAATCCTCGCCTTATCCACATTCATACATCTTCTCATACAAGCTCGCCGATTGTTGAGGCTTCTAACAGAACCGTCCTGCATTAACTGGTTTACCTGGTCGAGCCACGTGTTAAGCTGCTTTAACTGTGAAAACTTGTAAAAAGTGTGAAATGAGGCCTGAAACGGTGAATCTCTGAGGCTATATTGTGTACACAGGAACTACGAAAGCCGAGATCTGTCCCGAGAGAATACCATGGAAGCAAAATCCGACCTAACGTCTCAGGACCATAATCCTTTGTTCGATCTAAATGTAAACTTCAATTCTTTATCTCAATTGATATAATTCGATAAGCTACTAGACGAGAAAGCTGAATCTTATAAGTCTATGGACCATATGAGGTAGGGTCTGCAACAAGTTATTGACCACACGATTCAGTGCCATCAAGTTCAATTATTACACAAAATGTAAGGAATTTTTTTTTTTAAATTGTGCTCAATTAACTTAATCATAATATAATGTATTGTATATCAAAAAAGTAATTTTTTGTTCTAATTTACTTTAATATATTAAAATAGGACTCTAAAATAATATTATTGAGGTGTTTCAGAGTGATTGGATGTAATGAAATGTAATGAAACTAGCCACTGCAGAAGCTACCAAAAAGTAAGAGATCTGGCACGGAACAGGTATCGAAGGAGGGAGCTATATCTATACAGTGACAAGGGAACGTTTATTAAGAAGAAGAAGAATATATATTATTAACCCTTCCCAAACCATGCCGTAACACAGGTCTGCCATTATAATTAAACCTGTAATATTTCGGTAAATACAAGCAATATAAAATTAATATTTTAGATAATCTTAAAGAAAATATTAGCACTTTGGAATGACTTGTGAAAAACCAATTAAGAAAAGGGAATCGTACAAAAACAATTTTTTTTTCCATTCAATCCGTTGTAAAGTTAATACGTTAGTAAAAATACAATTTGTGATATGAAAGACTGAGATCACACACTATTTTCATAGTAAAAAGAATAACAAACATACAAATATAATTGTCTCTTTCTCACTAATTAAATGAAGAGAGAAAAGAAAGAAGGACACATTAATGAATGCTCTAAATTATGTTATTAATCATTTTTTCAAAATTGAATGCTCAATATTTAGAGTAAATTCGTGCCATTAAAGTAATTTAAGCTAATAAAAACATTTTTTCTAACTGTTATTTACGGTAACACGAGTTGACAGCATGGCTGCGTTCGGGTATTTTATATCATGGTATGGTAAAGATTAAGAAGAACACATTCATATTGTGATGTTGTAATTATTCAGAACAGACGCTCTGTGATATTTCATATACTAATTAAATGTATCAATAAGAAAAATATTAATATATAATCAATTTTATCGACGATATTGTCGTTGCTACCGGAATTAGTACCTGAATATCTTCCAATTCAATAATAAAAATTAATTGTTAATTCTGGCGTCTGCCATCGGATTATTCAAAGGTATTTGAGATTACGTAAAAATAAAGAAGATAGCTTTCAAATAATGGAACGATAGATGTATCGATTTGAAAAGTGTAACATATAGGTTCGAAAATTTGTCGTCAATGCACTGTGTTGCTGTAGCATAATCGGTTAATGCACGTTCACCGGATTGGAAAGAGATCCAGGTTCGAATCCCGGTAGCGACAATAATATTTTTCGATAAAATTGATTTTATATGTATATCTTTCTAATTAATACATTTAATATGTATTTAAGAATACATTTGGTAAGAAAGTACACGTTAGACTAGGTCTGCCATAATTGTCGAACTACTGACGGGGACCCCCGCCCCCCAAAAAAAAAAAATCTTTTAACACAATTCATTGTGTCTCTTTAGAAAAATTTTCAAACTTTTTCATTCGCTTTTCAATCGAAAATGTTTGGCTGTGTACAAAGAAGATATAAAATTATGATAATGGATTTTTAAAAAAAATCCGTTTTTGGAAGATTTTCTTCTACTTCTTGAATAGGATAGTATGTTATTATACATGACCTCAGCAGACTTGCAGAAATATTTAAGTTTTTCATTCCTTACTGTACATGTTAAAAAAATTATAATTTAAAACTACAGATTCTGTATCTATTGACAAGACAGCAGCGGCAGTAGAAGCTATATTATGATTAATGCGTGTAGTACAATCGACTCTTATATTTGCAGATGACGATTCTTGTAATTTATTAAATACATTATTTATTCCACGCCTCTCCATTATCAGCCCCAAATGCCACGAGGCCTTTTACTTAAAATATTAGAATTCTTTAGTGCCTCAATACAAAATTCCGTTATTGTATCCGACGTTTCATTTGGTAATGTTTGCCACTCCAGCAGTTAAATTTTTAAACCATCATTTTCTGTGAAATAATGGATGAATATTGGAATCATCTTCATATATTAATGATTGCTGGAATCTGTGAGAATTCCATAAAATTCCGTATCAATATTAGATATTATGTATGTATAATATTATCGGAAAATATATTTTTAATATGCATAAATTGACCTCAAAACCGGGACGTATGGCAGCCCTGCATCAGACGAAAGAACTGGCACAATTAGACAAACCTAATTAAATGAAAGTCCTGTTAGAAACATCGTATGAAAGCGAACGAAGCACAAGTGGCATACATTACAGTAAATATGTATGAAAGAATGTCTGTAAATTTTTTTAATTGAGAATTAATTTAATATTAGCATCACAAGAAATAAATATTTATAAACAATACAAAGAATTCTGTAATAAATTAAACGTTATAATAATAAAAATGAAAGAAAATTGATTATATATGACGAAATATAATTACGAAACTGTTTATATCTGTATCAAACAATTCTATTATATATAAATGAACATTTCTAGCTTTACGATTTCCTATATTGAGAATAAACTTAATAAATCATTTCGATCCCATTTTTGTTACAGTAACAATTAATATTGGAAAAAGAAAGCAAAATCTATTTAGCATTATCACATAAATTTTATTTTTAGATAAATTATTTTACACTTCTAATAGTACATAGAGAAGAACGGGGAAAAAAGTTTACGGCTCTTCCTCAAAAACAGATAAAATATTTACAATTAACATAATTAAATAAAGGAATTATTAAAACAACATCTTTTGAATAACGAAGCTGTAACCTTCTGGTTATTGAACGATATAGATCGTTACTATTTAAATTTGTATTTGACCACAGTGGTTTTATATTTGATGCCGACCGGTTTCAGAGCAACCGCTTCCTTAAGATAAAGCGGTTAAATATATTTTAATAAAAAAAGATAAGGCTTTTTCAAATGTGTTATTTTTAGATCTTTCGAAGTAATAAAAAATCCAATTAAATATAGAATTAAAAAAAACTTCACTTAATTATTTAAATTTATATTTGCTTATTCACATTTTATGTTCTAATTATTGGTAGAAATTATTTCAGTCTAAAAATATAACAAAAAAACTTTAATTTAAATGTGAAATAAAATTGTTATTAATACTTACATTGACAAACTGAAGCAGTGCCAAGACACAGAGGGCTCTTCTCGCGATTCTGTGGTCCATGGTTAACGGAAGGCCGTTTGCGGAAGACTGATCCTTGAGGGATTAAGGTTTAGCTGGTCCACCAGAGATCCTCCCAAAAAACTGGTTTTCAATTCGCCCAGCGAGATACAAATAAAAATATAAGTGCAATTGATTTAGAATGCAAAGTTGGAATGGTTTTGCTCGAGGCAAATTGCAATCAATATAAAAACGATTTTTTATATAAATAAGCCAATGCATGCGTCGCTTGATTCTTGGCTCGCGGCCTTCCTCGTCAGGAATCGTATAAACTTCTCGACAATTTGAAGTTATCCAGCAATGGCCGGTTAATATAGAGTTCCGCAAAACAAAGGGTTCCAGAATCACCGAGAAAAAGAATGTGAAACTAGGATGAACAGAGAAATCAAAAAGATTAAAGAAATGAAAATAAAGCCTTGATACACAAATCATTGTACAAAAATAGTAGCACATCCGATATTCATGACTTCGTATACGTTCGGGCTCGTGAACTCTAGGCTCCGAGTTTGTTATAATTCATATTTTAATCTAAAACAACGTCTCTATATTCGGATACTTCGCAGTTTACGTAATGTCCATCTATCCAGTGAGACAGGCTTCTACAATGTTCATCTGCCCCTGGTTTCCAGACCTCAGTATTTATGTTTCAGTGTTGTGAATCAGTACCTACATCCGTTTCATCTTCTAATGCGATTAACGTTGCATCGTTTGCGTACCGATATTGGGAATCTTTCTGCTCTCAATTTTTCCTCCAACATTCCAATTCACGAGTATGAATGTTTAAAAAAGTTTGAACACATTGTATATACACATATAGTCCTGTTTGACGTGAATAATCCATTGGTTCTTACACATGCAGAATTAATGCCTTCTTACAAGGACGCGATTGCATGTACAAGTTTACTATTCACTCTGTAACCGGAGAGTACCTTCCAAAACTTTCTTATCGTAATCGTATATCGTAAACCTTTTACAGATATATATAAAAAGGCACCAAAAGTTATTATTTTGTCTCTAAATCCTTACTAATATCACTCGCAGAGAGAAAATCTGATCCATGCATCCCCTCCCACCCACAAAAGCCTGAACTTTTCGCATTACATATGCAACCCTTTGCCTTTATAAAGATGCATAATGACAGTTAGTCCTCAACATTGATGACAAACTTGACCGACTCTTTTTTATATCGTAAACTTTTAAAAGAACACGGAATTGAATTTCACGATCCACTAATGACATTTTTACACTTAGCTATACAGAATCTCCTTCAGGGATTTTTAGCAGGAATACCAATAGCTACAGTAAGTTATAGATGGATAACGTACAGATAACCTAACTGAAGAACGAACTTAAAGAACTTGTAACATCGGGAACTTGAAACGGTATGGCGCCCAAGATATCTCGAGGAAGATGAAAGCAAAGAGGTTGCAGTGGGCGGGACAGTAGTGAGAACAACATATAGCAGATGGGTGAATAGCATTAAGTCAGACCTGCAAGACGTAGAGGAGTGCCCAATAGATTGGACCACATCTAAGGGATGAAAAGCGATCAGAAGTGACTTCAGCTATGGGCTTCCGAATCCCATGACCGCAATAAGAAGACCTATATTTTCTCAAATAAAACAATATATTATCTGACTGAATATTTCTGGATCTGCATGTTTAAAAAATGTTATAAAAAATGTTGGAGTCAAGATCAAAAATAAATCAACAAAAATTGAATGCAGTCGCGAAACCCCAGACCTGAAAATAAAACGAATAGACAGTTAGATTGGGTAACCGATGATTCTCGTAATGGCACCTTTCGAGTCATCGCACCTTTCCACATGTCATGCTATACATATATACTATATACCCAAAACTGCTTCCCTTGCACGTAGGCATACAAGTTCGCTTATTTAAACAAATAATTAACTTTTTAGGGAATATTGTTTGAAAGAAGTGGATTGTGCAAATGCAGTAGCGATTTGATTATTTTCTGTTTACTGCACGCAGATGTTACAGAATTAATGGAAAGAATAGCGAACAAGATTGCAAGGATTAAAAGGAAATAACAAGAAACACACCGGGTCCAAGCGTAGCCTTCAAATATTACTGTAAGATCCAGGTAGTTGAAGACTTTATGAAATAGATACGGTGTGTTCAATTTGACCAAGAACAATGAAGATGTCGTAGAAGTTAGGAAAAGGATTGAAAAGAACTGAATACTTGGGAAATATCGGATACAAACGGTTGCTTCAAAATACCGGGATTGGATTTATTTCATTTAAAAAATATATAAATCGCTTTTCTTAGTTTCCATGTCGTATTTAAAGCGAAATATATCAATAATTTATGTGATGAGCAAACCTCTCACACCACGTGTCTCAACTGCGCTAGCTGTCAATGCGATCGACCGACGGACTAGATCTGTGATGTGATTCATTTGTAAATAAGCATGCATTGTGATCAGTTTTGTTTTTATATCGTTCGTGTGTAAAAGTGGAGACTTGAACGTACAGGATCGGTGACTAATATGATGTCAGCAGTGTTACCACTATCAATATCAGGGGCGTGACTTCCCCTCGCGTAATAAACCAATTTATTTAAAAAAATTAGGAATATTATTTTTATTAATGAGAACACATTCTTATTGTGAAGTTGTAATTATTCAGAACATTAACAAGAATGTGTTCTCCTTAATAATATATAAGTTGTATCAATGTGTCCAAAATTTGATAAAAATGTATTATTAATTTGAGATTCCGTAAAAACAAAGTAGACGTATTAATTTTGAAAAAGCGTATCATGTGGGTTCGAAAAATTGTCGTCAAAAATATTCTTTGATTTTTTCTGAATGTTTTTTGTCATTGATGAATCGTCACCTCTAATCTCGACGAAAGCATCTCTAAATATCGAAAATATCTGGATTTCGGTATTCGTAAAGTTTCAACACCGAAAATCAGGCCTATTCTCAAAATTGCAATATTGAAATGAAGGTGATTGTTACACCAACCCTCAAAAATAGACAGTATGTAAATTAACGTCCGTGTTATATTTGAATGAGAGAGAGTGAGGGAGATAAACGTACTATAATCTGTCAAAACATAAAAATGGCAACAGGATTGGCCGTGATTCTTCACTACGACGCTGCGGATGAGGAAATCAATAGGTAATTTATGAACAAACCTTTTTCTGTGAACTTTGAATACTGTATTAGTACTTATTTTAACCAAAAACTTATATTTTTAGTCGAAACTCGAGAATGGAAAAACGTCGTTTGCGTGATTTGTGCGGTATAGTTGTACCTTATCAAGGCGGTATAGTTGTAAAAATTGCCCATTTGGAATTTCCATCGGGTTGCACAAATCACGCAAACGACATCTTTCCATTCTCGAGTTTCGACTAAAAATATAAGTTCTTGGTTAAAATAAGTACTAATACAGTATTCAAAGTTCACAGAAAAAGGTTTGTTCATAAATTACCTATTGATTTCCTCATCCGCAGCGTCGTAGTGAAGAATCACGGCCAATCCTGTTGCCATTTTTATGTTTTGACAGATTATGGTACGTTTATCTCCCTCACTCTCTCTCCCTCTCTCTCATTCAAATATAACACGGACGTTAATTTACATACTGTCTATTTTTGAGGGTTGGTGTAACAATCACCTTCATTTCAATATTGCAATTTTGAGAATAGGCCTGAATACCAGTTTTGGTAAATGGGACCGGATACTACATACCAACATTGAAAACTGTATAAAACTACTATCCGTACTGTACCAATTGACTTTCGAGTATGAAGCGGGGAAATGTTAAACAGTTTTGAATTAGGAAGGGCTGCGGAGAATTTAAGAACCTATACAAGATGGGAGACAGTTTAAAGAATAATATACAATGGCGAGTTATATAACATTTATCAGAACCTCAAACTCTTCAACCGCATGAAAAAAATGGATTCTGTCTGTCTCTCCTTGATGTTCAGCTCCTATATAATTGAGACATACGGGCAACATGGGCATATCTCAAAGGCATTGATCTGTCTTTTTTCCCTTGCCTTCAGGGTCCATGATTCCTTACCATGTAGAAAAATTAAATGCATCAGAAAGTGCACAAGCCTGACCTTGACTGTTTAGAATAACAAATAAAAAAAATTAAAAATAATAATAAGCTTCAAACTTAACAGTCATTACGAAGGTGTCTTACAGCTACATTAAATAAGCAGATATCGTACTACTGCAACGGTATTTCTTCAAAAATTTACTTAAACATGTTATATTTTACATTTTTATCGATGCTATAGCATATTTTTACGGGAGTAATAAAATTACAGCGAATAAATTATGCAATTAGTATATTATCCAAATAAGAAAACAAGAACACATTATTATTGTGACTTGTAATTATTCAGAACACATGTTTGTGATATTTTAAATATTAATTAAATGCATTAATTATAAAGATACACATATAGAATTAATTTTATCGAAAAATATTGTTGTTGCGCTACTGGGATTCGAACCTGGATCTATTTTTTCAATACGGGAATTTTTCAAATAATGGAACGACAGATATATTCATTTGAAAAAGTGTAACATATAGGTTTCGAAAAATTGTCGTCAAGAATACTGGTGCTGAAGCATAGTTGGTAATACACCTTCCCCGGATTGAAAAAAGAGATCCAGGTTCGAATCTCCGTAGCGCAACAACAATATTTTTCGATAAAATTGATTTTACATAGATATCTTCATTATCTACATTGTTTTTACGGAATCTCAAATACCTTTGAATAAACCGACTGCAGACGCCAGAATTATCAATTCATTTTTATTAAATTTTGGACACATTGATACAACTTATATTATTAAGGAGAACACATTCTTATTGTGAAGTTGTAATTATTCAGAACAGACGGTCTGTAATGTAGATGGCTTTCAAATAATGGAACGACAGATGTATTAATTTGAAAAAGTGTAACATATAGGTTCGAAAATTTGTCATGAAAAATACTGGCGCTATAACACAATTTGTAGTGTACTTTCCCGGATTGCAAATAGAAATCAAGGTTCGAATCCCAGTAGCGCAAAAATAATATTTTTTGACAAAATTGATTTTGTATGTATATATTTATAATTAATACATTAAATTAGTAATTAATTATTCCGATCTGTTTAAATAATACGCGGAGGCCGGTCCAAACACATACAACTAACATCGAAGATTCACCCACCATCAGCGGAGGACCACAGCCACCATCACTCCAGGTTAGTGGTGATCTTTCTTACGATATAGATACTCATATTATCAATAGAAAACCCGGGGACAACACAAACTATCGAAATAATTCACGAGAACAAAAGGAATACAAAAAACAAATGGTTTGTTCCCATTGACAACCTTTCAGCGTCACATTGTCAAACATACTCAACTCAAAATGTAACAAGCGCCTTCGAATATTCAAGTAAAAATGTTCGCTACTCCCATGAAGATAACAGTTTATTTTGGATTCGCTATATATGAATTTTTCATTATTCAAAGTTATGTCATTTTTATATTTTACCTAAATTATGGCGATTATGAAATAATGTTTAAAATTTGTGAGAGCCTATTGCAGATGGACCAGAATAATATGTTGTAGCGTGAGTGAATTAGTGCTCCAAAATCCAGCCATTCACTCAAATGTTTGTTTGATTATATAGAGATTGTATTAGAGCAGGTTGAAGACGAGAAAGACTGCTTACAGTTAACAGACCAGTTGACTGCCGGCGCATGTTATTGCCACATGGTGGCGTCGGTACCGGGCGTGTTTTCGCACACTGGTAAATGTGAAGTGCATTCGGGGATCGTCGGCGGTAATGATGCTATGGAATCGATAGATCTCCACACTCAACTAATTATACTCAAGGGAACTATATAAGTTAATAATTATAAATATTTTAAATATGAATTAAATATATTAATTATAAAGATATTCATACAAAATCAATTTTATCGAAAAATATTGTTGTTGCGCCACCGGGATTCGAACCTGGATCTCTTTCCTAACCGGGGAAGGTGCTTTATCCAACTAAGCTATAGCGACACTATTTTTAGCGACAATTTTCGACAATAAGAATGTGTTCTCCTAAAATAATAAAGTTGTATCAATGTGTCCAAAATTTAATAAAAATGAATTGATAATTCTGGCGTCTGCTATCAGTTTACTCAAAGGTATTTGAGATTCTGTAAAAATAAGGTAGATGGCTCTGTCAAATGATGGAACGATTAAATGTATTAATATCAAAAAGGTAACATATAGGGTCGAAAATTGTCGCTAAAAATAGTGTCACTGTAGCTTAGTTAGATAAAACACCTTCCCCGGTTAGGAAAGAGATCCAGGTTCGAATACCGGTGGCGCAACAACAATATTTTTCGATAAAATTGATTTTATATGTATATCTTTATAATTAATATATTTAATTCATATTTAAAATATGATTATGTTTTGAAAGAGTACTGAAGGTTCAGCACCCGCCGGTTTGTTATCAGAAATGGCGCAGGTTGTGGGGTTGTGTGATGTTACCGAAGGGTCATTTCCACCGAGGGCATTGCCCCTTCCCGATGACCCAGCAGACTGTGCCCACCCCACCTATACATTATGTAACGCGACACATTCAAGGTTCGTTGCCTCGGTCTGCGGTCATTTATAACACGTCATTTATTTTTTTAACTTAATACGGACCAAGAAATTATCATGCTTAATAAAAATGTTTATTTTAGGGGTATAAAACTTTAAAATGAAATAAAATACGCTTTATTGGAAAGATACTTTTATATGTTTAAATGTGCTCGAATAAAGCACAATCTGTCCCATATTCGACCACCTTTTCAAGCAGCCGTATATCGGCAATAACGCGACGAATGTTGACTTCAAAGTCGTCTATCATCTGTGGTTTATCGGCGTAGACTATCGACTTCACATATCCTCACAGAAAATAATTCAAAGATCTCAATTCACACGATCTTGAAGGACAACTCACAGGTCCGTTCAGCGCCCCGCCGGGGCGCCGAACAAGCCAAAATAAACAACGAAAAAAGAAGAAAGAGCTATCAGTTAGAACAAAATAAAATGTTTATGAACATTACAAAATACATAATACAAGAAAAGCAAGACGAACGTCATATAGATCCAGAAGATTCATCTGCTTCTTCAAATATCATCACAAACGTCTCCGCTGTAGTGTTGGCCTGGAGAATGGCAGTTATTTCTCCAGTATCACAATAATTACCTTTAAAAAAGGGTTACCATTAACTCACCTCAGCTGTAATCTTAATAATAACTGAGAAATGAGCTAAGAAATCAATGAAGATTCGGAAACTGGAATATTTAGCCCATGTGATGCGAAACTTGAGAGATATATGTAATACAACACTCTCCACCCTATCGTCAGCGCAAGATCGAATCATGAAAAAGAGGGTCTGATCGCAGGAGCTGGGGCTAGAGCCGGCACTGGGTCCAGTTTCCTTCAATAAATAGATTGTGGCGCGCGCCGTGCGGCATGTTGCGCCGTCTTGTTGGAACCGCAGCTCTTCCACACTAATGCCATTCAATTGGAGAACGAAAAAGTCAGTAATTATGGATTTATTGCTGTGCACGATGGCGATTTCGGGTTCTCCCCAATACTATGCTCCACTGCATCAACAGCTTCTTCGGTGCGCACTCTACGATGTCTCTGCGAATGCGTATTATCAATTAAAGTATGCGTGGTGCGAAAACGATCCATGGTTGTTCGAATTACTCGCTCGAATGGACGATTATGTCGACCGTAAAATGGACGTAGCGCACGGTAAGTTTTGCGAACTGAACCACGATTTCTGAAATAAATTTGCAAGCGTTGTTCTGATGTAAGTCTATTCATGGTGAAATGGCAAACCGAACTGATCACAAATTAGCTGTCGCTGGAAAAAGTGTTGCCAATTCGAAAAACAAACCTCAAACAAAAACTCCCTTTAGCTTAGACGAAATATTGCTCTCCAACCCCAGATGTAACCATTCACTACCCACAATAATATTTCATTATTTAAATGTAATAACTTTCAGTAGTGTGCTTCTTGAGGATTTATCGGAGTGGTTGGTGTAGCAATAAAATCCGTGCTTACAACAATTTATAATTTATTAGGAGAACACATTCTTATTGTGAAGTTGTAATTATTCAGAACAGACGGTCTGTGATATTTTAAATATTAATTAAATATATTAATTAGAAAGATATACATATAAAATCAATTTTATCGAAAAATATTGTTGTTGCGCCACCGGGATTCGAACCTGGATCTCTTTCCAAACCGGGGAAAGTGCATTATCCAACTATGCTACAGCGACAATATTTTTAGCGACAAATTTTTAAATCTATAGGTTACCTTTTTGATATTAATACATTTAATTTAATTGTTTGAAAGAGCCATCTACCTTATTTTTACAGAATCTCAAATACCTTTGAGTAATCTGATAGCAGACGCCAGAATTATCAATTCATTTTTATTAAATTTTGGACACATTGATACAACTTTATTATTAGAACACATTCTTACTGTGAAGTTGTAATTATTTTTCGATAAAATTGTTTTTATATGTATATCTTTCTAATTAATATATTTAATTCATAATTTATTTACTCGTACATAAAATATTTACAATACACCTTAACTACGAAGTTATTAGAAGACCGAGAAGTAAAGAGCGCTCCTCACAGCTCCTCAGAGTTATTTAAACCATACACATGTACCCGTTTGACAGATGTCAAGTATAACACATTAAATAACTTCTTCAGTCCAACTGATTTTAGTGTGGCTTCCTGCGGGGCTCTTGAATTTTCATTAAATCTATTAAACTTTCTTAAATATTGTTATGGCTTTCAGCTTGACAAACTCGATTAGGTGAAGATGTCACTGGTGTTGTTGGATAGATGGGGATGGCGACGATGACGGTAGATTTGATTTAAAGATAGTTTGAGCCACGTTGACTGCAGATGAGCAGGATTGACTTAAACCTTTGAACAACCACACGTTTAATAATAGATGACTGATTTTGTGGCGATATCGTTCAGGACTCACCTTGAATGATGGAAAATATTTTTTTTTTTTTTTTTTTTTTTTATCCGGTAGCGCAACAAAATATTTTCGAAAAATGATTTATAGCAACTTATAATTAATATATTATTCATATGAAAAATATGATTAGAAAATTGCCTGGGGTGATTGACCCGACTGCAATCATATTGCAATCAAACATGTAGCGATCAGAATTCATATTCACCGCCACTCAGTCGGCATCGACGCTAGCGACAGCGCTACCGGCTGCTGCTACAAGTCTGGCTCAAGCATTCACCGCCAAGCAGTCTTTCCAGTTTCATCGTTTCACAACGGCGGTCTTGCCGGCCCACGCTCGCCGAGCAAGACCGCCAACTCGCTTCATTTCAGTTCATAATACACGCGCACCTTCTACATCTTCACTCATCCATTACATTAATTCTCATCTGTCTTCTTTATTTTTATCATACTGTCATAATAAACACCTCAACACGCCAATCACATTTATTTCATTTAACCACCGTCCTAACCCCCAAAAACATTTTAAATGACACTTTTAAATAAATAATTCTTTAAATGATGAACCGTCATGAATGTGTTGAAATTTAAGATTCGCAAATGCGGGTATGTCAAAAATAAAATAAAATAATTAAATTTAAGGTCAATAACTCTGGGAGCCGGTTCCTGCTGATTATCGGACTAAACGAGACTCGCTATAACCAAACTGAAGACCAGTCTGTAAAAATCTTCCTTCCATGTTATACTGACAAATATTTATTTATACTGCCTACATTTATTTGTATTTTTACAAACAAAAAAATATGACCTCTTATGCTCTTTAGCAACCTTTAATAACTCACTAATCATCTGACCCCATTTATGACTAGGTAATTATTCTATTTATCGAATTACTTTGCTAATTCGAAATATCAGTTCTGCCTCTAATATATATCTAATAATATATAATAAAGCTGTAATTTTCGTGAATAATTGATTCATTTCATGACTCATTGTATTTGGAGGATGAACCCCATAAACCCAGTAACAAGTGAAGTGTACGTATCGAACATCTCATTGAATGTAAGCTGTTGTTTTTGTAGGTTCCTTGTTATTCGAATTTTCACTTGGTCTGAATTTTGTGGGTTCCCTGTTATTCGAATTTTCACTTGGTCTGAATTTCTTGATCATGTTACTTCAGTGAAACGGCAATAGTAGTTTGATTTTCGACGTTTTCAATTAATTCATTAATTGCAGTGAAAAATTTTGATTCTCAAAATTGCGTTATTAAAAATGATTTTTATGTGCATACATATTATAATAAATTCTAAACAAAAAATTTCCATATCAATTTACGTCATATTTTAAAGTAAATTGATTTCGTGTTTGCTCGAGCTAGCTTCAAAGTAAATATTGTTTTAAAAAATCAAAAATAATCTAATGGGCCGTGTCAACTGAATGAGACACGTTGAGATATATCTCAGAGATATACAGTTCAAGTTTTTCTTACCTACTTTGATAAATCTCCGTACTTTATATACAAAGCATACGTATACGTAGAGATTTTGATCCGAAGATAAACACTGAAAATCTGAAACTGAAAATAAAAAAGGAAGAAAGAAGGGAGAGAGTAAACCAAAATCGGAATAGGGGGAGTTAATTAAAGAATTACATGGTCATTAGAAGGGGAAGAATGGTTAAGTTGGTATTAATATTTAATAGTGTATAGTAATAGTTTACAAATTTTATCTGAATATTATTTATATTTGACTTTATATTCTTCCTTCTTCTTAACCCTCTCCCAATGTCAATCGTCAACTTTCGTATACAACTCATCTGCGGACGCGAACATTGTCCTCGCAACGTTTCATATCGAATAACGTGTTGTAAATAAAATTATTTGAAATACAAATTATTTAATTTTATACATTTGTATTAATTAGAAAGATATACATATAAAATCTATTTTATAAAAAAATATCGTTGTTACTGCCGGGATTCGAACCTGGATCTCTTTCAATCCGGGGAAAGTGTATTAACCGATTGTGCCACAGCACACAGTACACTGATGATAAATTTTCGAACCTACATGTTACACTTTTCAAATTAATACATCTGTCGTTTCATTATTTAAAAGCCATCTACTTTATTTGGATTGGAAGAGATCCAGTTTCGAATCCCGGCAGGAACAACAATATTTTTCGATAAAATTGATTTTATATGTATATCTTTCTTCGCAGACCGTCTGTTCTGAATAATTACAACTTCACAATGAGAATGTGTTCTCCTTAATAAAGTTGTTTGACTTTAGTTCATTAATGTCATCACAAAGTAAAAACCTACCTTCTGAGGAACTATTTTTGTAAAAATTAGTAAAATGGTTACATACAGGTAAATATGTAATACTTGCCATGTAACTTGGATGTTTCTGGACTTTTTCTCAACACTGTTTTTGCTTTGAAACTAAATGTTCTGCAAAAATGTGCAATGTGTATTGTGTGCGTGCACACAGATGGCGCTTTTTATAAAATTAAAATTACCAGAATTCTTCTGCTCTCCAATAGTACGTGTTATATTCCGGCCTACCTACCTTCTTGTACTTCTCACTTCATACTATTACTTATATCACCATTACTACCTACTTACTTTACGGCTTATCAAAGTAAATGCAATTTATAATAGTTAAATTCATACCTTTATATTATCATTATATTAATTTATATTTTTACTTTGTCAGGCCAACGAACTCGGTTACTTGGAAGTCCACTTGAGATACCAAAGGTCGGTATTTAGGCTAACCAGCTAACCAATCAGTGAATCCATCAAAACTGTTGGGACTAAAATCTTCCCTTAAAACAAAAAATCTTTATATTAAAGAGATAATAAAAGGCCCGAAGCGATTGCTAGCAAATCACTGTGTTTTGAGTATCGGTCATGAGAAGTTCTTCTTAAATAAATTAATTGTTTTCTTTTGCATAGTGTACAAAGGATTTCTGGACTTTTTCTCAAAATTATTTTTGCTTTGAAACTGAATGTTCTGCAAAAATGTGCAATGTGAATTGTGTGCGTGCACACAGATGGCGCTTTTTATAAAAAAAATAATTAACTGAATTCTTCTGCTCTCCATCACGGTTCTCGTATCGTACATTTTATTTAAACTTTATTGCATATATATATAAATATACATTATAATTTTATTTTTTTGCTAACTACAACTATCGTGTGTGTAACAAACCTTCATCAGGGAGGTATAAGTTCTGTTTTGACTGTATTGAAGTATGTTTCTTCCAGTGGCGTAACAAAAAAATTGGCCCCCAATGTAAAATGGAAAAAAGGCCCCTCGATTGGGTTCCTATAATAAATCTTAGAATTCGTATATGTACAATGGTGCTGTGTTTATTTACTAATTAATTATTTTAACAAATACATGTTTTAGGGTCTTTATATACTTTCGAAATTTAATAACATTTCACGCCTTTATAGCAGAGCTATCGCAAATAGCAAAATATACTTGTGGCGGCTCACGCGCATCATCCAGATGTTCCTCGTTCTGTCATTTCTCGGTATTGCGCCATCCCGCGCGAACAAAGCGAGAACGTTCGAGGGAGCGAAGCTACGCCGTCCGGCGGACATGACACACATTACCACAGATGTGCATCAGAGGAGGCGGTCTGCGATATATTCTGCGCCCAGTACCCGAACCGATCGGACCGCGGACGCACATCCCGCTCATCTCGACTCTGTCCTTCTAACCGTGCATCGTTTTTCCATTTTGTCTATCATGTATTCTGTGTCGTTTCTTGCTGTCGGTGGCTTCTTCCCGATGAGAATAAATAAATCTGGAATCATCGCTGGAAAGCGAGTTTTGCTTTGATGCAGATGATGTGATATTTGAGGGTTAGGTCGGTGGTTAAATGAAAGAGTGATGATTGGCGCGTTGATGTTTATTGTGACAGTATGATAAAGCAATGATAACAGATATAATGAAAGAAATTAAGAGATGTTGAAGGTGCGCATGTATTATGTGAAATGAAACGAGTTGGCGGTCTCGCTCGGCGCGCGTGGGCCGGCAAGACCGCCGTTGCGGAGCGATGTAACAGTAGAGAAAGATCGTTGCTGCGGGTGTCCGGCAAGATACGAAGGGGGGGCGGGGGGTGAGTGGGTGGGATATGGTGGTGTTTTGTGAGGGGGGGAGGGTCGGGGGGGGTTTTTTTCATTTAGCGATATATTTTATTAATATTTTTGATAGACGAAATGCACGAATTTAAAACATTAATAATTATTTATTATTTTTTCCAAACTTACCTCTGTCATGAAGATAAAAGATGCTCTTACCTTTTCTTATTTTTACTTAACATCTTGTTTGGCCCTCATGTGAACATTTGTCCATTATCTCCACTAGTAGTCTGCTTTCAGACATTTTAACTTTGCCAACCTGACGTTGCTATCCCATCGAAGTTGTCGCTGATGAAATATAAGCTCTAACTGAGGAGGTAGTCTAAAAAAAATGTAATCCCTAATCAATGTAATCTCTATGGATTGAGGGTGTTATTGAGAAGATTGGGGATGATTTAGTGTATCATAAAGCGTAGTGTAGTGGATTATACATACTTTATTGACAAGCACTTTATCCCATTCTGTAAAATTTTTATATTACATGAGGTTATTTCAAAAAAACAATTTAATGTAAGTTAAAATTCTGTCAATTTATTTCCACACAATAATAACCAATTACATTCAGTTATTACAGTAATATGAAACTCTGAATTTTTCACTTAGATACAGAAAAAAATCTTAGTTATTTATTAAAATATGACACTTTTAAATATTGGTAGGTACTACTTTTTAATCACACTGTATATAAATATGAAGAGTTTCATTTTATTCATTGTAATGTCATGAGAGTTGAGGGGTGCCTTCCGGGTTTCCTACTATTCAGTGCAGAAGCAGCTGTCACGGGTGTGCTCCTTTATCCAGGGAATGTATCTCGTGATTCTGGAATACACTCCGGGATAGCCTTTTCTAGCACATCCATTACCCCACGACACGACACCTGAAATGAAAACAAATATTGAAAATTACTTCATTGGAAAATTATTAGATCTTATTTATAGCTTTTAAATAATTATATACATGTGTGGTGATAGATTTCTTCCATAACCTGAATGCACTTCTTGCAAATATATAGGTGCAAAATGGAGCTCTCATTAACCACGCCGGTACCGACCGAAAAATAGACAACAATACAACGCGCCCTAGATGAGTTACTTAACCAACGCTTCCCGTTGTAGAATATTTAATACTTATATCTGTATCCGTAACTGTATCATTAAACAAGTAGTCTTTCATTGTTCATCCTGCTCAGGGTAAACACTCGCCCACTCACACTCATGTTACAATCCAAACGAACAGTTGAACGCTCGGTGTACCATATATTTATTTGGGGGCACCAACCGTCTGATATCTCATAACTAATCTCATCAGCACATTATTTATTATTTTCCAAACATACATATACGTATACAAGGTGTTTTTTTTAGAGGTATAGCACTTTAAAATGAAATAAAACACGCTTTATTGGAAAGATAATTTTATGCCATTAGTGTTTAAATATGATTTCGCGCATATGGGCGCCGCGGATGGCTCTAATAAAGAGCAATCTGGAAGTCCAATTTTCGACCACTTTTTAGAGCAGCTGGAGACGTATATTAGTATGTATTTTTTTAAACTTAATAAGGACCAAGAAATTATTCTGCTTAATAAAGGTGTTTTAAAAATAAATAAAATACATAAAAATCATGGTAATGGCCATGGCACTGCCTTTATTGGAAAGACAATTTTATGCCATTAGCGCGTATGGGCCGCGACGAATGTTGTCTTCCAAGTCGTCTATCGTTTCTGTTTTATCGGAGTAGACTATCGACTTCACATATCCCCGCAGAAAATAATCCAAAGGTGTTAAATCACACGATTTTGGAGGCCAATTCGCAGGTCGATTACGCGAAATTATGCGCTCATCGAATTTTTACTTCATGTATGGCATGTTGCGCCGTCTCGTTGGAACCACAGCTCTTCCACATTAATGCCATTCAATTGGGGAGCGAAAAAGTCAGTAACAATGGATCTGTAGCGCTCTTAATTGACTGTATCGTTCTGGCCGGCATCATTTTTGAAGAAACAACAGCTTCTTCGGTGCGATCCACGAATTACTTGCTCGGATGGACGATTATGTCGACCGTAAAATTGACGTAGCGCGCGGTAAGTTTCGCTAACTGAACGACTAGATTCTAGATAAATTTGCACAATTTGCAAGCGTTGTTCTGGCGTAAGTCTATTCATGGTGAAATGGCAAACTAAACCGAGCACAAATCAGCTGTCTTCTATCAAATTGGTTGTCGTTAGAAAAAGTGTTGCCAATTCGAAAAATAAACCTCTAAAAAACTCTTTAGCATTTAACCGTCCTAGGCATAGCGATAATCAGACAAGTTATTAGATATGGTAATTACAAGGGCGTGCACTGCATACGCGCAAAAAAACTGTACATTACTATAAACTCTGAGAAACAAATATAAATTAAACGTCCACCGTGTATCAGTAGAATCATTAATTGCGTATTTCTGGATGCTACCGCGCGGCGCCACCGGAGCGCTGTAGTCCTCTACTGGGTTATTATTCATTTTTTGCTACCACAATTGCTAGCCACTATTTTAATCTATCGTTCAATTCAAGCCATACAATTGCTTCCTATTGAATTGAAAATTGCACTCGGCAGTGGCAGAAATGGATCAGCTGATCCACGTTGTATGAAGTCCTTACTTATGCTGTTTGAAAGGTTTGTGCTGTTTTCTATTTTTCAGGAAACAGATAAAATGTTTCAAACTTTATTATCTATGACTGTTATTGTGGCAATACTTATTTGCATGAAATGGGTTCTAGACACCTTTGAAAAAAATTTTATTTAAACACTTGTACACATACCTATAATTTCATACTTGTGATCTGCTCTTTCCGTAACCAAGGGTCCACCGCTGTCTCCCTAGAAAGACACAAAAACATACTTATTAATAAAAAAAATGAATCTTGAAGTACTACACCCCTGTTTGTATTTTTTAATGAATATAATGGTCTGAAACAACCACCCTTTCAACCGTAGACGTAATATGTCACTCACTTGATTATTAACATAATCCACATTTAGCCATCAAGGATGATTCTGGGGTTTTGTCTCAATTTACTAATGACATGAGTCAAGCATGGCTTATTTGTTACCTGGCACGAGTCCTTCATTCCCTTCTCTGGATATCCGGCGCACAGCATGTTGTCAGAGATCATCTTGGCGGCGTAGCTCGTGTTGCGACAAGCCTTATTACTGATGACGGGCAGCTCCACCTCCTGCAAGATGCACGAGGGCTTTCCGTCTTCCTTCAGGGTCCCCCAGCCTGAAACTGTGCCCACTGCAGCCACGTAGGCGTTTTCTGTAAAATAAGATGCAAAGCGACTATGAATAATCTTACTTTACTTTAGCATCTGGAGCAAATGTAATATTCGTTCCCTCCTTTCAACTACATCATCTTCTTCGTCGCTTCCTCGAGTTGAAGACTGTGATCTAAACACATGCGGTGTCCCTCTGGCTGCAAAAATAATTTTCATCCATCTCACTCGGTTTTCTGCCGAGCGAAACGCAACTACCTAGGGCAAGCTTGACCCACTCGATCCATCCATCAGATGAGAAGTTGTCAATGTATCCATATACTCGTATCCACATAATTTGACGACAAATAAAACCATAATAATATTGCCACATGAAAATGTTAAATGGCGTGAGTGAATTAACACGCCAAACTTTATATGTCACGCTAAGTTTTAAGCGTGTTTACACGTACTTTTGGACCTTGCTAACTTGCTGGGATTAAAATCATATTTTTAAATCATTTTGCCATCTGTGGACGACAGGTCCCAGCTTTTGATAGATAAGTCAAGACCCTTAAAGCATAGTCTTACCCTATGTGATGTCTTCCATTTCAAATAGAGTCGGTAGTTAAAAGGTTAACAGATCGCGTGTTCGGGTACTCGGACCGAGGTACACTTCGGTATTTTTGTTTGAGGGAGAGCGCGCTCCAAATGTTTTCAACAAAAAAAACTCCAAATTATCTCATCAATTCGTTTTGCAACTCCGGTAGTCTGCTTGTGTAAATGTGACTTAATCCAGGTTTTTCACGACCGTTTATTATTTTGTGTTGTGTTTTCTGGGCTATTCTTTCGTGTATATGTAGTTTCATTTCAGGGTTCATCATGAGGGTTGATGTCGCTGATGCGATATATGTGTGTTGGGGTTTTTTCTATTTGGCTCGCTATACCGTGTTGAAATCAAGGTGTGTGTGTGTGTATACGCGTATGTTCTGTATCTGTATCCGTTGCAGGATCACCGTATGTTGATACCAAGGAATCTTAATTTTTAGACCATTTATTGATAGAAAGGGTCTAAGCATCAATAGGGATGATTCCCTATTTATTTTCACCGGGGGTTAGTCTACTGAACTCTTTGATATTATCTTCATATTATGTGCTCATCTATGTCTTGGTCTCGATCCTTGGCTTGTGTATGAGGACACCGTGCATGTTACGGAACTCACATGTTCCGCCCACTGCAGCCGCCTTGGTTTTGTCTTCCTCAGTATAGGTTCTTTAACCATTATTAAAATGCCTAAATTCTGTACAGATATCCTCAAGTTTAAGAGCTTTAGCATGGTGTACTTACTCTGATTAGAGGGAAGACACACCGGATGCAAGTTTTCACTAATCGGGACCCTGTCGTTAAGCCTCAGCAGCGCGATGTCGTTGTCGAAGTTGCTGAAGCTGAAGTCGTGGGTGATGGCCCTCAGGACGAAGCGAGATTCAGGGTGCTTGGTCTCGTTGCACCGGTCGTGCTCGCCGAAGGTAGCGCGTATCATGAACCACATGAAGCTGAAATGAAACACATTTCGATTACAGGTGAAATAGGTGTACACCGAAACTACGGCAAATCTCATTTGATTAGGAAAATATACAATCAATTGATAAAAACAAAAATCATAATGAAAGTGTAGCTAAAATTTTACCAATTACATCTTTTCTCTGAAATAATAATATACTTTATACAGTGACGACAACAATTTGACAAAAAAAAAGTAATTGTCTTTCTTCTCGATTGCAGAAATACAAAAAATAACAGAGAAACTAAGAGAAGTGAGAGAGAAAGTCACAAATAAGAATATAAAAATATAAACAGATGAGAGATCAAAGTTACAAAGAAGAAAAATTTCCAGGGGAACGGGAGGGTAAGGGGAACATAAAATGGGATGTGGAATAAAATCTGTGTAATAAAAATAAAATGAAGACCATTAAGGGTGATTTGCTAGTAAGAAATTGAAAAACGTTGGGATACTAGAAAAATCATCAAAGGGTTGCAAAAAAGAGTTTCAAAAAATTACAGCAGGACATAGCTCCATCTCACACAGCCAGAAATACAAGCAACTTTCTTCGTCGTGAGAATGTTAATTTCATCGAGCCAGGCATGTGACCACCGAACAGCCCAGATTTAAACCCACTAGATTATTGAGTGTTTTGATGATTTATGATTAGCTAAATATTGTGCAAAAAAATTACATTAAGAATTATAATTAATTATATTATGTTTTGAAATAACTCGTGTGTTACTGAGATGTTCTCATTTTTTTGGTCCACCCTGTATATGGTGTGTCCTACACCTAATCATAGGCATATATCATCAGAAGAAGAAGAATCGTAACTGCATAATTTCCTGTCTATTTATTTGTGCTGCACATGTTATCAACATGACCTAATTTGAATAAACTACATTCGCTCCGAGAATATGGGCATACCTGGTTCTTTAACAGCAGAAAAAAGTAGATCTGGTTTGCTAATACAGCGGACCTGCAGAATTATTCTGTCACCTGAGCTTGTAAAAGATCAAAGTTCATCTTAAAAGACAAATATGTCACTGATGACTGAAATATATGGCGAAATGTTAAACCGCGATATTTCTAAAACAACTAAGTCAGGCTTGTACAGTTTCTGGTTCATTCTATATTTTTATATGGTGTAGAATTACGGACCCTGGAGGCAAGAGAGAGAAGACGAATTAATGCCTTTGAGACGTGGTGCTGGAGACACATATGTTGCTCATTTCATTAACTCAATTAGAAGTACTCGATACATCCTTGAGAAGAATTGTATACTTTGCACTGTCACAACTGTTCAACTGATTGTCAGTTGGGGTGGTGGTAAAGCCCAAAAAAAGTGAGTTATTCATAAGAAACCCTTTCCTTCAAATGAACTCTTCGAAGAAACAAAAATATAAAACAGTCTAAATGCAAATGTGAAAAATTGCAACTGCAACCATAGTCTGGCATATTTTTCACAAAAAGTGCAGTTCTGGCTCCATGAAATGGGGAGAAATTACGCCCAAGAACTTTTAAAGGTTCAAACTTGGGAATAAAACTGTTGCAACAGTATATTGAATTACCTAATTGCATCTTGTTTTACTTTTTATATATCTTTTTTGTATGCTATCTTATTGTATCTTGTTGTACGCTATATATATATATATATAAAGTTTTTTTTTTTTTATACATTAAACATTGGATTTATTTTGAGTTTTACGTTTTAATTATGTTATTTAATTGCACCTTTCAATACTCTTTACATATACCATATATTATATCTTATACTTTGAACAATCTATTTACGTTAAGTTTTACAAAGTATTTACCTAATCTAACTCTTTATATATATAATTTTATACATTAATCATTGCACTTTGTTTACTACTGTACCGGAAAAACACTGTCTGCTATAATACAGTGTGCTACACTAGTGTAGCAGACAGGGTACCCAAATATATGTCTTACTCTGCTGAAATGTTTATCCAACTATAATATAACACACTGTACTGTATTAAGAGTCAAATAAATAAATAATTATTATTATTAATTATGAAACAAAATTATTAATCAAGAACAAACATTCAGAAAACACAGAAAATATCAAAGGGCCCATAAAACTATGCTGTTAAAATTTGTCGATGGGAAGGTAATGAATTTATACAATACCTACACATTGATAGGGATAGATTAGGTTAGTAAAAATATTAGGGGCTGCATACTAAAATTTGCTTATGGACGGCACTTTATCTAGGGACGTCACTGGTTGAGTCTATTTAGTAAGCAAAGAAGATCATTCATAAATTTACTAAATGGGTTGCATCTAACTAGTGAGCAAAGAACATATCGTAAATTTACTAAATGGGTTGCATCTAACTAGTGAGCAAAGAACATATCGTAAATTTACTAAATGGGTTGCATCTAACTAGTGAGCAAAGAACATATCGTAAATTTACTAAATGGGTTGCATCTAACTAGTGAGCAAAGAACATATCGTAAATTTACTAAATGGGTTGCATCTAACTAGTGAGCAAAGAACATATCGTAAATTTACTAAATGGGTTGCATCTAACTAGTGAGCAAAGAACATATCGTAAATTTACTAAATGGGTTGTGTCTATTTAGTAAGCAATGAGGATAAATCATAAGTTTCCAAATAGGTTTAGTCTAAAAATTAGTCCACAACCATTTGCCTGAGAAGAATGCATCAACTTTTTGAGCATCTTGCAAGAATGAAAAATAGTTTGGAGAAGCTTGTTATGGTGGCCCAAGTCGAAGGACACGGAGGAAGAGGAAGATCCCCCATCCGTTGAACGCAGCAGGCGCGTCTCTGGTGACAGCTTTAAGATCTGCAAGATGTCGATAAAAGTGGAGGAGCATAGTCAAGAGGGCGGGTGTTCGTGGAAATTGCGATGCTCAATCATGATCTGTTGAGAGCACTTGTGGAGAAGGACAAATTATATTCTGGAATGTAGTATCGTAAAAGAACAAGAAGAAGTGTTACCCTTTAACGCAATGAGCAGCCGTCAAGACGTAGCGATCGCTGATGAGGGTACCGCCGCAGTAGAACTTGTTGAAGTAGGATAGCCTGGCCATCCAAGGGAACTCCTGAGGAGCTGCAGCCTGCCCGCCCACCACTCGGCCAGGGTCATTTCGCTCACCGCAAGCTGTAAAAGCGATTAAATAAAATTTAAAGAAAATCTATTCTTATTAACAATATTTGAGTATGTTCTAGAACACATAATTACTGGATTTCTACCTGCAAAGGCATTAAACTAATTATAGATATGTCATAAAGGCGAAGCTATATTATATAAAATGGGAAAATGTAGAAGTATGGGTAATTACAGGACTTACGATCTGTCTTCTCGAAGTGTTTCTATATGGTAACATATATACAACTTTCAATAAATTTGATAAATACGGAGGTTAATTATGGATGGAATGGTGAAAGTTGCATTGTGTAAAGTGATCACTTAAACCAGCCGAATGCAAGTCGTCAGCCCTGTAATTACCCATACTTCCATATTTTACCATTTGCTTAAAAAAAAAGTATTCTGTTACCTACTACTATCTCATCAGCTATATGCAGCAGAATACGTCTGTCGTGGCGTTACCCAATTATCAGCCACTACCGATTCGAAACGGTATACTATCCCAGATATCCTGAGGAAGGTGAAAACAAGGAGTGGCAAGACATGTAGCGAGAGCAGATGAGTCCCGTGACAAGCACAGAGCCTTCATACACAAACCAACAGGATCGAGAACGAGGCCAAGATGAAGATTAGGATGGGTGAATAATAATCAAGACAGCCCTGCAAGATGCGTTGTCAAGGGATGTATGACGCTCCGATGTGACTGCGGTCATGGACTTTCAAGTCCCGTTATCTTGGAGGTCGCTGTAAGAAGAACCAACTATAAAAAATCTAAATACTAACTGCGTGTATGCGTATATGCGTCAGCTAGCTCCCTCCGCAGGCCACTCACTTCACCTACCGCCGTTCTCTGCAACGGCAGCTTCCGTATCACCTCCGATCTTCGACACATAGTTCGAGCGCATAGCTTTAAACCTCAACCATAAATTAATGGTGTAATTAATCGTAAATAGGATGTTATTGCTATCACTAATCAGCACTATATACATAGCGAGGAAAATCTGAGTACTCCTTCCCCAGGTATTGTCAAGCACGACAGAGCAGACTTAGTTAGCTGTGTTAATTTAATTAATTAATTAAGTTAATTTTCAGAAAGTATACCAATAATTTTAATGTTTCGTTTACGGCAGTCTGCGAACTAATGTACGCTAGTTGTATTTTAGAAATTAAAAAAAAGGATTTTGTGGTCGGACTCACAAACAAGATTTATATTAATAGAACAACTAGCCTTAACCCGTTCTAAGACGTGATGATCAGATAACATCAGGTAAATCTGCGCTTTGCGTCTTATTTTGCCTGACTGCAAGAGCTAGGGCAGGTCAACAAAAAAAAACGATTAAAAGTGAAAAAGTACTAAAGTTAATACGATTAACACAAAATGCCCTGATATAATAGGACAGATAAAAGGTTCATCTTAAGCATCCACTTTAAAAGTTAAATGTCGGCTTAAAATAATCCAAAGATCTATTCCCCGCACCCCTTGGTTCACCAACAGGAAAGTCCCCAAAACAACAATATCAAATATCTCTAGAATGAGAATTGGGCATTGCCAGGTAGCCTCACATTTATTCAGATTGAACTTAATAGACTCCCCAATGTGTGAGTGTGGTGCCGAGGAGGAAACCCTTGACCATGTCTTTTTTGCCTGTCCATTGCGGATCACAGGTTTTTTTTACAGTAATCTTGTCAATGGTAATTTTCAACTCCCGGTTAACTTGTGTCATCTTCTTTCCCTCAACTCGCCACATTTAATCTATATAAAAGCAAATTTCTTGAACGACAATGGTATTAATTTGTAATGTAATATTCCCTATTCTATAATATTGTTGGATTTCTTTCTATGGAATAATGTTTGAACTTGATTAATGGCACAAATCACTCTTGAAGGGTGGATTGCCTGTTTAAAAGAAGAAGAATAACAAATCTTTCATCCATAAACCGACAGTAGAAATTAAGCCCGTTGTTTTACAATTTAAATGTAATATATATGTATATCTTTCTAATTAATATATTTAATTCATATATAAAATATCACAGACCTATGTTCTCCTAATAATAAAGTTGTATTAATGTGTCCAAAATATAATAAAAATGAATTGATAATTCTGGCGTCTGCTATCAGTTTACTCAAAAGTATTTGAGATTCTGTAAAAATAAAGTATATGGCTCATTCAAATAATGGAACGATTAAATGTATTAATATCAAAAAAGGTAACATATAGGTTCGAAAATTGCCGCTGTAGCATAGTTGGATAATGCACCTTCCCCGGTTAGGAAAGAGATCCAGGTTCGAATCCCGGTGGCCGCAACAACAATATTTTTTGATAGAATTGATTTTATATGTATATCTTTCTAATTAATATATTTAATTCATATTTAAAATATCACAGACCTATGTTCTGAATAATTACAACTTCATATGTTCTCCTAATATATATGTTTCGTTTCAAATTTGACTACAAGAAAAGCGTTAGCAGGGTTTTTATGTGTAGAAGTTTAAAAATAATTTAATTTATATCTAATATATATCTAATTGAATCTAATCATCTATAAAACCATTTGAACAGCATAACAGGTTGTCAATGATTCCGTTGACTGCTCAATTAGTGTACCAGGACTTAAAAAATATCAAACTTTCTCAGTCATCACTTTATTGAGGTCAAATCACAAATATACACAGCTGTTGGCACAACCAATCAAGTCCAATCATTCGTATGATTAGACGTTCTCTTCAGTCATCATTTTAAAGATTAGAAGAATTCTTCTTTATAAACCATGCGGTGCTAATATTCAATACAATACTTATTTAGGGAACCCTTTTTGTCGTTCTGCATTGAGGCCCAATTTTTACTTTTATTTATGAGAAACAAACATTACAAATACGTTATAACTTATGACATAATACATAATATAAAAATAAGACCAGAGAACTTTATTTTTAGATGGATGAATTAAAAAATATCATACAATTAGTAAACTAAAGAATAAT
Organism: Eubasilissa splendida; assembly: GCA_031772225.1. Taxonomy (NCBI): domain Eukaryota; kingdom Metazoa; phylum Arthropoda; class Insecta; order Trichoptera; family Phryganeidae; genus Eubasilissa; species Eubasilissa splendida. Next base: position 29,432,536 of record CM062857.1, read on the forward strand.
ACCTACCTACTAATAAAAAGATAAACAATAAAGTGTTTTCACACTCTTTACAGGGGAGAGGATGGAGAGGGGTTGGAAAAAGGATGCAATTAAAAAATGTAATTTCCATATTGCGTTAAAAAGTATATACTTTGGATATTCGTATACTTGTAAATACCTATTCATATGCATGTACAATTTATGTCAATAGTTTTTAAAAAGTTGGCATAGTCTAATTTTAAAGGATTTTCGTCATTTTTTAAATTTAGTTCATCTGATTGTGCCAGATCTTTCATAAATAAGCTCTGTTCATGTAACCTTCAACCATGTACCATCACTCATACGTTCCATATGACCAAACCATCTCAGCGACGCTTACTTAATTCTATTGACAATGCAATTAGCTTCTAATTTGTTTTTTTTTGATTTTCCACACATACGCTTGAGCGATTACTTTCGATTTATTTTTGCCAATTCCAGGCTTCACTTCTATACATAACTGTTGGCATCAGAATTTCATTATGCACAGCTGGTCATACTTCGTGCGATAAATTCACGCTATAGAAGCAGATCTAAAATCCACGATACTCAGACATGAGCACATCGATTGAGAGAGTCTCCATAGAGCGTACTTTACAGTCTAGATGAGCTTTAGAATGTAGAAGTTGGGAGTAAATAGTTACCACAAGAACAGGCTGCAGGAGGAGAATCATGTGCTGGCGGTCTGTTTCCCCAAAAGCCTCCAACTGCCTTTAGTAGTCCTCCTTTGCCTAACTCTCCGCCGAAAGGGCCGATTCCTCTAGGAGACAAATCTTCCGCCTAGAAGTAATAGAAACACATTTTTAATCAATGCCAAGAAATTAATTAATTTTTTAACGTAGAGTGGATGTGAGACACAGGACAGGCTCACCCCACTCGTGTTAGGTGCGCGCGCCGGTGGCGCTCGGTGGCGCCTCGGGTCGCGTCGACAGAGGCGAGGATTACAGCGCGAGCACACGCATACAAAACGAAGAGAGTCGGCTTCCCATAGAGACCTAGTTAGATTACCCGTTTGTGGCGTTGTTTTGTAATAAAGTCTTGTCGATCCTGAAGATCGTGTTATTTCTATGAAGATTCCCACACCACCAAACAATACATTATTTTTCTACGTTATCGTATTATTTATTTATTTATTATTATTATTGCAAACATGTAGTATAACAGGCAATATTTGAGGGCTGGACCTAACGTTTGATTTGAGATACAATAGTGAATAATTCTATAGAAATTTTGACAATACATTTTTCGAAATATTCAAATAGAAACAATGTACAGACGTACAACAAAGTTTATAGTTATCCAGTGTAGCAATTACATAGGCCTCTTAAAATCTCATTTTCAAAAACAAATGCCGCGCGAGTAATTTTGCTTATGGCAACACGTGTAGAACGCTTCATTTGACATTTGACGTTTACGTTAAATTGGTGTGTTTGCTTTCCCGAAATGAGCAATTGACCGTTTTTGAACGATGAATGTCAATATAAAGTAAGTATTCTTGTATTTTAACTATATTTAAAAGTTTATGTTGTAAATTACGTATTAGTAAACATTATTTTTAATATTTATTCAGAGAATCCAAGACGAAGCAAGAAACAGCAGAATGGATACGAGGTATGATGCAGATGTGAATGGATAGCGGGTTTCGGTATTTGATGATGATACAGATTCTAACTGTAAGTACTCTGCAAGGCCTTGCAATGCAAATCTTATCACTCATTTTGCATTTAATATGCTACCTTTTAAAAACAAATAAATAATGCACACCCCAATTGTAAGCAGATCAATTATACAAATGTAATATGTTTGTATGTTCATAGGTGGAAGATGTTGAGCACAGGCCTCAAGTCTAAATATCTTGGCATTGCATTCAAATACCAACTCATGGCATCACCTCAAAAAAATGCACAGAATGATAATTCACAATATAATTAATTAATTTTCTGGTGTATGCACACTTACATAATGTAATAAAATATAAATATTAGATATCGATAATGCTTTTATTTAGTTTAATTATTTCATTTATAATATATACCCTTTCTTTGTTCGCAGATAAATCAAAACGCAAAATGAATTCAATCACCCCAAATGAACAAATAGACAATACACAAGAACTGCATGTAGTCAAGCTGAGAGATATTTGGCCCAACTAAATTTTAAATTAGTCAAAGAAAAAAATAATATGTAATTAATTAAATAATTTACTTCTTTAATTTTATAAACATTAACAATTTCTCTATTTTTAAATGTTTACTGCCTTGCTGTATTTAGCTAATGTGGTTTCACCCCCTTTCATTTTAAGGTATTAACATAAACCGTTTTTCTATTTACTAAAATAATAATGTGTAGTTATGTCGTATGGCTTTACAGTTTCTAATTATTGACTTTAATTTTACTTACTTGACTTTACTCAATTTATGATGGTAATTTCTGTATGTGATTTATGTTAAAAGGTATATATATATATAAATATAATAAAAGAGTTTTTACAGAGGAAGAATTGTTTTATTATAGATCCAATATTATTGTAAAATAAATGTGACAACAATTTAGGCTAAATCTCAGAAATGAATGATGTACAGAGCGATGAAGATCTTTAATGAAATGCCAGATGAAGATACTTTATAGATTCAAAATGAAACTAAGCCAATATGTGTAAGATAAGTTTGATCTTATTTATATTATAACATATATATTTACATTTGTACGCACAATATTAAGAATAAATAAGTGAAATGCTATGGCTGGTTTAATAATTGGGAAAAATAGCCATTTATTAGATCTCGTCTTACATTATTTCCATCCTGTGCAGGTTCAGAGTCAATTTCATATAATATTGTCACAAAGTCTGGTGACTCGGTAACATTATGCAGCACTGCTGTGGCTATAATGACTGCTTCCACTCTTTCAATACTCCGCCTGAGTTTCATACCTATTGCGGGGAAACGCCTTTTCCACACCCCAAATGTTCTTTCTACAACATTCCCAGTCCTGATTTGGCTCTCGTTATATAGTTTTTCTGCCACAGATATTGGATTTGTAAATGGAGTAAGTAAGTATGGTTTGAGTAGATAACCACGGTCACCAATGAGATGTTTCTCATTAAAAATACCATCATCTAGTTGCCCTTTTAATCTAGAATGACTAGAATACTATCGTGTGTTGAGCCTGGCTACCTTGCAACAACATTTGTGTATTTCATTGTGGCATCTATTACTGCCTGCACATTAATGGAGAAGTAATCCTTTATATTTTGATAGTATTTCGCATTATTTCCTCCTGGAAATAGGATTTCCACATGAGTGCAATCTATTGCACCGATCGTGTTTGGAAATTTTATAATGTTGAAGAATTGATTCAGATATTGCTGAATTTCTTTGGTAGATACAGGTATACATAAATTGTGATCTGAGAGCGGCTATTACTCTGCTCACTTTATTCGCAATCCGTGAAATAGTGCTCTTGTGTACACCAGATATATCACCCGTGCATCTTTGCATTGATCCTGTGGCATAGAAATGCAAAGTTATCGAGACCTGGTTTACAGGACGAACTGCATGATTTCTGATCTTTATCAAAAATATTATTATATACCTATGAAGTAGATAACTTTAGATGACATTATATTGTCTGAAATAAGCAAGACCAGTTACCTAACCATAATTTTGGACAGGCGGAATCTTACAATAAAATCTATATCTTCCCATATAAAATGATCACTTTGTAGCCTAAAAGATTTTGCTCTTCTTGTTAAGGATGTATTGAACAATTATTTGATCGTCAGAAGAATCGGTATTAGTGCTATCTGACATAATAATGTTCATTTCAATAATACGACGTCGAAAAATTTAAAAGAATGCTTTTAATGACGGATGTCAAGTGGATGCGCATAATGCAAATGTGCCCTAGATGACAAATCCAGTGGATGCAATCCGTTATCGGAAAAAGATTTTTTAAAACCCATTTCTTCCCGCAAAAAATTATGTGCCGAGGTCCAAGTTTTACTTTTCCTGTTAAAAATATACTGTTTAATTAGTTTGTCATCAAAAAAGTCTGTGATATCACTGCTATCCGACATAATATTGTACATTTCGACACTACAGTGTCAAAAATTGAAAAATACTCGATTTCGGTGACATCTGTCAGTGGCTCGCGCGCAGTGCGCATGTGCATTAGTAAAGTTTACATTTAAGCGGAGATTTTCGGCGGTTTATAGTTAAAGTTAAAAGTAAGCGACAAAAATGAGATGACGCAACGCGTTTTCGGATAAACTAAGTTTAAAAGTAAAGTTTATGGTTACCGAGGATGACGCAACCGGGCCATAAAGGTCTACATAAAATTATTATTTTTTATACTTTTAAAATCAGCAATGTTATCTTTGTGGTTAAGATCGTTGGAAATAAATAAAGCGTGTAAAACTAATCAAAAAATTATAAACAACCAACTAAATTTAACTACGAGTCCCATTCTAAAAATTTTTCCTAAAAATTATTCGAGTAAATTTGTATTAAGTAGTATAGATTTTTTAAAAATTCTGGTAAAAAACAATAATATATGTTTTAGTTAGTTATGACATCCTGAAGAAGAAAATGGTATCTTTCGAAACCGGTAGATGTATTTAAACTCATTTTAGTGGTTAATAAAACAAAGATAATAAATAAAAATATTATTTTTTAAACTTCTTTAAACATATCTAATTATTTTTAGACAATTATGTCATATTACGTGTGTGCAAATAATAAACGTCCATTTATAGCTGTCGTTGTCAACTTTCAAATTCAAAATGTCGTTATAATGATGTAAAAAAACTGGCTCCATTAAAACATCGTATTCATATATTATACCAACTTCAACGTAAAACGACATAAGCCACAATATATTACCTGTAAAGTGGACAACTGTATATAAAAAAATACCCATCGTTTTATAAAGTGGATCAATACAACGCGAATCGGATAAAACGCCGACAGCATGTGTTAAATAATTTTGGGTTGTGAAATTTTTTAATAACCACAGAAAATTGTCAAATATGTATCTTATGGAGCGAAGGTTTTCACCCAGCAAGACAATACCGTCAACATAACTCTCACCATCCATAAAGACGCAGGGTACCGACTGCGTGCAACAATACACACAAATGGCAAACTATGCTACCTATCGACGTCGCCCAAGCAGCAGCTCTAGAAGCCGCTTCGAATCTTAGTTAGCTAAAGATACAAGTTAACTCTTATAGATACATACAACACTCCGCGATACAAATAACATGAATATTGGAGCATCCAAACCCTCACACAAACCATATCATCTTTAAACTTTCTGATCTAGAATCAACATACCAAACTCACACGTGTCACCTATACCTTATTAGCTCGATAGCGATACAAAACGTTTCGTACTGAAGCTATTGCTACGCCATCGTTGGTAGATGGCGCCCTTGTTCACATCAACATGAATTACGAAAAGGTTTTCATACAAAATAAAACATCCTTCGCACATTCGGTAGGTGCATAAATTTTAATCTAGGACTTTTCTAAGAATTTATTAGGGTGTGGGTCTCCCGCTGGGGGTTGTTGGGATGGACGATGCTGGGAAAAGCGGAATCTAGTAGAGCATTTTACTGGCTCTCCCTAGCACCTTTTTTCGACCTGAATAAACTCAGGGTGAATTTCTGCTGGACTGTGACGTTTACCCTCCCTTTTTGGGGGCGCATGACTTCCGTAGCTTCTCTGTAGCTGCCTTCTGGGATCAATATGATAGGTATGACTTTGGTACGATGATGTCAGAGCCAACCTACACCAGTAAATGACAAAATGTGGTACTATATATAATAATAATAAAAAAATAACAATCACTTTGTATGAAACAAACCACGAAATTTATTATAAGTCAACCGATTTCGCTTATCTCAAGCTTCATCAGGACGTATTTAAAACTGTTCATAAATACAAAAAGAGTGAGAGGAGATAGAATATAAAATTACATGCGAAAGAGAAAGACAGAATACATATATTGCTAAATAGAACATCAAGGGAGACAGAATATAAAATTATATGTGAAAGAGAGAGACAAGACATATACAGATAGACGGAACATTAAGGGCGGGAGAAATACAGGTTGACGTATAATAAATATCGTGGTTTCATACAAAGTGATTGCTTTCTACGAAAATAGAGAAAAAATTGAACTATGAAGGATAGACACAAAGTTGACAAACTGCCGGAATCGAATTTAAGTTTATAACATATACTAAAAATATTTGAAAATGTTGTTAATTATTGCACGCGGAGAGTGCGCAAGTCTCATGACGATTACGGGATAGGGATGGGGTTTCCTTCGGGTGTACAGATTTGATAATATGGAGGTACATTATTACAGGTTTGTTTTCATTTGTTTTGTTCCGCGTGAGGGAGTATTTTTTCTTCTCAATCCGCCTCTCTGCATTCCGGCCATCATTTATTGATTTCAGATTTATTAAATTTTTATCAACTTACCATATGTTGTAGTAATGTGCTAAATGATAAATAAATTTCTTGCCGGGGGACAGTGAGGGGTGCATTTTGCCCGGTAGCAGTGAATGCTTTTTAGTATTAAAAAATGGCAACCCCGCAGCGAATGAGAAGGTCCGATATTCCACAACTTGTCCAATATATGTCAACAATATGTCCACATTAATAAATCAATGTAAAGAATATATTTATTTTAGAATTATTTTTTGTCGTTGTAAGTGAACTAAGCTATCCGTGATGAGTCAATAAATCTCGAGACAAGACACCCACTACGAAGAAAAATAAAAATATTTCTTTACATATTCAATACATTATGGGATTCTGACATCTTTTATAAAAAAAATGACAGGACACTATTAAATTTTTTTGCCACTGACATTATGTAGTGTATTTAAAGTTTATTGCTCCCAACATTATATTATTTTCATGCCGTGTATTCTTGTTCTTTATGACTGAGGATCGAAATGTTAAATGAAAGCCTCCCCAAACTTTATTTTAATTTACACAATTAAACTTTGTACCACACACACGTTGAGTTATTGAGTTGGAGATGTTTACATACATATTCATATCATACAGAGTGTAACAGAGCCAGTCCACAATATTTAATAGATGGAATATGTGACTAAATATTCAAGGAGTATGTATAATTTCTGTATCGTTACGGAGTATATTATTGTGTGAGAATTTTATTAAAATAAATATTTGTGACATTGATCCATTATTACCCTCTCTTTGTTTCCTAAATAATCTAACAAAGTCTGAATGATACCGAATTTTTAAAAATTCTATATCTCTGACATGATTGAAATTAGGCACCCTGCAGTTTCAACATTTTCAAAGTGTGATATCTACCCCTAAAATATTGTGCACTAGGTGTGCTATACCAATATATATTATAACATGAAGTTATAGTACCTACCTCAACGCGAAATATATGGTAGGAACTCTCCCGGCCGACAACACTGGCGGACGACTTGCGATTACATTTTTCTCTGTGGTCAAAGCGGACGTGACACACCATTCCGTATAGCTCCATAAAAGTCAGAAAAATGTAATTCCAAGCGATCGAAAAGGGTAAATATTACCACATTGGGTCTTTGATGCATTTGTGTCATGTTAATTACCTAGTTTGTGACATTTTGATGTTTGTTTAAACACACTGGAGGAGTGTCACAGTTTCATTGATTTCTGCATATTCAAGTTACCTGTCTTGTTCGTATAATTATTACATGGAGACGTGCAGATTTAAGGGCTGAGCCCATCTCGTACCTCGGGATTTTTGAACTGAGGCACGAAAACTTGAACCAATATTTCAAAAGGAGACTTCCACCCCTACTGGTCAAGTGTATCAATTATATTACATGTATCTTTATATTTAGCTTGGATCATCCGAAATGCGACCTACGTTCTGATCCGATGCAACGAAGAAAATGTAATTTAAGTGCCTTGATTGTGACATAATTACTTAAAGATTAATGACTTCTTTATAACTTTAACTTCCAACGTGGAAAATACGTAGTATTTGCAGATCTTAAATTTTATGACAGTCTTCTATGACTATAATTTTATTCATTTTCTTTGATAATTGTATTACTTTAAACCACTTTCTCTTTTTCTATTTATTGTTCCCTAGAATAGCTGTTCATGGCAGAAGAAGTCAATTCTGTTCATTGTACCCGCATTAGCTCATGCATGCACTACCCCCTATACCCGGTGGGCGTACTCTATTAAAGGACAGCTGGAAAGCTTAGACTAGGACTTCCTTGTCCGGCCCACTCATCGAAGCTTAATTCAATAACATATTCAAGTTTATGCAAAACGAAAAAAGAGAAGAAATTCAATATGGTTATTAACAATTATGACAAAGATTTTAAAATTTAGATTTATTCATAAAAATCACATAACATAAATCCATAGAACGTAGTTTTACATACAGATGGAAAATTAAGGTGCATCAGTTCAAGGCAGACACTCAGGATTCCATTCATCAAAAACACTCCCAAAAGAGGGACAGTGGACGAGACACAAAATGGACTGAGTCACACTTACATAGACAGACACTAACGGAGTTGCAAAACACGCGGGTGGGCGGTGGGCGTACTGACATATGCCACGTACGTCACAATATAAAAAATTGAACGTCTATCTTAGTACAGTAACGTCAGATCTTTATACAATCCTACACCATTTGACCGATCTAATTCAAATTTTGCACGGATATTCTTTGAGACATCATCCTTCTCCCACTTGCCACTTCACCCTCTCTCCTCTCACCGATATAATAATGCGTTTTAAATTTCATCCACTCTAAATTTTACGTAATTTCTCTTTAGAACCCATATCCTTCCTCCGATATAAAGGAGTAATATCTTAATCTTAATAAAGAAGTATAGAGTAATAGTAATAGTAATAATAATAGCGTGTGTGGCTTAATATAAATGAATGTGTATCGATATCGTATCAAAAAGATTTGACAGGTTGTCTGTAATAATGAAACTGCTTAATATGTAAGTGGTGGATGCCCCAATGAATGAATAGACTCACCACTCACGTGTGCGATTGTTAATCGCGGAATGTATTGTAACTGTTAACATTTATATTATGGACCGACACAGTTTACAAGTGTATAATAAAATTACAACGCGCGATTAGTTTCCGATGCGTTTTTTGTTGATGGGAAGGCGACGGTGAGAACTTCGGTACTGAAAGACTTTACGACTAATGGGAGTTGGATTTAATGCATCGGTATCTGCAGGGTGCACTCAGTAACGCCGGGCGGCGATGCTAATAGTGAAGACAATAGACCTCCACTGGAGTTATATTGAATGCCATCCGTTTCAAATATTCCTCAAATGCAATCTACAATAGCACCCTGAAGAAAATATAGTCGCCTCATTCCAAGCCTGGACCAAATTTTATATATTTGTAACATTAGAAGTAAAAACCCTCGGTATATTAGTATACGTGCCACACTTATTTTGAAGAATGGCAATACTGATAGTCGCGATAGCCAATTAGACGCCAATCATCTTTAAAGATGGCCGTACCGCTTCCGTGGATGAGAACTATCATATACCTGTCTAGCAAGTGACAAGGTAGAACTGGATGACGGACCTCGGCCGGTATACATTAAAAATGTCAGAATTCAGTACAATAAGGGTAAGATCGCTTTTAATTACAAGTAGTCTTGCACTCGGGTAAATCCACGATGTGATTATTTTCTGTTGCAGGAATTGTAACATTCCCTTATTGTACTCCGAGCTTCACTTGGCGTTACTCGGGATTTTTCCACCGATTGTCTAAGTATATCTATTGGGACGATGCGCTAAAGGCGGTCGCGGTTTATACATGTTTCTACAACACAATGGGATAGCGGCATGGGAGCCGAGAAAAATGAGTGAGAATGCGGCCCCGGTGGTAGAACCCACTGCATGGCTGTTTCTTCAGACCATCGCCACAAAATAACATTCGCAAAACAGAGACACCACGCTCTCATCTCTCCCGAAGTCACTATTTTAAATATCTGAACCCCGAGCAACGCTGGGCAGACACCGTTAGTTATATTACAGGCTTTGTTTTCGTTCGCATTTAAAATCTCTGTCACGTAATAGACGCCAATGAGTCTAGCATAAAAGCTAGCAACGAAAGAGATTTGTTAACGGAGGATTCAAACTCGACCGTCAATTTATATATCGCTCTATATGTTTATCTGTCAGAGTTAGAAACGTCATTGTGACATCTGTCACACTGTCAAATGAGTCGACACACGATCGAGCAGCGTACCGAAATTGTGAAAATTTCACGGAAATAGCTCAACTGAAAACATTTCTGATGTAGCTAAAAATGTTGCCGAAGTCCAGATGTATCAATAAGACATGCACACCAATTAGACACAATTAGGCTCAAGTAAAGTTCAATTGATGCAAGAATTAAAGCCTACAATGATTGACTTTGGATCATCCTATTAAAGTTTCCGAGGTAAGTTTGTAGAAATCCATTATCACATATGTGAAAATATAACGCTTATTTTTTGATTTTACTCATTTACCCTTTGTCCCTTTTCATCTTATGCAAGTGAAATTGTATACCTGTCTCCCACTATGGATCAGTTGTTAAGTTAAATTGTTAGACTCTTACGAGGCGAAACGCGACTCAAGTAAATTAAAAAACATGCGTATTTTACATATGTAGCACCGTACATCTGTTAAAAAATTGTAACATTAATAATTCCAAGATTTATTATTTCTTTAGGAGAACACATTCTTATTGTGAAGTTGTAATTATTCAGAACAGACGGTCTGTGATATTTTGAATATAAATTTTCTGAATAATTACAACTTCACAATAAGAATGCGTTCTCCTAAATAATAAAGTTGTATCAATGTGTCCAAAATTGAATAAAAATGAATTGATAATTTACTCAAAGGTATTTGAGATTCTGTAAAAATAAGGTAGATGGCTCTGTCAAATAATGGAACGATTAAATGTATTAATATCAAAAAGGTAACATATAGGTTCGAAAATTGTCGCTAAAAATATTGTCGCTGTAGCATAGTTGGATAATGCACCTTCCCCGATTTGGAAAGAGATCCAGGTTCGAATCCTGGTGGCGCAACAACAATACTTTTCGTTAAATTGATTTTATATGTATATCTTTCTAATTAATATATTTCATTTATTATTTCATTTCTAAAACAATTTTTAGAACTTATCACCCGCATAATCACACGTGACATTAAGACAGCACGACTAACTCTTCGTGTGAATCATTGTCAATGGTAATCTATTCAACTTAACAGTTACAAGTCGTTGCTTTCGTGTACACACATACGTACGCACCTCACATGTCACATACACGTGTCTGTATGTAACGCACACGTCCCTTTGTCACTCGATGGACCTACCGACATTTCCTCTTTACAAATCAGTGAACGTAAAAAATTACGATAGTACAATGAATTTCGCACACATACTCGTATACTCTCCGCATACACAAGTATACACACATTATCAAAACTTTAAATTTAAAAAAAAAAATTATTAATTGTAGACCTGTGATGAAGAATTACATCTGAATGATGTAAGGCAGCAATAACTATGATAATAAGACCTAGTAGTAGTCCAAAAGTTCTTGAATTTTCAAAAACTTGTTCATCATTTTATTTAACCTTTGTATGATGATTTATATGTACTGTACATCTACGTGAAACACCAAAGAAAAATTAAGAATTGTTTTGTTACTGTTTCCGAGGTAAGTTTGTAGAACTCCATAATCACATATGTGAAAATAAAACACTTGTTTTTCATTCTACTCGTTTAATTTATACTTGAGACGCGTTTCGCCTTGCGAGGGCATTATCAATCAATCACATATTCCAACAATATATTTTTTATTCCTGTCGAATCTTTATCTATCTTGAATTAAATAACACCACAACAGCACGAAAAAAACTGTCTACTTTAACACAGACGGCAGTCTAGAAAAGTAGCCAGGAAAATTCTGTATATATCAAAGGTGGAGTCTACTCCATCCCACACAATAAACTACGAATATTATACTTAATAGCAATATAATTGTATCTTATGTTTATCATGTTATATTATAATATTTTATATTCACCTCTGTTACAACAAAAACATGTATGTCAATAATAAAGTCTAATATAGGGTTGTTTTTTCCACGAGAATAAATCTGACCAAAAATAAAAAAATAATAATAAAGATAAAAATAACAAAAATATATGTTAAATAACAGTTAGTGTAAAAGTAAAATAGATGCCTAGAGAAGGGGATGTTGCGCATCCCGTGGATGCCTTAATCCTGTAACAAATCCAACTACAATAAGCCTTATCTACAACAATGTGCAAAAGCTCTTCCAATTCTTTGTCCACATTGTGTGGCCAGGTCAACCGGAACTAATCTTACATTCCACCTTCCACATTGCAATACTAATGCCAAACAGAACACATTTTTCTACTAAACATTTACTACTATTCTACTAGACATTTTCAACACTTTAGTTACCCCAATAAAATCTAAATTCAATACATAAGCTTTAATGGCCTTCATTTTATTTTAATCACACAGATTTTATTCCTTATCCCATTTTCATTTTCTTTTCCCCTTACCCTCCCGCTCCTATGGAATATTTTATTTTTTATAACATTTATCTCTCTGTTCATATTTTTATTTTCAACTTCTTCTCTCACATTTTTCTGCAATTTAGTCATTTTTAAATTGTACTCACTGTATATAGTATATTGTATCTTCTGAGAAAACATGTAACTGGTTTAATTATTGTTTAACTTTTATTAATGATAAACTGTATGTTTTTTTAATATAATAAAATGTGTCATGTGCCTACAAATCCGGATCCATGGAATGAGACAAATCTTTTGAGAAAGAGATTTTGATCCAGAGACCAGCTTGAGATTATACTGTGAAGATTTAAATACAACCAACTCACGAATGCAACATCAGAGGCGTAAAATATGCATGAAGTGTGGAGCGTGTCTAAGACTCGGTGTGTACACAATCCGCGTCGGTCCATCATGACTGAGGATCGCTATCTCCATGAACTCCCGCCCTTTTGACTATGCTCCTATCAGAGCTGTCACAATAGAGGTGCCTGTTGCCTTGTCCAACGGGTGGAGGATCTTCTTCTTCCTCTTGACCAACCGCAACAAGCTTCTCTAAGCTGTCTTCCCTTCTCGCGAGATGCTCAAAAAATTGAAAGGCCTATCCTTGATCTTCAGTTCTTGCAGAATAGAGACGTTCGTGCGTCTCCCCGTCCATAGTACGTCTCTCCTTACATGTGTCTCCTGGCATCAACCTCACGCCTTCAGAGTCCACGATTCCACCCCATATAAAAATATAGAATGCACCAGAGACAAATGTGTCGTGGAAACACCGCAAGTAATTTCTGGCTCACAGCTACCGTCGTCAGGAATTAAGTTCAAAAGTCAAGAGTTGTATTTAAAGAATCTCACGGAAGCATAATCATTGTCTCAGAGATTGTCTCGAGTCATAAAGAAGAACTGTTTATACTAGTAAAATAAGCCATTAAAAAGTATGTAAATAGTTTGTTATTGATTTAAAGAGTTATTTAGTAAACAGACACGAAAGGTATACAAAACCATGTTTGAACTCTATGTGTTAATTGAATTCTTTCATCTACTGAAAGCATATTTTTGACATGTAATATTAAGAGGTATGCTCTACTTCCACTTCTCTATTAAAGTGCTCGTATATAGCCTGTAATAATTTTCCTGTTTTCATTCTGAGCTCCAACTTTCTCTCTCAAGCTAGTTGATACTAGATTCTAGATTAATATCTTTAATGAAGCCTTAATGCACAGCTAGTCTATGACTAAGAATGCAGGTGACTAACCCACAAAACTCAATATCTTCAAGAATAAATAGACAAAAATTAATAGTGCTATAAACCATTGTATTTCAAAAGTAGATAAAATTTTTTACATCATCGTTAAAACACACTGGAATGCCTTAACCACTACTGCTGGGTCATCTATTATTTTCAAAATTCCATCACTACAAATTCGAAGAGACACGGCCGATGTCATCTTCCTATACAAAATAACTCCAAAGTAGACTGTCCTGATTTACTCAGACGCATATCCATTCGAGTACCATTTATGTCAACTAGAACTAATCTCACATTCTATCTTTCATATTGTAACACCACCGCCAAACAAGACTCAAAATTCAAAATCAATACATAAAACTTAACGGCCTTCATTTTATTTATATTACACATATTTTAATCCCATTTTTTTCACCCTCACCCTCCCGTTCTCCTGGAAATGTTTCATCCTTTTAACTTTTATCTCTCTTTTTTGTTTCTTTTATGTTTGGCGGTGGTGTTACAATGTGAAAGGTTGAATATGAGATTAGTTCTAGTTGACATAAATGGCACTCGAATGGATATGCGTATATATTATATACGCATATATATATACATATATATATTTATTTTCTGCTTTTTCTCTCTTTTCTTTTATTTTTACTGATTTTTTTATATTCCTGCAATAGAAGAGAAAGTTCTCACACTTTTTATCATTTTCTATGCCTAAAATTAATTTCTTATTACTAAAGTCTTAATAAGCTGTTGCATTAATTTAATAACTCTTACTTGATTACCCACTACAACCGCACGGTTGCAAATGTACCTGCAGAGACACAGTACTCTGTTGTCAATCTTCAGATTAAAAAATTGTCTAATAACTTTTATAAAACTATTAAAAGTGTTTTGATAGGAAAATGAGAGAAAGCTAAAAATTTATATCTGTTACACGATTATCTATCATCAGAACATTAAGATTTAAATATTGAACTACAACTGACTATATCTACTGAGATATCTTTTTAATTCAAATAATTAGCAATGCGCCTATGGAATACTAATCACCAACACTAGATAGTATACAAATTGCGTTAAACAGGCGTTTCTAATGTATTTAACTTTAAAATCGTAACTATTATTTAAATTATTGTACTACACTGTATCTAGTATATTGTTAATTCAGAGAGAATGTAATTGGTGAGTGCTGAAAGCACTTTTCTCAACAACAAATCTTGAAAATACTACCCCACAATGAGTTCTGTGACTTCGAACAATATTTTTTACCGCTAAGACTTTGTTGAACTTAGGGATGAGTCGGGAGACTGACAGTGCCATGGCAGGTGAATAAGTGGGGCCATTGCAGCTTCCGATGTGTATATCGGTACACTGTCCTGGTGAGAGATGATGTCTTTTGTCAATATTCCAAGTGTTTTCTTCTACATTCCGTCTCTCAATTGTGATACTAATTTATTGTTTTGCTAATATTAAATTTCACGACTGTTAATTAAGGAAACAGACAAATTGTATCTGATATCATTGATTGGAATGAGTGACACTATACAGTTAGTTCTTGCTGAAACTAATAGTGATAACAAAGTCTAACAAAAAGAGACTGGATTGAAATGTGGTGCTGGAGGAAAATTATGAAAATTAAGAAATTAAACGACATTTTGGGAGAAATGGAGATAATAAACAGTATTTGAACCGGGAACTCTTTCTATCCGGGAAAGCGCGATGACTGCTGTTTGTAAATTTGTCGTTTATTTCCTAGGCTGACATGGTGACTTAAATATTCTTTCGATAAATTGATTTTATCTGAATATATATCTTCCTAATTGTTGCATTAAATTTGTATTAAAATATCACAGAACTAAAACTTCACAATAGTAATGTGTTCTCATTAAAATAAATAGATATAAATTTACAGAGCATGATAGAGAAACAGTGATAATAAAGTAAATGGATGAGAAAGGCCGAGAACAACACGCGTAAGCCGGTTGCTGAATTAGATCAGGTGCAGTAGCTACCGAGAAATAAAAGACGTAAAAAAAAACGCGCTATATGTCTCAGATACGTGTGTCATAACCACCCTTGCATAGAACATGCATTTTGATTCGAAAAATATTAATTAACGATATTTCTCTATAAATATTCACAAATGTATGAAATAAAATTATAAATCTCCCTAGCCTCCGGACATTCGATGAGGTTTGATCTTCCAACCAATCCCCTATCTCTCGGGTGGGGATGCTAACCGTTGCAGTACAAAATATTATTTATTTAAATATACACACATATGTATATATTATATAACATTACATTATTATACTGATCAAACGTATTACTGAATGTTAATTGCATTGCCCAACTAGGCAAGCCTGTATTGAAACAAATTGCCAACTTTTCCCCTTAACTCTTAGTAGATTCATTTATCTGCGATAGCCGATTGCTTGCTGCTAGTCCCTGCGAACGGCTATTTTGGCAGCTTCGCGACCAATAAAGGCCACTACGCAGCCATTGGTGACCGCTGCGCGGTCAGCGTCTCATTAGAATCTACACCTTGGTCCAAAACAAACCACACGTAAATAAAATGTCGATGTAATTAAAATTATTCCATCTTTGTAAGTTAGCTGTCAAAACGATCAAAAATGATATATGAGAATCGTGGACAGTCAATTTCTATGGTAAGATTTCTCCCTTAACATAAACAAGAAAAGATGACAGATGTCAATATACGATTTCGCTATAATATTAACTTATATATATTAAAAACACGTTCGTTTTTACACAACTGCTCGTTTAATCAAGCAGTGTACGGCCATAATAACACTACCGAAGCTGAAGCCGGCATTGAGATAGTCATAGATATACAACCACATATTATAGATTAATAGTTTAAATAACGGTATAATTAACATCAAATAATAATATAGACATCATGGACTAAAAAGAACGCTTAGAAATATCTTAAGGTCATCAATACAAGCTTGTTATTAAGTTCACCGAGGGTTTGAATTTTTAAAACTTTTTTTTTAAATTAATATCTCGAATGTATAGGTATGTATAAACACATACAAACTATTGGTTATCAGTTTATACAAACTAATCTGTTAGGGAATTGTTTAAGTTAGCAGAAAGCTGGCTTGGCACGCGAGGGGTACCGGGATAGACACGACATTTTTATTTAAAATAAAATAAAAGTAAGAGGATAAAAAAAATATTGCTATCGAATAAAGATACTCTACGTTTTATTGATTTATCTTTTTAAATTTATATTATATTTTCGCCCTTATGGGCTTTTACAAAATTAATTATTAAAACATGTTCAACTCGTACAAAATAATTCACCATAGTAAGTACAATATAGTGTAGAAGTACTCAAGTAAGATAGTAATACGAGTATATACTTATATATATGTAAAATAAATTTAAAATTAACAAAAATTATAGAAGTACAATTTTTTTTTTTAATTAGGTTAGTCACAGAACGGATTAAGTACTTTAATAAATTACACCTTTGTCTCATTACTCTTATATTTAAGTAGTGAACATCGGAATTTAAGTTTAATTTAACTTTTAAGAAGATAAGGGAAACATAATAGAGAAAATAAATACCCCATAACATGACGGCAGGATCACGATGGTAAATATGAACGAAATAATTATTCTTCTGATCATCTCGAACCTCGGAGTCTTCTAGAAATAATAGGTGGCTATCTACACTGAGATCACTGGATTGTCCTGTAAGCTCAAACAGTCTATTTGTATTCTAATTCACTCTGAAGCATCGACAAACACATTATTATTTGATGTTGTGTTTTAGTTAAGTTTGGCAAACGTCACGCGTTTAATCTGAACCAATTTGAGGGCTATTTTCGTCCCCAGGAGTGGCAGGGTGTGGGGTTCGCCGCCGAGGGTCCCGTTACTGTTTGGCGCGCTGGGGCCGGTCGCATAATTCGATTGTTGTGGTGTGAATGGCGGACGCGCGAGGACTGGCGCTCTCGCGAATGTCGAGGTCGCGGCCGCGGGCTGAAGAATGTCCCGGGGCCCGCGGGGCCCGCAGCAGGGCGAGGCTCGGGGCAGGCGGGGAGCGAGAGAGACCTCTTTGTCTTCCATCGGGTATACCTGTTTCTCCCCTCTCTGGCGACGCGCTCCAGGGCCGGACGGAGGCAACGCAATTTGATTCGCAAGAGACAGAAAAAAAAAATATAACAATATATTTTCACGTGAACAAAAAAACGACACAAAAATAGCATAGTTCGGTGTAAAAAATGTTACTTACTCGCTTAGATAGACAGAGAGGATAGAGCGCCACACTCTTCTGTCCTGACCCGATTCTCGCCTCATCTCACTCGTCGAATTTGTGGCTTCTAACAGGATCATCTTCCGAGTCTTCCGCGGACGTCCTCTCTCTCTGGTGCCATCAACACTTGCGTCACATATCTTTCTTACCATTCTCTCATCATTCATCCGTTGCATGTGACCAAAAAAAAAATCATTTACGTCGAAGAATATTGTAAAATAGGTTTTTAAATATTGATAATGAAACAGAGAACAGAGAATATATCAAATATGAATTAAATATATTAATTATAAAGATATACATATAAAATCAATTTTATCGAAAAATATTGTTGTTGCGCCACCGGGATTCGAACCTGGATCTCTTCCCTAACCGGGGGAGGTGCTTTATCCAACTAAGCTACAGCGGCACTATTTTTAGCGACAATTTTTCGACCTTATATGTTACCTTTTTGATATCAATACATTTAATCGTTCCATCATTTGACAGAGCCATCTACCTTATCCCGGTGGCGCAACAACAATATTTTTCGATAAAATTGATTTTATATGTATATCTTTCTAATTAATATATTTAATTCATATTTAAAATATCACAGACCTATGTTCTGAATAATTACAACTTCACAATAAGAATGTGTTCTCCTAAAAAATAATAAAGTTGTATCAATGTGTCCAAAGAGAATATATCAATGTCAGTTAACAAATCATTGTAAGCTCGGCACATTCTCGCTATAAGAGAGCGTTATACAGAATTGGTTCTACTTGTAAGAATGCTGAAGAGAGACTGCGAGCGTGATACTCGCAGTAGGACATGAAAATTAATTAAATCCTTATGTTATGATACTTTAACGAGTCTCGTAAAGTATGTAAACATCAATTTAAAATCTTACGGAGGGAGAAATATATAAAATGATAATAATGATCTACCTCAATACTTTAAAAGGATATTTTAATATTCACCTTGGCTACAGGGAGGAGTGAAACAGTGGCGTAGCGTGAATAAAATATAGCACTTACTAGAGAATACATTAATTCAATATAGATTAAAGAGAAATGCACGATTTTAGTTTTAGATGAGATTTTACTCCCATGAGATTCTCTGGAGTCTTGGCTTTCATTATCTCTAAGATCACTAAGACATGTACATACCATGTCTTAGAAAAGATCGTGGATTAGCCAACATTTTCTATTGAGAGCCGAGACACTTTCACATTGAGTGCTAAAAACCGGTGGAAGAAGACGCAATATCTCCATGAGGCTATCGGAGAAGTCAATCATTCCTCTAATTCTGACTTAGTAGTTTTTCACATTCCTAATAGCTACCGCTTCTAAATCCCATCCATATCCAAAATCTTTGAATCCTCGGGTGAATATTATGTTCCAGATCGATTTTGTTTGGCTGCCATTTTGGTTTGACTAACATTAGTCAGTTCGCATTCAAGTTCAAGTTGCAGAGAGTAGCAGATTTCATACTCATTTCTACTTGGCGGGTTTTGTTAATAAACAAAACAGCCGTTATTGGGGCACTGAAAATATGCAATTGATACACTAATGGCGTCGCATGGTGCGCCATGTGGGCCAGCGGAATCATTGTGCCCTATTTCTTTCAGGACACAAGATACAATGTTGTAAACACTTCTTGGTAGTCGAAATAGGTCGATTAGGGCTGCAACACACGCAGTTTCAACAGGGCGGTGCCACCTCACACACAGCCCGAGCTACGCTTGAAATTTTGATGAATGAAACAACATCGGCCTGGAACATAATATTCACCCTGTATGTCATTCTTGGTGGCACCAATATTGGTACCTGTGAAATTCAAAAAAGCCCAAAACACCGCCTGCATTACTAGTGGTCTAGTAACTCTTGCAGGTTACCAAAAGTGGCAAAACTAAAAGCTCGGTGTGGATTTACCTTCATACGGTTCAACCATGCGTCATCGTGGGTTTGTTTGTCTACTTTTTATCCCATAACGCATTCATAGTCTCACTGGCAGAAAAGCAATCACCGATTGCGATTATGCGTGGCCGGCCAGGGTTTCCGTAGAATCTATATTTCATTGCAAAAATCTCTTACTATATTGCTTTAACAATGCAAGTTGTAGTGTACTTTGATTATATTAGAAGTTAAAAAAATATATTAGTAAATATAACAGTTTTTGTCAAATATTAGACCTCAGGACAGATACTTTGAATATATAAATAAGAATACGACCCTCTATGTCCGTCACCTAATCGAAAACTGATATGTGACATCTATTGCACAATGCGGAAAAATTATAAATGAATTATTATTTTTTACTAATCTGTCATTGAGATGAAATGGATACGACGTAATGATAGTATTCCGATGAAGAGAAAACATTAAGTATCAAGAAAAGAAAAGAAACTGATCAAGATAGGGTGAATAATGTAGGATAGCTAGCAGAAATTATCCCGGCTAGAGCCTACCCTGCTGCTAAAACGTATTTTTCAATATAAAAAACATAATATACATACATGTAGGTATATAATATATACTGCATCGTCTGCATGCGGTGGCAGGATATAATCAAAAAAAATTGTTCAACTTAAATTATCGCTAACACACAATAAACAATAGGATATAAATATCTTAATTGAAATATGGTGGAATTTACATTAAATGAGTAGGTGGAACATTTTTAAGAAAATACACTGGATTGTTTGGTTCGGTTTAGTCAGGGTATTTTGTTAAACTGACCAACATCTCTTCAATCATCTCTCTTGACGTGCCTCTTACCTTTTCCACTCGGTCGGTCCAACGGGTGGAGCATCTTCATCTCTTCATCCTTCGACATGGCCAACCACAACCTCTCCCCTTCTCGCAAGATACCAAAAAAATTAAACGATTCGCCTCGGGCTGCTGGTTGGCTGCGTCTCGCCCTACATGATATGCGCAACATATGTCTGTCCATGTATTATTAAGTAGATTGCACATTTTATTATATTGTGCATGAAGAAAGATGCTACCGGATTCTATTAGGATATTACGAGGCGCGTTTTTTATGTAAGTAACGAATTTTTTTACAACATTTTACTTTCTTCGGCAGCTACACACCTTTAACTACTTCTCAACATAGTCGCCACCATTATTGACGCACCTATTTTTGTATACCTTCATCATTAAAATGACGCCGCATTCTGTGGAAACGTCTGTACTCCGTCATCATCATCAAAATGCTACGATGGAAAATATGGAAATCACTTGACGCCAATCTCACAGTCGGCGGGCTGATCTATTGTCTTGAACATTTTAACCACTCACAGCAAGATTATCACACTGTGTGAATGTCTCTAACGTCGCACGTAGTGAGTCAATAGATGAAAGAGATCATCGCTACACCGGAAATATCCGGCTCACTACTCACTTTCATTTAATAATTTATATTAATGTGTAAGCGTAATATTACCAGTCTGAGCCAGAACGAGTAAAGCCTCAGCCGGTCCCGTGGGTTGAGCACAAGCTGTTTCGCGGTCAAGAGCTCCGAGTCAGCGCTCTCTCGGGCGGCGCGGCCGACCAGGGGTCGTCAACGGGTATAAGGGCGAGTACATCATATGTGTTCATTTGGGGTGACTTCTCCACCGTAAAAAAATAATAAAAATTAGATTTTATCAGGTACCGAACCTCTAAAATATTATGAAACGAATGCGTATATGTCGCATGGTAATTTAAGTAATAATTATGCTTGAAATTTCTCAGAAATAAATCGTGATGGGGTCTCCAAAATCTTTTTGAAATCGTATAGATTTCGGAGACACATAAAACACAAGATAAAAGTGACAGCATTGAAAACTGTTACGTTTTTTTCTAACGCACTTTCCGTGACTAATTCTACTGAAGCACCCGCGGAACAAACATTATATATGTAAACAAATCTGAATGTCTAACTAAATTAAATTAAATTAAATGTCAAATTAAAATATAATTTCTATAGAGAGCATTAAATACTAATAAAAACTAATAAAAGTATAGGAAAAAATTAAACAAACTGCAAAAATATGAATGTGTTGAGTCTAATAATTCATTGCGGTGTTTTTGAAACGCTGTACAAAAATGGCCAACAATTAGATAGAATTTTTTCTCCTTTAAAACGTTAGCATCGCAATTTTCCCGTATCTAATAGTTTTCTTAATTTTGTGCTTAAATAATGGAGTGTCAAGTTGAGAAAAACGAAAAAAACCCCGTTAAAATGGTCATCAAAGAGCTCAACGGGGAAATTCCACCGCATCCACCACCCTACAGTCCCTATAACAATTTTCGGTCGCTCTCCAATCAAATGCGTGACGTTAAGTTCAACAACAGATTGGTTGAACGATAGGATGAAGTCCTAAACAATAATGAAAAATACATCATTGATCAAAATATTGTAAATTTTTGTTTAAAAATTAGATTTTATTATAATTAATTGAAGCCCAATACAATAAGGCAGAAATATCCCCTTCAGATTCTACGAATTGTATGAAGAAATTTGAATGTGAATTTTAATAACATTATTTTGACGATTTAAAGATTAAAGAAACGAATTAGAAATACTTTAAACGAAACAATTTTTTATTGTAAATATATGATTGTTTAATATCATCGGTAACAGCATAACCTAAATCTATACCTACTGCACGCCACTGACCGTACGTATTAAAAAAACAAAAATGTATTTTTGATTATCAAAATAAATAAACCAATTAAAATTACTATACCATAGCTGAAAGAGAAGTATCTTTTTTGCAAATGTAATATATATTTTATTTTAATGCCCTGAAGTTGAAAGTGCCTGAATCAATATATCTACATAATTATTGTCACGGTGTAGCGATGTATGCGTTTCGCCGCGTTTTACGAGGGTCGTCCTAAAAGTTACTGTAAAAACGCGCACGGATTCGCTTTGGACGTCTCCATCGGCTGCCATGTGTGAAGACGCCCATTATTTTTCGATCGACCCTCCGATAAACCGGTATAAAGGCCATCGGTAATTGTGGATATTATATTTATGATGTTTAATATATTTTTGATTACTCACTTTGTATTCCGGCCAAGTCGAGATCTTTGTATTCCGCAAATTATTCAGAAACTGGTTTAATGCGCGATCACGTTTTCCGAGAAGAATTTGACGGTTTTTTATCTAAAAAAAAACATTTATTTTATTAAATGTTTTTTTTTACACTCTGAGTTATTTGATCGCCACCAACACTGTTTCACACTCGGTTTACGAACACTCGCTATAATGAACGTCATAATTCATGCAAAAATTCTTGATATGAACTGCAGTATAGAGGTAAACAAAACTATTTTAATACTTATTCATTTAGATTATTTTTATATGAGAAGTATGGAAGTCTTGGGCATTACAGGGCTTACGACCTGTCATCGGCTGGCTTAAGTGATCACTTTACACAATATAACGTTCACATATTTACCCACGTTACATCTATCAAATTTTTGGAAGTTGTATATATTAAATCAAGATGGAACATTTCACTTATTTATTACCAATTATGCTGTCGCCATCTGTTGACATTTTTTGAAAATTTGATACTTTTTCTCATGTAATAGTATATAGATGTCGCTGAAGCTGAGACTTGATTTGAAGTAGATGCAATATTCTTTATGTGCATAGGAAATTCAATCGAATTATTAACCTATACTAGAATACGTCTGAAAATGCAGTATTTTTCAATTTTTTAACATAATATTTTAGACCTGTATATTTTTTACAATATTTTGAGTATGTCCAAATCTTTGTAGGAACTAATTACTGGGTTTTATCCCCTGTGGGATTGTCATCAAGATTAAGATGTCTCACAGAGATGAAGCTATTATTTTTATATGAGAAGTATGGAAGTATTGGGTATTACAGGGCATACGATCTGTCATCGGCTGGCTTAATTGATCACTTTACACAATGTAACGTTCATATTACAAACTTATTAATTTATTATCCCAGCTATGAGGATCTCGCTTTTGAATTTATATTAGCACATATACCGAAACTGATGTAAAGCTGATCTTAGTATAGTGAGTAAAATTAAGAAAGGATCACTTAGATGGTTTGGTCACATGGAACGGATGAATGATGAGAGAATAGCAAGAAATATATATGACGCAAGTGTCGATGGCACCAGAAATAGAAGACTTCCGCGGCAAACTTGGTACTGAAGAATGGTCCTGTCGAAAGCCTCGATAATCGGCGAGTTTGTATGAAAAGATGTATGAATGTGAATGAGGCGAGAATTGTGTGTCAGGATATAAGAGTGCAGCGCTCTATCCTCTGTGGGGAAACGGCGTGATGGTAAGATAGTTAGTCTACTTAATTTAGTTTAACCGTAGAATAAAGCCATGTATAAAATATTGCCATACAAATGTATGCATAATTAAATTTGACGACATTCTCAGATATTTTATGATTATTCGCCTTGCCACGATAATGGGCGAGATTATCTTGTATAGTATATTTGACGTTCGACCAACCGGTAAAAGGCGACGGTAAAAAGTTATTATAGTAAAAATTTACTACTGATCAAACAACCGGTAATTCAATTCAATCTCTTATCCTCATTCTCTTCGCCGTAACAATTTTCTCCAATATATCTTTTCCTCTCGTAAGATGTCCAAAAAAATTAAGGGTTTGCCTTGGGTAAATGGTTAAGAGAGTCTATCACGGTAAAAATTAAATCTCTAAATTACAACCCCTTCTCACTGTTATAATCGAATATCAATCACATAAATGATTCACTTGACTCACTTCATATAAATATCTTGGATGCCTTCGATATGTGGTGCTGGTGGCAGATGATACGTGTACCGTGGACCGCGAGACGCACAAATGCCTCTATCCTCCAGGAGTTACAAAAAAACTTTAGACAACAGATAGAGATGGAGTCTAGTGAAGTGTAATATAATTAATAACCAATGAAACCTTACAAACAACCCAATTCTTAATATATTACATATTTCAATGCCCCCCTGTCAATCACCTCCACACGCTTACCAAGACTCCACCTATACCCCATAATAGATGTTTAAATTTTATGGAATAGTTCAGCTGTGGCAGATCGTGTCAGCAAGAACGCGGACACTTCACTTTTCATAAGTCAAATTATTAAATCAAACAAAATCGTGCGTAACTCCGTTGTCCTGTACCGTGTGTGACGTGACTCATACATCATTGTGTTTCGTCCAAGCCCCTTCATGGGAGAGTGTACTCGATAGTTAGCCCTTTAATGGCTGTCTTATACCCACAGGTCTCTTTACTTCCGTGCATATTGTTATACCTGTATTTTAAAAATAAATAAAGATAGCTCGTTTTTGCAATCTCTTATATTGGCTTTTGTTGTTTATCTCATTTCTTTTATGTTTATTAATTGTAGATTTCGCGCTACTGTAGCACTGCGTGTGGAACCGTTAAAAGAAGTTGAAACTTCCACAACGTGCGCCAATCTTGACGAAGATACGTTAGTATCGAAATCGGTTGACGTATAAACAACACAGTGTTCAAACGAACAAAGTTATAAATACAATACAAACATCAATAAGATTTATATTGTTTTAGCTAAGTTAAGACTAATTTGATTTGGTCCATTTGGTTCCTAAGCTCTAAGGAGTAACTTCTCACCAAACGATTATGTTTATACCGCTTGCATTTACGTCCACTGTCGTACATACGAGAATCATCAGACCTTTGCGTCCATCGTCGACAGCAAGGAAGAGACACTTAAGATTGTGTGTTGCATCGTCTATTTCTAGCACCAAATGAGCAGCCGTCTAACATTGTTGATGACGTCAGGGAGCATTTAAAAATCCCTTCCTTAATTACATAGCCCGTTACCTATATTTAGTATTCCTTGTGCACAAATTATAAAACTATACAAAAATCGTCTAACCTAACGATAGATGATTTAGTCGAGACTGACTAAGGTTCTGAAGAAGCAGCGAAAACATCGAATTCATTTACCGACCAATTCGCTTCGGTCGGTGGAACGAAACCAGGTCGCTAAGTGAGGACCTGGGACGACTATTGATTTATCTATTGAGCACTTAGGTAGACTTTAAATTGCGCGTGATTTTATTTAAATAGTCATTTGTCACGTCTTTAATTGAATCGATTTGATAGGATTAAAATAACAGGTTTTTATTTAGAGATACCTTTCTGTGTGGTTTTATTTGTGTTGTTATTCTATTTACTGCTGTTTTGCTCTTATTATTTGATCTGTCTGACATTGGGAAGCTTCTTCCCAAGCAAAGACACCATTCATCTTAATAACTCTTGTGCCTCCTTTATAAATCAATGACCTTTTGGAAATACGAAAAAGAATGCATAGCCTGTCCAACAATTATGGCGAGACTGGCTTCTTCTTTCCGTCTCGTTGGAGATCGACCTCTCGCTCTTCATCCCTGCACATGCCCGATGTTCGCTCATTCTGTATTGCTTCTAGCAACATAAAAATTCTTCTAGAAATATAAAACCTTTGCAAAGATTTCGTCGCGACAATAATATTTCAATAAATGCTTATATGAAAATAAATCACTTGTTTTATATGATCGCACTCGTTTAATTTACTTGAGACGCGTTTCGCCTTGTAAGGGCATTATCGATCTAACAATTTATCTCGACATATGCATGTATATATATAATATATCTATAGTGGGGGACAGCTATACAATTTTATTTGCATGAGATTGCAAAAGGGACAACATTATTCATTGGAATTCTGAAGATTTCCATATTTTTTTAAAATTCTGTTTTAACATCTATGTATTTTATTTTTACACGTGTGATTATGGAGTTCTAGAAAATTACCTTGGAAAAAATAAAAAATAAATTCAATAAATAAATTAAAATGAAAGCATCGTTTGAGTCTGTCAAAATAATTGCGCACTTTTTAAAAGACGAAAGAAAATTTTTGAGCAAGATCAGTAGAATAGGGTGGATGTGGAGTAACCTCCCAACTGAGTTTTTGTAGAATTTTCTGGATATGGATGAGCATTATCACGCTAAAAATCACTTGATGCCGTTTTCCCTCACATTAGCAATACACCTCAGAAATGATGGTAACATTCCACGGAAGCAATTCTTGCTTCTTTGTCCCACGACATTACTGTTTCGTTTTCGTATAGCTATCAATGTACACAAACTTTCGACAACATGAAAAATTCAAGACATATTCAATATAGAATTTTCACCACAACCCAATAATTATGAAATATTGATTATTAAGGAGAACACATTCTTATTGTGAAGTTGTAATTATTCAGAACAGACGGTCTGTGATATTTTAAATATTAATTATAAAGATATACAAATAAAATCAATTCTATCGAAAAATATTTCTCTTGCTATCGGAATTCGAACCTGGATCTCTTTCCTAACCGGGGAAGGTGCTTTATCCAACTAAGCTACAGCGACAATATTTTTAGCGACAATTTTCAACCCTATATGTTACCTTTTTTCAATGTGTCCAAAATTTAATAAAAATGAATTGATAATTCTGGCGTCTGCTATGAGTTTACTCAAAGGTATTTGAGATTCTGTAAAAATAAGGTAGATGGCTCTGTCAAATGATGGAACGATTAAATGTATTAATATCAAAAAGGTAACATATAGGGTCGAAAATTGTCGCCAAAAATATTATCGCTGTAGGTTAGTTGGATAAAGCACCTTCCCCGGTTAGGAAAGAGATCCAGGTTCGAATACCGGTGGCGTAACAACAATATTTTTCGATAGAATTGATTTTATATGTATATCTTTATAATTAATATATTTAATTAATATTTTAATTAAATATTGATTATCATGAGACAGGCACTAACTTCAACATGCCCCCCACATCGGCCAATAACTGTTGTGCCGATGCACCGTATTCAAATGATTACCTGTCGACTTTGTGTCGTATCACCTGCAGGTCGTTTGTTATGCACGACTTCGTGTTGGACCGCACCACACACGTGTGCAACCAGGTGGCCTTTCACGTGTACCTTCAAACAATACTGTTATGTGACGTACCGACTGACAATAATAATGATCAACATAAAAATCCTCCCGTTGAAATAGATGACATTACTTTGTGTATTTTGAACACGAACCCAAAATTCCTCAGCACCACATTCATTGAAAAAACCTAGTTGTTTTAAAAATAAACATTTTAATATCAGGATACTGTTATTAAACTTCATATAAATTTATCTACATGACTATGACTTAAATTTTTTAAATCTGTATAATCACCGCTCCGGTGATGCCAGCGTGCCTGGCGCGTTCACCAGAATTAAAGTAGCTTTTATACATACACATATAAAGACACTATTTTTATAATGGAACGATATTGCCAAATAATTAAATTAGTCTTCCGTAGAAGACTAATAGAGACTATTATGTTTTCTCCCTTCATCTTCTACTCCACAAGACCTAGAAGGGTCTTCTTATTCTCCGCTGTTTCGATGGCTGCAGACTAATATTTAAATCACGTATTGAAAGAAAATAAAAACATAATAATTGAACAAATATCAAATATCTCAAAAGAGACAAAGCTATTTTTTTATTATATTTAATGGAAAATATATGGAAGTATGGGGTAATTACATTACCTATCTTCGGCTGGCTTAAGTGATCATTTTATATATATAACGATCACCAATTCTCACCCCACAATCTCCACATTTATCAAATTTTTGAATATATATGTATATATGTTAGTATGTGAACTCGCTTCGAGTCTACACCTTTAAATAATTGTGTGTTCTTGGACATATTAAAATATTACTAACGAAATAATTGATAAGGGATGTTCAATAAATTTTAGAATATTTAAATAATTTATTTTATAATTTGTAAAACATAAAATCAAACAACAAACGTTTAAATTAATACATAAATAGTTCAATAAATATAATTTTTTGACAATAAATATCTATTTAAGTAAAATCACTTGCCTATTAGCAATAATTTTTTGCTATAAAAAATATTACTTTAATATTATTATTAGTATTCAGTTGGGAGTAAAATACATCAGCAACAATAAGGTCCCTGTGGCGGCTATTTTGGGCTAAAATGTTAGTCCTTTACATATTTTCAGTGACAATTAAATTTGTTTATCAAGAAACGACATGTTCCTTGTGTTTTTATTAAAGATAAATAATATTATTAATAATTGAAAAAATAACTAAATGTTTCAAATGGACATACACTCTGGCGAGTGTAGTTCAATGCTGAGAAATATTGTATTTCAACCAAATCTGAGACATATTTTCTAAGTTCAATGAAGAGTCTACCGGTCTTTTATATTTTTTCAGTGACACATTTTTGTTAGATTTGTTAATTTAATTCATTGTCGATAAAAGATTTCATAAAAATTTAT
Source organism: Eubasilissa splendida (assembly GCA_031772225.1). Taxonomy (NCBI): domain Eukaryota; kingdom Metazoa; phylum Arthropoda; class Insecta; order Trichoptera; family Phryganeidae; genus Eubasilissa; species Eubasilissa splendida. The sequence continues at coordinate 29,462,099 of CM062857.1, forward strand.
TCCTTCGGTAAGAAATAAATTATTTTGTATACGATATAATCATCTGGTTTTAAAACCGATACGGCCAATGGCCGTAAACAAATTTGTCCACTTCATGTATACATGTATAAGACAACCCATAAAATAGTGCTTCCCAACCTTTTTAAGTGTCGCGGTACACCTACATTATTAAAAATATATCAAGCTGTAATGTAAAATATTGTGTGCTTCATTCGAAAAAATAACCTGATTCGAATCAGACTTCAAATCTGTCACGACAATTTTGAATGAGAAATATTATTATTTGACATCAGGTATTTTTTCTAGGTAAGTAACTTTTTAACTAATAATATTCATAGACACGAACAAATTATACATAAATTGATAAATTACAATTATTTTTTTCCTGTATTTACATCAAGATTATAAAACTATTAATTTCCCGTCATTATTGATGGGTTATGGCTGCAAAACATGGACTCGCAACAAAAGAGAGATACAAAAATTGGTTATCACACGAAGAAACAGAAAACAGGACTATTGTCCTACTCATTCCTCGCCAGATTGGCATTTTTTTTCATTGCAATAATATACTAGGGTTATGTTACGTTTGGTTAGATGAAGAAACAGGAAAATAGCCGTATAAAAAGGGGAGAGAAGTTGATACGCAAAGAAAATGAAATATCAATGGGCAAGTCCCAGAACTCAGAAGATGGACAATCGTTGGACAAAAAACGCAATCATCCAGTTGTACCGGAAGGGAATCAGGAGGCATCATCAAACCCTGTAGACATATGAGGCCTTAAATGGATAGAAATGTCTGATAATGATGACTAACAAAAAAACACATGTTCCATAACAATTATTAGTGTTATAATAATGCTTTTTGTCAGATTATTTTAAAAGAAATAAAAACATAACATCCCTCGCAGCACACCGGCGTGCCGCGCCACACCGGTTGGGAATCACTGCTATAAAAGAGGCTATCAATATTCTTATAACGTTGTTATAGTGGTCACACAAGTCATTGTTATTCAAATATTCACATCCTCACCGAAAGGAATAGAATCCCAAAAAAAAAAAAATCCTACCAAACTGTGCATATTACGTGACAGATAGAATTATTTTACTATATTTCCAATACACACAAAAAAATTTGATCAACAAGATACTGCCTAAAATTTTCGCCTGCATCATTTTCACAAGACCAAAGGATCGAACAAGGTCACTAATAATGGTGAAAGTCTCGCTGAATACAGCTTGTTTTTAAAAACCAAAAACTTTCAAATTGAACGATAAATAATTGTCGCCAGTCTTCGGATGTGGGTGCTAATATTGTCTCCGGTATCCAGGTCTACAATCAAATCTGTGAGTTTCTCTCTCCATAAATTTGCTCGGTAAATTATCTAAATAATGGTCATAAATATATAAACGCAGAAGTCTTTTAGATTCCAGAAAGATTTAAGAAAAGACGACGGCATCGATGGAAAATGCTCAAAATTATTTGAATGCATAAAGTCACGAAGGAAGATATAAAAAAGTATTGTTATAACGTTAACTTTGTAGTTGGACATAATTTAAAATTGTATTTATATTTAACATTGTTTAAAACCACTGTGTTGTTTTTACGTCAACCGGTTTCGATACTATCGTATCTTCATCAGGACTGGCGTACAACTGAATTATATATATTTCCTATTTCAATGCCCCCCTGTCCGATCACCACCACACTTTTACCAAGACTCCCGCCTATACCCCGTAATGGAAGTAGTTTAAATTTTATGGAATAGTTCAGTTGTGCGCCAGTCCTGACGAAGATACGTTAGTATTGAAACTGAAAACAACACAGCGGTTTAAACAAAGTTATGGCAAATAAGTATTTTAAACCAATAAATATCAGAAAACTGGAATATCTTGGACACGTATTGAGATATACAGAGAAATATTAAATTGTATATCTAGTAATGCAGGGGAATATTGCTCATGATGACGGTTGAACGGACAAGGCACGACAAGAATCAGATATATTTTTATTTTAAACCTTGTGAAAATAAAAATGAATGGCTAACGAATACATCACTAAAATCGTCAATTTTATGTATTTTGGGATACCAAATACGAATTTAGACTATAAAATCATATTAGCGTCTAATTCATGCATTAAAGATAGAAATCCTGCGTCAACGTAATCACTTCTCATATGTCGCCAGCGCGCCTGGTGCGTCACGTTCAAGTTCAAGTCCAAACCATAAATCAGTCAAGATTAAACATTCTGATCGTGACTTGGACCTTCCGAAAATAAAACCTGAGCATCTCCAACTGTGGGACCTTCTAGGGCTACTGCTTCTAGCTGTACAGGAATTTCATCAAAACGTGGACTACGAGATGGGGTATATTAGGCAGTATATATGATGTCAAATTCTTAAAACAAACAAAATCGTTGGGCTATACCGTGTATGGCGTGACTCATACATCATTGTGTTTCGTCCAAGACCCTTCATAGGAGAGTGTACTCGATAGTTAGCTCTTTTTAATGGCTGTCTTGTATCAACTGGTCTCTGCCCTTCCGTACATAACACTTGATTATCTATTTGTTTGTAATGTTGTTATATATCTGTATCTAAAAATAAGCAAATGTAGCAATTAAAAGGGCGCAGGTAGGTTTAAATTTAAATCTCTGTTTGTTTTGCAATTTCTTACATAAGCTTTTGTTTTTTGTTCACTTTCTTTTGTGTTTATTAATTATAGATTTCGCGTTACTATACTTCTACAACGCTTCCAGGAAAGGGTGGGTCCCCCCCTTCTAGCGCCCTTTTATTGTATAGTGGAACCTTCTAGAAAATGGAGTCAGAAATTAAAATTAATGATTTATTACATCCAGCACAGTGGATAATCTTTATTGTAGATCAATTTTGTTGCTCGTGCAATCTAAATAAAAGAAACACGTGAAGTCTAGCAATATAAAATAAAAAAAACAATTATAGTGGAATATGTGCCAACGTGAAAATTGTGACAATGCTCACAGGTCTTCAAGGAGAATACACAACATTCTGATGCTTCGTACGTGAATGGGACAGCCGAATAAAGAGCAGGATTTTTTTATAATTATTATTACCACAGACCACCACCAAATAAATAGACCTGAACTAACGCAAACTCTTTGTCACAATTTTTTTATTTTGGTGGCACTCGCGTGATCACTTTAGTGCCACTCGCTCAATCAAAGAACTCCGCGGCTTTTTTTTAAAATATGACTCGTTTGGAACAAACCCCTCTCTCCTATTATTATACACTTCATATCATGTCTAACCAGTCTGTGATTGTAATCAAAAATGTTGGGTAATAAGAAAACTTTGCCATCAGATTTATATTTGAATTTATAATTTGCAATGAGGGTTGACCCCCCGCTTACCCAGAACCGTTTATAAGCAAAAGTTCATATATGGTCCTTCTCATTCGCCGCCAGGCTGGCATTTTTTTAATGCTAATGGGCAGCTGTGCAATTCCATCTGTCGCTTAAGTGACAAAAGTGACGTCATCACAGACACCCTCATTGTCCCCGACCTTTTAATGTATTCAAAATTCATTGAATTCAAAAACATAGTACGAAAGAAATACTAACGTACAAAGAACAGTTGAATTTAAATGAAATGGAAAATAAAAATCTCACAGAGTTACATATATTTTTAGGCATATGCCATAGAGCAGAGTAGGGAAACAACATGGTCAATGGAGCCGAGGGAAAAAAGGAAAAACACGCCCCTGAAAAAGGTAAAAAGACAAAACAAAATAATAACGATCTGATTTGTCATCTAAGCACCACCGCCGGCCATTCGTCCCCACTGACAGTATAGAAGCAAACAAAAAGAAAACCACTGATATTTGTATCACTAGTTAATTAATTCCCACCTAGAAACTTATACACTCAGAAAGGTCCTAAACAATTCCAGATTTCTTTAAATATTGATTTATAATGTGCAGACAAAATTGTACATGTTCTGAATAAATAAAATTATTGGCCCATGTAATAAATAACATAAGTTAAAGTAAACAGGAAATATAAAGGTCTTCGGAAAAAATAATCCAATCATTATACATATATGTATATATATTTATGAACCAGTAATCGTATAGCATCTCCGTTTTTAGGTGGGAGTATATACATTATAATATATACATGTTGATTTGATTTATATGACGTCATGCATATAGAACGTGAAATTGTGTAGATTTGAAAGAATAATTATATTGAATATTTTTTACGGTTATGAATATGTTATTTTAGAGGCTTCCCATGCTAAATGTGTCACGAAATCGCGTTAGAAAGTGCGAAACATTTAAAATAAAAGTAAACATATAGGATGTTTTTTCAGAGGCTAGAGGTCGAATTGGTAACACTTTTTCCAGCGACAGCCAATTTTACAGCTGACAACTGATGTGCGCTTCGGTTTGCCATTTCACCGTGAATAGACTTACGCCAGAACAACGCTTGCAAATTTATTTCGAAAATCGTTGTGACATAATCGTCCATCCGAGCAAGTGATTCGAATAACCGTGGGTCGTTTTCGCACCACGCATACTCTAATCGATAATACGCATCCGCACAAACGTCGTGCAGTACGCACCGAAGAAGCTGTTGCTGCAGTCGAGCATAGTATTGAGGAGGACTCGAATGAGTCGGTTCGCTATCGTGCACAGCAATTGGAGCTGTGTCCATCCACTTTATGGAAGATTTTGCGGAAATATCTCGGCTTACTAGCTTACCAGATCCAGTTCATACCATAGTGTGCGTCATACGTTCGGTGAATGGACCGAAAACGAGATTGCTCTTGATAATTTCGCATATTCTGTAGGGATATGTAAAGTCGCTAGTCTACGCCGATAAACCTTAAACGATAGACAACTTGGAAGTCAATATTCTTCGCATTATTGTCGATGTACTTGAAAATTGGACTTCCAGATTACGCTTTATTCAAGCCCATACGCGCGAAATCATATTTAAACACTAATGGCATAAAATTATCTTTCCAATAAAGCCAATACCATGGCAATTACCACGATTTTTGTGTTTTAATTCATTTAAAAAAAAAAAACATCCTTTATATTAAATATTGTTTTAAATACGTCACAAAACAAAATAACACAATTTTCACATGAAAACGTAGGACTTGTTTGAAAAGGTCAAAACAAAATACAATGATGTGTATACGACGAGATGCGGGGCGTGTTATGATATATGTGTCTGAGAAATGCCTAATACCGTTTTTTTTTATCTTAGAATATTTTTTATCAAAAGCTCTCCCAAAGCGTTAAAAATAGCGTTAGAAAATTTATATAAGTTTCGCAGATGAGGACGTTATATACATGAAAGTTGTTACGTGTATTTAGTGACAAATCAAGAAAAAATATGTAAAAATAAACACTATTCAGTAATGGTATGATACACGAGATTGAGACATGTAACTAATTGTTCAATTCACATTCCAACATTAATCCGACAAATTATCGTTTTGATCAATTCTCTTTTACGCTCATAAACAATAAATTATCCATTGTATATTTAAGAAAATTTCAAAACTGATTTATTTATTTTTCTAATTTGTTTGAGATCAATTGGAGCACAAGCAGGTGTCTCTGAGGTTTCCCTGCAGCCAGTTGAGGTACCGCGGCACCCTGGTATACACCCCGGGATAACCTGGCCTTCCGCATCCTACTCCCCAGGAAACGATACCTATTAACAGATTAAAACAATAATATTAACAAAAAAGCATAATCAACATAATAAATCAAACATGATTTTTTTGGTTCTATTTTTAATTAGAGCATATTCGTGTAACGTCCATTGTAATAATCAAAGAATGAATTTATATTTTCCATTTTACGCACCAACTATTTCGAACCGGTCTCCATTTTGCAGCAGCAAGGGTCCTCCGCTGTCTCCCTGGCAGGAATCTGTTTTACCTTTCCCGGCGCACAACTAGAAATTAAATAAAACACGTGCCTTTTAGACGCTTTAAGTATTACACTACAAAATATACAATACATCGTGTATACATCTATCCAGGTGGCATTTTCAGCAGTCTCCATCTTCCTAGGAGATTCATTTATCTGAAAGGTATTCTCGGCAAATCTAGCGGACCGGACTGGACCGGGTCGATACTTAAAAAGTTGCGCGGAACTTCGGAAGCTCGAGCCATACAACACTCGTCAAGACGCCAGTGACATCTATATCTACATGTCAAGATACATAGAGACATAAAACGTCTTAACAATACGCGAAATTTTGAAGCACAGATAATGAAACGGCAAAGATTGTCAAAGGACATACGATTTTTATGCTTTATAAATTGTTGCGCCTCCGCACTGAAAAAAATGTGAGATTCACGGGGAGGTCTTCATCCAGCAGTACATTGACAAAGGACAAGTTATATAGTATTTTAAATCCGCAAAGAAACCATTTTTTCATCCTATGTTTATTTCATTTAACGACTTAATAAGTCATTTTAAAACACCAACCGGTTTCGGAAAATATCATTTTCTTTTTCGGGATGTTAAATTAACTAAGCAAAATCCTGAAGAAGAAATTTATATTTTTCCGAAACCGGTCGGTGTTTTAAATTATAAACAAAGTTAAATTATATTTTACAACAAAACTTATGTTTTTAAGCTATTTTTAAGTACACACATTCAAAAAGATATAGTTACCATATTTGATGTGATTCTCGAGGCTCGATACTTCATGGCTCTGCATTGCCCCAGCGTCAGTATGGGGACGTTGACCTCTTGGACTATAGCGGGCAAAGAGCCCCCCTCTGCCGTTCTACCCCAGCCAACCACAACACCGTCTCGTCCAGCCGGATCGAATCCTAGAAAATGGTTGAACAAAATTGTCATCCTTAACTATATTATTCCAATGATGCGGATGGTATACATCTTTATTAACCTTTTTCTCGTGTAAGTGATGTATATCAATTATTCTGTAAAACTGCTAAAAATGAGAAAAAATTGATGACAGCATAAAGACGCATAAGACACGTCTAACTCGGCCAGCGCACGTTATGCCACTAAAGTGACGATCGGCGTCCGGCACCCGCCACCTCGCGCACCACTCCGCACGTACACACATACAAATTGACAAATTAACGTCAGATTCTTCGAGAAAACACTTTATATTTTTGCGTATGGTTAAAACTTATATATTGTAATTATTTTATCCGATACATAAATATATTACGGAGGAATACCTAAAATATGAACTCTGTATTTTGTATATTTACAGAGATATTCAGTTTACATCATTGGAGAGGAAATGTTAATATGATCTGAGCGGCTACGTGAAGCATTCACTTTATATATTTTGCCAAGACGCAAACCACTTTATTTATGCAGTAAGTAATAGCCAATTAAATTTTTACTTATATTATTTTTGTATATTTACAAACTGAATGTCTGTTATCTACATAATCCTACAACATTTGACAGATCCAAACCAAATTTTGCTTACTCAATCTTTAGGATCCTATCTTAGGATCCTCCTCCCCTGGCCACTCCAGAACAGACAATAAGGCAAGATACTTTTTTTTTGAATTTTGGAGTTTATTATGTTTTTATGTGTAAGTACATAAAAAAATATTCAGAGAAGAAAGTGTAATTGAGTCAGAGACTACCTGAGAAAGAGAGAAAATATCTTGTTTTGTGACATTATGCGTAACGGTCGATAATAAATGCACATATTAATATTGCAATCTGCCTGTAACGTTAATTATGACGTTCAGAAAGTGCAATCATTATTGTTGATTGCATTTTAGCAACTCAACTGCATCTGATTTTATGTCCCCCCCCCTCCTCTCATCGTTTTACTCTCAGTGAGAGCAGTTGTGAGAGTAGTCGTGATCGTGGTCCTGCGACTAGATATTGCGGATGACGGCGTAAATGTTCTGACCAGTGGCGTAGCAAAAATTGGCCCCGGGTTAGCACGTATACCGGATGCATTTTTATTTCATATTTAAATTTTTAAATGTTATGTCAATGCAGTACAACATTAATTCTAGCTTAAAAATTCTTCTAGATTAAATAAAAGTTATGGTCCTAGTTTACTTATTAATAATTTAATTTATTATAGTCTCGTTATCATGGGGATCCGGGTGCCCCGGGCGGCTGCCTAGACCCACCAAGTCATAGCTACGCCACTGAATTCGACGTTACATATTCCACTCCTTGACATTTTATTTATCAAATGGGATATTTCCTACATTTACATACAAGAATAATATGAATAATAAATCTTTTTAAAGCACTAGCGTTGAGATGAGGTCCCTCAGAGTGTGGCGATCAAACCGGAATCGTTTTGAGAGTTGTTTACTCTCGTTTCGATTCCACTCAACATTTTCAATATTTTACAAAATCTTAAAAGCTTGTATTCGGACTATATTTTTAAAATAGGGCAGTTATTAAAACCTTATGACTTTTCTTCATATTCACATTTTTTTTTCTTTATTATTACAATTGATCATTATTACATTTTTTTTATTACATTTAGTTATTAACATCTTAATATCATCATAGGTTGGCTCCGGTATCATCGTACCAGAGCCACACCTGTACAATTCGACGGGAGACTCGTTATCACATTCAATTCAGAAGGCAGCCAGAGAGAAGCTATAGAAATCATACACCCCCAAAAGGGGAGGACAGACGTCACATTTATGTGTTGCAGTCGCAGAACTCGGTCACAATCCGGCAGAAATTCACCCTGTCCAGGAGGTCGCAAGAGCCAGTAGAATGCTCCGTTAGGTCTCTCTTACTATACTAAACTATATCACAAATTAGTTATAGTCGCAAGTAGATGCGATATTAATTGTTATATTATTATTAGTGCTGACGTCGGCCATAAAGGGAATGGCTGCTATGAGAGACACCTCGTCTGTTCAAGGGTCAACAAAGGGTTCAGGGTTCGTAGGGTCAACAAAGAATGTCTATAGACAAGTAATAAACGCGGTACTTACCCAACTTAACACAAATTTTCAAAAGGTTGCAGTATATAAATACATCACAACTAAATAATTCAAAGTCAATGTAGTTATTGTCGCAAGTTGGCACGATTATAGCTATTGGATAGCAAGCGCACAAGCAATTACGAGTAACGGACATCGGCCAAAAAGGGAATGGCTGCTCTGATCCGATCGGGTCAACAAAGGATGTCTATTAGGCAGGTAATAAAAGTAGATGTACAGTAATATTATTTGTACCGTTGTAATTGTGTTGAAAAAATTACTTAATACGTTACAATGTACAAATATATCACAACCAGGGGCGTGCACAGTGCATACAAGCAAAAAAGCTGTGCATTAAAAAAAATTCTGGGAAACAAATATAAATTAAATAATTGGATTTACATAAACGAAAACATTATTTTACAATTAGCGCCATCTGTGTACCAGTATAAACATTAATTGCTTAGTTCTAAAAATTACCACCACAACTCACCATTGTACCCATGGCGCTCTTATACATTCGCCGCCTTGACATACTTATATTACTCAATTCTATCTTTAAGCTAGTGAATTACTCGAGTCATATAATTGGTTATTTACTAAATTTAAAATTTCTTTCGGTTGATCCGTTTTACATGGAGTTGTTACGTATGCTGTTTTTTAAAAGAATGACATTACAAAGGCTTACAACTGCGTGCAAATCATTGAAATGCCTATTTCCTCTTTTACTAATTCGCGAATTTTACTATCTTACTGTTTTTAAAGTGTTGATTTCATGGCTGGATGATTATTATTTCGTGAAGGATTTTCAAACAATAAAAGAATCATGTTCAGTCATAAAAAGTGTTCTTAAAAACGTCCATACATTTTTTATATTGATTTTTATATGGGTAAGAAGGTATTATTTTACGATAAAACTTAAACTTTAAAAACACTGTTTTTCATGGTAGGGTCGTATAAACTACGGATTTATTTTGTCTAAAGACGTTGGTTAAAAATGAAATGACATATATTGTATTACTTATGTTATATATGATTGTATAATATCATTGGTAACAGCATAACCTATATCTGTACCTACTGCACGCCACTAAATACAACATAGTTAAAATTGTCGTATGTTGCCACGAAGTTAATTGTTAGACGGTGGCGCTTCGTACCAGCCCCCTACGGCTGCTACGGGCGTCAGCCATAAATGGAACGGCTGCTCTGAGAAGCGTTTTGCCTATTCCGTGCATATTTCGCATTCAAATAGTGGCTACTCAAAAATTGAAATCTTACCGACTTTGGGTAGACAGACTGGCTTTATGATCTTGTTGAACTCTACCGGCTTTCTCAACCTCAGCAGAGCTATATCGTGATTGTAAGACTCCGCGTCAAAGTTCCTGTGCCTGATAATGGCCGACACAGCCCTCATGATGGCCTGGCTCTCGCTGGCGACAAACTGGTCGTGGTCTCCCAGGATCACTCTGATCCTCGATCGCTTCAACCTGAAAATTACAGTTATTTATAAACAGTGACAGATATTGGTAAATACATATTTATTTTAAATATGAATTAAATATATTAATTATAAAGATATACATATAAAATCAATTTTATCGAAAAATATTGTTGTTGCGCTACCGGGATTCGAACCTGGATCTCTTCCCTAACCGGGGGAGGTGCTTTATCCAACTAAGCTACAGCGGCATTATTTTTAGCAACAATTTTTCGACCCTATATGTTACCTTTTTTTTTAAATCAATACATTAATGTTCCATTTGACAGAGCCATCTACCTTATTTTTACAGAATCTCAAAATACCTTTAAGTAAATCTGATAGTAGACGCCAGAATTATCAATTTATTTTTATTAAATTTTGGTTAGGGAAGAGATCCAGGTTCGAATCCCGGTAGCGCAACAACAATATTTTTCGATAAAATTGATTTTATATGTATATCTTTCTAATTAATATATTTAATTCATATTTAAAATATCACAGACCTATGTTCTGAATAATTACAACTTCACAATAAGAATGCGTTCTCCTAAAAAACATATTTATTTATTTACATAAAGGCGAAATTCGCCGAGAACGACACCTAGACTCTAAAGAACATGTACATGTGAGTCATTGATTCAATCGCTGCTTTTGTACGAGTACGGAGAGAATACTGAACCAGCTGATAGAGATAATCTAATCTAATGGATTTAGGTTAGGCTGCCAATATCGACGCTGTAAAAGTATGAAGGACTGTATTATCACTGAAGGTTGTATTTAACTGAAAAAAAAAAATTCTTACTGAAGCATGGTTTTTGTAAGAAGTGCACCTGTGTAAGTTAATTTCCATTCTTGAAAAATATAGGTATTATTACTTTTATTCTAGAGAAATTCTTCAAATTATTAAGTGAAGGGTTAAAAATATTTTATAATGTAATATAAATTAACATCAAAGTCTGATTCTTCTTCTTCTTCACTTTTGCGCTATTTTGCAACACGTCTATTCAAACGAAGATGTGCATTCAGAATATTGTCATATAGTATTATATTATTTGGTGTACGTGTGGGGCAGATTTTGTAAAAAAATATGTAAAACACATGCCCAGCTTTATTTGTCATGTTTACGCGTTGACCTATTTATATATTTAATATATATTGTAACGTTATAAATACGTTAGTATATAGTTGAATTATATAGAATTCTAACTAAAAGTAAAACGAATAAGTCTGATTCAACGCATCGTCGAGTATTTTCATATATTAAATGTTCTTAAATATGATCATAAATATTAATAGCGAGAATTTAATAAAAAAAACTATTCGCATATGGTTATTGAACTTTTAGTGAATATTTTAAGTTTTGACAGTAATAAATCTTAGATTAGTGACTGAGCTTGTTTTATATGAAAATTATAAAAAAATAAATTAAAAATGAATACCATCGGTCCGAATACTTGTCTGCTTGCCACGGCCAACAAACATCAGCATAATTATGAAAGACAATATATAGGTGAGCATAAAATACACATCTATGACGTACCGTTGAGGTGAAATCTCTCACGGACCAGTATGTAATTTACCAGCTCATCAACTGCTCACGTTCTTCGAGAGTAATTAACGGAACAAACTGATTGTTGACACAATCCACTATTGTGACCTTTTGTGCATTTTTTTCTCTCTTCATTGCAGGGTCCATGATGTGTGTCTGTTGGTGTTGTGATTAAGTACCGGCTTGCAGTACCGCGTCGAAAGCTGCGTGTGCCGTTTTTAGGTACTGGCTTGCAATACCGTGTCGAAGACAGGAATAAAGGAAAACAGAGACTGTAATATAAACCAGAAAACTGTACGCACAGAAGATTCTGAATGGCGGTGAAAACCTAAAAATGTTATCATGTAGAAAATATACGACTATGAGGTAGTCGAGCATGGGTAGAATTGGTGAACGTTACATTGTGTAAAGTGATGACATGTCGTAAGCCCTGTATATTACCCAAGACTTCCACGCTTACCTTTCCATGTAAAATAAATAATAGTTTCGTCTCTGTGAGACATCTACATCTTGATGACAATCCCTCAAGAGATATATTTCAGTAATTAGTTTCTACTCAAAATACTTTATTAACTTTATGTTTTTTTATGTAGCATTCGTAGTTAGTTCTATTTTATAAATTAATTAAATTATTTAAAGAGTGCTTTTTATGAACCAACACCGTCTCAATTTTGGCTAATCATTCTACCTATGGACACATCTCGCTCTCCCTTTACCGCAACAATACTTGCACTCTTCTTCTGCACCTAAACATACTTATGTACCAAAATATTTCTGTGGATTATGTTAGTTATATTAAGTTTACACTGTCAAAATCCCGCAATAAAATTAAATATTAGTTACATTATATTATGCTTGTGAATAATCAAATCTGGCTGCAGTCTAAAGATCTGATTGAGAGACTTCCAATGAGGTTATCAAGAAAATTGAGCGTTACTCACACTCTGATTCCCTTCAACTTTTCCAATCAACTATCCATATCACATCATGCAATTCCTTCACATTCCACTCCTCTTCTTCGTATATACTTATATCTCAGTAATATTGTCATTATTAGTGGTGTTCAGATTTATGTAATTAACTTCATTACGAACAAAATGAACGATTTAGCACTTTACTATGAAATGTACCACTTTTGTAGGTCGTGATAGATTTTGGTTTCTCAATAAACGTAATCCTTATTACATATTGCGTTTCCCCATACATTATCTATGACTTATTGGACGTCTTGGGTGTAGTGTCATTTGCCAGTAAAAAAAAATATTCACCAAAGTGTTTTTAATATCTCTAGGTTAAGATATTCAATAACAGTACATAAATATATATTCAATTTGAAATGAAGTGTACGTTGTCTTTATTACGAGTAAGAAAAAATATACATATTTTAGCGAAATCATTCGATACGACTGGCTTGTATATACACATCTGTCATCTTTTCTTATATGTACTGTCTATGGTAAGTGCTTACCATAGAATGAAGCATTTTCTTAGTCGCAATGTCAAAACGACGATTTTTGGTTATATTTGCGACCTAAGATTTGTCAAAATCTGCATTCGATTCCGTCTTTACTTAAATGCACATTATGCTGATCAAAGAGCATTTTTATGTTTATTTTTGTTGATCCGCGATTCTTATACGTATCTTATACATCCTAGATGTAATTTTTGTTTTTTTTGACAGCTGTTTTATAAAGGTGGAATTTATTACATAGAGATTTCATTTACATGTGGTTTGTTTTGGGGAAAGCTCTATCATTGAAATCTATCGTTCACCAATGGTTGCGAAGCGGCCACCATTGCTCACCATTGCAACTCCGGCAATGGATCGATAATGACTGAAGATGATGGTAATGATATTTATTTATTTATTTATATCGTATTCACGCCCTTTTGGGCTTTTACAAAATTAACTATAATAAAATAGGTGCAGCTACACAAGTAGCATGGAATATATATATATATAAACCAAAAATACATAGAATTGATTTAAAAAATTAACCAAATAAAACAATAAAAATATATAGACATGAACTAACGCAAATTCCTTGTCACATTTTCATTTTGGTATCACCCAAGTGATCGCTTTGGTACCACTCACGCAATCAAATAGCTCCGCGACTTTTTTTTGAAATATGACTCGATTCGAACGAAAACTTAAACGCTAATGATATAATATTTATTAATAGAAAAAATACGTCTTGTTTATACAAAAAATTACTTTTCTGTTGCATAAATATGTCATAATCTATCGGATTTTTTGTTCCCACCAAGAATGTGTGTAGAATGCCTCTCGTCCGGCAACTAATATTACAAACCCTTCTCCTACATTTACACTTTAATTCATGTCTATTCATTTATTGGTCTATAGGTTTGACACAGAAATAATAAAAATTTAGATTTAAAACAGAACGGCCGAATATAATAATTAATTATACCTTTGAAATCATCAAAAACATTGAACATCGGATATATCTACAAGACCAAAATCGTTTACAAGCCTATGTATTTATATGGAACAGCGCTGACGACCTGGTACGCTGCGCGGGAACGTGGTGTACAATCAGTTCAGTTAAATTAAGGGTGTCCAGCATTCCATTTCACGCACTCACCTTCTGACGCAATGCGCCGCAGTCACCACGTAGTTCTGAGTAAGAAGTGAGGCTCCACAGTGGAACTGGCCATCGTACACGAGCCTCGCTACCCAGGGGTACCTGTTGGGGCCCGTCGGCGCCCCTCCCACGATCCTGTTCTCCTGGTTCGACACTCCGCATTCTGAAAGATCACGTGTTAGCTGGTGATGATGCTGCTGCTCTTAACCTGGCCAGAGGATCTACACTGAAGCGTGTATCGAGCTTTATTAAAGGTTTAAAAAATATTAATTATTGTTGAAATCACATTTTATTCGAGTTGCTATTAAAAATAAATTGAAAAATATGCTAAGAAATCTATCCATCTATCGAAAAAATATACACCACTGAGACTAGTATATCTTCCAACAGAAAAAATAGATATGTCACTAATAAGGTAGCATGATGAATCTTTGGAGAAACGCAGTATTCCAACAGTTTGCCCTAAAAAGTGACAAAAGTGACAAATCTATTTATAACAAAGTGACGAAATAAAAATTAAGAAAATAATGTAAAGCTGATGTTAGGTATAATGAGTAAGATTAAGAAAGGATCACTTAAGTGGTTAATGACGAGAGAATGATAAGAAAGATATATTGTTGATGGCATCAGAAATAGAGGACTGGAGAGGTGGAGAGAGAGAGAGAATACTGAGAATGATTCTGATAGAAGCCTTAACAATCGGTGAGCTTGTATGAGATTGTAAGAGCGTAGCGCTCTATCATCTCTGTCTACCCCCGCGGCGAAACGGCGTGATGGTAAGTTAGTTAATTAGAGAAACGTGGGAGACACTTAGGGAGGTCTTCATCCATTAGTAGATAATGATAATAACTTTTGATTATGGTGATGATATGGATGAAATCTGACGACATTGTATAATGTCACTATAGCTTAAATGGTTAAGGCTATCTACCGGCAATCTAAAGTTTCGGGTTCGAGTCCCGGTGGTGATGATGTTTTTTTTCAATAGATTGATTAATTTAATTTGTTTTAATAAATAATACACTATTGGAAAAAGAAAGGTCCCAGATACCGTACCATAAATATGAATACATATTTACTATGGTTTATTTATTAAAGAACGATATTTCTGAAAATCAAAAATGGATTTAATATATCATATCATTTAATTGTAAAATAATACATAGTTAACATTTTTCAATATTCGAATCATTGAAGGAGAGTTATTTTTTTTTTACAAAAACGACAGTTGGGAAGGACACAATATTTTATATACAGTTAAACATTCTAACAGTGTCATGTAATATTACAGACTATTTATAAAACATATTAATTACAGGTATAAAAAAAACAAAAATTATATATAAAAAAGTGCGAGTTAATGTACAATATAAATGGTTCAGTATCCTCCCGATATACGAATTTTCGTTTTACGAACTTTTACACCCTTCATCACAAGTAATTGAAATGTGCGTTTAAGAAATTATTTTCGTCAGCATATAAATGGTTACAAAAGTAATATACATAAGAAAATTTAAATTCTGCATGTCATACGTGAATAAACTAACTCTTGGGGAGAAATTAGGTCAGTAAGATATGTTAAGAGAGAGCAGGAATGAAATGCTGGGAAGACATACCATGGACCGCCAGCAGAACGAATGTTTTAATTGTCGATTGATCGAGCAGGTAGAAGTAACCACGTGGAAGATCGCCAACGTGATTGACCGACCAAAACTATTGTACACGACCGTTCCTGGACAGTACAAAAATGTAGGTTTCAACGTACCATGATCTAGACTACTTTCACTGGAAGTACAACTATGAAAATGAAATCAAGCGTTCAGAGTTCTTTGAGATCTTTAATCATCAAATTCCAAAGTCCTCATAAAACGTACACCATTATACGATGGCACGTAATATAACTAAGCATTAAAGATTACAAGATTTATTAATGTATAGGGATATATTGTTAGTACATGGTAATTCGTATATCGGAGATTACTAATTTTTTTTAGAAAAAAAAAGATAAATTTCAATATTATGTTTTAAATTTGATTAAAATCGATGTGACTATTGAATAAAAATATATAATACGAAGCATAGACCACAGCACAATAGTATACACATTAAAAAAAAGTAAAATAATAATAATAAAATGCAGAGAGGCAATTCGGGAGCGACGGTTAATATTTAATAATCGTGAATTATATTCTACGAATAGATTAGATTAATTGTGGAACGTTTCAGAATTGTCTCCCTGATCTGAAGAAGTGATTAGTCAGTCAGCTCAACCCACCTGTACCGTTACACCCAGTCACCGAGTTCTCCAAAGGTAAATCGTTGATCATCCCGCACTCTAAAATAATCAGAAATCAAATTCATCTGACTCAGACGTCATCACAGCCATTATTGATGTAGTTTTCCTTAATTCTATATTGCTATGCCTTATATCATGTTATCGAGTTAGACTGACGGTGGTCATAAGATGTTTCAAATTTAAATATACCAATACTTCACTTAACGGCCTAGAGACGTTAAAGCGAAATGTCGTTAAACGAATCAAAAAAAAAAACTTTCCACATAAATTATCTATTACATATTTATCACGATTCTAATCGGAGTAATATGAAGAATCGCATGATTTGTTGCTATCATCAGCTTCACCCGTTTTTGTGGACAAACATGGTTAAAAAATATGGTCTAACACACAGACTACCAAATATATTACTGGCCTTTTGCGGTTCTTTCGTTGTTTGTAGCAAATATGGCTGTATTAATGTCTTTAAAAACTCCTCTCCGTCAGAATCACTCTAAAGCTGAATGTTTATTTCTAGTTCGAAAAGAAAAAGAGCTGAAAAAAAATCGAAACTAAGCAATCATTTTAAAATGCCTTCATATCGAAAAGCCGTATAGTGAAGTATTGGTGTATACGTGGTAATTTATTGGTTATTGTTATGATATCGAGATATCGTATGTGGTGATAACTACTTGATGTTCCAAATATGAATATGCGTGGTGCCTTATATCATGGCTATTACTGTAAGATGACGGATCACCCTCAAAACACAATTTCTTGATGTTTCAAATATGAATATACGTGGCGACTTATATCATGGTTATTGTGGTATCGTGACGGATCACCGTCAATGCATATGTGGTGACAGTATCTTGATGTTTCAAATATGAATATACGTGGCGACTTATATCATGGTAATTGTGGTATCGTGACGGATCACCGTCAATGCATATGTGGTGACAGTATCTTGATGTTTCAAATATGAATATACGTGGCGACTTATATCATGGTTATTGTGGTATCGTGACGGATCACCGTCAATGCATATGTGGTGACAGTATCTTGATGTTTCAAATATGAATATACGTGGCGACTTATATCATGGTTATTGTGGTATCGTGACGGGTCACCGTCAATGCATATGTGGTGACAGTATCTTGATGTTTCAAATATGAATATACGTGGCGACTTATATCATGGTAATTGTGGTATCGTGACGGATCACCGTCAATGCATATGTGGTGACAGTATCTTGATGTTTCAAATATGAATATACGTGGCGACTTATATCATGGTAATTGTGGTATCGTGACGGATCACCGTCAATGCATATGTGGTGACAGTATCTTGATGTTTCAAATATGAATATACGTGGCGACTTATATCATGGTAATTGTGGTATCGTGACGGATCACCGTCAATGCATATGTGGTGACAGTATCTTGATGTTTCAAATATGAATATACGTGGCGACTTATATCATGGTAATTGTGGTATCGTGACGGATCACCGTCAATGCATATGTGGTGACAGTATCTTGATGTTTCAAATATGAATATACGTGGCGACTTATATCATGGTAATTGTGGTATCGTGACGGATCACCGTCAATGCATATGTGGTGACAGTATCTTGATGTTTCAAATATGAATATACGTGGCGACTTATATCATGGTAATTGTGGTATCGTGACGGATCACCGTCAATGCATATGTGGTGACAGTATCTTGATGTTTCAAATATGAATATACGTGGCGACTTATATCATGGTAATTGTGGTATCGTGACGGATCACCGTCAATGCATATGTGGTGACAGTATCTTGATGTTTCAAATATGAATATACGTGGCGACTTATATCATGGTAATTGTGGTATCGTGACGGATCACCGTCAATGCATATGTGGTGACAGTATCTTGATGTTTCAAATATGAATATACGTGGCGACTTATATCATGGTAATTGTGGTATCGTGACGGATCACCGTCAATGCATATGTGGTGACAGTATCTTGATGTTTCAAATATGAATATACGTGGCGACTTATATCATGGTAATTGTGGTATCGTGACGGATCACCGTCAATGCATATGTGGTGACAGTATCTTGATGTTTCAAATATGAATATACGTGGCGACTTATATCATGGTAATTGTGGTATCGTGACGGATCACCGTCAATGCATATGTGGTGACAGTATCTTGATGTTTCAAATATGAATATACGTGGCGACTTATATCATGGTAATTGTGGTATCGTGACGGATCACCGTCAATGCATATGTGGTGACAGTATCTTGATGTTTCAAATATGAATATACGTGGCGACTTATATCATGGTAATTGTGGTATCGTGACGGATCACCGTCAATGCATATGTGGTGACAGTATCTTGATGTTTCAAATATGAATATACGTGGCGACTTATATCATGGTAATTGTGGTATCGTGACGGATCACCGTCAATGCATATGTGGTGACAGTATCTTGATGTTTCAAATAAGAGTATTCGCGGTGACCATTCCTTAGTGTTTTAAATATAAATAAATTTACGTGGTGCTATTTACTTTAGATGAAACATATTAGCTGTCAACACTAATTTCATTGTCATACTATGAAAATTTATTGAATAATTTCAAATATATATTTAATGCCTACCTACCACTACCAATGCGATGTACCCATGTCAAAAATGGTCAATAATTATTCAATAATTAAGGCATTAGTAGACTATATTTATATTGCTGTCCAATGTTTTCTAATAATTCGCCTTTAGCACCACATTTCAACGGCATCAAGTTTATTTCTCTTACTTGCTCTCAAAATCCATGTCTCGCTCCGTAGATGCGGTTGGAACACGCACGAAACTTAACTAAACACAGTTTTATTATTATAATCTTGTATGCATGATAATAGTACGCTTTCCCATCTATATCTATGACTTTCTGGATGTGGCGGTTTCAGTAGTGTCATTTGTGGCTGTAAAGTGCTTGCTTAAACGGACAGGCCTGTGAGACGCGAGCACGGCAAAAACGAACATGTTTTTAATGTCTTCAAGTTAATAAGACCTAAATGTATTCTCTTTTATAAATATAACAGTACTTAAATATACATTCAATATGAAATTAAGTGTACATTGTTTTTATTACGAGTAATAAAAAACATACATGACATCTATCATATTTTCTTATCTATACTGTCTATGATATAGCATAGAATAAAGCACTTTCCGCAATGTCAAAACAACGATTTTTGACCTTAAATTTGTTAAAATCAAATTTGAGAGAAAATCGTTCATTCGATTCCAAATAGCATTTTTGTGTTTATTATTATCAACTGACAAAGGTGGAATAATTTTAATTACATCGAGATTTTATTTATATGTGGTTTGTTTTGGGGAAAGTTCTATCATTGAATATTGAGACCCTGACCGCGCACCTGTCACCAATGGCCGCATAGCCTTATCTGATAGTCTAATGTATTATATATTCCTAAATTGGATACCGCTTTGAAAAATCATTTTTAGCCATTTTGATTCATCACCTAACTTCAACTACCCTAGGACCCGTACTCCGTGATATACTCTATCTGTGACCAGCACAGTTTAGATAGATATAAGGCATAGAAATCTAGAATAAAAGTACAGTAATATGAATTCAATAATTCAGAACCGAATTCACATGCAAACCAAGTTCAAATTGTAAACTTTCATTACTCCATTATTCTGAAAGATTTTAAAATACAATAATATTATACATATAATACAAGCAAGATTTATTAAAAATTAAAGTATCCAATATAAATTTTATTAAATAGTTTTAAATAATATTAATTTTTTTTTTGGAAATTGGGTCAATTAATAATATATTATTAACAGTTAAAAAGCTTTTAGTAGCGTATTTAAATGCTATCGAAAATGATATGTAAAATCTTAAAATATGTAGAAAATATTTGCAGATATTATGTACATACATGTCATAATTACATACTCATGTTTCAATTATTCATTTATTATATTTACCATACTTTTTGTTAGCCGTACCTAATTACAATAAAATTCTAATAAATGTATTTATATGCCAAACAACTTATTCAGCGCGTGTCGGTAAAACAGCAGTCTGTAATAATCATTTAATGCCAAGAAAAACATGGCTACGATTAGACTGAAATAATTTACCGGAATGATGTAATGCATTCTATCGCAACTATGCTTACTGACTGTATGTATCTACATAACATTCTGGTCCTCTGACTACCATTCTAATAAAATGCGAGGGGATGTACCTAAACTGAGGAAGAGATGTGATGGATCTGATCAGATCGAGGTAACTATCTATCACAATATCTACAATATATTATAATGTGGTCCTTCGAACTGAGAGAGAGACAAGGTGAATGAAAATATAGAAGTGTTTGAGATGTTAATCTGTAAAAGAATCGCTCCGAAATCAGCTGCATGGATAAAGGTTATGACTGAAGATATTATTAGAGAAGTATCAAGATATTATCAGATCCTATAACCAAAAATGAAAGATTGCTGAACGTCGGGGACCCGGAAGAAGAAATAGAATAACTGACGAACTTTGAGCAATGAATTTGCCAGATTGCACAGGTTTTCTGGTTCGCAGTAAGCAAAGTGATGATATATGAACATCATATTCTAGACTTTCAAACTAGGGAAAGGCAGTTCCAATAGCAGTAATTCGAACAATCCTTGACTTCATGGAGAAAGTAAGATGAGAAGTCTAATCTGGTTCAGTCAAGCAATTTTAGTTCCTCCTTGAAATTATCACGTTTTATCCATTCAACGTCTGACTTTCAATTGCCCACAAGCTTTTATTTTCCTGTTTACAAGAGAATCGAAAAAATTTGCAGACGTTTATAAAGAGTCCACGTCTCTCTCCATGATCAGCTGATTCCTAGTAGATAACCAGATGTAGTATTATGTTATATGAAAGAGAAAACGTGAGTGTATTTATTGCAACACACGAAGTCAACCAACTCCAAGTTCAATTTCACTTATTATGCAAGTCTAGTCACTGCAGAATGCTGATTTATTTATATTACAAGTCATTTGCGTATAATCTGCATTGTTATATTGATTTTTGATAGATAAATTAAATTGTAATTTATTACAAAAAGTGTACATTATTTATTATTTACAGCGTAAGTATTAAGTGTGAATAATTGAATTGTGCGCTTCGGTACAATGTTAGATACAGGAAAGTTAGTCAACCTTTCTATTTTACTATTTGGTTAAGAATTTCAATTTTGATGTGAAGATAATTAATTACACGTGATTAATATGGTACCGGGTGTATTGAGAAGTTCACCTGCAGAATATAACAATGTTTTTGATGGCTACGAAAATGTCAGTGATTATATATGATGTATTGTCTCAACAAATGAAAGCCAAGGTGTTTACATGTTCTGAATGCGCTTATCCATGAAAATATTGAACGTGAAAATTCAACTAATTGCCTTGAATTGAAAGAAGAAAATAATGCTTGATTTGGAGTGGATTAAGTGCTGTCTTCGTATGCATGACGCATGTACCAAAGACTGTAAAACAAATTAAAGGTTCTCATCCTGCAGAAAATCGCGATAACAAGGAATGTAAATATAAGAATGATGATGTCAAATAACCTCGAGATCTCGTCGAACTATACGTTGAACTAAACGAGACCCAGGATCTTGAAGAGTGAAGGCAAGTGGTTCACGACGTAGAAGCAGACTGCTCAGTCATGAGCGATTGAGAAAGAAATAATGAGAATGGATCAACTGTACATATAGTTGTAATATGATATCTGAAACATATTTATTTTCTACACTTCTTTCTCGGTTACCTTCCATCACAGTTAGCATGGTCAATCTTTTACTTTATATTCAATAGTCAACATTTTTTTGTCGGGTCAAAAAAAAATACACCGTCGCTAGGCATTAAGGGTTAAGTGTGAATTTTTTAAATGAATTTGAAATAGTTGAAGGTTCGGCTTGTTATTTTTTTTTTAATCTCACCACACGAGCAGTTTTTGAGTTTCGAGCCCGAATCATCCTCGTCATCTTCGAAGCCGGGCACTTCAAGTCCAAAGAGTGAGTCGAAGAGGAACCTCTCTGATCTGTTGCCCCCTGGTGCATCGATGCTGTTCGACCGCTATGGAAACAAAAATAAAACACTTAAGAATTTTTTATTAAATATTGTTCGGTATTTATGACAGGACCAGATCGCCGGTCGCCGTGCGCGTGTTGATTCTCCATTAGGTTTACCATAACTATTTTCCTTCCCCCCTCCCCCCCCCGCACTCTTTATTCTTACCTTAAAGCACAACTTTGTCTGTGTTTTATCTATGACTTGTTTGATTATACAGTTACTGTTGCCTCTGTGTGTTTCGGTTTTCTCGCGGTGAAGATTTTTTCTCATCTCGAAGAAGTTTCCTGAAGTTCGGGAGAGCTGTGTGTACAGTAAAAAAATTCAGGCAAGTCGTGCTTCCCGGTTGGTCTTTGAGCCTTTATTTTTCAATCCCTATACCGAATTCCCACCAAACAAATATAATGCAATAAAAAATATTTTTTAAGCAAAATCTACTTAAAATTAGTGTGACATGTGGTCCGAAAGTATTACGATGGTATTATGTACTTTCGTGTGTATCAAAGTAAATAATATACACACGCATTGTAGTGACGTGCTTGTTGGTCTAGTGGTTGAGTCGTTCGCCTCACTATACAGTGATGAAAGTGAAGCATAATATTAAAGAACAGCCGTGTTCAAAAGTGTCATACCAGGATGGAAAAGTACAGCGTTCCATCCTACATACCCTGTGGTTAGTTAACCTAAAACATCATATTACTTATCAGACATTTTCTTCTTCTTGTGCCCCCTATCCGTTCAACGTATAATCACTATAAACAAATAATATATATCTCATAGGGACGAAGCTATTTTTTATTATATCTAATAGTTATATATGGAAGTATGGGTAACTATAAGAAAAATAGATTAAAAAAATATTTTTCAAGCGTATTCTAGTATAATATGTTAAAAACATTTTACAGATAAAGAATATTCCTTTAAATAATTTTATAAAATAATTAGATTCTCATTGTGACAAATATGCTGTTTCAGGTAAACGAATTATCAAATTTAATCTATAGATTGTGGATAGTGCAGTGATACTCAAAGTGGTTTCACATATTAACACATATAAAACTTTCAAAAATTTGATAGATATGGAGATTGATTAATGGGTGATATTGGTGAACGTTATATTTATGTAAAGTGTTCACCAGTCGAAGATAGGTCGTAAGCTCTGTAATACTACGACTGAGATACCTATTATTTGTTTAATAACAGTAATTGTGTGTTCTTGGACATATTCAAATATTTCTATAATCACTTTGTTTACTGCTGCCCGGTGCAGCTCTACAGTAGACTGGCCCCGACTTCCAGCAATCTTTTCCTGCATTGTGAGGTGCAAGATTTCGCACTTCTCCGATGTCCTCATTAAATGTCCGAGATATTAATGTTTCAGAGACACGGGGCCCCCAAAATGTCCAGTGCGAAAGGCCTGGAGCGTAAATCCGGCCCGGAGTGCGCGGCACAGTAATTGTGTCTATGTGCAAGCTTACGCAATCGCACTGACAAGTTCAAAGTCACGTCCATGTCGTTCTGCTCGGCGGAGAGAAAGTCGCTCGGTCACAGACGCTTCACATCGGCCGCGGCGATTCCGTTTACGGAAAAAAAAACAATTTAAACATTGAGTAATTTATTTATCGAATAGATCTAGAACATTATGGAAATTAATTAGGTGTATAATCAGCGAAGAGTGCGAAAATACCGTGATAAAGTCAAAACAATTAAAATGTTCATATTTATTTATTTTTTTAAAGTAATTTGGCCTCCGAATGGATAATTTAGAAGCCCTCGAAATAAAAAAGGCAATAAATAGTGGTACGCCAATTCTTAATAATCAAATTAATTTATCCATTAGCCCCATATTAGGTATGTTTCCTTTAAAATCAATTGAATATCCATCAACACTGTATTTTCCCATCCATTAATGTTCCGTTTATCTGTGTATGTATTCTATCTCTCTCTTTCGCATATAATTTTATATTCTGTCTCCCTTGATGTTTTATTTAACTATATATGTATTCTGTCTCTCTCTATCACATGTAATTTTATATTCTATCTCCCTCTTTATGTATATATAAGTGCACTCTTTTTGTATTTATGATCAGTTTTAAATACGCCTTGATGAAGCTTGAGATAAGCGAAACCGGTTGACGTATAATAAATTTCGTGGTTTCATACAATGTTATTGTTATTTTATTTAATACAAAGAAAAATCATTTACATTTTGCATCGATAAATATTTTCTTTTAAATATTTTCTAATTCATTAGCGTATGTATATAAGGATTCCTGATGCTAGTTGCGGTCAAATAAGAATTTGAAACAATAGGAGATATGTTTGAGGACTTCTGACCAGACCAAAAGACAACTGTTTACCAGATCAATCCTAAAACTATTTAAAAAAAACTGAACTTCACATCCGATTCAAAGAAAACTAAGTGCAAAACCTTAGGATACTTTTTATTGCCAAAAATTGATACCATATTTGGTCAACGAACTTTCTTGTTTTGTTCACCGCGTATATTTAATAAATTGCCAATTGGTCTAATATGATTAACGATTTCAAACTAAATTACTGTTGCTTGATGTGGGTAAAAAAAAAATGAAAGCAAAATGAAACTAATTTGTCATTTGTGCTAACGTACCTACACATATCGTATCCAACTATATTATAGAAAAACATTTTTTTTATAACTTCTGTAATAATAAAGTAAACAAATGTTATTATTTTATTAAGGAGAACACATTCTTATTGTGAAGTTGTAATTATTTAAAATATATGTCTGTGATATTTTAAATACTAATTAAATGTATTAATTAGAAAGATATAGCAACAGTATATATTTTTGCTCTATCTATATAGATAGAGCAAAAATTTATGTAGCCCCCTAAAACGACTTTATATGGTTAAAAATATATATTTTGTAAGCAAATGTACAAAATATTTGTTTTTACAGTTCTGTAATATAATTTTTTTTTCCGTATTTATCTTTCAGGGAGCCATACTAGATTTTAGATCACGTGATTATCAATAAGCGTTTTGATTTGATTTCTTTTTAGGGGGAATAGCAACTTATACTCTGTCTGATTTAGGGTATTTTGGAACTGACCCTGATTTTGAACATGCAATATCAATGGATTTAAGTGGCTTTTACGATAAACAATGTGTTTTGCATGATGTAGCTGACAAAAAATCTACTACATTGCATATTTAACTCAAATGATCCGAAATCCGTTTTAAGGGGATTTTGGAATTAGGCACTGCATATATCGTTGCAGATCTAAGACTGTTGGAAGTGCGTTCAATATCCTACATAAAAACGGGTTTAGCCTCCGTTTGGATAAATTAGAAGGCCGTGAAATAAAAAAGGCAATAAATAGTGGTACGCCAATTCTTAATAATTAAATTAATTTATCGAGGAGAACACATCCTTCTCGCCTGTAACTCTGCGTGGGTGTACAGATCGTTGGTGAATCAATTGAGAATTTTCAGTGCCCCAATAATTGCTTTTTTTTATTTATTTAATATTAGAAGATGTAATACATTTTTAAAATAATCAGTATATTTATTTTAACATTTATTTCTTCTCTATGAGAGTAAGACTCGGGTGTAGAGAAGGAGTATATACGAGAGTGTATTATTTATGTTTCAGTCAGTTTGTGTATG
The DNA here is from genome assembly GCA_031772225.1 of Eubasilissa splendida. Classification (NCBI taxonomy): domain Eukaryota; kingdom Metazoa; phylum Arthropoda; class Insecta; order Trichoptera; family Phryganeidae; genus Eubasilissa; species Eubasilissa splendida. Next base: position 29,488,786 of record CM062857.1, read on the forward strand.
TTGCGTCAAAGCATAGATGCCGGAAGAAACAGGATATTCGGAAGGAGGTTTGCACTCACCACAATCCAGTTCTTCTGGCACCTCCAAGGTGGACTGTAAACTTATCACTATCTTTTTCTAGGTCCTAGTCCTTTAGATGCACTGTATAGATGCGACGTCTCAATTGAATATTATTCTTCGATTCACAAATTACCGTACCGCTTCAAGGTCGCCGTTCGACTGGCGGCGGCGTGCCAGGTGAGGAGAGGAGGGGAGGTGGAAGGCACAGTACACTATTTTCGTTCAAACAGTGTACATACTTTTTGACTTCAGATATAAATTTATAGTTGTCTGTAATTTTTCTAATTAAAATCTAATTTAAGTAAGGGGAGATTGTTAAAAAATTTGTTGCATTGATAAATATAGTAGTGTTCTGGGTTGCGGTATATTTAAGTTTTGGAATATAAATTTGGTCTCTAAATCTTGTAGATCGGAATTCGCTTCTAATATTTAATTTATTTTGGATTTTAAAAATTTGGATATTCGAATTTTTTGTATGTATCTATTATTTATTAACAAAACCCTCCAAGTCGAAATGAGCTTCGTCGCTCATGACGTCTTGGGTTTGAGTTTGTTTTAATGTTTTAATAACTTCAACACGTTATCGAGGCGTTAGATGATCTATAATAAATTGTAATCAACTACTCTCTACGACTACCAAATGCGAACTGACAAATGTCTGCCGAACCAAAATGGTGGCCAACCAAAACGGCCGTATTCACCCTGTGTGATGCGACGATTTGATCGTGTATGGTAAACGTATTTTTACCACTATCTAAATATTATATAAATACTTATATTAATGTTAAAAATAAATGTCCTTGTGTGATAATCCAGGACACGGTAGAACGAGGTTATTGAATGACTAAAACAACACATGTAACTACGTATGACATAACGTCATGCGAAGGCATTTAAACGGAGGCGTGACCTTACCGACGTATAAAGCGTACAAACTCCGTTCTTACTTACATTTCGCGGAGATATGCATGCCTACATCTCAACAAAGTGTGTTAAGGTTATGGCCTGTGTCTGAGAATGAGATTTTTATAAGATTTTCGACTCGAGACAAGAATTACGCTCCCGTGAGATTCCTTCAAAACAACTTGCAGCTTTCGTACCAGTACCAGAGATTTGCCGTCTCTAATGTCAGTGCATTGATGCTTCGTTCGTCAGTTGGGTGAATGTGAATCTAATCAACAGCAGTTAAAACGTAATAAATGTTTCTAAATAATTGCCTCATGTTTGGTCTTACTTTACATAATAAATAGTTGTCAGTATCTATGGTGGGTGATGTTTGTGCGTATGTGTCGAGTCTTGGCGTCAAATCAAAATAGGTGTACACGGTACTGACATTTTTCTTAATTCTCTGAGACTTATCATTTCTCGCTCCGTGGACACGGATCATTTTATGAAGGGATTTTTTTTTTAAAACAATAATTGGCGAATAAGGCCAAAAAGCCTTTTCAAACTTTTTTGGTGAAATATTGTGGAATTCCAAACACTGTTTAATTTCACTATATTTTATTGTGTTAAACGTTAGAACGTTTTTAGAAGGTGGGTGGGTGGATTACATCCCCTTTCTTATCTATTTTAACATCACCCCCACCCCCATCAGCGTTAACTCTAAACATACCATATATTACTGTCTGCAAGTGTTTTTAATTTTAGTTGAATTATAATATTGATAATGGGAAGATGTTCCCGAAGACGTTCTAACGTTTGACACAATAAAAAATATAGTGGAATAAAACAATGTAACTTAATTGACAAAATATTAATATCCTTATTTTGATCATCTTCAGCCTTTCTCGTCCATCTGTTGCTCGCCACTCTTCCCATGGAAGAGCCTTCGTCTCTTGAGAATGGCTTCGGAACTCATAACTGTAGACATAAAATTGAGATGTGGGTCTTCACTTTACTGCTTATTCCGCCGACTGGCGGTCTTGGCACTTGACTCTTGGCAATCACGGTCTTAGCCACGTTTACCATTAATCCCATTATCCTCGCTGACGAGTCCAGTGCCGAAAATTTAAATTTAATTCATTTAAAGTTTCTCGGAGCCAGATTTAGAAAATATTGTTTTATTAACCACTAAATTGAGTTTAAATACATCTACCGGTTTCGAAAAATACCATTTTCTCCTTCAGGATGTCATAACTAACTAAAATATATATTATTGTTTCTTTGCCCAGAATCTATTTTTAAAAAAAAAAAAATTTTTTTTTAGTACCTAACTCTAATCATTACTTAATACAAATTTACTCGAATAATTTTTAGGAAAAAATTTTAGAATGGGACTCGTAGTTAAATTTAGTTGGTTGTTTATAATTTTTTGATTAGTTTTACACGCTTTATTTATCTCCGACGATTCCAAATTATTTAATTTGTGACCAACACCGTTTATATGCAAAATTGACAATCCCAATTTTTTATCAAAACCATGACCATTTTCTATCAAATGATTAGCAAATTCTGAAAACCCACTATTGTTCAAACATCTCAAATGTTCCCTTACTCTTATATTAAAATTTAAAAGTATAAAAAAATATATATTGTGCACATTTATAGCTACTTGAATTATCACCATCAAATCCACAGCAGGTAGTATAGAAGACATTTTATTTTATTTTTAATCATTTACATATATACTTGAAATTATTATAATTAAATAAAAACTTGTTTATAATATAATACGACCAAAGCCATTTAACCTTTAGAAACCTGATGATGAAACGAGATCATGACACGTTCCAAAATTATTTATTTTCTTTAAACAATAAATTCAAAAAACTTGTTTATTCCTTAACTCTTCCAACTATTTTGGATCTGTATGAGGCTTCAGTGCCGAGGCTACATGGCAATAATAAACATGAAAGAAGACGAAGAAATCGATGAGGGATGATGTTAATTTCGGGTTTCTTCTAGTTATGAGACATACTTTGCTTGTAACTGTTATTGTGTGATTTGTGTTCGATTGTAATTCGATCACTGTACGTTATAAAACGCAACCTACAATCGTAAATCACAGTTACCAAACATCGTTATACTCGTAAGATAACAATAATCACAATCGCGATTTTCTCATCACTAGTTGATTCAATACTAATATAGTATCATTATGAAACATTCTTTTTGTTATGTAATATTTGTTTGATAGTTAGGAGTCTGCTATAATTACTTACTGAGTCAGGTATTTAATTTTGTATATATTATTTTTTCTTTATTCTAGATCGTGCCAAGCCGTTATGGCTTATAAGCACGTTTCTTAATTAATTCTTACATTAGTAGTAAGTGATAACGGGTAATAATTATAACAGGTAATAATAAAAGGTATATAAAGTGTAGTTAGTGAAATATCATATGAATATCATGATATCATATATACAACTACCAAAAATTGAATAGATGTGATAGCGAGGGTAAATAGGTGAACGTTACATTGTGTAAAGTGACCACTTAAGCCAGCCGATGACACAGGTCGTAAGTCCTTTTATGCCCAAGTAAATTGGCTCGATAGCCAATTTTTATAGAAAATACAAATTAGTTGAAAGATGAGATAAAGTCCTGTAATTTAAAAATATGATTTAATAATAAATAATTGAACAAAATCACAGACTACCAAATATATATATATACATGAACTAACGGATATTCTTTGTTTCAATATTTTCATTTTTGCGTCACTCGCGTAACGCAACCAAATAGCTCCGCAATTTTTTCTTAAATATATGACTCGATTGGAACGAAAATCTAAATACGTCTTGTAAGAGTAAATACTTTAGCTGTTGCATAAAATATTTATGTTTCCGCAACTAATGTTCCGAACACTTTATTTCATGACTTTTTAGACAATCCAATACATGATAAGAGCAAGATTAAAAAATGATACATTTCTAAAACAGCCAACATCATTTATTTACCACTTTTTTTTTATCAAATTACAACAAAGCATTTGGTTGAATCATATAATCTAACATGCACACTCTCGTATGCAGTAACATTGTAGTGTATTACAGTGTTTGCGTGATATATCGATATAATAATAATATAATTTCTCGCCAGCGGTCGGGCGCCCGTTCAGTTCAACAATTGGAGACTTTCTCCGGCTCGGTCAGCTCGCTGGTGTATCACATTTTACCTGACGAGACGAAAGCGGAACCACGTGATGAGATCAATTTGTCAGTTTGTTGGAAAGTATTTTTTTTGGCTTCCTTTATTTTTGTTGATGTTTATTAGCCTTGGTCGTGTGGTATATGGTAAAAGTAAAACTGGTAAATGGACCGGCGGCGGTCTCTGCTTTCCTCTGCGTGCCAGCGGCGAGCTGTTCATCTTGTATCCGGCAGTAAGTAGTCGTGGTAAAGTAGTCTGATAGTAGAGACGGGATTGGTTGTATAGTGTAAACAAAATATTAGTAAAATGATATATGTGTACACCAAGAGGTATCTTAAATTGATACGATTAAAGAAATGAAATAATATGGACTGGTAAAAATAAATTAATGGTAACATCTTAACCTTTCCTCTCCGATGTAAATACACTAAATACAGTACTACTAAATATACGCAACAATAAAAAATGTTTTCTTGAAGAATCTGACGTGAATTTTTGTCAATACTTGTATGCGTGCGTGCGGAGTGGTGCCGGATGCCGAACATCACTGTAGTGGCAGATCGTGCACTGGCCGAGTTAGACGTATATTATGTTACTTTATGCTGTCGTTCGTGATGATCAATGTTTTTTCTCATTTTTAACACTTTTAAGCAATAATTGATATATTATATATCAATTATTCTCTTATAAAGGGTGTTTTTTTTAGTTGTATAGAAGATTAAAATGAAATAAAACATATAAAATATCATTTTATGCCCTTAGTGTTTAAATATGATTTCGCGTATATGGGCGCCGCGACTTGCTCGAATAAAGCGCAATCTGGAAGTCCAATTTTCGACCACTTTTTTGAGCAGCTGGGGCCGTATATCGACAATGTTGGCTTCCAAGTCGTCTATCGTCTCTGGTTTATCGGCGTAGACTAGCCACTTTACATATCCCCACAGAAAATAATCCAAAGGTGTTAAATCACACGATCTTGGAGGCCAATTCGAATCCTTACTTCAATAAATAGATTGTGGCGCGCGCCGTGTGGCATGTTGCGACGTCTTGTTGAAACCACAGCTCTTCTACATGCCACAATGCTCTTCAATTGGGGAACGAGAAAGCCAGTTATCATGGTTCTATAGCGCTTTCCATTGACCGGAACGTTCAGGCCGGCATCATTTTTGAAGAAACAAAAACTTCATCGGTGCGCACTGTACGACATCTCTGCGAATGCGTATTATCAATTAGAGTATGCGCGGTGCTAAAACGATATGGATATGATGTTATTCGTATGGACGATTATATCGACCGTAAAATGGACGTAGTGCACGGCAAGTTTCGCGAACTGAACCACGATTTTCGAAATAAACTTACACACTTAGCAAGCATTGTTCTGACATCTATTCATGGTGAAATGGCAAACCAAACTGAGCACAAATCAGCTGTCAGCTGTAAATTGGCTGTTTTTGGAAAAAGTGTTGCCAATTCGAAAAAAAAACCCTTTATATATGTCAACGATTATTTCAATAATTAATATAATTAAAAAAATATTCAATACTTAAAAATCGCAAAGTACATCGAGTTTACAGCACCGGAACTCGCGTTTTTATTTTAGCACCGTAAGGGAAAGGTTAAGTGAATACGATATCTAATCAGTGACATTTATTACACAATGAGCAAAGATTGTAAATGAATCATAATATTCTTTTTTTTGATGCGCTGTACTGCCATCTAGCAGATTTCTAAACAAAATACACTTACAATGGAGGATGCAACGTAACGCAATTATATTAAGGAACAAATGAGGAGTGAGTAGGTTAAATAAAAGGTGGTTTGGTCATGTAGAATGAATGAATAAAGAGAGAATGGTATGGTGGATTGATGGCACCAGAAATACAGCAGATGGAGCGAGAGTTCTATTTCAGCACAAAATATTGTGGCGTTCAATCCTCTCTGCATACCCCTGCATCATAACCTAGTTCGTAATAATTTGTGAAATATAATGAAAAAGTGGTGTTCTTTTGGAATATTACAAAAAATATATTTTCCTGTATATATTTGAGTCCCCCGATTTCAAAAATGAAAAAATAAAAATTATTATACATTAAAGGTTTGAAATTTCACCATAATAATTTCTGACATTTGACACATTTATTTAACTACTCAGATTTCTGAAAAAGACGTGGTTTAGTTATTTTCCAATGGACGATCTAATATTATTGTAGACTATTTATTAATTAAAGGGGTGCTAAAAGGGGGGGACCCACCCTTTCTCGGAACCGCTGTAGAAATTTCAAGTTCTTTTATAGGTTCCACACACACAGTACTACAGAAACGCGAAATGTGCAATTAATAAACACAAAAGAAAGGAGACAAAAAGCAAAAGCTAATGTAAGAGATTGCAAAAACAGAGATTTTAATTTAAACCTCATGTACATGTATATAATAACATTACAAACACACGGATAAATAAAGCATAACTATACCAAATTATATCATAACCAAAGAAAAAAAATCCAAAAAACACACCAATATGCTCATCATCGGATTGAATTATTAATTTTTTAGTTTTTTATTTATTATTTTATTTTATTGAGAGATTTTGACAGTGTAAACATATTATAACAAACATAATAATTATTTAACACGTGATACTAATAATGAAAATCCACAAAAATATTTAGATACATGAGCATGTTTAGATGCAGAAATTAATGAAAAGAAAAAAGAGTGAGAAGGGTGGGGAGGTTGCAACTATTGTCCCGGTAGAGGGAGAGCAACATGTGTAGAAAGAATGGCCAAAATTGAGATTGTGGTGGTTCATAAGAAGAACCCTTTGAGCATAGTAAGGCTAATGTTGAACAAGTCAATTTCTGTAAATTTCTCATTATGGTATTTGCATGACCGGTGAATGAATGAACTTTGTATGTAAGATGTTCTACTTCTGGGAATGTGGAAGAGTGCAGATTGCCGGGTTGATCTAGATGGTACATGGAGAGATATTAATTCTAATTGGCTGGGACAATCAATATGGCCTTGCAGTAGTTTGAAGAGAAGTATTTGGTCAGCACGTGTTCTTCGGTGTTCTAGGGTTTTCATATTATGGAAGTTTGCTGTATCTATTTAGGAGTTGAATGATAGATTAGATCTAACATACTATTTTGTATTCGTTCTAGTCTCGCAATATATGTAATCTGCAATGAGTCCGACGGTAAGACGCGAAACGATGAAACTATGAGACATGGTGTGTACATGCAGTGGCACGCAGTAGGTATAGACTTAAGTTATGCTATTACCATTATATTATACAATACTATATGCTACATTGTACATAGATTTACCTATTAACTTTCATTTAACTGACTTTTTGAAGCAAAATGCAAAAATAATAAAAATTAATTATCCTCGAACGCAAAGAACAATATATGAAAACAACACGTTTAGTAAGGTAGCCGAGTTTACGAATTAGTAAATGAAGAAGTAGATCCTTCGATTAGCTCCAAGCCAAGTTAAAAACCTTTGTCATTCTGACAGGGAACAGCATAAGTATGAACTCCGTACAGCATGGATCAGCTGATCCATTTATGATTCTGCCGAGTAGAATTTTCAATTCAGTGAGTAGTAATTGTATGGCTTGAATAGAACGATAGAATGAATAAAGAATAACCCAGTAGAGGTCTACAACGCTCCGGTGGCGTCGCGCGGTAGCATCCAGAACTACGCAACTGATGATTCTACCGGTCTCACCGGTGGGCGCTAGCGTAATTTGAACATATTTATGGATTATTTTATTTATATTTGTTTCCCAGATATTTTAGTAATGCACAGCTTTTTTGGAGATGTACGAAAGCTGAGAGTTGTCTTCATGTAAGCAGAATCTAACAAAAAAGCAACAATGCTGAAGCGAAATAAAATCATTCAATACATGTATCAGTGCTCAGAAGGTTTCAACTAACCAAAGCAATTTTCGGACGCGCAAACCATGAAATCAAATCCGCTATCTTCTCTGAACAATCACAAGAAAGTTAGGGCATATCGTTAGGCTTATCGGGATAATTATGGACTCTCATTATTATTGAGACATAGTGAATATTTCTTCGTATGAGGCAGACAATCTGTCAACTACCCAGCATCCATCAGATCAGAATAGCTGCAGGCCTACTCAGGCTCATTCACAGAAGATCTTCTTTTGAATTATATTTCTTGCGAATTGAATGTTATGTTCCAGGCTGATTTTGTTTGACCGCCATTTTGGTTTGGCATTTAATAGTCGTAGAGAATTGTTGAATACAATTTATTATGGAACTTCTAACGCTTCAACGGCGTGTTGAAGTCTGTGACTGTACTGCGACTATTCATGGTGATCGCTATCGTCACATATTGGAGAACATCTTGGTGATCGAACTGGATCAATTGGGCCTGCAACTAGTGATGTGAAAAAATGCTACTCTTGACTCACTGGTGTGATTGCGATTGGTATTCGATAATATCGGTGATTGGATCACAGTTTCTGATATCACAATACACCAAATAAATAAAAAATATATAATTTATATTATTAAATCTTGCGCATTCATACATACACATACTTACAAAATGTAAAAAAAAATGGAACAAAATGAAGTTACCAATAAGCTAGCATAAATATATAAATATGACCAACAAAAACATCCAGTTGATGGCGCTGATTCAAGTGATAATCGATTTAAACGGCGGCGTCAGAAAACATCACGATTTTCACAAATATTCAATCGCTGATAGTGAGTGTGACACAAAGATATCAGTGATTGACTCACGGTTCGTGATTTTCAGCTCATCACTACCTGCAGCACGTGTGGTTTCAACAGAACGGCGCCATTTCACACACAGCCCGAGTTACGCTTGAAATTTTTCTCGGTCACATAATGTGAAGGTGTGTGCAAGAATGTAATGACAAATATGATTAAAATAACACGCATCTGTGCCGCTATCAGACGCGGCCACTTGGCCCATGTCATATTTTATATATAATTGTAATAAATCAAATAATTGATAAATAAAAACCAAATTATAAAACTGTGTTTTATTTCTTAGTTATTTAAAAACAACATCGGCCTGAATCATAATATTCACCCTGTACGTGCAAACGAATTGCTACACCGTGTGACACATTTTAAACGGCTGTAGGTGCTATGTAATCAGGACCGAATTCCCACGTTATTAATTTTTTAGTACTGTATAACGGCATATTTATGTCACGTCCGCCTCAAGAGTAAACTGCATGTAAACCGTCGATCTGTCTATACAAGGACATGGTGGATATTTTAGGACCAGTACATCCCGAATGTTACAATTTTTACCTTCGCGCATCTCTCTATAATAATTTTAAATCGTATGAAGATTGAAAAAATTACCTAAGATACAGTCTTTGTTCTGTGTGTAATGGCGTTCCATTGTTAAACTAGCTGTAGCTGGTATACAACATAAATTTTTCACACAAACGTCCCATTTTCAGGTCCCTGTTGAATCGAAACTGTACAGCGGTAATCACGCCTCAGTTCGGTTCTGAATTTTTACTTCAGCGCTGTTTGCTTGCCCTCATTTAGCTTCACGGGATTTAATGATATTTACCACCGAAATCTTCGATCCGCCACTCGTTAAAAAACAGAAAGTGGTGAAATTCGCACATTACCTCAATTCTTTATCTCGTTTTGCATCTTATTATTTATTCAAATCAAAAGAGATATTTTTTTTTAATTTTTACTCGCGGATCCTTTTTTTGAATACGTGAGTAAATAAATTGACGCTTTTGATAGCGTTTATAGTCTAGATGTATTACACACTATGTAAAGTAAACTTCTAAAAATGTACTATGTATCCGATAATACATAGCAGGTCCAATATATTATGTGAAACCATCATCACATGTTAGTAGAGTGAACATCGCTCCAAGTAAAGCAGAATAGTTTGTTGAACCCAACGCCAAGAAAATTCTGATCTCTCCATGGGATTTAGATATCTGGTATTGTTTGTTTATGCCGTGGGCGAACTTGTGACATCGCCGTCTTCAATTGGGATCGGAGATCGGCTCATCCGCGTGCCATTTGTGTGATCTCGGCGGCGACTGCAGGGATTACGGAGGCGTCATATACAAGGTAAGGCGAGCAGTCCTTCCGAATCCCGGTTCCTCGAAATTCTCTCTTATCCCTTCATCGACCTCACCCTGTACCACGTTTCCCTACTTCTCTTCCCCTACCATGCGGTGATTCCGATTTTCGAACGAAATTGTCGTATTCCATTCCGCGGGGCGTGCGACCCAGAGGTTGCACAATTCGTTTTGCTCCAATCGAGCCAGAGTAATAAAAGAACAAATACCAGACTGATGTTGAGAAAAAGCTTCTCAGTTAGTGGTTGTGCCACTGAGTGTGAGTGCAGATTGCGAGAGAAGACATGGAAGGAGTGGGTCCGTGACTGCATCTGGCGAATGTGGAGAGAGCTAATACAAACATTACCACCAAGCCACAATCAACCAAGGAGAACCTGGAATACTTCTCGTATTGATAGCATCGGAACAGAAACACGATGTACAAATAAAAACATATAAAAATATGGTATAGTACAGGATTTACGATGTGATGTGGACCATCTTTTAGTTTGCACATTAACGTCAGTCTGATAGAATAGAACGACACTAACTGACAAAGCGAAGACGCAAACTACAGGAATGCGAAAGATATATAAAAGGGCGGACCGACTTGAAAAAAAAATAATTGTGTTACAATAGTTAATTCTACAGTAATTACATTTTCAAATAATTCTATGCATTTATATATTCCATGTTTATTAGCAGAGCACTCCGATGCACTGACTAAAGTCTCCTCTAAAGTGGACTAAAATTAGGTATAGAGCACCCCGATGCACTGACTAAAGTCTCCTCTAAAGTAAACTAAAATTAGGTACAGAGCACCCCGATGCACTAAACTAAAATTAGGTATAGAGCACTCCGATGCACTGACTAAAGTCTCCTCTAAAGTGGACTAAAATTAGGTATAGAGCACCCCGATGCACTGACTAAAGTCTCCTCCAAAGTGGACTAAAATTAGGTACAGAGCACCCCGATGCACTGACTAAAGTCTCCTCTAAAGTGGACTAAAATTAGGTATAGAGCACCCCGATGCACTGACTAAAGTCTCCTCCAAAGTGGACTAAAATTAGGTACAGAGCACCCCGATGCACTGACTAAAGTCTGCTCTAAAGTAAACTAAAATTATTTTGAAGACCCTTTAAATACAGTGATTTGCAAGGATACGGTAGAGTGGGTAGGCTAAAGCTTGGCAATGGCTCGCTGGTGTGGTAGTAGACTATCGGGCGATAAGAATAAAAGAGAGATGCCATGAATCCTGCAGGCAGCCAAAACTTTTACTAAGTTCATAGCTGCTGATGATGATGAAAACCCGTGACCACTCTATCAACAGTATGCAATAACTTAATGCAAATAAGATAGTCAAACAATAATCTCTGTGGTCTCCCTACTATGGCCCACATATTATAAAAATCGAAAGAGTGCAACATAAATTTCTAAGATTTATCAATTTTAAATTACATATTCCGATAAAAAATATAAATTACGATTATTTAATGAGTCTACTTCATTTGGAGAAGAGATGTGAGCGATAAAGTATATCTATATAAAATTATCAATAGCATGTTGGACTGCCCTGAGTTGATACAAATGGTTTCGTATAAAGTACCGACTCAAATGAGACAACATGAAGTGTTCTTTGTAGGTACACATAGAAATAATTATGCTGTTAACTCGCCAATACCGCGGATGCATCGGCTTTGTAACAAGTTGAATTTCGTTGACATTTTTCGTTGCTAAAGCATACCTGAACTGAAGAAATGTTTGGACGTAAATTAAACTTAGTTTTTTTTAAATTTTATATTTAAACTGTTATATTTAAGCTGTTATATTGAAATGTTAATTAAAAATATACTGTTATATTTAAATTTGTATTCTTATGTAAAAGCCAACAAGTGCGTTGATGGAAATAAAAAAAATAATAATATATATCGTATTATTAACTATATTTGTCTACTAGAACATTGGCACTGTTAAAAAACGTAAATATGATGGGCGAGCTATATTTCAAGACGCAGAGATAACCAAGAGACAAAGAATATTCTCGAAAGGTCTCATCTAGATCTAGATCTTGAAAGGACTGAAGATGACAATGATAAGTATGATTAGAAAACTATTATTTCTATCATTTTATAAACGTATATAAAGTGGGTATTCCAAATTTGGTCTTTCGAGTTGGATTAATACGAGAAAATCAATAAAAATGTTCAATTCGATTTTATTGAAACATAATAAGTTAAATGTATTAATTAGAAAGATATACATATAAAATCAATTTTATCTAAAAATATTGTTGTTGCGCCACCCGGATTCGAACCTGGATCTCTTTCCAAACCGGGAAAGGTGCATTATCCAACTATGCTACAGCGACAATATTTTTAGCGACAAATTTTCGAAACAATGGAAACGATTAAAGGTATTAATATCAAAAAGGTTACATAGTTGTTCGAAAATTTGTCGCTAAAAATATTGTCGCTGTAGCATAGTTGGATAATGCACCTTTCCCGGTTTGGAAAGAGATCCAGGTTCGAATCCCAGTGGCGCAACAACAATATTTTTAGATAAAATTGATTTTATATGTATATCTTTCTAATTAATACATTGAATTAGTATTTAAAATGTCACAGACCGTCTGTTCTGAATAATTACAACTTCACAATAAGAATGTGTTCTCCTAATAAACGGAATGAGTTTGACAGCTGGGAAAAAGAAATCAACTCCGCATAACCTAGCCATGACACATAACGCGTACTTTGGTTGCATAACTCGGGAATATTAAAATTCTAGTAACGCTTCGTGAATGATATAAGCCAGGTACCTGAGACGAATAGGCATAATTAAGTGAAAGTGCACTCAAACAGGTATTAATTTACTTTCCAATGTGGCTACTAAATACCTACGGTGTACCGCAGGTCAACTTAATAAGGGATTAGTTGATTTGCGTATGCAATCGTACCTGTTTCTCCTTATAAAGTACCCCTCTGTGTCTCTTTTGGTTTCTTATAACCATCTAAATATGCTTAAGCGTGCAGGGTTGATCATCTGTTATTAGGAATCACCTGATCTTCTGTTTAGATATCACACTCAGATGACTAATCCATTCCCTTGAACCTACCTTTAAACGTGAGAAGAGAATGATAAATAAAATAATATTTGGCAAACGTTGAAGATAACAAGAACACAGGACGTTGAGAGAACAACCCTAACAGAAGCTAGGAAAATAAACAAGGCTAAAATATCGAGACAGAAGGGTGAATATTGAAGGAAACAGGACTATTCGGCCCTGATAAAACCTTCTACAATGAAGCAACGTACATAGGAAGATCTATGAAAGTGACCAGATGTATGTAAGAGTGGTATATCAAGGCATAAGAATGTGGAGTTACTTTTCCTCTTCGATGATGTAAACTGAGTTGACAATCGCCTCTATCTATGTGAATATCTTTGTAAATATACTAAATACAGAGTTCATATTTTAGATATACCTCCGTAATATATTTACGTATTGGATAAAACAATTACAATATATAAGTATTTACCATACGCAAGAATGAAAAATATTTTCTCGAAGAACCTGACGTAAATTTGTCAATACGTGTATGTATACGTGCGGAGACGTGCGGACGGGGGTTCCGGTTCGGCGGATGCCGAATGCCGATCGTCACTTTAATAGAAGAGCGTGCGCTGGCCGAGTTAGACGTGTCTTATTTGATCAATGTTTTTTCTCATTTTTAGTATTTTTACACAATAATTGACATATATATGTTAAATATGAATTAAATATATTAATTATAAAGATATACATATAAAATCAATTTTATCGAAAAATATTATTGTTGCGTCACCGGGATTCGAACCTGGATCTCTTCCCTAACCGGGGGAGGTGCTTTATCCAACTAAGCTACAGCGACATTATTTTTAGCGACAATTTTTCGACCCTATATGTTACCTTTTTGATATTAATACATTTAATCGTTCCATCATTTGACAGAGCCATCTACCTTATTAAAAAAAAAAAAAAACTTATATATGTATTCACTTATATACATGTCAATATAATAGTTTAACTAAGTCTACATGTACACTGAGTTGTACCACCGAAAGGTTAAGTTAATTAATTAAGACATTTTAGTTGTGCCGAAATCAACCTAATAAAATATGGCAGCACGGCGCATAATCATATTACAAAAAATAAATATGAAAGGGCACTTAAGGGTCCATTTTTCGGAATTGTACAAAAACAATCCGACAAAAAATATGGGAAAATATCAAAAGACAAGAATGCCCATAAGACTACGCTGTAAAAATTTGGCAAATGAAGGTAATGCACCCAGTCATATAACATTGATAGGGATAGGTTAGGTTCGTACAAATAGTAGGGGGGGCGGCATTCTAAAATTTGCTTATGGGCGGCACTTTACTTAGGGATGTCGCCGGTTGAGTCTATTTAGTAAGCAAAGAAAACCAATCATAAATTTACTAAATGGATTGCATCTAATTAGTGAGCAAAGACACATAAATGTGACGTCTACCCTCCCCTTTTGGGGGTGTGTGATTTCTATAGCTTCTTTCTGTGGCTACCTTTTGAAATTAATGTGACAACAAATCGCTCATATTGTACAGGTATGGTTCTGGTACGACGATACCGGAGCCAACCTATGATGGTGTTATGATGATATGACTGAATGTAATAAAATAAATAAATAAATATATGTAATTATGACGAATCGAAACGAGGGTAAACAACTCTAAAAACGATTCGGCATTGGGTGTTAATAGTGAGCAAAGAGAACACATCGTAAATTTACAAAATAGGTTAGTCTCAACCATTTGCCTGAGCCGAATCTAATAATTTATTTGGGCATCTTGCGAGAAAGGAAGACAGCTTGTAGAAGATTGTTGTGGTTCGGCCACGTCGAAGGACGAAGAGTAGGAGGACCGACCAAGTAAATAAGGCAACAGGCACGTCTCTGGTGACAACCTTAAGATCATAACGAGAGATCATAGAGATCACGATCTTAGGTATTTTGCGCGAGTAGATATTGCCATTTATAATGTTAATTGAAGAAAATGTAAAATGTCTTTTGTGTATTTAAATAAACTTAAATATCTCGCGTGTGACGTTCGTGGGCGAGTGCGGCACTCTTTCTCTTTAATGATTTCAGAAATGATCCATACATAAAAAAAATAATATCTATTTTTTTGTGTAGGCAAGTAATAGGCAACACAAGGAATGCGGGCCCAACCGAAATAATATTTGTATTATCATATACAGGGTGGCCCAAAAAAAAGTGAGAACATTTCGTAAAATGTGATATAATTATTAATCAAAATTAGTTTAACTATATCAACAATAGCTTAAATAGTCTACTAATTTACTTACTTACCTATATCACGTTTTATTTCGACAATTTCCGGTCACCATCTTTGGTTATTAGTTTTCCCATTGTTTATATTTGGTTTTTTCAAATTGTTGCCCAGAATCACAAAAATCACTATTCTGTATTCTGAACAATTTGCGAATTGAAAAACTTTGGGGTGCTGGGAAAATGATCAAATAGTCTCAAAACAAAGCCTGGAGTATACTAGAGCTAGACATTACAGCAGGGCGGAGCTCCATCTCACACAGCCAGAAATACAATCAATTTTCTTCGTTGTGAGAATGTTAATTTCATCGAGTCAGGCATGTGGCCACCGAACAGCCCAGATTTAAACCCAGTAGATTATGCGACATGGGATGTTTTGATGATTTCTGATTAGCTCATAAACTGGAGAGTTCCTTCCACCATCGTATTCCTGTCTCTACTAATGATTACAATCTTCACAATTAATTATTTTCAGTGATTAAATATGTTCATCTACCATAATGGCATATATTCAATGACACAGCCCCGATCTGGGGCTTGTATCCTGGATACGCCGAAGTCGATCATAATTACACACCTGTCCGAACGTTTTTACGCTTCCGTGAAAACCTCTCAGTATATTCTCATCAACCATGACCTAGACTCCCCACTTCAAATACAAAATACTTTATATAAACCACTATTTATAGATAATTTAACATGTTTCGATACCTATTGTATCTTCTTTAAGAAAAAATGTATACTAAAATTAAAAATAAAGGGAAGATAAAAACAAAGCTATAAAGGGGTGAATAAGTAAGAACTAATATGAAAACAAATTTAAGTGGTGACTATTTGCAAAAAGGATTTGGTTATTTATAATATTTAACTTGCTATTAACCCTTTTTCTTATTTCTAATATTTATCATTTATCTAACTGTAAATTTACATGTATAATTTCTATACCCTATTTCCAAAATGTGATTGGATAATTCTGAAAAGTTGAAGCATCTCAAATGCTCTTTAATTCAAATATGTTGAAAAATCAATAGACAGTGGTTTAATCAAAGTATTTTGTATAATTTTTTATATAAAATGGGGCCGCAAAGTAATTCAGCTAATATTGAAGAAATAATTTAATTTATCAATATTCTTATCATATCATATTAATTTTCCAAGTGTCAAGTTCATGCATACATTCCAATCATGATTCAAGTAGTGAAAGAATATTTTAAAACTCACCAAAGAAATACAATAAGGCAAAATAGCAATTGAAACCAACAGCGATGTCCAGTACAGCATCGTGTAAATATCCCCTAACAACACAGCAAATTTCACTTTTCGTCTTGTACAATCACATACAAAATGTCAAAAAAAAAAAAAATCACTTCGTTCCACTTTCTTCTCTGATTTGCTGCGAGACCTCTTCTTATTTCTTCTTTGTCTTTTGACAACCGTATTCTAAGTATAACTGATGCATCAGTACCTTTGTGAGTTCTTCGATAGGTGCTGTTGCTTCAACTTTACTGATATCATTTATAACATTTGATGTTTTGCAAGTACTTGAATACTAAATTTCATCTGAAATTTTGAGTTTAAATACCGATAGATGTGTTCTGGGCCTCTCACTGTTGAAAAAAACAGCTGTATCAGTTGTGTTTTCATCTATTTTTAAAATATATTTTTGTTACATTTATTTTTTTCGCTTCTCTATTTCGTAAACAATCTGAATTTAATGTTTCAGCTGTTCTATTCAGTAATACTTTAAAATCTACTCGCTCTGATGCATATGCTTTCTGAACTGATCTTATCACTGTCGCGGCGATAGGCCAATGTCTTCGGTTCACTTTCACTCTTCGACAATTTCACTTTCAATATGGTCGAAGGCTCGCAGCTGACTGAGGTACAACCTTTCTTTCAGTGTCAGCGCCGATGAAAGTAGCTCCCCCCTCCCTATGTCCAGAGCGTCCCCACTCTAGAGCGGGCCTGGAGCCGTGGTGTTTCGTAAGAGACGGTCCGAAGAAATTTCACATTTCGGGACGGCATTCCAAATCGATACGAGATGTTTTTTCGGCAGCGACCGATGCGCTTACACGGCGGCACCTGTTGGAGCGGTCAAATAAATACCCGCCTAATAAAAGGTGTGTAAATATTAACATATCACTCGTGCGGCTAGTCTCAAACGTATCGAGTCCATTTTTTGAAAAATATATCATTTTAAAGTTAATGCAATAAAATAAATTAAAGATTTAAACAAATGGTAGCAATAAATGCAAACAGTACATAAGATTTTGCATTTTATATCGTGTACTTATTGCTTTTATATTTGTACTTGTTTTTATCTTGTATTTATTATTTTAATCTTCTATTTATTGTTTTTAATTGTGCACTTGTAACCATTATTATTTTATTGTTAAATAATTTAATATATGTATCTATAGACTTGAAGAAAGATATCGAATCGAAGTGAACGGCGCTTTGAATGGAATTATAGCTAATGCTGCGAACTTGTCAACTGAGGCAAGAGTCCTGGCATGAAAAGAACTAAATGCAGTGGTAATGAGATCACTTAGGCATGTATGTAAATCAGATTGAGAATTTTGATCATATGGAACGGATGACTGAGGAGATAATGCTAAAAATGATAAATGGCACCAAAAGTAGAGGACGTCCGCGGAAGATTTGGCACAACCAGGTAAACTAGATACTCAGGCCTATTCTCAAAATTGCAATATTGAAATGAAGGTGATTGTTACACCAACCCTCAAAAATAGTGTTATATTTGAATGAGAGAGAGGGAGAGAGAGTGAGGGAGTGAGGGAGATAAACGTACCATAATCTGTCAAAACTATCTGTCTATTTTTGAGGGTTGGTGTAACAATCACCTTCATTTCAATATTGCAATTTTGAGAATAGGCCTGACTGAATGATGGTCTTGTTAGAAACCTCGATAATCGTCGAGCTTGTATGAATGTAGATGAGGCGAAAATTGTGTGTCGGGATAGAAGAGTGTGGCGCTCTATCCTATCTGCCTACGGCGTGATGGTACGTTAGTAAGTAGACTTGAACCAACTAAAAGAATAGTCATCTTTATGACAAGGTTTAATATAACTATGAAAACTAACCACAAAATACATATATTAATTCACCTTAATAAATAATATTAACATTTGTTATTTTTTAAATATGTGATCTGGTGATGCTGTGATACAATCAGAATAAAACCTCGATCGACCTTAACTTGACATTGAATCAATCAAGTATTATATTTATGAAGAACCCCTCTTTTGGACCGTCATTCATTGGAAAATGGGTCGTCTGGCGTGTGATGGAGGTTAACCTTGTCAGCGTCTGACAAGTTCCACGAGCAACAGCAGTATCCCCACCACCAGGATACTTCATGAATTGACCCCGGCTGACTTTGAGCCTCGAAAGGAATTCTGCCTGTGATGTTTTGCGGCCTCCATTTTTATTATTTTAAAACAATATCTTCTGTAACACACAGAATTACGACTGCCACACCACATGATAAGGGGAAGGGGTGTTTTTCCTCTAAGTCCGCCCCTCTTGAATTGTGCCCTCCACCGCGTGAGACCTCCTTGAATATTTTCTCTATTCGCTCTATGTTGTATTTCTGCAAAGCTAGTTTTCAGCCATATCGATGATGATGATGATGAAAGGAGAACCCAATGTTATTCAGACTTTTATATTAAAATAAGAATTGAGAGGACAAAAACAACAGAACAGTAAATGAATAGTAATAATAATGAAAAGCGTACATATAAGAGAGGGGTTTTGAAACATTAGATGCGGGACGAGGGGCATTCTACACGCATTTTTGGTTAGAACATAAATCTGATGATAGTTTATGACACATTTATGTAACAGTTAAAATATTTACTAATCGAAAATTAAATCTTTGTGTGTAAACAAAGCGTATTTTTTACATTATATATTGTCAGCGTCTAAATTTTCGTTCCAATCAAGTCATATTTTTAAAAAAATTCGAGGAGCTATTTGATTGCGTAAATGATAACATATGGGTGACACCAAAATGAAAATATTGGGATATAATGGGTGGTCTGTGGCAATCAGTTCTTTCAATCGTAAATTATCCTGAACACCCTTTCCGATGACGCAGGTTTAACTACCAGTAATTGCTGGAATCCTCCCATTATTATTACACTTTAAAGTTTCGAAATTTCACCATAATAATTAATGACATTTGAAACACTTTGAATTTAGTATATTCTTCATGTTTGTCACTTGTCTATGATTTGAGTGAATTCGTCATATCCACAGATAAAACGTTTCATGTATCAAAATGTATGGTGAAAATTCGAAATATTAAAATATATGAAATAACTTTATATACTCATTTTTTGAAATCGGGCGCTCAATTATACAAGAAAACATATTTTTCACAAAAAACCGAGAAAAGACCAAATAAACATACAAAATCTGATGTAACTTCTTATATCGCGTCAAACGAAATTGTATTTTCACTGATTATCTAAAGAAATTTTTGATATGAAAATTATCAATTAATTCCCGTCATCATTGACGGGTAGTAAGTGAATAATCCCACCGGCACTAATGTTTCTTCACAAATATTTAGTGTCTGATTTCACTCCTTGTTGGCGCTAGAGCCTCCGGCCACTATTACGTGATACATCCTATTACGTCAATATTAATTCTTCGTATCTACACAAGGAATTGTTAATTTTTTTTAAATTTCAATTTAGTTATTCGATCTGACAGCTGTGCTCATAATGCTTTATTGAGAAATAAAAATTTATTACAATTTGAACCATTTTGTGGAGAATCCATTTATTCATTGCTTCTTAGAAGTGCCCAACAGCCTAACGCACGGCGAAACATATTTCGTTAGCTAATATTCCGGCCTGTTTTTATATGATTGTTATTCGAACACTCAAAAATACACCGAGGACGTAGACCTATACGTCCGTGTAATGTTTATATTCAATGTTTCTAAAAACACATTCTTATTGTGAAGTTGTAATTATTCAGAACAGACGGTCTGTGATATTTTAAATATGAATCAAATATATTAATTAGAAAGGTATATACATATAAAATCAATTTTATCGAAAAATATTGTTGTTGCGCCACCGGGATTCGAACCTGGATATCTTTCCTAACCGAATAATTACAACTTCACAATAAGAATGTGTTCTCCTAATAATAAAGTTGTATCAATGTGTCCAAAATTTAATAAAAATGAATTGATAATTCTGGCGTCTGCTATCAGTTTACTCAAAGGTATTTGAGATTCTGTAAAAATAAGATAGATGGCTCTTTCAAATAATGGAACGATTAAATGTATTAATATCAAAAAGGTAACATATAAGTTCGAAAATTGTCGCTAAAAATATTGTCGCTGTAGCATAGTTGGATAATGCACCTTCCCCGGTTAGGAAAGAGATGCAGGTTCGAATCCCGGTGGCGCAACAACAATATTTTTCGATAAAATTAATTTTATATGTATATCTTTCTAATTAATATATTTAAAATGTTAATTTTCTTCTGTCGAAAGATAGCATACTCCTCTATCTATCTCGGCGTCTTGAAAGCACCTGTTGGTCCAACGTATGTGGATCTTTCTCTTCCTCTCTGTCCTTCGACGTGATCCATCATAACAAACTTCTCCGAGCAATCTTGCCTTGTCGCAATATGTCTACGAAATGTAACACTAGGTTAGAATTCCGCAGACTCACGCGGCAGGAAAACCTCGGGACAGGCAGGAGTATTAAAAATGGGATAGACTACAAGACTACAGCAAGTGTCTTGTTCATTTGTCCACAGGTTGAAGTATTACCCTACTTTCACAATCTTCATTTCGGTACTGTGATTTTGTTTTAAATAATATAAAAGCATAACACGATGTTGTGCAGACCTTAGGTGACGTTTGACTCCACGTGTCAAATCTCGCCATCACACCGAGCGCTGTGTACACTGACCTTAAATAACCTTACACGGGCCTTAAATATAAACTCAATTCTACAGTATTAGCCGGGTAGGTGTCTACAATTTTGAGTAAGGGTAGAAGCGAATTCGTCGACAAAAAATTCAAATCACTTTTCGTTCTAACAAGCGACTCGTAGATTTACCGTCGTTGTATTTTCACTTTGATTTATTTTTAAATTATTTTTAATAAATTTCTCTTGTATAAAAAAAAATATTAAATTATCTGGAGACTATGTCCGTGGAATCTGACTCCAACAGTGATTCAAATTCTTACGCTTTAAATAGAAGAATCGCCATACACAACTATGGACACTGGAGAGGACAAAGGCGACATAAACCTTCAAACGTGAACATGTGCACGTGTAGAAGCCAACCCGAGTATGTGACACCCCCGCAGATTACTGGCGCCAGGGTATGTAAAACCATGACGCTGTCATTGTACTGAACTAAACTATCATCAATATTTTGCACCCTAGACCATAATTGTTAGAATTTCACCTCAAGGGCACAAACTGTTTAGTCGTACACTATCTTTGTATGTAATACTAAATATTGTTATTTCAGCTAATGGATACGATTTTCTGAAAATGTGCGTATTTAACTTTTTAAATAAAGTCTAAAGGTTCCTTATGACGGAGGGCCTTTAGGTTCCAACGATTTTTAGGCCTACCACCGCAAATTCTCCTGGCAACAGCTAATCGGTTCGAAATAGATGCTGACCTGAGAGTATGGGATGCAGAGCTCTTGAATCTAATGCAGCACAATTCTGATTTAAATAAAAGCGCTATAAACTGATAAAGATATTTATTAAATTAAGTTACTTATTTATATTTTTGATTTTAAAATGTCAACATTCAGGCGATTGCTTCCAAAATGCAAGATTACTGATTTCGCTTCACGCGTTTTTCCGAGCTTCAGATGATGAAACTGCCGATGACGTTAAGAAGATGTATGTTTTAGATGTAATAACAAATTAAAACTCGACCGAAAATTTCACAACAACCTGGTCAAATGTCAAAGCGCCCAATTGCCCAATTGTCGTGTGACTTTTTTGGATGGGAAATTTTTTTCCGATCCCGATTTTAGTTGGGCAGTTATTTGTCAGTTCGCATTTAGTAATCGTAGTAGAGAGTAGTTGATTACAATTTATTATGGAGCATATAAGTCATTAAAACATTTAATCTAAATAATAATGGCAATGCTGTAACCATTAATGGTGATCGCTCTCGTCACACGCTAGAACACTTCTTATTGGCCGAATTGAGTCCATTTGGCCTGCAAAGTGTGGTTTCAACAAATATGGTGTAAAAACACACAGTTTTCACATCATATTTGTACACAAGTACAAAAATATATATGTTTATGTACATAAACAAATTACTCAGTTATTAGGAGAACACATTCTTATTGTGAAGTAGTAATTATTCAGAACAGACGCTCTGTGATATTTTAAATGTGAATTAAATATATTAATTAGAAAGATATACATATAAAATCAATTTTATTGAAAAATATTGTTGTTGCGCCACCGGGATTCGAACCTGAATCTCTTTCCTAATCGGGGAAGGTGCATTATCCAACTATGCTATCAGTTTATTCAAAGGTATTTGAGATTCTGTAAAAAGAAGGTAGATGGCTCTTTCAAATAATGGAACGATTAAATGTATTAACATCAAGAAGATAACATGTGGGTTCGAAAACTGTCGCTAAAAATATTGTCGCTGTAGCATAGTTGGATAATGCACCTTCCCCGGTTAGGAAAGAGTTCCAGGTTCGAATCCCGGTGGCGCAACAACAATATTTTTTGATAAAATTGATTTTATATGTATATCTTTCTAATTAATATATTTAATTCATATTTAAAATTACTCAGTAATTAGAAAATATTTTTAATTCTCTGTTAAAGGTCTGCACATGCGTCCCTCTGAGGGCGAGTCTTCCCACCTCCCCGGCAGCCAACAGTAACCAGCACGTGCCGGTCGAAGGTATTTTCAGTAGACCGAAACCGGCCGGCAAATCCAAGGCAGCTCCCGGCTCGAAGGGTCGGTCCAAGAAGGTGGTCGGTTCCAAAAAAAAGCCAAGGGCCAAAACTGTGAAGAAATTATCGCACGGTAGAAAAGGTAGAAGAAGTGAAAGAGTTAGGAATAGAAGAGGTTCCAGTAACAATGCGGAACGTTGTCCGGTCCACGGCGTGCCGATTAAAAAATAAACAAATTATAATTATTACTATAATTCACTTTTTTGTACTTTTCCCTTTCAATTGTTATTCAGTTTTATACTGATTATTTATATTATTTCGTGTGAGTTGAATTTAATAAATGATTTACAAATTTTTATTTACTTATATTCTACTAATTGCTAATACACATTGTGATGTTTGAATTTGAGCACCGAGGTCTGAGTAGCCTGCTTCACAGACTTGTTGTTGACCTCAACAAAGAAGATGCAAAAAACATTTTACGTTCGTTTAATGTCAGGATAAATTGTGTTATTTGTGAATAAAATGTTTAATGTGTTGCAGCAGAGTTTGCCCTTGAATCCATTATCATCTAAACACTTGAAGATCCAGACTGAGCTAGATCGATGGCGGCCCCTATTGGCTTCTTATCATCTAAGGCCCAAAGGCTCCGTATCAACGTGTTAAAAATATATTAAAAAATAATTAATTTTGGATTCACTTCAATTCGTTTCAAGTCAAGTAAACAATATTCTCTGTTTGTCACAAGTCTAGCTCCAAATGTAAACTCTTCTGGCCACGATCAAAAATGCGTTCATGAAGACGAATTGTAAACCATGGAAGCAGTCAAGCTTCCATGACAATTAAAATGTACATGGAAGAATGATTGAGAGAGAAAATAATTAAAGAACGCACGAAGTAGATAGAAGAAGGTTTAGATGACTTGGACGAATGAAACATGTGAGTGACGGAGAATCGTCATTCTGGAACAGAATAATATTGAAAGCCCTAACCGACACCTGTCGGTCGGTCGACACATTCTTATATATATCCGATCTTTCCTTGAATCAACAGATGTAGTAGAATCATAATATATTAGAGATATTATATTTTGTCTTCTTCTAGTGCTTATTCGGTTATCTCACTTCATGGACTGTGGACTTCCAGAATCATCGCCTTAGATTCACCAGCCAGATGTCCAGAGCCTCTACGGCTAATAATTTTGCCTTGAATGATGAGATGGAAGACTAAATACTTTAACATTGTCTTTATGAATCCATTCCACATTCACACCTGCTTTACTTCCTATTCTCCGGGTTATTCTTAGTTCGTCCTGTCTCTGTGCAGATTCTCTCCGTGTACAGTGTGAAGAAGAGTGCGATCTCCAACAAGATGGCAGACCAGAACCTAGCTCTAGTGAAGACAAGCAGTTCGCGCTTTAGAAGCAGATCAAAGAACTATAATAGAGATAGAGGTCTTTTAAAATAGGCGCATTTCAGAAATCCTCTAAAAATAATATAACAACTCATCTCGGAACATTTTAAAAGCGATTGAAAAAATCTTGATTTAAGCAATAATACTTCAGCTTTAATTTAATCTATTAGATTGCGGTGATACTGCGCGCGCCCACAGACATGGCCGTGTAAGGACTCGCCTATCAACCATATAGTGCCCAAAAAAAAACTAACCAATCAGAAGACAATATGAACCAGAAACGGATACTGCGCAAGCAGCTAGCGATCACTCTTCCGCAGACTGTCAGCTCATCGACATCTCCATTCAATAGCAACTCGAGCGAGCCACTCCAGAGTTTAACTGAATAATTCATCACGTCAATAAACGAAATTTTGTAAGTGCTCTTTCATTTCTACACTACATTTCTACTTGCTCTACTTATAACAACAGACACCCTACACTGCGACATATAAAGAACACGCGCACGTACCACAGCAACAAAACCTTCCGACACAATCTTATTTAAACCACAACATCCACACCGTCAACCCTTACAAGATCAAGCAGCACTGAATCTAAAATCCGTTTGAAAGAAGGGTCCTCGGAAGTGTAAAGTAAGCGTTATAACCAGAAATTTTACTACCTGTACGATGGATCGGAAGTTGCAAAATTCATTAAATATGGAGGCTTCGATGAATAATAGGCTTACAGAGCGAATATATGTTACGCAACTCCCGAAATGGTTCCTCGATAATAATTTCAGCTGGCCGAACATTATGTTTAAATAAAGACTTATTCACAGTGCACAGACTGGTTAAAGAGGGAACCCACAAGGGGCTGTGGGGCCAGGGATGATGATGATTATTGATTAGCCAACATTGACCAACCCTGCGTGTGATGGGGACTAATTATCCAAATTGTATCGTTATTTTCATCAAATAACATGTTTTTGCAACGGTTGTGTTTCAAGCAGGGAGTTTATTTCTTACCATTCTCTCCTCATTCAAGCCACCTAAGTGATCTTTTCTTAATCTTATCTACTAAAATCAACTTTACATTCCTTCTTCATTTTTTACTCTGTCATAAATAGATCTGCCACATATACCTACGCCTAAGTGATCTCATTTCCACTGCATTCAGTACACTTTTGTTCCTCTTCGGTCAGCTCCAGACCTCACTTCTATACATCTGTGTCGGTACCAGTACTGCCTCCGTTGTCAAATTTCCGTTAGATATAATTCCATTCAATGCGCCGTTCACTTTATTCTCTGCAGTCACCCTACTTTCCGTTTCTATCGAACATACTTCCCAAATACACAGACTCATCTACTTGTTCCAAACATTCTTTACCTACAAGTATTAAGCGCGGTGTCTTACTTTCCTTCTCCTCGAATACCAGCACTTTCAACTGTTCGAGACGAGTCTTAATGTGTCCCAGGAGTGCAAGCGAGTGAAAGTGCACACAGAATGTCATCACACCACTGACCGCGTCGGACCTCGAGACACATATTTCTTAATTCTCCACCTTTTCAAGGGCGTGAAGAAACATTATTTGTTTTGTAAATATTAATAATACAATTTATTTTAATGGACGTATAATTTGGTAATTTAAAAAAATATATACTAATGCATGTAATTTTTTGCATGAATTCGAACACGTGGGCATTATGAAGTGTGAAGGAACCACTTCTGAACCGAGATGCAAGTGTTAAAGACGACGAGGATCTAGGACACTCTACTACTGTCTCAAACAACCAGCACTGACCTGAGAACACCCATTTTGCTTCACGATAATGTTCATCTTTTCATAACTACTTAAGACAAAAGAAGCGGCAGAAAATTCCTTTAAAGATTTATTAAGAGGTTTATTCATTATTCATTTTGAACGCCAAGTAGAATGACACAACGCATGCACACCGACGTAAAAGTCTCATCCGTGAGCATACAATATACAGGGTGGCTCAAAAAAAGTGAGAACATCTCGTTATTTCAAAACATAATATAATTAATTATAATGTTTTATGCACAATATTTAGCTAATCAGAAATCATCAAAACACCCCATATTGAGAAAAAATAAGTCTGCCCTCTATCTTAAAGATATATCTCAGTAACTAAGTATTAAGTCGGTATATGTACCTACGTACAGGGTGGCCCAAAAAAAGTGAGAACATACGTAACACATGAGTTATTTCAAAACATAATATAATTGATTATAAATCTTAATGTCATTTTTTTGCACAATATTTAGCTAATCAGAAATCATCAAAACATCCCATGTCGCATAATCTACTGGGTTTAAATCTGGGCTGTTCGGTGGCCACATGCCTGGCTCGATGAAATTAACATTCTCACGACAAAAAAAGTTGATTGTATTTTACGTAACTCCGTCCTGCTGTAATGTCCAGTTATGCTGTAATATCTGGCTACACTGCAGGCTCTGTTTTATTGAAACTCTTATCATTTTCCTAGCACCCCAACGTTTTTCAATTCGCAAATTTTTGATCAAAATACGGTCTTCTGCAGTCATTTTTGTCATTTTGGGCAACAATTTGAAAAAACCAAATATAAACAATGGGAAAATTAATAAATAAATATGGCGACCGGAAATTGTCGAAATAAAACGTAATATAGGTAAATAGGTAAATTAGTAAACTTAATAGGAGAACACATTCTTATTGTGAAGTTGTAATTATAGGTCTGTGGATAATGCACCTTCCCCGGTTAGGAAATAGATCCAGGTTCGAATCCCGGTGGCGCAACAACAAAATTTTTCGATAAAATTGATTTTATATGTGTATATCTTTCTAATTAATACATTTAATTACTATTAAAATTTAACTATAATAATTTGAGTTTCCTGAAGTGTACTAGCGATTGCTTACCGAATTACAAATAATCAGATACCAATAACACACTAAATGAGACTATGTATTGCAGTCCCATATTATGTGCATTTAAATTAAATATATGACACATCTATGAGCTAACAAACTCAGATTGTTTCATAAAAGTTCAATTTTCCGCTAGATCTCTCAAAAAAGTTGGACACTATATTACCATTTGGAGTTATTTGACAATTAACATCGAAAGCGACACACGGATGCAAACGGATTGGCACTTTCGATTATCAAACAATATGTTTCTTTGTTTGTCTGTCTAATGTACACAACCGATAGACTCACATCCAGCACTGAAAGATAATGAATGTTACATAAACAACACAAATTTTAAAAAATAGATCTAGAATCCTCATATAACAAAATATTGTAAATAATATCGTGAATATTCTAATTCATTATTGACTTCATCGCTGAAACAAGACAAGTCGCTTAGAGACATCTCTCGATAATTGATAGAAACTGTTTATGCGGTTATTCTATACGGAAAAATTATAACCTACAAATCGATGACACCGAGAAGCTATTTTGTGCAAAATTGAAAATCAATCAGACGTTAACAAAGTTGTGAGTGTAATTTTGTTTCAGATTAATATTTAGCGTAGGTATTGGTAGTTAATTGGTGTAAAATTGTTTAAAATGGCAGACAGCTTTTGACGCTTGCTGGAGAATAATCGGAAAAAGCATTTTCGGGAAATTACGCGGAGTCATTATACAGTGAAGAAAGAAAGTGGCAGAGGCGTTAATTAAGGGATTTTTTTGCTGCATAACCTCAGATAGTGTTTGCGCTCGGATGAGGCAGACGCCGGAGCACATCCTCTGGGATTGAGCGATTATGAATGATGAGTGTGAGAAGGAATAGGTCTTCGGATCCTCCGGAACGATAACCATTGAGAAATTAAAAAAAATTCAAACATTTCTTTTGTTTTTGTACCTCAAATAACTTTTTTTAAATTTCCGGGAGTACAAAATTACAGTTTTATCAGATCGCCACATGCCTAATATATGTTATAAATTTAATATTGCTGCTCATCTTAATTATTAGTTTTAAATACAATAGAGATTCAGTAAATAATTTACAATAGATATTCAGTAAATAATTTGATTTTAAATTTAACATAAAAAATGAACATTTATACATGATGCAAAGACGTTAATCATATTTTAAATGTCGGTTAGGCTTAAATCCTTTTTCATACCCAGTCAAAAAATGGCACGTAAATTAGTTCTTAAAAATAATAAAAATAAAAATCGAGCAAGTTCATTCTTTCAGAGTAATAATTTATAATAAATTTAATGTATTCTAATGTAGAATATATTATTTTTATAGTGCAATTAAATTATCCAATCACTTTGGTACCACTTAACAAAATCTCACTTATTGTGCAGATATACTTGCTATGGAATTTGGCCATTTTTTATACATTTATGTAAAGTCATCAATAATATACTTCACATTTAAGTAATTGTTATGTTTTCAATAGGTTCGATGACAATAATTTATAATATAAGTGAATGTAATGTTTTCAGTATGGTCGGTGACTAAAATATATTATGAATAACACTGAATTTCAAATCTATCCACAAAGCGATAACCATTTTGTATTATATTAATAATTTAATATGATTATTATGCAAAGACAATTAACTATCATACGAAAAGCATTAACTATCATACAAAACCTATATAGTGTTGCAGGGATGGTCTCATATAATGTATTATTTTGTATAATCACTAAGTAAATCAATATTTTTCATTATCACCACATTTTTATCTTGTCTTATAATTTATATTCCATTGTCAATTTTCTTTCCCTATTTTTCTGTTATTCTAGAATTTGCATATTTCGCATAATAAATATTTTAAAACAAGCTTGTGACGTCTTTATTGTTTACCAAATTCCCATTTTCAACAATAGATGTAATTTTATATATTTTTGTTACGAAAATTTAAAATTATTTCTATTGATTGAAAAACATTATTTTCGATAGAAAAACTATTTTTCTATCGAAAATAAAAAAAATCGATTTTTTAATTTTTTGGAAAATTAAACATTCAAAAAAAGAGCGGCAAAATCTGTGAATTAGTACCCACATTTGCGTTAGATTGCGCCACTGTACCTTGCTGTGGTACCGTTTTTTTCTTTAGAGTTGCCAATCTAAGTATATCTCTTATCTATGCTGCATAACCTCAGATAGTGTTTGCGCTCGGATGAGGCAGACGCCGGAGCACATCCTCTGGGATTGTGCGATTATGATTACGAGTGCCACGTCAAATGGATATACATTGTACAGGTATGGCTCTGGTACCTATATCAGTTAATAACCGAATGTAATAATTATATCATATAATAAAGGAACGAAAAAAAAGGAAACTATAAAGAAAAGCCACAAGGTATTCGTAACTAACTGCCGGAACATAACTAACCGATCTTACTTTATAATATATTCTAAAATGCTTTAAAGATTCTGTACATTGTTGTATGCGCTGCATTATTGAGTGGAGTTGAAGAAAAAGCAAACAACTCTCAAAACGATTCCGGGATAGAGTTTTTACTTTCTTTGGGGTTTCATTCATTTTTAACCAGCAGGTTATATGAAGCAGATGGTAGTTAATCAGAAGCCATTATTCTACCTCTTGAAGGCAGACACTGGCCTAATGCTGCTGGAGAAATGCACCGAGTTCTAGAGTTCCAATTGCGCGAGTATTGGAATCGCGCGTGGGGATAGGCGAGACGGTGCTTCCTCCCCTTCCCTGAACTTTGGGCATCAAACAACGCATGCACCCCCAGTCAGCCTCGCAACTCGTCTAGATGTCAATGTGATGTGATGTGATATGAAACACCTCAGGTAAATGATTTATGGTCTACGAAATGTAACACTAAGTCTATATCCACATTCATTCCATGCCATAGAGATGTATTGAATACACCAGAGACGAATATCTACTAACCAGTACAGAATATTTTGCCAGAATAGAATCAGAAAGATGATTCTATTCTCCTACAATGATTCCGCGGACTCACGTGGTAAGGAAACCTCAGGACAGGCAGGAGTATTAAAAAATGGGATAGACTACAAGACTACAGCTAGTGTCTTGTTCATTTGTCAAGAGGTTGACTGCGAAGTAATACTTACCCCATAATCTTCGCCGTGTTTTTGTTTTAAGTAGCGCATACCAGCACAGCCTACAATGATACGTGTTATTGAAAAGAGCAAAAATAATATACATGCATGGCAAGATGTTGTACAGGCCTACGGTGGTTTTAAATGTCGTTTGTGTCCATATGTCAAACCTCGCTGTCACACCGAGCTTATTGTGTAAAATCTCAACACAAACTTCAGTCTGGTAAAGTAGCCAGGACAACGCTGTATATATCAGAGGTGGAGTCTACTCCATCCCACACAATAAACTACGAGTATTTAATTGCAATATAATTGTATCTCATGTTTATCATGTTATATTATAATATATTCACCTCTGTTACAACAAAAATATGTATGCCAATAAACTCTAAATATATAAAGTATAGTGTATAAAGTAACAGAACACCAGCGTAAACCCTAAACTGTATAATCTAAAAGCATTCTAGGATGTTGGTGGTTTTAGGTGACGTTTGTGTCCACATGTCAAATCTCGCTGTCACACCGAGCTTATTGTATAAAATACAAGGTATTAAGATGAATCTCCACTAAATTTCTGAGATTATCTCAACGTGTCTCCTTCCGTGGACACATAGACTCTATTCAACAGTATTATCCGGGTAGGTGTCTACAATATTGAATAAGGGCCTACCGAATTCATCGACAAAAATTCAAATATTTTTTTATTCTAACAAGCGACACGTAGATTTACCGTCAATTTATTTTAAAATTATTTTTAATAAATTTCTCTAGTATAATAAAAATTATCTGAAAACTATGTCCGTGAAATCTGACTCTAACAGCGATTCAAATTTGCACACTTTAAATAGAAGAATTGCCATACACAACTATGGACACTGGAATGAACAAAGGCAACAGAAACCATTGATCGTGAACCCTAACGGCATGTGCACGTGTAGAAGCCATGCCGAGGATATGACGCCTTCACGGAATGGCGGTGCCAAGGTATGTAAAACTAAGACGATATGACATTGTGCAAAATGTGTGCACCCTGGACCATAATAGTTATAGCGCCATTTTCGTAAAAAATTTCACCTCAATGGCACATTCCCCATAAACTGTTTAGTCGTATACTATTTTTGCTTTTAAAATTTAAAATTGTTCATTTCACTTATGTTAATTATTTTGTTAAAAATGTGCGCTTTTAGTATTTTCTTAACCCTTCCCAAACCATGCAGTAACACAGGTCTACCGCTCTGATTAAATCTGTAATATTTCGATAAATATACGCAACATACACATCATATTTGAGTTAATTTGAAGGAAAATATTTACGCTTTGAAATGACTACTGAAAAATCAATCAATCCTACAAAAATAATTATTTTTAATTCGTTCCGTTATACAATTAATACGTTGATAAAAAATACCATTTGTGGCAAGACAGAAAGAAATCACACATTAATTCCACAATGAAAATAATAACAAACATAATGGTGTTTCTTTCTCACTAATTAAATGAAGATAGATAAAAAGGAAGGTTGTATTATATTATATAATGCCACCTCCTATACAGAACTTGATGGATGCTCCGAATTATAATATTTTTTATATATTTAATGCTCAATACTTAAAGGAAATTTATGGCATAAACCATTGTTTCTCATTTTAAAGGCTAATAGAACTCTAATTTCTCACGGTAACACGAGTTGACAGCATGGCTACGTACGAGTATTTTATATCACGGTATGGTAAAGGTTAAATAAAGTATAAATCTAGCCCCTCCACCCCTACACTGCGCCTGATTGAAGTGTATTCGAAAATTTTATTTCATATTTTTTTCATTTATATTTCAAACTATCTGAAGTACCCGGCTTAGTCCGAACTTTACGCAGAGTGAAGAGTATCCAGTTACAACTTATTATGGAGCCAACGTATTGAAGTCATTTAATTAAAACATTTAATCTAAATTATAATGGCAATGCTGTAACCATTAATGGTGATCGCTCTCGTCACACGCTAGAACACTTCTTATTGGCCGAATTGAGTCCATTTGGCCTGCAAAATGTGGTTTCAACAAATATGGTTGGAAAACTGTGTAGTATAAAAATATATATGTTTATTTACATAAACAAATTACTCAGTAATCAGAAAATGTTTTTTTGGGGGTTAGGACGGTGGTTAAATGAAATAAATGTGTGATTGGCGCGTGTGTTGAGGTTTATTGTGACAAATGATAAAAACAATGAAGACAGACAGAAATGAATACAGTGAATGAAGATGTAAGAAATGATGAAATGATTTGAACTGGTAGTCTTGCTCGGCTAAGGCGAGCCGGCAAGACCGCCCTTGCGAAACGCTGAAACTGGAGAGACTGTCTGGCGGTGAATTGAGCCAGACTTGTGGCAGCAGCCGGCAGTGCTGTCGCTAGCGTCGATGCCGACTGAGATGGCGGTTGATTTGTATCATGGTCGCTACATTTTAAATTCTCTGTTCGAGGTCTGCACATGCGTCGCTCCGAGCGCGAGATCGACACCAGCCGGCAACTCCAAGACAGCTCCCGGCTCGAGGGGCCGGTCCAGGAAGGTGGTCGGCTCCAAAAAAAAGCCAAGGGCCAGAGCTGTAAAGAAATCTTCGCGTGGGAGAAGGGCGACAAGAAGAGAAAGAGTCAAGAATAGAGGTTCCTGTAATGATGTGCCGAGGCGTACCAATTCCACGGAAAGAAACATAATTTATTCTTAGTTTTTTTAGTACTTACTTTAATTAACTTTTTTATACTTTCAATTGTTATTATTTCGTGTGAGTTGAATTTAATAAATGATTTACAATTTTTTATTTACTTGTAATTTTACTAACTGCTGTTAAAACTTTCTCCCATTGGTACATTCTGTATCGTGATGATCTCAAAGGAAAAATTACTGATTCAAATTAGTCCAATTTCATGGGAATCGGAAATGAATCCGTACTATTTTCTTTGGAATTTTCAAGATACATTCTCTGTTATTTATATCCGATTGTCCAATTGCCGTGTGCATTAACTATCTAAAAATTATTTTTTGGTATCGTTCGTTCGCTTTTTTGTACATTTCATTTATTAAATGATTCATCCTATTGTTTCATGTGTCGGATAAATTTAATAGTTATATATTTGTAGCGATCGAAATTCAAATCTACCGCCGGCTCGCGCTCGCCGAGCAAGACCGCCAATTCATTTAATTTCATGCACACATGCACCTTCTACATCATTCATTCACTCTATTCATTCTATGTCTTCCTTGTTTTTATTGTCGTTGTTATAATAAACCTCAACACACATCAATCACATTTATTTCATTTAACCACCGTCCTAACCCCCAAATATTTATTAGCTATTAACACGTGTTAAATAAATATTAAAGAACGACAATTAGTTGATTTCGGAATCATTATACTTGTTTGAAATCAGGTAAATAATATGCTGAACAGAACAGATCAGAAATTAGCTGGCAGGACAGTATGTGTAAATAAAGACCTATCCAGTGCATAGACTGGTGGAAGAGAGAACCTTCCACAAGGGTGCAGAGCCAGGGAAGATGATGATTATTTATTAGACACCATTGACCAAACTTGCGTGTGATCTGGATTGATAATAACATTACAGCGATAGTTTGAGTATGTCCAAATCTTTGCAGGAACTAATTACTGGGATTTTACCACCTGGGGGATTGTCATCAAGCCATAGATGTCTCACAGAGACGAAGCTATTATTTTTACATGGGAAGTATGTAAGTCTTGTGCATTGCAGGGCTTACGACGTGTCATCCGCTGGCTAAAGTGATCACTTTACACAATGTAACGTTCACCTATGCTACCACATCTATTGTTTACGCGCTTTTATACTTCGATAGGTAGGCCTGTTATAAAATGTTGAATATGTGTGTTCTTTTTGTGTGGATTTAAAAACAGAAAACAAAAGCGAAGCTGCTTCTGGAAAGACAGTTTTTACGGCGGCGATAATAAAAACATTTTGTATTATATATTTTCGGATAATCGGTTGTGAGAAGGTTTTCGGTGGCTGACCAGCAGATTTAAGGACCATCAGACTACAAGAAGAGCGACGTCGGCGTCAATCAGCACAGGTTCACAAAGGTTTGTATAATTTGAATTTACATAGATTGAATTACTGTATTCATCATTACCAATAGAAAACCCAGAACTAGCTATCGAAGTTGTATATATGTTATCATGTTGGAACATTTCAATTATTTATTATCGACTATGCAGTCGCCATCTATAGATTTTTTTTAAAATTTGATATTCATTCTCGTGTAACAGTATAGATGTCACTGAAGCTGAGACTATTTTTTGAAGTATGGGACCTATATCCTTTATGTGTGTATATGAAATTCATTCGAATTATTAACAAATACTATAGAATACGTCTGAAAAGGCAGTATTTTTCATTTTTTCTAAGACCAAGACTTTTCCAAGACTTCCATACTTCGCATGTAAAAATAATAGCTTCGTCTCCGTGAGACATTTATATCAACATAACTATATATCATAACTTGAGTGACGGCTATTTTTGTGATACAAGCTTTATGGTTAAATTATTGTTAAGTATATATCTGTACGAGACGAGTCTTAATGTGTCCCAGGAGTGCAACCGAGAGAAAGTGCACGCAGAATGTCATCACACCACTGACCGCGTCGGACCTCACCTCGAGGCACCTATTTCTCACTTCACCACCTTATCAAGGGTGTGAAGAAACATCGTGTGTTTTGTAACCGCCGTCGCTTTCTAAATAAAATATTAATAATACAATTTAAAATTAACGTACATATTTTATTAATTTGATTTTGTTATGTTCATTTATTTCGAGTCAAGCAATGATATTGAAAAAATAATAATTAGATATTACCGTACACTAGTTTGGTTGTAATTTTTAGTTAAATGGCGAAGACATATTGAAATTTTTTTATCGAATTTAGGTAGCTTATATTGTATATATATATAAGTTTTGTATGTATATACAATATAAGCTACAGTATATGACAGCCGTACCTACATATGTTATTTTTGGGACATATATAAGGAAATAACAGTAATTAATTTAATCTGATAATTATATTCGGCATAGTAACGTAAAAATCACATATTTTGAAAATGTTTGTAAATCAAGTAATAATGATTTGTGACATTTAAATTTGAGACGCGGTCGGTTGTGAAAAGGCTAGACGAAGAGGCGAGAGTGGAGCGCCGAGCGGATGCTCGGAAAAAGACATCGCAAACATAGGATTGGATTAGACGCGGTGGATCAAGAGAGTATGGGCCTTGGTCACCCATGGTAATCTAGTGTGAACGAGCTCTCCCTTGTGCGACAAACTCGCAACTAAACGTGTTCCTCCACTCTTTGGACAAAAGGATGGTGATAGGAATCAGAACTCAAATCGCGCAAACATTAAATTATACTGTTCATCATGTGATACAATGTTTTGCATTAATTATACCATTCCCATCCATGCCGAGTCAGCCATACCGACACCATACACCCACACAGAATCTGAGTATAGCCGGTGGCGTAATGCACTGGCGTTCGATCCACCAGTGTCAGCACGTTACGTAACAGAGTATTTTATTACAATATTATAAAACCATAATTGACATCTTTTGGCAAAAACTTTGGATAAAATATACCAAAATCTAGTTATGTTATATAAAAATTAATAAAAGATATGACGGTTAGTTTTTTCAATTATCACAACAATATCTAGGATGGTTTCCACCGCTACAAAGAGCATGGGCCCAAGCAGCACATACAATACATCTATATCTTTTTTTTCACATATTGGGTTTTGGGTTTTCATTAATTGAATACCAATGGACGTGTACATTTTATAAAAAAATGAAAATCTTCTTATCACACATAGTCATTAAGTCTAATATCGTTCAACGTCGGTTAATACCGTACGTTGTGTAGGCAATTAGCCCAATGTACCTATCTCGGCAAAACCAAAAATTGTAGAAATATTTCCACAACTATATATCTATGTATTATAATAAATTATATATAATTGACAGTGAAAGACGTGTACATACAGTATGAATAATTTTATTAATAGATTTACGAATAGCTTTAATATTAAAATATTTCTTATTAAGAAATTTATTTATCGATTTTCGCTCTAAGCTAGCTGTTGCGAAAATAATGCACCAGATATTCAGGTCTATTCTCAAAATTGCAATATTGAAATGAAGGTGATTGTTACACCAACCCTCAAAAATAGACAGATAGTTTTGACAGATTATGGTACGTTTATCTCCCTCACTCCCTCACTCTCTCTCCCTCTCTCTCTCATTCAAATATAACACTATTTTTGAGGGTTGGTGTAACAATCACCTCCAATTCAATATTGCAATTTTGAGAATAAGGCCTGTGTGTCTTTGTATGAACGGCATAAAAACACACTCTTCGGCTGCTTCATTTCACGATTTTTTCATAACTTGACGCTCTGATGTTCCATCTTTTAACATTAAACAATTAGTAAACTTCATAATTTTTTCACTTTGTTTTTTTATATCTAAGATCGTTGACGTTCCAACACCATATTTATTAGACGTCCCGTGTCACCGCATTTCAAAGCAATGATTATATCAATTTTGTCTTTTAACCCTTCCCAAACCATGCAGTATCACAGGTCTACCATCATAATTAAACCCTTAATATTTCGGTAAATACATGCAATATACAATTCATATTTTAGATAATTCTAAAGAAAATATAGGTGCTTAGGAATGACTAGTGAAAAATCAATTATGAAAAGGGAATCGTACAAAAACAATTACACACTATTTTCACAGTGAAAAGAACAACAAACATACAAATATAATTGTCTCTTTCTCACTAATTGACAAACAAATAAATGAAGAGAGATGAGAAAGATGGACACATTGTATAGGACTTAATGAATGCTCTAAATTATGTTATTAATCATTTTTTCAAAATTGAATGCTCAATATTAAGAGTAAATTCGTGCCATTAAAGGCATTTAAGCTAATAAAAACATTTTTTCTAACTGTTATTTACGGTAACACGAGTTGACAGCATGGCTGCGTTCGGGTTTTTTATATCATGGTATGGTAAAGGTTAATGATAATACAACACGTTTTCTTTTCGATGACATGTCGGTAATATTAAAAATCAATATTTAACTACTGCTCCAAATGGTTTAATTGATATCCATAACCAGCGGTTCGTGCAACAACGCGTATTGTATCACCACACAGATCAGCGCCATTTAAATATGTCATTTTAATGTCAAATTATATTTTTATTACGACGCAAAATGTATTAAGTATAAAGTATTTTGAACAGTCCGGATAATCGAGGATCTACTGTGCATGTGTTAGAGTGAGGCGAATATCTGTATATCAAATATGAATTAAATATATTAATTAGAAAGATATACATATAAAATCAATTTAATCGAAAAATATTGTTGTTGCGCCACCGAGATTCGAACCTGGATCTCTTTCCTAACCGGGGAAGGTGCTTTATCCAACTAAGCTACAGCGACATTATTTTTAGCGACAATTTTCGACCCTATATGTTACCTTTTTGATATTAATACATTTAATCGTTCCATCATTTGACAGAGCCATCTACCTTATTTTTACAGAATCTCAAATACCTTTGAGTAAACTGATAGCAGACGCCAGAATTCTCAATTCATTTTTATTAAATTTTGGACACATTGATATTCTGTATATCGCTTGTTTCGTTGAAAAAACTAAAATTAGACTCCGTACGGCAATAGCTTCATCTCGCATATGTGTAAGCAAGCAGCGCGCCACGTTAACTAAGCGTGGAGTTAATCAACCGCTTCTAAACGGAGATGCAAGTGTCAAAGATGACGAGGATCTAGGACATGCTGCAACTGTCTCAAACATCAAGGATACCCATCTTGTTTCACGACGCTCAAAAAAGTCGAACACTGTACTACCATTTGGAGTTATTTGACAGTTGCCGTAAACTTCGAAAGCGACACACGCAAATGGATTGACACTTTCGATTATCAAACAATATGTTTCTTTGCTTGTCTGTCTGTACATAACCTACACAA
The DNA here is from genome assembly GCA_031772225.1 of Eubasilissa splendida. Lineage (NCBI taxonomy): Eukaryota > Metazoa > Arthropoda > Insecta > Trichoptera > Phryganeidae > Eubasilissa > Eubasilissa splendida. The sequence continues at coordinate 29,527,895 of CM062857.1, forward strand.
CCGATGAATGGTAAAAGTTACATAAAAAAACACAAATTAAATAATATAAGTCTGGAACACACATATAATAGCAAAATATTATAAAGTACCTAATCATATTCATTATTACAAGACAAAATACATTTGCTCAGAGAGACATCTCGCGATAATTGATAAAATCTTTTTAAGCAGTTATTCTATACGGAAAAATTATAACCTATAAATCGAAGATGCCGTGAAGCTATTTTAATCAAAGAGACGTTTTGTTAGTTGTAATTAATAATTGGTGTGAATTTATTTTAAAAAATCAGACAGTTCTAGAAAATTTCTAAAAATAGTTTCTAAAAAATCAGACTCTAAAATATGTTATTAATCATTATTTTCAAAATTTAATGCTCAATATTAAGAGTAAATTCGTGCCATTAAAGCCATTTAAGCTAATAAAATCTTTTTTTTTAACTGTTATTTACGGTAACACGAGTTGACAGCATGGCTGCGTTCAGGTATTTTATATCATGGTAAAGGTTAATAAAGTTGTGTTGCTATTAGACAGAAGCTTCTAGTCACACGCGTGTTGTTTGTATGTCGCAGTATAGGGTGGCTGTCGTTGTAACTAGAACAGGGTGTAGAAATGAAAGAGCACTTATTAATCTGATGAATTGTACAGTTAAATTCGCGTTGAACTCTGGAGTGGCTCGCTCGAGATACTGTTGAATGGAGATGTCTAGGAGAGGACGGTCTGCGGAAGAGTGATCGCTGGCTGCTTGGGCAGTATCCGTCTCTGGTGCATATTGTTTTATTGCTTCTGCTGATTGATCGCTTTATGTCTGATAGGTGAATACTTACACGGTCACCATAGTAATTTTTATTATTTCTGTGGCTATCATCATTATTTCATTTGCAGCAGCTCAAAATTATTGGCCTGTGGAGTTCTCAAAGCCTCGGATTATTCAGTCAAAATGACATGTCGACATATAATGACTCACGTGACTAAAGAAAGAGGTTTCTTGACGCCACGGTAAGAAAATAAAAAACAACACTTTTTTTTAAACTACATAATTATAATTTTACAAAAATGCACATTTTGTATCTGGGAATTCAAAATACATCTAAAATAAGTTACATCATCTAATGATAAATCACCCTTAGTTTTAATTTGTATTATCTAAATATAATAAATTAATATGTTTATTTAAACGTCATACTTGACAATTAACAAAAAAATTAATTAACGATTATCAGGGTTTATTTACAAAACGACTTACACGCACAAATTTTCCAACAAATAAAAACATTTTTACAAATCAATGTAGATAAAAAAAAATCTTTAAGGTCTACCTTAAAATTCTAACTAACTAAATGACTAGTACTGTGCTGCGGCAAAGTCTACTGGCAAATATTGGCGAAATACAATTACTATACATACGCAATAGTTTTGCAGTAAATCTAATGTATACATGTATATGATAACACAAAGGAATATTCAATTTTTCTAATGTTAGATGCACTTAATATAATATGATATTTACTCAATGGTATATCAGAATGCAGCTAATATATGATATTTACTCAACGGTATATCAGAATGCAGCTAATATATGATATTTACTCAATGGTATATCAGAATGCAGCTAATATATGATATTTACTCAATGGTATATCAGAATGCAGCTAATATATGATATTTACTCAATGGTATATCAGAATGCAGCTAATATATGATATTTACTCAATGGTATATCAGAATGCAGCTAATATATAATATTTTAATAAAAAACATATTTTATTGTGAAATTGTAATTTTAGAATATAGTTTTATGATATTTAAAACAAATTAGATGAATCAATTGGAAAGATAAAATAAAATAAGCGAAAACCATTACGACATGTTAAACATTCAAATTTACTAAAAATATATTAGATTATTGGTATACGTAGTCTTTTTTAAATGAGACACCTATTTTTTTTTTCGAAAGATAGATTTTTTCTGTACATCTTTCTAATTGATTAATCTTATTTGTTTTTAAATGTTATGTTGTCATTTCAATTGGAAATCTGTAAATCATCTTTAACATCTAATAACTGGAAATCATCATGAACTGTAACTGATCTTCGGAGGTGTTCCAGCGTCAGAAAGGGTGTGATGTTCGTCTTACACTTTGATATCATTAATAGTTTATATGACCGAAAGTAAGAAGTTGTGACAGTTATGAGATGGAGGATATAGGCTGGCCTCTCGGATCCAAGGGTTTCCGAGGAGACCCCGGCCGGGACGAGATGACTGAACCCCAAGCATGAGATAGGCAAATACATTACAGATGCCTGGAGAGCGTTGTCCTAGACCTGGATGACCATGGTGCCTACTAGAGTAGTCTTATCCAGATTCCACTGATTACAGGATTTGAAGAGATTCGATTCAAGAAGACATGCCTGGAGAACGTTAGACCATTATTCCTCCGTCCTTGTAGATTGATTCAAGGCCTGAATTATTTAGCAAATATACATAAGTATTGCTATCCATTTACTTATTATGTACAGGATTCTTCAATGATATTTTGTATGAATGGAAGGTAGCTGGCGACCCTGGTGTATATTCCTGGAAGATTAGGTCTAGCACAGCCGCGGCCCCACGAAACTACCCCTAAAAGAGACAAGAAAAACATTAATTTATGATATCATACATGGCTATTCTAAAATGTAGTGTAGCGATCGGAATTCAAATCGACGCTAGCGACAGCGCTGCCGGCTGCTGCTACAAGCCTGGCTCGACAATTCACCGCCAAGCAGTCTCTCCAGTTTCACCGTTTCACAACGGCGGTCTTGCCGGCCCGCGCTCGCCGAGCAAGACCGCCAACTCGCTTCATATCATTTCATAAGACACGCGCACCGTCTACATCTTCATTCATTTCTTCACAATTCGTCACAATGAACACCTTAACACGCCAAACAACATTTATTTCATTTAACCACCGTCCTAACCCCTAAAGTAGTAGTAAATTAGTTCTGGAAACATCGTCCAGTGAGTACACATGTACAAGCTCCTAAAGATGTGTGTATTGTAAAGTAAAAATGAATTGCTTACCTATAACTTCCATGGATCCGTGTGAACCTTCTAGCACTAGAGGACCTCCACTGTCTCCCTAGAAGATTAAAAAACTTTGATTGTAATATTCACGATTCATTTTCTTCTTTGTAATTGTTCTATTAATAGAATATACAACGCCATTGTGATAGTGACGTCATCATAGCTAAAATTATTTGGCATCATCTGTTTCTACTGCATTTTCATTATGCAGAGCGAGATAGAATGCGGTAAAGGTTAACACTAATTAACATTAAGAGATTGTTTAGATGCATAACCTCAGAAAAAGGCTCGTCGCTTATCATTTTGTATTATTATACACATTGGACTCACCTGGCAAGCGTCGACACCACCCTTAGGAAGTCCAGCGCACAAGACTTCCCCGGCCACCCTCTTGGCGGGGTAACCCGCCCCTCTGCACTTGGCTTTCGTCCACACTTGGACCAGAGCCTGGAATATAAAATACAAAAATATAGAAATATAGAACTGCTTAACAATTTGCATTTTATGTTACAGAATCTGTAACGTCACTATCCCTGAGTATCTAATTTGATTTTACAGGATGGTCCAAAAGAAGTGAGAACATTTCGTAAAATATGATATAATACATCAAAATTAGTTTAACTATATCAAAAAATAGTTTACTAATTTACTTGCTTATCTATTTACCTATATTACGTTTTATTTTCGACAATTTTCGGTCGCCATCGATTATTAATTTTTCTATTGTTTATATTTGTTTTTTTTCAAATTGTTGCCCAGAATAACAAAAATCACTGCAGAAGACCGTATTCTGATCAAAAATTTGCGAATTGAAAAATGTTGGGGTGCTAGGAAAATGGTCAAAGAGGACGAAGCTCCATCTCACACAGCCAGAAATACAATCAACTTTCTTCGTCGTGAGAATGTTAATTTCATCGAACCAGGCATGTGTCCAGATTTAAACCCAGTAGATGATGCAATATGGGGTGTTTTGATGATTTCTGATTAGCTAAATATTGTGCAAAAAAAATTATAATTAATTGTATTATGTTTTTAAATAACTCATGTGTTACGAGATGTCTTTTTTGGGCCACCTGTATAGTGCTCGTTAGACATATTGCAAGTCGCACCCCCAAGGATGCACCCTCCATAAGTGGCATGGCTTAAAAGCATGGGCCTTTTGTCGGCTCGAAGAATCAATTTACGTCTAATAAAAAAAATCATCTATGACTTCTCAATGATCCGGCCTATCGTTTAATAACATCAGTTATATAAATATGAGGCAGAACAAAATGGCAACATCCTGACTATTGATGTATGAAGAAATTTCCACCGAGTCTATCTACATTAGTGCACTTCCTCTCAACTGCATTACTCGTATACCCACCTGTCGAGGAATGTCAGATGGTGGATCATTTTCTGCCGTTCTTCCCCAACCAGCAACTATTGCAGTGCGACTGGCATACTCCACATCCGCTGAAATGAAACACCAATTTTACATTAATATAACTTTTCTTTTATAAAGTCTTGTGTTATACAAGATGCTACGAGAGAAAACTTAAGAAGTTACTTCTTACAGACAATATCAATGATTATGAGGAGGTACATTGCCTACGCCAGTTATCAACGACTTCTTTAAGAAGTCGCCTGAAATGGTGCAGATCGGAAACGGCTCCGATGGGGTTGGATAGTTTTTGCTCTGGTGTCTTAGAGACCACTACAGCTATTTCAAGCGAAGGAAACCAATAATAAGTCGGTTTTTTTGCTAAGAATATTGAGGCCGCGGCCTCGTAGCAGCCATACCCAGTATTTCTTCCTTCTAATGATTCTCCACATAACAATCTTCATATTAAACCTATTTATCAATGTAAAAAATAATTTTATTACATAATACACCGTGACACACATAACTCCACTGCCTCCTGGCCGTAAATTCGGCATTTCACTAAGTAGAGTGGTCTGTGTGTTAGCTAAATTAAATTAATAAACTGTCCAACCGGGGATCTATCCCGCGCTTCTGAATTATCTGATACTTTTAACCTAATCTGTAGCAATATATAAATGTATAACTATTTATATTTAAAATATTCCATCATTAAATTGATAGCCCTGGTAATCATTATTGCCAGATATAATAGAATCTTTTACTTTATTACTGTAACAATATTGGGACGGTTGCCCAGTTTAATTAATTTAATTATCCGGTACATATAATTCAATACTTGGGTAACGAGTATTACCGTAGCATTACCGGAATGCAGAGGAATTCTATCATGTTTGACTAACAGATCAGACGGATAGATTTGAGACCATCACAAGCTACAAATAATGTTAATTAATATTAACATTTATAAATAAAAAATTGTCGAATTTTTCCTATGTATATGTATTTATTATGTAAGTATAATAGAAATAGATTTTTAAAGGTGGTGCATAACAAAATTGCTATACTTTAGATAATTTATATTTCCTACATTTTCTTTTTACTGCGTATTATCTTCTTTCATGTACTTTATTCTATATTTTCCGTTTTTATCTTACTTTATAAATTACTATAATATGATATGTATATTGTAAAAGGCTCAATTGAAGCCGTTAATTTAACAAAATAACTGTGCTACATCATACGCTGGCACGTTACATGCGTAGCACAAAGTGTTTTATGTCAAGAAAACATTATTTGTAACTCATTTTCTAACCCACAAGTTATACGAAGCGGATGGTAGTTTATCAGAAACCATTATCCTACCTCTTGAAGGCAGACACACTGGCCTGATGCTGCTGGAGAACTGCACCGAGTTCTGGAGTTCCAAGAGCGCTATGTCATTGTGGAAGCCAGAGTATTCGAATTGCGGGTGGGGATGAGCGTCACGGAACTTCCTCCCCTTTCCTGAACTCTGAGCGTCAGATAGCGCGTGGACCCCCAGCCAGCCTCGCAACTCGTCTAGATGAAGCCTGGAATACAGTTTGACATTGATTACTTTTCAGAAGACAGAGGAAAATTGGCATTTCAGTATGAGTCCCGCCTCAAGATCGCGACATCATTGTCCTATGCCGTGCTAACATTTCGTTGATTTGGAGTTCATCATCATAGGACAAGATACTGTACTAACTGAAACCATTCAAATTTACAAAATTTTGGGACAATACACAATAGGTCCAATATCTTTTAGTTTTATATTTTTATTAATATTAAAAATATAATACAATTTGAATAATCAGTGGATATATATATGTAGCGACCATGATTCAAATCTACCGCCATCTCAGTCGGCATCGACGCTAGCGACAGCGCTGCCGGCTGCTGCCACAAGTCTGGCTCAATTCACCGCCAGACAGTCTCTACAGTTTCAGCGTTTCACAAGGGCGGTCTTGCCGGCTCGCCTTAGCCGAGCAAGACCACCAGTTCAAATCATTTCATCATTTCTTACATCTTCATTCACGGTATTCATTTCTATCTGTCTTCATTGTTTTTATCATTCGTCACAATAAACCTCAACACACGCGCCAATCACACATGTATTTCATTTAACCACCGTCCTAACCCCCAAATATATATATATTAACATTTGTTTATTTTCTATGAGAGTGAGACTCGTGTATAGAGGAGTATATACGAGTTAATTTATGTTTCAGTTAGTCTGTGTACATATTTTTTTTTACTTCAGTTACAAATTTATGATAGTCTGTAATTTTTCTAATTGTGATGGGGAGATTGTTAAAAAATTTGATGCCTTGATTAATATATTGATTTTGAGTTGCGGTATATTTTAGTTTTGGGATATCAATTTGACCTAGCATAGTTGGATAATGCACCTTCCCCGGTTAGGAAAGAGATCCAGGTAGCGCAACAACAGTATTTTTCGATAAAACTGATTATATATGTATATCTTTCTAATTAATATATTTAATTCATATTTAAAATAGTAAAAAATTTTCTCTTCGAAAAATAAATCTTTGAGTGAACAAGATGTATTTTTTATATATTAATACATATTATATCGTCAGCGTGTAAATTATCGTTCCAATTGAGACATATTTATAAAAAATCGTTGAGCTATTTGATTACGTAAGTGGTACCAACGTGATCACGTGAGTGACACGTTAGTTCATGTCTATATAGTTGGTAGTCTGTAGTCTATGAGGAACGGCATTATACGAGTATACATCAGTACATGAAAACACTCACCCGTCTATACAGTGAGCAGCCGTGAGCAGGTGGTCCCTGGACACGAGGGCAGCGCCGCAGTGAGACTTCCCACTCTTGGTGATGGCCGCGAGCCAAGGGGCAGAACCCTGGGTCAGCTCGGAACCGCCCACCACGCGCGCCCTCTTCGACCCACCCCCACTGCAACCTGAAATGGATTTGAAATACATTTAAAATCAATATCGGAATCAACAAAGGGTGCAACTGGTCTCATACATTAAAAAAATTGAATATACAAAGCTAGGTCGGCATTACAAAATGAATCTGAATGAAATAAACTGAATATACAAGGCTTGCAAAACAATTCAACTTGTTTTAAGTTACAATATTACAATTGATGAGAAACCTTAAAACAAATTTTATGCAAATTTCAGGCTAAGTATTTTATTAGGAGAACACATTCTTATTGTGAGTTGTAATTATTCAGAACAGACGGTCTGTGATATTTTAAATATGAATTAAATATATTTATTAGAAAGATATACATATAAAATCAATTTATCGCTAAAAATATATTCGAACCTGGATCTCTTTCCTAACCGGGGAAAAATAAGGTAGATGGCTCTTTCAAATAATGGAACGATTAAATGTATTAATATCAAAAAGGTAACATATAGGTTCGAAAATTGTCGCTAAAAATATTGTCGCTGTAGCATAGTTAGATAATGCACCTTCCCCGGTTAGGAAAGAGATCCAGGTTCGAATCCCGGTGGCGCAACAACAATATTTTTCGATATAATTGATTTTATATGTATATCTTTCTAATTAATATATTTAATTCATATTTAAGTATTTTATGTTTGATAAACACAATTTTTGTTTCTTAATTTTAATATTGTATTATTTATTTTCTTTGTGGTTTTGTTCTCTTTTAAGTATTGTTAATTGATTAATGTACATTATATTTATTTTTATATTAACTGTAAGTTTAGATTTGAATTGAATTCGCCCCCCGCGCACCGCATCTAAGGACTAAGCGGTGCACTTCCTTAGCGTGCTCGTCGACATACGAGAAAGCTACCCTGGGAAGCGATGTCTGAACGAGATGGCCGGGCTTAGAAGTGAAAGAGAGACTCAAATCTTCCCTTAAACATCGACTAAGATAAAAACTGACCCGCTACAAAAAAAAATCCTATACAATTACTAAAAAATCTCTACACTTTTTAACAAATCACGAATTTTAAAAAGATGCTGATTTTAGTTTTCCATCATTTAAAAAAAAAATTAAAATTACAACATAAGTTTCTACACAAAGCACTGTAAAATCTTAAAGTCGTAAATAATTACCGAGTCAACAGCGCGACGTTATTATTGACTAACCTTCCAATAACCAATATTGAATTTAATATGATTAAAATACAATGTAAAAAGAAAAGTTCAAACCATCTTTTTATACCAACAATAGCATTAGAAAATATATATTAAATAATAAAACTAGAATTGATCCGCCGGAGTATATTGGACAAACTGGAAGAAAAATACACACACAAATAGACGAACACATTATGGGGATAAAGAACTTCAGCAACAACTCAGAGATGGCAGATCACACAAGATCAGAGGGTCATCGTTTCGCACAGTACTACATATTAGATGCGGTCGCTTTATACATACTTTGGATGCTCCGCATTCTAAGTGTTAATAATGAAAATAAATTCGTCCTGTCTTTTAGAGACCAGCCATAATACATACTACAACAAGCGCGCGCACGGAGCGAGTCGAAATACATATACATTCTCTATTTTCGTACATCTATTAATCGCGTAAACACACGGATACTAGCAATAGTGGATTCTATTATTCGTTTCGTATTCACAAACTTTGTCGTACAATACAAAGTATTCATCTTTCGCGCATGCGCATTCATTTCCGCCTGTCAAGGTCTTCGAATACTGTATACGCATTCGTTAACAGCATCCAACGTATAAAAAACGAGATATAACAATTTAAAACTTCTTTAAAAAATATATTATACATGTGAAATTGTAGGCTTCTTTAAAAGTACTCCCCTTGTGCTTCTATTCACTCCCTTAGACGACGTTCCCATTTCTGAAAATCGGCCTGGATCTGTTGAGTACCTGTGTCACATTCTGTTGAATATCAGTTATATTAAAAAACCTCTGTCCCTTCAGCGCGGCATGGAAATAGCCAAAAACCACATGAAGCTGAGTCATCTGAATAGGCAGGTAATCTAATTGGGTAATTGCCTTTTGTCCAGAAAATCTCTCAAACTGAGCACACTCTGACTGACAATTTGTACGTCAAAGTGCATACGTAATTGTCCGCTACCGTGCCAATAGGCAACTAACAACTGGCTCCAACAGCTTCAAATTTACGCACGTATTAGTTAATACACGAATATTTACAAGATTTCGATACAATCACGTCACGTGCGACTGCGTGGCCATCCAGGAATTATATTGTCAGGATATTATTTAAATAATTACCTACGTACAGTACAGCAAAATTAAAGTTTTTCAATTTCTTTAATCTTCAAAAGAAATTGACACTTTACACCAGTGTGATGTATCATTTTCATTCAGCTTTGCTTACATGACACACAGAAGAACATTGAGATATAAAATATAACATTCTGCCCTGCTACTTTGCAAACTATATAAAAATAGTTTTAAAATAACAGTAAAAAAGCTAATTTTTTCAATCTTCTGTATATTTTAACATATGGATAATGATTTATCGAGAGATACGTGAAGGTTACATATTAATAAAAACTCCGTCAATAAAAATACAAGTTGTTTCATGTTGGATTTATTTATAGAGAATGGTTATAAAATATTTACCGGCGTCTTATATACGCAGAATTCTTGCCTCCTTTTTTATACACGTGTTTTTACATACGAAATAACCTGGGAATAAGTCGCATGTAGATCTAACAGATGTCCTTCTTTTCCCGTTAAATGCGGCACACAGGAAATGTCGTACATGGTGCTTTATACATTTGTCAGTTTGTAGGTAGATTTTCGTTATCCACGTTAGCTGAGAGTTGTGTCTAATGGTAGCCAAATCCGTATCTCAAAAATCTCATACGTGGACACGGACCATAAAGGGATAATGCGCTAAAGGAGCGCTTCATTTTGATCATTTCATTAGCGAATGAGAAGACGTTGAAGATGACAAGCATAACAGAAGACCGTGAACTTTACGAAAAAAATTAATTACAAATAAATTAATAATGCGTAACCCACGAGTGTACAATGTACATAACATTGATGGTGTGTAGTTTGGACGTACGTATAATAAAAATGCAATATTAATAAATTAAATACCTGTGACATATATGTTCCAATTAAAATGCCGGTTATCTTCCGACACCTACCTCATTCACATTCGCGGTAGCCTTTTAAATGTCAAAAAAAAAAAAAGTCACGTAGGCTCCCGCTATCGGGCGTGTTCATTGTTAACCCTAAAAAATATATTTTACTAAAAATATTTTATTTTTTTTGTACACTCTTGTATTTTAACTATTCAAGAAAGAAAATTATCGCCGCTGCGAAAACTGTTATTTGTCAGGATTTATAAGTATCGAAAATAGATATTTCCTTCTTTGAATTTTTCTTGTGAATTTTATTTGTCTATTTAGATAAATAGATAGAAAGGTAATAGTGCATTTCTATTAATTTATTTTTAGTCTAAACAAACTAAGAAATTAATGTTTTAAGAGTCTTTAACAAAAAAATTAAAACAGTACGCATTAATGGAACACATTTTTGATGATGAGATCAAAATTTCAGCATCCTTCATGATTTTAAAATCAAAGATCTTATCTCGATACTCGATGAATGATCCAATGGACGAACAAAACTTCACAGTCAAAAGAATGATGTTTGTGGTTCCATCAGACAACAGACGATAAGATAACACGCTCAGATAAGAACATGAAGCTGTGTGTAAAAGCGTAACCGTTGAAAACACTTTTCCGGGAGTTCGTGGGCGTGTGGGTGTCTCGCTGGGAGATTTTGAGACGGTCAGGTGTTTAAAAAGAGAGTGAGGGCCATTCTTGCTCGAAAAACTTTAGGAATTCTGCCGGTCCTGGCTTCTCTTTGCCGGAAGGTACCTTTTTGGTTTTTGTGTATTGTCTTCTTTTTCCCTTTCCCTCCCAGTGCCTCTGTTCTTTTGTGTATATTTTTTTTATTACCGTTGTGTACTGTATTTCTGCCTTATACTGTTTTACTGAATAAATGTTTTTTACTGCACTGTATGGACAGTTAATAGTGTTCGGTTGCCGTGTTGCATGGCCGCTATGTGGCATTGCGGCATAGCACGGTTGCCAAGTAGCGTTATAAAATGCCAATGAATGCGGAGGACCGATATGGGAGCTACTCACTGTAGAAAACACTGTCTCCATCTGACGCCGTGCGCAACAACTGAACCTGTCGAACACCACATTACATTGAATATTCATTTTTATGCGTATAAAATCCAATACTACAATTTTATTACGACACTATTATAACAATCCTGGGACGGTTGCTCAGTTTAATTATCCATTTCACAGAATACAAAACTTCGGTAACAAGTACGCTGATATCGCTGAATGTAATGTAGTATTTTTACATTGATAAATACAATAACAAAATTCTAACCTTTTTTTTTATAACTGACAAATCAGTAGAACTAATTTGAGATCATCGCTTGTTGCATTGTCACTGCAATTTTTTAATATAATGAAGGTCTTGCTGTCTTTTTTTTTCTCTTTCTCCTTCGTGTTTCTTTATATATAATTCTTTATGCTTTGCCTTATATATTCAAGGATAATTGTTGTTATTATTATGCTATGGTATGACGTACGGCTAAATATCCTTTATTTTAAAGCCTAGTTCGTCTCCAACTGCATTGATTTCAATACCGAATCATTTAATTTATCTATCAAATCCCCTATAATTTGATTCACATGTAAAACACAGTGTGGCATCCATTTGATGCAAATCAGCTCCATTGAAAAAATGGAAATTCCGAACCGACAAGCCGCGTTCATAACAGAATGTTATGATTTGTTTTGAAAACGCAAGCAGCTGTGGGGTACGCCGCGGCCGCCAGGCCCCGCGAAGGTTGCGCGGCCCGCATGTAGGCTCTATTCAAGACAACAAGCGCTGAAACAATGGGAATATAGGCTAAGTTTAGTGCGGATAGGATCGGCATCACTCTACAATCTAGTTCAGAACTATCGATGAAGTATTACAAGGTTAGCCAGCGCATACAATTTTACACGAGATTTATGGAAAAATCGCGACGTGCCAAGATCTTTTGCAATATGTTATTTAGATATACTTAAAATATGTCAGTGCACCGCGTACAATCTGATCGAGAAATAAAATATTTCCAATTAATGAATTCATAGCAAATAATGCCTACAAATGGTAAATCGTGGTAAAACGTGTGAATTTTGTGACAAAACAATTTGATCGAGATAATATTACAGGCATGGCATGACATCTATAAATTTATGTTGTAATCAGTGGCGTGCAGTAGGTATAGATGTAGGTTATGCTGTTACTATTGATACTATATAATCATAGTCTTACCGGTGCGTATGTCGCTGGCCTAGTGATCTAGTGGTCGGTGGTTCGCGCCTCGTTCCAGGACTCCAGCACGTTAATCCTATTTTCATAGCACAAGCGTTTAGCTTAGTTTGAAAATAATAAGAATATTGATGTGAAATGTATTCCGTGTGCGCATCTCTATTTAAAAAAATATATGTACCAAACGTCTTTAGACAAAATAAATCCGTCGTTTATACGACCCTACCATGTTTTTATTTATAATTTTAGAGTACTATTAATAGTGGTTTTAAAGTTTAAGTTTTAACGTAAAATAATACGAAGTTAAAAAGCTGCCCATATAAAAATTGTAAGGTCGTTTTTAAGAACACATTCTATGACTGAACATGATTCATTTATTGTTTGAATATCCTTCACTTAATAACTAAAGTAAATTATTATTTTTATTAAAGGTTAACATAGGAAATAGTTCAGCCAATTGATTTTTGTTTTTCCTAAATCAAAAACGAATCCATGCACCAAATTTAAAGTACAATCATGAAATCAACACGTTAAAAACAGTAAGATAGTAAAATTCGCGAATTAGTAAAATAGGAAGAAGACAGCATAGGTAACGACTCCATACAAAACGGATCAACCGAAATGAATTTTCAATTCAGAATATAGCCATTTATATGACTTGAGAAATTCACTAGCTTAAAGACAGAACAGAGTAATGTGAATATGCGGCGAATTCAAAAGAGCGCCATGAGTACAGCGGTGAATTTTCGTGGTAATTTTTAGAACTAAGCAATTAAAGTCTCTACTGATACACAGATGGTGCTAATTGTAAAATAATGTTTTCGTTTATGTCGATCCTATTATTTAATTTATATTTGTTTCCCAGAATTTTTAGTAATGCACAGCTTTTTGCTTCTACGCACTGCATATCCCGGTTATAATATATGTAAGTAATAGATTTTGATCTATTAAATAAAATTATCTATACCTAATTACTATTAATACATCATTAAAAAATGATACCTAATAAACTTTGTGTCAACTCACTTTGTTTCATCATCCATCATCCACGTTGGTGTCTTGTGACAGGATCACGATCTCTATGAACATTTGCCCTCTTAACTATGCTCCTCCACTTTTCTCGGCATCCTGCAGACCTTGGGAATGTCACCAGAGAAGTACCTGTTGTCTTTTCCACTCGGTCGGTCCAACGGATGGGGGATCTTCCTCTATCTTTTCGTCCTTCGACGTGGCCCTAGCGAGCTTCTCCAAGCTGTCTTCTCTTTTCGCAAGATGCCCAAAAAATTTAAGGATTCGTCACAGGCTGCAGGTTGATATTTTGTCCTTGATGTTCAGTTCCTGCAGAGTGGAAACATTGGTGCGTCTCGCCGTCCACGGTTTGCATTGCGTGTGTCTCCAGCTGCACATTTTCAGTCCCTTTGTTTAGCGCTCACTGATACTCCCCTCTCATGGCCCAGCCCTAGATTCGAGTGTAGCGTAAAGAACGTGATGCGATCTACAAATCGTTTCGCTTGCGGAATAGATTAACGCGTCCAGTATTGACACCTTTACTGACTTCTAAATCACAGTCTCATTGAGAGATCATCGTGGACACGGGCCTTTAGAAGGATCGTTAATCACGCCGTTTCCTCGCAGGGGTCTACAACGTCACACGTCCGTCTGCCCTAACGTATCACTTTTACCTCATTCATGTTTATACATTTTCCCATGTATCACGTCAGGGTCACCACTTTGGTGACTTTCTGTTGATTAGTTAATTAAGACTTGTCAGGGTTACCAATAAGGATTATTTGTGTCAGAAGGATATGTAGGTACGGTGAGAAACGAGAGCCTTATACCTCCTCGTTTCACCCGTATGAACCAATATGTGACCGAGGAGCTGGCCAGGAGAAGAGTGACGGCACTGGTAGTTATTTAGACTTGTTCGATCGCAGTGTAATGTTATCTACAGTCGGACTGTATATGACTCTTGAGTGATTTCTTTGTGCAGATCTGTGAGGCGCAAGCAGGGAAACAAAGCTTATATAATATTGTATAATAGATATACGAAGCTTCCCACAATGTCCATGTTCCGATTGGATATGCAGATATTTCTGGTTTACATGATCGTGCCAGGTCTGACATGCATACTTCATGTACACCTGTTGCCTTCACTACTCGCCTATTGCCTCCACAACCAACAACACCGCCGACGGTTGCTGAACGCACCCAGCAGATACCTGGATGCAAACCATAAGCTCTCATCAGCTATATAATTTCGACGGTACCGCCCAGATATTCACAACAATAATATGCACGGGCAGCCGCCCAGCAGGCCGGTCTTTTAGCTTCACTTCTCTTTCAGCCGTGTTCACACTCGTGCATCATTCATCAATGAACGCCTACGAGCTGTTAGAAGTCACAAATATCAGTCACACACCACACACCGTTGATCAGTCTTCTTCACCATCACGATGATTTTTTGACGCAATAAATTCATGTTGAATTTTATACAAATTGACCGCAATGTATTTCAGCCAAAAAAATGTATATTGTTCTAGATATAAAGATAGAATCATTAATTATTTTAACCCATGATTGCTCGCGTTTATGTTTATAACTTCATCGCTTGTGTTAGACTTTATCCATCTATTAGATGTTAAAATCAATCAATCTTTTAGTGGTGCGCAAATCCTCTGCTAGAGGGGTGCAGCTTAATACAAAGGTGCCCGGAGAAAGGTTGCACAGCTGGGCATGAACCTGTTTGATCTAAAGACCAATTTTTTTTTTAAATGGAGACGCGTACACGAAATAAGTGTCACATAAATATTCTTAATATTTTTAAACTAAGCTAAACGCTTGCGATATGAAAATAGGACTGACTTGATGGCCTCCTGGAACGAGGCTCAAACCCCTGACTGTCGGATCACTAAGCGAGTATCGTAACTACTAGACGACAAGCACATCGCAAATATTATCCTTGAGTCAATATAATTTTAATTATTAATTAAATATATTAATTAGAAAGATATACATATAAAATCAATTTTATCGAAAAATATTGTCGTTGCGCCACCGGGATTCGAACCCGGATCTCATTCCTAACCGGAGAAGGTGCATTATCCAACTATGCTACAGCGACAATATTTTCGACAATTTTCGAACCTATATGTTACCTTTTTGATATTAAAATTATAATGATTATATATAAAAATATTGTCGCTGTAGCATAGTTGGATAATGCACCTTCCCCGGTTAGGAAAGAGATCCAGGTTCGAATCCCGGTGGCGCAACAACAATATTTTTCGATAAAATTGATTTTATATGTATATCTTTCTAATTAATATATTTAATCAATATTTAAAATATCACAGAGCTCTGTTCTGAATAATTACAACTTCACAATAAGAATGTGTTCTAATAATTTTAATTATTTTTTGGTCTAAAGACTAGTCAGGTTCATTCATTGACCAACGTAACTCTTTGATTTCAGAGTCAGATCTTTGTATCTATAAAGCTCTGTAAAAAAAACACATTCTAACTATCTAATCTTGCAAAGATGAAGCAAAGCGAATATTCTCACGATTTTTAATATCATAAATTTAATGAGGTCGAAAAAAAATTTTTTTTTTTAAATATCATTTTACAAAAACTGACCCGCGGCGGATCAATCAAAAATATCCCAAATCCTGCAATCACAACATAACACCCATAAAAATATTTGATAGTGTATACGATAGGGTATATTATTACAACAAAAATTAAATTAATCAACTAGAAAGATATACATATAAAAATCTATCAAAAAAATAATAATTTATAATAATACGGTAGTTAGTAAAAGTGTAAAAGCGACTAGCGCTGTTGTATTTGTTGTAGTAGTAAGAATTGTAAAAAGTAAAATATAATACAATAGGATAATGGAAAATTAATTACTGGACTGTTAATATACAAAACTATAGTAAGAGCAGTGGTTGATTAGCAATTCTGTAGGTCCCAAAGACTACCATGTTGAAAGAATGCCAAATAACAAGACAACAAAGATTATAAGCAAGTGGAAGCGACTAGTAGGGATAGAAGTCGGTAGAGAGCACTCATGGAGAAGACCAAATCCCAGAAGAAGAAGAAGATATTTTTAAGCAATATAATTTGGCTGTAAGACACTCGCTTACTGTTCGAGCCTCGCTCATGGAGACCACCGATTTAGTCCTTTTTTCATAGCATAAGTGCTTATTATAGTTTAAAAATAGTTATAGTATTAATGTGGCATGTACTCTGTGTGCACCTCTAAAAAATACAATTAAATTGCTACGCTTCTTCAATATTTATTTTGATTTATAATGCTGTTAGATTTTATCTACTAATAATTATAAACAATGTATCATACATATTCATAAAAATGTACTATAACTTTTACATTAAATTTAAAATGAGAAATTATATTTTGACGGCGCTGGTAATCCTGGGTTAACGAGATTTGGAAGTTATATGAGACTGGAAATAAGGTGAATGCACAGACCACCAAATATATAGACATGTTCCATGTGATCGCTTTGGTACTACTTACGTGATCAAATAGTTCCGCAGCTTATTTTAAATATATGACTCGATTGGAACAAAAATTTAAAAGCTAAGAATATAATATGCATTAATGTAAAAAATACATCATGTGATGTGTCATAAACTAACGTATGTATGTTTCCACCAAAAATGTGTGTAGAATTCTCTTCGTCCCGCAACTAATGTTCCAAACCCCTTTCCAATATGTACACTTTATTTCATATCTATTCATTTACTGGTATGTGTGTGATTGGCAACTAATTCAAAATTCCTATTCAATTAGAGGCATACAAATTTGTCCAAAAATTAATATTTACAAAGGAGAGCCTCGAGAATCTCGCAATCGCGAGGAAAGTTGAGAGAGAGAGCGAACAAGAGGACGGTCTCCTGCGAGATAACAGGCTCCTCTTTAAACGCAGCAATCAAAGCAGGAAGACATGTTGCGTACGAAATTTCAGATACTTCGGTACACCACGAAGTTCAACGCTGCAGAAATTGTTTAAAAACTGCAAAATATATTTCAAACACACCAGCCTTTCGCCTTCAATGTCAATCTATGAGGAGGCATTGTGTGGATGACTCATTACAATCGCATTGGATATAATAATGTGGTTTTCATTGAATTTATATTTGGCCCTGAACACACAGCGTACGCCAAAATTTGTAACATTAACATTGAACTCTGTAATCCAACTGGTATTTTTAAAATGGCAAGACCTTGCATTGTCATATAATATTATTCCGACCCGAGTTTCCTACGATGTTGACATCAAACAAATATGCCACTCTGGGAGAAATTTAAATGACTGCATACGTTGTACGGAGGAATATTGACATACTTAGGATGTCCATTCATTTAAATGTCACAACACCTGAACTTGAACTCATCCTTGTTATTTACAATCTAATATATGTATTTTATTATTCCGTTTTAATTATATATCTTCAATATTATTTCATTTGATTCACATGGTCGCCCAATTTGGATTCCCATGGGGAGAGTTAGATATATTATAGAGAGTGGATCCAGGCTTCCGAAATGAGATAAATAGGCTCCCAAGAACAATGCACGACCAGATCTAACATAAGGGTCTTGTCAATAAATTTAAACACCTCTACAATTAATATAAACAAGTCTACAAATTTAAATAATACGTAATTATTAAGGAGAATACATTATTATTGTGAAGCTGTAATTATTCAGAACATAGGTCAGTGATGTTTTTAATACAAATTAAATGTATTAATCAGAAAGATATACATATAAAATCAATTCTATCGAAAAATATTGTTGTAAATCCAAGTTGTTATTTGCTACCGTAGATGGCTTTCAAATAATGGAACGAAAGATGTATTCATTTGAAAAGTGTAACATATAGGTTCGAAAATTTGTCGTCAAAAGTGATGTGTGCTGTAGCATAGTTGGTTAATGGCATCTTCCCCGGATTGTAAAGAGATCCAGGTTCGAATCCCGGTGGCGCAACGACAATATTTTTCGATCTAATTGATTTTATATGTATATCTTTATAATTAATACATTTAATTTGTATTAAGTATAGAATTCTCTGGCTGCAGGAGACAGGAAGGTGAAGTATACAGAAGCACTGCAAGAACTGCTGAACTGAAGACAAAAGGTGAATTGACAGGAGTGCTAGTTTTTTTTACGTTCTCTTTGTAGTGAGTCCTAACTAATACATATTATAGAAAGATCTCAATTAAAGTGGCGGAGACGCATGTCATACGTGACCCGGTGGCTCAATCCAGACAAAGTTTGGATAAACAACAAATATTATATAATGAAGACAGACTGGGCCATGATTGATGGATTTTTGTTGAGACTGACTCCTCACCTGCCATCGCTGGATAAGGAGATAAAAAGGGATGGTTTTGATTCAATACTTATGAAGTTGTTGCAATAACTTTAATTTCTCAATAATATATAGCAAAGATGCTTCTACTATTAAGCATCTAATATCATTAGGTTTTTCTTTCTTTTCCAATAATTAATTAATCTACTTTACTTCCACTTTCTTAACAGCATTTATATTCGAATTTATATACAGCACTTTATAATAGGTTCATTAAAAAAATATTAGAATTAACATAATTTGTATCAATTAGAAAGATATACATATAAAAAAACAATTTATCGAAAAAATATGTCTTAAAATGAACATAATTAATCTATGTCGATATATTAACTTTGCCCGTTTGCATTAACGGAATGGAAAATTTAGACAAAGCAGTGCCACCAATAATTCATTTCTGATATATAAAACAATCTTACATTGCCGTAAATATGATATATTATAAACACAACCAAAAAACAGTATCACCAATATAATTTAAAAAGCTTACCACATTTAAAAGGGTCGAAAGATGATCTTCCACTTCCATCAAAAAATGAGGGCGCCGCAGACACAGCCGTCAGGGTGGTCAACAACCAAACATAAGTCACAAATACACCCTTGTATTTAGACCATCCGCAAAAATATGGCAATCTTCTACATCCAGACACGTCATTCATTTTTTTATTATTGTTACTTGTATTTCTTTGTACATGTGTCACTTCGTCACATTTGGCGTCTATATTTAGCATATTTGTATTTTTTTTAATCTCGTTGTCATTTTCTTTTGTTATTTCTTCGCAAATGTTTTCCGTGTTCTCTTCAATCTGTTCACTCGAACCATAAACACAAAATGGATCACTTTTCGATACACTTTTATCAGCTATGGAATGTTCTTGAAGGTTTAAATTTACGCGAAGCATGCTTTTTTCTTTTGCTTCAGGATCGAACTCAGCTTGATCTTCTTTCCTTTGAAGCATATAATCGTGTGAGAAACGTGTATTTTTATTATTCTTGTCAAAATTGACATCAAATTCTTTGTTTACTCCGGATTGTTTTCTTTTCCCTTCTGCTTGGACGTCGTTTATAAACTCACTGAGGTGTCTTCCGAGATCATCTCGGCCGCCTTTCGACGTTTCCATCTCTCGTTGGTGTGCGACCGCGCGTTTTTCGATCATTCTCGAAACTGTCGCAACGCTTCCGTGGAGTTTTTTTGTTTTTCCCGCCACTTGCGTCTGCCCGCCGACCGGTCACTGAGGTGTCACTGAGCGCGCGCGACGGGGTCGCCGGCAGCCGACAAGTGGTTGGTCGCGCAATAAAGAAAACCTTTTTTATATATGTGTCAACAGATAAAACAGAGGACGATCGGGCGCGCGGTGGGGGGCTGATGCAACGAGACCGCATCTGCAGGCTCCGTCCCGTTCACACGCCCTCGCGGTCCTATAATTTGCACGAAAGAGAAACTCGAACATAATGCGCGCTGCGATTTCGGTTATGTAAATAATGCAATTATTCTTGAGATGTGATGGACATCGTTCCATTTTTAAATTCACGTGCTTTTGTGTAGCCCGCATTTACATAATTCAATCTCGTACGTTTATCTCGCTGAAACCTTACACTGAATTTGTTTACACTAAATATTGATCTTATTAATACCCACCTTCAAACTACAGGGTGTACCTCGGAAGTCACTGGCCATCATCATCATCATCGTTAGCCATTTTAGATCCATTACCTGCTCCGATAATTCCAATTAATCTATTATCCTACAAATAAAAAATATTATTTAAATATTATCAAAACCATTAGATAGTATCCTAAATCGTGTTTTTTTTTAATTATCACACTTCAAATTCAATAACAAAAAAATCACAAATTCTATACAACTAGCTTTTTACACTAAGAACAAATTAAAGAATTATATATTAAATAACACGGATAAGAATGATATTTTTAAAAAAATTGGGTCTAAAAATTAGCAACTATTCTGAATTCGCCAATCATTTTTTGGAAACAAACCGTTATTTTGATATTAAGAAGGGTTTAGAAATTTTACATACAGGTAAACGAGTAAGTTTGCAGTAAGATAAATTAGAATATTTTTAAAAAAAGAAAAAGTATTAACAAATTAAACATTATAAATAACCAAATCCTCACCTTTTATATTTGTTTTCACAGTAGTTCGTAATTAGTTACCCACCATTACTATTTATAGTTTTGTTTTATAGAGGTATAAACAAAGTATTTTCTTATTAATTATATAATATGTTGCCACATAGTAACTTTGCGATTATTGAAGAAGTATCCTTTTGCCATATAATATGTACTCGTATATGTAATCCTGTGGAAAAATGATATTTTTATTTTTTTAATACAGACGGTATTTATTTTATAGAACTCCATTGTTAATCAACACAATAAATCAAACACGATTTTTTTGGCTCTATGTTTAATTTTATTGTCACATGTAGAATATATACATTTTTATTTATTATCTTTGCTTTATTAACCACTTAATTGAGTTTTTTTTTTTTTAAATAGTTTAAACAATAATATATGTTTTAGTTAGTTATGACATCCTGAAGAAGAAAATGGTATTTTTCGAAACCGGTAGATGTATATTGCTAATTTTAAAAGTGCATGTAGAATCATAGAATTAAGTCTAATAGTATCGGCGATGATGGAGATGATTGTGCTCTGCTTAAAATCTTCTGGGCTGATGAAATCATCAAACCCTGCAGTAATATATGGCGGCGAATAACAAGCTTCAGAAGAAAGTGGGAGACACTTGGCAGGGCCTTCATCCAGCAGTGGATAGGAAACGGATAATATTTAATACGTATGCGTGATTGGACGACCTGCTCCATCAGGTGTGTTCTTCACAGCTATTTCATCATCATGACCAGTGGCGTAACTATTCCAAAGCAGCCAATGCAGTGTATTGGGCCCACAATATATAGAGGCCCAAAAAGATCGCTCCCTACTATCCATTTGCATTTATATTTGTGCAAAAATCGATACCATTAAAATATTGTTTAAATTACTAGTGCTAATTAATGTACGTTTATTTTTTTCTTGTAATTGTGAATATTTTAAAAGACAAGAGGCTAATTTAGTTCTTAATATATATTGGCTATTACTCTTTGTTATGTTATATTGTTTGTGGTAGGTATTTGGTACAGGGACTGAACGATAAGGCATCAATGACCAACCAGGAAGAACACGACTTACCTGGATTTTCTCTGCTGTAGTCACAGCTATCCTAAACTTCAGGAACAACTTCGCCGATTCACATAAAGCACTATATAATATAATAGTAGTTCGGCACGCGCAGAGGTAAAACCGAAACGCACAATAGCACGCAAGATTTTGACATTTTGAAAATCACAGACAACATACAAAAAATGTCGTGCTCTGTGGTAAGAGCAAAGGGAGGGGGGGGGAGCAGATAGGCAGAGTAAACCGAACATGTGGCGATCTGTGGATCTGTCCCGAATACCAAACACTATTAGTAAGCCACGCAATACAGTAATTTATATATCTTATATAAATACAATACTTATTTAGGGAGTCCTTTTTTCCGTTCTGCGTTGGGGCCAAATTTTTTGGTTTGGTGAGTCTTGGCCTCTTAAAAATTTTTCCTCCATTGATCCCAATTTGGAGCCATTTCTCTCCAGTCCTGCATGACATATTCGCTCCATCTCAGCCTTCTCAAGCTCGGATTAGATCACGTAGACTGTATTCTCTGCTGGTTACATAAACATTTGGTTGACGCAACCCTATTTGTATGAAGAAAGATATAAGGGCGGAAGGGATCTGGCCTTACCTTGATCTCGATCTTATGAACTGGACGCCACTTTGCACTTTCGAAGGCGATCAGATGCTGGCAAATTCGATTTCCCGGTCCGAATAACGATAAAGCACAGCAATAATATATCTCGGCGGAACCATGCGCGTGTTGACATTTTGACACTCAAAACTGCACTCTCGCCATCCGCCGACAAGGACGGGATATGTATTGGAACGAAGGATATCACATATAACATTCGACTTGCGACAACATATGCATTTAGAAAGAACTATTGCATCAGCGTAAGTAATACCATACGTAACATGCACATTGTAACAGTGTATTGATGCCGCTCAGCGTTTGTAATTGGTCAGTGGACGGGGCTGTTGTTTGAAATTAATTAAAAATACGGCATCAAAAAAATATATCTACGAAATGTTTGAATTTTGTGTGCTACGATACTTTATATATTTTGAAAATATATATTTTTTAATGTATTAATTGTATTTTTATATTATAATATTACCAATAATAATAGTCGAATGCATTTTTTGGTTTTTCCATTATTATAAAAAAGCATTATATATATATTGTATATGTTCCAATAAACCATTTTTTCTCTGTACGTAAATGTATACTTAACCCTATTTCTATCAATAGCGCGCAATACAAAAGTAAATTATGATATTTATTCATGTCTTTGATTTAAAAAATAAAATAAAACTAAAAAATAAATAAAATGAAAAAAAAAGTAATTTTCATTAGGTTAGGTTAGATTAGTGAAATTATATTTTGTCGATGGAGTATATTTACATAATTCTTGATTTTTTCATATCGTAGGCATGTTTTAATTTTTATTGGATATTGGGAGAACTGTCATTTGTTGTGTGAATGTGTGTGTGTGTGTGTCCGCCATGAGAGTGTGAGGATGAGTGGGGGGAGGCGAGCTTTATAAGGCGCCGCATTAGCGGAGAGCGCTCTCTCATCTCAGCTTTGTCAATTTATAATTAGCGTATATATTACGTGTTAAAATAAACTGATAATTGTTACCTGGAAGACCAAGTTCATCTTACCAATAATTCGTACACGTAATAACCAGACAGTCAACAGAGGATCGAACACCGTAGTAAACGAGTGGTAAAAGCGCAGCTTATCATATAAAATACAATACATAGGAATAAATGCCCTCATTTATATTAATTCCGGTGCTCCGGTCACGCCTCGGTCTTGGCCTGTCCATCTTATTGAAGACCAAAACTCCCTCCGCTTTTTTTTTCAATTTCTCCAGACTCCATCGTTTCTAGCAACGTGCCTAAATTATGAAAGAATGTATTACTTCAATGTCAACGAATGAAAGTTTTTAAAAGTACAATTTTTTTTATCTGCGGATTATTTATTTGCCAACCGCAAAAACATTTCACGTTGACAAATGAGCTTTAGACCAATATTTCTATCTGACGACTGGTGTCAAAAATCATGTTCGGCCTGAAGGAGCTCCCGCTCACACATGTGCAGTTTATGGTCTAGTGCTGCATAAAGCTTTCTATGATGTCATCAACAAGTTTTTTTTTTCCGTTTCACAAATTTTCGATTTAAGTTACAGAACATATCATTGTGAACTATGAAGTGACATATACAGCGTGTAACATAACTAGTCCACAATATTTTATGGGCGGATGCCTGACTAAATTACGAGTCGAAAATGTTCAAGAAATATGTGCCTAATCTCAACTATGTCAGAGATTCAAGTATTTCAAAAAAAAATCGTAATTATGCGATTATTTCGATTAATTGAAATATTTTATTGAATACAAAAAAATTAAAGGCCATCGAATATCGAGCGACCAGACTATTTTTTGTTAGATGATTTAGGGCCTGAAGTAAAGATTAGATTAATAATGGATATATTTCGTAAATATTTATTTAAAAATACGCAGACTTAAAGGCTTAACATGATTTTGTCAAAATTCAAACAATAATATTTTCAGAATATGTGCAGAATTTCCACGTATTCCTTGAACATTTTGTCAGGTATCCACTCATAAAATATTGTGGACTTGGTTTGTTACACCTTGTATAACATACAAATGTGAAAATACAACGTTATAAGGTACAAAATATTCGTAACATGGAATAAGTATTTATTTTTAAAATTATTCTAGAAATATATAAAAAGAAATACAATATTAATAAATATGAATTAAATAAATCTTAAGAACTGACTACACTAATACTTTAACCTAAAAATACAGATTTATGTATGAAAAACATTTATATGCAATAACGCTTTTGTAAGGTTGTGCATCTCTGCCGACACGATATATGTATGAATCGTCCAATAGTTTGTGCCCGAGTACAGGTTAATTTTTTGCCTAGTGGGGATACAATTCGAATCTTTGTCCGTCGATTATATCAAAAATTGTCTTGAAACATGTATTTACATACATAAATTAAAAATAAATCATGGAAAACTTTAAAATAATTGCTTTTTTTACAATACCACGAATGAAAAAATCTTTCAAACACATGTTTGAATAATTAGTCGAAAATGATGACAATTCTATTAAAATTGTTTTTTCCTTTACAATATGTTTACAAGTGTTTTTCATTTCCGAGTAGGAGCCCGTCTTGAGACGTTGCGTCAACCTTTCAGAATCTAATTTATTTGTGTACAGGGGTTAGCCTGTCCTATGACATGGTGTTCAATTAATTAATTAATTAAATTAATCAAATAAAAATATTATTTACACCACAAATTGAGGTACGTCTTCCGGAAGTCGCCTTTTTTGTGAGTTATCTGTTATCCTATTATAAATTTAAAACAAAAAGGTTACAAATTAATTTAATTCAATTTTATAAAGTAAATTAACACTTCTCTCATATGTAATGTATCAGTTTCCATTAGAAGCTTGGATAGGAGGCGTTAGCCACAAAGCTGAACCTTTATTTATAATTGAATAAGATATAAAACTAATTGAGAGAGATGCACACGATATGAGCAGTCACAACGCCACAAAGATGAGAAATATTATATAATCACTTAGTAAACGTATTAAAATAATTTTTGATTAAATTTACATAAACATGTTGTCATAGATAAATCGGATAAAACTCTCTCTCAATACCGGCAATAAAAAGTGGCGGGATCTAGTCCCGGTGATGGCTATATTTTTTTATGTGCATCTTTTTGAGTGATCTATCTATAATTTGAACAAATTATAGATATCTCATAGAGACGAAGCTATTTTTATTATATTTAATGGAATATTACAACCTGTTTTCGGCCGGCTTAAGTGATCACTTTATACAAATATACCGTTCACCATTCCCACCCATTAATCAATCTCTATATCTATTAAATTTTTGGAAATTGTATATATGTTACTATGTGGAAACACTTATTAATTTGATATTTATTTCCCTGAAACAGCATAGATGTCGACTAATGAGAATCTAATTATTTTTGAAATTATTTAAAATAATATTCTTTATATGTAAATGTTTTTAACACATTATACTACAATACGCCTGCAAAATCAATTTTTCAATTTTTATATATTTTCTTATTTTGACCAGTAATATTTATTAGAAATATTTGAATATGTTCAAGAACACACAATTACTGGATTTTCACCTACAAAGGCACTGTTATTAAACAAATTATAGATATCTCATAGAGACGAAGCTATTTTTATTATATTTAATGGAAAGATACGGAAGTATGGGGAATTACGGCTGGTTAAATTTTTTAATAACATTGCCTTTGTAGGTGAAAATCCAGTAATTGTGTGATCTTGGACATATTCAAATATTGATATCTACATTTATTTTAATTGTCAAGGAAACTTCGGAAAAATCGCAACAACAATAAATATGTAAAAAAAATATATATATTAAAATTAATTTGCTCGTCTAAGATGAACAGCCTCCTCCGTGGTCCAGTTTCGGAACAAGTTCAGGTCGAGATGAAAGCGAAAGTTGATGGACAGGAGATTTTCGGATGGACGGTAATAATTTGTATCAGCTAATGAAGGAGTGCATTACGCGCAATAATACACGCTTAATGTCATCTTAATGCATTTTCCGTGGAGCATTCATTACTTTCTCGAACTGTACCCTAGACACTCATTGACGTTGCGTCATCCGGCCGGATCGCGTCGTTAACCGGTTATCAAATTCTGTCACGGTTAGCCAAACCGGTTATTTAAATATATCGAGTAGAGAAAAAAATCTAACTGAAAGACTAGCTCATACGTTACCCCGAGGGCCGGTTGTGTGTTCAGTAGTAACTTTTTACTTTGTTATTTGATTGTTGGTGAATTAATATTATCGCGTAGTAAACTCATTTTACTCTCCGATATCCGATAGTAAAATCGAGAATCGATAGTTAAATATGGCGGACAGCTGTTCCAAAAGTCATCTGAATACTTTTGATACTTTGAAAGTTGCAGTTCACAACAATTAATCATTCAATATCCCGTTATTTGTGATGAGAGTTCGTCCGATGTCAGATTCGAACGCAGAAGCAGAAAAATCCATACATAAAGCATATTTCATGATTATTTGTCGCGCCTATAACTACGCTTTGACAATTGCATATTTTAAATATGAATTATATATATTAATTAGAAAGATATACATATAAAATCAATTTTATCGAAAAATATTATTGGTACGCCACCGGGATTCGAACTTGGATCTCTTTCCAAACCGGGGAAGGTGCATTATCCAACTATGCTACAGCGACGATATTTTTAGCGACAAATTTTCGAACCTATATGTTACCGTTACGTTATTTGAAAGAGCCATCTACTTTATTTTTTCGAAATTTCAAATACCTTTGAGTAATCTGATAGCAGACGCCAGAATTATCAATTCATTTTTATTACATTTTGGACACATTGATACAACTTTATTATTAAGAGAACACATTCTTATTGTGAAGTTGTAATTATTCAGAACATAGGTATGTGATATTTTAAATATGAATTAAACATATTAATTAGAAAGATATAATGTAGCATAGTTGAATAATGCACCTTCCCCGGTTTGGAAAGAGATCCAGGTTCGAATCCCGGTGGCGCAACAACAATATGTTTCGATAAAATTGATTTTATATGTGTTCTTTCTAATTATATTATATTTGAAATATCACAGACATAATTACAACTTCGCTATTGAATATGTTAATATATTCTCCTAATTAATACTAATAATAATTAAATGCATAAATGGCATTAAAGTGTGGCAGTTTAGCTTGATTTTCTCAGTATTATGAAAACGGGTATTCAAAACCAGTGACTCATTTACGGAATACGACCCTCAAATTCAAATGTATTTACTCAGCAAATTTTATATTCGAAATTAGCACCATTAAAATCGATGTATTTTTGTCAATTATTTAATCATTATAACTATTATTAGGTGTCCAAAATTTAATCAAAATGAATTGATTATTCTGGCGTCTGCTATCAGATTACTCAAAGGTATTTGAGATTCTCTTTAGATGGCTCTTTCAAATAATGGAACGATTAAATGGATTAATATAGAAAAGGTAACACATAGGTTCGAAAATTTGTCGCTAAAAATATTGTCGCTGTAGCATAGTTGGATAATGCACCTACCTTCGGTTAGTAAAGAGATCCAGGTTCGAATCCCGGTAGCGCAACAAAATTTTTTTTGATAAAATTGATTTTATATGTATATCTTTCTAATTAATATATTTAATTCATATTTAATAATTATTAGATTGAATAATTTTTATAATGCCTTTTTTGTAAAAAAAAACTTCACCTCAAGGCCGTTTTACACAAACTATTTAGCGTATACTATTTTTGTATTTAAAATTAAATTTTGTTATATGAACGCATGGATATGATTTTGTGAAAATATTTGTTTTTAGTGCCGCAATATTTAGCAAGCTCGTGCAACCTTTATCCGCATGTTCTGCAGTCAATCATCTCAACCTTACATTGCGAATGCGAATAGTCAGATGTTATGTGTTCTCGATAATATTTTATGGAAGCATGGACACTTACCGAAGAAATGAAATAATAAGGCGACTTGAAGAGATTGATTTGAAATGTGAATCTACAGAAGAATGCTCAAAATAAGCTGGATGAATAGAGTTACGATTGAAGATGTTATCGTTCATATGAAAAAATAAAAATAAGTATTTAAAACAATGAAAATAAGAAAATTTCAATATCTCGGACGTGACGAGACTGACTGAGAGAAGACTGCTGAAAGTCGGGAACCTGAAAGAAGGAGAACATCATGACTATGAGAGCAGACGCATTGCTTAACAAGGACCGTTTATAAGCTAAAGCTCCTATGTGGTCCTGCTCATTCGCCGGCAGGTAGAAATTTATTTAATGATGCTATGACAACAGTGCAACAATGTAACGCAGAACATCATGACTGGAGACCCTGAAGCAATGGTTTGGCCAGCTTAAGTGAAGTGATAATAGCCAACACGATTGCCAACTTCTGTTAAAGATGATGCACTGTTCCTTATCACGAAGAGGTCCATGCTTTTGGGCCTGCCCTACTTACAAGTTTATTTATTCTGCTGGTGTAAAATTCTGGAATTCAGTAATTACGTTTCGGCAGCAGTTTGATGACATGAATTTTTCGAAATACAAGTGATTCTATTTTATTATTTTTAATTACACCCTATCCCAAATCGTTTTGAGAGTTCTTTACTCTCATTTCGGTTAATATTACTTTTTTTTTTATTACATTCAATTATTAACATCATAGGTTGGCTCCGGTATCATCGTACCAAATCCACACCTGTACAATTTGGCGTGAGACTCGTTTTCACAATAAATTCAGAAGGCAATCAGAGGAATGTATAGAAATCATGCACCCCCGTAAGGGGAGGGTAGACGTCATATTTACGTGTTGCAGTCGCAGAACTCGGCCACAGTCCGGCAGAAATTCACCCTGTCCAGGTCGCAAGAGGTGCGAGGGAGAGCCAGTAGAATGCTCCGTTAGGTTTCTCTAGCCCACTGCTCTTCCCGGCATCGTCCATCCCAGCAA
The DNA here is from genome assembly GCA_031772225.1 of Eubasilissa splendida. NCBI lineage: Eukaryota > Metazoa > Arthropoda > Insecta > Trichoptera > Phryganeidae > Eubasilissa > Eubasilissa splendida. The sequence continues at coordinate 29,557,905 of CM062857.1, forward strand.
CCCCCAGTGGGAGACCCACACCCTAATTTATTCCCAGAAATGTCCGGGATTCTTTTATTTCTTAATAGATCATCGTTCCAGAGGATCCGATGAGCTATTTCTTCTAATCCCTCAATCATGATCATCTCACGTACATCATTCATAATCACCTAGTCCCAGGGGACGTGCTCCGACGGCTAAGAGTCTAAGTGATTCTATTGGCGAGATGTCTGGTGAGTATAGTGGATGAGGCAATGTTTCATAGCCCAACAAGGCGTCCCACAGCGTAAAACAAATGTGGTCTTGCTCGCGCCTCACAGATATGGCTACGTAAGAAATCACCGCACCGACCAGTAGCAGATGTCAATATATCGTAACGGACGAGTCCTAGGAGCTAGCCAGCCACTTCTCCGCAGACCGTTCTTTCACGTTCCACTCCAGTCTTCAACTTTATTCGCATAATTAACTTTATACTCGTAGTACTTCCAATTGTAAATCGTCCAGCAACAAACGCCAACGTTTGTAAGTTCTGTTTTATTTAAATACCTTGCTCTAGACACACATAACTACTCTCACGAACATTCGTGTATACTGAGACATGCACTCGCACGTGTGAGACATTGTACAAAACCTTTTGATCTGAATCACACAACTTACAAACGTCGGTCGCTCTATCCGAGTGACAGATCACAATTTGTTATATAACATTAACCCCTACACAAACTTCGGAACGTCATTTTTTTTCATTCAGTTCGTGCAGCACCTATTTATCAAGGTTGTTTGATATTCCTAACTGACTTCAGTGGTCCAGTACTGGTGCATAAGTAACGCTTAACTTTTGTGCAATATTTCGAATTATTGTGTGTATCTAACGCTTTAGATGGTCGTTATCAATTCCATCTTCAAGGCTCTCGTCTCCAGCACTGTAGGTTTCTTAACAGTACCCGCACAAAAAGCATCGTTTAGTTTACAATTAGTTTCTCCTGCTTCACCGCCCGTATAGAACTCGTACAAAAAAATGCTACTAAAACATAGTTATAAGAATGTACTTTAACCTTTCTTTTCCGATGATGAAAACTGAGTTAACATTGCCTCGAATTATGTGAATATCTCTGTAATACAGAGTTCATATTTTAGGTATTCCTCCGTATTGGATACAATAATTACAATATAAATGTTTTCTCAAAGAACCTGACGTGAATTTGTCAATACGTGTATGTGTACGTGCGGAGCGGTACGGACAGAGCAATGCGCGGAGCGCGGGGTGCCAGATACCGATCGTCACTTAGTGGCAGAGCGTGTGCTGACCGAGTTAAACATGTCTTATGATCAATGTTTTTTCTCAATTTTAGCTCTTTTACACAACAATTGATATAAATAATCACTTATAATATGTCAACTATTATTTCAATGATTAATATAACTAATAAATGTAAAAACTTCATATTTATCCGATTTAAAAATCACAAATGTCTCCATGTACACTGAGTTTACAGCATCGGAACGCTCGTTTTTATTTTAGCACCGTAAAGGAAAAGTTAAAATGATATTAACATGAACACGATGTAATAATACTTTCATAGAAAAAAATTATGATTAACAATTTTTCGAAATATTTTAGACTGAAAGACAGACTGCTTTCTCTTCCAATACCACGACCGTATACCCACCTGACTCTAATCCCACTCCCCCTCCACTCCACAACTCTACCAAGTAATCCATTTGTCTTATATATGTTGTATAAAAAAAATTTTTGGTTGCTACCGGGATTCGATCCTGGACTTTTTCCTATCCAGATAGACGAATTTACGACAAATTTTAAACTTATATTCTAGTTCTTTAGTCTTAAGTTTAGTATTAGTAACATTACTGAAGATGACGCGACAGCATTGAAAACGTATATATATATATATATATATAAATAACAAATTAGTGAAAGTTAACAGTGTTTTTATTTTAAATATAATTTAAGATTAACATTCAGAAAACAAAAAACGCAGTTGTTTCCCTACCAACCTGATTAAACAATGCTGTAGACCGGCTATCATCATGCTCATTTAATAGTCGCTCTTTATAACCAGAGACTCAGCCTTAGAAGTCTATTTCAGTCTTAGTTTGACCAAAATAGAATGAAAAACATTCTTCAGTTTAAAATTATTTTCCGCATCTAAAAGCGTTTGGATTTTTCTCATATGATAGTAATAGTTAAAACAGTCAGCATTGGTTATAAAATATTTACTTATCTTTTACAATTCTGCTTCAATTTGCATTCCTCTCGTATTCTGCCCAACTAGTCAAAAAAAAAGGGAAGGTTTTTTACAAATTTGCTTCTCAATTCTGTAATGTATTACGTTCAAGTATATTTAATGTAAAAATACATAAACACCGCCATTAAACATTTTTAATGGCGGTGTTCGGCCACCATTGTAGCTAAAAAATTAGGATCTGCAACTTGTCGATTACCAACACTGCGCATACTAAGTTTAACAAGACAGTAATGAATAGAAAAATAATTTGCTGCATTGAATTTCAAATTTAAGTTTTCCGACACCATTTATCATCAATTACGTCTATTTATCATCTATTTCTATGTCTTTGATGACATGGCTATATAATGCTTGATTAAACGACCAGGACTAATGTCATATCTCTTATTACAGTACGTAAATATATTGTATATCCGCGAAATCGTATTACGGCCGACAAATATATTTAGCGTCTGTCATCCTGTCATCTCATCTATGTCTCATGGTCTTATCGCGTCGCAGTCTATGGTCAGTTTCTCATCTATGATAGAACTGTCAAATTATGACAATATTAATGTTTTGTTCGTATTTTTTAATAATGCTTTCAAGTGTATACATATATTTCAAAGTTAATACGTAAAAACAGCATTTGTACAATTCCAGGGACAGTAATACAAAATACTATATAATATGGTCAGTGCAAAAAGCAGAAAGAAATTTTGCTGCTAGGACCTGCGGGGGGCTAAAGTGGCCCATGGCTCCGTAGAATCTATATTTCATCTGAAGCAATTGTTGACGCAAGTCGAGTTAGGAATTTCACCGACGGGGGGACAGATTGCCTTCTGACACCGAACTTTCAAGATCTTGTTCTTTTTTACCGTCCGAAAACAGCGCCGTGCGTAACGCTCGGACCACGAAGAAGTTGTGTTTTCAACAGTTTATACATCGGTTCTTCACAAAAAACGTGCTAGTCAACTGGAGGTGAAAACGACATCCAACCTAAGACTTTACTGCAAGATAGGCCAGAGATCCATCTGTCATTATTTTCCTTACCGAATCCACTTCGAGTTGCGTCAACTAATCATTAGTATAATCGATGCAGTCCACGAGATCTTATATATTAAGGATTTTAATACGGGCTGTTGCACATACTAATACAATTGTTCCTTCTAAATCAACCCTTCCAAAACCATGCAGTAACATAAGTCTACAGCCCCAATTAAAACTGTAATATTTCGGTTAATATACGCAACATAAAATTCATATTTTAGTTAATTCTAAGAAAAATGTGAATGCTTAGAACTAACTAGTAAAATACTAGTTGTATAAAGCTAATTCTACAATAATAAAAAATTTTGAATTCAGTCAGTTGTAAAATTAATATGCTAGTAAAAATACCATTTGTGGTAAGACAAATAAAAAATATGGTATATTAATTTCACAATAAAAATGATAACAAACACACGAATATAATTATGATCTCTCTTTCTCAATAATTTAATGAAAAGAGATAAGAAATAAGGTAGTATTGTATAGGATTCGATGAATGCTTCGAATTATATTAGGATATTGATACCATTTTCGTAATTAATACTCAATATTTAGAGTAAGTTTATAGGATTAATAATTTTAATTATAAAGCCATTTGAACTAACAAAAGCTTTCTTCACAATTAGAATGTTAAAAATTTCTTACGGCAACACGAGTTGACAGCATGGCCGCATATGGGTATTTTATATCACGGTATGGGAAAGGTTAAAAGTGCTTTATACAACGTTTGATTTGAAAGCGAGACCAACAATCCCAATCGGTATCTATAACCATAGATATCTACAGCTTTTTAGTATTCCATAGCATCCAGGATATTGGTATACTTACATAAACAACGTCAGATAAATCAAAAGTTCATCTTCTCATCAGCCATGGTCTGTCCCCAAGATTGACCATTGAATAAACGTGCGGTATGAATACTCACGGTCCGCCAATCACCGAGCTACCGATAGAAAGCGATTTTAATAATCTAATCCAGCAATAAACAATTGTAATTACGTACAATCGAAAACGCATGGAGCTATAATTAACAAGAACAATGGCGCCATTTTGTAACAAGTGTGACCCGATTTTAAAATATGTGCCAAGTGATGATTTGATGGCTTTGAAATATTAAACGACGTTGCACGGCATAAAAAAGCACAGCCCAAGGTTCACACGTATCTGCCTACATGCCTGTGCATTCCTACTTATGACAATATTCGCTGCTGCAGAGAACTGACATAGAAGCTCTTCTGACAATTATTGTAATCGGGAAAAAAAACTCAAGGCAAACCGTCAAAAACAAGTTTAATATTTCAAAATTTTAAATGATCGTGATGGTGAAGAGTATCTACATACGCATTGTATACTACATTGACACTAGGGATTGCATACGAAATTTTGAGAAAATACAATTTAGAATTCCTAATTATATATATATATATATATATATATATAAAAATAGTGTATTGTTACGACCACAGATTGTTTCTAGAAAGCGATGTAGAGAGATAACGCCTGCATCGAAGAAACCAATACACTCGGCCGGCACTTAAACGACCTGACAAAAAATAGCGGCTACATCAAAAAGATGTCCGAAAATTTAGTTATTCTGCCTTGATTTTTAAAAAGGTAAATTAGAACAGTTTTAATTTATTACCGTTATTTGATATATATAGTAAAACCTCGATTATCCTGACTAATTGGGTCCATGGGTAATCCGGATAATATAAACTCATATCATTAGCAAATGACCACAATGTATATTGAAGTATTATAGGGTAAATTGTATATATATATATATATAGCAGGTCTTCCATTAAAATTAATACTCAAGAAAAATATTTTTTTATTAAGGATTACATTCTTATTGTGAAGTTGTAATTATTCAGAACAGACGGTCTGTGATATTATAAAAAGAGATGAAGGAAAAAACATCCAGAAGAAGAATTCTTACATACATTGGACACGTCTCGAGAGTCTCTAGGAGCTCGTGATCACAGGAACAAGTAAAGCGAGCAAGAGGACGGTCTCTCGCAAGATGGCTAAACCAAGTAAAGAAGTTCGTGGTTCTCTTTAAACACTGCAATCAATATGGCTTAAGATCAAGAGAAATGCATGCGATTAGATTGCATTTTATCATATTTTCAAAGTCGATTGAAAGTGCAGTCACACAGCTGTCTCGCCTTGCAGAAATGGCTCTCGGTATATCTTTAATTTCAAGGAGCTTTCGTCAGATTCCGTCGCCCACCATCCGACCCGATTCTCTCGGCACGACTGTTGGACAACAACGAAATCTTCGTCCAATTTAGGCCAACCGACCTGGCCACACTCATTTTAAATTATTCAAGGATTTTTTAACATACATTTGACAATTTGTTCGATCGTAAGAAGACCTTTTGAGGTGGTGTTAAACATTGCTCAACTGTCTTACATAACACCACAACTTTAATGACCTTCCCGCATTGTTTGGGTAACTATCTGCTGTCGTGGAGAGCCCTTTGTTGAGACATATCTTAGTACTATACGCAAACAAATCATTATAATATGTACTTGAAGATTTCAGTGTGCATTATTCAAATAAGTGATTATTATATTTTCGGTGAACCTTGTAAGTATTTTTCATAAACTTGGTTAGAACATTTAAAAAAAAAATTAAGCTCTTAAAATCTGAAACAATAAAGAGACAAGAGGGCTAACCGGTTATGATTTCGTATATCTTTTTAAATTTAAAAGGATTCAATATAGATTGTCTACGATCTGTCCGAGAGACATCCGCCAAAAAATTTCACAACACCCTGAATAAGCTGATCCAACTTCAACTCGATGAACAGATCCCATCTATCAATATTAGTATATACCGATATATTATATTTAGGAGAACACATTCTTATTGTGAAGTTGTAATTATTCAGAACAGACGGTCTGTGATATTTTAAATATTAATTAAATATATTAATTAGAAAGATATACATATAAAATCAATTTTATCGAAAAATATTGTTGTTGCGCCACCGGGATTCGAGCCTGGATCTCATTCCTAACCGGGTAAGGTGCATTATCCAACTATGCTACAGCGACAATTTTCGACCCTATATGTTACCTTTTTGATATTAATACATTTAATCGTTTCATTATTTGAAAGAGCCATCTACCTTATTTTTACAGAATCTCAAATACCTTTGAGTAAACTGATAGCAGACGCCAGAATTATCAATTCATTTTTATTACATTTTGGACACATTGATACAACTTTATTATTTAAAATTGTCGCTAAAAATACTGTCGCTGTAGCATAGTTGGATAATGCACCTTCCCCGGTTAGGAATGAGATCCAGGCTCGAATCCCGGTGGCGCAACAACAATTTTTTTCGATAAAATTGATTTTATATGTATATCTTTCTAATTGATATATTTAATTCATATTCGATATATTATACAATATTGTTGCGGTGAGGTAGCCTATCCTTCTAAAAACATTGTTATTCAAACACTTAACACTAGATGTCTACTGAAATAATATAGTAAAAATAAATGATGAAATCCGTTCATATAATATGAAGCCAACTAATTAACATAATCAAGGTCATTACTTCGTCGATAACGGAACGACAGATATCATCGGAATCTATATTGAAAGTGCAAGAGTGTGTCACCTCTCGTCACCTGCATCTGAATTCGTATTACGTTGATACCAGCGGCGCACTTCGCTCTGCTCGTGGTCTAATTGGGACAAGGTGTCGCTTATCTCACCTCTTGTCCTGGTTTCTCATGGCTCCTCACAGATGTCACCAGGTTACGAGACAAAAAACATCATTAATAATTTTAAATACCAATGGGATTCGTCGCTCCTAGACGTATTGAAATAAACGTATTTTTTTTTTTTTATAATATACGACCAATGCAAATGCCATCTTACATCAAGATGCAATCTATTTTCTTTTTTTTTATGGCGCGTATACAAGGACGAGAGCGATCTGTGATGCGTCTATTTTGTACGTAGCTAATAATGATGCAACAGATACATACCGACCTTTACCGACATACAGAAAGATTATTTTTCAATCTAACGTTGCGTGTCCACGAAAGCCGGTACACGCCTAGTGCGAATGAGACAGACAGGGGTCAATGCGTTGATTTAACGATCGGTGTCAAATTGGATTTGACATCTTCATCTTCGAGTGCTATTTGAACTTTGTTTTCAGCTGCTCAGAAGTGAGATTCAAATATCTGGCCGAAACATTATCCAAGATTTTTAAGTCACGAGATTCTCTTTCCGCAAGAAACTAACAATAACTAATAATAAATATTATATAAATAGTAAAATGAGATGCAATTAGATAGTATATAAACACAATGTATAACTTAAAGTAAATGCAATATTTAATTTATAAAAAAGAGTAAGTACAGTGAGAGTAAATAATGTACAATTATGAAGTAAACTTACGTAAAATTGTAATGTTCAATATGAAAAGCGTGAAAAAAAAAACAGTCAAATAACATACTAACAACCAGAGAGAAAAATAAAAAAATGCAATATTCAATATATAGGTACTGTTGTAGCAGTAATTTTTCCCCATTTTGTGGAGCCAGAACTGCACTTTTCTTGAAAAATATACAAAACCATAGTTGCATTTTAGACAGTTGTATATATTTGGTGCTAGAAACAAATGTAATATTTGTGCTAATGTTTTGTTTAACCCTTCCCAAACCATGCAGTAACACAGGTCTACCATCATAATTAAACCTGTAATATTTCGGTAAATACAAGCAATATCAAATTTATTCTTTAGATAATTCTAAAGAAAATATCAGCGCTTAGGAATGACTAGTGAAAAACCAATTATGAAAAGGGAATCGTACAAAAAACAATTATTTTTCCATTCAATCTGTTGTAAAATTAACACGTTGGTAAAAATTCCATTTGTAATATGAAAAACACAGATCACACACTATTTTCACAGCGAAAAGAACAACAAACATACAAATATAATTGTCTCTTTTTCGCTAATTAAACAAAGAGAGATAAGAAGGAAGAACACATTATACAGGACTTAATGAATGCTCTAAATTATGTTATTAATCATTTTTTTCAAAATTAAATGCTTAATATTTAGTGTAAATTCGTCCCATTAAAGCCATTTAAGCCAATAAAAACATTTTTTCTAACTGTTGTTTACGGTAACACGAGTTGACAGCATGGCTGCCTTCGGGTATTTTATATCACAGTATGGTAAAGGTTAATTTTGTCACGAGATAGTGACAGTTAGCTTGTGTCCTCGTTAATAATTTAACTCCATATATTCTCTATAGTTGGTTCATAGCATATTTAGCTAGTTGCAAGCGTCTTCGAATTTCCTACCACCAGTGTTCGTCATCAGCGCGCCCAAATTAATTATATGAACTACATTGCTCGGGTTTGTTTACCCTACATGACTCCATTTCCCTCAAAGAGGCGAATCAAAATTATGCTGGTTGATGTGATTCTGATGGTTCGAATGTGGCTCAGTACGATGACCTGATGAGGAACGAAAGTAATTTCAGACTTTTCTGGGAGTTCATTGTTGTGTGGATGTATCGTTGGGAGATTTTTGGACGGTCAGGTGTTTAGAAAGAGGGTGAAGTTTTTATTTTAACCGCCATTTCATGTACCACTCAGTGCATCTATTTTTGTGTGTACAATATATGTTATCTATTACTGTTGTGTTTTACTGAATATATGTTTTTTACCGCACATTGTATGGTGTTTGCTTGGCAGCCATGCGTGTTGCATTGCGGCATAACATGGTTGCCAAGCGGCGTTAAAATATGTCAACTTGACGGTGAATGTAATGTACCAAAATGGGAGCTTTTGCTCATAAATCGGTCCTAGGTGAGCGGTGGGTCACCATTCACCGGGCGACACATAACATGGCAATAGTCCCAATACATACTTCAAACTTTTAGGTCAGCCTCTACTTCAGTCGCAAAAAGGGTTGTAGATCCGACCAGCTGTTGCCGGACGTCTAAGTTCAGCGAAGGGGTTTTTGCGGTGGCTCGACCAATAGACTGGAAATCTGCCTTTGTCATAAGGAACAGGGCGTCATCATTTGAAAAGATACTTAAAACCCTACATTTAAATAAATCATATTCATAATTTCAAATAACAATTGTTATATATAATTAGTATAGAACTAAACAGTTCATGTATAAAACGCCCTTCAGATGAAATTGCTAACGAAAATGGGGCTATTGATATTATACAACGTTATTATTAACCCTCTCACATCCTGCCATTTGGAATGTTTGTTGTTGGAACATCTAACGACCTTTTTAGCGTTATATTTAACCTTCATCACAGCAGTGGTAAATCATTTATGTTGGATACCAACCTGATTCGAGATAAAATCGGGGCTCAACGAGCATAGAAGCAGATCATGGCTGACAGCAGCACACTACCCTAGCCCGGCACCATGGTCAGGACCGCCAGATTTAAACAATGAGGGCAAAGAAGATAACGCCCGCTCAAATAGAGGAGAAATAATTCTTATCAAGCTTGACAGCTTGACGGCTCCCAATTATATCCTGTAGGGCCAGGTTTGGGAGAGACAGAAGCCGGCTGATACGGTTCAGGGCCCGGTATAATAACCTTCTTGGACTTCATAGACGAGAGATCCTAGAGCTTGCGTACAAGAAGAGCCGACCCCGAATGATGGACGATGGATGGTTTAAAATATATGATGCAAAAAATCTTCATTCTCAATTTACAACTCTTGCGCAGACAGCATGTTAGTCTTAGTGGAGTCGAGTTCGGAAGGAGTTGTGAGCTCAAAAAGCACAAACAACAATAACCTAAAATGTAACAATACAATGCTTTCAAAATTATATAAAAAAATTGTAAAATCACGCATTAAATACGACAATAATTACATCCCCTGTACATTACATCCCTAGCTTCGGCTACGACAAAAAACGACCCACGGCAAAAGAACCCACAATGATCTGTACATTTAAATAAAACAGGTAAACAGAAATATATTAATGTTAATCTAATGTATATTTTGATGAAAACACATTTTTGTTGTGAAGTCACAATTACCAGAACGTATATTTTAGAACTCTTTCTGTGGTATTTTTAATACGAATTAAATACAGGAGTTTTATCAAAGTTTTTCCAAAATAATAAAAAGAAATAATTTAATTCTGACGTGGCCTGACGTGTTTTACTCTAAGATAATTGTGATTTATTATTATTATTTATATTTTTATTTATTATCATTGTTTTATTAACCACTAAATTGAGTTTAAATACATCTACCGGTTTCGAAAAATACCATTTTCTTCTTCAGGATGTCATAACCTAAGGTATATAGGTAAATAAAAATATATATTCTAGTTCTTTAGTCTTAAGTTTAGTATTAGTAACATTACCGAAGATGATGCGTCAGCATTGAAAACGTTATAATAAATAACAAATTAGTGAAAGTGAAGTGTTTTTATTTTAAATATAACTTATATTCTGTATATTTTTATAATTGATACAACCGGTAGATGGATTTAAACTCAACTTAGTGATTAATAAAACAAAGATAATAAAAATAAAAATATGAATTTTAACCACAAAGTTAATATTGCTAATTTCAAAAGTATGATTTATTTTTAATACAGTGCTTATAGAAGTATTTATATATGCTCTAATATAAACAAAATCAAAATCTAGGAGAACACATTCTTATTGTGAAGTTGTAATTATTCAGAACATAGGTCTGTGATATTTTAAATATGAATTAAATATATTAATTATAAAGATATACATATAAAATCAATTTTATCGAAAAATATTGTTGTTGCGCCACCGGGATTCGAACCTGGATCTCTTTCCTAACCGGGGAAGGTGCTTTATCCAACTAAGCTACAGCGACATTATTTTTAGCGACAATTTTCGACCCCATCTATATGTTACCTTTTTGATATTAATACATTTAATCGTTCCATCATTTGACAGAGCCATCTACCTTATTTTTACAGAATCTCAAATACAATATTTGATTTTATATGTATATCTTTATAATTAATATATTTAATTCATATTTAAAAATCAAAATCGTTTATTTTTACTACAACTTATCTCTCACATGTCTGTTTAGTTTCACTGCGAATCCACGCAGTTTCTTCTCTTTTCTTATGTCTTCTGGCATTTCATTAAATATCTTCTCATCGCACTGTACATCATCGATTTCTGAGATTTAGCCTTCCTCCTGAATGCCTGTCTCAGTCTATCTTTTCTTCTTGCATGATGTTCGTGCTCATGTTGATTTGTATCAATTATTCGTATAAATTCCACCGATATTTTCCTAGTTTCCATTACACTGAAATATATTTTCTGCTTAAAGATCATCATATCCAGATGTTTCAGCATTGCACTGATCCGAGTGTATCTATTTTTTCTGAGTCAAAGATTTATTTTGCAACACTGACAATTGTTGCATTTCTTCTTTATTAGCCAATAACAAAGTGCTACTGCAGCAGTTGATGTGAGGAATAATAACATAGCTGTATACTATTTCACAAGACTCGGTACTAATAAATCTTCTGATCCTTCCCAGAAGTGAAATATTCTTAGCAAATCTTTTTAGTCACGCATATTGTATTTTGCGATAAATTCAATTTTGAATGTATATTAAAGTTGATTGATTTTAAAAATGAAATAATTGATGTATTAATTATAAAAATATACAGAATTTTAAATATTTTAAATAAAAACACTTCACTTTCACTAATTTGTTATTTATTATAACGTTTTCAATGCTGACGCATCATCTTCAGTAATGTTACTAATACTAAACTTAAGACTAAAGAACTAGAATATATATTTTTATATATTATCTTTGTTTTATTAACCACTAATTGAGTTTAAATACGTCTACCGGTTTCGAAAAATACCATTTTCTTCTTCAGGATGTCATAACTAATTAAAACATATATTATTGTTTCTTAGCCAGAATCTATTTTAAAAAAAAAAAAAAAATTTAGAATGGGACTCGTAGTTAAATTTAGTTGGTTATAAAAAAAAAGAATTTTAACCACAAAGTTAATATTGCTAATTTTAAAAGTATAACTAGAATATAAGTTCCAAATTTGTCGTAAACGTAATCGGTTAATGTTGACTGTACGCTCAACACGTCTGTCCGGATAGAAAAAAGTCCAGGATCGAATCCCGATAGCAGCCAAATATTTTTTATAATCGATTTATTTAATATGTATTTAAATTAAAGAATGGTTTAGGTTTCAAATAAAGAACACAATTAATATGAAAATTTACATTATTTCATTCTCATATTAATTAATCAAAGAAACAAACCGATTTCAATAAGTGCAGAATACTTTACATTTTACATACATAAACTTGAAAAATATGAAACACAATTACTTCTTTGTGATAGATTTGGCACGGATATGAAAACAGTATGGAATAATATTGTAATCTACGTTATTTGGTCGTACTAAGAAATATGCTTTACAAAATGTCAGCAGCTGGTATCTTATTGTTTGGTGGTTCTTTAGAGTTGGAACTTATCCGAAAATAATTTAAACATGTGCGTCATACACATTTCTGGGAAGGGAATAAAAAAAAATTGTTTTTCTTTTCCGATGTCGTCTAATTCATATATTATGATAATTATTTAAACGAAATTAAATGCAAATATAGGATATGCGTATTAACGTCCACTCTTCTGCTGATTTTATCAATAATAATGAAACGAAGCAGGAAGATAGGTGAGGTTATGTCCTGTGTACAGGGTAGCCCAAAAAAAGTGTACAGGGTGGCATCAAAATTAGTTGAACTATATCAACAACAGCTTAAATAGTTTACTAATTTACTTACTTACCTATTAACCTATATATTTCGTTTTATTCCGATCGCCATATTCGATTATTAATTTTCCCATTGTTTATATTTGGTTTTTTAACCCTTCCCAAACCATGCAGTAACACAGGTCTACCATCGTAATTAAACCTGTAATACTTCGGTAAATACGTGCAACATAAAATTCATATTTTAGATAATTCTAAAGAAAATATTAGCGCTTAGGACTGACTAGTGAAAAACCAATTATGAAAAGAGAATCGTACAAAAACAATTATTTTTTCCATTCAATCCGTTGTAAAATTAATCCGTTGGTAAAAATACAATTTGTGATATGAAAGACAGAGATCACACACTATTTTCACAGTGAAAAAGAACAGCAAACATACAAATATAATTATATCTTCCTCACTAATTAAATTAAGAGAGATAATAAGAAAGGACACATTGTATAGGACTTAATGAATGCTCTAAATTATATTATTAACCATTTTTTCAAATTTGAATGCACAGTGTTTAGAATAAATTCGTGCCCATTTAAGCTAATAAAAACATTTTTTCTAACTGTTATTTACGGTAACACGAGTTGACAGCATGGCTGCGTTCGGGTATTTTATATCACGGTATGGTAAAGGTTAAATTGTTGCCCAAAATGACAAAAATCACTGCAGAAGAAAGAAGAAGAGAAAAACGTTATGGGGGGATAGGGAAATGATCAAAGAGTTTGATCAAAACACTTTCTTGTTCCAATTGAGGTTGCGTCAACTAACCATTAATTTTAATCGATCCAGTCCACGAGGTCTTATCCCACCATGGTGAAATTTATGATTCTTCTTCTTCTTCTATTGCCACGTTCAACAATTTTCTTCAACTTGCCAATATTTTCATAACACATATTTCCGACATGTCGCAAATTTTAAGTAAATTTCAAATTAAAGGCCATCGTGTTATTTTTTATTTCTAAATTTTAAAGGCTACCGATACTACTTTATTTATAAAAAATTTGGCCTTAGTGTTAAAAATTCACGCTATTTTGATGTCTGGCATTTTGGTGACACGAGTATAATATTTACAAAGCTGATAGTAATTATCGTCAACACCTTGAATCCATGCAATGAACTTTAGTTTCTACCTGTCTGGCAATATTTCGACACGGTTTTTGAAGGCGATGATAATTTATGAACCTGCCTGTTTAAACAATTTTGTCCCCTATTTGGACATTTTGTATGTTGTTTGTTGACTTTGGAAGAGTCTGTCTAAAACAATATTTACTGGATTAAATTACCTCGTTATCTTCTGGAGATTGTTATGTCATGTGCTGCGTTTTCCACCTCTCACGGCCCACGGCAGACTATTCTATTGAAATGTAGTGTTGTGAGTGTGATGAAAATTATGGATTAAATTAAATTAAAAACATAGATGTAGAAAGAAAGGTAGAACGAGGATGATGAAAGATTTTTAGCTGGACACCATAGAGTTTCGATTAAATATAGGAATCATATAACTATGTATATAAAGAAAAGTGTCTGTGGGTGGGTGGGTGTGTTTGTTTGTTTTCTATACATATCTACAGTTTTATTCCGATCTTGATGAAATTTAGACACTTAACCTTAAAAACAAGAAGTGTATGAAATGTCATGTGATTTTAAATAACCAACCCCACCTCCCTTTCCCACCCCTTAAAACAAAATTATGGTACTTCTTGGTGAAAGTTTGCACACTAGACCTTAAAAACAAGAAGAAGACCACAGTCTAGATGAGATTTCGAAAAACCACCAATATCCCTCTTTTCCAACCCTTAAATTTTGCACACTTGACGTCCAAAATAAAAGAAAAATTTCTGTCTACGTCTGATTTCGAAATAAACAAACTACCCCTATCCCTCTAAATGAACTCTCTTCACTCTGGTACTTTAGTTAGTATGATATAATAATAATTCCCATATTATTGACAACATTAACAGCCCATGTCCACGATTTGTGATTTTTGACTCGAGACAATCTCTGAAACATGGATTTTCCAACTCTCAACACACCAAGACAAGAAATTCGCCGCGCGTGCCTCACTTCACACGTGTCAAAATATCAGTATTTTGACCATAGATGCACCGTTCGTCGGTTGGGTTTGAATCTTCCCAGTAACAGTTAAAATTATTTAATGCAACTTTTGTTTATCTATCTTTTCAGAATGAATGATTGTAGGTATCTGTAGTTCTAGGTGATGTTTGTCCGCATGTGTCTCTCGCTGTTCATCCGAAAACCGTATACACGAGTCTTACTTCCAGATCAAACGTATTTAAAGTACTAAAGGCACGTGTCCACGATGATCTCATAATGAGACTTTGATTTCTGAAAAAAACAACGATTTATGAACCATCGACCGATTTTCTGTGTACAGTTTTCTGGGCTAATCTGCCGTGTATATTGACAGGGTCCACCCATTATAGCTGATGTAATATGTGTTTTTTTTTCCAATTCCTTAGAGTCTACGATACTCTGAGTACTCTACATGCGGCCAGACCGCCAAATCTACCACTACAAGTGCATCAGCGCTAATCGCTTTGACACTTTTACTAACTAACTTATTGTAATAAACATCATATGTGTTTTATATTAATACATGAATTGGAAGGGTAAAAAATTCTGATAAAAAACCCTCTAAACAATTTACTGGAAGTTAAGTATTTCAAATTAATTAGGCGCGACACTTTATATACAGTGCCGCCTTATTCTAGCATAATACTTATATTTAAACTAAAGTAAATAACTCTACTAAACTTAAAAATATATTGTTTTTACAAGTCATTTATTGGAGAGTTCAGTCGACGCTGTCCGCTTCTGTGTGTATCTCAGTCCGGAGGATCGAGCGCGTTGCTTCGCTTCAGGAAATAGTGCCTGGGCAATCTGTGTTTGTATCTGAAAGGCATTAGGCTGATGTTGTGCTCGTACGAGCCGAGGCCCCGGATGAGAGGATTATCTTGAGAAGGATGGGAGTAAGGTTTGTGAAAGTTTGCTGATAATTTATCGAAGCATTGCATAATTGTGTTAATGTGTTTGTTGGTGTTATTATTAAGTACTAGCTTGCAGTACCGTGCCGAAAGCAGGTGTATCATTTTAGGTACTGGCTTGCAATATCGTGTCGAAAATTGCTATAGGCATTAAGTTAACATGTTCCTTTAGCGATTCTCATAGATCATAACAGTTTAAATGATTATATATACCGATGATAAATTATAATTGTATATTAACATCAATTTAGACAAAAATGCATAAAATGATTTACTCACGTGTCATTAATATGCCGTGCGCTTCTGAACTATTTACCAATCATAACAGGGAATATGATTAAAATATTCTTCACGCGAACCTCGAGAGCTGAAGAAATCTTAAAACCTTGAAATACATATTTGAAAGCATATTTATTTAACATTTAGTACCGCTTGTCAATACGTTTTTATCTCTGCATTAAGTTGTTTACTCATTCGTCGGCACTTTGCAAAAATATTTTACGCTATACAATACTACCTGTTGTTATTGCTTCAACCATTACTATTTCAATGTCTAGGTTTATTTCACCGACTACTCTAATTTGCATAAACGAATGCAGGTGAACACCGGATCGCGGCGGTTTTATTATTCAACATTATTTAATCGTATTTAATGTTACTACATAAATATGTCCACGTTAGAGATTTTTGCTCCCGTGACTTTACCATGTCGCAGAGATTCGCCGTCTCGCGTTTCACTTCACGCTCGTCGTACGTCAAACGTTATTGTCGTTCATCAGTTTGGTGACAGCAACAGTTAAAAAGTTATCATAATTGTAAATAACATTTTTTTTATAATTTAACGCCATCCCATAAATAATGCGGTGTTTTTAATATATCTTTTATTTTTAAAAATTATAAATCATAAAATATACTCTTCCATCTTTGTGGTAGACTTGCAAAGCTCCTCTTCCAAAATTCACTTCTCCAGTCTGACCTCGAAAGCGGAATAAATGATAATCAGATACGGCAATGTACGGAGAATATGGTGGATGGGGTATCGTTTCCAAAAAAGGTTCAGATGAGCACACATTCACTCTCTGCACGCAATTAGACTTGTGATTAAGTTTGTGAGAAACACGTTGACCCAATTTGCTGACTTTTCCGATGACACGCTGGTGTCGATGAATGGTTGAATAACCAAATCTAAGCTTCAGAGTTTGCAGGTCATTCTCGTTGAAGCTTATAGATTTTCAAGGACGAGGCTCGTCTTTTAGGCTGTAGTTTCCGGCTTACGCTTATTATCCGATCCCCATCTACTGCATTCATATTCCTCGCACTTTCCATTGCGTTGTTGAACTCATGAAGTAAAATATGCCGAGCAGATATTTTACCTGATGCAGGTAGTTTATCCCACCCCCCTCCGATTTTTAGTTTATGTAATTGGAAAAACCTCATTATTTATGGGATGACCAATATTTATGTTAATGTTTTATGACTTACTCGTACTTTCAGAATAGATGGGTAAGGGATTTATGAAGGTAACGTTTACGTAGATGTGAGCTTGAGTTTTTGTCTATTTTTATAATACCATTCTCAAGCTGATTTCTGAGTTAACTTCCAGATCAAAATTTCAACACGTATAGGTTTTGAGGTGTATCTCTACTAAATATTTAAAAAGCTATAAATACCAGGGGCGTGCACTGCATACAAGCAAAGATGTGTATTACTAAAGATTCTGAGAAATAAAAATAAATAAAATAATACTTATCTTATTTTTGTCTAGCCGTGGGTTATTAAGAAAAATTGCGAATCATTTGTGTATGGTAATGTTAATAATCATTATGGTGATCCTGACAGGCAATTTGCCAGTACGTACGGGTACTAATTGATTTTTTCAGTCAGTATCAGAACCAAACTGAACTACTGAACCTATGTTGGCGTCTTTACGTCTGCCAGTTTTCTGCTTAGATGGAAGCTTGCATAGATGATGTTTGCATAGATACAAGTTATAGGTTATAATTTATTATCTGTCAAGCAAACGAGTTTTGCGTTCAAAATAAAAGCGGTGATGAGTCATACCTTTGAACCTTCGATATAAATTTTATCCGTGTACAGGAAAATTACAAAGCATTGTAATTTTTGTAATGTCTATTATTATTCTTCTTCAGCGGCCGTGTAGAGCGCCATCTATTGCTTGCCATCTCTTCTGTGGTTCATTTTTCCCATCGGTTTTCATAATATCTCACAGAAAAAGAAGACAGGGTGGACCGAGGAAAAGGTTGAGCAGATGCTGCATCAGCTCCGGCGTTATGCACAGGCGGAGCGGGCGCTTGCACGTGGCAGCCAAATCATGGGGGCGACCGAAAGATATATAAATAAATATTGAAAAACAAAATCCCATGAAACAAAATGCAAAACGATAATAGTGTGTAATAAAAATAATTCAGGACGTTTGGTCCCCCGACAGTTGATCTCTTTGCCAATCGATCCCCTGACGATTGACCCCCAAAGCTTCTTCAAGTATTTATTTATATTCACAAATACCCAGCATGTTATAAATCAAATTTAAACAAATGTTGGTCTGGTACAAAATTACATATAATTAGAAATATTATTACTTTTACGAATTGTGGTAAACCATTTTTAATTTATTGTTTTAACATTTTAGTCGGGGGATCAAACGCCAGGGAACCAATAACATTATAGTTATTTCTTAATAAAGCAGTAATTTATAGTCAACACTAATGTCCAGAACGTCTTTTGGTAAAGAGGCGGCCTTGGACAGGTTTCAAAATGCTGGCCTAACAAAACACCGCCCCTAACGTGTGTGGCACGCGGGCGGTCGATTAGGTGGTGGCGGCAAAAAGTCTAGCGCCGGCGCTGTGTGGCATAGATCCTGGACACTGGAAAACCGCGGCCGTGCAGGGAAAACTTGCGAAAGAAAGAAGGCGGACGCAATTACCAAAAAAAGGAGAAAGAAGAAAGAAAAAGAGGGGAAAAGTGTGCGGTTCCAGAATAGGATTCCAATCGATAACCATGGCAGACGCCATCCTCGTAACGAGCAACCGCCGAAGGAGATAATATCTTATATTGTGTACAAATTAATAAAATTAAACAAACTAAAAATAATGCACGCAAACTTTGTACTAAATGTCGTGTAAAATTGTTTCGGAGCTCAAAACACAGATGTCACAAAATGACAAGTACGCCATCTGACTTTCAGCGTTCGAAGTTTTAAATAATCTTGGCATGTTCTAAGTTTAGTTAACAAACGCCACAAATTTAATGTTTGGCATGAGAATTTTTAATTTAAATTGTTGAACATCTACATGTTCTATTCCGGCCACCTACCCTCTTATACTTCATACTATTACTTACATAACCATTACTACCTACTTACTTTACGGCTTATCAAAGTAAATGCAATTTATACAAGTTAAATTCATACCTACATATTATTATTGTATTAGTTTCTGTTTTTAGATAATAAAATGCCCAAAGCCGTAGCTAGCAGATCACTGTGTTTTGAGTATCGGTCATGAGAAGTTCTTCTTAAATAAACTCATTATTTTCTCTTGCGAAGTGTACAAAGAATGTAGTTCTCCTTTAAATTCGATACTACGCCCCTAAATAATTTTAAATTCTGAGTGATTGAGTAACAAAGTTTACAATGTCTTACAATTTATCATGCATATTTAATTACTCAGACAACAATAGGTTTACCATGTAATTGATAATATTGTGTACAAAAAAAAATTGATATTGGTAAGTATTTTGTACATTTCAAATAATTTAAATGTTAAATATGTATTAAATATATTAATTAGAAATATATACACATAAAATCAATGTTATCGAAAAATATTGTTGTTGCGCCACCGGAATTCGAACCTGGATCTCTTTCCTAACCGGGGAAGGTGCATTAAATGTATTAATATCAAAAAGGTAACATATAGGTTCGAAAATTGTCTCTAAAAATATTGTCGCTGTAGCATAGTTGGATAATGCACCTTCCCCGGTTAGGAAAGAGATCCAGGTTCGAATCCCGGTGGCGCAACAACAATATTTTTCGATAAAATTGATTTTATATGTATATCTTTCTAATTAATATATTTAATTCATATTTAAAATATCACAGACCGTCTGTTCTGAACAATTACAACTTCACAATAAGAATGTGTTCTCTTAAATTTAAATGTTAATTTTAACATAGATTATTTAATACTTTGTTTTAAACTACTTAATGAGTTATATTCAATACACCAACCGGTTTCGGAAAATACTATTCCCTTCATCTGGATGTCAAATTAATTAAAAGCATATTGTGTGTCAAATTCATCTAAAGTATGTTTTTTTTATAGGTTTGATTTTCGAATTGGCAACACTTTTTCCAGCGATAGCCAATTTGACAGCTGATTTGCGCTCAGTTTTGTATTTCCATTTCACCATGAATAGACTTACGCCAGAACAACGCTTGAAAATTGTGCAAATTTATTTCTAAAATCGTGGGTTCAGTTCGCGAAACTTACCGCGCGCTACGTCCATTTTACGGTCAACACAATCGTCCATCCGAGCGAGTAATTCGAATAACCTCTAGTTGATAATACGCATCCGCAGAGACGTCGTACAGTGCGCACCGAAGAAGCTGTGGTTTCTTCAAAAATGATGCCGGCCAGAACGTTACAGTCAATTAAGAGCGCTATAGATCCATGATTACTGACTTTTTCGTTCCCCAATTGAATGGCATTAATGTGGAAGAGCTGCGGTTCCAACAAGACGGCGCAACATGCCGCACGGCGCGCGCCACAATCAATCTATTGAAGGAAACATTCGATGAGCGCATAATTTCGCGTAATGGACCTGGGAATTGGCCTCCAAGATACTATATATATATATCTTGTTTAGAAAACAATGTATACCGAAATTAAAAATGCAAGCATAGATAAAAACAAAACTTTAAAAGTATAAGTAGTGGGTAACTAATTAGAAACTACTATGAAAACAAATTTAAAAGGTGACTATTTGCAAAAAGGCTTTGGTAGTGGCCGCGTGGCAATTGAATATATAATTGAGAAAAAATTTAAGTAATCTTAATTTAGAGATATTAAAAACGCGTTCGTTTTTGCCCTGCTCGCGTCTCACAGACCTGTCCGTTCAAGCGACCACTTTACAGACACAAATTACATTATGTTCAAACCCATCACAGCCATAAAGTGATAGATAATAGACGGGGAACCGCTAATAAACACTTTGTGATAAAAATATCAAATGAATTTATTAGACTTTATTGACATAGATAGGTACATGTTATTGTTGTAACAGAGGTGAATATAAAACATGATAAACAATTATATTGCTATTTAGTGTAGCAGGATGGAGTAGACTCCACCTCTGATACATACAGCATTGTCCTGACTATTTTGCTAGACTGCCGTCTGTGTTAAAGTAGACAGTTGTTTTTCGTGGTGTTATTTAATTCATTAAAGATACAAATGTTTGTAGTGAGAGTTTTGTAAAACTGGTGAATTATTAGTGCAGGTATTATATTATGATTGTGTTGATGTTTCTGATTGATCTCTACCCAATTGAATCATATATTGGGTCCATATTTGTGTAATCTTGTTGGAAGTGAAACGATTTCCAGTTGGTGTTGAGTGTGTTGTACAGTTTCGGAGCTAAGAACATGTAGAATCGTTGATAAAATGTCGTTGTTGCTCTCGGAACTGGTATAACTGAATAAAAAGGACTTTAAATTAACCGAACTTTTGAATAAAAATATGAGTTTTTCTAATATTCTTATTAAGTTCGCGTAACAATTTTCGTATGCATTGGCATTGCAAACTATTAATGCAGCCTTCTGTCTGTAGTGAATATTCGCCTGAACTGTCGCCCTCTACTATTTCGACGCGATGAAACAGATTACGACGCGTGCTCTAAACAACCTCGCGAAGAATAAGAGTACTGCTTCATTCAATGAAAAAAAACGTTGGACCAAGTGCACTTCATAAGGAGGAGACTACAATGATGGGGATCGTGTACCAGATAACGGGTAAATATGTTATTTAACCTTTACCATACCATGATAAAAAATACCCGAACGCAGCCATGCTGTCAACTCGTGTTACCGAAAATAACTGTTAGAAAAAATGTTTTCATTAGCTTAAATTGCTTTAATGGCACGAATTTACTCTAAATATTGAACATACAATTTTGAAAAAATGATTAATAGCATAATTTAGAGCATTCATTAAGTCCTATGCAATGTGTTCTTCCTTCTTATCTCTCTTCATTTAATTATTGAGAAAGAGAAAATTATATTTGTGGGTTTGTTGTTCTTTTCACTGTGAAAAAAGTGTGTGACCTCTGTCTTTCATATCACAAATGGTATTTTTACCAACGTATTAATTTTACAACGGATTGAATGGAAAAATAATTGTTTTTTCACTAGTCATTCCTGAGCGCTAATATTTTCTTTAGGATTATCTAAAATATGAATTTTGTGTTGCATGTATTTACCGAAATATTACAGGTTTAATTATAATGGTAGACATGTGTGCATGGTTTGGGAAGGGTTAATTGTAACAATTTTTTTTGCTAACTTAATTGTCAGGTCGCTGAAATGATTGTATTTATTTACACCCAATCCCGAATCGTTTTGAGAGTTGTTTACCCTCGTTTCGATTCGTCATAATTACATATATTTATTTATTTATTTTATTACATTCAGTCATATCATCATAACACCATCATAGGTTGGCTCCGGTATCGTCGTACCAGAACCATACCTGTACAATATGAGAGATTTGTTTTGTCACATTAATTTCAAAAGGCAGCCAGAAGGAAGCTATAGAAATCACACACCCCCAAAAGGGGAGGATAGACGTCACATTTATGTGTTTCAGTCGCAGAACTCAGTCACAGTCTGGCGGAAATTCACCCTGTCCAAGTCGCAAGAGTGCGAGGGAAAGACAATTGAATGCTACGTTAGGTCTCTCTAGCCACTGCTCTTCCAGGCATCGCCCATCCCAGCAACCCCCAGCGGGAGACCCACACCTTAATAAATAAATACCCGGAAATGTTCAAGATTCTCGCAATCATGATCTCACGTGCATCATCTCACCTGAGCGCAAACACACCACGGCTCACGGACAAGTCCTAAGTCGAAGAGTTTACTCATGAAACGCCCATGACCCGAGATCATCTGCATCTCGTAGTGGTCCAGCGCCGGAGGACCACCTCCGCCTTTCATTATATTTTCACCTTTTCGCTGAAATGATCGTGAAATGAGCTCGCGGAACAGATCTGAAGTTCGCCGGAAGAGTGAGACACGTGACCGGTGTGTTATATGAACGGTGAATATTATCGAAACGTCAGCAAATTCTCAATTTCTAAATACTGCGACCCGTCAAAGAGTCACCACACTTACACCGCATATTGATCGCCCGGTGGCTGAAGGCCGACGGGCGCGCGACCCACTCCCAAAGTGCCAAATATATATTTGTTGTACGGTTTGTCGTAGCGCGGCGGTGCCGTTATGAGCCCGACAGCCCGGGAGTCAGAACCTTGTAATGAACCGAACATAACCCATACGCTTCAACGAAATCAAATTTTATTTAGAATCCTGAAAAATCTGTAAAGCTCGACGAGAACGACCTGTACACACCCTGGTGGGACAAAATCCTATCGTAACTAGCAGAGAAGCTTGGATTTGGTCATTCAACCATTCATGGGTGTAATACACATATTTTTTGCTTGTATGGCTTTTTAAATATTTAGTTGAGATACATCTCAAAACCTATACGTGTTGAAATTTTGATCTGGAAGTTAACTCAGAAATCAGCTTGACAATGGTATTATAGAAATAGACAAAAAATCAAGCTCACATCTACGTAAACGTTACTTTCATAAATCCCTTTCCCATCTATTCTGAAAGTATGAGTAAGTCATAAAACATTAACGTAAATATCGGTCATCCTATGGATAATGAGGTTTTTCCAATTACATAAACTAAAAATCGGAAGGGGGTGGGATAAACTACCTGCATCAGGTAAAATATCTGCTCGGCATATTTTACTTCACGAGTTCAACAACGCAGCGGAAAGTGTGAGGAATATGAATGCAGTAGATGGGGATCGGACAATAAGCGTAAGTCGGAAACTACAGCCTAGAAGACGAGCCTCGTCCTTGAAAATCTATAAGCTTCAACGAGAATGACCTGCAAACTCTGAAGCTTGGATTTGGTCATTCAACCATTCATCGACAAAAATCGAAAAGTCCGCAAATTGGGTCAACGTGTTTCTCACAAACTTTCAGAGTCTAATCGCGTGCAGAGAGTGAATGAAATTTTAGAAACGATACACCATCCACCATATTCTCCGGACATTGTCGTATCTGATTATCATTTATTCCGCTTTCGAGGTCAGAATAATACTGGAGGAGTATTTTGGAAGAGGGATCTTGCAAGTCCACCAAAAAAATGGAAGATCATTGTAGTAAATGATGACCTAATTATATATCAGCACCCCAGAGATAATCTGTGTTATGTTCATTTAATTATTATCTTCTATTTCTTCTAGAAATTTGTGTGTCTTTCGTATTACGAAATAACCGTACAATTTCAGTTGACATAACGTATTATACAACTGTAGAGATTTTGTGAGGTAATTGATTACGGCTGATAGATCAGAGGTAGTCTCTAAACGGGTTTGACCGTTAGTAAAAAAATATTTACTTCTCGAAAGTACATCCCGTAGTAAACTCAATTTACTCTCCGATATTCGATAGTAAAAACGAGAATCAATAGTTAAATATGGTGGACTTTTCACAGCTATTTCAAAAGTCATCTGAATACTTCGATACTTTGAAAATTGCAGTATACAACAATTAATCATTCAATATTCCACTATTTTAGTGATGACATTTCATCCGATGACGATCTCGTTGCTTAATATACATGAGCAGATAGTACAAAAAAAAATTCACCACCAGAGTGACAGATTTCGTACGCCTAGATGAAAAAATCCATAGATAATGCATATTTCGTGATTATTTGTCGCACTTATAGACATCTCCATCTATGCTTCGACAATGACAACATCTCGCAAAGGTTCGCCATTGCCTCGGTCATCATAAGTATCTGGTGTATTTTGTGGCAAATTCTCTCGCAATACAATACACACGCAATCAATTAATCTGAATTAGTATCATTAGTAGCAGTAATTTTACATAATTTTTCTAGATCCATCGATGAATGTCAACAGTAATTCTGCTTACATCATAACAGTCGATTTATGAAACGTCATGTTTTGAAACAAGAGTTCAGTATTTGCGTTTTGGGTAACCAGATTACTGCATACAGGATACGGCAACTGCATACAAGACAAATGCGCTCATAATCAATAAAATATGTTAAATATATAAATAACAAAAATACCTAATAGAATAATAAATTTAAAATATTCAATGCTTTCACCATCTACGAAAATTGCTGATGTGATTAGTAGTATTATTTTATTTCCAATGTTCATCTATTTAGTTTTGATAATATTTTATTTTATTTTTCTTCTTAAGTCATAGTTTAATTAATTCATTCTCGCGATGTATATGAGTGCATCGTTTGCAATGTTTTAGTATTTTTAAGATGTTTATATAGATAATGAAAAGGATAGGTCCAAAAACTGACCCTTGTGGTACTCCTAATGAAATATGGAGGAAGTCAGATATTAAGTCAACTACTTTAATTGTTTGGTGTCTATTACTTAGGTATTCCTTAAACTATTTCAAATTTTGACACCTTTATTAGACTCGTAATTATGTATTGCACGCTATGTTAAAGTAATAGCACAGAAATATAATATGTAAAACTCTTTCTTTGCATGTTTTATAAATTTTCCATTTAGATTGTGGTTTATCACACTCTCTGTTATCTGGCATTTACTGTTCAATATTAACACCTCAAAAACAATATTTCTTAAGAGCACTTCTTCGGCCATGAAGTTCTCCTTCTAGGACCCCGACTTCCAGCAATCTTTTCCTGCATTATGAGGTGCATGATCTTGTACTTCTCCTGATTTCTCATTACATGTTCGAGAAATAGAAGTTTTCGAATTTTTATTTTTTTAAATACTTATTTTTCTTTATTCATCCGAACCATAACATCTGCATTCGTAACTCTATCCATCCAGCTCATTTTAAGCATTATTTTGTAGATCCACATCTCAAATACTTCAAGTCGCCTTATCGTTTTTTTAGTAAGTGTCCACGCTTCCATTTTAAAAAAATAATACCTAGAACACTCCATCTAACCAATCATTCACATTCGTAATCTAAGATTGCAAACATATCTGCAGAACATGTACTTATATTATAATAAATACATCAGCCCAGATTATGGACCCTGCAATGGGATCCGAAACGTCGGCCAGAAAGGTTAGATATACACGGCAGATTAGCCCAGAAAACAATACACAGAAGATTTTGAACGGCCGTGAAAGAACCTAAGAACATTTTTTACATAATGCCACATTTTATGTGTCGAAATAAATTTTTACTTTACTAAACTCACTTTTCTTAGCGCGTACTAAAACTCCCGTCTTACAGGGAACATTGGTACAAGTGCACACAAAACATTTTAAGCCTGCCCTTGTTATAGGTTTTCCGTTATCCGGACATTCACCTAATCTATTTTTCTTTGTGATAATACAACATAGAATTGGCAATAAGAAAAAACTGTGATAATGCAACATAAAGCTAGCAATGTGCAAAAACTGTGGAGAGTGCAACACAGAGTTGGTCATGTGCAAAAAATTATGACAATGTAACATAGAGTTGGCCATGTGCAAAAACTATGGAAAGTGCAACACAGAGTAGGCCAAGTGCAAAAATTATGATAATGCAACATAGAGTTGGTCATGTGCAAAAACTATGATAATGCAACACAGAGTAGGCCATGTGCAAAAACTATGATAATGCTACATTGTGTTGGGCATGTGCAAAAACTATGAAAATACAACACAGAGCTGGCCATGTGCATAATAGCAATGTCGTATCAGTTAGAATTTCCCTAGATTATTTTATTATTTTATTTTATTATTATTTTATTTCCCTAGATACATCTTGATTCATGGATCAAGTCGTCAGTTGAGGAATCGAATTGACAAACACCGCCATAGATTGCAGTATTAAAACAAAATATAGCATCATTGTATTTTTAAATACGTTCCTATTATAAGATTACATGTCAATTTAATTCGTATTTCAAAGGAAATTAACACTTCACTTAATAATAGGTCAGTTTCCCTTTAAATTTACGTACTTGCATAGAAAACGTTCGTTCACACAGACCGGACATTATAAATGGCCCGTGTCCACGGGACACGGTGAGATTTCATTTTGGAGATTCGACTCGAGAGCGCGTAAAGAATAGATAAAGGACGATAAAGGGTTCACTACGAAGCGATCTATAAATTATCACTTTGTGGATATGCACTCGGATTAATAAAAAACATCCAGTAACACGTTCCTTTACCGACTCGCAGAAACAAAAATCTTTTAAATAGAGCATCATTGATTCGGACAATTAATGTTCACGCCCAACGTACAGAAACATACGTTTTCGACAAAAATGTTATAATTTATGTTAATTGCGGGGCCTTAAAGAATTCCCCATAAAACATAATTATTGATTTAGTTATCATAAATAATACTAAATATTAATGTCAGTATACCTGGAGATATTTATGACGTTCAAATATAAAAATATAAGAGATTATCAGAAGCATTGGCGTGCACTTTAAAATTAAATGTGTAATATAATTTCAACTGTTTTTTTAATATCGGATATAAGGGGAATGTTGCGTAAAAGCATAGATGCCGGAAGAAACAGGATATTCGGAAGGAGGTTTGAACTTATCACAATCCAGTTCATCTGGCACCAGGTGGACTGTAAAATTATTTTTACTACAATCTCCGTTCAGGGGTCCTAGTCCTTTAGATTGCACTTAATAGATGCGACATCTCAATTTAATGCTATACTCCAAATCATTAATTACCGTACCGGTTCAGGGTCGCCGTTCGACTGGTGCGGCGGTGTGCCGGGTGAGGAGAGGAGGGGAGAGGAAGGCACAGTACACTAGTTTCATTCAAGAATAAATATATGTCCCAAACAGGAAATATGTTGAATATATGAATATAAATCAAACTAAAAGACGATACTCAGATATGAACATATTAAATAAAAAACGTATAGGCTCGGTTGTGTGATCAGTAATAACTTTTTACTTTAGTAAAATGAGTTATCAAAGAAAAAATTTTTTGCGAAAACAGGTTGATTGTTGGTAAAAAAATATTTACTTCTCGAAAGTACATCCCGTAGTAAACTCATTTTACTCTCCGATATTCGATAGTAAAAACGAGAATCGATAGTTAAATATGGCGAACTTTTCACAGCTGTTCCAAAAGTCATCTGACACATTGAAGCTTTGAATGTTGCAGTATAGGACAATTAATCATTCAATGTCCCACTATTTTAGTGATGATCTCGTTGTTTAATATACATTATCACATAATTTCAAAAAAATATTACCACCGAAGTGACAGAATCCATATATCAGATATATAGTAAATTTGACAATTTTAACCACGGATGTTAGTAAAAAGTTACCATTGTAAAAACTTACTATCGATCACACAACTGGCCCTTAATGTAATTACGAATTGTACGAAATGTACGGGCCGTACGGAAAGTAGTACCCATTCGCGCCGTGCGGAGCGCTAGTGATGCGAGTAGCCGCCGCTCGAGGTGAAACGACTTCAGTTGACTGTCTGTTCGCTGTGCGGAAAGTTTTGTAGCGCTGGAGAAGGGTGGAAAGAACAAACTGGACTGAGAGAATTGCAAATGAGTAGAGTGCAAGAAAAGAGGTTTACCATCGAAAATCAAAGGGGTATGAGAAAGACGATGCAAACACTTAGGTGACAACTTCTTGATGGGGTCCAGGACATATACGCTTGCCAGTACTCCAACGACAAGAATACAATATGAATTTTTACTACTTAGATGATAGTCGTAAATGAAAATTATTTCTGTTTTTTATTGTAATGTTGCATTTTCAGAACATAATGTAGGTCTGTGATATTTTAATACGAGTTAAATCAATCTACTAGAACGATAAACAAAAAAAATTATCTTTTGAAAAAATATTTAGTTGCTACCGGGATTCAAAGCGCGCTCACCATTTTGCTATAGCATTCAAACATACATACATAATACATCTATTATTGCATTTTTATAAGCAAATTAACTCGTATAAATATAGCACAGAATTATGTTCTGAAAATGCAACTTCCGAACAAAAATGTGTTCTGAAAAAATTAATTCTGGCGTCTCTTAGCGGTTTTCATTCACAGACATCTGAGATTCACCACAATATAAAGATAATTGTTTTTAAACATGGATGTATTTATTAATTGTATTCGATTGCTATAGCGTAATGGTGAATGCGCTTCTCCAGATAAGAAGAGGTCCAGGTTCGAATCCCAGTAGCGACTTAGTATTGTTTCGATAGATATATTTTGTCTGTATATCTATCTAGTTGATTTATTTAATTTGTAATTATCTATTCTGTCCTAAATGAAAAGATATCTCCACACAAACAAATTGCATCACACTGAATTTGATCTCCAGCTGTGGGCCGTAGGGCCCGTCGCTGGGCTAATCAGTGTCACTAGATTTGAGGGCATTCCCGCGATACGCAGAACTAAACCAAATTCCCCGATAAGGCTGGATGCGGGCCCTGGCGGAGCCCGCTATAAACACTGCCGCCGCCGCGCTGCAGCCACTGTGCGGAACCAGTCGCGGACAGACAGCCACGCACTATGCACCTGACCGCCGCGCACCTCCTGGCGCTCGCCGCGCTGCTCGCGCCCGGCCGAGCCCTGCCCGACCGCCGGGACGCGGAAGTGCCCGCCAAATCGGAAACGGGTCCGGAAGACGCGGAAGTGATTTCAGCCCTCGACGGGTACGGAGATCTAGTGGGGGTGGGAGTTCGGGAGAGGGCCATGTTCCAGAAGGCGAAGGATAGTCTGCGGAGAGCGAAAAATCAAGTAAGAGCTTATGTTACTTAAATAAACACATACAAAAATAAATAAAAAACAAAACTATGCATATAAGTGATGAGTAACTAATTTGGAACTACTGTGGCAACAAGTTTTCTGCAAACCCATGGTATTTGTATGAAAAATTTAGACCCTTATTAATGTCAAAAAAATGATTCGTTTCGAAAAGATGATTGGAAAATTCAGAATAGTTATGCTTCTTAATTTTTATATCAAAATTTTGTTATTTGATATATAATTCTTTAATTTATTATTGGTTTAGAAAACTGGTTGTAAGGAATACGGGATATTTTTAATTATTAAATTTGAAATGTGATTATTTAAAAACAAAATATCTCTCCAATGCTGATGATCTGATAAACTTTTGTACTTTTTGCCTATACTTTTTATTTAACAAATTATATGTTAATTTAATATTAAAACTATTATTATTAGCAATTTGTTTAAAAATATTTAATTTTACGTTGAAATTATGTGTTGTTAACCATCTCATCATACTCCAGATATTGACATCTGACTCTCGATGGATATATACTAAACCTTGGAAAGATGCTGTCCAACTAAATCTTATGAGTGCCTTCTGATATTTCACATAAATCTTAAAATACATAACATATTTGAAACTATTCAAGTTACGGGTTTATTTGCTGAGTGAACTGATACGCGAGCTGCACAACTTGCAAAACTGTTGATTATTTCTACCCTTACATATTCAAATATAATTTAAAGCAGACTCTACCTACTAGTGATGAGAAAAAATGCTACTCTTGACTCACTGGCGTGATTGTGATTGGTATTCGATAATATCAGTGATTGAAAACTGTGACTGTGATCACAGTTTCTGATATCATAATACACCAAATAAATAAAAAATACATAATTTATATTATTAAAACTTAATTTGCGTAAAAAACCTATTCCAGCATAAAAATTAGTAGAAAATTATTGCGCATTCGTACATACACATACCTATAAAATATTTTTAAAAATGGAACAAAATAACGTTACCAATAAGCTAGCATAAATATATAAATATGACCAACAAAAGCATCCAGTTGATGGCGCTGATTCAAGTGATAATCGATTTAAACGGCGGCGTCAGAAAACATCACGATATTCACAAATATTCAATCGCTGATAGTGAGTGTGATACAAAGACATCAGTGATTGACTCACGGTTCGTGATTTTGAGCTCATCACTACTACCTACGTGCAGCAATGTCGATGAATTACAACAGTTAAAATTAAAAATGTATGCATTACCTTTGGAAATTAAAACCAAATGAAACAATGGAAGGCTTCCACTATTCGGATTACTGTGTCGAAGAAAACTAAGTTAACCCGTTAAGTATTAATTAATATAATGAGGATAATTACTTAAAAAACGCGCCTCGTGTATATTATTAATACTTCATCTATTTAAGTAACCAAAGACATTCTTTCTGAACAGAAAAATCACTGCAATTCTGCGAGGAATCACAAAAGATCTTAGAATTTTAATAATACTTAAATATTATTAATTTAAATGACTAAACAAGTGGACCACGAATATTTATACGTGACGTAATTTAAATTCAGCAATGAATTTGTGCTGAACCGTTTCAATTTCATTTTCATTTCTCAGGACTGAGAGAAATCATTCAATGTTTAATAGAAATAATTTTATTGTTCCAGGAAAAGTGGTGAACGTTTATGATCTTCGATAACCTTTACTTTCTATTTCTGAGAAATGTTTCAAACATCTGGGTTGTCATATCAAAAGCGTGACGCATCTTGATTTAATAGTAAACAAATTGCAGTTTTTTTCATAATTTAATTTAATCGAAATATTTATTTTTTCCTTACTATCCATATTCCCACGGAGTCCTCCGAAACGCACCATATTTCCAAGCACTCCAAACATTATTTAAAGTAATTATCTCCCGATGAATCTCGTATACTTAGTAGTGACGTAATAGTTTATTAAAAATAAAAAAATGCACTGTCTTTGAAAATGATCAGGCGACACCGAAATCATCCTTTGTTAAAACAAAAAACCATGGACACGATAACTCTCATAGTTCTCATCAGATTTCTATTAAATTAATCTTGTAAATATCTCATCTAAGTTCGTTAGCCAACCAGATAAGCCATCTTATTTAAAATGGCGGCTTATCAAAAAAAAAAAAATTAAATCGTAACTCCTTTAATAATTGTTAAACAGAAATAAAGTAATTTCAGAGAATTTTTAGAGGACCATAAAATGGGAAATATTATTTACTTTCACATACATTTGAAATCTACCTGATAAGTACCGGAATACAAATCAGATTTTGAATTAACATATTATCGATGTTCTAAATATATGATGGGTGCCTGTTTGATTAATCTATAATCATCAAAATATATATTACGTTTCCCCGTCTATTTCTAGGACTTTCTGAACGTCTAGAATGTATTGGATCCATATGGATGTATAGTGCTTGATTTAACGGCCAGGTCTGAATACTTAAATGTTTTCTCTTTTATATACTTAATAACAGTACATAAATATATATTCAATTTGTCTTTATTACAAGTAGGAAAAAACATACATGACATCTGTCTATGGTATACCATAGAATTCAGCACTTTCCGAAATGTCAAAATAACGATTTTTGGTTATGTTTTTCATTCAATTCCAAATAGCATTTTTGTGATTATTATTGTCTATACGCGATCAAAGGTATTTTTATTTTATTTGCATAAGTTAACCCTTTAAAGTTAATATAAAATATTTTTTAAGGTTTTTTTGTCCACGCGTTGAAATACTTTCATAGCGATAATTTTCATACGAGTTTCATGACACATGACTTTACCTACTGCGTTACTAAATTACATTGTTTGTATTATATATATACATTATTTACATGATCAATTGATGTCTAACAATGACTGACATTTACATTTTAATGTTTGAATAATTATTACAGTTACATTATACGAGAGGAATCTTCGAAAATAAAAGCGATGTTGAAAAGATTATTATGTAACTAAGAAAAATCAGATTTGAATTAATACGCAATACACTCTCGACCGGTGAATCAAATCTAGTTATAACTTAACACAGTAATTTAGAGATATCTCTGTACTAGTAAATGAATAGACATGATATGAAATGTATATATGGGAGAGGGGTTTGATACATTATTTGCGGGACGAGGGGCATTCTACACACATTTATCCAACGAAACGTAAATTCGATAGATTATGACAAAAATTAAATCTTTGCGTGTGCAAGACGTATTTTAAAATTTTCGTTCCAATCGAGTCATATTTTTTAAAAAAAGTCGCGGAGCTCTTTGATTGCGCTAGTGGTACCAAAGCGATCGAGTGGGTGCTACCAAAATGAAAATTTTGGGACAGAGAATTTGCGTTAGTTCGTATTTATTTATTTGGTGGTCTGTGGGGATGTCTAATTCAAGCAAAAATTGGTTCAACAAGAAAAATACATTTATTTCGGAGAGAGGGTTGCGAGTGTTTTTGGTATAGTTACCTATCTTTTGCGCGGGGCCCTAAAGAGTATCTATGCAAAACGTGGAACAAATAACAATTAATAAATAATAATATGAATACGTTTATATTTTGCTGAAGGGGATGGATGACCAATGGTAAGGGGAGGAGGTGTCTCACCGCTACACACGAGTGATTCTAATTTAAAATCAAATTATTAAGCAAATATATTGTAAATATGAATTAAATATATTAATTATAAAGATATACATATAAAATCAATTTTATCGAAAAATATTGTTGTTGCGCTACCGGGATTCGAACCTGGATCTCTTCCCTAACCGGGGGAGGTGCTTTATCCAACTAAGCTACAGCGGCATTATTTTTAGCGACAATTTTTCTTCTGAATAATTACAACTTCACAATAAGAATGTGTTCTCCTAAAAAATATATTGTTGATAAACTAGGTTAAAACAGTTTTTTTTTAATTTTAAATAGATTATGAAAAAAATGTATCAAAATCATGTGTGCCTTTACAAAAATAATAAACAAGATAATTTTTAAACTGATTTAAAATGAACATAGCAACCGCCCAGTCAGCACCGGATTTGCAATAAATATTTACGCTAGTGTGCCCTGTCACGTGGGCCGTCAACTGTGTATTAAGACCTGTCAAATAACATCAAACAAGTTGTGCACACAAACACACACACACACACACACACATATATAAGATTAACGGTAAACTATAGCTCGCGCATTCCAAGATCATTCGTGGTTTTTTTTTTCGGCGACATAAAAAGTGGTGTAGTTTTTCAAACATCTGTTTTGATTTTTTTAATGAAATCACATTTTTGTTATGTAGTTGCAATTGCAGAACACACTTATGTGGTATTCTGTGGTACAACTTGGAAAAGTTCTAGGTTCGAATTCCGGTAGCAACCAAATATTTTATCGACAGATTTGTTCTGCATATCTTTCTAATTGATTAATTTAATTTGTGTTAAATCTATTTTTAGATTATTTAACTTAATATTAATTTAAAGTTAATTGCGTTAATGTGAAAATTAAAACTAATATTGAAAATATATATTTTTTGATTATTTATTTTCACTCGCGTGGAAGACGCTATCTTATTTATTTATTGTGAAATATGCATGAAATTCTGAAAAATTTGATACTGCGAATGTATAAATGATAATGTACCTATCTCTCTCTCTCTCGGTCGATCTGCTCATGACTCAGTGTCGTGGTCATCTATTCTGCTTCCACAGCGGCAACTGCTTGCCTCTGTCATGTCTCGAACTCGAGCTGGCCATCAGTCCACAGTATACGCAACATGCCACGCCATCACCACATCTCGAACACGTACGGTGAGACAAGAGATAGCGAATATCCCGTGTCCATAAAGATTAAAATCACAATTTACCTTTTTACGTTTTGGGATTTTCATCTGAAAATAAACTCACAGATCAACTAGAGATTGATATAAAATACACGACGTTTGATTTGACAGCGAGACTGCATTTAAAATCTAAAATTAAACCTAGAACTATTTATTCTAAAAGTTAGAGAAATACAAAGCATTAAAATATTAATATTTATTCCGTTTTAACTGTTGCTAGGGAAATTCAAATTAACTTAATTGACGAAGGGAACGAAAAGAAATGCCAATGGGCTGATATTTAACATTTGACGTCCAACAATCGTAAAATGAGGCACCCTATCCTGGAATCGTTTTAAGAGTTGTTTACTCTCACTTCGATTCCACTCAACAAAGCAACGCGTGCAATATTTTACAAGAGCAATTAATTACTAAAACCTTATGGCTTTCTTTCAAATTACCTTTTTTCTTTTTCTATCCACAATTATTACATTTAGTTATTGTTACATATTTATTACATTCAGTCATTAGCTTATATGGGTTGAAAGCAGGGCTGGAGGCAGTCAGAGAGAAGCTATATAAGTCATGCACCCTCAAAATGGGAGGGTAAACGTCTCTGAAACGTGATGTGTGCAAGGAATCAATTAATTGTTTTCAAAGAATCTCAATGGTTAAGTGGGAGAAAAATCCGTATCTAAAAATCTCCTCGTGAATATAGCCCATAGATGGTAGAAAGTTGAAATGTGAAAGTTGCCGGGATTCAGCACCCTTTTTAATTTCAAAATATTTTTTGTATCGATCGCTGTACCGATAAAACACAATGTTTAAAATAATATTATATTAAAATGACAAATTGTACTGGGGGACCCACTAAATAGACAACAATCTAGTCTAATAATACGATTACACTTCGTCGCTATTGGATCTGGATCTGTATACGTCAGTGTCCTTTAAAAAAATCCGCTAGATTGCAAATAATTAATATTAATGTTCATTTACAATCTTTTCGCATTGTGCAATAGATGTCACCCATGACTTATATTTGTTAAAACTGCTGTGAATAATTCTTAGACGTAATAACTCGATAATTTTTTTATTACAGTTCAAAATGGTTTTACACAAAATATCGTAGTCACTTGAGATTTTAAGAAATTTTTTTTTTACCTATGCATATTATTTAATTTCTTTAAATTCACTGTACTCTTCATGCTGATGTTTTTAACAATATTCTGACGATAATCAGATCATTTTAAGATAGCTCTAGGTGTACATATTACTGTTAGCCGCGAAGCGCCCACTAGCGCCTAGCTGCAAGTTGCATTTCTGCTAGTGTTAAAAAGATTGTACCATTTTGATTGTTCTATTATAGAATATCAACCGCGGTTGAAAAACAGAACCAAACTGAATAATTTTGACCTCTCAAGAGACCGTTAAATCAATTTGTCGAACGCTGATTGGCGCGAACATCTCCGGACATGTTGGGTTTGGAACGTTTGCTGATTTCAAATTAAGCGTCTTCGGGATTAAAAAAGACACGTATGTGACACGAATAACAATCTTATTTTGTACAAGGTAAACGCTTATAGGTCAACAATTGCATCATTATTCACTCGGCCTACTCTTCGCGAGCAAGGGTTGGTACTTGTCACCGTGTGACTCCTGCGAGCGTCTTCGCCTCGGTCTAATTCAGGCCTAATCTTGAATACGGAAAGAAAAACATTAAAAACTCGTAGGATGTTGAAGGACAATATATTTTATTATGACAAATTTGCTGTAATCCGGTATAAAACACAAAATAACTGCTACATCTTATTTCTGAAATACGCCAGTTTCCATACCAGCGTCTATTTAAACTTTAGAGTATAAAAGACTTGTAGATATTCAGGCCTATTCTCAAAATTGCAATATTGAAATGAAGGTGATTGTTACACCAACCCTCAAAAATAGACAGTATATAAATTAACGTCCGTGTTATATTTGAATGAGAGAGAGGGAGAGAGAGTGAGGGAGTAAGGGAGATAAACGTACCATAATCTGTCAAAACATAAAAATGGCAACAGGATTGGCCGTGATTCTTCACTACGACGCTGCGGATGAGGAAATCAATAGGTAATTTATGAACAAACCTTTTTCTGTGAACTTTGAATACTGTATTAGTACTTATTTTAACCAAAAACTTATATTTTTAGTCGAAACTCGAGAATGGAAAGACGTCGTTTGCGTGATTTGTGCGGTATAGTTGTACCTTATCAAGGCGGTATAGTTGTAAAAATTGCCCATTTGGAATTTCCATCGGGTTGCACATAAATCGTTACTCCACCGAGCATACTCTAATTGATAATACGCATCTGCAGAGAGATGTACAGTAGTACTTATGGCGTAAAATTATCTTACCATGGCCATTACCACGATTTGTATGCATTTTATTTCATTGTATAGTTTTATACCTGTAAAAAAAAAACATCCTTTACTTCTCAAATACATATTTAGATTCTTCAAAATAAGTTTGACAGGATTTGAATGTGTTGAAAAAAAGATTCAGGACTGAATATCCCCTAATATATGAAAATCAGGCCTATTCTCAAAATTGCAATATTGAAATGAAGGTGATTGTTACACCAACCCTCAAAAATAGTGTTATATTTGAATGAGAGAGAGGGAGAGAGAGTGAGGGAGATAAACGTACCATAATCTGTCAAAACTATCTGTCTATTTTTGAGGGTTGGTGTAACAATCACCTTCATTTCAATATTGCAATTTTGAGAATAGGCCTGAATATGACTTATACAAATATTTATTATTTATACAGATTGCCTTCTGCACGCTTCTAACGGCTGTAAATTAAATTTCAAGCCATTCAATGTTGCCAGTTGTGTTGTAACTCTAAAAGTGTACAAACCGTTAGTCGATTTGAATACACGGACTCTTCGCGTAGCACCAGCGCAGGCACCTGCCGTGAGTCATGTGGAATAGATTGTCGCGCTAATCATACAAATTGCTTTGCATCACGCCAGTGGATACACAATGCATCATTCATTTGGTCTCTAATCACTCTCAAATTGTGCGATCGCGTCCTTCCAGTACATGTATCTAAAATCACGGTAAACACGAAAGCTTTGATTGATTTGAATCAATTACTCGATAAATTTGATGTATGCAGATCAAACTTACATTGAGCCGGACACAGTATGACATCTACCGGGTTAATTGCAAACTAGCGCCATGAATCCTGGCGCCACATAATATCTTTCTCCGCCTCGTTAGTAAATCTAATCGCACATTTCATTGCAATCTTAAGTACTCTTCGTTAGCACCATGTCACCATCTCAAATCATTACATTCCTCACTGTAATCAAGGTGAATATTTATTTATTCTCAGAACACATTCTTATTGTGAAGTCTGTGATATTTTAAATTAATTTCACAATAATAATGTGTTCTCCTAAAATAATAAAGTTGTATCAATGTGTCCAAAATTTAATAAAAATGAATTGATAATTCTGGCGTCTGCTATCAGATTACTCAAAGGTATTTGAGATTCCATAAAAATAAGGTAGATGGCTCTTTCAAATAATGGAACGATTAAATGTATTAATATCAAAAAGGTAACATATTGGTTCGAAAAATTGTCGCTGTAGCATAGTTGGATAATGCACCTTCCCCGGTTTGGAAAGAGATCCAGGTTCGAATCCCGGTGGCGCAACAACAATATTTTTCGACAAAATTGATTTTATATGTATATCTTTCTAATTAATATATTTAATTCATATTTATTTATTTATTCAATTGTATAAACGGTACATAGTAAAAAAACATAGGGCCGGTTGTGTGATTAGTAGTAAATTTTTACTATGGTAACTTTTTATTAACGGTCGTGGTTAAAATCGTTAAATTTACTATTGTCAAAGCATAGATGAGATGTCTATAGACAAATAATCATGAAATATGCTTTATTTTACGCTTTATCTATGGATTTTTTCGTTTCTGTCACACTACTGTGCTAATATACATTAAACAACGAGATCATCATCGGACGAACTCTCATCAGTAAAATAGCCATCACTAATGATCCATTGTCCTATACTGCAACTTTCAAAATATAAAGGTGTCAAATGATTTTGGAACAGCTGTAAAAAGTCCGCCATATTTAACTATCGATTCTCGTTTTTACTATCGGATACCGGAGAGTAAAATGAGTTTACCGAGGGATGTACTTTCAAGAATTTTTTTTTTTTTTTTGCCAACGTTAATCTGTTTTTGCAAAAAAAATCTAATCACACAAGAATCATAAAAGAAGAAAGAGAAATAAAAGAGTTAGTTTTGTATTGTGTTTAATGGAGAATTAAATTGAGCAACCGTCCCAGTAATATTACAATAGTAAGCTAATGTAATATTTATATTTCTGGTAGGTAGGTATTATATGAATGTTGAAATATCCGAACCATAGTACGGAGGCGGATCATTACCATATTCTACCTCCACAAGTATACCCATCTCTCTTTCTCTCTCGTCGTTTTCATCATTCCTGACGGCCGTTGTCTCTCCTGTGAATCATTTTATTGATCTGCCTCCATATTCTATTGAATCTGTCCTCAGCAGGTTTGAAGGCCTTGGTGCAGAGACGGAGATATGTTCATATTGACTTGCTCCATCCAGTACGTCAGAGAGTGTTCTTTGGGTTAGTGTCTTGGGTTTTTCCGAACAATAATCTTCTCCAGGTTTGAAAACTTCAATGAACCAAAGAGTCATTTCGCCAAGAAATACAAATAAATGAGGATGTTATGAACAGGTTCATAATAGACTTCACCTCCACTCTGATCATCACCGCCCGACGAAGCTGAACACACCCAGCAGCTACAAAGTTCCCATTAACCGTAAACATACTCAGTACCGACGTCATGCAGCAATACCATCGCAGCAATACATATCGTGTTCACTTTGTTATTTTTCTTTTCTACCCTTTGTTCAACTATGATCTGCGATGTACTATTCTTGTGGATTAAATCTGTCAGCAGCGGTGCGTGGAGGGAGAGTCCTTTATATGTTTTTATTTTGTGCCGTCTCGTTTTCCGGGAGGAAGTGCCACTTCACTTCCCCTCTGCTCCCCGGCCTTGTTACACCTTGTCTATTTCGCTGTTAATTTTGTACTCGTCTACTATACTATTATATCTATTTTACTTGTATTATTTTATGTTATCACTTTTATTTATACATAAACATATTTTATTATTTATGTAATGTATTGTATATATTCTTATTTACTAATAAAGTGAGTCCGCCGGGGACAATGATGGCAAATTTTGTTTTGGCAGCTGTGTCTTTATCGCCCTGTCATATATGCGGGGCGCTATCGAACAGCTGCCTAGGTGCATTAAAAAATGCCAACCAGGTGATAAATGAATAGGACCGAGATAGGAGCTTTGAGCTTATTGCTTCGGTCCTGGGTAAGCGGTGGGTCCGCCTACAATACCATCGCGGTCAGCTGCGGTTGGGAAGGACATCTCATGAACAACACTCGCATAATGATATGTGCGAATGCGTTTCCAGAACCACATTTCGAAGGTGTCAATTTATTTTCTCTCTCCATTTCTCTGATAACATAAAATTCGACAATGAAAAATTGAAAGGGATTAACGTACATTTAGATTTTTCATGTCCATAATCGAATTGCCCATGGAAGAATATAGTCAAAGAAAACATGATTTTCCAAACATAAATCATTTAGTCTATTCCTTTTTACAGATATCTAACAGCTTCAGACAAGGCGACGTCGACACGGTGGAAGTTGGAGACATCGAGAACAAAAATGGTTTCCTGGACTGGCTGTACAACATTATAGGTATCACCACCACGACCCCGAAGCCAGACCTCAAGCCTCCGGAGAACTGCGCGCCGTGCTGTAAGTTCAATGTGCATCAAACACTATTTAAATTCAAAATAAAAAGGGACAAATAAGACAATATTCGATATGTTGCTTTCTAGAATGTTGTTTGTTATTTAAATTAACTTATTCATACATTTCATAACATAAATAACTCTAATATTAGTGAACGCTGGCGTGTCGCCCAAAATGCTGTAGCGTGTCACCTGTGACACGCGTGTCATAGGTTCGCTATCACTGATCTAGGGACTGCGTATACATCATGTAGTAAAACTCACACCATACGATTATTGACTTACAGTCTGTAGAAGTGATTTTTTATAAACTGCCATTAGTAACTCAAATAATAAAATGAACGAAGATAATTCAAAGCTGAAAACTGGTCACACTGACAATTGTCTGTGTTTCAGCGTGCGGACACACCAACAAGAAGAACCGCATCGTGGGGGGTCAGGAGACAGAGGTCAAGCAGTACCCCTGGATGGCATTATTGCTGTACAACAAACAGTTCTACTGCGGTGGCTCCCTCATCAACAATTACTACGTCCTCACTGCAGCGCACTGCGTCAGCGGGCAAGTACAAAGGATAATATTACAATTTAGATTGCTAATTGACTCAACCTTAATTTCAGGGTTGTTGCAGGAGACTGAATACTTGTAAAATATACGTCTAAAAATGAAAATATGGGAAAGAAATTCATTTTTTAAGTAGTTTGCGCTGTATGGTGTGTGCTCTATTAGGTTTACCATACCTATCTGTTCTACCCCCCTCCCCCTCCCTTTACTCTTACCACAGAACACGACTTTTTTTGTATGTGATCTATGACTTTGAAGTATCAACGTCCAGCTATGTGCTCGTTACACTAGTCTGATTGTACAGCTACTGTTTAGCATAGCTGGTGTGTTTCGGAT
Organism: Eubasilissa splendida; assembly: GCA_031772225.1. NCBI lineage: Eukaryota > Metazoa > Arthropoda > Insecta > Trichoptera > Phryganeidae > Eubasilissa > Eubasilissa splendida. The sequence goes on from CM062857.1 coordinate 29,599,758, forward strand.
TTCTCGCGGCGTGTTCAGAGTACTTTGTGGTAAATCAACGAAGTTGTTCCTGAAGTTCAGGAGAGCTGTAAGTATAGCAAGAAAATCCGGGTAAGTCGTGCTTCCTGGTTGGTCCTTGAGCCCTTATTGTTTTGTGCCTACACCAGATTCCTACCACCCTTCCTACATCCCATTTCCCGACCCCCTTGTGTAAGTGTCGTATAATATCGGTGTGGATATTTTTGTTATTTTCTGTTTATGACTCATCACTTGTGTGGTAAGATTTAACATTATTTAATTTTCTTTTATAGATAGAAGTCACGACTGAAAATACATTTCTTAGACCAAGGGACGTCCGACAGCGGCTCGCGAGCTGCATTCGGCTTTTTTCATAAGCATTTGCAACTCTTCAACTCAAACTCATATTTTCATCTACAACTATATTTGATACACGGAATAGTTTTCCTGCAACATATGACACAATAAGAGAACTAGCATTGTCCATTCTCACAATCTTTGGCTCTACATATTTACGCGAACAGACAAAAAATGAATTTAGAAGCTAATTAACCGACGGTAATTTACAATCATGCTTTAAAACAGACATAGCAAAGCATTCGAAAGCGATGAAAGGTCACCGTTCTAACTGGTACTAACTATACAAAGCCCAAAAAATATTTTATTACAGTTTAATTATTTAGTGTTATTGTTTTATAAGTAGTGCACTGAGGTACTGAAACTTTAACTCACATATAATCTATTATCTGAGTAGCCTACGATCGTTTAAATAGAAATCTAGATTTTCTTTCATCATTAAAATATATATAGTATCACTGAAAATGTATGCGGCGGCTCTATGAAAAATAGTGGGCATTTACAAATGTAGATCAAGAACTAAAATTCAACAACCTGAGAATCTTTTATTACGATCTGTATATTTAACTCTAAATTACTTTGGAGTAAAGTTGAAAAGAATTCTAGGGTACTTTAGGTATGTTGTTACAAGAGATTGAGAAATTAGTGATCACTCGGAGTGCGTAAGAGGTTAGGTTAGGTTACTTGTTGAAGTCAGAGAAATGACCGGAGCCTCGCTACACGTTGCAACAATAGACCAATGACGCAAGCTGCACGCGCTGCAAAATCAGACCAAAAGACTACAACGCTTAGGCACGAGCATATCGACTGAGATAGGAAAAGTCTTGAAGAGTTTGCGAAAACCAGAGCTAAAATTGCGATGCCCCAACGTAACTGAGATATGCACTTTATTTGTATTGATAACTTGAAATTTGTTTACAGATTTAAAATGGAGAAAATGGCAGTCCGCCTCTTAGAACACGACCGAGGGATAGCTGACGAGACAGAAACTATAGAAAGGAAGATCAAGAGAGTTATCAAACATCCCAGATATTCCAACCAAAACTACAACAACGACATTGCACTCCTTCAAATGGATCAACCGGTGAGAAGAAATTGCATTTATCAAATACAACAAAAAAAGCCTGAAGGGTGGAAGGAATTTACATTCTTGTGCTGTATCCACGGGTCTTCTGGCTCGGTCGGTGATAGAGCGAAAGTGTCATGCGACAAGCGCAATGCACAATAGCAAGATGTATAACATTCGGCACGCACTTTAGCAAGAAACCGAAACACACATAAACAATATCACCCGCACCCAGCAGAACGATAATTAACACAGTTTCACAGCCTACCGTACCACACTGGTAAACGATCACTATTCAACTGGTCCAAAAAACCATAGAGAACACAACCACAGAAAAAGATCGTGTTCTGGGTACAGGGGGAAGAAGTAATAGATAGGTAATAGATACATGAACCTTTCTATATGTCGCGTTCATATTACGCGTACACGGCGACCAGCGATCGTTAAAGATCGAACATTAAATAATTAAGGTTTCTATATTATTTTCTTTTTCTGATATCCTGACATTGTAGTTTTTTTTTTATTTAATATTAAACTTGAATATTTTCCGCTGGACACCCATTATAATTAAATAATCTGTCAATTGGCAAGGGACCCCAATGAGTTTGATCAATCAGTGGCTTTTGCAGGCATTTCATATTTTTAGTTGGTAATTTATCATTGTCCTTGATGATATGCTCTAGGTGCAACTGAAAGGTGATCTGAGACCAGTCTGCATGCCACAAAAGGGAAAGAGTTTCAAAGGATATGAGGGAATAGTCACTGGATGGGGAGCAACTGAAGAAGGAGGATCGGTATCTTCAACTCTTCAAGAGGTTTGTATTATCAAACTATATTACCATTATTTAGTAATATTTCAAAATTTTCGCGGTTAACTTTATAGAAGTGCATAGTAATTAACTTTTTTGAAAAAATTAATTTATTATTCAAATAAAACACAGCGTTGTTCACTTCACACAACACTTTAATTAAATATTAATTATAACGTTTTCGACGCTCACTGCGTCGTCGTCAGTAATAAACTAAAGCTTAAACTAGAAGATATACTATCAACTACATTATTTTGGTCTATAAAATTCAATGATGAAATTTAATAATCAGACGTAATTAATAATCAGAATAATTGTCAGACGTCAGAATAATCTGGTCTAGGAAAAAATATTGACTTTTAAAATGGTGCAGGTTAGTAGACAGTTTAATGAAACTGATCGTTTAAACTAATTTCACAATATTGTGCTAGGAAAGCCGTGTTTGAACTGTTCACGATACATCTTCCTCTTCCGGGAATTGGCTAGCTGAAAAGTTAACCAAGCTTAACAGTGGGTGATTTTTTTTCTATTCGCTTACATGTACAAAATGTTTGTTCCAGGTGATGGTTCCTATCATGTCCAATGAAGAGTGTCGCAAGACCGCCTACGGGGAGAAGAGGATAACGGACAACATGCTGTGTGCTGGCTACCCAGAAGGGCAGAAGGACTCCTGCCAAGGGGACAGCGGAGGAGGCTTACTCGTCAGTAACGACACCACCACTATTCACTCCGTTGTAGGTCAGTTCAAGATCGAGTCTACGAATATTGAATTAGGTATTTGATGACGATGCGTGTATTATGTCAAGTTGTAATCGAGGTATCAGAAGATTGTGTGGGTGAGCCTCCGGTGCCCCCAATTCACGAGTTTATTGAAACTTGAGCACGGTTACAGTTGGAAGTATATGCGGTGCCGGCCCTAGCCTCTGTGGCGCCATCGTTCGAAATGTTTCTAGGCGCCCCCATCCCTGATTTAAAAAAAAAACAGTGTACCTGTTAAACCATTCTTTCAAGCTCGCAGATTCCGCAGCTACCAGATTCTCTTATTCGCGATTCAATCTCGCGCTGATGATAAGGTGAAGATTGTTGTATTACATAGATCTCTCAAGTTTCGCTTCACATGGGCAAAATATTCCAGTTTCTGAATCTTCATTTTTTTCTTAGCTCATTTCCCAGTTCTTATTAAGATTACAGCTGAGGTGAGTTTTTGGGTGACCCTTTTCTAACGGCACCCCATAAGCTGTAATTATTATGATATTGGAGAATTTGCTGCCATTATCCAAGTCAACACTACAACGAAGACGTTTGTGATGATATTTGAAGAAGCTGATGGATCTTTTAGATCTATATGACGTTCGTCTTGCTTTTCTTGTATTATGTATTTTGTAATACAAACTGTAGCTCTTTCTACTTTTTTCGTTTTTTATTTCGGCTTGTTGGGAGCCCCCGCTTGCTCGGCGCCTTCAGGCAGGGAATGAACTCGCCCTTCCCTCGGACCGGCACTCAGTATATGTAGTAAGAGGTCTAGAAAAGTAACGCGCTAGGGCCTGCTCTCTTGGCGACTGCGGCGCGTTATATTGGCAACTGTTTTTCGGTCGGTACCGGCATGTTTTTACAACAGTGATAGCCTAGTTTTTACACGCATGTATTTGCAAAGTACGTTCAGGGGCCATCGACGGTATTGTTGATTGTGTGATCTTATTTCTTCGTTCTGATCACCTTCATACGACTACTGCATCATACGATGACATCCGAGTGCCGGCTAGGGCTTGATAATTTTGTTTAACCAGGATACATCGCAAACGAAGTCATTCACCCTTTTCTCTTGACTTCTGTGCGTTAGCCAGACCGCCGTGAGGCCTCTGATATATTGCATAACTACAAATTTAACAATAATGGTTATTTCTCTTCCAGGGGTCGTTTCATGGGGTGAGGGTTGCGCGCAGTCCGACCACCCGGGGGTGTACACTAGGGTCAACCGTTACCTCACCTGGTTGAAGGAAAACACGCCGGACGCTTGCTACTGCTAGCCCGGCCGCAGGATCTCATCCCACGTCCGTCGGCACGAGCGCGTGCCACCATGACCAACTAAATTACCGACATATATTTGATGCAATTCAAAATGAACAGCTGTCTTGCGAGAAAACTCCCCGATTTTTTTTCATCGTGCCTCTCTAAGGAGCCACCCGTATACGATTGAGAAATATTTTCGAAAAGGTATTATTATTTAAAGATAGCTAATTAATTAGAATGTTTAATTTATTTTACGTGGAAAATAGTTATTCAAATGCGGGACATTATTTGTTGATCACTGTAATCATTCAAGAAACTGAAGAAGAATGTTTTCTTTAATTAACCCTTCCCTAGCCATGCAGTAACATAGGTCTACCGAGCCAATTAAATCGCATTTCTATAAATATACACAATGTAAAACTTAAATTTTACCTAGTCCTAAAAAAATCATTTACCCTTAGAAATGAGTAGTGGAAAAGCAATTATGTAAAGCGAATCATAGTAAAAATAATAATTCTTTAATTCAATGCTATATATAATTGATACATTGCATGCTATAATAACACTTGTACTACGTGAAAAAGATCATATATTAATTTAAATGATGAGAGATAAAGATGAAGATGTTACGATATTAACTATTTTAAAGTCATTTAAGCTTGTAAAAGTATTTTATTCCCATTTAAAGTGTTAAAAAAACTCAAATTTCTCGCAGTAACACGAGTTGACAGCATGGCTGCGTAGGGTATTTTTAGCATGGTATGGTAAAGGTTAAAAGATGTCTGATAAACAAACTCGAGTATCAGATTATCTTTGATTGACTGAAACATCAAATGTAATAATATATATCAGTGACTGATTACACTGGTCGACACTAAAATACTCCCTTTGAAAAAATATCATTATCGAAATCTAGCACAAATATGATTCTGTCTAATATAATCACTATTCCGGTATCGTCAGCGCGTCTGGCGCGTTCACTTTCAAATTCAAGTCCAAATAAAGAACTCACAGCTAACAAATGAGTCTGATTTAAATCTCCAGATATAAGAAATGGCGCGGAGTATTATATCTAAATTATTAAAATTGCGTATTTATACAGATATTGAATTTAAACCTCAAAGCTAAAAATATAGTATGTATATAAAATAATTTATACAGTATTATATTAATTATGTGGTATGATTATAAACACATCGCTCGGTTATTTTAATTTTCACAATAAAACTTTGTACTACACACACGTTGGGCTATTTTCACTAGTAGTTTTGATGATGAGAGGGGCTGCTGCACCTCTCGCAACTTGTGAAAATAACCGAAAGTTTTATTGTGAAAATTAATATAATCATGTTTTACCACAAAGTAACCGCCATGTCAATTAATGATGCCATCGCTCGGTATTTATCCGTTTTAAAAACAAAATGGAGATTTTCCATTACTGGTCACACCGATGACTAGATCCTGAGGAGAGCTATGCCCATAGATAAGGCTATGCCTACTCGGAATAGATCAAAATATATTATAACATCCTATTAAATATATTATTATTTCTAGATAATTCTTGAGCTTTAGCACAAGTGATTAGCCCGTTCTAAATGTTTTAAAATCGTTGATTCGTAATTATTTTATATATGTATAAACATATATAAAAGAATTACAAATCATTTATTGGTTGGCCCGCCCTAGGACATTGCGATTAATAAAATGTATGATAACAGATGAATCGAATAAAAATAGAATTTATACCTGGATTCATAATCCTTAATATTTCTTGATTAATTTACATTTGCATTTCAAACACCCACATCCCGTGTAAATTAATATATGTACGTCTCCCAGAAGCTGTCATTTTTGTGTGTTCCCTGGTATTCGGATTCCCACTGGGCCATGTGACTTCAATGCAATTGCGTATATATCAATTGGATTTTCCATTTTATGATTGATAAAATATAAATATACAATTTTAAAGTGTCAAATTTGAGCAATATATTTAATGAATTTTAAAAAACATTTCTACATAATATGAGTTCTAAACATTTAGGGGAGCTTATAGGCCTCATTTTATGGGGCCTAATATGCCTCATTTTAGGGGAGCTTATAGGCCTCATTTTATGGGGTCTAATGGCCTCATTTTAGGGGATCTAATAGGCCTCATTTTAGGGGGTCTAATAGGCCTCATTTTAAACCGCTCAACATTATTCTTACATAGTAATTAATCAATCCTTCTCTCACGGCTGGCGTGAGAATATGACTAAACTATACAAGCATATTCATAGTTTTCTGGGCTAATCTGGCGTGTACATATCTGATACCCATTGCAGGGTCCATCAACTAGGCTATTGGTGCTGTAATTAAGTACTAGCTTGCAGTACCGCGCCGTAAGCAGGATGTGATGTTTTTAGATACTGGCTTGCAATACCGTGTCGAAAACAGGCGTTGTGGGCAGATTAGCCCAGAAAACTGTACAAAGAAGATTCTAAACGGCCGGAAAGTCTAGAAACATTTTAATATTCGTATATACTACGCAGTTGGTCACTTATGTCATTTATGTCACGGAGACATACCATTTTTTAAACCACAAACAATATTTTTATTTGAAATAAATGTGTCTTCTTCTTCTTCTTTTGGACTCATGGAACTATATAGTCCGTGACCGCAAACAGTATAGTACGCCGTGCATCTATTGACATCGCCGTTGTGGTCCAATCCGCAACTCCGTTTTCGACAGTATCTCGGTTTTCCCCGTCTTGACCTGCGCCCTTTTTGCCACCACAGGCAAGATTGTTTATTTTTCCGCCCTAGTAACTTAAGTGAAGATGATGCTTCATCCCCGACCATGAAAAACCATCCCCATAAATTGGCCGACCCGCAAATCGGACGCCCGCGTGCCACACGCGTTGGGTGCGGTATTTTGTTAGGCCGGCATTTTGAAACTTGCCCAAAGGCGGCTTTTTACCAAAAGATGTTCTGGACACACCAGTGTTAACCACAAATTTCTGCTTTATTAGAAAATAACTAATGTTATTTATTGGATTGTTTACACCTGGATTATTTTTATTACACACTATTATCGTTTTGCAACTTGGGATTTTGTTTTTCAATTTTTATATATCTTTCGGCTGTCCCTTAATATGGTCGCCACAGTCAGGCGCCTGCTACGCCTGTGCGTAACGCCGGAGCCGGTCTTGGCCTTGTTAAGAAGGCTGTGTACGTATTTTGGTGCGTATTCATGAATGAGACTATGATATGATTTTCGTCTCAGATATTATCCGGTGAAGGTGTACAAAATTAAAATAATAATAATCATAGCTCGCTCCACGCTCATCGCTGCACTGTTATTCACACGACTTTTAATACGAGTCTCCGAGTCAAGTTGTATCGGTGTACACGCGCCATTAGGGGGCTCATCCTGCTTTTAACTTATTGTTGAAGATCGTTGCTTAATGTCACATTTATTCCCAGTTCTTTACAATTTTCATCCGATTCAAAAGTTTGTTATTTTACGGTGAATGGCTATAATGGTGATGGCGTCTGTCTCTTGTAATATGTAAAGAGAATTATTTATTATTCGGATTATATTTGTGTGTTATGTTCATTTAATGTCAGTAATTTAACTGTATAAAATGGAATTTCATCAAACAATGTTGAAATTGTGGACACCAGATGTGAATAAATTCTCAATGAGACATGCTAACTCCTCAATAATCAGAATGTTTTAAATAATTATCAACCGTCTAATATGTAATCGCGAAATTCTGGCCGCAGGTAAAATTCAAAAAGACAAAAAAAAATGTAAACCTCAACTTGACCCAGTACCAAAGGCCTGCGTTCTGTGATTAGCGAGCTACGCCTCTGTTAAAACCTGTTTAACAAAGATGGCTAATCGTATGTCAGTAATGGGTACCACCTTTGAAAAAAAAAAATTAATCGGCCAAGATCATTTTTATGGTGACATAATCCTTTATAAATGTGTTAAATTATACGATGTATTAATTGATTGACAATTTAATTCTGTGATTGTTATTGTTATACTAAAACAAATACGATGATAAAATAATATAAAGTTTTCTTCGTTTTTTTCCTACACATTTCCTATTTTCCCACTTATTCAGGCCTATTCTCAAAATTGCAATATTGAAATGAAGGTGATTGTTACACCAACCCTCAAAAATAGACAGATTATGGTACGTTTATGTCCCTCACTCCCTCACTCTCTCTCCCTCTCTCTCATTCAAAAATAGACAGATAATTTTGACAGATTATGGTACGTTTATCTCCCTCACTCTCACTCCCTCTCTCTCATTCAAATATAACACTATTTTTGAGGGTTGGTGTAACAATCACCTTCATTTCAATATTGCAATTTTGAGAATAGACATGATTATATAAGAATATACTCTTCAATACAGTTAAAATTTTAATTGAACACGTCCATGCAAACCAGATAATGAGGTATGGTCCAGTTAGAAACCTCAATAATCAGTGAGCTTGTATGAAAAGATGTATGATTGCGGATACGGCGAGAATCGTGTGTCAAGACAGAAGAGTGTGGCACTCTATCCTCTCTGCCTACTCCCGCGGGGAAACGGCGTGATGTTAAGTGAGTGAGTACTAAGTAACTGAATATAATTAATTAGGAAAATGGTTATTACAAAGTTAAATAATCAATAAAAAATAAATTATATCTAACGGGAATTTGTCAACCGAGGCAAGACTAGAGGTGCACAATGAAATCCTGGTACCGACACTGATGTATGGAAGTGAGGCCTGGAGCTGACAGAAAAAGAACGAATGTAGACTGAATCCAGTGGAAATGAGATCACTTAGGTGCATTTGTGGCAAATCTATTTATGACAGAGTAAAGAATGAAGAAATAAGTAAATAATGTAAATTTGATGTTAGTTTAGTGAGTAAGATTAAGAAAGGGTCACTTAGGTGGTTTGGTCATATGGAACGGATGAATGAGGAGAGAATGGTAAGAAATATATATAAATAAACATTCAAACCATAAAAATAAATAATAAATACCGAAATATGTAGTTTGAGGTTATCAAATTAGGTTGGCTATTTATCATTTAATTAAAAAGTAGAAGTGCTTGTGAACGATACAATGTGTTGGAATATTCTAAGATATACAAAAGGCATTTGATTAAGTCTCACAAAAATCCTACTGAAAAAAATGAAGGACTAAGAGTGCGTGGAATACCACTGGAATGGTATGAAAATTATCTTGCCGGAAGAACACAGACAGCGATCCTGAAATAGTTCCATTTGGTGTGCCACAAGGTAACAGAATAGGTCCCATTCTATTCCTAATCTATGTGAACGACCTATGTGACATAAATCTATTAAATAGAAAACTTGTATCGTTTGCGGATGACACAACTCTAATATTTCTTGGATTCTCTTGGGAGGAGGTGAAATATTTTGCAGAATTTGGTTTAGTCAGGACGATACATAGGTTAGAACATAATCATTTATCATTAAGTACAAAGAAAACCAATTGCAATTGAATTCCATAAAGTCTACTAATAAATCAGCTTCTCAATTTGAAATAAAACTCCATAATTACACATAGCTCTATAATATCATCTTATTTATGTAACAAATTAGAAAGAGTTTCAACTGGAGATATCATGTGAATTAATTGTCAAATGTATTTGTAAACTAATCTATTTCTTCAGATTAGTTAGAGCCAATTTAGGACATTCATTAATTAAAACGGTTTACTATACTTTGTGTCAATCACTAACCAGATATGGCATAGTAAGCTGGGGCGGTGCTGCTAAAACCATACTAGAGCCATTAGCTCGGCACAGAAGGCGGTGGTAAGAGTAATGTACTAAATACCATAAAGCTACTATTCGGAATAACTTTCTAAAGATAGTCGATTGTTGGATGTAAGGATAATGTACATGCAATCATTATTAGAATATTTTACAAATAATACCACACTACATAACTCTATTGAGCATATACATTCAAGACGCTCTAGAACTGTTGGCCAACGCTTTCATGTGTTCCGGGCTCCTAGACTCATAAACTCCTAAGATGGCGGTGTATAAGTTTATATACCATGTATCTACATTCTTATTATTTGAGTTTTTGTAATTGTCATTACTTTTTATTACTATTTATATTTTTTCTTATGTGTTCTTTCATATTCAATACTAAGCATTTATAGTCTGAGGGCCGGTTGTGTGATCAGTAAGTAAATTTTTTGGCGAAAACGGGTTGTTGAAAAAGTACACCCTTTGTAAACTCATCTGTTAAAAGTCATCTGACATATTGATACTTTGAAAGTTGCAGTATATAACAATGAATCATTAATGATCTCGTTTAATATACATAGCTCATAATACGAAAAAATTTCACCACCAAAGTGACAGATTTCGAACGCCTAGGCGAAAAAATCCATAGATAATGCATAAAATAAAGCATATTCATCTGTCGCGCCTTTAGGCATCTTCATCTATGCTTTGACAGTAGTAAATTTTATGTATCAACAACCCGCAAAGGATTTTTACTACGGCCGTTAGTAAAAAAGTTACTACTGATCACACAACTAGCCCTATTAACGCATAATGAAGTTAAAAAATTGAAAGAATATTGTTCACTGCTGTAGATAGTGCTTGCTGTGTCTGGATTTATTCCATTTATTGTCCACGGAATGCATAACATTCTTCTATCTATCTATTTGTTCTATACTATTATTGTAAGTACATTTGGACAGAGAACCATTATATATTAGATACTCCACAAAATTATACAACAAACTGTCAAAGGAAATAAAAGATACAACAAATGGAACAATACTTAATAAATTAGTTATACAATGGATTCAAGAATTGGACAAAGAAATGTTAAAAAGGGTACTAACGACGAACACACAATATTTTTTTTTTTTTAAATAAGTCATCTATTATTCTTAGAAATATAAAACAATAACCCACCTCGACACGGGATCATCATAGTGAGGAGGCATAATAATTTAATAATAATTAAAAGCTGTAAAAAAGTATTATATTGTATAAATAAATTTGTGTATACAATATTATGCCATAAATTAAGCAACCTGTACGATGTTCTACGATCTGCCAGGTCAGCAAAAAACTCCCAAGTAGCGTTTCTATCGAATATGAATTTAGCCAATACTCACAAATCGATCTGTCATTTTATTAGATTATTTAAAAGCAGGCCCAGTAAGTATTAAAAGTAAGACCCAAAATATAATTTTTTGCCAAGTGAGACGTATGTTGCGCAAATGGTAAATTCCATTAAATCACATTAAATATAAATATTATATTCAATTGAATATTTGTTGCGTTAATTCATTAGGTTAGGTTGTATTTTAATACCACATCCTTTTTAGACAATAAATTTTGTTTTCAACATTGGAAAATAGACGTCCTCAAGACCCATCAAATATTTTGTTTGTGCTAGTATCTATATTAATAATTACTGACAGAAAACAATCAGTTCTCGCTAATAGGGGTTGCTAGGCCTTGCGAGAGGCTTTGGTGGACATTACTCCTAATAATACTACCTTCCTCATCTGTAATTATGAAATTATATATTTTTCTCTAACTTATTAATAGATATAATATAGTTTACTGTAACCAACTTTTAAATCAATATCAGTTGAAAGACGTCCGGTATTTTGTATTAGTGTAAAATAAACAATATAAATATTAGTAATCATTATATTCTAAGCTGATTGATTAATATGAATATTGATGTTTTGCTGGAAGACCAATAAATCATCAATCGCTGATTCATCAGCAAATTTAAAGTTTTAGTTAAGTTACGTTGAACTAGCCCATCTCTAACCTTACTCTTGTTAGTTCTATATACGTATTAATCCATAAATTTTGTATAATCAAATATGAAATCATATTTATTTGTATACTTGGCCTACACCGTCAATAATATTGTATGAAATCAATAAACACAAATTTTATAGTCATTTTAACTTTTTGACACAATATACCCCAGTCTTCTGAATATTGCCATCTTAAAGTACCTATTATATGGAAGTCAGCTGTTATCTTGCCATAAACAAAGAAAAAAAGGAGTGTTGATTCATTCTGGAGATTCTACCAGCTGTCCCCGAAATATGTCTAATTTTAGAGTTTATGTTTGCATTAAATAAATTTGACAAACAGAACCATGTCGTCGGTGCTTCGCGCGGTCAAACATTATCAGAAAGACATCGAAAGATGTGCCAGCGACGAAAAGAGGGTAAAACTGTTTTTGAAATGCATTGCCGTTTTGTACATTTACGAAAAAATTTCATGTGGCAAATGCCATTTCTTTTGACCTCTGTCCTGAATAAAGATATAACAATATATCCCAAAAAATATGTGCGTGTAAAATTATTCAAAATTTCCGGCGATTCTCGGTGAAATTCTGTCCGTCCTAAGCTCATTTCCATGAAAGTTGACATTTTGTCTTACTGCGACGAATCGCATTCTGGTAGACAGTAGCTAACAAAGTATTCACAATGTGTTGATCTCTTATGGACAGGCATTGGGTGTAAACTATATGTTTCGTTTTCATGATGCGTTTTGCACCGAGTTATTTTTCTACATGCAACATTTGTTGTGAACACCTTGAAAAAGCTTGAAAATTATTTTACCTTCAGGATGTTTTTTTTTTCAAATATAAGCTAAAATTGTGCATTCATATATCTAATGACACCAGTATATAAATTGTTTTAAGGGTTAATTATACAATATAGTTAACGTAGTTCCCAATTATGGAAAATCTTTTTAGGATCATGTTGTAACTTGTCAACTGTAAGCTATTTTCGTTTGAGAATTTTCTCTCATAGTTTGAATAGTTTTGGTATTAGATGTAAAAATGTGATCCTGGGACACAGGATGCCTATAAAGTCGAGAGATAAATAGATAGCTCCAATATGTTGTTCGTAATACTTTCATTGTTACTTTTTTAGAACGATAGTTTGCAGATGTACCATACCTATCGTATTAAAATATTGAAAGTTGCCATCAAAATAATTCATAGCAATGTAATCCATATAATTTCATCAAAATTCTCTTCATTTTCAAATGCTTTGAATGACAAATTATTTCCCGTTTGCATTGGTGAAAAATATTAAGTGTTTTATTAACAAACTAGTGTTTAAAACCATCCTAGAATGAGTGCAAAGGACAAACTTGTCATGATTTCTGTGAAAAATAATCATTTTAATACTTGCCTACATACAGCGGCATTACATTTTATAATTTCTGGCAATAGAAATGAACTTGTTTGTATTCTACTCGAAAATGTCCTGAATATATTCACCTAATTTCGAATTTATACGAAATTAACACTTCAGTTCAATGTAACATCAATTTCCTTTCAAACTTCCCTGCGGATGACGCACACCAAGGCCATTTATTGTGCTACATTATTGGGGTATTTATTAGTCTGGTTTAGATCTTCCATTTCTCTACTCTGTTTTTACTTTCACATCTTTCTGTCCCACGACACATCTTGATTTCTGCATTTAGCGTAAAAATAAATTTCAAATAAACATACGTATTTAGTCATACTTACTAAAAAGTGAAAAGTATCCCCAAAGATTTTGCCATCTTTCTAACATAAAATATGTATTTTTCGTACAAAGCAATCACTTTGTGGTTTGACATATTATATTAAATTAAATAACAATAATTTTGTGGTTTCATACACAGTTATTGTTATTTTATTTAATATAAAATATGTCACTTTCTTCAAGATTAATGGTTTTCAAAATTTTAAGTGGCACATCTTGATGGAATAGTATTGCTCTATTGTGTAGTGCCTTATTAAACATCCCGAGCATTGGAATCGAACCCACTGACCTGTGTAACCGAAATCAGATCTGTATGACCTTGCTAAACTCCCTGAGATCTTGGAATTGAACTCTCTGACCCATGTAACCGAAAGCAAACATGGAATAAAATACACCACACGTTTCAGCTATGCTATTTATTTCAATGATATAGTTATAGAGACTGCATCAAGGCTAATCAAACAGAATTAATATGCATCCCTGAATGAAAATGTATGAGAATATACCATGTCTTTTTTTTAGTATTTTCACATCTGGAATGAAAATATCAGAAATATTATATATTTAATGTATCCTAACTTAAATTAAATTAATTTGAACATATCTCTTTAACTGATACATTTTAAAATACAGACAGATAATAATGTCACTCTTTTCAAATTTTCAAAGCACGATCGCTTTGCCTCTGTTTTGAAAATATTAATAATATAAATTAAATAAGTATTATTTTTAAAAGAACCGTTTTGCGCAATTTAGACATGTGTTCCATGATTTTATGTATTTGTAATATAATAAGCAATTTTGTCAAAATCACATTTTTTTTAAGTGAAAACATGTAAAATGTTTAAATGGTGTAGAATGGGCAATTCATAACATTTTTGTTTGTTTTTCAAATAAAAAATTACAAAATGAATGACATCATTTATTCATTTGCTTAATAGAATATAGGATATGATAAAGCAATGTTCTTAATATAATCTAATCTAATCATGTTTACTGCAAGTTTAGCTATGGTGTTTCTCAACATGGGTATTTTCATTATTAAAATTCAGACATACATTTTTTTTTTATTGCCATGATAACTAAATATGGTTCTGCTTATATACAATTATGATGGAACAAATATTGTGTTTGTAATAAAGCATTCTATAATAGGTTTAGATGTTCAACCAACTAATTGAAGAGTTTTGTAATTCTCTGAATTGGGGTCGAGTATTTGTGGTACTTGGTAAAGACTGTCAGATATAACATATCAGGTTACACTGATGCGGTCTAAAACATAGAAATCAAACTGCAAAAACAATGAATTGAACTTAACATTCATAATGGTAACAATGATTGGTAACTGGGTGAACAATCACTGTACATTAAAAACTAAACTTCTAACAATTAATTCTCAGTTACTGTATTTATTTCGACATTGAATGCTTAATGAGTTGCTTTGTTTAGGAGGATGCATTTTGTTACAGGACACAGGCGGATAAAGAAAGAAGAAATGCTAATACAACTCTGCCATGAATACAAATTCAAACTGTTCTGTAAATATATGATTCTATAGTTTGTAAAATATGCCACAGTAGCGTTTTACATTTGATTTCTACAAAAAAATTATTCAAACATATTTGATAGCAAATATTGAAGTTGAGTAACAAAATTACTCACAAGTTACCGTATACTGATTATAGACACCAAATTGTTGTCTAAAGTAGATAATAATCTATCTAATGTATCTATGGATAGGAGGCTGTGAGTTTTTTTGCTGTTGTTTTCAGTGGATTTGAATATCAAAATATTCCTCCACTTCTAAAACCTTTGCCTTCCGTTTCCCCCACAGCTGTGCAAGAGGTGCTAATTTTAATGGATAGATAGATCACATCTGGTTGAAGTATATGTGTATGAGAATGTTGAAAAGATCACATGGATAATTTAAGTAGATAACTTTTTTTTACATTAAATTGATTTTAAAAACGCACTGAAAAGTCGTCATTAATTTTAGTTAAGATTCAACATATGTATATGTGATGTATCTATGGAATGAATGCGAGAGAGTAAAAAATCACTCCATGGTCGGCGCGCTCTCTTTCGTCTCCAAGCCGTTGTATGAAACACATCTAATATTATATTATCTATTGACTTGTAACTGCATAGTAGCATCGTATAGCACTGTTGTCACATAGTGAGATTATTATTACGCTACCCAATCCCACACACTAAAAGGATACATCTATCAAGATCAATATTGAATACATTATATTATATTATTTATTTTGAGAATTAAAAATTGTTAATATTTCAACATTGGTAATGCCACTGATCTCATTTAATGTTATTTATTCAATACACCATTTTTTAGTACAAAATCAAACATGGATATGATTCACCGTGGTGTATCCCCCGTTTCATTGGTTAATACTTATTTCAGGTGCTCCACTGTATTGAGAGACTATCACACCTCCCAGTCACCGTCCAACACCTCCAGGAGACCGGAGTAGGGAGGACGGTCAATGCACTCCGCAAGGGCGAAGGGGACGTGGCAACGGCATCCCGCACCTTGGTGGCCAAATGGAAGCTGATGGTCGCAGAAGAAGAGGGTGAAGAGGAGGATGATGAACCTCCACAGAATGGTGACTGAAGACACATTTTTAAAAATTTATTTCTATTGTTGCCTTCAAAAAAATTGTTCTCTTAATTCGGATTTTTTTTTAAAATTTCAGCCCCGTGAGTTATGAATTAACGGAGTTTTACTGTATGTATTACGTAATGTGTATCCAAAATTAATAATGCCTTAATTTTCAAAATACTTTTAAAAAACTGATAATAGAACATTTTCTGGATTATTCTGCCAAATTTTTTGGCCGTTATCTTGTGATCAGGTGAAAGTGAAATGAAAATCATGTGTTGAAAGATGATGTGATGAATTTAGATCTATCATAATAACAAGCGGCATTTCTGCCCGGACACTTTGCTCTTACGTGGTGGTCACGGTGCCATGTACTGCTTCACGTTTAGGAAATGCCCGGCAGTTTTCTCCAGATGACTAAATTTGTGTGCCCTTTTACGTTTTCTCACCTTCTTAATGTTACGTAAGGATTGTCTCACGTAGATATTGTTGCACAAAGTTTATAAATTCCATTCACAATCATTTGCATCAGTGATTTTGCTAGATGTCTGAAAACCTGACTTTTGACCAGATAACCCGGAAGAATGTCATCTGATTGTACTCGAACCTCAAGCACAAATTTATCATCTAAACACACGATGTTATAACTGCTACATCATGTCTTCAAAATTAATTTCATCACTACACATTAATATTAAGTGCATGCGTGCATCAATACATTCACTGCTGAAAAGAAAAACATATAATTCATGCGACAAACAATTTGAACGATGTATCGATTCTTACTTGACAGTATCTCTGTGCTGAAGAAGGCTTTTAACCTTTTGAACGCTACCCCGAGCCCTGACATTCCAATACTCACAAGTGGCACATTTTCTTGATTATCCAAATACGCATTAAATCATCAAAATAGACAACTTACGCATGATTAATCGCCTCATAGAGATAAAAAGTTATCTAGATCAATGTGAAACCAAAACATGATATTTAACGAAGTTCATTTTTATTTTCCAAAAATATCTGAAGGTGTCAGCACTGTCAAAGTATTAGAAATCTTTTAGTTTATGTTAAAATACTGTATGAAACAGGCGCACTATATGATCACGGACCAAAGTTGCCGTATCAACAATTGATACGGCCATGTGAAAAAACCAATTTATACCATACCAACTGTTGATACGGTAGCATTTAATAGGTTAAAGAAAAGACCTGTCATGGTGCTTCACTATGTTGTAATATAAACAAATGAATAAATATATTAAACAGGTAACCTTCCCATTATATAGAAATATTTTATAAATTTCATGTGTTCTTTTTGTCTAGGAAACTATGAGTACACCCGCGATCCATCCCCAGAACCCCCTCCCGAGGACACGGAGGAGGAAGACGACGATGTTCAGCCGGTAGAGATGCCCCCCTCCCCCAAGTACGAAAGGCACAAAGAAAGGGACAGGCATTCTGAAGACAGGCGGGACAGACATAAGGGTGACAAAAGGATGGAGGAATCACAAAGGTCGGGGGAGAAATCACAAAGGTCGCGGGAGGAATCACAAAGGTCGCGGGAAGAATCACAACACAGAGACAAAAAGGATCACAGGCAAGAGTCTGAGGCGAGAAGCGATGATAGTCATCGGAAGAGAAAACTAGAGGAAGAGGTCAGTGAGGTAGTCATTGTTTTGCTATCAGTAATAGTTGTAGAAGTTGTAATGTCTTGAATTTTTTATTGTACATTGTATTTTATTGAATTTTTTTATAATTTTAATCTTATTTGTTAGTTCATTTACTCTCATTATTGTGTGTTGGGACAGTTATTACAATTGAATTAGTATTTGCTTATCTTCAGTGGCAAAACCACACAAATATGTTGTGTTGTATTGCACTAGTGTTACATGATACTCATGCTGCGTGTAATACCATATAATATGTAATGTTACTGGAGATTTTTTTTTTTTCATATTATGATTCGGTTTTAAAATTATATATATTTATTTCTATTCATTTTTAGAGAGAAAATGAAAAATCTAAGAGGCGGAAAGATGACTCCAGTGATGAAGAACCACATGTTATCAAGGACTCGTCAGAAGAGCACTCGGAAGCGGAAGAAAAATGCCATGTCGTTGAGAGCAGCGATGAAAGCCAGCCTGAATCAGTTCATCAACAGTCAAATAATGATGGGTCAGATTCTGAATCCGCTCAAGAAATCCCTCCTCGCGAGCCCTCACCGAAACATTCTAGTTATCATAGTTCCTCGGAAGAAAGATCAAAGAAAAAATTATCTCATAAATATTCATCACACAGTACACGCTCCTCGAGCGAAAGGAACTCCTCAAACGAAGAAGAGTCACCGGACCGTACCTCTAGTCATAAGAAGAGTTCCTCGAAAGAAAGTAATCATAAACCCCGTGAAGAATCCAGAAAGACCCACGATAAATCGAAGCATTCTGACAGCAAATCAGACCATTCCGAATGCTCCAGACATTCTAGCGATAAAGCCCCTTCTGAGAAACATGAAAGTAGGAAAGAAAAGCACCACGGCGATAAGGATAAACATTCTGGCAACAGAAGTAAAGAACAGAGTAAACAAGACAGCCACTCCAGCAGCAAAGGCAAACATTCTGGCGAAAAGGATCGACATTCCAGCAGCAAGGACAGACATTCTGGCGAAAAGCACCGGCATTCTAGCAAAAAGGAAAAACATTCATCCGAAAAGGATCGTCGCCATTCTAGTAGCAAGGAAAAGCATTATTCTGATCAGCGGTCCAGTAGCAAAGATACAAATTCTATAGAAAAAGATCAACATTCAAGTAGCAAAGGTAAACATTCTAGTGACAGAGTGAAACACTCGTCAGAAAAAGAAAAGCAGCACACGGAAAAAGACAGGCATACTAGTGCTGCAGAAAAACCATCTAACAGTAAAGATAATTCTAGCGACGCCGAGAAATATTCTAGTGAGAAAGACAATTCTAGCGAGAGGGAAAAACATTCAAGGAAAAAAGAGAAGCATTCTAAATCCAAGAATAAACTTTCTACGGAAGCAGACAGGAGGTCTACCGATAAAAACAAAAGTTCCCATAATAAGACTGCCATTGAAAGTAAAGGAAGTAGTTTTGATAAGAATAAATCGGATATCGGTGATCATAAGAAAAAGGAAGTCAAAACGGAGGAATACAAATCCAAAGATAGTTCCACATCTCAAAATTATGCTAAGAGTAAGAGAGCGGAGCACGATGAACAAATGTCCGAGAAGAAAAGGAAGAAGCTACAAGAGGAATATTCTGATGGAATAGATTGCGGTTCAGGTATTTGTCATTGTTTATTCTACATTAGGGCTCCAGCTCGTGATATACTTTTGATTTCAATTACAGCTCCGGTTCGCTATTTTGGATTCAAAATAAATATTTAAAAATCTAAAGGTTTATAATTAATAAATTTATATTTTGCAATAGAATATATCATTATTCAGATTTCATTTTAATTACTATTTAAGGTAGTATTGTAATGTAATTGTGTACTTTTTGATCAAAAAATTTTTTTGGATATTATTGACTTCTGGTTTATCAGATTTTCCATTCCGGGCCCTGTTTACACACTGTATGTCCTGTATTTATCATTCCCTTTTTAAAGCTGGTTTAGATCATTTTTACAGATATGTTCATATCCAAACAAATGAAATTTTTTTTTGCATTCTAGACCACCAAATAGAGTAAAAGTATAAAAATACACTCTGCACTAATTAAGATTATTTCGGCTTGTTATTTGAGAGTATGTTTGACACTTTCCAGGGGCCAGTTTTGCTGAAGCACTTGGAATGATCTCACCTACTAAGTCAAGTTTTTCTTTGAAGAAAAAACCACCGCCTCCTGCGAAAGAAGTGCCAGTTAAAGAGTCTGTCAACCGAGCGGCGTCTGTCTCCAATGAAAAAAGCTCTTCTTCATCTAAATACGCACCGTCAACCGTCCCCATTGACGTAAGAATATTAATTAGATTAATTTAATAAATATAATGTTTTACATTACATTGTACCGTTTGATCGCAAATCACCTTCATGTTTTTCATGTCTGATCTTCGTCTAATAGGAATGACAATAATCTTGTCATTTAAACATTTATATAAATGTAAGATACCAAATTCAATGTCTCTTTAATGTGCGCTGACCAATTCAGATATGAGTTTCATGGATATGCTGATATCAAAATTTACACTTCCGTCACCATTTGCGGCTTTTATCACAAAATTTACTTATTTTGAGATCCGTGTCCAAATTTAAACATATTTGTCGATTTTCAAAAATTATGTTTTTAATAGTTTTTTTATTTTACCTTTCCCAAAGAGAAAAAAGAATTTGTCAATTTTTTTTTTTAAATTGTATGAAATTTTATTTGAATGCATGCACGCAAATTCTTTATTCTGAATATATTAATTTTTTATATATTAGATCAATATAATTGGGTATATACATAATTTTAACTAAACCGTCATTAAAAAATGATATATATTTTTGGCAATTAAAAACTACAAACGTCGTGGAGTTTTGTATATCGTCAAAACTCATATAAGAGTAGGCAGCATTTTAATGTTGCATGTTTATTTTGTAAACAAAAATTTGATCACAATTTTGTGCATTTTTTTATATTTTCTAATTTTAAAAAAATGTGTCACACGTGTCAGACTTGTACATCATACCAACCCTACATAGAATATGCTTTTTCTTACACATTTCTTCCTCGTCGGTATCCACATAGATATTACATAACCGTGAAAACGATCTTATACATTACATTTCACATTCTGGGGGAACCTCCCACATAAAACGTATTCTATAATAAAATATTTAGACAGAATAGTAGTATTACAACGGAGTCCTGGTACCGACACTGATATATGGAAGTGAGGCCTGGAACTGGCAGAAGAGGAACGGAAGTAGACTGAATGCAGTGGAAATGAGATCACTTAGGCGTATGTGTGGCAAATCCATTTATGATGGAGTAAAGAATAAAGAAATTAGGAGAGAATACTAAAATAAATATATAACGCAAGTGTTGATGGCACCAGAAATAGAGGATGTCCACGGAAAACTTGGCAAGACCAGGTAAACCAGATGTACCAATTGACTTAAAAGATTTTCTAACACAATCTACGGAAACAGTTCTACATCTTGATTTGCACTTTTATGTCACCAATTGACACCAAAGTACTTGGGAGTTCAAGTTTCACCATTTTGACCGGGACACAGTGTTATGAGGTGCATTTTTTAAGTAAGTACTGGAATATTTCTTAACCTTTACCATACCGTGATATAAAATACTTGTAGCAGCCATGCTGTCAACTCGTGTCACCGTAAGAAATTAGAATTCTATTAGCATTTGAAGTGTTTAAAAATGCGTTTGAAAAAATGGTTAATGCCATAAATTTACTATAAATATTAAGCAGATGAAAGTTTTTACGAAAATGGCACTATACAAATTATCCAATATTATAGTTGAGAGCATCAAGTCCTGTATATGACATTGCATTATATAATACAACCTTAATTTGTATCTATCTTTTTTTAATTAGTGAGACACCATTATATTTGTATGTTTGTTATTCTTTTCACTGTGAAATTAATATACACAAATGGTATTTTTGTCAACGTATTAATTTTACAATGGATTGAATTGAAATATAACTATTTTTTTAGGATTCGCCTTACATACTAGATTTTTCACTAGTCATTTCTAAGTGTAAATAGTTTCCTTCAATTTATCTAAAATATGAATTGCATGTTACGTGTATTTATCGAAATATTATAGGTTTAATTAGAGCGGTAGATCTGTGTTACTGCATGGTTTGGGAAGGGTTAAAGAAAGACATCATTTTTACGACACTTAACCCTCTTTGAGTGCTACACACCTTAAACTACTTCTAAAAAATGAAAATCACTTGGCGCCAAATCAAGACAAAACAGGACACACTTAGCGATGAATGTCAGCTAGTTTCATGTTTCGTGCATTCAAGAAACGAATCACGGACCGTATCTCACAGTCAGCGAGCTGATCTATTGTCTTGATTTATCAATGCCTGTTTGAATGGCATACATTTGGGCAATGTAACCCCATTCCATTTTAACAAAAAAATGAGGTACGCCTTTTTGATAGATGGATGATAAAATATGATAAATCAACATTTTCATTCAAAAATGTAGCGCACGATTCAGTAATCTTCACTATGTAAGAGATTATTGCATCTATATTTTACAATGAAACTTAACTGAATTTATAAATAGTGTAGGTATTAATAACCTCAAACATTCAATAGTAAAGTTGTCTGCATTCTTTTGACTGAATTAGTTTTTTTAACATACATTATATTTATTTTCTGGGCTTCCCCAGTAAAATTTGTCACAAAAATTACATTATAAATATGTGTTAGAAAACTTTGTAACGTCCTCACTTTTAGTTTGTGTTTTATTTTTACCTTTACCGATATTGGGATCAATACCAGGCGCTTACAAAAATAAAAATAAAAAAGTGCTGAGTATCGATCCCGTACTTCTCAGATGCCGATGCTCTGCCATCTCAGCTACTCCACTAATGGAGTGTGGTGTCAAATTGTCATTCAAGTATATAATGCTGATTTTTAGTGTTGGAATTTAATATGTTGATTTATATTTTTGTTACACTTTATTATTTAAAAATGGTTATCCCTAGTAAACTTTGTAACAAGCTAGTATTAATGTAGAGCTTAAAATATTTGCAAACAGCTCTTTTCACATCTTGTATTTCTCGGCAGTGTAGTGGTAAGTATCCCCGCTTGCCACACAGGAGGTTGGGATACAATTCCCCACCAAGAAGATTTTAATTTTATTTAACTAAATTTATAAATATTATTTTCAAACCAGAAATACATGATTCTATTCAGGGGTGGTAAGATACATTTGTCTGAGTCACATAACGCATGTTTTATTGCAAATCATTTATATTCAACAAAAACATTAAATTTGTACATTATCTATTTTTAAAGTTTGAATTTTATTAAATATTTAATTTTTATTGTTTTTTTTAATTCATCCAATTAATGTGTTTCTTTAACTTTATGAAATATGTGAATATTTATAAATTATGTTTTAATTGATTATTTTTAAATACATTAGTGACTTTATTTTGCACGCATGTTTTAATCGCTTTCTTTTTATTCCGCTTGTTCCGATCTGGATCTGTATATTAAAAATTTTAATATTTTATTTGCATTTATCAAGATATCTACATGTTACAAATACTTTGTGGTGGAGCCGTGGTTTTACATTAAAATAATGTTTTTAAACACAGATCAGTAAATGGATAGACATGAAATAAAGTGTACATATAGGAGAGGGGTTCGTATCATTAGTTGCGGGACGAAGGGTATTCTACACGCATTATTTGTGGAAACATTATATTGTCTGCGTTTAAAAATTTTTTATTTTAGCTTATTAGCTTTATTTAAAAAAAAGTCACGGAGCTATTTGATTGCGTAAGTGGTACCAAAGTGATTATGTGAGTGATACCAAAATGAAAATATTAAAACAAGGAATTTCCATTAGTTCATGTCTATATATTTGGTAGTCTGTAGTTTTTAAATCATTTTCCACCATATCTTCTATAAAAGTAATATTTCGTCTCTGTTATAGCCGACTCCTTCACTGCTGCAACCCTCTACCCGCTTGGCCCCCCTCCCGCCCCTATCTGTTGTGTCTGTGTCAGCCCTCCCGGATATTTCACCCCACTACACGCCCCGCCCCGCTCCGCGACTGCTGGACTCTCCTTTCCCCCACCTCTCCGCCGAGGAGGCGCTTAGTACCGTCATGAACACCAAGAACCAGAGGTGAGAATACTGAAACAGCTTTAATAAAGTTTGGAGAATTAAATATCAGGCATATTTAGGCTTACAAAAATACTATAAAGGAAATACTCAGCAATGACTAATTTTACTTACTGTTACATACAGAACAATGACTGTATTTCCGTTTTTTGAAATGTTTTCCAGGCGCTGGTTTTGTCAAATGTTGTAGAATTTAATAATTATAATGAATGCAGTTGTACATAATTGCATGTAGGTAGAGAAGATTCAGGATGATCACTGTTAATGAATACAAACTTAGTTTATTGTTGCACCGCAGATTTACTATATACGTGTTGTCCACGTGCTATTTACTCAGCCTATGTGATACCGAGCGGACGTGGTATAAGTGTTATACATAAATAAATTGTCTAGGTGTTTTTTTTAAGACGGTCGAACTCAACTGCATTAAAAAAACAATATATTATTTATTTCGTTCACATGTTCCTCGTTTGGCCGTTGGTGCGGTAATATAATATTTGTACATAGTGCATCCGTTTTAAATATATACAGATAATGAGTGAATTCTCGGAATATCTCATCATGTTTAAACACATTTATAACACTAGCCATGAAATAGGATATTTGAGGGTACTAGTTTCAAAGTCAGCAATATCCTTTTTTTTTAAAATCTTTTTACTAACTTTTAATAATGCACTTTCTTCTCACATAGCTTTCACACATTGTGTTGATTTATCAACAATCAAACTTAGCTCTTTTTGATGTAAATTGATCATTCAAGATCAGTGTTGACTATCAATTCAGTCAAGTCAGTTGCTTTTGCCTACCGCCATTTATATTAAAATTTGACCAATCTTTGCTATTTATAATTTAAATGGCCGCAAATATGGAAACTAGCTTGTTTTTGAAAGAAGGTGTGTTGCATTTATTTTTGCTTTAAACCAGATTATAGCAATTGTCATTCATAATAAGAAGTGTAATTATAAATAGACTATTCTTCATGTTTTTCTCTAAATAAAGTAATATGGAGCCTTCATTTATGGTGGATTTATCATTTAAAATATTATAAATATATTTGGTAATTTTAATTGTATCATGTTCTACCCTGTACACTTTGATTAACTCTGATATTGCGTCCGGTGACTGTCGGTTAAAGAGATCAACCAATAATAGTTGGATAGCTCATAAACATTGATGATAATAAAATCTTTAATAATATTACACACACTTAAATTCCATTTTTATCCAAGACTCGTACATTATTGTAAAACAAGACAGATCCGTGTTAACAATTTTGTTTATTTTTTTCTAGAACAAAAGTATTCTCCGGAAACAAAGTGTTGCATGGTGCAATACCTTCATTGTGTGAACTCTGCGTCATTGTGCTCCAAGAAAATATAGATGGTAAGTTTTTATCATGTTTATTAATTACACAATTAATAATTACAATCAGATAACCGCACACAAGACGGGGGTGCACTCATAGACAACGGCACACAAAGTAATAGAATATTAGGTAGATTAATACAAGTTATTTCACAATAGCTTAAGATTCATTTAAGATAGATTAGAAAATTTAATATAAAGTTAAGGCAGCAGAGTAATAAGCTGACTGTGTGCAGTCATTATGGAATTTGAACGAGTGGTTAGCTTAGTTTGAAAAATGAATATTAAGGGCCAGTTGTTTGATCAGTAGTAACATTTTACCATAGTTCATTTTTACAATAGTAACTTTTTACCATCGGCTGTGGAAAGTTACTTTTTTACTATAGTATTTTACCACTCATCACACAACCGGCCTTAAGAATATTGTTGTGACATATTATATATCAACATTAAAATATTTATATAATCACCTTGACACTTTGTCACTTGACTGGATATGAAAAAATGTTGCTCTTTGAACATTCCATTTTTTCAAATGAATCGACTGACATTTGCATATCCCACCTAGGTAGGTATAAATGTGATTTCTTTCTTACCATTATTGACAAACTTTTGCCTGTTTGTATGGTTTGTCTTGGCAGTATGTCGTGATGTGTACATTATGTCAAAATGTATGTATCTGAATGTTGTCTATTAAAATGTATATCACATTTTATATATTACTATTTTTATGCATTCTTATAAAGATATTAATTAAATTTTTTTCAAAAATTCTTATTTTTTTGACGATTACTTTGTAATAAAACATTGACGCCTTATGTTTTCAGCCTTGGAGTACACTGGAGGAGTACCATACGAAATACTCAAGCCTGTCGTGGACAAAGCCACCCCCGATCAGCTCTTTATGCTGGAGCACTTCAACCCTTATCTCATCGATGATACTGACCCGCTGTGGGAGACGCATTGCAAAAAACGGTTCCGCAGTAAGCAGCGTCAGGAAATGGAGACGTGGAGAGATATGTACATGGTAATGACTGGTTTTTTTTCTTTTCTTTTTTAAACTTGTACAAAAGAGCAGCTTAAATGACTTCTACCCAAACTGGTTAAATTTAATTTGAACTCGCCTTTTCCATCAAAATTAGAGTATTAAAAACCCTGTGAAAAATAATGAAAAACTTTTAAATCTTTATGCTTTGTTGAGCCTTATTATTTTCCTGCAATTTTTCAAGTTTGAACTTTTCCCGCTAATTTTATCTTTGACATCAATTTATGACGATTATTAAAATAAGCTTAATTTTTTCAAATTGTCAAAGATTTACACGAATTACAAGATATTTGTGTCATTTTAGAAAAACTGTTTAACAACTATCGCCATCCAAGAGAGGGATAACGCGATAAACATCAAACTATTTTGCACTATACTATAGACAAGAAACTTTGCACCACGTGACAGCGCGCGCAGATGTCCCTTAATTTTGTGTTGCCAGATTTCTTCTTTATTCAAATGACAGGATTTTCAGTATAATATTTCAACACACACGCCACTCACATCGATGACAAACGCATTGCACGTGCTAATTACGCACTTCTAAAATACCAGAACTTTCCAAATGGAAAGTACTTGTCAATTACATTTTGATTCCAGCCGGTGCAGAGTATTATCAGGATTTATCCTGCAATACACATATATTTACAATTGTACCTTTAAATATGAATTAAATATATTAATTAGAAAGATATACATATAAAATCAATGTTATCGAAAAATATTGTTGTTGTGCCACCGGGATTCGAACTTGGATCTCTTTCCTAACCGGGGAAGGTGCATTATCCAACTATGCTACAGCGACAATATTTTTAGCGATAATTTTCGAACCTATATGTTACCTTTTTGATATTAATACATTTAATCGTTCCATTGTTTGACAGAACCATCTACCTTATTTTTTATTATATTATTTATCTTATTTTAAGGTATTTGAGATTCTGTAAAAATAAGATAGATGGCTCTGTCAAATAATGGAACGATTAAATGTATTAATATCAAAATGGTAACATATAGGTTCGAAAATTGTCGCTGTAGCATAGTTGGATAATGCACCTTCCCTGGTTAGGAAAGAGATGCAGTTTTGAATCCCGGTGGCGCAACAACAATATTTTTCAATAAAATTGATTTTATATGTATATCTTTCTAATTAATATATTTAATTCATATTTAAAATATCACAGACCGTCTGTTCTGAATAATTACAACTTCACAATAAGAATGTGTTCTCCTAAATAATTGTACCTTTATTTCGTGATACTTATTAGTTTGTAAGTGAGTAATTAAAGTGAATAAGATATCATTTTTTAGTTATTAAGCGCATTTTCCTATACAAATACAGTGAGTGCTTCGTTATAGACCAAATTGGCCATTGGCGCGAACGGTATTTCATGCGTGTTAGTGCTATATCATAAGTCCAATGTGTGATGTGAAGTGCTAATATATATTTTTTCATTTATGGTTGTCGAATTTTTGAAAACTTTTTTGATTTTTTTTTCAAACATTTTTTTACAAAATGGCGGAGTGGGACTTTTTCGCTAATTTTCCGATATGCTTGTTACTACTGCAGAGTATTTAAATGGGAGACAGATAATTTTTTCGTTCCAAATATACATAAAATCTGAAATCGTCCTTCCAAATAACAAATACAAAATAAATAATCATCTCAAAACCGTATGAAATTGCAGTCGATGGACCCTTATAATAAAATAGTAGCTCCATGTTGTTGTTTTTTTTAGTTATACAAACGTTTTAATGTTTTTTTCGTAATAATAAAATTTGAAAAAAGCTAGTCTATGAATTTTACGAATTTTGCTGCCAATTGGTGGTATCATGCTGTTTCACCTAGGGCTGTTTATGGGCAGCTAACAGGTTAAAAATGTTATACTAACCAGATAGACTACTGATTGAATGTAAAAACAATGAGAATTAGAATGAGAACAAAATATAACAGTGTAAACTGAGTCAGTAGACAGTGACGGGCAGGTGACAAAAAAGGTCCTCGTTGAGATTTATTGACGAAGGACTCCTGAATTAGGAGTTATGACATTAATTAATTAATGTTGGATCCATTCTAATATTGTTTACAAAATTGTGGTTTTTATAAGTGGGAATAAAAAATATCATTTTTTTCATTTTTAGCGCTGTCTAGACGAGCAAGAAGCTAAGCTGAAGTCCCTTACGGCAAACATCAAGCTGTCTCAGGACAAGTCTTTACCAGTACGGCAAACCAAAATGGCATATGTCGACAGTGTGGTCAAACCTCCCAGAAATGTGGCACGAAAACAGGTACTTTTACATTTTTGTTTATTTTCCGGCACAGACATGTTGCTCCACTTTGATTATTTATTTTAATACTAATGCTAGAAAAATATTACACAATAAAATGTATACTAATATTTCGAATTTTGTGTGATATATTTTTTAAAGGCAGTGATTTTTTTTATCTATTGTGTTCAGTAGAATAGAACACATTAGAATACAATGTATTAAAAAAGTATCTCTCACTTAAAATATACATAATACATATTGTGTGTTAGAATAATTTTGAATTATGTTGAATTTTAAATAAACGGGGTTCCAATTTATGGAGGTTTTGCCTGTTTAAATGACCTTTCTGTTGGTTATGTACATATGAGAGGTCGATGAGATGAACAATATAAAACAATATAAATTGGTCCCCGACAACACTTCTATTAAAATTATTTTTTCATTAAGGAATTTAAAATTTCTTTTCGCTGACATTAGCAATAATACTCAATTGTTTATATATTGGAAATTGCGCAAAACACAAATACTTACTCACATTCAACAATCTCATACCTTCATCATTATTTACATTTAATAATAAATTTGAATTCAACTGCTAGAACAGTCTATAGTTGTATTGCATTAGATATTGAATCTCTCCTAAAAGGTGTAGGAGGTTGTGTGTGGGCCTGATGGTTTCAGGTTGAATTAAAAGTGGACTGCATAAATAAATTAGCAAACATATCTAATAGTCAAAGATTTGCCCTAGGCAATCATAAAATAATTGTTTCGTTATTTTTTTAAATATATTTCTGGAAATTGCAAGTCTGTTTAAGAAGCTAGTCTAGTTTTGTAATTCTAAACCAAGTTGTGATATTATAATACATTAAATTTTATCAATTTCACTTTTATTATTGTGAGCTTTCTGAATTTTTTTCAATTCTCTCCTAGATGTAAAATGTGTGAAATGACCAATAATATTTATTAGGCCATTTATGGAACGGCGAGAAAAGCGGTCGCGAGCCCGGCGGCGCGCGTGGCGTCGCTGGCGGGTAACAATGTGGTGAAGGCCACCGAGGTCAAGGGATCCGGGGCCTCCTCATCCTCCACCCCTGCCCCCAGGTCCGGGGGCTTCACCAAACCAAAGAAGGCCCCCCTCATGCAGAAGGCCCTGCAGCTCATCAAGGGACGCTTCAAGAGATAATGTCTTCGCGGTTCATGTCTCATTTTATATGTCATATTGTACTTTTCAAAAGACTTGATGATTGGCCTGATGATATATGTGTACAGATTCAATGTCTTCATATATTTCAAACGGAGGGGTTACTTGGTACAAAGCAATTTGTACTACTTTCATTTTAATGTTAAGTGTGGTCGAATTGTGTATATACCGTAGTCTACAGTTAACTATTTGATTGATCATTTTATGCTATTTATAATTATATGACATATTTAAAATAGTGTTTTTTTATTTATACAGATTGCAAATTATTAACATTTCAAATTAGGTGTTAGAACTATGTATTTTGAAACAATTTTATTGTACATTCTGTGGAAAAAACTTTTTTTTTCCACAGACCAGTAAATGAATAGACATGAAATAAAATGTACATATAGGAAAAGGGTTTGGAACATTAGTTGCGGGATGAGGGACATTCTACACATATTCTTCGTGGAAACATAAATAAATCCGATAGTTTATGACACATTTATGCAACAGTAAAACTATTTAATCTTCGAAAATTAAATCTTTGTGTAAACAAGACTAAACAAGAAAGTTGCAGAGCTATTTGATTGCATAAGTGATACCAAAATGAAAATATTGAGACAAGAAATTTAAGTTAGTTTATGTCTATATATTTGGTGGTCTGTGGTTTTTTCTGTCAATTTTGCATCTTGTTGGAAGGGAATGATTATTATTTCAGTTTTTAAATATGTTTATATAATAGTCAAATATTTCTGCCATTTCTGATATATGCTGTACAGTCGAACTCGGATATAACGAGTACCAAAGGACTAACAAAATCTCCTCATTGTGACCATTACTCGTGTATATCCATGACTCCATTTACATAACATTGTAGACATCATTCTCCTACAAAATCGACTGTTAAGTGTTTATGTAGTTATATTGAGTAAAGACCGGTTGTGTGCTCAGTAGTAAATTTTTACCATCGCCCGTGGTAAGAACCGTTTGCGGGTTGTTTATACGACAAATATGACGCCAAATTTGATTTATTTTATATATTCACCATTGCCAATACATACCATTTTATGGTTTATCTATGACTTTATTCACCCCTGAGTTCGAAATCTGTCACTTTGCTGGTGAAAAATCTTCAGTAATGTAAATTAAACAGCGAGATCGTCACCGAACAAACTCTCATTACTAAAATAGCGATATATTGAATGATTCATTATCATGTACTGCAAGTATCAAAATGACAGATGACTCTTGAAATAGCTATGAAAATCTTGATTTTTTTTTAACTAACAATTAATGATCACACAACCGGGCCTAACTCAAAAATGATTTCGCATTTTGTTTTATTATCACCGTTAACAGACATGTTTCCGGCGCAAGAGTTTTAAAATGAATAAATTTTTTGTTTCAAGAATGCTGAGAAATCCCAAAATCAATTTAAGGTTTGGCGAATACAAGGCAATCAATTAAGTGGACGCCAATACAATTTTTTTCCATATGAAAGAAAAATATCAGGCAAACTTCGGTTAGGTCCATTAGCCGGTCTAATCAAAAATATCATGTCGCTTTCTGTGTACAGTTTTCTGGGCCAATCTGCCGTGTATATCGTATCCCATTGCAGGGTCCATCATCAGGGCTGATGTCAGACCTCAGCTTATTTCAACCCATATTGCATGTAAATAAGTGTAAAAAAAATCAACTAATTGCATCAAATATGTTGTGTTAATTTATTTGATAACAGTACGTCTTTGCTTTCTGCTCCAATAAAAATTACTATAATAAACGTTGCAATTATAAATCGTGAAATACATTGTTAACGAATTTGTGAATTTTCTTTTAAAAAAATTTTTTTACATCCATTTTGAATGTGTTTCTTAGCTGATGTCTGAATAAATATTTATAGTTATTTTAACCTTCATTATATTTAATCAAATCTGTTTTTTTTTTTTTGTTTTATAACTGTTTTGGGAGAATGTACTATACTTTCACATTGTATTTATTGTAATATATTTGTTTTTCTCAAATTCCCAATTTTATTAACCTTTTACTGTGTGTACACGCAAATAAAATATTGCCATTGAATCTCAAAAGCGAGATTAAATCAAAGAGAGACAGTTGATGTACATCAATTTGTCAGTTTTCTATCTCTAAAAGACTTAATAAATAAACAACATTTAAATTATCATGGCGGCTACTTTGTAGTGGAACATTATTTTAATTTTTAAAGGACTACCGAGTTTCGTCACAACTATAGTTTCAAGAGGTTCGACAGTTGAGACTGCCCCTGTAACAACACTATATATGGGTTTTTATAAATGTTGGATGATATACAGTGTCGTTACAGAGAAGCTCAATTAGAAATTATGTTAAATAGTATTTTTATTTATTTTATATGGTTGATATACTACATTGTTGCAGGGGTGGTCTCTGTTGTTATTTACATTCATTAATGAGTAGGATTGCACCTCCCGAAATTATAATTGTGACAATTATAAAACTCTGTCATGTGTAGACAAACTTCTATTTCTATTTAAACTATTTCAAGATTAAAATCATTTAAATTAATTACTCAGTTCTAATTCTGTTCTGCTACGCTACCGACTGAATCAAACGGGATCAGTCAATTAATTATAAACAGTGTTCAAAGTGAACAACCATAAAATTAGTCTTCAATGTTGCCGTCTTACCACCCTGACAATTTTATAAAGACGGTGTTTTACCTGATTCGACATTATCAATATATATTTTTGAGTGTATTTTACAAGAAATACTAATTAATTAGTGTCAATCTAAGAGTAAAGTAATACCTATAATGTTTTCAAATCATGGATGTGTGAAATTATTGACACTGATGAAATTATCTTCCGTTAAGCCTCAGTTTTAAGTGTTTCAGTCAGTTTCGACGCCTTTCAATTGTCCGTACAAATTGGCAAGCGTAATCTAATTATGTTTTATAACGACCCCCGTAAAGTCTGCACTTAATTACAGTAAGATTACTAATGTGGTATATTTTTTTTATTTCAAGGCGTGTACACACATAGTAGAATGGTATCCTTTCATCTGTTGAGAATATTTTGAGTATGTATAAAAATATTTTTGATTTGTTTTAACATTTAACATTGTAGCTCGCGCTTACCCCTCAAAATATTTCACACTAGATTAATTTCAGAAAAATATGTGACGGAAAGGTGACCACACCAACATGTCACACTTATTACCACAGTGGCCATATATTTTATTCAGTACGCGTAATCGTCAAATTTACACTTTGGTACTCTTTAAAAATTCACGCATTCAAAAAGCCACATGCGACACTCGCACACTTAAAATTTTTAATATGTCCTCTCACATCCTGGTAGGTAGGTAAAGAACTTATTTGTGAATCTAGTACCTACACGATACCTACCTAAATATTTAAAAAAAAAAATTAAACAAACCTTATACCTACATTGGTGCGATGGGATGCTAGGCAAACTTTTTTTAACAAATGAATTTTTCAAATTGAATATAGTAGAATTTCATTCCTTCTTAGTGAACTTTATGCATTACACAAACACACGCAAGGTTTTCACTTATTCACTAGAGTACTAATTGTATTTGCTCGATTTATTTATTTCAAAAGATTGAAACACAGTAAATTATATCTTGCGAGAATACATATTTTATTTGTATATTTTAGTATGTGTACTTAATTTCCAGTATTGACATTTCTACATCATGTGTCTGATAAGTCTATAGTTTAAGTTTAATCTTTGTGGTATTTTCGCATCAAATCCGCATACAAAAATCCATACTTGCATTTTTACAAATGCGTGCACTTTGTGTTTTACTGTTGTATGGAAATTTTTAAATACTTATATTAATTCATTATGTGTCAGAATTGCTGTCAATTTAAAATGCTGATTAAAATTAGGCAAACAATTTTCTCTTTATCCGTGTGATCCAACGAGGCTCACTTATGATAGAAAGAGGAAATAAAGATATGAACTTGGAATTGTTGTGCAATCTTTAACCAATACAGACTGCTTGATTAAATGTCAAGTGTGGGTCATACGCGTTACGGCTGATTCCGTTCATCCTTCATATCCGTAATTAGTGAGAATGTTAAACCTGCTTTCTATATTCTAATTATATCACCATCAGAAATCCCAAACTATTTGATTTTACATGTTTTTAATTCACAGATTGTTTTATATAAAACTTTGATCCCTTTTTTAAATTATGTACATTGTATTTTTTACAACGCAATTAATTTAATGGTTAGGGCCAGTTGTGTGATCATTAGTAACTTTTTACTAATGCTCGTGGTTAAAATCATTTGCGGGTTGTTTGAATGTCAAAACTGACAATAAATGGACATGTACCTGGTATCCTTTGTTTACCCGCTGTAAAAAATATGCTCAAAATGTTGACAATATATGTTTCGGCGTAGGCGCTAAGATTCAATCCCGTAAAAGCGACTGTTTTAGGTCAATTTTTGAGTATTTTTTCACATTTTTACCAATAACTCATTTGAATCTCGTCCGATAACATTTATTTGTATCTCAAAGTATTTGGAAATATTTAATAAAAGATTAGCTAGAAGGAAAACAACATTAAACAAATATTTGTAGCATTATCTATATTTTTACAAACACCTGGGTCAGATCTGACCCACCATCGCAGAGGACGTGTTAAATGTTTCAAAAGTAATATTCGCGCGTGCAAATATGCTGTCACGGCGTTAAAATCATTTGCGAATTGTTTGAATGTCAAATTTACTATTGTCAAAGCATAGATGGACAAACAATTATGAAATATGCTTTATTTTATGCATTATCTATGGATATTTTCGCCTAGGCATTTGATATGTCACTTTGGTGGTGATATTTTTCATATTATGTGTAATAATGTATATTAAACAACGAGATTATTATCGGACGAACTCTCATCACTAAAATAACGGAATATTTATTAATTTATTGTCGTATACTTGCAGCTTTCAAAGTATCAATGTGTCAGATAACTTTTAGAACAGCTGTGAAAAGATCGCCATATTTAACTATCGATTCTTGTTTTTACTATCGGATATCACAGAGTAAAATGAGTTTACTACGGGATATACTTTCGAGAAGTAAATATTTTTTTACTAACGATCAAACAACCCGTTTACGCAAAAAAAAAAACTTTAGTTACTTTTTTTACTATAGTAAAAAGTTACTACTGATCACACAACTGGTCCTTAGTATTTCATTATGTTTTAAATACTCATTTTTGTCAATGTGTATTTTTTTTTAAATGCATGAACTGAAGCAATCAAATTTTTATTTCTTTTTGTCAAAATTTGCTTCGTTAGATGATTAAATTTGTATCATTATTTAATATGAATAGTAGATTATCTCCAAAATATTTAAATGAATTTGATTAGTCTATTCAATAGTATACAATATTTTGTTATTCAAATGATAACATATTTTTTTAAAGTCTTGTTTTATAAAAAAAAAATATTATTTTTAAAAATGTACATGTATGTATGTATAAATGTTATATTTGGGAAAAATTAAAATACACTTTAAGGGTTTAACTATGAATTTTCGATTATAGTATCTACATAACAATTCTACAGCAAAATATGTTTTTATTTTATTTTTACTATTAAATTAAGTCACGTACGTAATTCATAGCAAAATATGTAATCTTATTAAATAAAGTTGTTGTAAGCATGTTTTTGTGGTATCATGTCTGCGCCGCATTCCAATAAACTAATTTAAGTGAAATATTGTGTGGACGAAATGTATACCGTATCTCGTCACGATCATCATCCTTGCGAATTTTAAACTTTTGTGTATTTTAAGTGTGTTGTAATAGATTTAAGTAAGGATATGTATTAAATTACTATATTTAATATTAGAGCAAATTACTAAATGCAAAAACACTTTTATTTCATTTGTTTTTCCCAATCCTTGCTTTCAAACACATTTTGTTTTTATTTAACCATTTTCTTGCATGATGTTAGCATTTTTAATTCACCTTGGGGCCAGACTTGAAGAAAAAAATCACAATCATGCAGTAGGCTCAAAGAAAATATTATTTTGTACTTGTACTGTATACCTATACTCGAGTATAAGACGATCTGAGTACGTCGAAGATAAGTTTTATAGGGTTTCAAAGAGTCAGAAATCAACGACACGAGTACATAATTTTAAAAATAAACTTAAAATAGGTAAATCCTTTTTTTTAAATTGTGTTTATAGATTATTATTATGTTAAGTACCTTAACTCTTTTTTTCTGGCGTATCACGCTGGAACCTATTTTAGTCAGTTTTTTAACACTGCTCATAACAAAACAGATTTTTTATAGATATTTTGTTTTAAATATCATTTAATGAAATGGCATGATGTGTCGTAATGTTTCTGCTAAAAAAATTAAAAAATATTACATATTCTCACACATCAACAGACGCCCTATACAAACAACCACTGAGCATGTGATCTTCTCGTCGGTTGGCGATAGATTCTACCTGCTGGTGTGTAACAGTGGTTATAAACAATTAAAATGTATTATTTATTTTTTATATATTAGTATTTTTTACATGTAATCCGAGTGAAAATAATTTAAACAAAATTTTATAGAAATAAAATATTTTAAAAATTACATCCTTTTTATATGAAACGCAATCAACAATATTATAAGCAGAAGCAAATGTAATTGACATAATTTAAAAAAATAAATATAACAATAGACAACTTATACTCAAAATAGATATAATATTGATTGTGTTCTGTGAATTTTGGTCAGTAAATTGTTTGTTATTGTCAAAAATATAAATAACAACTACCCCATGGCCGACCCACTTCTATACTGTGTCGAAACTGCCTTTTGTCATTATAGTTAGCAACAATATTGAAAACCCGACCAGGTAGAGTCATAAAACTTACAGGTAGGCGCAACGCCCCTCTAATAGTTATATTACTGGCATTGTCTAGGGGCCGCCAGACAAAAATAAATCAAAACAAATAATATAAATCTGTACAACAATTGGACTGGCTGACAATAAATGGATGCGTACCTGGTATCCTTTGTTTACCTGCTGTAAAAAATATGCTCAAAATGTTGACAATATATGTTTCGGCATAAGTGCTGAGATTCAATCCCGTAAAAGCGACTGTTTTAGGTCAATTTTTGAGTATTTTTTCACATTTTTACCAATAACTCATTTGAATCTCGTCCGATAGCATTTATTGTATCTCAAATTATTTGGAAATATTTAATAAAAGATTAGCTAGAAGGAAAACAGCATTAAACAAATATTTGTAGCATAATTTATATTTTTACAAACACTCGGGTCAGATCTGACCCACAACCGCAGAGGATGTGTTAAATGTTTCAAAAGTAATTTTCTTAAATAATATTCGCGCATGCAAATATGCTGTCACGGTGTTTCTACCGATGCAGTAAGGAGGTGAAGAGGATCCTGTTTAAATTGTTCTTCACCAGCATGTATACCTACGAGTTCTGGTCGAAATACAAGCAAGTGATGTACAACTGTTTCAGAATTCAGTACAATAACTCATTCAGAATACTTGTTTGCTGAAGGCCGTATACATGGATTCATTCCGCTTCTGAGACATCGAGTTGCTGGCGTAAAGCTGCGACTGAAGCTTAGCACTAACTATCGAGTGCAAACGGCGCTCTCATGGAAAGCTAGTTCCCTGACCAAAGAATGGCAATGACTACAGAATAGCTACAGATACAATAATGGTCGTGACTGAAATGTAGTATCTATATTTATATACGAGGGCCATGTAAAAAATAAGGTTCCTTACGCTGTACACTCGCCACGCGAGATGCTAGGCGAAATCCGGCAACACCGCCTTGATTGTTGGTCCCTTAACTACATCCCCACTACCGGGAGCAAACGCTGCGACGCTCAGTAAAGGCCTGACAGCCATCCGCTATGGAACCCGCCATCGCCGTTACCGCCAGGTGTGAAATCCGTTCGGTGATTCGATTTTTAAACGCGAAGAAGCTTAAACCTGTTGAAATTCATCGACAGTTGGAAGAAGTTTATGGCACAGCTTGCGTCAGCGTCCAACACGTCCACAAATGGTGCAGGGAGTTCTCCGAAGGACGCACAGACGTCCACGACGAGCAAAGGAGTGGGAGGCCATCGGTGTCGGACGAAGTCGTGGCGAAGATTGAGCGCATTCTCCTCGAAGATCGGAGAGTAACGCTTCGGGAGCTTGCTGTCCAGGTTCCTGAGGTTTGTGAAAAAACCATCGACAACATTTTGACCGATAAACTTGGTTATCGCAAGGTGTGCGCGCGGTGGGTCCCACACATGCTTTCAGAAACCCACAAAGACAATCGTGTCAAGTGTGCCGAGGGGTTTCTTCGAGAATGCGCCGAGAATACCGAAGAATTCTTGGACTCCATTATTACGGGAGATGAAACGTGGTGTCACTACGTCACTCCAGAAACAAAAGAACAGTCTAAACAATGGCGCCATCCTGAATCGCCTAGGCCGAAAAAGTTTAAGCAGACGCTTTCCGCAGGGAAAGTGATGGCTACGGTGTTTTGGGACCGAAAAGGCGTCTTGCTGACCGAGTTTATGCCTAAAGGGACCACCATCAATTCGGACAGGTACTGCGAGACATTGACAAAACTCAAAAGAGCCATCCAAAATCGCCGGAGAGGAAGGCTGACCAAGGGCGTTAGGCTGCACCACGACAACGCTCGCCCGCATGTCTCTCGACAGACCACCGCCCTACTGGACAAATTCGGCTGGAAATTGCTTGACCATGCCCCCTACAGCCCTGATCTTGCTCCCAGCGACTTCCACTTGTTTCCGAAATTGAAGCAACACTTGGGTGGACAACGCTTCAATACAGATGAAGAGGTGAAAGAAGCGGTCACCAAGTTCATCGGCGGCCTAGCGGCGGAATTCTTCGAAGCGGGTTTTCAGAAGTGGATAACTCGTCAGGAAAAATGCATAGAAAAATCAGGAGACTATGTAGAAAAATAGAATAAAGTACAAGCTTTCAGATGGTTTACTTATTTATTGCAATAAAAAATACCTTATACCTGAAAAAAATGTAGGAACCTTATTTTTTACTTGCCCCTCGTATATATGTGTAAACTATTTTTTATTTGTATTTTTTTGCTTTTCTTTTCATAACATAAATAATATTTTGTAACTTAAATGTATTATCTTTGTGACGAATCGGGTCTTCATAAAAAAAAACCTGATCACGCTGGAATAAACGCATTATTATTATTATATCAATCAATTTGTACAATTGTGAAAATTTTGC
This sequence comes from Eubasilissa splendida, assembly GCA_031772225.1. Classification (NCBI taxonomy): domain Eukaryota; kingdom Metazoa; phylum Arthropoda; class Insecta; order Trichoptera; family Phryganeidae; genus Eubasilissa; species Eubasilissa splendida. The sequence continues at coordinate 29,639,176 of CM062857.1, forward strand.
GATTGGGCTGAAATGTAAATTTCATTTAAACTAAGATTTGAAAAAATTCTTAATAAGATGTGAGTTTTGTTATCTTTTTTCTAGATAAAAAGCACTTTGTGTCTATAATATTAATATTCTTAAACGGCATTGGTTAATTTAACAAATTCCCTGCTATTGCTTTGAATGAGGGAACAATAAAGAAAGACATGAAGTATATCATCATTAAGGTCACAAGCGGATTACGGTGCTCCAAACAGCTTAAACTAGAATGACTTTGAATATTAAAAAAAACATTGGACCTAGTGTGTTGCTTTGTGAAATCACCATTGTAGTGAACAAGTATATAATGTGTGTAATATACTAATCTAAGAAATACACAATAGCTACATTTTAGCAATCTCATACATAATATGAGACAGTTAAAATTATCTTATATAAACAGTAAACAAATGGAATATTCTTGAACTTTTTTTATGTATTCATATGGAAAGTATATGATAACTTTTGATTGGCACGACCTATGTGAATAATTATTACAACATTGAGTAACTAATTATTACAAACATTTAAAAAAATAAGAATGTACAAGTAATAAAGATAATTAAATTTGTCAACAGATTTGATATAATACATTCTCATCCTGTAAATTTTTTACTGCTGACCAACTTGTTTAAATAGATTGTTTTCTATTGATTTCCTTTTGGAATGAATTATTATGTTTATTCATTTTTCATTATTTAACTATTCATTTGGGATTACTATGTGCGGTGCGCAAACATGAAAAACACTCATATGGCAAGAAATCCACTTGCAACGTTAATTTTTGCGTGTTGTCACTTTGGCTTGCACTTATTTAAAAATTGTTACTATAATTAGAGATAGTCGAAGCCGTTTAGACACCATTGGTGAAATTAAAATATAGCACCCCCTCATCCCCTAATAAGCATGCACACATATATGGATGTTTTTAAAAAAATTCTTGAAGGGATGACAATGATTTTAAATCTATAAATTGGATGTAATACAATTATTATCAATATGACAAAATTAACTCACTGTATCTTTGTCAATCCATCTAAAGACTGGTTCTTAACCAGTTGCCTGTCCGATAAAAACTTATAATTCACCCTAAGGCAAAAAAAACAATCCTGAAAATTCTAAAAGTGCCTAATATTAGGTCATCCCATAAATAATGCGGATTTTCAATAACATGAACTAAAAGTTGGAGGGGGACGGGATAAACTACCTGCTATAAAAGCAGGTAATAACTTGTTCTTAGTACAAGTTTTGAAGAGTGCAGTTTAATTTTAACAGTTATTTTTACAAAGCCATAATAGAAGTGACAAAAGAGTACATTTGGCATATTTTGCTTTATGAGTTCAATAAAACACAACGGAAAGTGCGAGGAATATTAATGCAGTATATGGGGATCGGACGATAAGCGTAAACCAATGTCAACGGTGGTTCCAGAAATTCTGAATCAAAAACTACAGCCTAGAAGATGAGCCACATCGTAGAGTTCAATGAGAACGTCCTGCTAACTTTGGTGGAACAAAATTCCATTATAACTGTTGAGGAACCAGTGTAGAAGCTTGTATTCAGTCATTCAACGATTCATCGACACCTGCGTGCCATCAGAAAAGTCAGTAAACTTTCTGAGTCTAATCGCGTGCAGAGAGTGAATGTGTGCTCTTCTTTGCTGTCAAGTCTCAGTCACTGTCACTTTTTTAGAAACGATGCCCCACCCATCATATTTGCTGGACATTGCCCCATCTGATTATCATTTATTTCGCAGTCTTCAAAATCATTTGGACGGAAAAAATATGAATTCTGTAGACGAGGTCAGAACAGTACTGAAGGAATATTTTTCGTCATGAACAAGTGAATTTTTAAAGAGGGGCCTTGCAAGGAGAACACATTCTTATTGTGAAGTTTCAATTATTCAGAACATATTATTTTAAATACTAATTAGATGTATTAATTAAAAAGATATACATATAAAATCAATTCTATCGAAAAATATTGTTGTTGCTACCGAATTGGAAGAGATCCAGGTTCGAATCCCGGTAGCAACAACAGTATTTTTTGATAAAATTGATTTTATATGTATATCTTTCTAATTAATACATTTAATTGATATTTAACTTTGTTTATCTTAATTTTGAAAAATAAAAGAAGTATTTAAGAACTGCATTAATTATGGTATAACCTAATACTTTAAAAAATTCAAGTAACTTAGCAAGCTCAAGAAAAAAAAAGTGATTGACATCCTTGATGTATATTTATGAGCGTCAACCAGTTAAAAAAGTATGAACTTTGTTGTCACAATTCTCTTCCAAATCGATCCCCGTCTTATTTTCTTAACGATTTAGAATAACGCCTCCCAAGGAGCCTCCTATTAATCTTCTCGAAAACATTCCTCTATTCTTCTCGGTGTTCTGTAATTCTGTGCTTTTACAAGTGAAGAGCCTGTCGGATAGTTCCAGCGGGTAGGAGATCTACCTCCTATGGATTCCCCCATATTACCAACCACTACAAGCTTCTCCAGGCTGCATCTTCTGGAAGATGTCTGAAAAAATTAAATAATCTATCTTAAGGGACATGTCATTTGTTTTTATCTCCCGTAATATTAGTGCATCAATGGTATTATACATTATCTCCAGCGCTACATTTCACTTCATTTGATTCACAAGATTAAAGGTGACAGTTTTGAATTGTATACACAGATTTAGAGCTTTTCTTCCAGATTTACTGAATCTCCCAAAATATTACAGTTATGACATCACAACACCTCTTTTCCTAATCTACAGATCTGAATGAAAAATGTAGACTTCTAAATACGTACAAAGAAAAAAATCTTTAAGACTTTGACCGTACATGGTACAATGCGGCCATTTAAATTTCAGAGCAGTGAAGACTGCTATTGGTCAAATCTAATATAAATGGCAACTGACTTTGCATCTAACACAGATTTTGAATGATTAATTTACATCAAAAAGAGCTGGGTTTGATTGTCAATAAATTAACACAATATGTAAAAGCTATTTGAGAAGAAAACTGCATTGAAAGTTTGAAAAAAGAACAAAGTTACTAACTTTGCAACTAGCTTTTGATATAATTTATTATCAACCAAATAATGAACCAAAAACCTACAGATTGCAGGAGACTATTTTAAAGGAAAAGGAAAACAGACTGAATAAATAAATAAAAAGCAACAATATGTCGGACAATTGTTGAAAAAATATTTATTTTAATCATTCAAATTCATCGTCACATCATTTTATAAATCATTACATAATTTCTTCCATTAAACTGCAATCACAAATTCGCTGTTCGTTATCTTTTAAAGTTGACGCAGTGAGAATTTGTTATTTTTAAAATTATAAAATAAATGAGACTTGCTTTAAGAATTGAGAGATTTTTTCTTTATTTCACTTACCGACATAGTATATGAGACAACTTAGCTCTTACCATCATAAATGGTATTTTCAAATATGTATACAATTAATATAAATTCTTTCTGGTTAAAAATAAAAATTTATAGTGTTAAAATTGGTGAGTATTTTGGTACTTGTTAATTATATAAACATCACTGAGCACAAATACAATCATTCATTAACAATGCTCTTCGTTCTGGCGATATATTTATCAACTTATTTTGACGATATACCAGTGCAAAAATTAACATTAACTTTGTCGCATATTCAAAATATTATTGTCACTTTTGTATTATCAACAAATAATAAAATAGAATCTCATTAATCTGGCACTTTCAGAGAGTTTTTAAACAAATTTTAAGTGTGAGAAAACAAACAACAGAAAAACATTGTGATTTCTTAAATTTGTATTCAGGAAATACAATAACTTAAGTAAAAACACAAATACTTCCACATTTTGATGTTTTTTATTTTCCATACATTCTAATAATCTGGCATTTCCAGTAATCCGGCACCATCAGATATTATATAGTGAAATGTGTGAGAATCAAAGAAAGAGTATTACTTGTATTTATCAAAATAGTTGAGCGATATACGCACACTAATTAATGTCCCAGTAGGGCACAGTAAATATCCGAGACTGCTATGTTGCAGCGACGCGCTTGCGTGCGTATAGCATCAGCATAATTGAAAAGTACAATAATTTTAGAAAAATTGAAAAGATTTTCATGAATGTTTAAAAAGTATAATAGTCAAGTAAATTGTATTTAAAAGCTATATAGTCAAATAAAATATTTTGTCATGCAAAATCATACTAATTGTAATTTACCTAAATAATGGTAGTAATATCATTTTGAGAAATTATTTTAAGGCAGTTCATCAATCTTAAAATCACACATTCAGGAAGATTTCAGAGATTGTTTTTAAAATTTTAATTATCAATATAGATTATTGAGATAACGTCGCTTTAATTAAATACATACACAATGTTAAAATAAGATATGAGGTAATTAAATTTACATAATTATCACAAATTTACAGCCAATGATTTGATATTTTTAACAATACAACAAATAAAATAATTTCACAAAGTTCACAGAAGACTAACATATAATTCATACAAGCCTAAACAGGAATGCACATAAAATTATTGAATTAATAAAGAGATTGACATTCTATACACATTCAAAAGCTATCAACATTAAAACTGCAACCAATCAAAGAGTTTTGGTATGCGCAGGTAAAGTTATGTATGTACCTAAGTCATATAGTTGCCTAAATAAACAAATATTTAAAATCTTTCAAATACAATATTGAAAATGGATTATCAACATTGAACGCAGAGACTGCACAAAATACAAAACTATAATAAAAATTGCAAGGTAACTGAATTAATTTTATAAAAATGCTGTCAGACTTAAAATATTGATTAACGTCCATTACTCAAAAAACACCCGAGCTTTACTGAACATGGCTACAATTGTCGGATTGTGAAGGTCGGTTTCCATACAAGGACACCTGTAAATACCAACTTTAACCAGTTGATCGCAGTTCTTTGCTATAACACTAAACAAATCCATTTTCAACTTAAATACTTTTGAAAAACTGAGAATCTCCAAACCGCGTAAATTTTCCCGTTCAAATAGAGCCATGAGGGCTACGTGTGTGAAATTAGAATTATTCCACAGGGTTAAATGGGTCAGGCGCAGGTGCCGAAAGCATACTAGACTCCTGTTTGTCAGTAACTCGCATCGGAGTATTTTAAGTTTTGTAATCTTTGTGCATTCTGATATATGCTCGGCTACTTGGTCGGTGTATCCGTAACCAAAAATCTCGAAAGCCGTCAAGCGATCCCGCCTTTCTTTGAGCAGCATTATAATATTCTCCTCTGATATATCTCTAATCTTCTCAATGTAGACTTCTGTGAGGTATGTGCATGAGAGTAACCCGTTGAAGTTATCATTGCTCAGTCCGAAATCTGACAAAAGGAGTGTATGTAATTTTGGCAAATTAAAGAAATTTAAGTTATTCAATTGAAGGTTTGTTCTCCTTCCGGAAACATAGCAAGACTTTATTTTTAATGATTCTAAATCGTGGTATCTGAGCAAATCTGAAGGCATGATTTCATCCACAGAACACATAACCATTTCTATTTGTGTGATGAACGGGAGTCGGGAAAATATTTCATGTATCTGTTCGTACTCCGCTACGCGGAAAATTATATTTCGAATTTTATCAGAATGTACAGCCAACAGTTGGTCAAAATCTTGATGATTAGAGTCGCGGGCATTAAATGTGATGGGGTGGAGTTTCCAAGAGTGAAGACCGTTAATAACCTCTTGCCATCGCACGCACACCATGAGCGAATCCACCAGTGACTTGGTAGGAAGGGATGAAAATATTTTATATAACATTTCAGCGGGCAAGTCGTTTATGTGCATTTTGAATTTACAAAATGTTATAATTAAAATATATCTGAAAAAGTAAAATACAAAAATTATTTTTTTCTAAGACATTTCTGAAGACTGCTGTAATGAATTATAATTATTTTATTGAAAGAACACCATTGATAAAGAATAAAATAAGTCATTAATAATAAATAACTCACTATATTATGTTGAAAACCTCAGACGCTTAAAATAACGCTAAGAAAAATTACGCATCTACGAAAATGTAACAATAAATAACACAAAACATCTGAGCCACACCATGTAATTGAATTTGATTAAATAAAATCCTTCAATGTTCTATTTACACACCAACTTTAAGCTTTACAAACTTTTATACTAGAGACAATCAATTACATATCGTATCAAATTAAATTTACCTAAATTCTGATTTCATAGCGCGAACAGGCGCCAATAAGTTTTCATAGCATAATTTGACATTTATTTTAAGTGTTGACAACGCATAAAATGATTTTGATTGTCAGATCTTTTTGTAATTTTATAATTACCCAGTTATCTCGCTACTTTTGGACGACCAGTTTTAAAAAGTTATTTTGGCAATTTTGCATTTAAAGCACTCCTACTTTAATTTAACTCTCATTACTGTAATTTATAACACATATAACACGAGTGAAAAATAATATAACTCTTTTAGTTTCCCTAAACTGAAAACTATTTTTTAATTCTGGCAATCTTGTTTATCGTGAATTTGACGTGAGATTGGCGAAATTTGCGACGTTTCGATAAAAATAGAAATAGATCCTCCCGCACCTCGTTTTCGTTTCGATCCCGCGAGTAGCAGTCGGTTCTGCGGGCGACTGTGGAAGAACACTTTGGCGTTCGCAATTTTTTCTTTAATCTAGTATTTGTTAAGTACATGTTTTAGGTTGTCGCCTAGTTCTTTTCCTTAAACAAAATGTTTCATTTGAGAAAAGTCGCGAAGTCGGTCGTTCCGTTGAAGCATTCGTCTCAAAAGGACATATCGAGCTTCCTAAAAGTCCTGCCTTCCGCAGTGAGTGTTTTCAACTCTCGCAATTATGCCGACCACCAAATTCCCGACAGACTTAAAGACATTCCTACCAGCGCGAACCCCAAGTTCTTCGACATGGTGGAGTACTTCTTCCACAGGGCCTGCCAAGTGGTGGAAGACAAGCTCGTCCAAGACATGAAAGGAAGGATGAGCGTCGAGGATAAGAAAAAGAAAGTGAAGGGTATCCTCATGCTGATGCAGCCCTGCGACCACATTATTGAGATTCAGTTCCCCCTGAGACGCGACTCGGGAGATTATGAAATGATCCAGGGATACAGGGCGCAGCACTCCAGCCACAGAACACCCACCAAAGGAGGTTTGTCTCGGATTCAATAACATTTTTTAGCAATCGATTGTTTTACGTCACATGTCAGACGGCGTGTTCAGTCGATATTAATATTTTTATTTGATCTTGTTACGTCAGATACGATTTTTAAATCGAATGGAGTAGATAGATCGTTCTTCTTTTTATCTATATAGCTCATTAAATAATAGGTTTCCATTCACCTTTAATAATTGTGTAACACCTTAACTGAGGCACCTGACTGCCGCATTATGTAAATATATGCCCAGGTGAAGCGGGCATTTCAGTTTTCTGCCAAAAACATGATAATACGAATAATGCGCGCTGTGCCGGATTTATCCATGTTAGAATCCAACTGGAAACCACTAAATACCTCAATAGTCTATCAATAAAATCTACAACTTATTTTACTCTTAGCCACCTATTAATAAGTCGTATATTTTATAGATGTAGATTTCATATAGACAAAATATTCGTTTCTTAACTTAATAATGAAATCTTTTAATATATATATATATATTCGTCTTCTTTCACCCTGACACATTTTCTTATCCCAAATATACCAAGTTGACAAGATGAAAGGCCAATTTCCGTAAGTACTTTTCCTCCTGAAATTCTTTTTTTCTTAGAAAAAGCTTATTTTCAATCTTTGAATTTCATTCAATTTCATAGATCAAATCTATGAGGATTTTCATATAATATCCTTTCCTTTGTGAAAATTAACTTCTACACGCTTTCCCATTCTTGACATTAAGACAAAATAAATCAATTAAAAAATATGTGTATATCCTGCGTCATTTATTCTTCACTGCCATAGAACGGGTCATTTCTCATTCATAATTTTTCCGTCTCGTGAAAAAAAAAAAAATTTTTAACTTGTTTATTTAATTACCTAGATGGATATTATAATAGTATAGTGATTACCTCACTAAACGCGACGGATAGTAATTTTATACAATTGATGCCGGAAATCTATTCACACTTCAGGGTTACGTACCGAATTATAAGGCCGCATTAAACATATGTTGCAAAAAATTTTAACGATCGGGTCAAATAATAAGCACTTTTTGATTCAACATTGAATACTAATGCTAGTGCAATATTTAATGTTGCCATTTTTTTAAATATGTAAGTAAGATATCAAAGGAAAATGCTCCTAGTATCGAATCCCATGACGGATCTCGCAAAAAATTGGTTTAGATAATGGCCGACAGTTAATTTAAAAATGCATGCAAGAAATAAAAAAACATTTTTTCATGTATCGATATTCGATATGACGTTCTGCAATCATGATCTAAACATCAGACTGTTATAAGTTCTCGGTGCTATTTTGTTATAATTAAAGCATGGATGGACACTTACTGAAGAAATAATACGGCGACTTGAAGCATTTGAGATGTGGATCTACAGAAGAATGCTCAAAATCAGCTGGATGAATAAAGAAAATATGTAATTGAAACAATAAAAATCCAAAAATTCATTGTCGGGTGTGTAATGAAGACATTCAGAGATGTATCATATTCTGCAGGGAAATATTGTTTAAACAAGTTTGTTTTAGCAGTCTGTTTACTATAGAGCTAAACAAAGCGATGATTGTTGATTGGATAAGACTCGAGTAGAAAGAAAATTCTGATATCGGATACTGCCCTTCGAGCAATATGCCGCTATGTGTCTAGGTACAGTGGAACTGATCGAAAACCAAGTTGTTCGTTAACCGAAACAATTATTCCCATAAGAATCAATGTAAAATATATTCATATGTTTAAGACTCCAAGAAAATGGCTCTTTATCATCTCTATTTTGTGTTTCTTTCTTAAATCCTATAAAATTATTAAAAATTTATGGTTTTAACCTAAAATGAATTGGAAGTAATAAAACGTAAAGAATAAACTTAAAAATAAACTTTATTTTACAAAATATGTAGTAAAGTGTTATTGTTTGGAAGGGGTCTCTCCTTCCATGAAAACATCGGCTGCTTGAAGTTCATCAAGTTTCTGTCTCATGAAAAACCTAACCAATGATATTTGTTTCTTCTTACTTTTTATAATGTTGCGGAAATGAGACATGACATTATCATTAAACAGATTTATGACACAATTTGATAAAGTTTTATCGGGGTGATATTTTTCCACAAAACTTTGCACCTCGCTCCACTTCGTGCACATTTCATGGATTGAGGACCTAGGAACATCTTCCATTCGTTCATCAGTCTCTGAAAATATTTCTTCTGTCACCGTGTTTTGCTTCTCATTAAAATGCTGTTTCAGTTCTTCCGTAGTGAGTTCTGAGACTGCCTGCCTGTTCGTAAACCGATATTCTGTTCGCAAAGTGAAGCATTTTTTCGTCAAATTTTTGTTCATAAACCGAGATTCCACTGTATAAGATTTGATGTTAATAAATCACTACTCTCATCTCTCCATTTTACCCAGGCGCTAATTACAATGGCGATCAGACTTCAATTGTAAAATAAAACATTTTGTGTCCGTATTTAATCACAAATTACTTTAATATTGATTAAAATGTCCATTCTTAAGCGCCACGTAAATGACAAACTTATAAAAGAAAATAACCTAATCTAAAAATAATGATGCAGTCGATTATTTGACATTAATAAAATTAACATTTTTCGTAGGCTGAATACAGCGTTATCCAGCTGCAATCTGTTTTACCGACCAGTAAGCTATAAGCACTGGACACCCGTGTCGATTGTATTAATCGCTGGGGTGATTTATGATATGTAATTTATTTAACATCGCATGATGGCGTCTTCCGTCTATACACTTCAAATTATGAGTCATTCAGTGTTTTTGTTTTACGATTAGATCTTTGAGAATACAGCCAGGTTCTATGTTTTTGGAATATTTTAAAGAATTTTATTTTCACTTTGTAGAGAAGATACAGTTCGTCTACCATGTTGTTTGACGTGAGATCACGTCATCGTAAATTGGGTACGTGATATGGGAGAATAATATCTATCATCAGTACATCGACCTGTATATGGAGAGCTTTCTCTGTGTTTTAGACAGTCTTGTATGTATGTTGGAACCACACTTAAGATGGTATATTTTGACAGTTGCTGACACTAGCGAGGTTAAATATTAATACAAAATGTATTATAGTTCAATAGCAACGGGTCCAACCACAAAGATATGAACATTAAGATTATAATTTTACTTCAAATTTTTGCACATGCATTATAATATTTATTTTTGAGTAAGGACTTAGCTAACTGCTTTTGGCCATTAATCTTGCTTTTCTCCAGTTTTTCTTTTTTCTATTGTTTTCTGCTAGTTATCATTAAAACTAACCAAGTCGGTCTAATTGGGGGATTAACTTGGTCCGGATAACGAAAAATCTGCATAATGTATAATACAAGCCACGAGAAATCAAGACCACTTTTTACTAAACCGTTTTCTAAATTAGTTTCATTCATGAATTAACTTAATTTAAAAAAATTGCCGCCGCCCATTACGGACGGTAAACAATGATGCATTATGTTTATGCCTTGATGTTATTGTGAAATATAAACACAGTCTTAAAGACGTCTTGACCATGATAGGTTAGTATTGTTTATAGCGTCTTTTACACACCATATTTCCATATCGAATCGCCATTGTAATATAAAAACATAAAATAAATATCAATGATTACCTTATACACATTTGATTAGACGAGATTATCAAATGACGGGTGAAATTTTTTGTTGTCACCAAATATTGGTCTAGTCCCCGAAATATGTTAAAATTGAATACATTCTAAAAATGTTAACGTTACATTATTAATAAAAAAAAATTGACACTGCAAAATTTAACAGTAAAGCAATATTTTATCGCATCCACAGCAATTAGTTTGAGTATTGTTTTAAGTGTGCCGTGTGTTGATATTCGCCGCTTGTCCGGTAGAAATGTCAGAATAATTCTTTGTAACCTGTGTTTACGCTCTTCCTTTGTTTCCTTTAATATAATCCATCACTATTGAAGTATGGCAACACAATTGGACGTCTGTCTCCCGGCCTCTGTACGCGAATAGTATTGTCAATTTATCGGGGGTGAGTGGACTTTTCTCATCTCTCATTTTAAGCCACAATTCCTTCGACGTCTTGCTTATGAATGGCCGCGCGATGGACGTTAAATGTTACAAGCGAGTTATCTATCGTCCACAGAGATTCTGCGCGTCATTTAGGCCCGTGCTCGGGGAGACTTTTATCGTGGAATTAAATTTTTCGCAAGACCTGAACTGTTTGTATTATTATAGTTTGCGGCCGCATTTCCGCGATTCACCTCGCGTTGGAATTATTTGTTGCTCGGCAGAGCGCCAGAACTCGTAAGGTCCCCCGCGTCTGGTTACGAATTAAAAATATTACTAACTCTTATTATATTTTATTAATCTGACTTAATAATTAAATCGATGTATAAAATGTCGCTGAAAAAGCGCAAAGGACATTTTTTTCGAAAAAAATCATTGGGATTTGACAAATTTGGCAACAAATTTATTACACTTCACAAATAATAAACGAATTGTTTCAAAGCATTTTTTAGAACGAGCGCATGTCTGGGATTTCGTTTTAAAAAAAAAAACAGGGTTCGGTACCCAATAATGTGTATTGTTTATTTTATTATTTAGCTGAAAACCACGCCCAAAATAATTTTGAAATTTTGGTCAAGACAAAGATATCTTGCGGCGCGTGAAAAAAAATCGTTAATTTATTTTATTCCTTGCAGCGAGTTATAGGGGCAACATTGGTCCCGATCTATATTTACTCCCCCCCCCCGCCTCTGGGATCCCTGGCATCTCTCGCTTCCGGAACAAAAGAACTCCGGGGACGCGGTTGTGACTTGTGACCTAACATCTCGGTTCTCGGGCGGGCAAGTGGCGTATTGAATTTCCCGAAATGTCGGGGGCTCGCCGGTGTGGATGCACGCTTGGATCTGTGCCACGTGGTGTGCCCAGTCAGAGCCAATACTAAAATTACATTAATTCTGTACTTTTTCTACTAGTACTTGGTCACGTGTACGAATAATCCCATGCTCATTTTTTATAAAATTATTTGGATTATTTATTTTATATTTTCTTCTTATGTTTTTGTCGGTGATTGCACCGATTGGCTCGCCTTTTGTCCCCCCTGGACCTAACCTCGAAGTTGTATTTTTTTCTGAGCCTATTCTCTAGTGTTGAGAAAAGATGCTACTCTCGACTCACTGTTGTGATTGTGATTGGTATTCGATAATATCAGTGATTGCAAACTGTGACCGTGATCACAGTTTTATTACTAATGCGCATTCGCCGCACGGTATCACAATACACGAAAACATAGTTTTGAGTGAATTTATTTATATTATTAAACCTTAATTTGCGTAAAATACATTTTCTAGCATAAATAATTAATATATATCTAATTGAATATCAATCACAAAGAGCATGAAAATGCTTAAAAAAAATATTTTTCCGGTCAAATTCTCAGCAAATATGTGTAAAACATTTTGCAGAATCTACTAAATGGCGCTTATCCAATTACGGAAAATCCTATAAATGGCGCTGACTCAAGTGATAATTGATTTAAACGGCGGCGTCAGAAAATCAACAGAATTTTTAAATTGAATCACGATATTCCCAGATATTCAATCACTGACAGTGAATTTGACTGAAAGATATCAGTGATTTACTCACGTTCCGTGATTTTGAGCTCATCAATACTATTCTCTGTCTTCTTTCCTCAATTACATTTCTGAAGTGTGTATTGTGTCTAAAAAGTCCTTTCCATTGGCCCCTTCAATTTTCGATGGTATCTTTTATAGATCTCATTTGTAATTCTTTCGGTCCAACGTATTCTTCTCCACCGCACTCCAGCACCACATTTCGAAAGCTTCTGACCTATTTCAGGTTTCGTTTCCGTAAAGTGTTATTTATTCTCTTTAGTGGGCAAACGCGGCACCACTCACTTTGTGTAATCTGTGTTTACAATTGTGCTGTTATTTTGCTATTCCTCGGGCTTAGGATCACTATTGATTTTTCCTTAATGTTGAACGGTACTGTTCAATGTATTCAAATAAATAAATTTCTGGTCCTAAAACATTATTGATTGTTCATTTAAATCTCATCTGTTGGGATTCGTTTCTTGGAATTATTTTCGATATGTGTACATTATATATTCGGAGATTATTTCTAAACATTGATGTATTATATAAAAACAAAATATTGAGAGACAAAATGTGTTCTATTGTTAGACCTTTTCATAGGTCATAGTCATCTGGATGTTAGCCAAAATATATTTTTTAGTCTTGTCAATGAGTACTTGAAATTTCTTAGTTTTTATCACAGACAACCGAATATATGTATAGACATTGGACTAACGGAAATTCCTTCTTTCAATATTTTCATTTTGGTGTCACTCGCGTGATCATTTTAGTACCGCTTGCGCAATAAAATACCTCCTCGACTTTTTTCAAATATATGACTATTGAAACGAAAATTTAATCGCTGACAATATAATACACAAAGATTTAATTTTCGAAGAGTAAATACTTTTACTGTTGCATAAATGTGTCATAAACTATAGGATTTATGTTTCCACCAATAATGTGTGTTCCGCAACTAATGTTTCGAACCCCTCTCCAAATATGTACACTTTATATCATTTACCGGTCTGTGGTTTTTGTCGCATTTGATAATTCATCAATCTGATAACATTCTGTGTTTAATTCCGCTTTTTGACATTTCGTTCAATTAGTCTAGTCCTCGGTTTCTTGTGCCACCCGTAGCTTGCTGACTGTCCCTGAAAACACTTCGAGTAGTCTTAAAATCAATACACGGTTTGGCTTACGGAAACTGTATTTTCTTTTTATGTACTGAAAATAGTAGGTAATTCTTTTTAAATACGTGTTTACTGGTATACCGTAATGTGCTATACACAACGGTCCGTATAATTTGTCGGCACGGCCATTAATAGCCTTTGATCGTAGAATGTGTCATGTGACTGCCGGAACTGTACAATACATATTTATAAATCATTTAAAAAATATATGTATATTTACGTCGTTCGGTTTGGAACTGTCGAAGGAGTGGTTACTCTCGTACCAGTTCCTCTCAGTGAAACGAACCGCGGGATACCACTTCCCTTTTTTTGATGATAAATATGATAAATTGTGTTTTCAACAATGAAAAATAAATTCTGCGGAAACACTGGCCGTGGCCGCGAAGCAATTACTTTCCTGTTACTCGACCATTCCTTCCGAGTCGGTCTGTTATGGATCAGTTTCCGTCGTAGCCGACATTTCAACAAATGTTTTTTAGTCCCGTTGACCGTTGATGTTTTGTTCGTCAATTGGGTGAATTTGAATAAATGTTTTTAATTGGATGCCTCTGTTAAGTAAGAGACTGCAATTAATTATTCATGTTGCACTTTATTATATCATTCTTATTCTTCCGACTCGATACAGGCTCCGACGTAATTAACCACACACGGACAATCTCACAAAAATGTTATATATAAAATAAACAAAGTGAAATGAAACGAAGTGCTACGCGGGCGCGTTGTTCTCGTGTAAGCGTCACCCGACGTCCCCGCCTCCGTGACAGGCTCGCCCCGGCCGGTGAACGTGAAACAGAAATACGTAACTCGATGATGCAAAAGACATGGCCATTTTGCTCACCAAAATTAAAACGTAATCAGCTGGTTATCGGGCTGACCTCGGTCGCGCGCTGGAGCGATAGCCGCCCGAAAATTTGATTAGCAACAGGAAAAATCGTCAAAAATATTTAATAACCGTCGTTGCCCCCTGCACGACATCAATCGACACCCGAGTAATTTCTGCCTGTTTTGGCAATGACATTTCGATGCGAAGATCTCGCCCGGGCGACAAATTCGCCATTTTTATCTATCGGTTTACAGTCATAAAGAATGATAGATTGGGAGTAATTATCGAGTCAGCCACAGCCCTTGAAAAGAGCCCACTTAAAGTGAAAAAATATCATTAAATATATTAATTATAAAGATAAACATATAAAATCAATTTTATCGAAAAATATTGTTGTTGCGCCACCGGGATTCGAACCTGGATCTCTTTCCTAACCGGGGAAGGTGCTTTATCCAACTAAGCTACAGCGACATTATTTTTAGCGACAATTTTCGACCCTATATGTTACCTCTTTTGATATTAATACATTTAATCGTTCCATCATTTGACAGAGCCATCTACCTTATTTTTACAGAATCTCAAATACCTTTGAGTAAACTGATAGCAGACGCCAGAATTATCAATTCATTTTTATTAAATTTTGGACACATCGATACAACTTTATTATTTAGGAGAACACATTCTTATTGTGAAGTTGTAATTATTCAGAACATAGGTCTGTGTAATTTAAATATTAATTAATTAAATTTAATTAATTAATTATTAAATATATTTAAAATATCACAGACCGTCTGTTCTGAATAATTACAACTTCACAATAAGAACGTGTTCTCCTAAGTAATTTTACTACTGGCAATCAATTTGACTTTAGTGTCGTTATAGCCAAAAATATAGGTAATATTTGTACATCTTGAATGTGCAACTGCTATGTAAAGTCTGTTTTTTTTTATCATACATACGTGGACTGAGTCAACAACAAGTGAGTAAAAAAAAAATATTATTACAGAACATAGTTATTAATTATCTGTTTCATTCGCTGTCCTCTCCTAAAGCAGTGCAGTTGAATCCGACGTATTTCCATTTCAGGAAGCAGTATTCAAATCTATTCTGCGTTAGGCTGTTTAGAGAACGCGTCGTGATCCGTTCCATCTCCGCTCGCGACCTCTGACGATGAAACTTTCTTGATTTCACGCTTCCAACGGGAAAAAAATAGATATCGACGATAATTTATAAGATTATTATGATTTAATTTGTAAAGGCAATTACCGACAATTGAAAAAGTAGTAAATTATTTTTAATAATATTTAATTATACCGTATTACCGTGTATTACCGGTCGTAACTGAGTGCGTCAAGACGCCAGATTCAGAACTGACGGCGCGAGTTCAAACCGGCAGATTTAAAAAAAAAATAGTTTAGCTAAGACACAAGCCACTTTATTTAGCAACTCCCGAATCTGCCGCCAGGGGGGCACTCGGGTACACTAAATATGAAG
Organism: Eubasilissa splendida; assembly: GCA_031772225.1. Lineage (NCBI taxonomy): Eukaryota > Metazoa > Arthropoda > Insecta > Trichoptera > Phryganeidae > Eubasilissa > Eubasilissa splendida. The sequence goes on from CM062857.1 coordinate 29,655,504, forward strand.
TAAACAAAACCTCCGATTTTTTTATTGAGCCCCCCAACACACGTTTTCGCTGTAGCTATATAAATTTTAAAATTACGAAAAAAAACGACGTCAAAATTAAGATTTTTTATTTAAAATTCTAATTCATAATACAGTCATGGGCTGCTTAGAAGAATATCATATATGGGAGTTATCAGTTTCAGTAGCTCTTTGTTCTACTCATAAAACAAGAAATTCAGTCAATATTTTATAAAATCTTAAACCTTGTTTTTGGACTATATTTTTAGAGCAGTTACCAAAACCTTGTGGCTTTTCTTCATATTAACTTTTTTGTTTTGTTTTCTTTATTATTACAATTGGTTAATATTGCATTTTTTTATTTTTTTATTACAGTCAGTTATTAACATCTTAATACCATCATAGGTTGGCTCCGGTTTCATCGTACTAGAGCCACACCTGTACAATTTGACGTGAGACTCATTATCACATTCAATTCAGAGGGCAGCCAGAGATAAGTTATAGAAATCATGCACCCCCAAAAGAGGAGGGTAGGCGTCACATTTATGTGTTTCAGTCACAGAACTCGGTCACAGTCAGGCAAAAATTCACTCTGTCCAGGTTAGCCACTGCTCTCCATCCCAGCAACCCCCAGCGGCAGACCCACACCCTAATGAATGCCCGGAAATGTCCGAGATTCCTAGAATTTCTTAATCCGATGAACTATTTTTTCTAATCTCGCAATCATGATATCATTCATAATCACACAGTCCCGGAGGATGTGCTCCGGCTTGAGGCATAATTGTAAATTATCGTCGGTTAATTAGCTTCTAAACTCATTTTTTATTTGTTCACGTAAATAGGTGGAGCCAAAGATTGCGAGAATGGACAATGCTAGTTCTCTTATTGTGTCATATGTTGCAGGAAAACTATTCCGTGTATCAAATATGAGCTGGAGTCGAAGAGTCGCAAATGCCTAGCCGCGGTCTGCCCGACCCCTGGTTATAGGTGATTCAAGTTCCCCAAATGTTGACCTTCGCCGGTGACTGGTTTTCCAAATGGTCGCTTGTCTCGGGCGTTTGGTATCGTTACATCCGTTACGTCACCGCTAGGAAGTGTTGCCGGCGACTGCTGGGCCTGGGCTGCTGACTGCTGGCGTCCTCCAAGGTCAGCGGCCAGCACCGCTGTGTGCACAACAGAATTCTTGCTGCCGATTTGATTACCTACTATTTTCTCTTTCAAGCTCAAATACATACGTCGGATGCAGTGGCGTATCAATTGGTTTTTAACTTAATTTTATTCACTTGATCACTGTTATTGTTAATTAGTAATTTTAGTTGATGCTTTTTATATATCTTATTGCTGGTAAGACTTAATTTTTTCAATACTGTATTCTTCAGTATATCTTTTGTTGTATATTGTTTGCGAAAAAAACATAAATTCGTGTGTCCGAGATAATAAAATGCCTTTTCGAAAAAAATATATAGCTGGAGTGGCGAGATATGTGAATGTCACTTTTTGATTCTGCATCAGAAATAAATGTGCTCAACCATTTGATGAAAGTTTGATATTTCTTATTTTTGATTTTGCTTAGGGCCGGTTGTGTGACCAATAGCCAATGTTTACTATGGACACTTCTCACTAACACCCGTGGTTAAAATCGTTTACGGATTGTAATTACGTCCCAGGACAGTCCTCGCCTAGAGGCCACTAAATCACTGCGCCACCAAGCAGGAATCATGCGTCCGGTTAGAAAATTAAAAAAAAAATTCTATAGCAGAATAATAATAAAACAATAAAAGTAAAATTTATCAGGCCATTATGGCAAACAATATGATGAAGGGGCAAGGGGTCCAGCGGACCCGGTACCCCCCGATTGCCAAGAAACCAAAGTCCAAAAAAAAAAAATTGTTTGAACGTCAAATGTCATCGATGAGATGTCTATAGGCGCGACAGATAATCATTAAATATGCTTTGTGTATGAATTTCGGATATATTAAACAACGAAATCATCATTGGACGAACTGGCATCACTAAAATAGCGAGATGTTGAATGATTCATTGTCCTGTACTGCAACATTATATGTATCAATGTGTGTCAGATGACTTTTGGAACAGCTGTGAAGAGTCCGCCATATTTAACTATCGATTCTAGTTTTTACTATCGGATATCGGAGAATAAAATGAGTTTACTTTCGAAAAATAAATATTTTTTTTACCAACAATCAAACAATCCGTTTTGGCAAAAAAAAAAAAGTATATTTTAGTAACTCTTTTTACTAATCTAAAAAGTGACCACTTATCACACGACCGGCCCTTAGTGATCTTGTTCGGTATTTCACCACGCCACTGACGTATGACATTGATTTTCGTAATATTTTTTTTTTTCTAAAGACGTAACCGCCGTAACAGTGAACGGCGAACGCAAAATTTATAACGATCTCTTTGCCGAGTGGAACTGATACGAGAGCGCCAACTCCTTTCGGCGAAGTGGGGGGACCGTTCCATATATCCCGATTCTCGTTGGTATTGCGCGCCACTATCTCTGCGCACGTTTTGGTTATTCGAAGAGTGGTGATCGAAGATGTGTCTTCTCAACAACTTCAAGTCTGCAATGAGATGGGAGGAGGTGGTATTCAAGTAATATGAGAAGCGAATCAAGTCGGCTGAGATTATAATATCGTGTTTCATAGATGCTGTCTGTTCAGATAGTATTTTTTTTTTTTTTGTAACACGTTCGTAAAATAACACAAAGTGTTGAGAAAACGGTTTTTCTATATATCAGTCTTATCATTTTAAAACGAGTTTATAAAAACTCACGGGCTTCATAAATGCAACTCTATTTGAAACGGAAGACCACTACATAGGGTAGGACTAGACTTTAAGGGTCTCGATTTATCTATCAAAATGATTTAAAATTATGACGTTTGCAAAGTCCAAAAGTGCATGTTGACACGCTTATAGGTTGGCGTGACACACAAAGTTTGGCGTGTTGACGCGCTCGTGGCATTTTAGAAGGTTAACATCTCACCGAAATGCGATTAGATCGGTGGTTATGTGATTATGTATCAAATACCCAATGTATTTCTCTCTCGGTGTTAACATAAAAGCTTCTAGTCAACAATAAATAGAATACTACTTTAAATTTAGAAATATCAATCGTATTGATGCCGCTCAGCTTTTTAATTATTTTTTTATAAACGCGGTATCCACAAAAAATATTTTAAATTAGGAATGTTTATATTTATCTGTTAATTGTTTTTATGTATTATATTGTATTTTTATATTAATACGAACAACCGAAACCGGTCCCCCCCCCCCCCCCTCCGACCGCAGACGATTACGCACGCGCGAGAATGTTGCCATTATTTAAAAAATTCTCCCCGACCGAATTTATTTAGATAATTTTAAATAATTCAATTATACGAACGCACTTACGACGTTACAGTATATGAATACGTACTTGCACTATAAAAGCAATATATTAAAAATAAATATTCCTTAAAGCGTTATACATTCCAATAAACCATTTTTTCTCTTTTCTTCCATGGCGAAGAAAAACATAAAATATATATCGTAAAAAGTTGTGTACTCTATTTCACCATGTATTTATTAATTTATTTTTTTTAAGTATTATTTGTTTTTTTAAACTCGCTGTGTTACACACACTAATACAATTCTTTCTAAATTAATACTGGTCTATTCTACAATTTTTATTTTTTTACCCGGTCCTACATAGTTATTCATCGCTCTCTGCGCGTACAATAATAATATAAAATTGTATTACGCAATAAAAGATAGTGCTTCTTCGGAAAACGAACCTGTCCCGACGGGCCTGCCCTTCCCGTCAGTGAAAAATAATCCTAAAATATAAAAATGATTCGCCACGGGATTTCTCGAATTGGGAGACATTTTGAAGTGAAAACTGTTCGTGCAGTTTTTTTTTTCGTGTTGTACAACGTGATTGGCCGAGCTGCGAGATGTGTCGGCATTGGCGCATCAGAGCATATTCAATATAATTAATTAATTATATTGAATTGCAACGGATTATATTCTTATATAATGTTTTCCTGCCGACTACCTGGCCCACCTGGGCGTCTTGCACTGTAACACAGTTCACTCTTGGCGAAACCGTGACGCTGCAATATTCATTCGAACTCGGTTACAACGACATCACGGCTGTAACGAGAAAAAAATCCCAGTGATTTCATTTCAGATATGTGGTGGCTGCGACACTAAGGTAGCTGTTGAGGCAGTCGCCAATTCTTGAATTCAATTTAAAAGCGAATATTGGTCATTCAAGCAATTGCACCTCGTTGGCCATTAGTGGCACATTAGTGTTTCTAATTTCTCAACCACAAAAAAAAAAAGTATTCTGTAAAATGATATTCTCCTAATTGACTTGAAACGTTTTTTACATTGTGCCTAGGACTAATTAATCTTTTAAATGCCGTGAGCGCGTTAACACGCCAAACCTTGCATGTCACGCTAAGCTGTAAGCGTGTTGACACGCAGGGATTAAAATCATAGTTTTAAACCATTTTACCATCTGTGGACGACAGGTTCAAACTTTTGATAGATACATCAAAACCCATAAAGCCTAGTTTTACCCTATGCGGTGTCTTCCATTCCAAATAGAGTTGCCAGTTAAAAGGTTAACATGTTGACAATCTGATTATTAAAAAAAAAAATTGTTGCACCGCAAAGTGACCGCCATTATTACAGCGCAATGTCGTAAAAAAATCGATAAACAATTTTTGAAATGACGCCATTTTTGTAAACTTTATTTTTATTAAAGCCTGGTGATTGTTCCGCATCGCTGGCTCATCAGACGCCCGGCGCCAGGTAATCGGCGCTGACAGCTGACAGCTGACCGTAATGTATGTTCATTTTCAATTTGGGTTCCAGACCAATTTGTTGAGATTAGATTAGTGTCACGGACGGGGACCAGGCAGGAAGGTTCAGAACATCCGCCATATTTGGCACCCACAGATCAGATTAGATCTTTTATTCGGAACAAGCGCATTTCCCAACACCGGAGAAAATTTTAACATTAATTTTTGTATACTCAGGATATAATAAAATCTATATATGTGTGTATACCTATTTCGAATCAGCTTATCCCGTTGTCCCCGAGCACAGCTTCGAGACACCGACATGTCCCGTTTTCAGAAATTGAACAACCCACGATAACAATTTTAAAAAAAGAAGCGAAAAACCAAAAAATGCGACGGTAACGCCTAGTAGTGCGGCGATGACGGCATGCGCAATACGTCTCACGCATATGTAAGGTATATAATCAAAATCAGACGTATCCAATTTTTATGGCTTTTGAGTTAGGTATGTACAGATATAAAGTAAATGAATGTCTAGTCTATTGAAATTTGACAAATATTACCGAATTTTGTATAAAAACCCATTGAAAAGTTGCTGGTTACTTCAATCGCAGACATGTGCAATAGATGATTAATTCAAACCCAGACAAATATGTTTTCAGCCAATAAGATGACAATATTTGGTCATGTCACCTGTTGTTACTGGTCATGTTCAATATGATTCCAAATGTGACGGATGTGGTACAATGGTTTTTTGCATTTTATCCGAGAACAGGTAAAATGGACATGTCTGCTTTTGATTCTGGACCTCACGTATGTATCTAAGTCGGTCAGAAGTCTGCCAGCTCGCGCATCTTTCTTGACGATTGATTATTGTTTTTTATCGACGTGTGTGACTACAATAACACACGGGTAACGTTGGGTATTTTCTCTAATTAATAAGTTGTGAACGAGCGAAAAAATACAGTTGGCAAGTTAACTTGCAAATATTAGTAGATGTCCCGTTGTCCAGTTGCAAATATTAGTAGATGTCCCGTTGTCCAGTTGCAAATATTAGTAGATGTCCCGTTGGCAAAAATTATTAGATGCCCTGTTGTTTAGTTGCAAAAACTAGTAGATGTCCCGTTGTCCAGTTACTAAAATCAGTGGATGTCCCGTTATCCAGTTGCAAAAATTTATAAATTTATATTTTTAGTGAAAGTTTTTCAAGGACAGGGTAAATAAGTGAAATGGAACGAAGATGGTGAGGATCGGATGAGGGATCATCAGGCCGAGGAAGTTTATGAAGGGGTTTGAGATGGAAATTAATTTAGACGATAAATCATGTATGTGTCGTTTAAGTGAGGGTATGTTTGAGTCTCTGTGAATGATTGTGTTTCTGACAAACCAGGGTGAGTTTGTGATTCTCCTAAAGATGTAGTTTTGTTTGACTTCTAAAATTTTTGTGTTACTTGAACCCCGGACGGGGCTCGCGTGTGTGAGTATAGGACGGATGATTGCTTTGTACAAGAGTAATTTGTTTTGTAGGGATAGTAAACTGTAGAAATTTAGGGGTTGTATACCGGTTTATTTTTTACAAAATTGCACGAATTGCCGTACTTAACATGTTTTATGCAGGGGTGATATAATATATTGGGTCGTCTAATAAGTCTTTTAATTTTTTTTTTAAATGCTATTTTTCCGCTCTAAAACGTCAGTGTCGCCGTTTTTTCTGTATAGTTTTACTTGTCGACTTGGATTATTATTTGAGTTCGAGTATTACATATTCCACTAACGTAAGCCGGACCACGCCACGTGCCCTTGGACATCGAATGGACCAGCGCCGGGACAGACACCGACGCAGCATTGCAACTGTGTATTATAATATGCATAATATATATATATATATAATTGGTATTTAAAACCCGTCCTAGGACGGTTGTGACAGGACAATTTCGTAATTAAAGTGATTGCCGCCTACCCACAGTATAACGGGATTGCAAATTTTCAAATTGCTGACAATAGAAGTGGACTTATTTTCTATTTGAAAGATGTACCTTTTAATCAATTTCAAAATTTTCGTGATTATCTTTGTGTAAAATACATTGTAATTAATTATTAAAATAAAGCGCTGCACTTTAATCAAAAATTAAAACGGTTTTCGGTTTTCGCTTGGTGCGTCATCTTCAGTAATAAACTGAATCTTAAAACTAGAAGATATCCACTACACTGGGAATATCGAATACAATTTTATTATGAAAAATGTATTCAATATGAATGCATTTCTTTTTTTTAAAAATATCTAAATATTGATTGTATATATTGTATTGTAAACATAGTTATATTTGGTACACTGGAACTCGAGATATTAAACCAGATTTTTACAAAATGTACTTAAAAATAAATGGTTTTCGAAATTGACCCATTATTATTCTATATCTTTGCTTCGGGCCCTAAATCATCCATTAAAAAACTAGTACGGCCGCTCGAAGTTCGATGACTTCTTATTTTTTATATTCAATATATAATTTGAACTTGACTTTTATAAACTATGACGCGATTGAGATTAGGCACACGATTAATATTTTCAATACGTGTCTACCCCTAAAATATTGCGCACTAAGGAGTGTCACATCCTGTGTAACAGAAAACAAAAATTTCAAACTTTCAAGTCGCTTATATCATTAACTATTGACTAAAGTGTTGCAAACATTTTCTACTCAAATTGAATAACCCGCTAGCTTATTTGTGGTGCTTTAGCGTTATCGTGAGCAGTCTAAACGTCGCACACCTAACTCAAGTGCGTTCGGAGTGATCGTGCTAATTACAAAAGGTTAAATTGTCAGTTTTCAATGAATAATGGGTTTGGTTTACCCGAGTTTTATCTCGTATAAATTTTCTGTTACACACGTAGATCTGGAATTATCATATTTTTTACATGACTAGATCGAGTGATTTACGACTGTGTCTGACGAGTGGCGATAATCATTGTTTGTCATCTAGATAACAGCCTCGTTATTAAGCTCGCAACTGTATAATTAATTATTGTCTTGATATACAAACTCCATTATTTACGGTTTAATGCTGTAACACGAGGATTGATAAATAATAAAATAAACAACACATTTTGATATCTCAGAGTTTTCATACAAATTACATTCGATCTCTTTCTAATCAGTATTATCATCGTCGAAAACATTTACTTAATTTTTACGTTAATCTTTCTATATACATTCTATTTTTTAGGAGAACACATTCTTATTGTGAAGTTGTAATTATTCAGAACAGACGGTCTGTGATGTTTTACATATGAATTAAATATATTAATTAGAAAGATATACATATAAAATCAATTTTATCGAAAAATATTGTTGTCTGCTATCAGTTTACTCAAAGGTATTTGAGATTCTGTAAAAATAAGGTAGATGGCTCTGTCAAATGATGGAACGATTAAATGTGTTAATATCAAAAAGGTAACATATATGGTCGAAAATTGTCGCTAAAAATAATGTCGCTGTAGCTTAGTTGGATAAAGCACCTTCCTCGGTTAGGAAAGAGATCCAGGTTCGAATCCCGGTGGCGCAACAACAATATTTTTCGATAAAATTGATTTTATATGTATATCTTTCTAATTAATATATTTAATTCATATTTAAAATATCATTCTATTTTTAGTAAACGTCTCGAATAATCTATATGTCACCGTTGAAACATTTACTTAATTTTCACGTTCCGACGTTCTCGACCTTTCCACGTGAATCACGTTTGAAATAAATGGTCTCTAAAACTGTTAACACATAAAGTAAAAGATTTTTACTCAATTGTCACGTTTCGGCGATTTCAATCTTTCTAAACAGATTTTGTATGATGTAAATATCTCACACTTTTCAATACAAAATATTTTTTTTAGTTTGATATTCGATTTCTCCGATGTTGCGCCGGCTCACGCAATTGTGTAAGAGTACTCCAATTATTCGGACCAGTTTGTGGCTGTCCACGGCCAGTAACTATGCTATTTTTGAATCTCACGATCCGAGATTTATTCCCGCCTCGTTTCCATCATACCCTGTCTCGTAAAAATTACGCTTTTTTTTTTTGTATCCGAAGGAAGTGCGACTGCGCAGTTTGTATGTTTAATGTTGGAATGTTTAAATTAATCTGATAAAACAAAGTAAGCTGTGGATTGTTTACGTTAAATTCAACAAAGGAATGCGCTCCTGAAACAATTGTACCGATTGAGATGCAACAGGAGACTGTAGTATGATAAAACAAGAAATAATGTTTATACTATTTTTTTGTACAAATAATCTACGAGCGGCGTTAAGGTTTAATTGGTGTAACACACTTAGGGGTAGATACATAATGTATGTCCCAACAAGAGCGGAAAATTAAAAATTTAATCATAAAATAGACATGTGGAGACATGTATGGAACAGCACATCTGATAAATGCCCTCCTCGGTTTTGCGATCTTTTAACGAAGATTTCTTTCTTCAAGGCGTGGATGATCGTGACATAAACGTTTGACTTCAAAAACCCCAGAGAAAGAAGTCCAAAGGCGTTGAATTGCACGATCTAGGCGGCCACATTTCTGGTCATCCAAACGGAAGATTACACCATGACGAACTCTCTTCGCCGTGTATGGTCTGTAGGCTCGAGTTGTTGAGTCAGTTGGATTTTGTAGGCGTGGAGACGCTCATCTTTCGTGAGAACACGCCGAAATCTGAAATCTTTCATTCTTGAGCACGATGCCGAACGGACGTTCCCGGACTCTCGGCCACATTCCTGGACCTGGACGAACACGTGTCGATGGTCTGACATCAGTAATGTCCGATCCAGTCTTCACAGTTGGTGCACTTGGAACATTTTTGATTACCAAAAATTGGACGCAATTTGCGAATCGTGGCAGCCAGTTTTTCACCATTTTTGAAATAACGTTTAACGATAAAGATGCGTCGTTGTGTCGAATAGCGATCCATTTTTAATAATGGACTGTCTAATATCGTACTGTCATAATGGTTTGACTGTCAAAGCGCGAGAGCATAAAAATGGCGCCAATTTTAAATTTTCCGCTCTTGTTTGGGACACTTCTTATTAAAAAATTTCGATCTCCACGTGTCTACAGTCAACCGTGTCAGAAATACTAGCATTATTAAATCATAGTTGTACGATAATTTCAATTAATTTAAATGTTTTACGGATTCCAAATCATATATTGAATACAAAAAATAAAATAGCAGACATATTGTTTTTTGTTTGATGATTTAGGGGCTGAAGCAATGATATATTGTAGAACATTAATGTGTTAATAAACTACTGTTAAAAAAAAAAATATACGCTCTGAGAATAAGCAATAACACCTTAAAATGGATCGAAATCTACCTAACTTCTAGAAAACTTTACGGTCAAATACATAATTATTAATCTTTTCAATTTGAAACATTCAGTGGGATACCACAAGGGTCCCACCTTGGACCTGTTTCATTCTTACTATTCATAAACGAGATTGTTGACATTTTTAATGGAGTTCATATTCTATTGTTTGCAGATGATTTCAAAATATATAAAGCAATGTCTAACATAAATGACTGTATGTATTACTTAGCAAAATAACATATATTGGTATTTCTAAGATTCGTCAATTTTAAATTGCATATTCCAATAGAAATTATAAGTTATGATTATTTAATGAGTCTTCTTCATTTGAAAAACTGAAGATATGTGAGCGATATAGTATTTATATACAAAATTATCAACATAACGTTGGACTGTCCCGAATTACCACAAATGATTTCGTATGAAGTACCAACTCAAACGAGACTGCATGAAGTGTTCTCTGTGGGCACCCATAGAAATAACTTGGCCGTAAAGTCGCCAATAATACGGATGCATGGGCTCGGTAACGAGTTGAATTTCGTTGCAGAAGCATATTTGAATTGAAGAAATATTTGTATTTGAATTATTAGGAAAACACATTCTTATTGATATCAGTTTACTCAAAGGTATTTGAGATTCTGTAAAAATAAGGTAGATGGCTCTTTCAAATAATGGAATGATTAAATGTATTAATATCAAAAAGGTTCGAAAATTGTCGCTGTAGCATAGTTGGATAATGTACCTTCCCCGTTTAGGAAAGAGATGCAGGTTCGAATCTCGGTGGCGCAACAACAATATTTTTCGATAAAATTGATTTTATATGAATATATCTTTCTAATTAATATATTTAATTCATATTTATTTGAATTATGTTGATCGCAATAAATAAATAAAATTCGAAAATATTTATTTCGAAATACGTAGTTTTAAAGGTTAACACGATTAACACGAGTCAATTATTTAACTTCGTTATGCGGGAGCCTTCCTTCCACCAATCTGATCTTGAATTGTTATCTATTGTTAATGTACTGACCGATGCGATAAAATGCTGTTCTTTAAGACGACACAACTGAACATGATTTTGATATCCTTTATAAACGGACTTGTATTGTAACTTCACTTGACATTTGCAACTTAAATTGATTGCTTGGAAATTGGAATCATATGAAGACAGGTGCGCCAACAATATAAGCGACATCCAGAGCTGTTGACTTGACGAAAGAGAAATGAAGGTCTGCTTGTTTTCAATACATATTCGTGAAATTGGTTATTTATACACTTAAAACTCAATATACATAGTTACTTCAAGCCGCCAAGTCTTCATGTTCAAGATCTTCCTCGCTGGTGCATACTGCTGCGTAGATTAGGTCTGTTAGACCCCGTGACTATGTTTTTAGTAAGGTTTTTAATCAAGCTCCATTTTGACGTGCCGCACACGCGGGTTACATAATTGGTTGTCTTCTCCGCGTTGGGAAGCTGGGGGGTAATCGGTGCGGTCGGGCCAGGGATTATGTAAAATTCAGAAGAGTGAGGTGAGGAGAGTGAGAGCTATTTAAGAATGCGCCGCTGACCGCCGACTGTCGGTTCGTCTCCCGATGTGACGGATATTCTTTTTGTGTACTTTACAAAAATGAGTTATTATGTAACCGGCGGCCCTGGTGAGCGGCCAGCGCTCCGCCTGGCGTCTGGCACCGCCGGCACCGCCAGCAGCTCCAGCTCTTGTAGCGTCTTCAACGTAATAATAATAAATTTAAAATTAAAATGTAAAAATAATAAATTTACACACATTTATTAGTATACGTGTTATAATAATTATACAAACTTTATTTCATACATATTCTTATTGTTTTCCTTTCTTTTTAGAGTAACATGCTGGCAGCAACTGTGGATTCCCAATACGTTAAAAGGGGCTCGCTTAATCTCAGAACTATTCTCAGTGTTCCGGGGAAGGGGGGAATTCAATATTACTTATTTTTATTTATTATCTTTGTTTTATTAACCACTAAAATGAGTTTAAATACATCTACCGGTTTCGAAAAATACCATTTTCTTCTTCAGGATGTCATAACTAACTAAAACATATATTATTGTTTTTTACCTAAATCTATTTTTAAAAAATCATTACTTAATACAAATTTACTCGAATAATTTTTATGAAAAAAATTTAGAATGGGACTCGTAGTTAAATTTAGTCGGTTGTTTATAATTTTTTGATTAGTTTTACACGCTTTATTTATCTCCAACGATTCCAAATTATTTAATTTGTGACCAACACCGTTTATATGCAAAATTGACAATCCCAATTTTTTATCAAAACCATGAGCATTTTCTATCAAATGATTAGCAAATTCTGAAAACCCACTATTGTTCAAACATCTCAAATGCTTCCTTTACTCTTATATTAAAATTTCTACCCGTTTTACCAATATAAAATGCAGCACAATCCTTGCAACTAAGTTTATAGACACCAGAATTGTTAAATTTATCATCTTTGTCTTTAGAATTTATGAGTAAATTTCCTATTTGTATAAAATGCCGGTCTAATGTTTCGTGGTAGGTGTTTAGATATTTGATTCGAAAAGTTATTTATGTATAAAATCCTACGCCAATAATCATTATTATCATTATGTTTTATCTGTGATTTATATAAAAATTGATTATTATATTATATATTAAAACAAAGATAATAAATAAAAATATACTTATGTTATGTAACAATGCGCAATATACCGTAAAATAATTAATATCAATAGCTGAAAAATGTACTTACCCGCCTCAGATTGCACGAGTGAAGAGTTCCAATGAAGATTGACGCAGATTCCATGTTTCTAAACAGAACACTGGATCGAATCTGAAGTTTTCCGCAGTAAATGATGGTACAACGTAATAAATATTAGGAATTGTCCTTCTCCAAACTGTGCACAATTACGGTAGCGGGAAAAAAATGTGCACGTGTGAAGTATCAAGGATAATCGTTCACAAAAATGTTGCGTTGAACATCTGACAACGTCTGAAAGCAATATACATATATCAAACATCAACGTTTTTATGAATTGTTAAGAGTATACACAAAAAAACGCCTAGATCTCTTTTACTACGAAATAAATGTTTTTTACGAGAAAATACAAAAGGCAACATGGTCTCATGTTTCATAATACATTCAAACCATCTACAGAAATTGCGCTCAGGTACTGATTTGATCTGAGAATATATATTATTTTAATTGAACAAGGGGCTCGCCGGTCTAAGTCAAATTTAACAAGGAGCTCAAGCGAGTTCTTCCGAGCCCACCCCCCAACTCCCCCCTGTATGTTGGGTCAACGAACACGTTTACATTTAGTCCCTCTTGAGATCCAAGTCCCAGCATAGAAGGGTTGGTGTTTATAAAGGGTATTTTTTTAGAAGTATAGAACTTTAAAATGAAATAAATTTCGGGATAATGGCCACGGTATTGGCTTTATTGGAAAGATAATTTTATGCCATTAGTGCTTAAATGTAATTTCGCGCATACGGGCGCCGCGGCTGGCTCGAATATAACACAATTTGGAAGTTCAATTTTCGACTACTTTTTGGAGCAGCTGGGGCCCATATATTGGCAATAACATGACGAATGTTGGCTTCCAAGTCGTTTATCGTCTCTGGTTTATCGGCATAGACAAGCGACCTCACATATCCCCGCAGAAAATAATCCAAAGGTTATAAATCACACGATCTTGGAGGCCAATTCCTAGGTCCATTACGCGATATTATGCGCTCATCGAATGTTTCCTTCAATAAATTAATTGTGGCAGATGCTGTGTGACATGTTGTTGAAACCACAGCTCTTCTACATTAATGCCATTCAATTGGTGCACGATGGGAAATCTACTCATTCGTGTCCTCTTCAATACTACGCTCCACTGCAGCAACAGCTTCTTCGGTGCGCACTGTACGACGTCTTTGCGGATACGTGTTATCAAGTATCAGTATGCGTGGTGCGAAAGCGTTATTCGAATTATTTGCTCGGATGAACGATTACATCTACTGTAAAATGGATGTAGCGCACGGTAAGTTTCGCGAACTGAATTACGATTTTCAAAATAAATTTGCAAGCGTTGTTCTGGCGTAAGTCTATTCATAGTGAAATGGCAAACCAAACTGAGCACAAATCAGCTGTCGCTGAGAAAAGTGTTACCAATTCGAAAAACAAACACGCTTTATTAACCAGCTAGTTCAATAAACTCATGAAAACTGAAAAAATCTTCCCTTAAAACAGAGAGTGTTGAGGTTAACCGAGACAAAGGATACGAAGTATATAAAAACCCCGAAACGACGACAATTCTACAAGAGATTTTCTATCCGTTCTTTTCTTTTTATCTTCAGTACAAGTAAGATGAGCGTGAAGCGAGCTGCCATACATTATCTATTACATTTTGTGGGCAGAGATAAAGAAGCAACCTTTACCGCCAAATCTCGATCAAAGTCTCATCTGTGTACACGCGCCATCGCGGCATACGGCGTGACGCTGACGTGAATGTTCAGTGTTGTGTTCTTATTTAGAATTTTCCCACCCGCGCTCGCCGGTCACGTTGTTGCCGCCGCGGGGGGTGGGGCGGAGGTGTGTCCTGACGTCACGCGGCCGCTCGAATATCTCTCCATGCCAACAGGCGCTCGCGGTCACGTGGCCGCTTGAGATGTCTGTTGACCGGCGTCATATGATGTGTTGAGTACAATGCGATATATTATAACGTAACGCACCTGCAAGGTTGGATGTTTCTTCGATCCTTTCTGAAATTTTCATTTTATAATTTATCAAGCCGCCTTATTTGATGCCTTTTATACGCGCCGTCATTAAATACGTATCGTATGAATAATATTAAAGCGGATTTTATTATAATACTGCCGCTTTGATTTATTTATGTTATTATTATTTCAAGCTTGCTTTTAAATAATACTCCAGTTAAATCTAACTTCAATACATAAACTTTAATGGCCTTCATTTTATTTTTATCACACAGATTTTATTCCCTATCCCATTTTCCTTTACCTTTCCCGTTCTCCTGGAATATTCTTCTGTTTATATTTTTATATTCTTATTTTCTTACTTTTTTCTGTTTTAGATGAGAAAGTACAGTATAGTCCTAAAAAGCTATCTATATATTTAGTTAGTCTTTTTTAAATTGTCCTCACTGTTTAAAGTATAGTATAATTTCAGAGAAAACATGTAACTGGTTAAATTATTGTTTCACTTTCATTATGATTTTTGTTTTTATCGATAATAAATAATCTAATAAAACGATAGAGTGGTTTGTGTCTTTGTTAAATGTGCAACATCGTACGGTAGCATGTTACTTGCGTCAACATGCGGGCCCCTTACAAGATGAAACGTTGAAGATGTACGCCTTCTAGACGCGAAGATGACCCGTTCATTCAAACGGTCGGTGGATCTTCTTCTTCTTCTTCTTCTTGTACCCTATCCTTTTAACGGACGTTGGCTATCGTCACTCTGTTCACTGCGGCCCGATGCAGTTCTACAGTAGACTGGCCAGACCATCGCCTCAGGTTCTTCAGCCATGATGTTCTGTCACCATTGTACGGGACGTTGTTGCACATTTATCATAGTCTGTCCTCATAGCCATGCTGTTCTATATCTGCCGGCAGTGGTGCTCGGGCAGTGTGTAGTCATAGGCGTAATGAGAGATGTTTTGGTTGGCGGCCGTGCGTCGTTGCTTGAATGCGTTGTACGGTCGCCCGTTTAGCTTTAAAAAATGCCAATGAGTTGGACCAATATATGAGTTTTGGTTTATAAAGGGGTCCCTCGTTAGCCATGATGTTCTCCTTCTTCCAGGGACATTCAAAAGTCCACAACGTGTATTGTTACAAACTTATTATGGCTCTGCCAGCAGTTGCGAACTGTTCAGCTCATTGCTGTCGTAGTAATCCAAGCGTCGCACGATGGAGGAGTTGTCCAAAGTCTTAGCACTTGGCTTGAATGATGGGCATTGTTGGTGAAGTATTACGTTGTGTGTGTGTGTTATGTTTCACGGTAGGTTGACGTTAACCCGTTAATAAATAATCGATTATGCAGTCGCCCGCTTGAATGCTCCGATACGGTTTGGCAAATAGACAAATATATATTTTTTCTATTGTTTTAAATCCCAGCGATCTGAGTTGAAACAGATTGGAATGGAGATGGACTTAAAATATATATTATTGTCACCCGCCCTTACCCGGAACCGGTTTAAAAGCTGGCGCTCCCTTGTCGGTACCACTCATCAAAGCTAATAAAACTACGCGACTTTAATGCAATATATCGTTCAGTATAGGAAAATATGGGATTATTTCACTTAAGTTCAAAATTTAGACCTTCCAGCGTATCTTAAGTGCTGTAAATATGAATTAAATATATTAATTAGAAAGATACACATATGAAATCAATTTTATCGAAAAATATTGTTGTTGCGCCACCGGGATACGAACCTGGATCTCTTTCCTAACCGGAGAAGGTGTATTATCCAACTATGCTACAGCGACTATTTTGGAACCTATATGTTACCTTTCTGATATTAATACATTTAATCGTTCCATTATTTGAGTGCTTTATTAAGTACTGTTTTTAATTATATGTATAAAGTTTATATAAACATAAATCGTAACAAAAACATAGTTAACTTTGATTGATGACATAATAAAATAATATGTCATTACATAAGATCCAGCCTAAGACAGAGAAGTACAAATATAAGCTTCAAACAATCACGTAGATGGAAAATTGACGGTCAATGAAGGTACAGCAGCCCAAGGCAGACGCACACACTCAGGAATCGAGTCATCAAAAAACACTGTCAGAAGAAGGACAGTGGACGAGACACGAAACGCTCACGCGCACAGACTAACGGAGTTACAAAACACGAGGTATGAATAGCAGGCGCGGTCGCTGCATACATGCTTCGGACGCTCCGCATCCCTCGTGTTCTAGCGTCAAAAAACTTTGGAATGTTTGTTTCTAGCCGAAAACAGTACTGCCGCAAATAAATTCGTACACTACGATATGGCGCGCGCACGGAGCGAGTCAAAATACATATATACCTACGTTCTCAACATTTGAACATCTATGAATCGCGTAAACACACAAACACCAACAACAGTGGATTCTATCATTCGTTCCGTATCCACAATGTTTGAAAGTGTTCCGCCTGTCAAGCTCTGTGTATACGCATTCGTTAACAGCATCCAACGTGCAAAAAAATCGATTTTAACTTTAATTTGTAGGTACAATGCACAGAATAGCAGATATATTACGAAATATGTTTGTGTGACGGCATTTTTGACAGTTTGGCTTGAATACTTGAAGCCGAACTATTTAAACGTTGAATATCCTTCGTTTATATGTTATATTTATATATTTGATAGTAGGCATAAACTTATTATCCAGCATCCCCTTCTACAAAAAGTCACCAACCGCCACTGATGAATAGAGAGAGAGGTAGGTAGGTAGCGCATAGTCCAGCCTAACTACCTACCCAATGAGGTCCATCGTGTCACTCATACCCGAAAGAATTATTTACATAACAAGAACACTGCTCCAATAATTTCACGTTTTTCGTTGCCTGTTGACAATTAATTAATGATGCAATGAAATACTTTCAAAGAATTTTGTTATTCATATTTTTTCCGTTTTTCTTGGATCATTCCCCTCGCACTCTTTCTGTCGGTGACACGAGACCATCAACATCCAAGGCCGACATCTCGACTGTTCTCCGCGCGTTCCGGTCCTGAGTTACTTCGTCCCGGCTGGCAATGTGCAATTTTTCAATTTGATTTTGCGAAAACATCAAGTGCAGAGTCTGACACACATGTGGGAACAGAACTAGTGATGGATGTATGCGACTTACGTAACGCATCTTCGTCTCCGCGACCGGCTTTAATCAATGTACTATTTATTTATATCACTTTTCAATGTTAATTTCACATTTTAAAAAAATATACATTTTTAAATCAATCAGTAAGTTAATTTGTCATTTTAATTTGATAATTAATCCATTTCAAGATTACAGATTACAGTGTGACAGATAACTATGTGACAAATATTGTTATCGCGAAAATATGAATACACACCCTAATTACGCAATTTCAAAACACGTATCTTTATTAGTTATTTGTATATGATTATATTTTAACCGCTCCGATTAGTGATAGCGATCACTAGTATAAGTGTGATTGATATTGGATGATATCAGTGATTAAACACTGCGACTACAATCACATTTTTATGACAACATCGTCATTTAATGTTTTTGCACAAAATAATAAATTATTATTAGAACACATTATTATTGTGAAGTTGTAATTATTCAGAACATAGGTGTGTGATATTTTAAATATGATTTAAATGTATTAATTAGAAAGATATATGTACATATAAAATCAATTTTATCGAAAAATATTGTTGTTACGCCACCGGGATTCGAACCTGGATCAGATTACTCAAAGGTATTTGAGATTCTGTAAAAATAAGGGAGATGGCTCTTTCAAATAATGGAACGATTAAATGTATCAATATTATCAAAAAGGTAACATATGGGTTCGAAAAATTATCGCTAAAAATATCGTCGCTGTAGCATAGTTGGATAATGCACCTTCCCCGGTTAGGAAAGAGATCCCGGTGACGCAACAACAATATTTTTCGATAAAATTGATTTTATATGTATATCTTTCTAATCAATATATTTAATTCATATTTAAAATAATAAATGGCAAGCTGGACTGGGACGTCCATGATTTGACTGATATAATATCGTACCGTGTTTAACTCACCAATACAGAGACTTCACAAATTCAGTCTTGTCAATATATTATTTTATTTTATTGTAGAGTAGTTAGTAGCTTGTCTGTCAAGTTAATCCGCATGCAAGGTATGTGCATTTAAAAGGTTAAGAAGAATAGCAAAATTGTGATCAGGTATCCATCATTATATCTGGTATTTTGATCAATCTGTATTTTTCCCCAAGAGCCACCTTTCACGAAGACAAAAAGATCATAGGCCAAAGAAAATTGCTCCACAAGGTGTTGAAGATCTTGTTCAGAATGCGCCACAAAGGCTGCATCATCCGCGAAAACACCCGCGGTTAAAATCGTTTGCAGGTTTTTCGAACGTCAAATTTACTATGGTCAAAGCGTAGATGGAGATGTCTATAGGCGCGACAAATAATCATGAAATATCCTTTATTTCATGCATTATCTATGGATTTTTTCTCCTAGGCGTTCGAAATCTGTCACTTTGGTGGTGAAATTTTTTCGTATTTTGTGCTAATGTATATTAAACAATGAAATCATCATCATCAGACGAACTGTCATCACTAAAATAGCGGGATATTGAATTTTTAATTGTCGTATTCTGCAATATTCAAAAGTATCAACGTGTGTCAGATGACTTTTGGAACAGCTGTGAAAAGTCCGCCATATTTAACTATCGATTCTCGTTTTTTACTATCGGATATCGGGGTGATGTATTTTCGAGAAGTAAATTCAGATTCGACTATTTTTTTTATTTTTTTTTAGCAAGTTCGGAACCGGTATCTGACCTTTGTAACGGCCACGCGACCGCGTGCTGTGACGTCACCGCCGCACACTGTTGTTGTGCGTCTGCACCGCTTCGTGTCTCGTAACGCGTATATTTTTAAATGGTTCTTTTGACCGGCGAAAATTATCGCGCGATATGCCACACGCGCGTACTAATGAAAAACATTAGGTAATGCGAAATATCGGGCCTGTTCCGAAATTAGTTAATGTGTTGGGATGAAACATAAGATGATCAGAAATTAAAAATATTTTAAATAAATTGTGTCGCGTTATCAACGATTGCTGACGTCGCGGTCTCTTTAATAAATCGGAAAGAAATAAATTTATTATTTTTAAATTATTTAATTAATTTAGTTAATACCACAATCATATTTTATTCTTGACTTTTAATCTGATTCACTAGAAAATGTTTTTTTAGAATATACAATTTTTTTTGACACGGTTAAGGCGGCTTGGACACGTCTTTCAAATGCCAGAGGAACGACTATCGAGTATAACAACTGAAATTGCGTATGATGGAAGCGACTCTCCTAGGATTAGGGGATGTAAATGACGATTATGTTATTTTACTTCACTATTCAACAACCACCAGCTGCTCAAAGTTTGATAGCAATATGTGCAGAAATATCTAAGGTATCTGCAGCAAGAAAATTGTGTAGAAGATAGTATAGACAACATTGATGGCTGGAAAAGAATTGATGAATAACCCTTGCAAATTTACTTAGACTTTGACTCCAATGTAATTGAATTGAAATTGATTAAATACTCGTAGTTGACAGTCGCATAAACGAAAACTTGACAGAAGAAGACCCTTCCTATAAAGAAGAAGTGTCTGCTCATCCCATAAACTTAGTTCCTACAAAGGACGATGCCATGAGGCATATCGAAGGCCTCAAAGCATATTTTTCTAGTATTAGCAATACACCACCAAAAACCTTTATTTCAATTTATAATATTTAAAGAACCATTTTTTGTTGTTGGTCCCTTCAAAAACTTAAAATCGGGGTTCCACTGTATTATGTATCTGATGTTGTTAATCTATTTTTTTTACTTATATTTATCAATAATTCAATAATAATGGAACGTGATGTAATATTGATGAAAAATATCATAAATCATAAATAACGTAGTTTGCAATTATAATCACAAGGAATTTTAATACATCTAGATATTTCTCCATTACTTACATCAAATAAAGCATATATTATTGCGATTTATAACACATCACATTTCTATGCAATTTTTTATAAAGAATTATTTATTATTTAGTCAACAAAATTGTTTCATGATTAATAAAATTTGTCATCCATTTTCAGGTATCCGTTACTCGATGGACGTGTGCCGTGACGAGGTGACGGCTCTGTCAGCGTTGATGACCTTCAAGTGCGCTTGCGTGGATGTCCCCTTCGGCGGCGCCAAGGCTGGTATCCGCATCGATCCCAAGGCGTACTCGGAGCACGAGTTAGAGAAGATCACGCGCCGTTTCACCCTGGAACTCGCCAAGAAGGGCTTTATCGGTGAGCCACGATGTTTTTGTTTCGCAATATATGTATCTTGGAAATATTCGCTGTATGAAAATTCCTCTACAATAATATTATCATCATTTGCATTGCACTAAAAACTAATTGAGAGTGTAGACACAATACTAATTCAAGGTGAAATTCATCTCATTAATTAATGCAACAAAAATGTTTTTTTTTTAATGTTTACGTTACATACGCCAAATGTAATTTTGTGTACATATTTCAATGGACACATTAGTTTATCTGACAATTTTGTTTATTCATATTTCAGTTCCATCCAATTTATTTCACGTTCAGGTTCATTTTGTGGGTAATAACTTCTTAATTCTTACATTAAGGAGATCACATTCTTATTGTAAAGTTGTAATTATTCAGAACGTTGGTGTGTGATATTTTAAATACTAATTAAATGTATTAATTAGAAAGATATATATATAAAATCAATTTTATGAAAAAATATTGTTGTTGCTACCGAGATTTGAACCTGGATCTCTTTCCAATCCGGGGAAGTTCAACGGACGTTGGCTATCATCACTTTGTTTACTGCGGCCCCTCTACAGTAGACTGGCCAAACTGTCGCCTCAGATTGTTCAGTCGTGATGTTCTCCTTCTTTCAGGGCCCCGGCTTCCAGCAATCTTTCTCTTTGAAATTACTGAGATAAAATTTTTAGATTTTTATTGTTTTGAATACTTATTTTTCTTTTTTCGTTGGAACCATGACATCTTCATTCGTAACTCTATCCATCCAGCTTATTTTTAGCATTCTTCTGTAGATCCACATTTCAAATGCTCCAAGTCGCCTTATCGTTTCTTCGGTAAGTGTCCATGCTTCCATTCCATATAATAAAATCGAGAACACATAGCATCTGACAATGCTCATTCGTAAACCAAGGTTGAGATAATGACAGTAGAACATCTTTAGCTGATTTATGTACCCTTGTACTGGTATGGTAATGTTTTTCTTATTTACTCCCTCAGCGCACAAATAACACGAGCACACTGTGATTCAACATTCACGAGAGTAAATACTCTAATAGTTTAATAAGAAAGAAATAATTAAATTTTGAATATCATTAGAAAAAAAAACTCTCCATTGCATTACATTTGTCAGTCTCTTAAACAGTTTTGTATAAATAATTGTAGGGCCGGCCATCGATGTGCCCGCCCCTGACATGGGCACCGGAGAGAGGGAGATGTCCTGGATCGCCGATACATACGCCAAGACTGTCGGCTTCAACGACATCAATGCCCATGCCTGCGTCACCGGCAAGCCCATCAACCAGGTCAGCACCGGTCACGATTATATAATAAATTGTGAAATTCAATTCAGTCATTCATATAATAAGTGTATCTCGTAACTTATGGAAATTTTTTATGCATATTTTGCAAATGTACACATAGTATATCCTCGAGACAATTTTTGCATTAAGCAATGTTTTAGAATTATCCATATTATGCACGCTTAAATAATTCACAGAGAGATAATCTAGAACTCGTTTAACTCCTTTACTAATGCAAGTCTTAAGATTTTTATGGCATCGTTAAATAAAATGTTTATTTTTTCATTTGCAAGATGATAAGTATACCGGTGCAATTGTACCATCTGTTCCGAGCAATGTCGACCTACTTGGCAGGGACTGATGATCGTCTTAATAATACCCATTGACTTTGGTCCCAATTTTGGATTAAATATAACTTTTGATAGGCTCTTAATGCTTGTACATTTGCAAGAAACGAGTCATTCTTCAAACTGCTGCATTTTTAGCAGCATTCCATACTTAGTTTCTCGACAAGACACAATGAGAGAATCCTAGAGATTTAGTTGACATACGCCTCAATACCATATACACTTGGAGGTAAACAGTTTGAGATTGGTAGAAAGAGACAAGATCTCAAACCAATGTATAAACAATATTCAATCTGACGGCAAAGTTTGATACAAACGTCTAAAACCACCATAGATCTGTACGCTTATCTATTCTAACAAGTGAACATATCTTACATTATGAAGCTTGTTTGCCTTTTTAGTATATTTATAAGAATGTTTATAATGTATAATATGTACGGATATTAAGAACATGAATAGAATAAATAAGTTAGCATAAAACATGGAACACTAATCACTCGACTGACAATGACATTGCCGTAAAGAGCGTGAAGTAAGGTGCGAAAGTTACGACTACGAAAGTTGAAAGTTGTGGACATGGACCATTATTGATTGTTGAGGTAACACCTTTAAGCTTCAGAGCTAACGAAAGTACTTATTGATATTATCAATGTTTATCGCTCCCTGCGTTGCGACTCCATTTCAATTTTAAATAATGATCACGGCTGTTTATTTTAGTTATGTATTTAAAATATCAAGTCTTGTTAACACTACCCATCTCGTCGACAACAATGTTGCTAGCCGGGCACCTGCGTCATTCATGTGACTGTATTATAAAAATTCTCTCGCATCGTGACCTTAGCGGCTGACAAAACCCCGGTAGCGTTAGCATTAGATGATTAAATAAAACGTCAGCCTATAACCACATAAATAATTGAAAGTAACATTGCTATTATTATTTCAGGGAGGAATCCACGGCAGAGTTTCAGCTACAGGTCGCGGCGTCTTCCACGGATTGGAGAACTTCATCAATGAAGCTAATTACATGAGCATGATTGGTAAGAAATCATTTCTCTAATGCATTCATTAAAAAATTCATTATATGTGTCGTACACATGTTTCATATCAATCAAAACACAAATAAAATTAAAATTAAATTTTGAAAACCGATTTGTTCGTAAACCAAAATAATTATTCCTGTAAGAATCAATTAATCTGTTTTAAGACCCCAAGAAAATGCCCCTTTGTCATCTTTATTTTCTACTTCTTGCTTCAAATCCTATAAAAGCAATAAAACTTCATGATTTTAAATTAAAAGGAATTGGAAGTAATAAAACGAAAAGAATAAACGTAAAAATAAACTTTATTTTAACTTATCTTACAAAACATGTAGTAAAGTGTTCTTGTTTAGAAGGGGAGTCTCCTTCCATGAAAACATCAGGTATTTGAAGTTCATCAGGTTTCTGTCTCACGAAAAACTTATTCGACGATATTTGTTTATTTTTACTTTTTATAATGTTGCAGAAACAAAATTATAACACAATTTGATAAAGTTTTATCAGGATGATATTTTTCCACAAAACTTTGCACCTCACTCCACTTCGTGCACATTTCATGGATCGAGGACCTAGGAACGTCTTCCATTCGTTTCTCTGAAAATATTTCTTCTGTCACCGTGTTTTGCTGCTCATTAAGAAGCTGTTCCAATTCCTCCGTAGTGAGTTCTGAGACTGCCTGCCTGTTCGTAAACAGAGTCGTTCGTAAACCCAGATTCCACTGATATATATATATATGCTTTTGTGATGATTTGACATGACAGTATTAGGAAAATAGCTAAAATGGCAGAGCATATGAGAGGTACAGGGATCGCTACTCAGCATCTTTAAAAAATGTTTGATTTGAAAAAAAAAATTAATATGCCTAGTATCGATCTCAGTACAAATAAAACAAGATGTGTATAAAAATATGAAATTTTCTAACATTATTTCTATCGCAGTTTTCGTGACCGTGCCGAATAAACATATTCTGTGTTAAAAATTCATTGTCATTAAAAAAAAAATTACATTATCTCATATTTACTGTAAAATCGATTTACTTTTCAGTTTGAGATAACATTATCTATCTCCTAATATTATTAGCCCAAGGTGTATTTTTTTGTTTGTTCACTGATAACATTTTTCTCTTCGCCACTCGGCACCTAATATCTACTTTAAACATTGTCTGCGAGGAAATTTTTATGTTCTAAAATTATCACGTTATGTATTTGGTTTACGGTTCACATCTCCATACTAATCTGTAGCCAACGTAGATATGTAATAAATTGGTTTTATGTTCTGCATGCTTTGAAATTTTCAAAAACAGTCAGGACAGCAATTAACAAATTTTGTTTTTGTGCCCAGTTACAGACACAATCAAATAATGTTATTTATTATGTAACTGTTCTGTCTTAGGACGTCATTTAAATAAATATTGAAGAAACAATTTTTTGGTTCAATGTTCAATCACACATACTTTTTTTAATAACAAACGTCTTGAAAAATAGTAGGATGAAGTTAATTGAAAAAAAATCGTAATTAACATTTCTAAAAAAGAAGCTTATAATCATGTACTTATTAAATAATAATTACCTACCTACATAATATTTCTGTACCAATCTTCAAATTTTACAATAATAATGATAATATATATATGGACTTTTCTATTTTATAAATAATTCAACTTCGGAACAAAAAGGTCACATATCCATATTTCAAAGGTAATTGACACTTCACTCCAATGAAATGTATCAATTTTATACATGTTAGATGACACAAACAATATTAGACCACCTATTTTATAAAGCACTAAAATGTATATATGTGTTTAATGGTAATATAGTGGAATCTCGACTTAAATTTCCTCATAGTAAATAAAGGAAACTCAACTAATTCGTTCCAAAATCCAAAAATATTCATATCAAAATGATTCATACAAAATATATATACATTTTTTTTATTATGTATTTAAATTTATAATAAAAAACTTAAACAAATTTATTAATTACCCATATCGAAATCACTTTATGGCTCAATAAAATCTTTTTTTTTTCCTAGAACTTTAAGCAGGAACCTATTCATTGACACTTGCTTTTGTCTCTTTTTGAGGATTTGATGAAAATGTGACATCACATTGTCGTTGTAAAGATTAATCGTTTGCTAATCCATAACCAACAAGACTTTTGAGTGAATTTTTTTTTAAAACGGTAAGTCTTCACTGCAGAACCAAAGACCTAATTGATCCACTCAGTAAACAAAATACCAAGCCTCACTGTTGGACCTCTGCATAACATTTAACTGACTCATCTGTACTTTGAATTTCTTGAAGGCTCGTGGATTCTCAGAATAATACAAGGGCAAGGGCTTATCTTTCAAATCACTGGTTTATGACCAGGCATTGTTTTTTATTCTGCTGTTTTTTAAGTTACGTAATACGTTTTTTGCTTGTATATTGCTCATATCTCGAAATATTTGTAAGTCAAGTTACTCGTATGTCGAGGTTTCACTGTTTCCACACACCTTACTTCAGCAGTCGTGGCAGAGCAGTTACAGTGTCTAACTAGAAATAAAATTCCCTTTGGGAGCTCAGGTTCGAATCTTACCGGTTTTTAAAACTTAAATTATATATTTACAAATACTTTATTTACACGCAATCATTTTTAAATTTAATTTTCATCTAATACACTATCCCAGTACCAATGGTGTACACTGTGTATAAGATACTCGTACAAACTGCTTGATTTATTTTTGTCAAGAGCTGCTGGTAAACGCCTGGTGGTGAGACTCCGAAGCGCAGTATCGTCTTTCGTTGAAACTTCAAACGGGACCATCCTCCAGTATATGGTTTGTGTAATGTCTAGTTTGTGTGGTTAAATGGTTTAGAAACAGGTTAGATCCAACTTTGTTCTATTTGATTGTAAGTAATACAAATATTGATGTGACATGTTTTCATATTCACATTTTATGATTGTACTGCACTAATGAAATGTTTCAATCTTAACTTTTTGTTATTCTTGTTTTGTTATACAAGAGAGCTGATGGAGGAGAAAGTCCAGCAATGAGCGGCGACAATTATCCCAGAAGAATGTATTAAACCAATAATAATATGATATATAACAATATTATTTCCTCTATTTCCAGGCACAACTCCAGGTTGGGGTGGCAAGACCTTCATTGTCCAAGGCTTTGGTAATGTCGGCCTTCACACCTGCCGTTACCTTCATCGCGCCGGTGCAAAATGCGTTGGCATCATTGAACACGATGGATCCATTGTCAACCCAGAAGGCATTGACCCCAAGGTATTTACTAACTAACCATTCATCACACTGTTCATCTGCAGGCTATCACACTCTTTTCTGCTTCGCGCCCGTCAGTTGTTGAAGTATCTAACAGGGCTGTCTAATAATGTCAGGTCTTTTGCAGAAATCCTCTGTTGTCTTCAACTCAACACCCGCCTCAAATATTTTCTTTATCATCATCTTCTTACTCAATCGTTTCACTTACCCAAACCATCTCAGGAACTTCTTAATTTAATTTATTTATAATTATTATTTAATAATTTTTTTGTTATACAGCAGAACACTAATTCAAAATTGAATGGTCGTCAGTGTTGTGTCTCCAAAATGTTGATCTCTAAATGTTTATTATATTTATTACTTTTGTACTTAGGCCCTGGAAGACTACCGCATCGAAACTGGAACCATTGTCGGTTTCCCCGGAGCGCAGGCTTACGGAGGAGAGAACTTGATGTACGAGAAGTGTGATATCTTCATCCCCGCCGCCATCGAGCAGGTCATCCACAAGGAGAACGCTCACCTCATTCAAGCCAAGGTACTTTGTTGTTCATACTTACCCAACTCTTTAATTACAGTAAAACTCTGTTAATTTGTGTACCCATATTTCGTATTTTCACGTTTTCAAAATTTTTGCCTCGAAAATAACATTTTATACTAATTTCTACCGATAATTTGTAAAACCTTATTATTCATAGTTGATATGCATTTTTTATACCCATAGTAAATAATTTCTTCACGTAATTCGCATATTCTCGTGTTTTTAAATCCGATCTCGCGCAACTACGCATTCATCATCCCTTTGTTAACATTTGTAGCCAGCTCCACCCTCTAGCCAATCACGGAGCTGTTCCTTATCGCAATAGATCGGCCCACTCAGACCTCTCAACTCGCAAGACCGCAGCCGAACTGAGTGATACCATATTTATGTATACCAAATTCTGCAATGCGTTTTATAAGATTTGTTGTCATTTTGACAATAATTGTTGGCGCATTGCGAACTATGTATTTCTACTCATCCTTGTAACCCCTAATTAAAATAATTTGAACAATTTTCATTGAAACTCATAATTTATAAATGAATTGTGTGCAGTGTGTAACAGTTCTATTGATTCTATATCCGGTTTTTTATTTATGAAATGTTACGATTTGTTTAATATAATAATGAATCTGAAACCGTATTTAAATACACAACCTATTTTATAATTAAGATTTTTTTCGTGTTTCGTTTTTTAAAATGGCACGTACATTTCGTAATTCATGTAAATCCTTGACCATTGAAAATACAGAACTTATTTTAAAAACTGACAAAAATCGATCTCAATGATAAAATCAGCAGAAAAATTTCAATCCTAAATACCTCTCTAGGTTCAAACTTGAAAAAATGCGGAAAAATAATAAGCTTCAATGAAGTATGAAGATTTAAAAGTTTTTTATTATTTTTCACGGGCTTTTTAATATTCCAATTTATTGCCCAATTTTGATGGAAAAAGCGAGTTCGACCGCTAATCAAATGAAAATGCCCATAATTTTATATTATTATATATTAATATTTCCTTGTTGCTGTACTACAGTCATCTGTCTATACGCAATAATGTGAAATATTGATAATAAATTGACATATTTTTATTCCTCGTTAGATCATTGCCGAGGCTGCCAACGGGCCCACAACCCCCGCAGCCGATGCTATCCTCATCGAGCGCAACATCCTGGTCATCCCCGATCTGTACATCAACGCCGGTGGTGTCACTGTATCCTTCTTCGAGTGGCTCAAGAACCTCAACCACGTGTCCTACGGCAGACTCACCTTCAAGTATGAGAGAGAGTCCAACTACCATCTGCTTGGTGAGTCCATTTTACACAAACTGTATTATTTTTACCTTTGCGGAGCATTGGAAGGAAAAAATTGTGATTTACCTAATAACAAGATTTTAAAGGGAGCAGCCAATTAAAACTTTGGTTGTTTTCATTACATCCAAGATGAAGTAAACTGGGGATTTGGCGCTCAGGTCGGAATACGCCAATATGCGTGCGAGTGTTTCAGAGTTATTTGTGCATTATCTGCTCTGTTGCTATACTCACTTTCATTTTTTATGCCGCTGGGGAACACTGCTGAATTGTATTTTACACTATCTTTAAGTGAATCAGAACGCTGAGAAAGAGAAAAAATATTGTTCTGTAATATAATGATGACAGGGTGATATTATTTATATTATCTATTACACAAATATATATTCAGCATATTCAGCTTAATTCTTAACAATAATAAATAGATAGTCACTTAATTACAAACTGGAGGAATTAACAATTTAATGTTATGAATGGAAACTTGTCAACGAGACAAGACTAGCGATGCACAATGGAGTCCCAGTACTAACACTGATGTTTGGAAGCGAGGCTTGTAGCTGACATAAGAGGAATGAAATGAAGACTGAATGCAATGTAAATTAGATCACTTAGGCGTATATGTGGCATATATATTTATGACAGAGTAAAGAGTGAAGAAATAAGGTATGAATATAAAGCCGATCTTAGTATAGTGAGTAAGATTAAGAAAGGATCACTTAGGTTGTTTAGTCATATGGAACGGATGAATGAGTGGGAGAATGTTTTAAGGAAGTTTTCAATATTCTCACACCATCATAATACGGTTTTGCTTTTTTTTTCAATATTATAATATAAATTTAATAAATAATTGATTATATGTGACAAATTCCAATATAAAAAATAGAGCACAATTAATACTACAAATTAAATTTAACAACTAGAAATATATACAGAAAAAAAAATCTTAAAATTATTTATTTGCTTTATGTGTATACATACTTCTCTGGAAAGGAATGACATTTAAAATTTAGTTTGTTAAATAATGTATTCTGTGTAGATAGGTACTAAATTTACAAATAAGTTCTTTACCTACCTAGCGGGATGCGAAAGGACATTTTTTAATTTTTTATCATCAGACACAGGAAAAAGTGCAAGCTGAAATAAGATAAATTGATTTGGGGTCCATATTTTCAAATATCTTCGGAAAACATTTTTATAAACGTAAACGTGAAGCTGCATTAAATCAAAATGAGGAAATTAATTGTGTGAGATTTTAATCGTACAAACTTTTGACAATTATTATTCAATACGTCATTATTAAAAGAACAAACTAAACATTGCAAGTAATTTCCATAATACTGTCAGGTTAATTTATTTGGAAAATATTTTGTAGTGCCGAGTGGTTCAAGAATCTAGCAATTTGCGAGATGGAAAAATATGTTACATTCGGTTCTGGCGCGTCTTCAAAATGTATTTTTAGGCCCCTTGTCTGATTCAAACTGAGATGCTCATTATGACTCTTGAGCCGACAATGTGTCGCGCTTTATTTATTTTAATATTAGTTTTTGTCAGTCTATTATTAATGCAATTATAGTCTGGGAAAACAATTTTCTAATAATGCTGAGTCACATTAGATTTTTTTCATACTCACTATGTACATGTTAGGTTGTTCTAAAAATAATAGCTAATTTTGATATTACATTTGAATGTTTGTTGCTAAGTAATATTTGTTAATCTGTTATTTTTTGGCAGTTAGAAATCTGAAATATTTATTTATCAAGTCAAGTGTATAATTTATGTTACTTTCAAAGACACGAATATCCATGCTTAATTATTTAATCTTAGAAATAAATAGTTTGTGAATCTGTTAAAGGTATACAATAATATTACTTTATCACTTCTTAACGTAAGTTAAACATTTGCCTTAACTTTTTCTGACTGCTCTCAGATCAGAAAAAAATATATATAGAACTATAAAGGAGAATACACCATTAATTAACATTGCGGTTACTTTGTGGTGTAATATTATTACTATTACTACACGCATATTGGGTTATTGTCACTACTGTAGTTGTGAATATTAAAACAAGAATACAGTAATTCAATTGAGTTTTTTCTTCATTCATCGACACGAGTTTCTGAAAAGTTTTAAATGCATAATAATATAAATTGAAAAGTGATATTGTTGCTGATATTGGCATTTGTTTTATCTTTTTAGAATCGGTACAGGAATCCCTAGAGAGGCGTTTTGGCCGCGTCGGTGGACGCATCCCCGTCACCCCCTCCGAGTCTTTCCAGAAGAGGATCTCTGGTGCTTCAGAGAAGGACATCGTGCACTCTGGACTGGACTACACAATGGAGCGCTCTGCTAGGGTGATTATCTAACATTTTTTCAATATTATTTGATGACATATTTTCTCTTTCAGCAATCTAATATGTTTATGAGATTGTTCATTTGTAATACCGATATATCCCTCATATATATTTGTACAGAAAAATCTCCAATTATCTCAAGGCGTACTGGCGTGATGGAAAATTTGTGATGTACTTGATAAATAGAAACAAAACTGCACTATCCAATTGACAAAATTGAGGTAAACGTGTTTGTAACTGATTTTATAACCAGAGTGGATATTTAAAAATTGATATGCTTTTAAAACATAGAAATGTGTTGTCAATTGTAAAACTACTTGTGTAATGAATGTATCAATTATTGTGTAAATGTGCTAAAAATGAAAAAAAAAAATTAATCATCAAGAACAACAGCATGAAGATGCATAACACACGTCTAACTTGGCCAGCGCACGCTCTGCCACTAAAATGGCGATTGGCGTCCAGCACCCCGCGCCATCCGCATGTACACATATATGTATTGAGAAATTCACATCTGGTTATTCAAGAAAACATTTTTTATCATTGCGTATGGTAAATACTGTAATTATTTTATCCGAAATATAAATATATTACGAAGGAATACCTAAAACGTGAACTCTGTATTTAGTATATTTACAGAGATATCATCAGTTTACATCATCGGAGAGGAAAGGTTAAATGATCTCAATTTTAACAAAGTTCAAACTACCTAAGAACTTTTTTTGAGCAATATGTAATTTTTCATATAGTAAAAAGATATTTTGACAAAATGACACGGTCTCGGTAACCGACAAGTTGTAACATAAAAACATTTGTACGTTCCAGGCCATCATGAAGACTGCGATGAAACACAATCTGGGTTTGGACCTCAGGACAGCCGCCTACGTCAACTCCATCGAGAAGATCTTCACCACATATTCTGAAGCCGGACTCGCCTTCTAAACCTCATTTCATTTCTAGATGTAAATTCTTAAGGGTATCTTATAGTTGTAACTTTGAAGGTACAGTATTTGCTTTCCAACTTTGGCTGAATATCAGATTGCGATACGAATTACACTGCCTACAATTTTTCTTAAATTAGTCGCTCTATTTTTAATATAACTGTATAAATAATGATGTGGCTTAAAATACTCAACTAAATACTTCATAGCACTCATTTTCTAGTTATTCAGCACTTACCTAGTTTCCACAAATTGATTATTTCCAATTATCGTTAAAGGTGTTAAAAAGAGTGTCTAGAATTGTAGGAAAAATTCTCGCAGGGCGAAGGAAGACGGGGAAGGGGAGAAGTTTGTACCGTGTTTTATTTCTTCAGTGAAATGATTTTATTACAAATGTTGGCTTAATCACTTCTGATATTTTTGATTTTACAAATTGCGATGATTTGAATTTCGAGTAAATCTCAAAACAATCCAACAGTATTGTAAGTACTCTCAAATTATTATTGAATACATTGTTACAATAAAAACCTACATTTTATAATTGTTTCATTTTTACCATAAATTTATTCTTTCTTCGACCGAGATAATAATGAGCAGCGCTTTAAATGCGGTAATTTTGTGATAAGCGAGACTAGTGGTACACAATAGATTGATCTGTAGAAGTGAAGCTTGGACCCGGAGAAAGGAGAATGAACGTAGACTGAATGCAATGAAAATAATATAATTTAGGCATATATGTGGCAAATCCATTTATGATTCGAGTACAGAGTGAACAAATTAAGAAGGACATAAATAGAATAACGCATTAAGGTTACTCTATGCGAATCAGCGAAAGAAACCTGTGGCATAGCTACCCAAGGAAGGAAGAAAAGCGACACATGGTGAGACGACGGCATAGAGGAACTTATAAAAGAAAAGAATGCGTGGCGTTTTCTTTTGACAGTAAATGGGGATGAATACTCGAGAGTAAAAGATCTGTACAATACTTGTAAGAAAAAAGTTAAATGAGAGATAAAGGGGTGAAAATGACTGAGAATTTTCGGAATATAAAATTCTTCTGAAAGGCAGTCAAAAAATACCAATGTGGTACTGAAAGCAGAAGTATTTATTAGACTTTATTGACATACATGTTTTTATTATTTTTATTTATTAACTTTGTTTTATTAACCACTTAACATGTCTTTGTTGTAACAGAGATGAATATAAAATATTATAATATAACATGATAAACATAAAATACAATTATATTGCTATTAAGTATAATACTCGTAGTTTATTGTGTGGGATGGAGTAGACTCCACCTCTGATATATACAGCATTGTCCTAGCTACTTTGCTAGACTGCCATCTGTGTTAAAGTAGCCAGAATAAGTATGAAAGGTATTAATTAAGTCAGTAAATAGAGAAATGTTCACTAATGAGGAGGAAATAAAAGATAGATGAATGGAATATTTCCAGGAAACATGAAAGTGAAGAGAATGCAAATAAGGAATCTCTCAAGAGAGACTTCTGGGGTAAGTATGAATGACGAAAGCAATATGAATGCAATAAGTATAGAAGAAATAAAATGTGCATTACAGCATATGAAGAATGGTAAGGCTGTGCAGAATGGTAATGTTGTCTCAGAGTGTATCAAGGCTGGTGATACATTAGTTGTCTCGTGGCTTCATACGCTCTTCAATCAATGTTTGGAGGAGAGCCACACCCCATTAGATTGGAGGAGGGCGGTTAGTATGCCTCTCTACAAAGACAAAGGGTCGCAAATGGAATGCGGCAACTATAGGGCAATTAATCTACCAAGCTCGGTTTTTCAAACTATATAGAAGGATTTTAATAGAAAGAGCAAGAACGATGATGATGAAAGAAAAAGCGTGGGACATGAGAGGTGACTTTGTGGGTAGAAAGGATGCATGGATCAGATCTTTTCTCTACGACTGATAATGGAAAAGTTTTTAGCAAAGAACAAAAGACTTGTGCCTTTGTAGATCTGCAAAAAGCGTATGATAGAGTTATAAGAGAAAGATTATGGAAGGTACTCTCTGATTACAGGGCGAATAACAAACATACACGCAATCGCATCCCTATATGAAGTTCTGCATGTGTAAGAATCAATGGATCATCCACACCATGGTTTGGCATTACAAAGGGTGTCAAGCAGGGTTATGTTTGTGTAATGTCTCCACGACTGTTCAACTTGTATATAAATAATTGTGTGAAAGAACTGGAATGTATGAATGTGGGAGCGAAAATAGGTGATTTGATTATATGCTGTTTATTGTATGTCGACGATGCAGTATTAATGGCAAATAATGAACAAGAATTACAGAGTCCAGTGAGTAAAATGTACGATATATGCAAGGAAAGCGACCTTATTGAATGTCAACAAGTCAAAAGTGATCGTATTCGAGAAGGAAGAAAACAAGACTCCGTGCAAAATACTTGTAGGTAGTGAATGTTTGAAACAAATTGATGAGTTTGTGTATTTGGGAAGTATGTTAAGATAGAAACGGAAAGACTAAGAAAGATATTGAAAGAAGGGTGACTGCAAGAAATAAAGTGAACAGTGCTTTAAATAGAATTATAGCTAATTGTAACTTGTCAACCGAGGCAAAACCAGCGGTACACAATGGAGTCCTGGTACCGACACTGATGTATGGAAGTGAGGTCTGAAGCTGGCAGAAGGAAATGCAGTGAAAATGAAATTGCTTAGGAGTATGTGCGGCAAATCCATTTATTACAGAGTAAAGAATGAAGAAATAGGGAAAGAATGTAAAGCTGATCTTAGTATAGTGAGTAAGATTAAGAAAGGATCACTAAGGTGGTTTGATCAGATGGAACAGATGAATGAAGAGAGAATGATCAGTAAGATATATGACGCAAGTGTTAATGGCACCAGAAGTAGAGGACATCCGCGAAAGACTTGGCACGACCAGGTAAACCAGATACTTAGAAGCCTCAATAATTGTCGAGCTTGTATGAGAAGATGTATGAATGTGGATGAGGTGAGAACTGTGTCAGAACAAGAATGTGGTGTGATGGTAAGTTAGTTAGTATTGAAAAGGGGTTTGGTCACGTAGAATGAATGAGAGGAAAGATAAATAATGCAGGTGTTGACGATGCCAGAAATAGACGGACATCCATGAAAAATTGGCGCAACAAGGTAAACAAGATATTAGCAGACGGCCCTGTTAAAAGCCTCAACAAAAGGCATGATGATAAATTGTTTAGTTCAACCAAATTTTTAACACCTTTAGCAAAAAAAGGGTTCTGCGTTTTATCCGGATGAGAGATCCCTTCCTGCTGACTTTCTTTATGCTATGCATAGTCAATTGTCTCTGAAATATACAAATTGGGTGGACATGCGGCCTTTTTGATCTGAATTACAGTCCAGATTATGGGAAAATTAAAATTTGATTTGAAGCTTATTTTTTTTAAAATGTCTTCAAAGCTAAAATGGTTAATTATTTTTCTTAATTTTTAAGACTATGGCTGGAGTTAGAGACAACATGACATGTTTTTCAAACAAACAAAAAAATTCCTGCACAAAACATATTAATGTATTAAATCCACAAACCTTACAAAGAGTTTAATTGGGTTAAGAACTTTTTAAGCTATTTCAAGGCCATCATTATACGGATTTTGAAATGAACACAAGAGAATATACATTGTTTTCTTATATATTATTAGATAATGAGAATAAATAACACTGATTTGGTTGGAGTTTCACATTTTATTTCCAAGTACCATCAGAATACATAACACAGCGACATGGGTGATAAGAAAAATAATAGCTCTGAAGTTGATTGCACGCTCAGCGGTAACGTTGGCAATCTCTTATAGTGGCTACCCTGTGATGCAATGTTTGATTATTTGGCACGTAACACTATACATATTCTTATCAAATTTGAAATAATTGTAATGAAAATATATAAATATTGTATGTCTTATAATTACTTAATTTATTTTCGGCTCACATTTTGTTTATGGAATTTCGCTACAACAAAATAGATTTTTTTTTTGCTCTATAGCAAATAATGTGGTATACGGAATTACATATATATTTTGAAACTGGCAGTTGAGAAGATTGAAGACAATGGGTAAAAGTAATCGGTAGCTGTAAATCCATACATCCAGTGTCCCTGCATGACTGATAGGCTACTTATTTTATCTACATGATTTATCAGAGAACATTAGAATTGAATAATCTTCCTAAAAATACTACTGCACTAATTCAGCTAATGGGTCAAGGCCACAGACCACCAAATAAATAGACATGAAGTAATGCAAATTCCTTGTTCCAAAAATGTTCATTTTGGTGGCACCCACAGACCGTGTGTTCTGAATAATTACAACTTCACAATAAGAATGTATTCTCCTAATAAGTATTTTTT
This sequence comes from Eubasilissa splendida, assembly GCA_031772225.1. Classification (NCBI taxonomy): domain Eukaryota; kingdom Metazoa; phylum Arthropoda; class Insecta; order Trichoptera; family Phryganeidae; genus Eubasilissa; species Eubasilissa splendida. The sequence continues at coordinate 29,692,217 of CM062857.1, forward strand.
ATTTTTCTCATTAAGCTTTTTTTTTTTAAATAGGCAATCCACCCTTCAGAGTGATGTGATTCTCATTAAACTAAAGTTAAAAAATCATTAATTAAAATTGTATAATCTGTAGATAGCTTCCGTGTCGTACTCAAAGTTATTATTTTCCCCCAACCCAGAATCTGTTCACTGAATCACTGTTCGATACCCATACTGATGACTTATATTCTACTTGTTAAAAAAGAATATTTGAGGAGAGTAACCAAACTATGATAAAACATACTGTGGCATCAGCACTACCAACAAAATCTTTTCGGCGTATTCTGCAAGGCCTTAATTGATGAAGAGTTCTGTTGGGATCACCCGCATATGCAGTTTATAGACCTGCAACGGCTCTAGAGACATCCGCCAGAGGTCACTTACTGCAATTTTGCCAATCAGCCACACGAAACACACTTTGCTATGTAATTTTATAATACACCTTTATGTAAGCTTGCTTTAGAACTCTGTATGAGTGGGTACCATCTTTGCTTTCTGTGTTGTTCTGACCTATCCTTGTATAACAGTAAAAAATGCACACGTGTTTTCATTTTCTTCTTTATATTGAAAGTATGATACATTGGAAGAGGCTAATTCTAGTTTGGTACATGTTTACAACGTAAATTTTGTGGTCTGGTCTCTATTTGTTATATACACTTCTCAGTACAATTCATCCCCAGATGCTTTTGGCTTTTTGATTTTAAATTTAAATAACATTTATGTTACAATACAACGGTTTCATTCATCATTCAAATTGTGCACTTTATATGCACATATTATTATGACCTTTTCCAAAATGTATCATACTTGCTGAATGAGGGACTTTTGAGTTTTGGAACAAGAGCACGTTTACACCTCAATTTTAAAATTAGGGAATGTTTAATTAACTCCTTTAAGTTCCAACACTTAGGGCTGGTTGTGTGATCAGTAATAACTGGATTTTTCACAGCTGTTTCAAAAGCCATCTGACACATTAATACTTCGAAAGTTGCAGTATACGACAATTAATAATTCAATATCCCATATTTTAGTGATAAGGTTCGCCCGATGATGATCTTGTTGTTTAATATACATTAGCACATAATACGAAAAAATTTCACAAAGTGACAGATTTCAAATGCCTAGATGAAAAAATCCATAGATAATGCATAAAATAAAGCTTCATTCATAAATATTTGTCGTGCCTATAAACATCTTCATCAATACTTTGTATATTTCGTGGTCATGGGTAAACAATTATATATAAAATAATACTTTTTTCTAAATGATTGTTTGTTAATACTCGGACTCATAGTACTACCTAGCGGTGGTTCGCGGAAGCATGACACGCCGCATACCGGTTCACAATGAGCTTGCAGTAGACACCGACAGTGGGACGTGGCGCCAGTGTGTGATGCAGCCGGCAAACGAGAGTACCAAGCCCAGAAATTCATTCTGCTAGTGCTCTCTACAAGTGTAACTTATTTTGTACTTGTAAATCTAACAGCTACCTGTACTTTACAGTGTATTCAGACACACGGACCGCAAATAAACCAGACAACAAAACCCAAGGTATGGTTCTCTTTATTTACCACGCCTGAGATGTCATCCATGCTTACACATTCTTTAATTGGCTAGTATAACCCGAGGCAGCTGAGAATCATCACTGTACCTTATAACTAATACTAGCCAAGATAAGATTTTAAACATAGAAATTGTTTTTCTTCTTAAATAAAATATAAAGTAAGAATCATTTTCTACATCATATTAATGCGAGTATGAGTAAAAAATTAAAAAACCTGGATGTGCTATGTCTCCAAAACTAGTACCGATGGCTGATGCCAGTTATTAAACCAGCGGTCTAATAGTATTCAGGAATTTCAGGCACCAAAATGTGTGTTGGGCAGTGGTATTATTGCAAAGTCGCACCTAACCTTGGAAACCATGCACCTGTGTGTAGTGTTCAGTAGTTTTCATTATTTATATTTTCAGTTTTTCTAATTTCCTAACAATAAAAAATTGTGTAACATGTCACACTAGGGGTATTATTAATGTTTAGATTGCTCGCCATCAGTAGTACTGTATCTCCGCGCATCATCACCATTTTAATAAACAATTCTAATGGGATTAGTGTTCAAATTAAACAAATTAAATTCTTCACTTTTTATTTCACATATCATTCAAGTAATATACAACATTTTTGGCTAATTGAACATAGAAACAAAACATTATTTTGTTTACTGTACAAACATTCTCTCTCTTTCCGTGCTCCGGTACAATTCTTCCACTGTGATCAGCTCGGTAGCGAGCTCAGACGCTCGATTATATTCAGATAAAGTATACATGAAATCATTCATCATCATGATTCACACTTCCGTAAACCTAACTCCTTATAGCTATAGACAGACATGCGCGCATCATCTTGTTATTTATCCGAGAGGGGGTGAAAACTTCACCTCCCAAAAACAAGAAAATAGGTATTTGGGAAAAATAAAATATTGTTACTAATAAAACAATAGGATGAATAATATCAGTGCGTTGGTGGATAAAATTGATATTGGCAACTATATTGCACCTTGAATATTTCAATATTTGCTGCATTAAAATAATTATTCTTTTGATTAGGACCAATAGACAGAAACATCTCCGTGGACACTATGTACACTGCTCCGGATTATAATTGAATGTGAACAAAAATAATAACGTCGGCGTATAATATAAGGCAGCGGTATCTATATACACAACATTTCAATATTACCTAAGCCTACCCCCTTTTGCTCACATTCTAAGCTCAAATTGCTCTAACTTTAACTTTCTCAATCGATTCAAGTTCTACACAAAATAAACATTGTGCTAAAAAGATTATTACATAAACAAAAATACATTTGAGTCATTCAATTTAGTTAGCTGACTGCATTTACATTATTTTTACTGGGGAAAATTATTCATCGTAGTGGAACACAATCCATATTCAATCAATTAAAAAAGGTGTTTAATTTATTAGCACTTACAATTAGATTTCATTTGTCGCTTACGAGCTGTTTAATAGCTCAAGAGACAATGAGTCATTCAAATCCAATATAAAATTGCTCCAAAGATTTTGAATAGATTTTCATTTGGTCATATTAAATATTACAAATTATTTAACATTTTTATATGAAATGCTGCGACCGAGTCACTGATGTCAGAATCCGACGATATTCAAATAATCGACCGACAGCAATGACCGTTTATAACTGTGAATAAATAAATAAACATAATTGATAAAATTTCTTAAAATCCTTACCAAATTTAGAGGAAATGAACTCTAGGAAATATGTAAAGACAGAGAAATTAGTCTATCAGCTTGTAATATGGGTTTTCACTGACCGCCCCTAATCATCACAGATTAAAGCCCTAACCATAAATGTTTCCACACGCCATCACCCTTTCTTAAATGGTTGGAGTATATTCATTACTAATAATGTACACAATGAAAAAGTAAGAGAGTACTTTTCTGGCATTCCTCACGTTCCGCACTTTTTCTGTATCTTGTTGATCTAAGAAGGCAATAAATATGCGAGAACAGTTCACATTTCTGCTGACAATTTTCATTAATTATTATTATTATTATTATTAATAATGGTTAGAATTCCCGATACATCAGACGGCAGTTTGGTTTAAAGAACTCCAATTGTCTATAAAATACACCTGCCGCCGTTTAACCCGCCTCCGACCTGAAGCTGGCGATCACGATTCAGCAGTGTGACACTGGTAAATTGTAAAAATAGAAGCGCAGCAGACATAAATGAAACTTTACAAGAATGGTGATCTTCTCAAAACCAGTTTATTTTTAAAACCAACCACCGAGTAACGATGGACTCATTTTTACACAAACTTTATTCCTAAAATGTTATTTAATACTGGCTATTGTTTATCTCAATATACGCAACACCAGTTTGGGAGCGGTGTTCACGATACGATCATCTCCTGGCCCCTGCGGCAGGAGGCTGGAGACGAGGCTGATGCGGGTGGTATAAGCGGTCCCGGCGCTCCGCCCGCCCTCACCTGGACAGGCTGTGCGAGCGCTCTCGGTCCCCGTCGACGATATCGGCACCTGGCAAACATTACAAGTCTGATTTGGAGTTCACAATTGTGTCAGATTACTAATGGAGGGAGATCGTGGCACTAGACAGTCCACGCTGATAAAAACTATATCCACTTTACCTACAATATTGTGGCTGAGCAATCTATATATTTTCTGTATTCATTTAAAATGTGCAGGGACAAGTTAAGAGCTGATGATGGTGTTTACCTAGCCGGTGGTGATGTGCGATGCGCTGGAAGAAGGGGTGCTTAAGAGCCTCGCGCAGGGTGATGCGCTCTGAGGGCCGGTACTCCAGCATACGGCCCACCAGCTCCAGCAGCTGGCGATGATCTTCGTCGTCACTCTCCAGATACCTCTGCGAGAAGAGAAACATTCACAATTCAATCATTACTGCACTGTAAACACACTGAGTTTACCCAAAGGTGAAGGAACAACAATAAATACCCTTTAAATTGAATATATGAAGAAAAATATCTAGCCCTGTTTGTGCTCTGGGGTCTTCCTCAGCAACTGTCCTTTATGCATGTCTCCAATTGCACCACTTGAAAGCTCATAAAGGACAGTACAGAGTTGAATGTGAAGCGAGATATGATTCATTGGCACATTTATTTTGTAAGCAGGGTGTTTACATACTGACCATTACCTACGACCTTACTCCACGACGAGAGATCAGTCTCATATGTATTCACGCACCATAACAGTGAACAGGAATGGACTAAGGACAGATAATTGTCTCGCTGTCATTGCTTCATCTTTTCTTAGGCACAAATATAAATACAATAATCAAACAGGTGAGAGCCTCTTTGATTATTGTATTTACATTGCGGCGACTAGTATCCATCTATTTAGAAATTATCAGCGTGGGGCGAGTGCTAATATAGAAAAATATTGATTTATAGTACAATGGTCCCAAAATTATCTTCTACTATGAATCACCGAGGTTTTATAAATAACGGGTAAATCAACTATAAAATGAACATTTTGGGTATAGGGTGTATGAAAAATGCTGTATTATGTTTAAATTATCGAGGTTTGACTGTAGTTATTAATCATAAAAGTTAAATTCTTACCATCAAGGGTTTGCAATTCTCCCTGACGTAGCGTCCTGCAGAACTCTTCTCGTCCCAGTACAATTTCCCGTGGTAGAAATATCTAGTTCTCGTCTTCCTGGCCATTCTAGAAATTTGACTTCAATATATTTATACAAATCGATAAAACCTATCGAATACAAAAATGTGACACGTCGCAGGCTTCAAAAATAATAACTTTTTTTAAATTAAAAAGAGATTACATTTGTCGGCAGTGGACGTAGATGCAGGTTAGTAAATTACCTATAAGGAATCGTTCCCAAAATCCTCTCCATCATGGCCAGATGCTCCCTGTTGTCGTGCGTCTGGAACAGGGTGGTCCCGTGGTACAACTCAAACATGATGCACCCTATGGACCACACGTCGCACGGTTGAGTCCAACCCAATTCTGTAATTAAGTTCAAAGTGATAATCAGTCTCAATTGTAAGCGTATCGGAAGGGGTCATGTTTACTGTAAAGTGTGGCAAAACTGGGAAATATAACATTTCAATTATGTGGTTATTTCCTTTTTAGTATTCCTACACTGATTGTACTGTTTTCTTTCCACAACACAATGCATTGTTGGGCACACGTCCACACATAGTAGACTGCCACTGATTTATCCAAACTAAAAACCATTTTTCTTAATGGTATAAATTAATGCAATATATATATAGTAAAACTCCATTAATATGTGTACCCATATTAGATATGTTCACATAATTCACACTTTTTACAAAAAATTTTAGCTCCAAAAATAACATTTCATACTAATTTCTACTGATAATTCGTAAAACCTTATTATTCGTAGTTTGTATACATTTTTAATACCCAAAGTAAAAAATTTGTTCACGTAATTCGCATATTCACAAATCTTTAAATCCAAACTCGCACAACTACACATTCATCATCTCTTTGTAAACATCTGTAGTTAGTTCCACTCCCTAGCCAATCACGGCGCTGTTTCCTATTGTAATAGATCGGCGTTATTGTCGGCCCTTTGCGAATTACAGTAAAAGCTCGTATTAACTTTATTTCGAAATTCGTTATAATTCTAAAAATTTATCACATTTTATCCCCCTCAAATGAATTTTCATACAAAATTCTACCTATAATTGGAAAAACTCGTTACTACGTACTAATTTTAAGATCATTATAAATCTGAACATTTGCGAGTATTTTTATACCTGCACCAACCCAGCCACGGCCGGACTTAATCCCAACGAGATTTGACCATCTGTATAACAGTAAATACACCCCAGACAGCCGGCAAAAGGGAAATCCCATGCGGCCGGTGTGTCGGGTTAGCTTAGAGATGCCATCAAAAAATTAATTTAGTACAAGTTTCATCTGCCACGCCGGTTTCGCAGTTTTAAAGTTTTACATTTTCTGTTATCTGACATATTGACTCTTTTTTGTACTTTTATTTGTGAATTAATAATAAGTCTTGAATGACAAGAAAAAATTTTAGTGACTGGCTGATCCGTTTTCAGTGACGGGTGGCTTCTTACTTAAGATAATTGTACAGCCCATTCAGTTCCTGAATTAAACACACCAAATGTGGAACTGTTATCTTTCCCTCCCGACACCACCAGTGTCCTTCAGCCCCTTGACCAGGAGATTATTCAAAATTTTAAATCTAATTACAGCCGAAAACTTGTAAGAACCTGCATGCTACAAATTAAAAATGGAAAGCCACCAGAAGGCATTAAAAATGGAATGTGTTGGATTGCATGTAGAGCAACTGCTTCTTCGTGGGAAATGGTGGAGTCCCAGACAATAGTGAATTGTTCTCGCACAGGATAGTATTCCAGAAATGGAAGTGGAAGACTCCCTGCCAGATTTTCCGGACAACGATTTCATAACATCATTAGAGTTTGAAGACTTCATCACATTTGATAATAACTTAGTAACTTCAAGCATCGGAAAAAGAAATCGGGACACCAGCAGTGATTCGAAGGATTCAGATCTTCCACTTCCTCGGCGTGGACCATCCAGGGCAGAACTTTTAAAGGCGCTTGAAGTAATACAAGAGCACTCGGCGACAGCACCTGAAGTGCCTTTAAATGATGTGACGAGTTTTAAAAGAATGTTGGACCACATTGTAATTAATGATGCCCCTAAGACAAAAATCAAGGATTTTTTAAAAGTTGAATGATAGTTTTTTATTTGTGTATTTGAAGTACAGTGATGTATGTTTAACCACAGTGAAATGATGTACCATGTGTTTCCATTTTTATTTTAAAATCAAATTGAAATTTGACAGAACTCAAGATGGTAATTTATATTAGAACAATAGGATACTTTGAAAAAATTAATGTAATATGTATTTAAAAATGTATATTTGTACTACACTGATAAATGTTTAGAAAATATGAAATTTTACTTTCCAAATTCAAAATTCGAATTTTTTTTAAATTTTGGTCCCCTCGATTTTGTATTAAAGAGCTTTACTGTATATATATTTAATCTCATAATTTATAAATGAATTGTGTTCAACAGTTCTATTGATTTTATATCCAATTTTTTGTTTATGGAATGTTGCGATTTGTTAAATGTAATAAAGAAACTGAAACCTTTGTATTTAAATACATAATCTATTTTATACTTCATTTTTTTTGTTTTATTTTCTAAAATGGCACGAACATCTTGTAATTTGTGTAAATCCTTGAGCATTTGAAAATATGGAATTTATAAGAATACCTCCCTGAGTTCAAACTTGAAAAATCGCAGGAAAATAATAAGCTTCAACGAAGTATGAAGATTTAAAAGATTTTCATTATTTTTAATATTACAATTCCTTGCCCAATTTTGATGGCTAGTTTGATCGCTAATCAAATTAAAATGTTCATAATTTTGTTGCATCAAGCACTGGTGAATCGTTTTAAGAAGCCTAGTTTTAATATTGGACTCGACTCGACTTGGATTTGGACACACACTTCATTATTTAAGAGAAATTGATTATTTGATAAACATTTCGACACATAAAAAGCAGAAATAATAGACAGCTGCCATGATTTTCAGTATGAACGCCGAGTTTATTAAAATTTCTTTCTGTCGCCATCAAAAAAATAGTACTCTTTTAAATTTGGGTCCCGTGAGTTACGAATTAACAGAGTTTTACTGTATATATTTTAAAGAGAACACATTATTACTGTGAAGTTGTAGTTTTTTCAAAACAGTTGTGTGGTTTGTACCAGGAAGTCTTCCTATATTTTGGATGAATTGATTGTATATGTTGTATTAATGAACAATGACTAGGGAAGCAAGTTGATGAGAAATGGAAAAGAAATTTACCTAATATAACCTCAGGTGCCCTATAATGCCTGGTGGACACGATGGTGCTGTGGTGCTCCATGTCGAACGTGGCACTACCAAAATCTATCAGTCTTACGTCAGTCTTCTTCACTCTTCTAAAGTCCCGTTTCTGGAAACATCAAGATACAGATGTCAATAATTTTATCGGCGCTCATCAGGAAACAGTGACGCCCTTCTCTGTCATGCATCACTTCTGTTCATAGACAGTGTCAGGTGGCAGCATCACACCATTTTTAAATTCTAATTAAATTACAAGGCGAATCAATTATATACATATCACACCCTCCTATATATAGTATCATATCTAACAAATAGTTCTTTTTAGTTGTAGTATTTCAGACTTATTTAGTTATTCTAGTATTTTGCATGTATTTGATACTTTTTTAACTATTATGTTCTATTAAACAAAAATTACAATAATTTTTAGTTAGAATATTATACATAAGAGCAGTTAAAATAATGGCAATGAAACATTTAAACTATTTTTGGTATGCAAATTAAGGCACCACTTTCAATAATAATTTAAATTTTCGCATTTTTTACGAAAATGTGTGATTTTATTATTCATTTACATCAGAAGTTATACACTAGATTTGATTTATTTTAAACTATTACTTAGGACATTTACATTAATTTAAAACTATTAAACTGAAGTTCATTTGCCATAATTAAGACAATATAAGCATTATAAGAAAGACCGCGACCATTAAATACATTTTACGCTTTTACGTTTTTAAAATAATTAAATAATTTAGTGAAAGTAAATGATTTTAAATATTATGAGTCATGGTCAAAATCACGTTTTATTAAAAAACACAATAATTTCTTACTAAATAATATTTATATTGATCCTATTAATTGGTTAAGTTTTTTCACTTTATTCCGCTGGTCCTGAGCGGCATGGCAGACATCGAATTCGCGCTCTTGTAAATTTGTTAAAAAATGTCGAAAATATGTTTTCACGCACATTTTGGCCACAATATGAATTAATATTGAACTTATTCACAACAATAATAGCAAATTTCATAAATTTGATGTTTTTTTACTGATTTTCTTGAACAAAGTAAACATTTTATGCGCATTATTTTTATGTAAATCGCAATTAAATATATTTTTTATATAATACTGCTGTCTTTAAAACACAAGCTGTTTGTTTCATAAATACTATGCAAGTATGAAACACACAGTCACCAAATGGCAATGTGGTGTTTTAAATTGATAATATTAAACAAAATAATAAATTGAAGCTGTCATAATAATTTTGAATGTAGAACATTATGTATCAACAGTTTAAATATATGTAGGTACTTTTGTCTTATTTCTAAACATATTCAAAACATGAATCAGGTACTCAATAAATTATTTAATTTTTGATGGATTAATTCAAATGACAACACACATTGTATTTCAATATTAATATGAAAAAATGTGGAAAAGACTACATACGAGTTATTTTTGACACTTGTATCGATGCGAGAAAATCAACAATTTTATTGCTGTCTCTTTCTATTCAAATCTTCCTCTCTCTCATGATTTACGTAACAAAAAATGTCATTAATTATTTCTCTGATACTGTAATTTGCGTAGAATTTTTCAAGTTTCAAACTGGAAAAATGAAAGCACTCCCTTTACAGGGGTTCCGTATGAAAACGTATTTTGTCATACTCCTATTTTACAATATGTTAGGTTAGGAGGTGGCCATCTGTAGAACAGCTTTCAAAAGAAATATATTTTTTTGGCGACTATTTCAAATGACGGGATTTGTTTATACCAGGAAAACAATTTTTGTAAAATTGACAATATATGCAATATCAAAAAATAAATGTAACAAGCACAGCAAAAAAACACCCATAAATACCCATGCATAGTGAACTCCCGAGCAACCTTATAAAATAAATATTTTGAATGTAGTGAATGTCAAAAATGTGTTTAATAATTTTAAATATAAATTATTATATTTTGTAAGTAATGTCATGTCTGTAACAATTAAGATATATAAAAATTACTTTCACAAATGATAGTAATTAATGAACAGTACAGTGAATAAAAAGAAGTTGTACACATCATTACCAAACATCCACGCCAACAATCATTGGCTAATTAATACATGACACTGAACCTTTTGTCAAATGTGATGTGCTCACATTTAGTAGTGTCGGAATCAATCCAGCCACTATAGTGATAAGATATATTAATATTTGACAGATGACAAGTCTGCGTCCTCATTTTATTTTTGAAAGTTTAGACCCTTAACAGTATTTATAGAATAGACGAGAATAACTTACCTTTTCAGGATTATAATAGACGTCATAGTCCGAGTTGACAAAAAGAATATTCTCAGGTTTGAGATCGGTGTGAGTGAGCTGGTGCTCGTGAAGGAAGAGGACAGCGTAGATCAGCTGATAGGAGATATGCCTCACGTGCTCTATAGGATACCCTTGATAGTTGTTGTCTTTCTGTTAAAGGAAATTACACTCATTATTAGTTACTGAGGCACCCGATTACTAAATAATTATAATTTAATACAAATTATGTGAAATATTTTATCAAATTCTTTTAAAAATATCTAATTTGCCAAAACATTTTTTTTTGCATTTAACAAGCAATCAATTTTGATAAAATAACAAAATATCTCTCGGTGGATACTTACCAGAAAATCAAAAACGCTGTGTCCCAACATTTCGAAAGCTATGCACATGTGGCCGTGGTACTCGAACCAGTCCAGCATTTTAACGCAGAGACTGGAAATAAAACCGTTGAAATGTTTAGAGGGTCAATAAAATGAAAGACGATGAAAATCAACAAATCACCAGAAATCGTGCGGATGCCTAACCATAATATTTATTACGAAACTTAAAAGAGAATCAATCAAATGCAGAGAACTTGACAATGCGGTTATAGAAACAATTTGGTTTGTTTCTTGCCCAACTCGGAAACAGGAGACGGAATACGACATTTAAACTCGGCTGAGAAATCCACGCAATGAGAGTTTCTATTTGAATTAATCTTGTACAGTTTTATATGCAGTTGATGATGCTAAAATAGAAAGTCAATTTGAAACAAACAAAAATGTGCTATTATATGTGAAGGAATGTGTATTCATTATTTATGGTGATAATTTTAACTTTTTGTCAATTAAATTAAATTAATGGTAATTTATTTTATTTCAAAATAAATTATTGTTAAAGGAAGCAAAGATTTGCAGTAAATCTTTAAAAACACTTACAAATGGAAGGACAGGGGGCCAAAACAAATTAAATTGGTATTACGCAGAACCCAGTTAATAAGAAATTTCAAAATTGTAAAAAACCTTTTCTAAAAATATTATTACTTTAATTGGAAATTCATTATATAGCAACAAGTTAAAACTTTAGATACTAATCAAAGGTTTTTAATCCAGGCATGCTAATTCTTCTATTTTGTATGGGCAATGGCAATGACTGCCATCACTGTCTCAGTCAATAACTAACAAGTTCAGAGATCTGACATGGCAGCCATTTTTTTGTTATAATATAATCATATTAACCTGTTCGAAGCCATGAACGTGCAAATACGCGTGAAGAATCACGATTTTTAACACGTCACCTTTTCAAAATTGTACTATCATCAATGGACAACGATCCTAAGCTCTCACAATATTTCTGAAACCTTTAAATCTAGTAAAATCTGTAATTTGTTGATACGCTTCATTTGACAGCTGCCAGAGGTCGCTAGGATTTCGCAAATCATCCATTTAGTTTGCTTTGTTTTCATTGGCGTGATTTTTTGGTTGAATTTGTTTCCGATTATATTCAATATACGTCAGTTTTTTCACAAAATTGTATTTTTATTGTACTGTGGGGGTTATTATACAATCTAGTGTGTATATAAAATTTACTTTTTATCTTTATGTTAGTCAATATCGACTGACTAATTTTGTTTCTTTGTGTTTTCTATACAAGCTTTTTCAAATTTCTTTCAGATGAAAACAAAAAATAGTGGAATTGTTATAACCCTGTTGTATATTTTCTTAGGGCCGGTTGTATGATCAGTAGTAACTTTTTACTAATGCCCGTAGTAAAAAATCCTTTGCAGGCTGTTGATACATCAAATTTACTACTGTCAAAGAATAGACGGAGGATGTCTATAGGCGCAAAAGATAATCATAAAATATGCTTTATTTTATGCATTATCACATACGGATTTTTTCACATCGGTGTTCTAAACCTGACTGGTGGTGAAATTTTATCATCGGACGAACTCTCATCACTAAAATAGCGGAATATTGAATGATTAAATTGTCATATACTGCAACTTTCAAAGTATCAATGTGTCAGATGACTTTTGGAATAGCTGCGAAGAGTCCGCCATATTTAACTATCGATTTTTATTTTTACGGATCGGAGAGTAAAATGAGTTTACTTTCGAGAAGTAAATATTTTTTTACCAACGTTCAAACAACCCGTTTTCGCAATTTTTTTTACTCTAGTAACTTTTTTACTATAGTAAAAAGTTACTACTGATCACACAACCAGCCCTTAAAAGCATTTGATGAGATTTTCATTTAAAAACCTTCATCATAAATTTGGATAACCTCTTATATATAATATCTTTGATAAGTTTTTCCATTTTTCTACCATATTGTGTTTGGAAAAATAGCTGGCCTACAGGTGTCTCCCATAATAAATAAAGCTGGCATCCAAAAGGTTAATTGTATGATAAGTCAGTGTGGAACAAGACATAAAATAAAATATTTCGAATTGAACATTCAAATGAATGTGAGGTAATACAAACATTTGATGAATACCAGTCAGCATACCGTCAACAAATTGATTAATTTTATATCACATAGTACTTGACACGTGATGTGTCACACGGCGCTAGATAGATTTGACATTTAATAAATCTAATCTTATCTGTAGTATGTTTATTATTATTTATATGTTATATCGACGATTTTTTTAGCCAATAATGGTTCAAAAGCATAAAATGAAATAATATCGACTCACTGTTTACTCTCGGGATCGAGCTCGGCCAGCTTTTCCAGGACGATGATCTCAAGTTTGGCGGCATCGTAGTACTTCTCCACGTTCTTGATAATCTTCAAGGCCATGGTGTGATTCCTGCACGCGCATGATATTTAATTAGTCTATAAACAATTTGAGACTTTACGATCCAAGCCGAGGAAACTGACAGATCTTAAAAGCCAGAACCTCAAATTAACGTGATCCATCAAACTTCAAAAAATTGCATCATTTTCACAGCATGATTTCATATATTTTATAAAATACTTAAATTAGCTAAGGGTGGATAGTTCCTTGGTCGTATTATATAATACAAATATTTGTTTGTATGTTGCAAAATAATAGTCCCCGTCTTCAGGCAGATTGGAATCAAATTTTTACAAAAAAAAATTGTGATCGGAAGTTATTTTTTACTTTATTATATTTGACCGCATTTACTGACATTTTTACTGCAATAACTTATATCTTTAGCTCCGCACAGTCCTATGATGTGAATACAATTGTGTGTAATAATGAAATTTTTAACAACTTCAAAGACAATGGTCGGGTCACCGTCAATGTTCCCTCCAATTTTAGATCATTATGTGCGCATAAAAACAAATTGTGCAATTTTAAGGACCAATGTTATTATTTGTGCGCTGGAAAGCTGCATACTTCGAACACATTCGAAAAATGCGATATTTTACAAGTCATCGTGCAGGGGAAGATAGAAGGCAGCAGGGCTAATAGTGTAGCTAGAAAAAAATTACCTCGGCTGTGTAACCTCAGAAAGTTGGTGATCTTATACGGGATAAATCAACATACTTCGCCAACCTTTGATAGAAGGCGGCAAACGAAGAAGATGTTTTGTTAAAAATTGTGTGCACCATGATGCCAAATCCTGTGCGCGCGCACACCTTAGAAGGAACAATGGTCGCCATACGACAGGGCTCAGAACGATTGCATTCTACTAGTTGCAGGCATGATACATTATGGATACCGCCGGCTTGATTACTATCAGAAAAGTAATTCCAAATTTGTTATGCTGTGGTGGTCTGGAACTGCCGTGTAAGCGGGGTTTGCCTGTATTTGAAACTAATCTAAAAGATACAGGAATGTTTATTGCAGTATTACAAGTTGTTCATGATTTAAGTCCGCAAAGCTTTCCAAAAATGCCCATAGTGAGATCTTAGATCATTTGACAATCATGTGAATGATGGTACTCGGTATAACCTACAATTTTTTGGACGAGTGGGACATTCTACTACCTCCAGTTAAATCGTTATTAAATTTACTCGGGGGATAAAATGACACTCCTCCTATATTCTCCACACTTCTGACTTATGTCACTGAAGCTACGACCACGCCGTGACGCTGAGCACATTTTCAGGTAAATGATTAGTTTTCACTCTGCAGGAATCTTCTTAAACTATTTATTTCTTCCAATTATGATAATTTTTGTCAATGGTCAAGATAAAATGTGATCATTCTGTTCTGATACAACACGGAGGTAATGTGGCAGCACCGGGCAAGTTGCTACCGATGAATTTTTAATTCAAGTTTCAATAAAAAAAGCCTTTACAAAGTGCTGTATGTAAAATGCAGGACTCGGAATCGGTTCGTGATATCCTTTCAATTTCAATTATAGTACCTGTTCCCGTTCCCTACTTTGGATTCATTAAAACTTATTCAAAACCTAAAAGTGTACCAATAAATGTATGTTTTGCAATAGAATTATGTAATCCAAATGTACACTTTTTGATCAGAAATAAATGTAAAATTCCATATAATATACATTTCAAACCCTAGGAAGAACCTCAACTTTCGCACTCAATTACATTTGGACTGTGACCCTCCTATGTAAAGTAAAATAACTAACAAATAGTTTGTTTTTCAAGTATTTCACATGTATTTGATAGGTTTTGCAATGGCAATAAATAATGTTTATTATTTGAAAACAATATATATAAAAAAATACCGTTGCTTAAAAATATATCCAAGAAATGCGAAACAACAGAACAACTAAAACAAAAAACCTATTTGTTAGTTTGATACTTAGCTTAGGAGATATCTTGACATGAATGAATGAAAACAAATTAGAAGTACAACAAATGGTCTACAGCAATAGTCAAAAGTAACTTAGGGCATTATTATTAAAACAATTAAAACAACCAACTCACGTTTCCAAATCATTCACTTCGACGACTTTTCCAAAAGTTCCCTCGCCCAGAGTTGTCAAGATTTTATCTGCAAGAGAACGGTCCAAACACATTATTCTCTGGAAACAGACACACCCACACCGGAGGCTGGGGGGAACAGAAATGATATAACTTGATGACAGAATATTCCACAAATAAATGCTGTCCGAGCCGAGCAAGCGAAGAGGACTGTAATCCGTCCGACACATTAGCGTTTTCAACATGTTTCCACCTTAATTGAAAGGTAAAGAAATAATATTTATATATTATTACTTATTTTTCATGCATAACATTTGTATGGAGTAAGTAAAATAAAGGATATTAAATGATTGCAGATTTTTGGATTTCACTTAAAATATAATATTTGAATATTAAAAGTTTGATTCTGTCACCAAATTAATTGATAAAATACAGGTACAAAATGATGGCCTCCGGTGTGAAGTATGTAAATAAAAGTGACAACATAGAATTATAAGTTTGGAAAAATGTTGTAACTAATCCCAAATAGTTAACAATGAACTTTGAAGAAAACTGTATTTCATATCCTCGACTAGAGTTAACTTTTTAACAATATTGTAATAGTGTATCTTTCATTTAAAACATCAAGTAAAGTACAGCTAATCCACTGGAGTGGACCAAATCCCACTTTGAAAAACTTTTCTTTTGAAATGTGGAATCATTTCAATTGTTTTGTCCCCAAATGCGTTTTTTTTACTTATTTATTAAAAATGAATAACTTTGAAATAGCACCAACGCAGGAAACAAAAAATTAATGCTAAATAAAGAAATATTGTGGAAAAATCACAGCAATCGAAGTATTCGCGAGTTTAGCGTATGATGGAATGGCGGCTATCATGTGTGTCCTTCATAATGCTCAAACATTTGTTTCTTTGTGTTATTGATTATTTGTATTTTATAAATATTTATCTCAATTTGGTGAGGTCACGAACATCTGTCTCCCATAACGTATCCCGGCCAGTAGACGAGGTGGCCATCCGTGTCGTCCATCACGACCCTCCCCCTGGAGCTCTGTGGCCGGAAGCGGTCCGAGTCGGCGGTCGAGGGCGGTCAGGGGCAGTCGGGCACGGAGCAGCGGGAGCAGCAGTCGGCGGGGCGCGCACGCAGCGGCGGGGTCGGGTGGCATCGCGCACAGGGTCAGGGTCAGGAGGCATCCGAGATCACCACCGCACGTCACAAAACGAGGTCGAGCGAGAGTACCCAACAATCAAACAAGGGAACGGTTGCCCGTCAGACATGGCTAACACAATGTTTCATTCTTTCTAGCGGTGTCACAGTGTGGAGTTAGAAAGAGTGAACAGCGGTGGACATATAGGTGTCCACTGTACAAGAACATAACAATCAACTAGATATCTGGGGTAACTGTGTTACTGTGCGGTTAGTGCGAGGTGCGCCACCGATCACGGTCAGTGCACCGCTGCTTTCATATTTAGGCAAAATCTCAGGGGGATAAATATATTCATATAGAAAGTAAAAATGTTCAACTTAATAAAGATAATAAACATAGTACAATTGTTAGTCTTTTAAATAAAAACATCTAAAATATATATCATGTCAAAATATTACTAAATTTTGTAATGAAATTAAGAAGTAATTAATAATGGTGAACAGCTCAGTTCCGCCAAACAATATCCAATATCGTAATTATTTCATAATTGATTTATCAATTGTAATACTTTGACAATACATACTTTTATGTAATAGTAAATAATAATTTAAAAAAATTTTAATTCTTCATCATTTGTCTCATTCATAAATAATCCGAAATCATAAAACCAAAATAAATAAATCTAAATTATTAAACTGGTTTCCTACCATACGGAGCGGCGGCACATGGGAGCCGAACGAAAGCAACAATCAAAACACGGCCCAGCTGGTCCGCAAAGGACATGTTTATATTTATAAACGTGAGGCTACTGCAACTGAGGCAATACGGCCAAGGCTGCCCGAAATATCATCTATCCACAAAATTGGCGACATTCATTACCTTCAACAAACACCGGAACAGTCTCATAATACAAAGATTCTCGAGATACATTTTAAACAGCGATCCGGAATCTAGCTACGGATCTGCGGCACCGCGACAGGCGACAACAACACCGCGGCTGCGGTACGCACGGTACGGTATCGGGCGAGCGCGCCGGGTATTAGTAACGCGCTTAGGGTGGACATCCACTTACGGGCGGCGTGGCCGCGTTCACGTGCTTGGGGCGGGCGCGCTGCGGCGGGCCCGGCGGGCGGGGCGCGGCGGCCAGCTGCTGGGGCTGCCGAGGCGCGCTGGACGGCGGCGGCGGCGGCGGCGGCGCCTGCGGCGGGGCGGGCGCCTCCGCCCTGCCGTACATCTCGTCCAGCGCGGAGTACTTCATGATGAGGCTCTGGATCTCCTTCCGCTTGGCCTCCCGCTCCAGCAGCGCGGGGTCGGCCGTGGGCGTGGCCTCGTCGTCCTCGCGGTAGGCCAGCTGCTGGCGCTGCGCGCGCGCGGCGGGCGCGGGCCCCTCTCCGATGTCCAGGTCGCACAGTCGCAGGTGGCGCAGCCGCTCGGAGGTGTCGCTCTTGCCGGCGCGCGCGCTGCGGCCGCCCTTGCTGCGGTACGCGCTGTCGCGGTCCTTGCCGCGCGCCGAGCCGCTCTCGTACTTGTGCGGGGTTTTGTCTCGAGTCTTGTCCCGCGCGCTCGCGAACGAGTGTAACTTTTCCCCGAAGACGGCGGTGGTGATGCTCCTCACCAGGCCCCTCGGCGCGGAGGGCTCGATGGTCCTGTCGCGGTCTTCGCGCTCCTGCTTTTCGCGCTCCTTCCTTCTGTGCGCGACCCTGTCCAGCACGGCCGAGTACTTATCCTCGAGCCGGCTGCGCGTGGAGCCCAGCGCGGGGGACTGCCGCGAGGACTCCCGGGGGGGCTGGCGAGCCGCGCAAGCGGGCGGGGAGGGCCGGGGGCGCGCCGGCGGAGAGCCCAAGCCGCCCAGGGCGGGTCGGACGTCCTCGGTCCGCGACCTGACCTTGGCCGAAGCGCTCGCGGACGCCGCTTCCCGGCGGCCTTTGGTAGAATTGGAATTAGAAAGCGGCAGAAGAGGCGCTCTGTCGTCTATCCGATGCCTGTCCGCGATGGACGAGTAGAAGTTGGGTCTTTCTTCGTACTTCCTGTCACTTTCATATTGCTGAACACTGTCCAAAACAGAGTCCGTTTTGTCATTTAACACTTTTAATTCGTCGTATCTAGACTTGGCCGTCGGAGGAAAGGCCGGCAGGCTGGCCTTCTCCGGAGGCACCCGCCGCGTGAGGCGGTGCAGCAGGCTGGAGCAACTGTCGGACAGCAGCTGCGTGACGGAGGCCGTGGAGGCGCGCGTGTAGCGGTGCCGGCGCGCGCCCGCGCCCGCCCCCGCCCCCGCGGCGCGCCCGTTCTCCAGCGTGCGGGCCGCCATGGCGCCGCCGACGAGCGAGGAGCGGCCCGAGTCCGCGATCGCACTGACACGCGGGCGACTATCGCTCGACGCGTTGGACCGGAAAACCATCTGACGCGAGAATCGGCTTCCGAGTGGAGAGCTCACCGGGCGGGCCTATATCGCGGTCCACATCCGCGGCTATCCGCGGCGCGGGCGACCATCACTCGGGAGACGCGCCGTCCGCAAATACCATCGTCCTCTGCGCCGGCCCTCCCTAGCGCCTGCAGGCCAGGGATGGAACTAAAGATACCGGCCGGGTCGGGCGGGGGGGGCGAGGGGCGGCGGCGGGCGGGGGGCCGGGCGCTGCCAAATATCGCGCCACTATAAATATCAGCAGCGGCGAGGGGCGGGAGGGGTGAGGAGCGGAGGGGAGGGGGCCGCTGGCCGCAGCCACCGGTAGCGTCCATTCATCGCCTATAAAAATGTTTCGTCAAGTGTACCTGGCTCCGAATACTGGACACCGCGAACTTTTCCTCCAGCAGTCAGCAGTCGGTCCCGACTTTCTCCGAATATTCATATTTCTAAAATGCAACCTTCGACACATCATTTAATCCGGTCATTGTTAAGGATATGCATTTGCTCGCGAGACGACATTTGCTGTTGGGCGAGTTATTCCTGGCGACCGGTGGAATACCCCACAATGCCAGCGGAGTGCCGACGGTGCCGGGGGTCCGAGTGCACCTGCGGCCGAGCGCGGCGCCGCGCGGTGCAGTGCCGACGGAAACAATTATTTCCATCCGTGCGGGCCGCGGTGGTCATCATCATAGGTCAATCCAGTCGGTTCGGCGACTGTCCGCTGGAAATGATCGCGGTTCACCCGAGAAAGCGAACAAATCTAAAAAGTCGTAATAATAACATTAAAGTAAATAACGCGCGAGTCTCTTTACCCCGAAATACAGATGATTCGTGAATCGTTTGCTGCCAAAACCGGCACACGGCGAACAAGTCGAAAGAACTTTGAATTGTCACCTGGCGCCTCTGAAACCTGCTAGCATTTGTCACATTAAATGCGTACCTAATAGTAATTACAATTTTGAACGTGACGTGTAACAAACTAGCCTCGGATTGTTAAAGCGCGCGATGCAACCCGCTCACGCGCGTCTAAGGAGTTGATCAGTATTTATTGTATGTTTGGAATCCTTGGCCAACAATAACAAACTCGATATAATATTATTAAATTGCGTTAGAGCGCACCTTTGGATTCATACTTAATAAAATGAGCGCGCTTGTAATACTAGTTTGTTTCACCGTCAACTCTATTCTATAATACTGAATTAGACAAGCATATATATTACATTGTATTATATCCATGTGTACCACATCGCCTGTTCAGACAGTGTTCGACATAATCCAATACTCTAAGAAAAGCAGCTCCGCGAGTCTCCACAGCGGGTGCTCAAAGCGAACAAGAACAAACGACGAGTCATGAAAATTTAAGTGTACGACAAATCGTTTAGTTCTTTGTGCAAAGTTGGCGTAAGTGCACCGCGCCGTGTTCATCAAATAGATTACATTGTTTCAGAGCACCAAAACAATATTCCAAATTTCATAAAGTGGGTTAAATGCTTAAATGATTTTGTAATATAAACCCGCTCACGAATTTACTAAAACTACCCACTGTTGTGGTGTGCTATTCATATACAGAAAATCCGCTAATTCATTATTATATTAACATTTTTATTATCTGGCAGACGCACGCGTATATAATAGCCCGAAGTTACGAGTATTAATTCTCGGGACAATTAATGACTTTTTCAATATTTGCAAAATGGCTTTGTGGCAACAACATATTATTAAATAATAAGAAAGAAAAAATCACTGTTTCTTGATAAATGTGATGTATCAATAAATTAACAGCGGTTTTAAAAAACTAAGTGTTTTACTTTTTATTTATAAAATATTAATGTATAAATAAAACTTATTTATTATACGATAAAAGGCTCGAGGTATTATAGATGTGGCTGATTCGATTTATGCTAAAGAGCAAATATAAATGTGTACAAAAAATAAGTTCTAAAATGGATTAGAAGTCTTCAAAATTATGTAATAATTATGTATTTGGCATCTTTCCTAGTTCTATTTGATCAATTTCCCAACATTTTTTATATTTTTTTAAATTTCACATTGTATTATTATAGATGTATATATATTTTTTTTATTAGTTGTAAACAAATTCTTACTTCTAGTAGATCTTGATCTTGTTTTACAAAAATGTTGATAGCCACCCTCATAATTTAAGATCTTTCTTATTTAGGGATGCATAACTCTACTGTTGTTTTTATAATAAATAAAAAAAGGTTACCAATGAGGAGGTACTAAGACGCATGAATAAATCGAGAGAACTAATAACAACTATCAAACAAAGGAAACACATTCAAATAGGGTCTCTAACAGGTACAGATGCAGGGGACGATAGAAGGCAGCAGAGGCGTCCAGACAGGAATAGGTTATTTTGCTACTCAGAAAATAGGTCTACGTCCAAGACGGCCGAGGTCTATATATCAATGCAACTTGGTCGCCAACCATTAACAGAAGATGACACATGAAGAAGAAGAAGAACATGACAATTATGTTACGTTGCGCGACCACGGTCAGCGTTTCCGCGAAACCTAATTTTCAATATTAAAAAAATAATTTATAATCAAAAAATGTTGTACCCCAGAATAATGCAACTTCAATTAACGCAAAAAAAATAACCATTCAGACAAGTTTTTAAAATGGTACAGGTGTTGCATGTTTCATACTCAAATGGAGACTATCGCGCTCTGCTGACCTACCGCACCTAGCGACAGATTATATTGTACACCGTTGCTGGCTTACTGTAATTATGCGAATGATGTACTGTACTGCCTCTCGGGGATATTTGTCGCACAGGAAAAGCTATTTAATCTATCTAGATTATATTTCTGTTTAGCGAGCTTCTTCCTAACCAATGTCCACAATGTAGCGCGTTCTATTCCCGATCTGATGAAACAAAACAATCGGTAGATATAAAACGAAGACTTGCGAGTCTGCAAATAGGTCCCGTAAGAATGTCTTCTAACGACGTCAATATTAGAATATGTGCGGTATTTTTAGCGAGCCGATGTTTGCATCTGTGTTCCGTTCCGATGTGACGACCGTCCGTCCGGCCGATCTGAAGATAAATGAAATACAACGAGCACAATGTGTTACGTTTAATTACGTTTATGTGAGATAGGTTATAAAATAATAATAATAATAATGGATAATTTGTATAGCGACATTTCCGTAAAAACTTTCACCTCAAGGGCGCTTCACGCATAAGCTGTTATAGTTTTACGATTATCTTTGTTTTTTTTTTAATTAAAAGTTGTTATTTTAACTTATGAAAATGACGTATCTACTCAATGTGACCAAACTAACATGTTATACTAGTTACCACGGCGACTGCATATTTTATTCAATACCAATAAACGTCAAACTATTAATTAAAACATACTGCGCAATTAAAATATACGCATCAGGAAGCGCTACTTGAACAAAATCAATGAAATAAAATAACAGGATATAGAAAAGATGTTCGGGTGGCTCAGAGCTCGGGGGGGGACCAGTCCAAGTTATCGACGGTCAGAGCGGCCGTGTCACCACCAGATACAGTCTCCACCGCCGTGGTCCGCCCACTCTGCTGGCGGAGTAGGTGCGAAATTTCAAGTACCTACCCAAATGAAATACGTAAACATTCATTCACTGGCAATTTGAAAATCTGGCGAAATCTCGGGAAAATTTACAATTATATTATTAGCGTCACAACAGAGTGCAAGCCTGCACGCTAGTCAGGTAGGTCCCCATCAAATGTGACAAGTTCAGCAGCAGACTAAATGCAATCGCTCGGGTGAACTGATTAGGTGCGAATGTAGATCTGCTTGTGCACGGTGGATAGAATTAGAAGAAGTCCCTGAGCTGGTTTGGGTGTGTACGAGTGAAGAGAGAATAGCCAAGTAAATATACGAGAAGAGGGCGGGAGAGTCAGAAGTGACCTGGAATGATCAATTACAGCCGACATTGGATGACACCCCGGACGAGCGCGTTTCCGGACAAGACTGTTAATAATCTGGTCGACAGCACAATGATCTCTAGAGTAAAGCTTCACGGAAGCGTGACACATTCAGACTAGATGCCTACCACACCAATATTGTATAATGACATTAACACAGCGAATGAGTTGGACATATTCTTCAATTCATTACTAAAATACAAAAAAACTTTGAAACTATGTTGCATATGTTGGTGCTAAATAATTGTTTATAATTATTTGTACGCTTCTGTATGTTACTACGGTCATTATATCCTCCTCGGTCCTAGTTTCTCCTATAGGAGACATAAAATAGTAGCAGAAAATCTTAAATATTCAGTTCGCATCTTCGATAAATCTTCGCACATAATAATAATTATTATTATTATTAGAGAATAGGTAACTTTACGCCAAACAATTTTCAAAATAAGGTAAAATTGACTTCTACTATACTATTATGAAGCGTATAATGGTATAGATATATAGATCTAATGTGGGTAGATAAATAATTCCCTACCCACATTAAACACCCATTTTTACACTAATAACAATATTGGAAAAATTCTTCTAAATTCTAAAACAAAAATACGTATTTTAGAAAAAAGCGGGAAATATCAAATAACTTGTGGGGATTGTACCAAAAAATACATTGGAAATTTTAATACACGAATGAAAGTACATCGACGCTATCTGAAAAATAATGATTTCTCCGAATTCGCTAATCATATCATTGATACCAACCATTCTTCGACAGCCACGATCTAAAATTACTCCATTCGGTAGTTACCATATAAGGTAATAATAATGAATAATCTTGAAATGATAGAAATTCAGAAAAATTTTAATTCTGAGAAAACATTAATGAACAATATCATATTTTCAAATCTTTCGCCACTATTGTCAATGTTTCCTAGAAACAATAACCTACCTACCTAACCCGCCCCTACGTGTCCCACCGTCCCAATATCCGACTGTATTCAATTTTAGTTCAATTTACACCTGCAGATGGGAAGGACTGCTTTTCCCGAAACTAGTCGTGATACAATTCAAAAAGTTGTATGTAAAAGGGAATTTTTAAAAAAAAATTAAAATGTAACATTAAAAGGAATAGTAATAAAAATTGTGAGACAATGTCGAAATAAGCCAGTTCGTAATCGGAGGATCCGACACCGACGATCATCACCGCGGCCCGCGGCCCTTGGCACTCGCACCATCCGGTGACCAGAGCGAGGAGAGGACTACGCGCGTGACGTCGGCGAGTGGGTGCGAAGCCGCGGCAGAGAGCGGGAAGCGGAGGGCGGACACACACACACGCACACACACACACACACACACACGCACTCGGCGCGCTGACTCCTGTCGACAGTCTGTGCCGTGAGACTAATTCCGCCAAATGTGAAGAAGATAATAAAATGAGAGAAAATGGAAGAATCCAGCCTTGACCGACCGCTCAACTTGAGATAACGGTGTACATGTAAAAGAGGACTTGTATATACGCATTATATACCATTTATATATATATATAATATAAAATATATCATATTTAATTTTTAATTAAACTAAACTGCTATTTTGTACTACACACACAATTGAGTTACAGTTTCGACATGTCCAGTCCCTCTCGAAACTACAGTCGTGACAAAAATATAACTCAACTGTTTGTGTAGTACAAAGATATTTTTTTTAAAAATATAAACCAATATGAATGTGACGCACGTTAAATGAATAAATGATATTTATATAATCGGTATTCACCGTTCTGGCAATGCTGCAAAGTATACTTGGGTCGCAGAAAAACCATTGCGAAGTCAGCCTAAAATTAGTGATATTTGAAATGCCTTCTATGATTCTATTTCTACAAATGAAATGTTAATCTCTCAATAGACCTGTAATTAAATAAAAAATGAATGATTACTTTATTGCAGAATGAAATCGAGCGAAAGCGGCGCTACAGCTACACAAACAAACCAATATTATAACACCATTCTAAATGACATGTATAACTGTACTGTACTAAAGGTATTAAAATAATGTTAGTATTTATTAATTTCATATTGAACAAACACCCTGTCATCTATTACTCTACTGTAAAGGCAGTACTAAATCTTGATAATTAACATTTTTATACGAGAAAATTACATCATTTCTTCATACTAATAAAATATAGTTTAAAAATAAACGGTAATAATAAAAATTCGTATTCGCAAAAACACACTTCTGTGTAGTTTTCTGGGCTAATCTGCCGTGTATATCCGACCTTTCTGAATCATGAACATCATTAAAATAAACTTTCGTCTGATTCGACACGAGCCTAGCACAGTACAGCACACACCTAATCTTGAATCATGCTCAATTTTTTATCATTTAGGTGTCAATTCAACAATAAATAAATAAGAGATGACGATAAAGTCATATAAGTATTAAATATAATAAATGTAGAATAGCATTAGCATGTATCGTGCGCTCTCCCCGTACACAGATTCGCGATGACACCTCCATAAAGGCGTAAAGGCAGTCACTCTACCTGTATCTCCGCACGAGGCTCCGGAGAGTCCTCAGGGTTGAACACGGCGTCGGCTAAAGAGCCGAGGACCTTCAGCAGATAGTCCCACTTGTAGCCTTTGTCCTCGAAGATTTGGAAAAAGCGGCGCAGAGTCGGCAGCGCCGAGCCCACCAGGTCCGCGTAACCCATGCCCAGGAGGAGTGTAACCAAAGTGACGAATGAGGTATTATTGTAATTTTGCGGGGTCGAACTATTTTCTGAATCACTCCGAGCGTACTCGTCGTCTGGAGTGTCATTCGAATCAGAGTCCAAAATAATGTTCCAATTCTCGTCCAACACTGATTCACTCAACGCAGACTTTCTCTCGTTCGAGTCATCTTTCCGAGATGATCTTAATTTATCTCTAGCAGATGTAGCTTCGCAATCCTTCGGAGTCGAGGTGCACATACTGATAACGTCGGCGTCTTCTTCGAGAAATACTTTTGCCGAAAACCCGGTCGGAGCGGACCACAGATACAACAGACGCTGCACACACCAAAGGTGAAGTAGCATAACGCACTCAAAATTCTAAATCGAGCACTTATTTAATCCAACAACACGATCCGCGTCTCAATTGTCAGCAATTGACAAATTGATTCCGACGAATCGCAAAACAATCGCGTACAAATCAGCTTCAACACACTACGCTGAAATATTTTCCGTCACTCGACAAAAGCGGAAAACATTGGCACGCGTCCACCTCGCGAGCGGCGAGCGGCGAGCGCACTTGTTTTCAAACAACGGTTTTGCGTTGTCGGTTGCACTTCGCGAACCAGCGCGTCCACTCCACGTGCACACAATGGGAACGGAATTGAAACATTTCACGATGGTGAAGTTTGACGAGATCCCGACCGGTCACCGGTCACCGGTCGCGCGATACGCGGACACTGCTCGCGGAAGTGACGAAGCGTCGAGGTAATCAGCTTTAGACAGCAGACGGGCGATGGCGCGAAGCCGTTGTAGTGCGAAACCGCAGTCAGATTAGTGGCTAACGTCGGCCGAGCGGGGGACCTTCGACCGGCCCTGCGAGGACCGGGAAGGAGACTGATGCCGAACGGCACGGAGGCGACTTCCCCGCGGGTTGAAATGACCCGAATGATACGGTGCATCTCCGAGCGAGAGCTCCGCGCCGGCGGATAAAAAGAGGCGGCGAGATTGAAACAAATAAACATTGTTTAATTTAGCGGGCGTGTTGTATTTTTATATTTGGAACTATGCTCACTTTAAAAACAACATTATTGGATGGCCGCTATCGCGCTGCGCTACAAACAATAACTATGTCCGGGTGAAATGTTAGGCGAGATAAGAGCGCCAGACGGCTGTCACCATGGAAACACTGTATTGCGTAATCAAATGATATATATAAACTAACATGGTAATAATGCCGAAATGGAGCAAGAAATGAGCGGACGTACTGCGCAGGTGTTTAAAATGCTCACCGCGAAGCATAAAACGAAAACAAGCTTTGGTCAATTCTTTCGTATGTTTCTGGCCCCCGAAGCCTATAACATTTTGCCGAGCAGTATGAAACAATTTTCGATGGACAAACTCAAACACCATCTCGGGAGCTGGTTATTGAATGTTGGCAGAAAGTAAACTGAAATGATCACACGAACAGAACATCATTTCTTTATATTCATTTTTTCTGTTTTGCATCGTGTTTCAATCATGGGATAGCGAGAGTATTTTACTTATTTATGTTATTAGAATTATTTTAAAACCTACTTTTGGTGTAGATGAAAATTTTTGGTTTAGATGAAAAATTTTGGTTTAGATTAAAAAATGTATCATATTAATAATAATAATAATGGTTTCCATATTTGTATGAAAGACAACGGATGAATCTGTCTAGTTAAGGAGACAGTGAATATCTCTTACACGCAGCTTGTTCGCCTTTTTTGTATATTTATAAGAACGTGTATAATGTATAATATGTACTATATTAAGAACATGAACAGAATGAATAAATAAAAAAATAATAATAAATACATTTTTCCAAATTAGATATCTATGTGTACTGATGCAAGTATTTTGTTATTGAACCAACTCTCCAGTTAGTCGAGTGATAATCATGTTATCCCAAATTCTGTTCAGAAGACGATATCTAGTGATTTAATACAATTATGACAATAGCCATAACGTAATTGAAACATGTTAAAATAAATGTAAATAAATAAAAAAAATAACAAGAATCGTTGTAATCGAGGTATGAGGTGTGATCCCCGAGGCCTGCGTATATAATCTAAAAAATATAAATGATGCGATACCGATCAATGGAATCGTCCGCGTGCTAAGAGGCACGTGGTAAGCGCAAATTTCCATTCTAGAACCTTGCAAGTTAACCGCATGGTGGAAAACAAACCGCTCCCTTCGCAGGTTCAGAGCACAGTTAGGCGACCTGCCGTAAACGATCAACTTTTTGCCGAGTAACTGAATCCATATTAGGTTATTGATACGGAAAACTAGTTCCATCTCGGCGGCGGTAAGCGTGCTTCCACGGGGACTCTTTTTATTAAAATATATATATATATATATCTTCTCGAGGGCTGCTGATATTTTTATGTTTACAGAGTTAACGTCGACCGGTTTCTATACGATCCGTAAAATATACAAAGAAATCGGAAGTGAAAAAGAAAACGGCATTAGAATTTTACACGAAAACAATAAAAATTGAATAATCTCTTAATACTAAACCTGATATAAGTAATAACCCATCAAGTTTAATAAATAACCTAATCCCAATATAAATATCGTCATCTCCCCCTTCCTTTATTTTTATTAAATCTTATTTTTAGTCATCATTATAAATAAAATTTACAAGTCAACGAATGAGAAATATTGTCGAGATAAAGTTATTGTAATTGGTGAATGTAATTTAACGATTGTAAGGTTTGGTTTCTAGTGTATCAGTTAATGCTCGCAGAATTACGAATTTACATGCGAGCCAGTTACAGTCACAATCACAATCTATCTCATCATTAGCGTGAAAGCGTATCAATCTCTGTTTAGAATAAATCTACAGAACCAATTTTGCTTTGCTGCTAAACAATAATTGCAGAATAGGTTTACCGAGACTTTAAAGGAATTAACAACGACTGAATCCGACCGATGGACGCGCGGATTCTGAACGCCAAGAGGTATTCAGCATCTGAGTAATTTTGCCTTCGGTGACGTGATTAAATAGTACGCAGTAATAATAAGCGAGAAAAAAGTGTCAAACGCAGGAAGGAATACGTAGTTTGTAATTTAATTTTACATAACGCGGGCACCGGAGACCTTCAAGGTCAGGCCCGACCAGGAAGACACCGAGGACAGCGACAAATCCGACTGGTGTAATAATAAAAATACAACAATCAAACCTTGGAGCGAATTAAATTATTGAATAATCCAGGATAAGAATATTCATAAAATATATGACCAAACAATTCGTCGCCACGGCGAAACACATTTTATTCAGTACCCGTAGATGTCAAACTTAATTTTAGACACTTTTTACAAATTCACATGTTCGAAAATTAAAATATATCTTTTCACGTAGGGTGGGTGTGTACCCAACCAACTTATTTGTGAATCCTCTGTCTACACGGTACCTACCTAAAAATTAATACATAACTAATACTTACACACACAAAGTAG
Source organism: Eubasilissa splendida (assembly GCA_031772225.1). NCBI lineage: Eukaryota > Metazoa > Arthropoda > Insecta > Trichoptera > Phryganeidae > Eubasilissa > Eubasilissa splendida. Next base: position 29,721,533 of record CM062857.1, read on the forward strand.
TCGTAAGCAACTGTTTTCTAAATAAAATGTCAAAAATAAACGTAGTAACATTTAATTCCTTCCTTCAGTGTGTTCTATAGGCATAACACACACACGCGATGTTTACACGTGGAACTAATTGTACTCATTCGATTTACTTTATTACGAAAACATACAATTAATCGATAAAAACAAAAAACATAATGAAAGTGTAAAAAAAATGTAAGCAATTAGATGTTTTCTCTGAAATTACAATTATTTTATACAGTGAAGACAACAATTTGAAAAGGACTAATTAAATATATAAATAGTTCTTTAATACGCAGCAAAAAAAAAGAAGTAATGAAACTTTCTCCTCTATTGTAGAAATACAAAAAATAACAGTAAAAATAAGAGAATTGATAGAAAAATTATAAAGAAAATTTATATTAGACGCTTGCAAAATATCGCGGATTATAGGAATTTCCGGCCAGACGCCTCGGCTAGATTTACAGCTATTTGAAAGAAAGTATTCAGACTAGGAAAAACAAAATAAACTTGCAAATTATTATGAAATTACTTGATTTTTGATTGATAACATACATCATTCTCAATACGTATATTCTTCTTTAACGTAGTAACGTATCACTACAACATATGACATGCGTTTAACCAAATAAATCCCTGCACGAGGGAAGTAGTGCTTGTGTAAGAATTCACGGGTCGTTCAAATCACGGTTTGATATTACAAAAAGTGTCGAACGGGGCTGCGTATTGTACATTGACAATTGTATAAAAGAACTGAAGGAATTGGAAATAGGAGCGAGAACGGATTGTATCTTACTTACTGTATTCAAAACAATTATCTTACTTACTGTATTCAGAACAATTATATCTTACTTACTGTATTCAGATCAGAAACTGATCTGCAGTACAGTACAATACCTAGTGACTAGAGTGTCTAATGTATACATGAAGAGTGAACTGAGAGATGAATAAAATCATATAAAATCAAATCTTTATAGAAATAGGTTTAAATGATTTAAATGACTAAGATAACCCTGGACTAGAGAAGTTGCACGCTCGCGGGAAATATGAATATTCAGATAATGTGCATTAGGCAAGCACGATCACAGTCCAGACGCATGCGATTCGAGTTGCACACGGAGATAAAACCGCCGTCGTGTGGTGTCTGCCTGTCAAACCTAATTATCGATAAGTTTCACACAAATATCGTGCACTCAGAATCTACTATAGAATCGGGCGGATCGATGACGCGCGTTGCGTGTTGCGTGCCGGGTGACGGGTGATGTAATCCTGGACGTTTCAACAGTAGGTGTGCTGTATATGAAAATTGATACCGATTCCACAATATCAGCTGGTTATTAATTATAAGTAATATAAACTAAATACCAAATAACCAGACAGGTGTCGAGACAGTTTATGAGCAGTGCACAAAAATGGGAATATTATTTATTTACACGTTTTGGTTCAGTTTACATAATAATACTGACAAATAAGTTCGTAGAAAAAATGATAATTACGGAACGTACTTATTCGTTATCCGGTACACGGTCCCCTCCTAAAGCAATGCGCTTGGTCCAACGCTTTTTGCATCGCAGGAAGCAGTATTGCATATAGTCATTTTCCGTGTGACCGTTTAGAGCACGCGTCGTAATCCGTTACATTTCCGCTCGTGACACTCGACGATTAGTGTTCCATTTGATTTAGGGAAATATAAAAACGTCGGAAGGGGACCGAATTGAGCGAACAGGGCGGATGTTCTAACGTGGTGATTCAATTTCTGACGATGACTGTGTTGTGTTACTGGAGCATTGTTCCGATGCAGCATCCAGCAATGCAGGTCGGACGCGCCTCACTCGCGGTCGTGATGCTACATTACATCAATAGTTTGTCCTTTGGGAACAAATTCCGGTATTATTTCGCGGCCAGGCACGAAAAGTATTCTACGAACTTAATTGTCAGTCTTCGTGTGTATATTGACAATGTCGTGTGCCTGCGACGCGTATTTTATTCATATGTGAGATAAAATATAATACATTACTTGACAACCGAGTGTATGATGCACGTGTTTGTGAATATGATTAGATTACATTTTGCGTATGTAGGCACATGAGATAGACTTGTTAAAGTGAGAAATATATAAATATAATAAAATTTCACAAAGTTACTGATTTATAAACGCATTCATTACGTTATATATTTAATGTGGGAAAGAAGGGTGTGCACCAAATGACAACGATAAATAATTACAATTAATTTGCTCAAAAAATAAACAATATTTTGGAATAGCTCACATATTGGCGAGATATATTAATTCATTAAATCGAACATTTTAAACGTTACAAAAATAAATATATAATTCGTGCGCGAAATTTTAATGAATGTTTCATCCTTGATGAATTTTCGTTCCCAATTAATTTGATAATTTGACGACTTAAGATAAATAAAATGTCATGTGAATTTAATGATTTAAGATTCACACGTGTCGTGTTCACCGGAAATAGCTCCCCATCGTGTTGTGTGGACTCAAGGGGGGAATTTCGAACGTTTAATTACAGAACGAGGCGAATATATGTTTTTAACGTATTCATTCTGAGACAATAATAATATTGTTTTGCGATCGGATTTTAAAAATAAATTAGCGATTAAACTCGCCAAAATGGTGTCATCGCTGCTAAATACGACTGGCGCCAAAAAATTCGATACAGTTGGCGAGGAATGTAAACAAATAAATACCTCGATTCAACATAAACAAGTGTTCCGACGAGAAATTATGTTTCTGTTACAAATTCAATATTCAAATCAAAGTGAAGAGACAAATATTGTACATTTGCTCCTCTCTCGCGGTTCTCTAACGGGTTCGATGGATTTTATTTTTAATTTACGTGCAAAAGAAAGTAGGTATTTTAGGACGATAAAACGCACCAGATACGAGTTTTAGAAAATACATTTATTAGTCAAAAAAAGATAAAAATATACATCTCATTCACGACCGAGTCGATGAGCATCAGTTTACGTTTATCGGTGGTGTCGGATCTGTATATGTAATTGTTTTGCGCGCTAATTAAACTGTCAAATTAATATGAAGATACTCGGTAGGTATAGAAAAAATATGAAGTAATGAACTAAAAGGACTGTATAAAAATATACATAGGTATGTGTAGATATACATTGCATTGTATGACAATGCATGTATGTAATTTTAAATAACATATTTAATTTGGTAATAGAAATTGTTTTTGTATATTAGCACGTATTTAAGGAGCGAGCCAACGATCGCCAATTTACGCCGATTTATAGGTGGTGTTGAACATAAACAACATATTTGTCTTGGCGTACTGCATAAACTGTCAAGTATAAAATATGATGAAATAAAAATTAAATACATGCATTGCTTTACAGTGCGTGTATATTCGTTTTATGAACCATAAGACGAACCCCAAATTTAAGTAAAAAGGTGTGTCCTTTAATGGTCCAGAAAATGTGATAATGTATTGAACGGCCTAGCTTTGCAAATTACCGAGGAGTATTATTATATACTAAGGAACTCTTTGGACCCAAATGAAATGAGTATTTTTTTCACCCAACCGATTGATTCAATGACGGAAATCGTTTTGAAACAACCAACATACGTTCAGTGAGGTTGTAATTATTGCCTCGGCTCGTTGGAGCTACACACTTTATATAATATTTCCCAGACGGTGTAGCCGTCCAATAAACGTGAAAAATGACTAACTCGGAGCCAGCTAAGACTCGCGCGGCGAGTGATCGGAGATTGAGAAAACTCAGCGGTCAGGAGTATTTTTATCCGTGCGAAAATGTATAAAGAAATAGTTAATATACGAGAGGTGGGCCGTATTTTTAGAAGTGTCGGTCTTTCTGTAAAACCTGATCGCGCGGCCGAGATGGGCGGCAGATCCGAGTGCCAGAGTGCCAGGGTGACCGTACTCAGATCGACCGCAAGGTGGCTTCTAACATCAGGGTATAAGAGAACTTTAAAGCTAATGTCAAATACGTCCTTGTGGTGCTAAAAATATTCGTAAATTCAGTTAAATAAAGTAATCTCTAGCAAAGAAACGAACCTAGTACAAGTCTACTGCGTGACAGACGATAGTAACCACAGCACTGCCGAAGGAAACGAATAAGACGTGAACATATAAGACCTTTCATACTCAAGCTTGTTACAAAAGTGACCATAATATATAAACAATATATAAACAATGTTTAAAAAATTAAAAATAAACTAAAAAGAACACTTTATATACTTATATATCAGTTTTCGTGATAACATTTTATGGAGTACCCTCTGAATAAACATACTCATGTAAAATAAAAAAACGCTAGCTTGACTTTAGATACTTTCTTAAGAATGGTCCTGAAAAATGATATTTAAATTTGTGTCAGCGACAAGTACAGTAAGAAACAGTATTAAATAACCTAACTTAACGTAACCTGAATATAATATATCAAGAGATAACTTGTATTAATCTATTGAATATTCTATTATACTACTTTGTGTGCACCTGTCTTATGTGTAGTATATTTGGTCACCTATTCAAACAATAAACTATAAAACGATCGACGTCAATCCTAGAACACACATTTCTGGTTAATAAATTGAAGTTATTAGGGCGCGCAATGGGGTTAACGGCATTATTGATGTCAATTGACTGGTCAATTGAATAGCTCGAAACGGGCCAATCAAATGTGTTAACAATTCCGACAATCAAAATATTAAAATTGGCGACAACGTCAATCAGAATAAATCACACAATTAACTATCGGTATTCCGAGACACACAAATCTGGCTCGCTAAACATAAAAAATAATTAATAATTTGCAAACCTTTTGAATGTATGTGCAGATTACCTACGTAAACATTAAAGGTATGTGTATGTATATCCGACAATAATACGATTGAAAATTGATTCACTTCGAGGTTCGATCGCGACATGTATCAATATTATGGTTCAGGTCAATATAATAAATAAAGAATTATTAAAATATAACCTCAAAACGGAAAAAAGATGAATGTTTTAAAATATATTAAATACAAACACAACATATTGCCAGTACACTACACGATGTATTTATTGTCCACGGATTAGCAAATATTTAATTAGTAACTCGAATCGAAGTAGGCTATATTATGATTTCAGTGAATAATATTTAATGTATATAAAATTCACTAAAATATTCTAAATACACTATTTTAATTCTATTTCACTTATTTCAAGCAGAGTTCTTCAGCAATAAACGTTGAAAATTATATAAATAAATAATAAATAAAAAATAAAAAAAAGATAATTTATTAATTCTTATAAACACAACAGATTCAGTAACGCATTTTCCAAAAGTGCATAATTTTCATACATGGATATTTTTTCGGATCGTAATTTAAATAATTACCTGAGTAGGTACAGAGTACCTACCTACATAATATTTTCTTCCAATTTAGAAAATAATGAAATTAATTTAATATTATTCTTGAGTGCCCGGCTGTTATTTTCAATGGAAACTTCAAAGGACCCAATGACTCGGGGTGGAAACGATATTATAAACTGAAAACAGTTGCGTCGACCCACAAATTCTCAACAGAATTTTCTAAAAAGACGTACAAATATACAAATAAAATGACAATCTTTAAGAAATAAATCATTAACAAGATAAAAATATCTACATCCAGTAATTTAGAGGAAAAATAATATTTTAAGGGATATCATTTTTGCACACCTGTAATATAGCATGCGTGGTAATGTAATCATGTTTATAAAGTGACGTTAGCTGATAAAAGCCCGACACACCGAGGCGGGGAATAGTCGATCTATGCATGATACGTGAAAACAGCTGAACGGCATTGTGCCTGTGCACGAGCGATAGTTGGCAAGGTCTGCGCATCGGTTAGTTTTAAAAATAAACAAAACTCACAACGAAAATAAACGGAGATACCAAAAGATGAAATGATTTTGGGAAGAATCAAAAAGTTCGTTGACTCTCCAAGTTTACAGGAATCTTGACCACCGTCACGCGCCGTGTCCGAGCAGGAAGACAACAAATGTGCGCAGCAACTGGATATATACATGTACTCACATCGTAATATGATGCAGGAGAATCAGAATTGTCTAATGCATTGGATTGTCCAATAAGTCTCTGCGGTTTTGTTCAATTATTTATAGTAAAAATCAATTTTTAAACAAAAATTACAACAATTTAATCAATGATGTATTCTCCATCATTGTTCAGGACTTCATCGCATCTTTCAACCAATTTGTCTGTCGATGCCTTTTCTATAATAATCGGCTGGTCTGGTATCGAAATAGCTATCGGGCCAATTTTTGAGGTCACGGTCGTTGTTGAACGCAACGCCACGCATTTGATTGGAGAGCAACCGAAAAACTGAAAAACAGGACCGTAGGTTGGATGCGGCAGAATTTTCCACTCGAGCTCCTGAAACCTTGACTAAAGGCGAAAATAAGTATCTATCGTAAACTTGACCAAAAATTGAGAAAAACTATAAGATACAGGAAAACGGCGACACTGACGTTTTAGATCAGAATAGTATGAATAGTAAGAATAGTATGTCATTTTTCGTCACAAAATAACATTTCAAATTCAAAAACCGCAAAGACTTATTAGACGACCCAGTATTAAAAACGTAGATCGGCTATGTTTTCACTTATCGTGTCCATCGGTCGCTGGCGCCACTGGCATCTGATGCGACGTCATTGGATCGCATCGTATTTATCCCAATTCAACTAAGCATTTTTTACCGTTACTATCAACTGCTACTTTTTCTATAAAAGTAATCCTCACTAATAAAATAATTGAACTAAAGACAAAATGCCTTTTAATGCACAAGCAGCTTAAAGTATATTAGTAAGATTAATGACGCCAATCCAGCTTAAACTTCGTATTTCTTTAAAGTAGTATATATAAATAAAATTAAATATTGACGTTATTTTTAATTTTAATCGTTAAAAGTATGGGAAGTATTAATTTGTGTAAAGTACGCAGAAAACAATGATCGAATGAAATGGAATTTTATATTAAGTTTTACGAAACGGTAACCAGAAAGACCGGAGAATGTCACCAGTATACCTGGCTTAGTTAATGTTCGATCGTTGGATGAGAAACGGTCACATCAGTAGGGATGCAGAATGCCGCCGAACAAGTCACAACACCGTCGGAGAGCTCTTCGCGCGTCATACACCTCATCACGGTCGCCTGCCGCTTCAGCGAGCTGGCAATGGGCCGAGATAGTTTTTACGTGATTCGCACGCTCCGCTCTGGCCAGCTTTAGAACCAGCATTCTATCGTTTTCTCCGCACTTTGAAACCAGAATATGGCCAATAGTGAACGATAGCATCGATAGGTACGGATACACCACCTGCCGGAGACACGCGATGGCTCTGTCAAGTCGAATTCGACCGGTTGACGATCGATTTGAAGACATAACTAGTACATTTTTAATAATTACTACCAAAATTGAAGCTAATAAACGAAATGATTAATTTTATCATCGCTTCTAAACTGAATGCATATCCTACGAACTACGAAATACTAATTTAGGGTTTCTGGACTGGACTGGACCCGACCCGACATTACCCGGACCTGGTCGGGTAATGTCTCTCTAAAACCCACCGGGTTCGGGTTTCAAGCGAATTGCTGCAAAACATCGGAAAACGATTGAACAATCGAATGCATTCGAATTTGATCAATTGTTGTTTAAGGCGCTTAAAGAGACAAATTTAACACAACTGACGGCAGACTTTTCCAAAGTTCGGTTTCAGAAGTCAATACTACAGACAGTATAAAAGATTGAATATGAAGTAAAAGGTATTAACGATGGATGAAAAGTTGGATCTCATTTTAAAAGATGCCGAAACACCAGAGATGCAGGAAACGGACAATTTTAAATGTTTAAGGAAAGAATTAGCCCTGTTAATAATATAATAAAAAGCGTACGTTGAATGTTGAGAGGCTCTACGACGCGCTTTGCACAGTGGGACCAACTTCGAGTAATAATGAGCGGAACATTTTCGGTGTCGACTAATTTTTGCACCAAAAATTTTTTGGACCCGAACCCGCCGGGTTTCCAAATTATTAGACCCGGACTTGGCGAGTTTCAAAACCTCGGCTTTTCAGAAACCCTACTAATATAATATTATTATAAACAATATATTTTTAACCTCTTCTACATATTGCGTGACATTTTAATTTTAAATGTAATAAAATACCACAGATTATTAACAATTATCTTTAGTTATCTTAAAACAAGACAAAAATGTCAAGTTAGATGCCAGAAGCGGCTGCCACGCGACTGCAACTGCGTCATCGACGGTGGGAACTAGGAAGTAGGCAGATAAGGTCTTCGGACGAATGAGTAACAATTATATGAACATTATGGACATAAGAAAAAAATTCATACATTTAGATTTGTTTATTCTTCAAATCGGTACAAGCCTAGTACAGTACTCAATAAACCAAGACGTCTGGTCACTATAATTACAGGTATACATTGCTAATTGCGCTCGTAGGTACATATATCAAATCACAATTATTGATATTGACAGTAGTAGTCAATTATTTAAATAATTTGCTGTGTGGGTAGGTATGTACTTATCATTTGCATATTCATATAAATATACAAAGACAATTATTAACAAGTGTACAACATTTTAATTGTGTTCACTTAAAATGCGTAACCATTTATTTTACATACCCATAATTATAAATATTTCTAAAATGCGATAAAATAATAAAATACGGCCCAAGTGTATAGTCCTCTTTCGAGAAACATGACTGGCGGTCGAAGGAAACCGGCGGGAAAAAATAAAGAAAATAATCACCGCGAGTATCGTGAAAAGGTTGAAGAACCAACTCTCGATAATAAACGGCGAGAGGAAAGCGGCGGAGATAAAAATAAAGTAAATTTGGTCAAACATTGACCTTCGGAGTAAGAGTGGAAAATTTGGGTAAACCAGACGGCATTTTCACAACAAAAAAAATAACTAGCGGTCGTTGCTTTATTTTTGGAAGGAGAGCGCGACCGTCCGGCGGGCGCGGGCGCGGGCGGCCCGCCTTCGTAATATTGCATTGAATAACTAACTAGCCAAACTAATAAATACGTCAAATTTCTCCAATCTATACATATTTTCAAATTATAATGTGTACTGTGTATAATACGTCCCGCGCCGCCCCAACCACTCTGGAGTATCGGTCATTTGTATTGTATAACCCACCCATCTCATTTCATTATCATCTAATACCATCACACCTCACACCTTTGTAACTCATTCCACGTATATTTCTTCCTACACGTGTAACGTTTATCCAAATAAATTAAGAATGTAACGAACTATTTGATGTACCCTGCAAAGCTTCTAGAAACTCCTGGAACCGTCCATCTTCACAACTTCTCCCCCCACTGATAGATAGGCCTGTGTTATACATCGTGGGAAGATAAGCCAGGGCTATTAAGCTATATACTGGTCCCTTAAAACCTTTCATCTAGTCAGGCATCGGATATTCTAAAAAATACACAAGATTACAACGCTTAAGGCATTATTAAACTGTTGCACTGAAATACACAACCTCGTTCGTGTCCGGGTTCCAAAATTTTAATTATTATATTCACCAGTAGAATAGTGCTGAAATATGTAACTAGTTTACGATGGATCAGAAGGGATCATCTCACTAATTTGTTTAATTTTCTCTCTTGATATCATCTACCTAATATCCAGCAACCATTCAATGAACGTTCAATATTCAATCCTTGTCAAATAACGCCACGACGCCATCCTGATAGTCATTGAGATGAAACAATAAAGCTAAAGACTGTCGTGATATTTGATGGCTAATTCGTGCCAAGATGCAGCACGTGCACGCGTGTGAAAAATAACTCGCGTGGAAATATTGTTTAAAGACGTTCGAGAAAACGGCTGCATCGCTGCTGGGCGATGGACAAACATTAGTTTTTAAATGTAATTCTCGATTTCTGCGAGACACGGCTGACACGTTTTACCACCACCCGCCGAGCTCAAAATAATGTTGCATAATGCAGTGCTACCAATAACTACGTTAAAATAAAAACATATAATAATAAATAGTATCAACTATATTAAATAAACCGACATTAACGGAAACACACGTAATTATAATATACCGATTGGCAGAGCCCATTCACACTCGCTTCGATCTATTCACACAGAGGGCGGAGGGCAGAAAGATGTACAATCGTTAGGATTATGTCGCGCGTATTTTATTATTTCACCTGTTTTCTCACTTTAAATAAGTACCTATCTTTAAATTTTTCTGCCTTTCTACACGGCACAAAATAGAAATCGAACGGAGGATATTTTTCATAATCTATTTCTTTATACAAGTTTTCAAATTTTTCTAAATGGGATCCACAAGTTACTTATTACAGTTAGTTATTTTAATACACAACAACCTACATTGAAAACTAACAAAATAAAATGCATTCGATATCCCGAAAAGATTGCTGATATTTTTTTTGTAATGGAGAAATCAAAATATAACATCAACATAAATGACATCAACGATAGTAGGAGAATACAAAGCGAAGGCGGGGGCGGATGATGAGCGGGAAACTGCAGCCCCGACGGTGGGTCCAGCGCCATCTGGCGGAGAAGCCGCGAGCCGGTCTCGGCGTCCGCGGCGTCATGTGACCGGTAAAGTAGCGTCGGCGGCGTCGCCCGCGGCCAGAGGCGAACTTGCGCGACCTTATTTATTCTCGCCGCCATTCGCCAACAATTATTTCGCTTTAATGTAACTCGCAAGAATGTCAATAACTTTTAGGGATTATCCGTAGAATTCTGTAATGATTACCGATTACCGATTATTTGCGCACAATTTTCACTCATTGAAATCATCCATTTAATAATAATAAAATAATATAAATGCATATTTAAAAAGGTATTCTATAAATCCATAAAAATACAACGCTAAGCTACACCTGTCATCTAGTTGATGTACCTTACCCTCGTATTGTATGTTTTCTTACGTCAATATTGTCATATATAAAAAATAGAGCCACTCACATTAAATCGGTTGAAGATAATATTTATTATATTATTATATAAGAAATAGTTTTTATACATTATTTTAACTAATCTAGAACTAGACTCGTACGTCAACTATGGTTAAACAGATCGTATTTCTACATGTCTAGTATTTTGCATGAATTGGATATATTTTTAAGTGGCATTAATAATTTGTATATATTGTTTACAGTACACGATACATAAAACAAAATTCTGCTACTTGAAAATGTATCAGATCCATGCGATATGTATATTTATTAGTTAGGTAAAATTGGTAATTTAGCAAAATACTTTTTATTCATAAAACAAAATAAATTCTGAATAAAAATGAAAATTTGATTTAAAGACAATTACTCGTTATTTAGAATCAAGATTACATCGTGTTATTGGGACAACCTCCGCAACCGCGATCAAGGAGTCGAAGCGTCGCTACTTTTAATCTGATCCTCTCGTTTCCAAGATGAATGAGGTTAACAAGGTGTACAATAACTGTTCTAGTAGCATTTTTAAAGGATGTTTCGGTTAAAACAATGTCGAAAATAAGTTGGGAACGCACGCGAGACTGTTGCCCATCACTGAAAAGGTGAAATGCAACACTCTTAAATGCATTATTTGTGTTCAGTCGTCGGTGTTTACATTTTGTAAAACAAAATCATTTTCGAGGCGTGCATTTTCTATACAAGTAACGTCCCTAGACGAGGTATAAAATAATTTGTAATATAACATTTTTGTGCCAAACAAATTAATTCATTTCATTGTAGTCGAGTGTCAATTCTCTTTGAAATGTGAATGTCTGATCTTTTTGTTCTGGAGCCACATTTTATAAAAATAGTATTAACAGTACTTAATACTTCTTAAGAAAGTAATTATTACTATATCGAACGTTTACCAAAGTTAAGTAGTCAAACTATTAAAACGTGTTTGTGACGTTGTGGTGTTTAATTCATTAGGAAAAAACGACACGGTAAAATAACATATTAACATTTTTCAACCGTAAACCGTTCCGCCCCCTTCCGTAGCAGCGTCGATATTTTAAAGAATAGTTCGTAACATTGCCGCTACGGCGCTAAAATAAAAAGTCGCACATCGTTAAGTCTGCTAAAAGATACCGAGGTTTGAGATGGATATTGAAGCAATTATAAGAACGTCCGAAGGACCCCTTAAGTGTAAATCCGTCGAACGGTCCCGAAAACTATTTCGACGTAAAATGATGATGACGAATGTCCGAACGACCTTGCGAACGAGAGCCGAGCGGCTCGTGGAACCGACCAAAACACATTTTATAAAACTCATCTGCAAAAAACAAACAATTTAAAAATAGCAGTCACGCCTGGTAGCCGTTTCAACGAGCATATACAGAAAATCATCTGTTTTTGACAGATTTCGCTGACGCATATTTGAAAAATTCACGAACATTTTACAGAATATTGAGTGAACCCGACGTCGCGGAAGATAATAATAGACAAGTACACGGGCCAACATTCTTGTTCATTTATTTATTTATTTACAAATCAAACATACATTTTTAACACGTACAATAAAAATAAAATGGTGGCATATTTGAATAAAAACGCATCATTAAAATTGAGTAAACGATAAAACTTAGCTAGTGTTAATCGTTGCTATTTCGACACGTAGAGCAGAAAAATAAAGGTAATCTTAACGTCAGAAACCTCCACTTAAATAAAAATTAGAAAAATAAATTATTATACCGGATGTATTTTAAACGGAAGCCTGGGGAGAATTTTCCGAATTGTCAAAAAAAAATTTAATCTGACATTTTAGATATATTAGATGAGCCGAAATTCATATAATTAGGGAAAAGCTTCGATGGCTAGTTATGAATGATACTACCTCTGAAATGACTACTCGATAATAAACCTGAAGGAAGATGAACAATATGCAGAGCCAAAATATGCATAATAATAAACGGACAGAAAGCGATATTTTTGTAAATTACATTAAATAAAGTAACAAAGAGTATTAATTATTATGTTATTCTGATAGGGCATGATCTCAGCTATCGATGGTTTTCGTTTGGACCACTACTTATTTACAGGACACCTGTATTTAGGATGTTAATACTTATATTGTAGATATTTCATAAATATGTAATCGATGAAATATGAAGCAATATGCTCCGAGTGACGTCACATCGGGACAAAATAATTGATTCAACGGAGACACGCAAGTCCCGTTTCTTGAAAATAAATCAAAATCATCAAAAGTACAATTTTTGGATAGGATAATTTGGTGACAGATATACGTAACATGTTACACTGAACTAAATGAACCGAGCGATCGGCGGTGTAACATCGACGGGCGGGCCAAGAGCGGTATCAAAATGGGTTAAAAATAATAGCCGTCGACATTGAAGCTGTCGCAAAAAATACCTGAGACATATCTTCGCGGTGTGATTAAAATCGCGACTCGCGAACGTCGACGGACGACACTCGACGGAGCGGACGATCGATGTCATTAATATTATTCGACCGACTTCTAGAAAGACCAAACAGACGTGAATGTCGAAGAATCGGGGAATAAACAATGACGCGCGAATTCCCGCCTCGCGCGGCGCGAGCACGCGGCTCGGCCGTGCTGCCGAATAGAAAATGGTTATAAACGGAAACGGTTTCAAAATAGCCCGCCAAATGAATGCGGAGCACGTTATAATGGAAGATCGCCGATCAAGGTTTCCCCGACACGGGTGCCTGGTGCCTGATGCCTGATGGATGTCAAGCGGTCGCGTGGGCGGCTCAACAAAATATCGATAAACGTTAACGCACCGCATTCTTGTAATTAAGCTCAGTATTTTGCCAGATTTAAATTGAGCCACATCTCGGGAAACAAATCCCATCGATTTGAAATATGATCTGATTTGATCGCATTGAAAACGTCAGTAATCGATAAAGAAGCCGTTTATGCAATGTAACGTGTTAAGAAACGGTGGAAGTAAAGTAGGTGGATGCCAAGAACCGAAGGGCAGCAGACACGTTGGGAAACACATGGAAGCTATCCAAGCGATTCGGATCTTTCCCAATATCCCCCCCCCCCCCCCACACCGTCCTGACAGCCGCGATGGAGTCGGGAATAATACAGCCGTGATATAACCATGTGACCACATTCGATATTGCCACTGTTTGATTGTTGCTTTCGATATTAAAAAATAAACATTAGTTCCAGTATACCGCTAGTTATTGTACGCCCAGCACGACAGGTGGCCTGCATCCACCGTCAGATACCATTACCATTAATCTGAACACAAGAAGAATAAGTAGATCAAAACAAATACAATATTTACAAATAAAGATGACGAGCAATGAATTTGATAAAAGTTTCAATTAGCACAAAATCGTGCTTCAGACCTCTTCATCCTGCGCGGAGTCCTCGTCCGAGGCCGTGCTGGCCCCGGGGGTGGGGCCCGCCGGGACGCACTCGTCCAGGCCGACAGTGTTTCCCTCGGGGTCCAGCACCCGAATCTGGCGGGCGGCGCCCTCGGGAGTGCGCGCCCCGGGGCAGCGCAACCAGCTCCACTTCTTCCCTTGCACGTCAGTCTCTTCCACGGTCGCCCGCAGATCTTCGCTCGCTTCCTGAGCCACTTCCTCGACATCGACATTCCCGGGGACACCGTATTCTTCTCCCAAATTGACGGGAATGTTGAATTCCGAAGGCTTGATGGGTTCCAACGAACCTCTACCCAGATCTTCGTTAATGCTGAAGGTGGGGACGTGCAAAGACGATTGATCGCAGTCGATGGAATAGCTCGAGGGTGCCTCCGCGCTGACGTCTCTCCGAGAGGAAATGCTTTCGGCGCTCGTGTTATCTTTAGTGAAGTCGATCAACTCTCGCAACTCCTTAGTAGGAGATGAGGAACTGGATTCCACCGAATTGAGAGGAGTCACATAATTGCCATCGTCGTGTAAGCTGGCTGATATTTGTGATTTGTCATCTTCTAAATATGGTGAAAGGCTATTAGAGTGCGGTTCAGTTTCGGGTGCAGTATCGAAGTAACTCAGAAGAAACGGAGTGGTACTTTTCGCCACGTTGATGTACGGTATGTCCTCCATGTTGGCAACGTAGTCGTTAAAGTTTTCGAGCGGGACGTAAGGTATACTCTGCAGGCGGGTGAAGGCGCCCTCGACAGCGTCGATGGCTATAATTTCGGAAGATTCCGGTCGGCAAACGGCCTGGACTGCAGGTGTCCAGGGGTCGGTTTCCACGAGCGCCGCGCTTCCGTAGTAATATTGCAAAGGAATCGAATCCTCGATCGTCGTGCCGCGAGGGTCCCCGTGAATATAGCCGTACGGAGGAACGAAAGCGTCCTCGATAGCCAAATAGTTATCCGGGAAAACGACGGGTCCGTCGGGAACACCGCTCGGGCTCAGCGACGCCACCGTGCAGTCGTAAAATGGATTGTTTAAAACTAAAGGCAACGATGGCCAAGATGAATGGGATGAATCTTCTGGATTTCTAGAGAGCGCGGTATCCATTTGTGAGAAATCCGGTGCAGAATACTGACTTCTCTGCAGATTTAGCGCTCGCTCTCTGTCCACATCCCCCAAACTCGGCACAAGCGCGGAATGTTTCTTTCTAACCCTTTCCGGTGCCATCGGGAGAGTCAAAGGATTGGGGAAAAGTAAAGAAACTGCAGACTCGGCCAGTACCGTCGGAGATACCTCGCGCGCTGAGAAAACATCGGGAGGATAACAGTTTAAAAAGTCGGAGTCACCGCACTGTGGCGAGCACCCGCCGGCCGTGTTTAATTTGCAGGCGGGACTGAACGGCTCGGCGTCGTGACGCAGGACGAAACTGCCGCCGGCGGGAGGCTCGGTGCAAACTTCAGGTGACAGGCGGGAACCTGGGGTAACAAATTCGTTAAACGCACTGGGATTAATGTTTATATCACCGTTATTTTTTTCGGTGTTATTGTTATCGTCGTGCCCGGCGGCGGGCTGATCGGACCCGGCGGCGGGGCTAGGTCGAGAGGTCGGCCGAGGAACGGAAGTCGAGGAGAGCGTCCGGGCCTGGGGAATGATCACGAGGTTCAGGAGCCGCGGCGGCGAGCACGCGAACAGCAGATTCCTGGGAGGCTCGCGGCGAGGAGCAGGCTTCGCGTCGTCTCGACGAGAAGACATACTGTCGAAGTAACACTCGGTAGCCATCTCGACGACGAAAACACTTTATCGGTTAACGCTCACCGAACGGCGCTCGCTTATCACAATATGTATGGCCGTATCCGAAATGTCAAAGTAGCCGGCCGATATGGAAGAAGTCAAGTCATTTTGGAAACAGAGAAGGGTGCTCGCTGATCAATGTACGGTGTACGAGAGGTGAAATATCATGTTTGACGTTCGGCAATGGTCTCGGGGCGGCGGTCCCGCCAGGCCGCGGGCGCGGAGACACTGCGGGCGCGCTGCAGCCGCCCCGACAGCCGGGATATTCCTGGCCGCCGGTCTCCTCCGATACTTCACCGACGGAAATAGACGCGCTCGGAGCGATCGGGTGCGAGAAGGTGCGCACTACGGGCCAGCCGGTCGGGTGGCGACACTGTCTTCACCGTCTGTCCCGCACACTGGAAACGGCCAGACGGCCGGAGGATTCTTCGCCGCACTTCTCTCCGAACCCACGCGTCGACTTCAGGGTGTACGGTGCGAGCGAGACGACGACATCGCCGGACTTGTCGCTTTCCACGAAATGGACCGATATTTTTTAGAATGTACGGAAACTGCCGGTATATGCCAATTCGGCAAATGCAGAATGTTCGCGATTTTTATACAACCAAAGCTGACACTGGGTACACGACAGACATTAAACTAACAGAACCTACTCAGAGTGCGGCTAGAAAAGAACCACGCACAATCTCACCAAACCGACCGCGCGCTAAGAGAGAGCCATCGCTTCGCAACCTTTGGCGAGAATTAGAATATACTATTATGGCAGATGCTCGCAAATGAGAGAGCGAATACATCCCGAACACGCAGACGTATAACGACGGCAGGTGCCAAATAAGTCGACTAATGTCAGAGTGTTTGGCAAAAGAGTTCCCCGTCAGGTGTTCCAATAGTGCACAGAGTACAACAATCAAAATGCTCCTTACCACTGTCTACAGACAATAGACTGAGCGGTTAAAAGGAGTAACGTTTGTGAAAACGGGTTGGAATATGATATTTCGAGGTTAGCCAGCCACCGCGTTCGCGAGCATGTAACCAAACCAACCATCCTGCCAGAATATTAAGATAAATAATACACAACCAATACAGAAGAACATTTTTACTATATATTACAATAGGAAATAAATAAGGGGATTTAAATGAAATGCACATATGATCGGAGGCACAGCTCTGGGAGTGTTCAGCGTGTGTATGCGCGCCAACGTCACCTGTGGCGGACTCGGGGTGAGGAGGTTCCGGGGAAGCTGCGAAGGACGATACACTAAGACAATATACCATACAACGAGCCTTCTGCTAGCTTTCCGCCGAAACCTTCGACCGACGCCCGCCGTCATGCCGTTTGTAAATGTTTTCGGATAAAACGTTCGACAACAAAGTGTGCTTTCAGCGACTTCCATAAATGCATCGGTGCGGACTCATAGCTAATCCAACCAAAATGCTAAAAAGTGAAAGTGCGATACACAAAACGTTTTATGGGCAGAAACAAATGCAACGGCACATTATAATATGAATCTTCGCACAAAAATTTCAAGTAAAATTGGCGCACAGCAGAACACGGCCGACTGAGCATGGTGTAAAGTTGTATTATTGAGTGAGTGAGTGAGTGTGTGTGTGTGTGTGACAATTTGAACCTAGCTTTTAATTATTTGTGTTAGAAACGCAGAAAATATGTTTGATTTATTTTTAGAATAGTGGTTTTTACATATCCGAAAGGAGAATAAAAGTCACAAACATTTTGAAGTTGTGGGTGGACCTTCTCAACCAACGTCAGAAAGATTGCCATTAACACCGTAGGATCGAAGAAGATCGTCGAAATACGGGTGCGGAAATTTTAATTGCAACGTTTAATTAATTGCTTACGTGGTGGGTATGAGGGTAAAGTAAGTCTAAAAAGAGGAAAGTGAAATGAGTTTAGCAAAGTGGAGAATACAAATGTTGGTATTTGGAAAACGATACAAAATGGAAAGAATTCGAATCTAACGCGTGAAATTTGACAACTACTGAAATATTCTCTATAAAAAAAATATGCCACGAACAAAGTTACGATTAACTGGAAAAGCACGAATTATTAAGGCATTGAATCATTGCAGAAGGTTGCCTTTTTCTTTAAGTTAACGAGAACCAATTTATACGTGTTAAGTAGCAAGCGGGAGAGTGCGGGGAGGCTCTGATCCTACAGGATGCTGGCGTCTTTCAGTCTGTATCGGTTGAGAGGGCCCCGTGAATCACCCGAGTTTAGCGTGAGATATGTGATATTCCACTGACCGTTGCGGGCTGCTGGCTGTCCTGCTGCTGCGAGCGCTCCTCCGCGTGGCGGCGCTCCCGCGACCCGGAGCGGTGGCGGTTCCGGCGCCGGCGGTTGGACGTCGGCGAGCGCCGGTGCGACCTCTTGGAGCGGTCGCGCCGCCGCCTCCACTCATGCTCGGAGCTGCTGAAAAACCAAGGCGACAGAGATGATGCGACGGTGATAATAGGGGAGGAACACATATCGTTATATCGAGGGGTTTTCATCAAGAAATCAAATCATTTCATATGTTAGTCAAAAAAACACTAATATTTTGGCTATTGAACATGAATACAAGTAACAGTACCGATACCGAATCCACACACTATTAGGACAAAAAACAGTTAAATTTGTTGTTGGTGTTCAACTTGTGCAATTTATTTTAGTAGGTATGTAAAACATGGTCGCTACCTCCTTAAGGCGCGACTTGCAATAATAATCCAAATTTTAGCGTTTTTGTTAAATGTGGGTTTTTATTATTCATTTATATCAGAAGTTATTCAATAGATTATAGACTTTTTTTCAGCTATTACTTAGATTGGACCTTTACATTAATATAAAACTAATAAACTGAATGTTATTTGCCATAATTAAGACGATACAAATATTATAAGAAAGACCGCGACCATTAGATGCATTTTAGGCATGGTACGAAATTGAGTCAATACGCTAAATTAATGCATAAACGAAATATATTTTCTTATAATCTTGAAACTAAGACTACGGAAACAAATATGTAAGAAACCAAATTAGCAAAATGTTAAAAATGAATAGTTATAAATCATTCAATTAGCAGTGCATTTGATGATTTTTTGACGTTTTTAAGATACTTTGTTTTAGTAAAAAACATACGTTTTTAAATAATATACTATATTTACTCACATGCTTTGAGGCTTCAACTACTATTTAAAACTAAGTTTAATATCAGAAACACAATAATCATTTTTGAAAAAATATATTTCCAGTCTTATGAAATACGATATTATTAATGACATATCACACTGTTAGTATGCCGCTCAAAACGGCCACGGCGGTTGTGAACTCCGCGCTCCGATAAATGTTAATTAAATTTGCCTATAAAACACATTTTAATACAAATTTTGACTACAATATGAATGAATATTATACTTATTCTCGATACCAATTGCTTATTTTTGTAAATTGTATGGTTTTGGGCTGTTTTTATACGAAAACAGATTATAATTTTGACATTTAAACATAATTCAACCGATTGGTTCGTTTTAGAATCTGACAGAGCATGCGCGGCTAACGCATGGCGGCTAGCGCATGCGCGGCCAGCGCATGAAATCCATTCAACGTGAAATTTACGAACCCGTGATTTTTTTTGTTGGATTTGGTTCTCATTAAAAGTCAATAATATATTATTATATACATTATTGTTCTGAAATTACTGCCTCCTGTGACTCAAGATGCTTAAGGTCAAAAAGTATCCATTGACTCGCTCTAGGAAATGTTCCAACAAAATTTTAAATGGTTATAAACTTTTTGGAAAAAAAATCGCAACGTAAGTTGATAATTTTTACCATTCATATAATAATTATCTATTTGATTTAACATTATTAATTACATAGTTCAATATACATATATTATGTAGTGCAGATAAATTATTTTCTATTGGAAATACATAATCCTTAATTTTATCAAAAGAATAATACATGACAGACCTGTCTGATTGATACAAATGTATTTGTTATAGTCATATAAATGAATAAACACGTATTTTAATATTTTAGACATAAAAATACTGATAACTAAATACCAATAACAATAATATTTTTAATTATTTTCAGGATGTTCCCGAACTGAGCATTGAATGCGTGGACTCGTGTGAACTTCCTAAATTGGATGGCAAAAGAGTGGTTGACATACACCAATTCTTTTCTCAAATTAATCAAATTTACTCCCACAAATCGATGTTTAGGTGCACAGGAACGAATATTGAATATGTGAAAGAACGTAAGGTTTTATTTCTAAATTCAGTTTAAAGTGTAATATGTGTGGATCAAATTTTGTTTTGAATATGTGTAAAGAAAAAACAACGAAATTCTGAAAAACGATAATATGCTCGATGAACAACTAATTATTTAACAGTGAATAATAATACTTTTGTCATATTTTCATTTATATTTTAATATTAAATACATATGTAATTTATTAAAACAATAAATAAATATTTTTAAAAAAATAAGTTTTTTTATTACAGCCGGAGTATGATTATTATATAATATTAGCATAAATAGTTTTCTCTTAACGAATACAGCTGCTTCAAAAGTTATCAATATGAATGTACGTCAATTTTTTCCTTATAAATCGGGGCAAAATTGTAATATTTTATAATCATATGTTTATCGAAACGAACAATGATTTTTATCATAAACATAATATTTCTTCATAGTATAAACATAACAATTCTTAGGTGAGAACTTTAACAAATTATTTCATTTTCGCTTGATAATTTCAAATGGCAACACATAAATGTTGAAGAAATTGCTATTTTCTGATAGCCCTAGGAATTTAAGAAAACCAACAGTTGTATACTTATCCTTTTCTATTGATACCTTTCACTCTAGCAATATTTACGTAAAAAATAACGCACTTTTATGTTTACTTGATATTGTAAAAGAATTAACTATTAGTCTCATCTTGAAAGAGTATGCAAAATGCAAAAATATCTCGAAATTCAAACTGGAAAAATGAAAGTTACCCATGACGTCATTATTAAAGAAGCACAATCTTATAATTTATTTATTTTTATAGGTTATTTAAAAAAAAAAAAATTAAAGTTATTTAATAATTTATATATTGTCTATGTAATTCTAAGAGAAAATCATGATCAGTCACGCTGGCTGCATTGTTAATATTTGATACATCAGTGATTCTACGGTGCTCGAAATCGGTTTTGTAAATCGTGATCACACTCACGACTCGTGCTTTACGTCCGCATTGATAATCCGATATTTGATATATCAGTGATTCGTAACCGTGATTCCGCACATACATAAATAAACAGTGATCAGTCACAATATTACTTTTTCATATTTGAGTGTGAATCGTGATTTGGCGCATGCGCATTTGACGAAAATATTTATGAAGGAATGAGATCATAACTCGTCGATCTAGTACATTCTATCAGAACGTTTTACGCACATTGGGTGAGAATTTGAACGAATAATAAATTTACATTTTTTAAAGGGTTTTCATTTTCTTTGTGATGAAGTTTTAAATATAAAAAATACGCATTTTTAAATATTTTTTTATTTCGTGTATTGCGATATCGTGCGGCGCATGTGCATTAATAATGAGACTATTGATCACAGTCACAGTTTTCAATCACTGATATTATCGAATACCAATCACAATCACACCACTGAGTCAAAAGTAGCATTTTTTCTCATTACTAATCTATACCATTAACATTCTAAGGAGCCCCTACTTCACGTACACTCCTCCGCACTATCGCCAGGCAAGAGGCAAAATTGTACTATTGTGACTAGCCATTCCATTTTTCAGTTTCTCTCGTTGAAAATGTATTTACACAGATAATATTTGTACGATTTCCTTTCCAACACTATGTTATACGATAAACAGAAAATAGGTTGAAAAGTCCCGCATATCCAACAAATAACAATACACATAATAACGTATTCAACAACGCAGTACTAGGAGAGACGTTAAATCTCAATAAATTCAATAATATCTGCATATTGTATTAATTACATACGATTGATTTGAAGATTACAATTTGCATACCCGATTTCAGAATGAAAGTACGACATATTTCAAAGAAATAGATAATAAAATAAACCACGCTTCTGCTTAGACCAGGTGGGATGTTACGTCACAGGTGGCTGTGACTCGTGAGTCACGTCATATCAGAGATAAACGGTAATAATTATAGTTTACGCCACAGCGCCGCCACTTCCTAGAGGCCAGAGATAATTTTTAACAAAAACATTAATATTCCTGTAATCTGGACGATTTTTGTAGTGAGGCAAATCGAAAATATGTGCCAATATTTCGGCGGGTTTTAAACGCCACAGTATGAAAATAGTAAACGGATTTTTAAATTTTTATTATTGTACATACATTTATCGGAATATATTTGAAACGCGCCGTGCGCAGCTGTTTACTTACAACCCCCTATACAAGTATTCCTCCTCCTCGTTCCACACCGCGCCCTCCGCCCCCGGCCTGGCGTCCAGACCCACGGCGGCCAGCACGCAGGCCCGCTCGGCCGGGTCGGGCGCCAGGCCCCCCCCGCAGAGCGCCAGCGCCGCCCGCCCCAGAGCCCTGCCCGCCCGGCCCAACAGCCCCCGGGCGCCCCCGCGCGCCCAGCGCGGCCTCTCGCGGGCGAAGCGCTTCGCCAGGAGATGCATCGCGCCCCGACGACCGCACTCCGTCACCGGCGGCTCGGGGACGGAGCTCCCCCGCCGAGTCCGAACATTTCCGCGAAAACGAACGCCGACGCCGACGAGTAATTTTGAATATTTATTTTCGGATGTCCGCGCGGTAACAATCGACAAAGGCAAAAGTTTAATTTGGAACACTCGAAAATATGTAAGCAATCTGGATTGTCCGGAAAATGTAATGGTCCATTCGCAGCACGCCGGTCATGCCGAGGCCGCACTCGTGTCCAAACTGAAAACACCGCTTCGAACAGGCAACGAAATGGCTGAATATGAAAGTTGAAATAGCAGGGTGACGCTGACGGTGACGGTGACGTATGACAGGACTGTCGTTTGTTTATTTTCAAATTGGAACTGAGAACAGCAATCGGGGAAAAGTGAAGGCAGGCTCTGCTCTGCTCCGCTCCGACACCACACCGCGCACGCTGCTACCGATTACCGCCAAAAATATAATTTCGCAATTGTTCACATTCCACTAAATAAACATCACAAGATTACATTCTACGCGGGTCGCCACTTTTCTAATTTAAATATCGAATATGAAAATAACACGATCGAATAAAACATGAAAGGATTCGCGGCGGATCTCCCGTGCGGATGTGAAGAGGCGCACCGCCGCGGTCAAGATCAGGAGCACACTGACCGACAAAATGATTCGAGTGACACGCGTCACGCGCGGCCGGATCGCCAACTGTCACACGGACTATTTCGCCACTATTGATTGAACGGCACGACGCTCGCGAGCGGTGCCGGCTGTCATCAGCCTCGACCGCCAGCTCGACCGTCAGCCGCCTGGAGAGCGCCTCCACAATGCTACTCGTATCCACGCTCCACACTCGACCGTCACGTCCGGTGTGACGGATAAGCAGCGCAGCTTACTAACGATGAAATAAGATTTAAAAAATAGCAAATGTCGGTAACACAATAACGTCGTATTTATGTCGGCACTTGTTCAAACAGCGACGCTCGGAACGGCAACAATAACCAGTAATTAAATAACCGTACTTTTTAAATACGCGAAACTACAAGAGCCGCTAGAGCGAGGCGCCAGACAGCGGCGGCCTTGAAACTGCCGAGCGAGATCGATACTTTCCCACGCCACTTACTCAATGCGAGCGTCTTTCTACAGATAAAAACGTAATGCCGATTAGGTTCACTCTCACTGCGACAGAAAGGTAAAAAAAAAGCGCTGTTTTTATATGCATTTGCCACTTGACGCGAATCCCAGAGAAAGGATGTTCCGAAGTGGAAAGGTTTGGACAACCGACGGCCCACCGCGGACGGCACGTGCGGGTCACGTGTCACGCGGCGGCGGCAGACAGGTGGTCTCGGCGATGTGTGGCGGTCGCGAGCGGCGCGGGCTTACTACCGACTACCGACCGCTGCCCGGTGCCTGATGCCCGATGCCCGGCGCCCGGGAGGCCCCGCGCGCCGGGCCGGGCTGGAGTGCACGGTGCAAGGTGGGCCCCCGAACAATGCCGCCGATCTGGCTCCAGCGTGACGGAATGATTGATATTCGCAAATTTAATCACAGCGACATTGCATTTAATCTACTTTCATTCCTTTTCTGCCACTTCCAGCCTCACATGCGCATATTATTTGAGTATGTTGTGTGCATCGCTAGCCTCGATTCGGGTGACAAATTCTACAATCGAATATTGAAAAGGACGCACGATGAAGTGTAATATGTTATAAGCCCCGTGAGCTAATGAGCTATCTAACTAGGAAACATCCAGCTAGGCTGAGATTTGCACGATCCACGAGAGGTCACTCGCGAATCACCGTCGGGGAGCTCAATGTCATCCGATAACCCGCGCGCGAGCTTGCTGGATCGTCTGATGACAACACTCAGACTCAGGTACACGACTGTGAGTTCCAAGAAATATTGATGAATATTTCCCGTTATAAGGATTAGCCGCTAGAAAAAATAACCGACGAGTCTTAAATGAGTTTGCGAAATGCATGAAAACTAATTTCTTAATTATCACGAAAGAATCAATCCAAGTATATTTTAGGGGATATACAGGCTCTGACGTCACCGGCCGACGATTCGGATCCGATTGCAGGAACCATGTCCAAGGCTATTGTTTGTAATAATGTGTTTAATGATCATGATGAAGTCAATAGCAACAGCAACACCCGACATCTAATACAATGTGACATATTTATATATTGGATTATTATATTCCTAATAAACTTAACAGTGTGCTTTTTATTTATTTTAATATAAATTATTTTATTTAAGTTTTGTGGAAAACATGAAGAGTAAAATAAGCACTTAAGATGTTTAAAGAGTAATAGTTTTTAGAATTTTCCAATAATTTATTAGAAAATAATCACACTTTTGATCTAAATTTAGGATTGTCTGTATTACATATAAACAATGTTAGTCTTAAATGAAATAATTTAGAATCATTAAATATAAGTAAAGCGTGTAAAATGAACCGACATATTATAAAGAATCAACTAAATTTGACCACCTATCCTAATTTCTTTTTCGAATAATTTTATAACATTAATTCACATCCAAATGTTCTTCTCTCTTTCACACACAACATCATTCACCATCGCAACAATTTAAGTTAGGTACCTACTACTTACTTTATAAATATATATTTTTGAAGTAGAATTTAAAAACATTAGAATAATTTAACATTTGGTTTTTCTGATGAAGGAATTGGTATTTTCCGAAACCAGATGGTGAAGGTGTATTAGATTGAACTCATAACGTTAGAATAATTTATATTATATCAATTATTTTCGGACATTTAATGTTACAAGTTCAGTAAACAGCTGGTGTAGGCGACCAACAAGTGTATCATCCTAGAAATGGTAGCTGTGCTGTGCTGCTGTAGCGAGCAGCAGCTACAGGTTGCAAATATAATAATTCCTCTTATTCGCGGTTTTGTGTATTCACGATCACTGATTTATTTAAGAAATTAAATAGACGTACATATGATATTAATATATTTTTTTACATGAATATCATCATCATTAAGATTGTACTGATGTGATCCGGAGGATGAAGGTATTGATGTTAGTTATACCAGAATTAGACATGAAATAATGTTCAGGCCTCTATACAATTATCAAACAAGGTGGTGTGTTAGTGGACACTGAATACGATAAAGTTTCGTCGAAATTAAGATCATTAAGGAGAACACATTCTTTTTGTGAAGTTGTAATTATTCAGAACAGACGGTCTGTGATATTTTAAATATTAATTAAATATATTAATTAGAAATATATACATATAGAATCAATTTTATTGAAAAATATTGTTGTTGCGCCACCGGCATTCGAACCTGGATCTCTTTTCAAACCGGGGAAGACGCATTATCCAACTATGCTACAGCGACAAATTTTCGAACATATATGTTAATTACAATTTCACAGTAAGAATGTGTTCTCCTAATAATAAAGTTGTATCAATGTGTCCAAAATTTAATAAAAATGAAATGATAATTTTGGCGTCTGCTATCAGATTTCTCAAAGATATTTGAGATTCCCTAAAAATAAGGGAGATGGCTCTTTCAAATAATGGCACGATTAAATGTATTAATATCAAAAAGGCAATATATAGGTTGGAAAATTTGTCGCTAAAAATATTGTCGCCGTAGAATAGTTGGATAATGCACCTTCCCCGGTTTGGAAAGAAGTCCAGGTTTGAATCCCGGTGGCGCAACAACAATATTTTTCGATAAAGTTGATTTTATATGTACATCTTTCTAAATAATACATTGAATTAGTATTTGAAATTAAGATAATTAGAGCAATACTATATATAGTATATAGTACAATAATAAAATAAAAAAGTTATTTTTTTGCCAACAATCCTAATTCATATGTGTGCCATAATATTGTCCCTCGTGTATTTTCTTACGATTCAGCGTAAGTAGACAAAATCTTTGTTATCAGTATGGGCGTCATAGCTCAGTATTTACAGATTCTATATTCGCGGCATTTCTCAGGACCGCGTCACCTATACCTAAACCTTATTAACACATTTTTAAAGCCAAATAAATAAGCCGTCGACCTCGTTAGGTGGTGGTGAATTGACGAAAGTGACACAACACTCTTGTGATCTATGATAGAAACAACGAAAGCTATATAGACAGGATGTGGAGGGTGTGATAATAATGTTTGTTACATTATGAATTTGGTAAATGATATTGTAGCTCTTAATTAAACTGTATTACGCGGCACCCGCCAGTAGGTAATACAAAACAAAAATATGTCAAACAAAAACATGGAATAAATCAGATTCATTTCCCACTTCGACATGAGACCGTTGCCGCACCGCTCCGCGACCTTGACACACTTCGCCTAATCGAACATGTAAGTAAACATTGAAAACCATAACACAGAATAGTAATTAACCAATCAAATTAAACGTATTCCCTCCTACGCACGCCTTCTCTGACTTCCTACCGCGAACCTACGAATAATTCATAATTATTTTCCAGAAAATATCTGCCAAAATATTTTTTATCGAGGTCTAGCGTTGGTTTCGGTCGTACCGTTGGATTTTAGTTTTAGGGACAAGGAAAACCACAATAATAATACAGCTGAACTTCCTCGAAGAATTCCCCGCAGAAGCCGAGATATACAGACGGCTAAGGCAGCTAGCTACACGGTACGAGACAAAGATATGAGAATAGCCTTCCAAGAATTTATTAAAATATATGTATATTTGCGATTGTCGCGTCTGAATTAGTATAAAAAGGTTCAACTCCACCTAGAACGCGAGTTTAGAATTAGATAAGACACAAAAATGACTTGACGTCTTGCATAAGAGCTTTCTCAACAGGTGTGTGAAGTAGATACTGATAGTCCCCAATTAGGTCTCGAAGAGTACTTAAAGCAAGTAGCGTTCAGCCAATAGCTCGGCGTCGCTTTATCATCGCTCTCGACTGACTTAACCGAAGGCTACAGTTACGCAGGGAATCATCACGAAGTCACAGACGAGGCAAGATTTTCTGAAAACATACTACTATTATGGTTTAGCAAAGGTGCACGAGTGAAAAGATTGTTTAAAATTGTTTCAACAATTACTATACCAACGATATAATATGTTCGTAAAGTCTGCGTCGATGACAGATGTTCACTTAGAAGGGCACATATGGGATTACCTACTTATTTTCTTGTATAAATTCTACGTGCTTTAAATTATGTAAATGCATATCCATCATTTAAATATTCTAAGATTTTATTAAAGTGAAAAAAGTATTTCGTTGCATTAAATATCATAATTATATAAATGCACAATTTAAAAAAAATGAAAGTTATCCGCGGCCAATCGAGTGTACTCATATCGCTGTAAATTTCTTCAAATAATGTTACCCACATATCAACTATTATTGTGCTTCTTTACTTCACAACAACCTCGAACACGAGCGCTACGGGATATAGGATACATTCCACCCGAACCTTGAATGAGTTGATGTAGAAAAAAATAATTGAACGAATTCAGAGATAAATGTTCTTATAATTGGAGACTACATTTCCCGTCCGCAGAGAGTGGCATATTGTGCAGCGCACTGCAGCTTACACAAAAAAAAAACAGATACAATATTCATCGTATTTTTATTTTTAAACAAACATTACACAATATTTGTATAAGGCAATGAACGTCATTAGTCAGTGTAGTGGTGGAAATATGTTACGCCATTTGTTGTCAGCTACGTCATGTGAAGATAAGGAATTTAATAAAACCTCCATGATAGAATATCCCCGCCGGAACAATAAAATGTTTCCAGTCCAATATTTGCAGACCTCGCTGGAAGTTAATTAAATTCGCTGAAAGATACCGAGACTGTGTACTTCGCTTCCTAATGAATTTGGAAGCGTGCTGAACTAATGAAATGTGTACCATATTACATATTTATGGGAGCATTTTTATTTTATTATTACTATCCCCACCCCGCACACCCACACCCGAAGCTCAGTTTCAATACATACATGTTGTAATAAAATATGTTAACAGTTTTCGCATTTTTGGATGGATACCTAACTAACTCAAGAGTCGAAAATGTTCAAGGCATATATGTTCAAACTCTTCCCATTACGGAAAATATTATTCAATATCGTGCTAAGCTTTAAGCCTACGTACTTCGAAATAGATATTTGCGAAATCGTCCCATTATTATTCTACACCTTTGCTTCAGGTCATAAGCGGATCGTTCAAGTGATCAAAATTCAGACGTAAGTAAAATATACAATTTATAGAGAAATTGAAAAAATACATATGAAAATCATTTTTCTATTGTATATTCGCCGATTTTCTAATTAAATTAATGTTATAAACATTAATTCTCCATTAGTATTGACAGTTTAAATGTATGTTTATTATAATTATTTATCTTTTCTGACACAATATTAGTAGGTAAGCAGAATACATTTTTCGGCAATATTGACAGGTTACATCGTTAATTATAAACTGTAACACTCATCCTGCTGGAAATACCTCAACGTGAACGTGAATACTATTTTTCAAAATATGTTATTAATCCATTATTATTAGTTCATGTATTCTCGTAAACCTTACCTGCACTAGTTTCTGATATAAATATATAATCATTTGTACGCTTACCGTATCAGTTAGCACATCTTTGTAGAACGAAAAAGAAAACACAAATTCAAAGTGTGTTAATATATTCGTGCTAACATTCGGTAAAATCATCAAAAGTGTAGAGGTTTACTTCTCCGTCATAATTTACTTTATGGTTTTTTCAATTACCGTCGTACATATTTCAGTGCTGATGATATCAAATTTGTTAACAAGAGTGTCATCAACCCGAACAATAATAATTGACAACTCGGCCGGCCCGAGGCGCGGAGGCCGGTCCAAAATTTTGATTGAAAAGTGGTGGGAAATACGTAAAACTCGCGATGTAATTAGTTTCCTGACTATAGCTAATTCTCGATAGAGACAACTCATTTGTTGTTGCACAGATGTTCTTCGATATCTTTTAATTATTTTTTTATAATTACTACTTTTAAATACAAATTACATGTATCAATAAGAAAGATATACAAATAAAATCAATTTATCGAAAAAATATTTTTATTGCCACTCGGCCTCGAACCAGGAGCTATTTATATCCGACTGACCTAGCTGACGGCCAATTTTCGCACTTATAAGTTGCACTTCCAAATTGATACATCTGTTTATTAAATTATTTGAAAGCAATGTATTTAGGGATAAATCCCTCTCGAGTAAAATCCTATAATAAAAATATTTTTTCGATAAATTAATTCTACCTGTACTTAAATCTACCTTATTGATACATTTAAATATCACAAAACTATGTTCTGAAAAAACTGCAACTTCTCAATAATAATGCTTTTCCTTAATAATTTAAATATTTTATTTTAAACCAAATGAAATTTGATGTAGCGTAAAAACATATCGTCTGCGCAAGTCCAATACCGCGGAAGAACCACTCGTCAAAATGTTCAAGAAGGACAAAAAAGGGCTCGTTTATTTCAAAATTTGAATGCGCCAATCACTGCGGCGTGTGCCATTCGATTGAAAGTGCCAAAAAGGCATATTTTCAAATGATTGGCTCAAACGCGCTATTGAATTTTAAATTAATTTGATTTACGATATTTTACAAAAGGAGCAAAAACCCGACATAAGTGAGGTTAAGTTTTTACATCTGTCAGCCATCTCCGTAATTTTATCGCAGTTGGGCTCCCAATGGTTAAGTTAAGATTCCGTAATCGTATTATAATACATATAATAAAAAGGTTTCCTTACTGTCTGTAATACCGATATCGCCTTCATTGCATCGTCAGATCGCAAAGAAACTTTTGTAAATTTCTGAAAATGAGCTCCATCTATTGTTTCAAATAATATTCAACATTCAGTTGTCCTCGCTGTCCACCAACCTGACCGTTCGGTAAACAAACTTAAGGTAAGATACGGAAGGAGTTTCATTAGCACAGTTCGACGGCCGCTCACCTGGCGCCAGAGGTAGACACTGCGACATCTTGTAACATGAACTGTCGTATCAATATGCTGACGACGGTAGGAAGCAGAGAGTTGACGGTTCTGATACAGCCAGCACTCGGCTACAGCTTCCTGCTAGTGACTGAACAAACAGTCGTTTCCGTTGTTTGTATAATTTTTCGTGGAAAACAACGTCCAAGCGAACGCGATGTTTTTAAAAATACCCGACCCATTAGGAATTTCAATTGTTGCGAGGCATCGATTTCTAAACAGACGAGTACTATTGATTCAATTCACCGAAGCGCTCATCGCGACGGGCCGACGCGCGCGCCGCTGTCACCGGCGGTGTGCATCACGTCGCGCGACGTTGACGCGCGCGGGCAAGGTCGTCGTGCAAATTGAAAGGCGGGGATTCGCGCAAGTGATGATTCTGATTGAGCGAGAAGATGAGTTACGGACGTTGTTAAATAAATTGACTAGTGTGGGTACTACCAATTGTAGGTAATATCTAAGATGAGCGTTTCAATTAAATGTGTACATAATATTCTCACAATTACGAATGCAGAAAGGCGTTCTGAAAAATGTGTGACGTAAAAGACGTTTGTATAATTTTAACGAAATCGTACATGATTCGTGGAGGTATGGTTTTTCAGAACATTTAAAATAAATTAAGACGATACACAGAAAAAAATACTCGACTCAAAGACAGTCTCACCCAGTGGGAAAAAATAGATATTTCACTAATAATATTACATTGTATACGACTTACTTTAGCTTAATTGATTTAGGCTGCCCTACCAGCAATATAAAGAGTTCCGGTGGTGACTTTACTTTTACGATGAGTCTCGATCGTGTGTCATTTAAATACGCGACCAAAACACGTGCGGCGACAATTTATAGATTGCTTCGCACTAAAATCTCTAATGTTCTTTACACGTTCGCGTCGAATCTGCAAAATCTGTGGACACGGCCATAGGTGATTAAATTTTTAAAAAACCTTATTTAAAAACAAGACTGAATGTTTAGATTAAAGACATGAATTAAGTGAAACTATCATTGAACCCGACATGAGAACCGATAGTATGGTAAGGAAGCCCAAGTGCAAAGAATGATTCCTGCATATATCTTCCCAACTCTTCCATATGTATTCACAATATTTAGATATTTGTGAATGTGCAAGAGACATTTTCTACAAGGAGAATAATATAGCGGATATTGGATGAAGCGGACCTCTTCCGGGCAGTGCGGTTAATTAATACTAAATATTCAAACAATTTTCGCTGTTAAAATTGTACCATAAATGAATAAATACTGGAATTTCATTTGTATTCAATAACATATTTAATATTGGGTAATAAATAAATAATAATACAAAACGGATTCACGAATTCGCGTTATATTTAGATTCAATACAATTATTATTTGAAAATGTTAATTGCAAGTATCCAGGGTCTACAACCAGTGGCGTAATAACAGTCTGGACAGGTAAGCTCCATGTTGACGAGATTAAAAAGCCTATTTTTTTTAATACTGTATACTAATTTGCACAAATTCAACTGCATTAGCATAATGTACATTAATAATTGATTGATGAAATGGAGAATAACATTTTAACAAAAAAAATATTGCAGTCAGGGTTTTCACCGTTCATGAATTGAAAAATGAAATGAGGTGTGTTTAATAAAATAAAGTAACAATGAGGCGGGCGGTGTTGGGGAGGCAGTTGCGCCCGTCAAGCTGTATAATGAGAGTGCTCGTCAGCCGCACAATTAGTGGAGATAATGGGTCGAGCCGCGAGCCGCGAGCCGCTCCCGGCGCGGGATGGCGGACTCGGGCGCCGCACGGAGCTGATGTCTGTATTGCCAGTTAGCCACCAAAATCCGATCGATCGTCGTTATTTATAATACAAACATCGATTGCCCAGCCACTACTCCGGACTGTCTATACCGTACTAGCGACCTTAATTATAATAATAATTGTACATTTGTAATATTTCAGGGTACCAGTCGCAAAATCAGCAACCTTCATATTTTGATAAGAGATTGAAGAACAATATAAAAATATTTTTTTTTTGTACATCTTTCTAGTTGATTAATTTAATTTGTATTAAAATACCACACAACTATTTTCTCAAAATGCAATTCAAGGACAAAAATGTGTTCTCTTTAATATATATATTACTTATGATTTAAAACAACAAAATAATGCAAATGCACCTTCAAAATTAAGCTAATTTCCATACTGAACTATTTTCTGGTGAAGATCGCTATTGATAGAATGATCAATTTACATAAAAAATAGCAGTTTGATTGGTAATAAATTAACACAAGAAAATTATTTAAAAAGATAACAATGGAGGTTGCTGACTTTGTAACTAGTACCCTTATTTAAGAACTAACTAAGGGCTGACTATTCGCTCAGTGGTAAATTTATACAATAGTAAAAAAAAATATGCTAATACAGATGATAAAAAATATTTAGTCATCGAAAATACATTCGATGAAAAAAGTATCAAAGCTTGGGTGTTGGGCGAAGGAAGCTCGGGTGTTAGCCAATTGCTTTTACCGATACCCAAATACAAAACGGAACGAACCCTAACAAGATAGATAAGGCAGGGGTCCGACCACTGATGACTTTCTGGACCATCAGAAAGTAACGAAACACGAAAGACAGTAGTTGTGTAACAAACCGGCCATGAAATGAATTAAGAATGATGTTTCATCTAATTGGAAACAGAGCGGTCTACTTGTCGGGCTTGTCGCAGTACTGGGATCCGTGTCGTGGGAGACTCGCTCTGCCTCGCGGCACGGCGGAGGACTACCGACTACCGGAACCGCCGAGCTAAAAATAATTATTTTCCAAAACGCATACAATTTTATAACATAATTAACTAGGTGAACGCCCGTCAATAATAACAGGTTTTTTTTTTAAATATTTACATAGTCTTGAAAGTAGGTACCTACTCCCACCTTGGTATGACGCACAAAGCTCGGTTAATTCATTTGTAAAAATTGAAACGCCCAAAAAGTCTAAAGTGACAGATTAAAGAATAACGTTATTAGAAGTGTGACCGACGTACAGACGGCGAGAATTATTTTAATGTTGATATGTATTAACAATTTAAAAAATGCGCGAAGGGAAGTCGTAATAAATAATTTCCGTAGTTACCTTAAAATAAATAAACATGCTGATTTATTGCAAGTCTATAAATGTATTAAAAAAGTATTAAACGGACTAATCTTTTTATTACATATTTACACATTGTTGTGTGTGATTCAAGAATTTCGCTCGCCTCTCAATTAAAGTGGGCCAATATAATAAAAGATACAATATCTTAAAACGACAATGATAATAAGAAGATTGTGAATAAGTGAAAACTAAAAAAAAAAAAAAAAAATTATATAATAAAAAAAAACAATTCGCTCAGGATCATGAAATCTTACAAATGTGACATTGCGACAAGTGCACTGACATTCAATTTACAACAATAAATAAATATACAATCAACAGATCTTACTAAAGTCGTATAGATATATTTTATATTATATTTTAAACATTTTTTTAATGATAATTTATGTTTAGATTAAAATCTCCACGATAGTAACTCAGATAAACAATTCACTGATTGGTGTCAACTAACTACTGCAACAAGGGCCTCCTTAATACAAATACAGCGTAGAATAATTTATAATTAATCGGTGCAAATCAAATGCGGATGACTGACTATTCGGAAAGAAAATTAAAAGTTTTGTGTTTCCCAATGGTAATGCTTCCTCGACCCAGTGAGCAACATTCGCGGAAGGCAATTACGCTTCGCAATTTTTCCGAGAGATGTCGGTAAAATCGAGCTTCGTAGAAACATTGTTGAAATGCAAAACAAAACAATTTGAGCGAAAACAGTCGGCCAGTGCCTACTATCTGACATATACAGAATGGAACAGACCTAGTCCATCATATTTTATGAATGGGGTGGGGTGCTTGACTAAATTAAGAGTCGAAAATGTTTCGAGTATGTACCGTCACAGAACATATTATCGTACGAGATATTTACAAAACAATGTTAATCATCATATTTATAACAAACGAAATTAGATGATATTTAATTTTTTGTATTTAAAATATAATATGGAATCAATAAAATATTTCCATTAATCGAAATAATCGCATTTTATTAAAAACGCTTGTATCTCCGACATAGTTGCAATTAGCCATACGCAATTGTAACATTTTGAACTGATATTATGTGCACTACCCACTACCCACTACCATATGTGTAATAACAGTACACTTCCACTGTGTTTAATCTAGTAAATAAATAAATATGTTCTTCTTATGAACCACCACAATCTCAATTTTGGCCATTTACTCTACCTATCTCCCTTTACCGCAACAATAGTTGCAACCTCCCCACACTTCTCACTCTTATTTTTCTTCTTTTTATTAATTTTCTGCATCTAAACATACTTATGTATCTAAATATTTTTGTGGATTTTCATTATTAGTATCACATGTTAAATAGTTATTATGTTTATTACAATATGTTTACACTGTCAAATTCCCTCAACAAAATAAAATTAAAATAGAATTTAAAAAAATTAAAATCAAATTCATTCACAGACAAAAAAAATATTTAAAGGCCCCGAAACACAATTCCTCTCATAATATAAGATTAAGGTTACAGTTAGACGAGGAACACATTAGAGAGTTCACCGAAAACGGATGAGAACATTATTTCCAAGAGATCTGAAGGCTTCTATCGATGCGTCAACTTCTCGTACATTAATTGAAGGAGTGGAAGTCTTTATGAGG
This sequence comes from Eubasilissa splendida, assembly GCA_031772225.1. Taxonomy (NCBI): domain Eukaryota; kingdom Metazoa; phylum Arthropoda; class Insecta; order Trichoptera; family Phryganeidae; genus Eubasilissa; species Eubasilissa splendida. Next base: position 29,757,226 of record CM062857.1, read on the forward strand.
AGGGAAGTCTGAATCTTCTAGAAGTTGCGGTTATTGGACATGAAAATGAATGTCGGAGAAGAGCGTTGACGTTGAGCTGACTAGACCGAGAGTCGACGAGAATAAAGAACGCTCTGGATGTTCAATAACTCGATTACGGAAAATGTGACTTTCCTTCGTCATACATTCTTTATATATTAGGTACATCGCGAAAAATAAAATTATATCTTCTTCACCTAACATCACACCGCTTTTCGGGTGGTCTAACAGATGAATTTCTAGAATTTACATTTGCTAATTATTTTCTTATTTTTTTTCTTTGCCGGTTTGGTTGCTGTATATGATATGGCGTGTAATAGATTACGAATATAATGTCATCATAAAAGGGCTGTGGCAAAATTAAGTGCAATAAAATTTAATCTTATGTTGATCAAATAATGTGATGTAACGACAAACAACAAAAATATACGTTTTAGTAATAAAATAAAACCATATTTAGATCAAACGATGTGTAATGGATCAAACAACAAAGTATATAGTAATCTGTAAATCACAATAAAATAAATAATTATACTCCAAAAACGAGGTATCAGATTCTACAGCCAAGGTTGTCCGAATAAATAACTCAAATACTGGAAAAACGGGTTCTTTACAATTATGACATTTGAAATAGTTAAAACAATGTTAACGTCGACCATTAAAAGGCTCGTGGGTGAGGAGCGGACAAAAAATTGACAAGCTCTACAAATGGAAATGCATAGAGCAATATTTGCAGTGGCGGCCGGTGGGAGCGACGGCATAACAAAACACGCAATAATACGACCAATAAATATCAATCACGTTGAACTTTAAAATGTATAGTTATGACAGTTAAAAAATAATAATGACGGGGGCATTACAAACCGGGTGTTCGCAACAGCTCCTTGAACCCACAAAAAAAAAGACTTGTAGATCATAAATAAATTGAGTAGTTCCCGTATAAAAAAGTAGTCGTATCCTAAATTGGAAAAAACAATTAAAGCAGCACGCTTCGAAGTTTATGGTAGTCCGCTCTGTGCGGTGCGGTGCGGTATGCGCGCCAATAGTTATTGACTAATTAACGATAACTGGACATTATGTTTAATTTCAATAAACATTAACAGTGTTCTCGTAATAAATTAATCTCTTTCGTCGCGGCATTCGTGACGTACGATTGTACGTTGGATATCTTGAATAAAAAAAAGGTTCCGTTGAAAATAATTGGGACCTCATTGACACGAGTAAATTAATGCTCGTGTTATAAATAACCTAATCAATAACAAGATGTAAATAAAAAAGTAGACGCACTTTTAGCAAAAGGCGTCGATTAAACCTGTATACAAACCGGACACACCAGGAAAACATTAGTTATTACTATACACTTACCTGAAGTCATTAGAAATCTTTAAAGACGTACACACTAGAAAGTGAAATTGTAATGAAATATTTATACCGGCCGGATTGGCTGACAAAATAATGAAAAGAATACCTTTCCTGTTAATTGCAATTCAGTTTCAATAGCCTGTAACAACTTACCGCACAATAATCCGTGGAAGAAATAAGATGAACAATTCAATATGTATCTGCATTAAAGAATTGGGATGATGAAATGAAAGCTAATATAGAAAATGGAGCTCTACCGCGTGAAAGTTAATTCGCTCAATTACCAACTGCGGAGATCTGAAGTGCACACTCCCAGTATTAATGAGTCTAATATCAAGACGGAAGCGATTGAACACGACACGAGCTTGTTGGTGATCATCTATACTCGAATGTTATCGCGATGTTGAGTAACTCGTGCGAGTACAGGACGAGGGGGTTAAACTATCTTTGATGCAGAAACATATTATACAAAACCCATTAAGACATACGAAATGCTCCACTCGTGCTCCTTCAGCCTGTTCTGGAACACCGAGGACTTGGGCGTCCAGGAAGCCAGCGACAGGTACATGGACGGCAGGTCCGACCCTTTACCGGAGCGCTCCTCGGGCGGGCTGTCCCCCAGCGCCACGCCGCTGTCGGGGGTGGCCCAGCCCTCCATGCCGGGCTCCTCGGTGGTCAGCACCCTGCTCTTGATCATCTTCCCCTCCAGTCTGGCGTGCGTCCTGACGTCATTCATGGAACCCGCGACGCCCTGGTTGCCGCAGTCGGGCCGTTTGAGTTTCCTCAGCTCTGCTTTCAGATCGGAACAAATGTCTTTCAGGGACTCGGCTCCAGAAACCGTTCTGTAGTCTATTTTGGGCAGTTTCAGCAAATCTTTTTTGCCGTTGGTCCTAATGTCAGTGAGAGATTCTGTCGCTAAAATGGCCCTCCTGTCCGACATTTGATACCTTCCGTCGCAGTTACCGTCCAGCTTGTTGATCAAGCGTTCGGTAAATATCGATCGGATTTCTTGTTTCGACTCTTTCACCGGGAATTTCTTAAAGTTTGATCTGACTCCCAGGATTGTGACGTTTCTATCGTCACTCCTCAAGTCCCCCCTGGTCTCTATCACGGTGTCTACTTTGGCAAATATTTTATCTCTCGACTCATTCTTGGTTATAGGAATAAAGGTTTCTTTCCTACTCGCTACTTTGTGTTCTACTTTAGTATCATTAGTGAACTCGTGCTTTTTGATAACTTTGGCATCGTATCTAGCTTTCTCGGCGTTTCTTTCGAAGGCGGCTTGCAAGGCCGCCCTTCTCTCTTGCAAGGTGTCGCAGCGGAAGAAGAGCGGCCGGCCCTCGGAGGGCTTGGGGCGGTCCGGGGCGTTGTCCTTGGCGAAGGCCGCTCTCAGAGCCGCCCTCCGTTCCTGCAGGCTGATCCTGGAGAACTCGTGCACGGGAACTATGTGGCTGCTGGAGGACACGCGGAAGCTGCGGAACTCCCTGTTAAACTCCGTGTTGAGGGAGTAAGTGGGTATGCGCGAGGTAACCATCTTGGACACTGAACTTCACATTTGATGCGCGACACTTATTATTTAACACTTTTTTATAATTTAATCGAGATCATCATTTACACATTATATTAATTACTAATTGTTAATGTTTAAATTATATTTCAGCTAAAACAAATTTAAAAAAATCTAATATAGACGACGATATTGTATTCGCAGTAAAACCTGAGGACTTGATGAAAGAGGAATCCGAATGCAATTAGATTATAGTTTGGTAATAAACAACGCGACACATAAGGCCAAAAGAATGAATCATTTATAATTTCGATAAACTATTCCCTACGTGCGACAAGGTATAAATCGTCTCGCGCAGGCTGGCTACGCGGCTACGCACGTCCGTCGCGGCCCGAAGTGGATCGCCGACTGGTGGCCGACGCTCACTGCAGTTTCCTCAGGAGCGCGCGCTCGCCGAAGGCTAGCTTTACTTTCTGCGGCGGCCGATTAGCAGCGGCGGACAGGTGACGACGCATCGCGAAACGTCCGAGGCGCAAACGCTCGTCTGGCGCGTTGAACCCGCGAGGAGCGAACAAAGGTGGCGTCAGAGCCCGGTCCAGAAGCGAGAGTAAGCCAGAATTGGGTCGTCCACATAGAGAATTGGGCGCAGACTGTTAATTCGCATTGCGCAACCCCAAATTATTAGAGAAATAACTCCGGTTAGATTAGTGATAACAGTGTTTCTTTAGGGCGCCGACCTAATCCGAAATCCATACTCCCTTCGCGGACGTTACCCTCGGCTGACCCCGATTTTCCAGGTCTGCGGAACTGGATCGTGTCACGCCACAAAGCCACAATGCTCCCGCAATCCATCGTCAGTATTTTATAAACACTATTGACCTAACTAATCGGCACACGCGCCGAACCACTATTGACTTTAACTAATCGGTAGACGCGCGAAAGAATGATGCAGAATAGAATGCAATAGAATACAAATGCAGTCCGAGTAAAGCCGTGTCGAGAGAGCATCGAAAGAAGATCCGAAACCGGAGCAGGCTTGACGAAACACCCGAATAACCGGTATGGCGACCATTCAGCAAACGCACAGAAAAATATGCCGCTTTGCTTCGAATACTTGTTCGTCAATATAAACATTCCGTGGAGAAAGTTAAGTTCGCTCTCGGGGGAACTGAGCCGCGACGCGGCCTCGCGCCGCAAGGGACGGGGACAGGGCACGCGGCCCTCCCCGAGCAGACAAAGGAGGAGCGCACACACACACACACAATTCATTATTAACAAAGAGGCGGGCCTACATTGCATTATATCTATCTGCCTATTTATAAAGAATAATCTTCTGACTGATAAAAATACAGGAATTCTATATTTTCGGTTTGAGCAAAATTTTACAAATTTCGTGTTAATGTATGATTTAAATTTCAAATTTGGTACTAACGAACGTTGTGTATCTTTGAACTTTAGTATGATTCTTTGTTAGTTTTTTTTCTTATAAAAAGCTTACAAATACGCTTTTAACGTGTAAGTAAAATAATATTCATTTACTAAAAAAGAGAAATTGAATTAATTATGAATACTGTTTTATTCTTAAGGTCGGTATTATATAATGTTATTGAATTATTATATAATATGCTAATAGTAAAAATAATAAATTAATATTTTTTTGAATGTAAAATAATTCCATCTTATTAGACATTAATTTACAAATCGCCACCGACAGTAACAGCACCGGCAGCACAAACTAGTTTGAAGGGAGTGGCTACCAAATAAAGCCAGTATGGATAATAACGGCAACAGACCGACGAACACCCCTTTAGCGACGACTAATCGTTAAGGTGGGGGCAATACGCAGCCCCTACGGAGACGTATCGATAAGGTGAGGACAAGAGGTGGAATCTCTAGCGGCGATGCGATGGTGACTCTCAAATAGCACAAAGACTACAAGTTCCTGTCTGTGAAGAATATGTTTTTCTGGTTGGAAAAAATATTCATAAATTGAATAAAATAAAATTCTCTCACGTGCCAGGCTAACCGCTGCACTGCATTTACCGACGAATACGAATGAAACATGAAATTGGATATATAACTATTTATTAATAAAAGCTTGTTATAAAATTTATGATTTCAAAAAAGTATTTGAGACACACGGCATCAATGAAAATGAAACACAAGGTAAAAAAAAAAAAACTGAAAGTGTATTAAAATGTTACAATTTTTTTACAATTAGCTTTTAAATCTAATTTTTGCAGTTTTCGTGGGAAATTTTAGAACAAAATCGTTTTTGAATCTTTGATTACTATTACATGCTTATATTACAATACAATTGATATACTGACACCATTAAATGTGCCGTTAATTATAGCTCCACACAATGTGCAGAGCGAAGATCCACCTTGAATTATTAAAATCGTCGTCAAAGGTCGCGAATATTCATAGGCTCGTCGCGAACTCGCGCGGAATTAGTGAAAATTTAATTCCAATTAGGCGCAACTCTCGTCTAGGGACCGCGCGACGAGTCTACGACAAAGGACATTATTAGATCCCGGCCGACCCGGTACGCCGCGCGAGCAGATAGCCGCAAAGGTCAAACCCATCGGGCCGTCTGGACCCGATCCAGAGTGCAACAATAACGATGGCGGTCGCTCCCGATTGCCTTCTCAAACGGCGAGGTCCGTCACCCCGCCCGTCCGCGGGGTCGGGGACCCGGCTGACCGTGGACCTTCAACCCGCGGCGGCTGACAATTAGACCCTTCGGGCAGTTTCCTCATTGGGTTATGCAAACCGTATTGCCGTTAACGACCGCAGGTGCAGTGTCCTCGGCTTGGACAGATCTACGTGTCTATCTTCTGCACCACTTCACCACATCGTATTAAGTCATACAGGGTCGGCTAATTATTTAAGTAACAAATCATTTCAATCTAAATACATAAACGGGCTACGCATGTGGAGTATGCTAGAACCTCAACATTTATCAAAAACGAACCTTTCCGACCTAATGATAATAATTATCGCCACTGGGTTGGCGAGATCCTCCGGAATAATAAGGTGTGCATAGCGGGAATTTTAAGTTACGAAGAATATGTCATTTGTTTGTTTTATTAATGTTATTTTAATATTATTGGAAACTTGTATAATAATATTAATCTTAATAAAGATTGCTTATACCCAGAGAGTACATGCAAATGCCATAATTAGAATAATTCTCAATAAATCTTTTCAGCATGAATCAGAGCCGCTATTCTAAAAACTCAAGGTGCTAAATATCATGAAATTATTCATAAATACTCTTCTTAAAGACATACATGAAAACAGAGCCCTGCGCCTTATCACACATTCTAAGTGCACTCGGGCAAAAACTCGAAGAAAACTAGCTGTCCCGTTAATGAAAACCTCATTTGCTCAGACATGCATGTTTTAAAGGACCGCGGATATACAATAAGCTACCACAAGAGATGGCAACCGTATCGTATCCTCAATTCTGCGTGCTTATAAAGGAATGGCTTTTCAAAACTGGAAGTCAGTTGGAAGAGTTCTTAAATGGTCAAAGCTACTCATTTTATGTAATTCTTTTAGTCCTCACATCCCTGCTTGTTTCTTTTCTTTTACTTCTTACATGACTTTAGTCTGTACCAAAAAAATTACTTTGTTCATATTACTTATTCTCTACTTGTCTCCTTTTTGATTTCTGTTTTTTAATATTTTCTTTAATTTGTTACCAAACTTCCAACTTATAATCTAGCTAATGGAACCCAATGGCTACCTACTACTGGAGGTAGGTAGCGGCCAACAGGCTCGCATGTAAATGGAATGTAGTATTAATACTTGTACTTTCTGGTGTATTGGTTACTTTAAGGATTTATATGCTAATGCAAGCTTTAAAGGAATGTTGTTTTAAAAATAAACGTCGATTTATGACTTTTTGAAAATGTAGCTTTATAAAATGCTAACCAGGAAGCGAATGTGAAGACCCGTTATGGGGGCAATCCGCTCATAAAACGGTCCTGGGAACGCGGTGGGTCACCGTTGACTAAATCTGTTTGCGTGGATTATTTATATATTACTGTGGTAGACAACGACTGTTATCTTATGATAATAAATTATATGTATTTTCAACATATTATTTATTTTTCTACGCTATCGGCATAGGCCATTTTAAGTAGCGGTAAGAAACGTTGGAAATACATATTAATATCTTCGGTACAATACACAAGAGTAAACGTAAAGTGTAAACGCCTTTCGATACAAATGACAGAACGCGGGGTGACAAACCAACAATGGCGCAACAATCCTTCAAGATTGCACCACACCTGCAACATGTCGGGCCTGATTCACCGGAACCCTGCAGAATCATCGACCTTCGGGACCAATAAACTCTCGCCGGCCGTACAAGGACACGCCGACAGCATCGTTCTCTTCAATCGGAATCTCGCAAGAGCAACAACCCAAGGCGGCTAAATATGATCTAGTGTTCGAATGTAAAAGTCCTAAATTCTCCAAAGAATGCGCACAACAATTTATCGGAAAAAAGGTTTTAATTTAATTTAGTAGTAATCAACGAGTGAGACTAGAGGAACGAAAACTACCAGAAACGCTAATCTAAATAACTAAAATTATAATATCAAATCATATCAAATATTTCGCGAATCAAACTACTTAGTTACCATCGCGCCGTTTCCCCGAGTAGGCAGAGAGGATAAAGCGCCACACTATTCCGTCCTGATACACAATTCTCGCATCATCCACATTCATACATCTTATCATACAAGCTCGACGATTATTGAGGCTTCTAACAGGACCATCCTCCAGTATCTGGCTTACCTAGTAGTGTCAAGTCTTCCGTGGACGTCCTCTACTTCCGATCCCATCAACACTTGCGTCATATATCTTTCTCTCCTTATTCATCCGTTCCATATGACCAAACCACCTAAGTGATCCTTTCTTAATCTTACTCACTATACTAATATCAACTTTACATTCTTTCCATATTTCTTCATTATTTATTCTGTTACAAATGGATCTGCCACATATACGCTTAAGTCATCTCATTTCCACTGCATTCAATCTACTTTCGTTCCTCTTCTGCCAGATCCAAGCCTCACTTTCATACATTAGTGTCGGTACCAGGACTCCATTGTGAACCGCTAGTCTTGCCTCAGTTGACAAGTTCCCATTAGCTATAATTCCATTCAAAGCGCCGTTCACTTTATTTCCTGCAGTCACCCTCCTTTCGATATCTTTCTCTGTCTTTCTGTTTCTATCGAACATACTTCCCAAATACACAAACTCGTCAACTTGTTCCAAACATTCATTACCTACAAGTATTTTTGACGTTTTCTCGCTTTTCTCCTTCTCGAATACCATCACTTTCGACTTGTTGGCATTCATAATAAGGTCACTTTCCTTGCATACATCGTACACTAGCTTCTGTAATTGTATGGATTTAAAAAAAAAGCGTTAAAACGTATTTAAGTTTAATTTTTAAAATATTCAATCGACTGAATCTATATTATCTTTGAAACTTGAATCTATATGAACTTTGAATCTATGTGATCTAAAATCATATAGAATCAAAGAAACGATTTCCTAAAAATATGAAACAAATATCCAATGTACTGTTTCTGAGGCAAGTTTGTAGAACTCTATAATCACACATGTGAAAATAAAACACTTGTTCTTTGATTCTACTCGTTTAAACTCGAGACGCGTTTAGCCTAATTTTTGATAATGCCCTTATAATGCGAAACGCGTCTCAAATAAACGAGTAGAATTAAAAAAACAAGTCTTTTATTTTCAAATATGTGACAAAAATACGCAGCTAAGGCAAGTTGCAAAAATGTTAACGATATTGGAAAAAGACACGATGTCATTAAAACAAAATGTAGAATTCTGCTATTAGTTAAGAAAGCCTTAACCGGAATCACTAATTTAAAAGAGTTTAATGTTAACTTGAAGATAATTTTTAAACGTTTCAGAGGGTTCACATTACATCATCTATAAAAAAATACCGACAATAAAAAGTGGAGCAAAAAAGCAGTCTGTTTTTAAAGATTATCAGATGACATATTTTTAAAATTAAAATTTCTCGTGGGAACCGTAGAACACATTTTTTAAATAAATAAAATAGAACGATTAACCGAGGGTCAATGAAGATGCCACCGATGATCTAATGAAAGGATGGTGTTACAGAATAGTAGCTTTCCGATAGGTGTCGGGATAGACCGAAGACACTACACTAGACCACTCGGCTTAAAAACCGCCGGGAGAGTTGGAGTAGAAGAATAATCACTAATATCTGCTATAAAGGGAGGAGAAAGAATAATTAAACCATATTAAATTATTTAAATGATACCGCATTTTTGTTGCGGAATTGCATTTTCAGAACAATGTTCTATGTTATTCAGATATAAGTTGTATCAAATTTTATCAAAATGGATTAACTCATTTAATTCTGGTGTCTTTTAGTGAGATTTACTCAAATGTGTATGAGATACAGCGCAATATATATAGTTGATGCTTGGAAATGGAATAATAAATGTATCAATTGTAAAAATATACAGAAATGTAAGATCTAAATTTGTCGTAGTTGTAATCGGTCGGTTTTTGTAGTGGAATGGTTAACACGTTTCCCCGGATAGGAAATGGTCCAGGTTCGAATCCCGGCAGCAACTAAATATTTATTCGATAAATAGTTTTTTTTTTGTATATCTTTCTAGTGGATTCATTTAATTTGTACAATATCGATGAAAATCCAATCAAATCTATTATCAAAGGGATTCCCAAGTGAATGGAATAATGATTAAGTGCACTTAATGAGGCTAGGAGTATTACCGATGAATATGGACTATCTGGAGTACGCCCACACCACACACTGATCAGAGAATATTGCAGATGACGAATAATTATTTTTTAAATAAATTTAATCGCCCGCTGACATGTGAAATGAATTGTTTTCTCCTGCGGTTCTGGACCATTTCGGAGAAAGACTCGACAAAGAGCGAGCGCAGCGGCAGGATGCGAAATATGACGCGTCGCTAATTGACGTCAAATGGAGTACAATGCATCGTCTGCACGGGCAAGCTGAACAAAGATTTTAACTTTGAAAAATAATTAACCTTGTGACTGGGGCTGCGACTAAGTGCGGAAAATAAACAAGCACATAAATAAAGCTAGAAATCTACGCACGCACAAGTTATTTCCCACTCTTTAAAAAAAGCTGAAATTATCCATGGAGACTTTATATAACCTATCCACACACACGATCCATTTCCAGAGTTGGCAATTATTGTTTTATTTTCAGTATATGTTTATAATATAAATCAAAAGGTACAATCATTTGAATGGAACATTTACAAACACAAAATGGCAATAAACCACCGCGCTTATTCGGAGTGAAATGAGCAGGATGCACATAGTAGTGATGAGCTCAAAATCACAAACCGTGAGTCAATCACCGATATCTTTAAGTCACACTCACCATCAGTGATTGAATATCTGGGAATATCGTGATTCACGATTTATCTTATTATTTTATTTATATTTGTTGTGAACCGTGATTCGGCGCATGTGCATATGAAACGAAAATATTCATGAAGGAATGACGTTATAATTCGTGATAGTCATCTAGTAGATTCTGCCAAAAAACATTACGCATTTGATGACCTGAAATGCTGAGAATTCGACCCGAAAAATAAACTCACATTTTTTTACGGTATTCATTCTCTATGTGATAATATTAAATTAGTTATATATGCTAGAATATGTTTTTTACGCAAATGAAGATTGAATAATATAAGTAAATATGCTCTAAATTACGTTTTTTTTCTTTATTAATTTATTTCGTGTATTATATCGTGCGGCGCATGGGTATTAGTAATGAAAATGTGATCAGTCACAGTTTTCAATCACTGATATTACTGAATATCAATCACACCAGTGACTCAAAAGTAGCATTCTGTTCTCACCACTAGTAGATAAGAGAGGAAATTTACCTCCACCCGCCCCCTCCCTTCGCCGATGGGCGGGCAATAATGAAAAAAACAAATCTTCCGGTATGGAATTGAATTATTATTGAACACTTGGAAAGTAGTCGCTTGCCCATCTACGTTGGATATAAAGTCAGAGAGAAAAGTACACGAGCCGCGCCCAGTTAAGTAACGAACGGCTTAACTTATTAAAAGTGTGACCGACGTACAAACGACAAGAACTATTTAAATGTTCACGTTGATAAAGAATCAACGGTTTTCTACATCGACATCATCGGGTTTTTCGCGTTAGTTTCAAGGCGATATTAAAAGCCCGTGAGTCACGAAAGGCGGTCCGGTCCGGTCCGATGAGAGTAGCAAGAAAAACTTTTCCTCGAACGCATAAGGAAAAAGGCCGGGACGAGGAAGAATCTTGGATTATATCTTCTAATTCATCAAGATTCGGCAGGAAATAAAACAAAGAAGCGGAGAGCGACGACGGCCTGCGTGGGAGGGAGAGAGCGAGGACCTCGTCACGAAAGATGCCTCAAGACTGGCAATATGCATCGCACCGCCGGTGACCGTCACGGATGTGAAAATAAAAAAGATAGATTTTAAAATGCACGGTGGCGACCGGCGATGACGACGAAGAGATGCAGGAAGGGAGGAGCGAGCGATCACACTGCGTGACCGCGAGGACCTCGGCTATCTGCGTGCCAGTCCTTATCGAGAGGATAATGAGCCGGGAGCCACCAGCGATACATCGTGCGCCGCGAAGAACGACTCCCCGCGGAGTTCTCGCAGACCGGGTCGCGTTTTCGACTGTGGACAATATTACAAACTAGTACTTAAAACCTGTCCTAGGACGAACGCGATAAACTTACATTAGACATCATTAAAATAATTACCTACAGAACAGAAGCATTCCCATATCTTTACAAAAGTTACATATCCCTCGAATTCGTATATTTCAGAGGAAATTGACACTTTTTCACTCAAGATAACATTATAATAAAGTTTTAAACTTTATTTTAAAATACCCTTTTTTTATTGCAAAAAAGTGCCAGATTTTGTAAGTATGTAGTGTTTCAATCTTACATTAATTAATTTCTTTTCAAATTTGCGTATGCATCTCATCCACATTTCGACTTTGCAGATACGTGCTTAAATATGATATTCAATGTCATTGTATTTGAATTCATTTTGCCGTTTGTGGACCTTTTAATAGACATTTTAAATGTATAATACCCTTACATTTAACCCCTACCCTGTAGTTTCTCCCGTGGCAAACAAATGTGGCGGTCGATAGTTAAAAGGTATCGGCAAAACAAAAATTACATTATTTGAAATGTACCGGCTGAACAATAAACATTTATTATTATTTATTGAACGATAAATTTAGAAATGATGAATATTTATCTCTGCTTTATCCGTCTGACAGTATTTAAAAATTCTAGCTTGGACGTAATCAGAGGTAAACATACAGGTTCATTGACTCGAGGATGCGGTTAACCGAGACCACTTTTCAGGGTTTCCGACGTCACTTTTTTTTCTTTATTCTAATCTGCCCAACGAATTAAAAAATTAGCCAGCCGCACATTTATTAACGTACACGTCACAAGTGACAACAGTGTACACAAATCACTGAATGGTGTAATCGATACCATCGAACGTCATTATTGAATTTGCGGGGATTTATGCATTACTTGCAAAGAAATGTACACCCCCGTCCATATAGGGGACGCCAAATGGCTTCATCGCGACTTTGAAATTGAAACAAAACTTTTGTACATTTATTTATGCACATAACAATTTTTATAAAGGAATCGGAAACCAATCATATCAGTCTAAAGGAAAAAAACTGTAATATACGTATAGTCTAGTATTGAAAACCCGTTCTAGAACGGGTGCGAAAGACACAATGTACAAAAGACAAAATTTTAGTATTTACCTACCTATGGAACTGGCATTACATTTCATAATTTCAAATTTCTGACAAAAGTAATATATGTACTTTTTTGTGTTTTGTTTGAAAAATGGACTCTCAGAAGGCAAAAAATGTAATTGACAGATTTCTTTTAAAATTCCCTGTGCGTGACACACAGAAGGACATTATGATATATATAAGATAAATGAACAACCTCTTATTTTCTTTACATTAATATATCAAGATTATACATTCTGCAAAAGTTGGAAACATTTTAAAACTCAATAGCTTTTCGATTTTGTTGATGTGTACAATTTTCCACCATTTCAGGATATAAGCATCAAATAATTTGTACATATACACGTATGGAAAAGAAACAGACAATATACAGAACATCAAAGGAGGGGAAAGTAGTACTGTCTTAGTCTGTCTCCCTCTTTTCCATACATGTATTCTCTCTCTTTCGCATGTGATTTTATATTGTGTCCCTCTTTATGTATATATAATAAGTGCACTCTTTTTTCTATTTATTGTTACTTTTAAATACGTCCTGACGAAGCTCGAGCTAAGCGAAACTTGTTAGTGTTTAATAAAATTCGTGGTTTTGTACAAAGTGGTTGTGTTTTATTTAACATAAAATATTCTACGACACCTTCTACCTCTAGTGTAGAAATAATCCTTAATCCCTGCCAGGCCTGAATACGCTCGGAAGCCATAAAAAAACATAACCAATAGCTGTGTGAAATTTGAGAACGCACAGCCAATCGGGTATTATGATTTATGAAATTACGGATGTACAACACCTAGACGGGGTGAGGTGAGGTGGGGTGAGGTGAGGTGAGGCGAGGTGTTCAAAGTTGCACAATATCCTCCCGCAAAACATAGTATTGCATCAAAGCGCATTCCTCGTTGCGCACTGCCTCGGAAATTGTGGCTACACAGCCTGCCGAGGTTGGGCGAATTATGCAAAAAGATAAGGAGAATTATTTGTATTCAGGTTTAACATTTACTCTTCCTCTATTATCGAATGATTTTTACAAAAACATTTCCAACACAATGCGCTAAATAATTTTGCATTTACACGCAAAATCAAACCTAAATAGCATGTCCAACATTATTAAAAAAAACTTTGTGCTACGTAAATTGTATTAACGTCCGTAAACGTATCGATATATAGTATTTCTATATTCAGTTTTTTTTTTATTGGATTAATCCAAATTTTATATTTGTTTTTAGTTCAACTGAAAGCATTACTAATATACTATAGATACCTAATATGTGTGATGTGAGTGGGTAGATACCTAATTTACTACCTAGCTACTTTTTATTGTTGGGTACTTTTATTTTTATTGTTGTCACAATCAAGTGTCCGAATTCTGTCATCACATAGTACTATCATCATATTAAGTTTAACAAAAGTAAACTGAATAAAGTGGAAATGAAATCACTTGGGTGTATATAATGTGTGGCCAATTTAATTATGATAAGTGTTCCATATTCGTAATTCTTTTTTTGATAGGTGAACACATAATTTCAACACATATTCAATGACTCGAATCAAAATTATTAATGATAAATATAGTGTTATTGTCACCAATTTTAGTTTTGCTCATACTCCTTAGCCCATTCTCAATCAGTATCAGTATACCCCTGTTCTCCAGATCGACTAGTTCGTTTATGTATGGAGTTTGGAAAGGAAAGTTGCGTTCTTGCTGAATCATTCATTGGAACCAGGGTAATAACAGAAGGTTTGTATTTGTGGAATTCAGTGAACAGTGGTGCGGTGGATTCATCAGAATCGCCGCTTCGAGCCGTTCAAGTTTCGGGGTGAACTTTAAGATAAGCCAGGTGAGTCGAGCAATCCTCCTTATCCCTACTTCATCCATCTACCTGCCCACCCGTTTCCTCTTCCCATTCGTCCCGTCCGATTCCGACATCGTCCGCACCACTTGTGAGCGGCGACTCGCGTCGGTCGCAATAAATTAGGAAAAAATATAATCGCATAGTGAATATTTTTATTAGGAGAACACATCCTTATTGTGAAGTTGTAATTATTCAGAACAGACGCTCTGTGATATTTTACATATTAATGAAATACTATTATTTTTTTAAATGATCGCTTATGTTATTTGGTCACGTAGAACGAATGAATAAGGAGAGAATGGTAATAAAGATATACGACGCGAATGTTAATGACGCCAGAGACAGATGACGTCCACGGAAGACTCGGCTCGACCAGGTAAACTAGACAAGGGAGGAAGAGCTTGTATGAATGTGTAGGGAAAGGGCGCAATAGCGAGTTAATTAGTTAACCAGTCAATCAATATAATAGAGTGTACAATAGTGTGTGTGTACATGTTCCTTAAGATTTTATTACAGGCGATATTTTCAACATTACATAAGGCATCTAAAAATGTAGGAACATCGTATGTGTTCATATTAATAATTATACCTAACCATCAAAAATATATTACAACTGATTTAGTTATTTATTCACAACTATTGACGCGACAACCGTTGACATACGACGACTGCTGCACGACACTTCAACTTGGATGAATATAATTAATGACATTTAATAATATAATTTTGTGACATTATTGCGTCGGAGAAAAGAAAAGCAACAAGTAGTGCAGAAGTCACTCGACCGGGATGGACTGCCCGCGGAAACGTACATTCGATTGTATTTTCTCTCGGATGAGATATTACGACGGGCAACTTCATTGTGAACAGAAGTGTACCGCTGATGTAAGACGATAAGGCGAGTGAAATGAGGAAAAAATGTTAACAATTATTAGGTAATGTTTTTGTACGAGCGGCGCTCTTCGCAACGGTGGCGGCCGTCGATGATTAAAAGAAAAACAAAGAAAAATGATATCGGTGCAATCGCGCGCCGCTCGGCCGCCCGGTCGCGGATCGATTGAATTTCCCACCTTTCAAATGAAACAACCGAAAGAGCGAATTATTCACCTCATTTAATTCCAAAAATGAGTGACTAAAAAAACTAATTGTATAACCCGCACATATGACGTCTTCAATCTGATTGCAGACATCTGTATTCTATTGAATATGACGTTTTGTAAATTAACTCATTTTCAAAATACTAATTCAATTTTTGAAAGTTACGTTAATATAGTTAATAATAATTCAAAATGTCTACCAAATAATATTTTTACTGGTGTAATTTACGTGTCCTTTATATTTATAAAGAAGCATAATGCTACATTAAAATTAATAAATTCAAATGTCAGAACGGGAACAGCCTAGTGAGACTGACCTGTGTATAATAATGTAATATTTTATAAAAATTCGGAGATAATGACAGTGGCGGCTGTTTATTAACGTCATCTATTTCTGTATTTCTGTGAATAAGCGAATTAAAATGTCATATACACCCGATTCGTATATTTGAAAGTAATGGACACGTCACCCAACGTAATATATCAATTTCCCTTTACGTGACACGCAGAATGACATTAGGATAATACAATTATTAATCATTCATTCTTATCATTATCTCCTCATACATTTGTTTATTCAACTGAAACCCTTTTTTGACTCAATTCTCCGTAATAAAATTATAATTTGTATTGCTTTTATTTAAAATTGTCAAATTTTAGTTTTTTTTAAGTTTAAATTAATGTAGGTGGAAAACGGAGAAACAGGGCAGTGTTCAAGGTTCAAAACATAGATAAATTGTGGTGCAGATGGCGATTCGTCAGCGTAAAATAATGTGCACCCCCTCCGGTCGGTAGGCAGCATTGAAGACCCGAACAGATGTTGTGACAGGAGTACAAATTTGGTATTTGTGAAATGTTGCACCGGCGTTATCTGCACCGTATATGGCGGCGAACGGCACACTCGCGATGTTATGCATACCTATACCGTACACGCCGCGTGCGCAAACGATCTTGACCACGTGAAAGGTCAGCCGGTGGAGGAAAGCAGAAGTGGAACGTGACATTGGCGGCGGCGGTGGTGTAAAGACGGGCGAATCGCGGATAAAACGTGTGTAAGGGGTGGCAATCTCGGGAGTTATTGTCACTAGTAATGGAGAGAACTAATCGAAAACAGTTTCCGTAGTCAGTCACTCCATTACATCGTAACTCATCTCCTCTGGATTAGGTAATCACAAAAAGTAATTTTACAGTATACGGTTGACTTGACATTTTGATCACTATTACTAACCTATTTGTATCTCAAAATTGATAACAATAATTTGATATATAGAAAATAAATCTATATTTTGGTAGCACTTGCAATATTTTTAGAACAACTGAGGATTTAAATACAAATAATATGTATGAGTTACACACATTATACATATATCGCGTCCAAAATCAGGAATCAGTTTATACTACTCTAAATTATCAAGCGACATCTTTATGAAAATTTCACCTCATGGGTGATGAACGAATCTCCGCCGAAGAAATGGGAGAACGAATATGAATGTCGTCTATCCACTATTCTTGTCATTTTTGTTTTGACAGCTAACTTACAAAGATGGAATAATTTTAATTACATCGACATTTTATTTACGTGTGCTCTGTTTTGGAGAAAGCTCTATCATTGAAATATAAATTCTATTGAGACCCTGTAATTACACCAATGGCCGCTCAGCGCCCACTACTGACCGCGAAGCACCCCCAAATAACCGCCCGCTGCGACTAGCAGCAAGCAATCGGCGATATTCGATGAAACCCTCATCTAATAAACCTCATAATAACCTCCCGCAGGCCCTAGCGGGAAGCAATTGCTTGTCTGCTAACATTACTTTAATTTTAATCGGTAATTACCTACTTAATTGGAGCCAAATAATTGTACTAAATGTTGGCAAAAAGTTTTGTATCGTAAACTTTTGGTAATTACCGCTCCTATAGTCAGAGATATGAAAACTGTTTAGATGGTTAAAATGCAACAACTAATACAATTTCAAATCGAATGCAAAAATTAGCGCACGCACCGATCGGAGCAAGCTCAGCTCTCGGTCTCTGTCTCGGTATCTGTGTCACGCATTGTGCTCTGGGGAGTAGAAAGCAATTATAAAAACGGAAATAAATCACCAAACTGGCCAATTAAAATGTGGATCGATTTATTTAAATGTCCATAGGCAGAGAGACGGGCGCATGCACCTCGTGCCGGCTGCAGACTCGATTCCGTCGCTGGAAGGTAAAAGCGAGCGCTGCTTGCGGTTTGGAAACCGTGACACATTCAATATTCTACACCGGTGGAGGTGGAGACATCACTTTCGTCGGCCGCCGCGGTTCCATTCCGAGCAAAGGGAACTTCAGCGCTAAATTGGAACTAGAAAAGGAAAACTATCAACACTTTCACCTTGTAAAATATTGCATGATATTAACAAATGATTATAGTTTCAAGAACACATTTTTGCCGAGAAGTCAAATTTTCAGAACACAGTTCCTGTACACAGACTACCAAATATATAGATAGACATGAACTAACAGAAATCTCTTGTATTAATATTTTCATTTTGGTGTCACTCGCGTCATCACTTCGGTACCACTTGCACAATCAAATAGGTCCGCGACTTTTTTTAAATATATGACACGATTGGAGCGAAAATTTAAACGCTGACAATATAATATGCATTAATGTAAAAAAATATGCCTTGTTTACACAAAGATTTAGTTTTCGAAGAGTAAATACTGTTGCATAAATGTGTCATAAACTATCGGATTTATGTTTCCAGAAATAATGTGTGTAGAATGCCCCTCGTCCCGCAACTAATGTTCAGAACCCCTCTCCCATATGTACACTTTATTTCATGACTATTCATTTATTTACTCGTCTGTGGTTCTGTGGTATTTTAATACAAATTAAATTAATCAACTAGCAAGATATACAGAAAAATCTATCTATCGAAAAAATATTTAGTTGCTACCAGGATGGTTTCATTTTTTAACCCATGACCAGTGTTATTTTCTAGTACGTTTTCAATATGTAGTCCCGGTACAGACATTAATATACGGAAGTGAATCCTGAAGCAACGGAGAAACGTAAGACTGAAACGCAGTGAAAATTAGGGTCTTTTAAAGCCTATTTTCTAGCTGTCAGAGGTTCGAGCCTTATTCCTAGTTTATACTGTTATCCTTTGTTTTCGTTCTAATGCGAGTGATTCATTATTTATACGCCTGCTTGAGTTCAGTAGTCCAGTTGGTTGGGTTAGTATTTACTAAACATGAAATGTATTAAAAATGGAATAAAAATAAATATGAACTGGGGAAATTAGAATAAAAATGCGTGCATGCACGCACTCGTGTACTGTCGTTTATGCTAGCTTCTAGAGCATTTTTTATCGGTGTCCACGCATCATTGGATGGTTTGGGCGTGTGGAACAAATGCTAGTGAAAAGATGCTAAAGCAATTAAGAAAGAGCGGTTAAGTTAGATATCTGAATATCGGTTGCGTGCAGTCAGTACATTAAAATGGGCTGTAGCTAACTAGAAATTCTGAGAAATAATTCAAAATAAAATATGTATATGTTATAGTTAAAGTGTTAAATTTCAATAATGTATAAATTAACTAGTCAATGTATGCACTAATTATAAGTTTTAGTTACAGCTTACATTGCTGCATTTGGTACTGCACTTTCAGTAGTGTATGATTTAACTAGTGAGTGTATGAACTCGCGTTGTGAACAAACAAGATCTGTCAGACGAGCGTGTTTTGCCAACTAACCGAATACGGGCGAGTTTACAATTGCCCTACCACACATTAACAATTCGAATGATAATTTTACAAGAAATTAATAAAATAAATTGTAATTTAATTTGTAATTTTGAATAACAGAAAAGAAATGTGATTTAAGTTGAAGCTTTGAGGTTACGTCGGATAACAATAATAACACGCACGCACTCCACAGCCGGTAATAATGTTGCCAATGTAAAATATTGCTAGGAATTGCGATGTTTTCATTCGAAATAATTAAACTTGTTAAAAAACGATAACATTATTCTATTCGTAGGCATATTCTTATTTAAAAAATTATTTTATATCGACTGAAAATAATATTGGTTTCTATGTTAGATTTTTCCCTAAAATAAGTAATCACATTGCATTTTTTTTAATATGGCAACTTCAGTGTACCGTACGTTAGGTGAACATTGTGAATACTTTGACAGACACCGAACACTGAATGCATATAACAACTAGTTCATAAATTATTTTGTGAATACTATAACTAAAACTCATAGTTGGTGCATACATTGACTAGTTAATGTATACATTTTCGAAGTTTACACTTGTCTGTAACATATACATATCGGAATATCATTTTATTCAGATTTTCACATATCATAATTCTCGCGTCAAATAAATATTTAATTTTGCATTATTTTTCAAAACAGATTTATTTACGAATTATGTAAATGTACTGACCGCACGCGTCTGCCGAGTATATATGAGCTTGTCAGAAGCCACACAGTGGACGAGACAAGAGAAACAGGCGAGTGTGGCGCTTTATTTCATCTCTCTGCCTACCCATGCGGACTCGGCGTGATGCAAAGCGTTACAATAAATATTACATGTTAACAGAATTAGGTGTAAATAATGACCGTTCACAGTTTAAAAGTAATATAATATGTGAGCCGCACGAGATATCCGTCGAAAGTTCCGCTGTAGACAAAATATGTAGGTATACGATTTGGTCCACTTATAATAAAACAATACATTTATTTGCGTGTCAGATTTCACCGAAGTGTTGTTAAACATGCATCGGTCAAAAATTAGTGTGGCAAAATAGTTCATCGATCGAAATGAAATCACGAAATTTAATTTAGACCCTCGCGCGTGACGCGTCACACCGAAAACGGCCGGGGTAACGATTTCCAGTACATTATTCGACGCAGCGTATTGCTAGGCGATAGAGTTTTGACACAATGAACTTCGCCCACCTGGAAATATTAGCGAAACAATGGAAACGGCGGCCGCGGGTCTGCGATCGCCCCATTTCGAGGAAACAATCGTTCCGATGATTGAACGAGGGGTCGTCGCATCTGACGAGTGACGAGTGCGCCGTTCGGAATTGCTCAACATTGCAGGTTGACAATTTGGCGTCAAATAATGGACACGGTTGAGAACGGCGACGGAATGACAAATTACTCAGATGAATAACGGCATCAATTTTGAAACAACCGGAAGCAAAAAATGTAATCATCACTATATAAACATAGAAGAACACTCGAATAATTCTAGAACAGCTGAATGTTAATGTAGGTACACACATTTTGGGCTAGGTCGTGTTGTACGTCTGTCTTACTTAGAGAATATTATTTTCCATTTATAAGTCGACCGTTTAGATAACGTTGTTTTTTTATTTCAAAGCGTAAACTATTATTGTTGCTAGTTATTTTGTTATTAATTTTAAGAGACTTATATATAAGTTTCGACGGAAAAACAAAACAAAATAGATTTGAGTTCAGTGTGTAAAATTAAAAAGTGTGACTCGACATAGCGAAAGCATTCCATGCCACAAAGAAAAATGTTAAATGAGAATTTAATAAACCACTCCTGCATGGAATATATTTAACCGGTCCCCGCCCGAGCACACATATCAATGTATTTTACTTTAGTCTTTTTTAATTTTATTTCAAGTTTAGAATCATCTACACCCAACATCAATTCTTTTGTTTTGTGGAAATATTTATTTCTCGTAGATATTATATATTAAATGCCCGTAATAGCCATGGCAACGTGATAATTTTAATTGTTTTAATTTCAAGAGTTATATTGTCACTCTAAACTGTAATAGTGACAAAATAACGTGCAAGATTAATTTAGTCAAAATTTTTAATAATCTAAATGGATTTTATGAAATGCAGTTTCGTGACACATTTTACCAGGAAATACAAAAAAAAAAACATGTTTTAAAATAATTAAATATTATCATTTTTTGGTCTATCACTACACCCACCCATACACTGTGCATTGTGTACATAATGTTTAAAATAAGAAAATAATGAAATTGGACAGTCGTTAAATCGGTCGATTCTCACTCTTATCCTCGCAACTCGCGTGATTCGCGTCATTACAAGGGTGTAACTTTAGTCGTGAGACATCGCCGAAAGTGGATAGAATTGTTGCCGGCAATGTGCCGAGCGCCGGTGCCTCCGCGCAAGCGGAAATGCCACCCAAAAATAATACATGCCTGGATGACCAGGCCAATCAGGCGCAGGCATCTATCTACATTGATGGCACAGCGCACTAGACGCACCAGAATGACGAGCGCGTGATGGTTTGTGCTTTGCGTATTTTTAATATGCGGCCAATCCAATCTGTGGGCGACTTTCTTTCAGCGGCGCGCGCGATATACGAGATATATTTATATTTAATCAAAATGTTTATTTAGATCAAAACACTTCAAAAACCACACATCTAATAGACTGCAGAACCAATATTCAATGTACTACGCATACACTAGAACACACTTAACAAGAAAAATTTCTGGTCCCGACAAAATGCTATGTCATTTCATACGTTTTATCAACATTTTATTAATCAGGCCGACATCTGATAATAAACCATAAGTATAAAGGACGCCACTTACCTCATACTAACTACCCTTATCATTTTAAACACGGTATTATTCGTCGGCTGCGTCGTCACCGAACTGTTTATAACTTAATTATCTAAGCCTGTCTAATTGAATGAACAACAAGATATTAAAAAATAATAGTGTACGAAAAGATTTCAGATTTTTTTCTCAAAAATTAATCTACAATACACTTTTATTTATTGTATTGTTATATCTGTTTAAATAAATAACAATTGTAATTTGTAAAGTTCCAAATCAATCTATGACAAGAGAAAAATAAATAAATTAGGAGAGAATGTAAAGCTGATCATGGTGAATGGATCAAAAAAGATCGCTCAGCTGGTTTGATCATATGTAACGGACGAATGATGCGAGGAATAGTGAGAAATAATATATGACGCATGTGTTGATGGCATCAGAAATAGAAGACATCCGCGGAAGACTTGGCACGACCAGGTAAAGCTACTAGATGATGATCCTGTTAGAAGCCTCAATAATCGACGAGGTTGCGTGAAAATGATTAGGCGAGAATTGTATGTCAGGACAGAAGAGTGTGACGCTCTAACTTATCTGCCTACGAGGTTGGTAAGTTAGTTTGAAAAAGTAGCTCGTTTTACGCCATAGAAAACTTGTGTTTTATTGTATTTCTTTTAACATGAAATAATATTTCGATTTTCATGGTTTCGTGTTAACCGATTTCAACTGTAATTTATTTAAAAGAATATATATATATGACCTGGAAAGTAACTGAATATGGAAACCGCTGAAACAACAATTCGCTTATATGTACTGTTAAGTCTGTATCAGATTTCCAGCACACACAATCTTCAAGATTGAAATTGAAGAGTCGGCGCTACACGCTTCTCTGTGAACTTCAACATCGCGTCACGGAGATAAGTCAGTAACAGATGTTTCCTTACCCCTTATGGTGAACGGCAGATACCAGACGGCTGGCTATAGGTGGTGCTAGTGAACGGATCAAATCTAGACACAAATAAACAGTTTCATACATTGAGCAGAACTCGGCGATAAAAAATCCAAGCGACGTGAATAATTCATCACAAAAACCAAATACAGTTGGTTCACTGTAAACAATGTGGAAGCAAAAAAATCCCTCTTGTTTTTAGTCTTACAACTGTCAATGTACACCAACTCGAGACATTTCTTTCCTTCCTTATTGCTTGACAAATATTCTGTGGATTGAATGAATCCCCTTTTTAATTCTCTACTTTGACCGACATTCCGATACTGACCGAATATCACATAAATAATAATAGATTGTCGAATGAGTTCATTAATTGAATTCTATTACTAGTACACGAAGGAAACTATATAATTTTTATTTTATTTTGATAATTAGTTTTTCTTTATCATGCCTTAATACCATTTGAATAATATTTTTAATAATGTTATTCTCGTTTTAGCCGGATCGAAATTAGCTCGGCACGGGCCAATGAAATCCGTTTCATAAATATGAGAAACAAAAGAAATTGTTCAGTAAACAGAGTCGCGGGGTCAATGCATCATTAAGGGTTCTCAGCTCGTTATCCTGGGTACCTAAATCTAAACGCACTGAAATTAGCTTCTTATAAATAAACAGGAATGTGTTTCTGCATCATGTGCCCCATGCTCCATACCGAGCGGACGCCGGCTCCGCTGTTGTTGCCGTTGAAGAGAGGAATATCCAACAGCTAGTAAGCAAACTAACTATCAACGTATGAAACGGTGATCAAGAACAGTATTAATCAACTCGTCCGAGTACTTGAGTACCAGCATTGGAGCACAGATACCGTGAAGATTGATTTTTCAGAACATAGTTTGTGTACTAATTGAAACAAATGTAGAAAAACCACCTTCTTCACCAGGTACCTTCCGTAGCCGATAGGCAGCTTTACGATTAAGCTACAATGAAATAATCAAATAGCATCAACATACGCTATTTGTTCCCGTTGGAAGCGACCACAATTTGAATTACAATGTTTGTCAAAAACCTTCGAGACTACTATACCATTAATGTTGATGAAATCGCATGATATTGACTATTTTTTTTTGATAAATTGAATCTTTATCAAAAGGGTTAATTTGCTAAAATCGATTACACGTTTCAAGGACGAGTGCAGCTCATTATAAAAATCTATCGAAGTATAACAGCAAGATCCAATTTTATCCACATTTTCCGCACAAAGGAAAAGATCGATTTCATATAAAATGTGAGTATTGACGGTGGCGCGCGAGAAGCGGCCTCGAAGTAAAGTAGTCCATCCATCTGGTGCGAGCGAATCTGTTTCACAGTGCATTTGTGAGTATTTTTAAGAACGCTGTTCTTGAAACAACAGTATTGCCGGCAGTTAGGCCTCAACAAAAGGATAGACTAACGGGCGAGCTGATCGAATGCAGACCGGACCAGGTAACGGCATCCCATTCGGAATGGCCGAGAAGTGTTCATTCATCCGTCCGAAATCACCGCCTTTACTGGCACACCACACCATCATCAGGATTGGATTAATGCGCTAAATTGGTGTTCGTCTTGATCCGTCCGCTGCAAGTCAAACTTGTATAAAAACGTGATGAGGCGACTTGGAGCATTTGAAATGTGGATCTACAGAAGAATGCTCTAAATAATCTGGACGGATAGAGTTACGAATGAATATATGTGATGAGACATCCGGAGAAGTGCGAGATGTTGCACCTCATAATGCGGGGAAAGAGAACATCGCAGCTACTTCAGTGAGCAGACGCGACATCAATAAACGACGGATCGCAATATAGAAGGGCCGCTAAATAATCAGAGTAGACTGTAGAGTAAACAAAGCGGATAGCCATCCGTCTAAATCAGAGGTGACTCTGATATTATTTATTAGTCGAGCGGTCTCGCTGAAACATGTCATTTTAGCATGATAAGGAAATATGAGAACTTGACAGAACGAAAAACTTACAACCTTGGAATTATATCGTTAAATAAACATTTGAATCATTCGCAGGTTGAAATGTTACACCGATCGTAGCTCCCCGCGTTATGACAATCGAGTTTCGCAAATGACGAGTTACAAAGCGATATCCATGTCACAAAGCATCACACATTTCACGCACATCGACCGCTTTACTACATATACATATAAAAACATCGTAACTAATCACTTTTGGTTCTAGTATTTCGCGTATGTCATATTTTAATCGGTAGTAATTTCTTTTTTTATATATTATATTCTAATATTTAAAAATGTTACAATTATAATCAATATTAGTATACGGTGAAAATCTTTTATAATGAAACCATGTGGAGCGGAATAATTTTCTTGTCAAAAGAAATGACAAATGTTGGCCAAGTAAATAGAAAGTTAAGTCATCAAGTCATAAGCTGTAAGCGATTTAATATTGAATATTGGCTTAAAAATATGTCATCAACAGTCACAAAATGATAAACAGTTAACAATTTGGTAATAATGTAGCGACAGGTATTTAATTTTTTTCTCTTAACACGAGAAATACTTTCATGTTAAATGTATGAAATCACTTAGCATTTTGTAAGAATCAGTATATTTGTTCATGTTAACCAATTTTTCACATTTAATTGTCTTTGTTAGTTACAAAACAGCCAAAGAAGTGCACATTAATTATTATAAATAAAATTATACGAAGAAAATATCGTTCACTACTACGTCGGAAAATACTTTTAAAAAAAGCAACTATAATAAGCGCGCAATATAAAATGACACACACATGTATGTTTCAGCCGTACGTGCAGCCGGGTGCGCCGCGCGCCAGCGGTGCGCGAGGAGGATGCCAGTGAACTCCGCACATAATTACATATGATTTATTCAACAGCCGATACATTTCTTTGCACCGGTAACCGCGGCAGGTAGGGAGCCACTAAACGAGGCGCGCATCCACCGCCGTATCTCTTCCTTATCTAGACTGATTTCTGTCAAATCACTACTTCAAGGCGAGTCTGCGAGAAAACCGTCACCGAACTGTATTCCCCAGTTGCGGCGAGTGCAACAGCATGTGAGGTTTGGCGGGTGCACTCGCACTGCACAATCGCGCGACAACAAAACAACAGGGTGGGATGAAAGCGGTCGCGGTGCGGCGTCGCGAAGGGACGGCGCAGGACTGACGCTGGCCGGCGAGGCGGGGAGGCGGGGAGGCGGGGCCGCAGGGGAGAGACAGGAAGAGGAAGCGGCCGCGGCGGCGAGGAAAGGGGAACAATGGCGGGGGCGCTGCCCTCCGCGCTGATAAACTCGCTGCTAGCTATCAGCCGCGCCGGCCGTCGGCCCGGTCTGATGACTCCCGCAGCCGCGCCGCGCTATCCGGCGCTCGCATGCAGATGATCGCTCTTATCGAGATGCGGCTTAGGGGCAGGCGATGCGAGCTGATTAAAATACCAATAACTCGGCGGCCGATTGTGATAACCAAAACCAAAATACAATACTAGAAAGGTGTTCGATTTTCTGAACGTTGAACATTAGTCAGTTCACGAATAAAACATTAAAAATATTTTTATTTCATGAAACATCAATGACCCTAATAGAGGAAAAAATCTAATATATGGATATGAAACCATTCATGTAAAAGAGTTAAATAGGTGTAAAATAAAATGGGTTAGGTGATTAAGGCAACCCTTATTCCTGAAAAAAATAAAAGAAAACAAACTCAAATTAAAACCACGAGTATCGAGAATGATAGTATAAGACTGGGAAGACCACGCGATCTTGAAGATTTCAGCATGATCAAAAACAGAAAGTGGAGCAGAATGATCAGAGTAGCTCATCCCGGGCGAGGAAAAGAGAAGAATTAATCTTACATCTAATTCGTACAATAAAAAGTGCACCTCTTCCAAGGTCAATAATATTGAAATACGTGACGCGCAAATTACAGAACGCATTCGCTCGATAAACTAAAATGTAAGTCCGGTTATTCAATCAATCGAATTAAGTTTCAACAGAAGATACATGTGATGGTTACATTAGGCTCGATCCAGAAACGTCCTTAAACCGCGATAAGGGCACGCGAGGTACACGTTTAGTTCGCCTCCACCGAAGAGATAACAATCGACATTCCCAATGCTGTACGACAGTTAAACGACAGCGCGAAGGTCCACAGGTCCACTACTCCCGTGAGCCAACAGCGCGGGTAATAACGTAACGATCTTACGACATAATTACTCAAATAGACGAAGCCTACATAACCGGTATGGGAATAGCGAATATATACCGGAGGCAGGCAGGCCAGCGGTAGAGAGAGGCGAGACCGTCTTGATATAGGAATGCAGACAGGAATGTCATTGAGTGAAGCAATATGAAGCTGATACTTTTCTGGATAACGAGAAAAATAAAACAATTAGTCCGTTCAAGTACTGAATAACTTGCCTATTATCGCTTCATCACTACACTCATCAGGGCCTAGCTACATCAACCGGCGACAGCTGATTTCTACTAGTGATAATGACCCGTGTCCACGGAATGAGAATAATCCCCAGTACCAATAGAAAGAGACGATTCGATACGACAATCGGTTTGACAACGAAACCTAATACGCGCGCAAACGACACGCAGAACCATAGATATCTACACAAATTTAATCTGAAAAATTAAATTAACAGAATGCGTTAAATTACTAACATTTATTCCGTTTTGACTGCTACTGGGGAGATTCAAATTCATCCAGCAGAACTTCAATAGTCAATGGACTGACATTTGGCGTTTGACGTACAACAAACGTGAATACGGCGAATCTCTGAAACTGCGACAGCCAATAGCTGTCTCTAAATAATGTCGTGAGATCATAATTCCCGTCTCGGAGAGTCGAAAATGTCATCCGTGGACACGAGCCATAATAACGTAGACACATCGTAACGTTTGCTTCGCCACAAACAAATCTCAGTGATATGGCAGTGACGATTCAATTCCAATCATTAAGTCCACAGTGTTTTTTCTTCAGTCAGCTGACTGCTATCATCTTACCCGAATTAATCACCGCAAACATTGCTCGATACTGAATTATTTATATATATTTTTAATTCGATCCACATTCAATTAAAATATTGCTCTCGTGAAATGTTTTTAACACTGTTCCACAAAACACGATAATGAGAATATTATTCACAGATTTCAGCATCCAAACAACATAAGACGGATCGGCAAGACGCGAGGTGTGCTGTGCGAGCTGTGCGCGTGCGCGCGCGCCCCAAGTCGACTGACCGAGCGGCCGCGCCGGAACCGCGCCGGAGCCCCCGTCCTGACGGGGCGACCGCCGCAGGCCCGAGTGCCAGCCGACGATACGCTCTCTCGCCAGGTGCGGCTGGCTGCTTCCGATCCGCGGTGCGGTGCGGTGCGGATCCTCGGCCGGAGGGTGCAGCAGAATTTGTTCACCTGGCGAGGCTCGTCTATCGGACACGGACACGCATGTAGGAGCAATAATAAAATCATTTAGGCATTTGTGATAGCGTACATTGTATTTTTGCCAGTAAGAAAAAAACACCAAAAGTGTGTGTAGTACATTGTTATTTTAATGTATAAAATATTATCCCTTATTTATACACTACCTTAACGATGCACGTTATAGTGTACATTGTATATTTTAAACTGAAAAAATACACCAAAGTAGCGAGATCGTATGTCTAATACGTTGATTATTTAAATATATAATATATATTCACATACAACATGTATAATGTATGCAACTGTGACTTCTTCTCAGTGGTGAGAATGAATTAAGTGAATTTCTTTCAGCGCTACAAACTTGGAGTAATAAAATGGCTTGACAAATGTCTAATAAATAATCTTCCGGTGCACGCTCACGCTCACCCGATCAAAGGGTTTCGCGGACGTTCTCTATTTCAGCCGCCTTCAACATTCGCTTTTACTATTCTATACTCATTCATCGATCATAAGTCGCCTGGGGCCAAAATTCTAAATCTTGTAGTGCGACGAATCTCATTTCTGTATACCAGGAGTCGAGATTTCGGGACAATAACTTATCAATAATAATAGTATGTTTCGTAATTATTTATTATCTGGGGTGTTGGCTGAACGATCAGAGGTCATAGTCAAAATGGCGATGGTGCCAAACTCTTTAACCTGATTAAACATTAGAATAATGTGACATATAATAATCTATCATTCAACTCCTATTTAGATGCGGCAAACTTCCACAATACGAAAAACCTAGAATATCGAAGAACACGTGCTGACCAAACACTTCTCCTCAAACCTGCAAGGACATATTGACTGTCCCGGCCGATTAGAATTAATATCTCTCCACCTACCATCTAGATCGACCCGGTAGTCCGCACTCTTCCACATTCCTAGAAGTAGAACATCTTACATACAAAATTCATTCATTCACCGGTCATGCAAATACCAAAATGAAAAATTTACAGAAATTGACTTTTTCAACATTAGCCTTACTACGCTTAAATAATTATTTTTATAAATCACCGCAATCTCAATTTTGGACAATCGTTCTACCTATAAACACATCTTGCTCTCCGTTTACCGCAACAATAGTTGCAACCACCCCACCATTTTTCTTTTTATTCATCTTCTGCACCTAAACATTTCTGTGGATTTTCATAAATAGTATCACATGTTAAATATTCATTACGTTAATTATATAAGTTTACACTGTCAAAATCCCTCAATAAAATAAAAAATAAAAGACATGTTGAAGAAGGAAATATTTTCCGAAACCCGTTGATGTTTCAAATTACATACTAATTAAGTGGTTTATTAAATAACCTAAAACATAACCTTTTTAGTAGTAGGAGGAGGAGGCGGTGGAGGGGCGGGAGGGGTGGAGGCGGATACAAACAATGATTGTGCCGGTGCGACTCGTTATCGCCATCATCATCAAATAAAATAACTGACAATACCAACAGTCCACAATGGATGCACCGACTTTCACCGAGACCAGACGATAAGTGCAGCAACAGTACCGGGGCGGGGCGGAGGGCGGTGGGTGGGTACTTTATAGTTATTGCATCGCCGACTCAATCGCACTATCCATAGAGCTGGGCCCTCGAAACAGCGGACGCGCTCCGTGCCTCGACATTGGAAATTATAAACGGTTAATAAAAAGTCGTCAGTTGTCATCATCAACTCTTTTTATTGTATTAGAGTGGAAGCATTGCGGTCATGGGAAAATTACCACGGGAATGACGAGAACCTTTCTGTATCATTTGGGACCCGCCAATATGCCCGGTAAGTTTTGATCACGGTGTGCGACTTTAAGGGTCAATGCTATTATTTGTGTGCTGGGCTGGGGGAGAAAATAAGAATAGCATCACCGTATAAGGCTGCCGGTAGGGCCTGGGTTGACCGCACTACTAATGCAGATGTGTTAAGAAGCATAACTATCAAAGAAAGCTGCATACTGAGAATACATTCTTATAACTCATTATGCAAGGGAAGATAGGAAGAGATTTTCTCGGCTGTGTGACCTCAGAAACTGGTCCAATATCCAGAATGTTGGTGATCTTATATACAAGTTAAATCAACATACTGCAACATGGTCTATATGAAAAAGTCTCGGTAAAAATTATGTGCGCGCTATATTTCTGTGTATGCTTTATGTGTCTGATCGTGTGTGCATACCTTAAAGAAACCATTGGTACCACAAGAATGGATCTAACTGGCGCACGCATGCATGGAAGACTAGTGAGCTTATCGTTGGTGCGAAATATCCCGCTGGTAATGCGGTTCGGGAGACAACGTCCATGAATACGAAGTAAACAAATGAGCAGCAAATTAAAGAAAAAAAAACTAATTAAATTTATATTTAATACATTTTACTTTAACTCTTGACCTTCTGATACCTGTCTCGTTCGAATTGACGACAAACAAAAGTACAGAATTATTGCAGCTACTTGGTTATGTGACACCGAGCTGACCTCTACTACCAAATCGAGTGTCGGGGGGACAATTTCAACCATATACACGTATTCAACGACAATAGAACCAGAAAATCTGGTGAATTTCTCTGACCTGCGACGCGCGGGCAGACAGGCAGACAGGCATAGAAAGAAATACGTGCGCGCAGCGGTGCTACCGGAGCTACCGGACGCTTTCTGGCGGTGGAGCCAGACGGCGCCGCGCGATAGATAACTGGATGTCGGCCGGCTGACTGGGAGTCACCTCTCTCTGCGAGAGGACGTCTCGAGAATTAATAACATGGATATTGTCAAGAAAAAGTTGACGGCAAAACACAAGTTAACCATTCGTAATTCGAAAGGATTTCAACGCGTCGATTTCTTAAATCCAATGTTCATTCAAGAGTTGTTTTGGTCCGCGTTCACAAAATGAAAAACGATGAGATAAATCGCAGATTCAGTTGAGATTTTAATCTGGAGATAAACTCCTAGGTTGGTAGAACGATACAAAAACAGGTGTTCGATTTGACGGCCAATTTCGATACGTGCGCACGAACTTCACCTAGAAATCGGACACTATTTATTCTGAAAGTTAAACAAACAAAGGCATTCAATTACAAACATATATTTCGTTTAAACAGCTGCTGGGAAGATTCAAAATCGACAAACTAACGAATCAGCGGTAAATGGGCTGATATATGACGCTCGACGTGCAAAGTGGGGCGAGAGACGGCGAATCTGTGTATGTACACGAAACCCCAAATCCTTGTATGTAATAAATAAACGCGACAAATGTGTTCATTCTAGACATTATATTTACGGGTGAAATAACTGGTAAATCAACAATGCACAGTGTGGAGGTTGGAATAGTTTACAGATAAATGTCACACGTAATTAAAATTGTTACGATTAAAGAATTACATTAAAGGTTTCTTGAAATAAAAGGCTATTAATTTTCGACACAGCTGATAAACAATTCTACATCACAACTCGTCTGCCTGAAAGCTAGACATATCATTTCAACTCTCATTGTATTGATAATAATATATTTTTTTAAATCCGAAACAAAATCTCTAAATATTACAATTCGCCAGAACGATAATAAACATCACAACGAGTGATAAAATCGGTAATTTGAAATCTCAAGACAGTAGAAGTGAGACCGAGATTTCTATCAGATACGTCCCTCCCGGGCATGCAAATTGAATACTCCTTACAAGGAATGGATCAAATGAGCATTGTGATAAGCGTCGTCGTGGGCGGCGGCGTTGTCTAATAATAATACGGATGACCGACATTCGAAGGCCTTCGGGGCCGGCGCCCGGCGCGGCAAACCACCAGGGGAGACAATGAGGAATATTCATTCATATTGTTCCACATCACGCGTCCGCGACATTTATTACAAAATTGACATCACAATTATCGCTCTGGTCATTTCAATAATAATTGAGGTCGACAAAATAGCAGCCGATTAATTCGCAAGAGTGCAGTCGCCCGCACGAGAGGATTCGGACTGGCGAGATGCGCGGGGGATAATAATACTGGACCGAGACAAG
Organism: Eubasilissa splendida; assembly: GCA_031772225.1. NCBI lineage: Eukaryota > Metazoa > Arthropoda > Insecta > Trichoptera > Phryganeidae > Eubasilissa > Eubasilissa splendida. The sequence goes on from CM062857.1 coordinate 29,789,970, forward strand.
GTGTTGCACATTGTGCATCTGGGTCAAAATTAAAAGATCTAAACAGTGTCTTACAATGCATCGCATCGACATCATAATCAATTGGACATGCACTCCTCCCTGCAAACCAAGTTTTCGCTTCATTCCGTGACGCGCGCAACTTCGGCTAACCAGTTCGCGCCAATTCGGCGGTGAGTACTGGGGCAAGAAAATAGAAATAAATATTTATCGTGCATTGAAAAGTGTTAGAATTGAATTAAAACAGTGTAAAAAAAATAATATTTTTATTTGTTAACTTTATTTTATTAACCACTTATTGACTTTAAAGACATCTACTGGTTTCGAAAAATACCATTTTCTTCTTATAATATGTTGTTTCTTTACCAGAATCTATTTTTAAAAAACAATAATTATTTAAAAAAATACATTTAGTACCTAACTCAAATTGTTACTTAATACAAATTTACTCGAATAATTTTTAGGAATTTTTTTTAGAACGGGACTCGTAGTTAAATTTAATCGGTTGTTTATAATTTTTTTATTAGTTTTACACGCTTTATTTATCTCCAATGATTACAAATTATTTAATTTATGACCAACACCGTTTACATGCGAAATTGACAATCCCAATTTTTTTATCAAAACAATAACTATAATAGTAAGTGGGTGTGAGCTGTTAGTCGTTGGTATATGACAATGATTAGAAAGACTGCAGCCGAGAGAAGATAAAATATAAATCAATATTACGGACCGCTGGTGTCGAGGCCAATAGGCTTGCAGTTATACAACTCTTGCATCAACCATATCTACTCTTTTTACAGTGAGAAACTAGAAAATATGAGAGAAAAATAACAATTATTCCCGTCAACGTAACAACACTAGTTAGTATGTATAACGTGTCATTTAATATATGTTTTTCACTTTACTTTCCGCCAATGCAATATTTTATATTAATTTAGATTTTAGCAGAACCAAAAAAAAAAAACATAGCCTTAACTTGTAACCCGAATAATAAAAATTATTAGCAGGTACCAAAAAAATTTTTCACGCAAAGCACTGCACAAATTGTGCGACCAACTGACGGTATTTTATTCACATAACAAAGCGTAACAAAATTTTCCGTTCCGTAATTCATAAATTATTTCCACAACCTTCAATATCTTCCAATTTTCTTCAAAATACGCCTAAAAATAGAAATATTTTTAAATATTTACGTCCCACAAAATGTTCAATAATTCAATTATTTTGATTGATTACAAACGTGTAATCAATTTTCAATATATAGAAAAGGAAATATTCCTTTTTAATTTGTTCAATAAATAATATTTAATACTGTCATTAACGCCCTGGAGCCAGACTTTATACAGCAAGCTCGATACAATTTTAAAAAATCCAATGTCCGAAAGCGCAAACTAACTTTTACCTGACGATAATAGATATTTTTTTTCGAAATACACTGACCGTTGCATGTTTCAACCACTAGCAATTATTATATATAGTCTCTTAAATCAATATTTTTAAATAAATTACTAATTTAGAAGCTAAGCAACAGCTGACGCCCCCCCTCTAGGGGTCGGGCCGGCTACCCTGGTGGACAGGTGTGCGCGGAGTGCAGACGAGCCGGCAAGCAGCTGCAGGAGACTTAAAAGGAGATCGGCGCATCTCGAAACGGAACATATGGCTAGAAGTCACACAACCTACCTGCTAAATAAGCAAACCGACAGGTTGCGTCGCAGGTTTGTGTTAAAATTCGCTCGGATAGAAGGTCGATCGGGCATAACACTTACTACACCGTCAATCGCCATCTGTAGTCGCACATTTGATTAATGTCATATACCCATACGGTATCAAAACAAATCCATCTCGCGAAGGCATTTATTGCCACGATGACAACATACCGAGTATATAAACTAATATTCAATAGGCGAATGAATCTAGTCGCGGTCGTGTTCCACTCGGGGCAGGACCTCGAATTAATGGTTAATGTTTGTACATATTATTAATAGTGAAGTGAGAATTGTATTCAATTTACACCAATTAACAATTCTTTGACAGGGGAACAATACAATGCCCGTCACACAACACCACATGCGCGCGCTGATTCCATCAGAACAAAACGTTGATAGTATAAATCGTACATCTCATCGTATTAAACTTACGTTCTATCACTTTATGCGTGGAATTCGATTGCTCTAAAACAAAATACCAAGAAGCAATCATTTGTTACATTGAGAGTTGGCCAAGTGGATTAAGGCCGCCCCGAGATAAATATTTATATTCCAGTAATGTTCAAAAATAACGTGAAATTTCAATTTCTCTCAAATTAATTTTAACATGACGTAACTGTGATGTATCATCCGTGGTAATTATTTAAATATTTGACAGAATATAGTGAAAACTATTGTAGATAATTCTCATGAACAAAGTGTGAAACGTATGAAGCTTTTCTTTGTGAAGCAATCATAAATACACACAACTTACCTATATTGGAGAACATTTTGCCAGTTTGCATCAAATAATAGTCCCGCTTACCTGAAACAAAAGAGAATTGTTAGAAAATAGAATGTTAAAAAAATGATAAAAACAATTTATAACATTTTCTTCGTATGCTTGAAATTGGGTGTGATGAAAGATTTGAACGATATCGTTGAAGATTGAAAGCAATCTGTGATACTTGTATAAAAGATAGTCTGATTTCAATGACGGTGCGCCTTACTAAGAAAACTCGAGTGCGGTGTACATACTCTCGTATATATCATGAGCTCTGAAGCTCTTTTCTACTCTATATATTCGTGTTATTTCAGTTCGACAACTCGAAGGCATATAATATATTGGGTTAATTTATTATGGCATTATTAGAGTTATTATTAGGATATTTTCAATGATAAACGGCTTCCCATCAAAATAAAACTTATTAATGATTTTATTAACAAAAATTGTACAATATTCACGTATTTACTTTTTAATTCATCAAGCAAATTATATATTTTTCACTCCCCTCCCCATCTTCCCCGCTTTATTGAGTGTAAAAAAACACTTTTTTGGTTATCTTTTATTAGTATGTACTATTTTTGAGATTATTAGTGTGTACGATATTTTTAATTTGTGCAGCTCCGAAGAAACTTTACTGGTCGTGCTTTTATATGATGTATTATGTCGTAAGTATTACGTACTGTTTGTTACACATAAATAAATAATCTATCCATTTGTATATTGAATGTGCATCTTCGGAGACTTTCTTCCACAACCTCTTTATTCTCCGGTCCTTCCCCGGATTCACGGGTGTCGATTGTGATTATGAATTTGTCATTATTATTTTCTGGTTAAAACATCTAAAATTTTTCGAGCACACAATGATTAAATTGTCATTAAAAAATAACATTATTAATTAAGATAATATTTATAAAAAAAAAAAAAAAAGGAAAAAATTCAAATTCTATAGTAGAAGGGCACTTATTTTTTATATTCTCTCAACTTCTACATACCTTATATCAAGTTTTGTTACAATAACGCGTTAGGTTAGTCGTTGCCATAAATTCTGTACGAGTGTTAATTTCATTTACAATTACATAATACTCCTGTTAGCGAGCTGGTCCTCTCCAACCGCCCGAGAGAGTTAGATGCTTCGGAGTGTGCACTATAATAATGCTTTATAAAAAGGTGATCAATTGCCAGAGAAATGCACCAAAAATCTGGCACGCGAAACTACGACGAGCACGCCACCGGGCCGCGCATCGGAAAGAGTCCCAAATTCAGCACAAATATTAATTCAATGTCCATAATTTAATTCAAATATTCGATTAATATTAATATCAAACTGCTAAAGTTATTTCGTCTCTTTTATATTACAGGGTGGGTTTCGACACCACCGTGACGTAGTTATTACTCGTCTGTCCTGACAAAGATACTGCGACATCGAAACCAATCGACGTTAAATGAAAACAATTAATTTTTAATATAATAAAAAAATTATCGATTACTACAAGAAAGAAACATCAATTTCAATGACCAATTACGAGACACTAACAGGAAGGCGATAATTAATTATCCAGAGCCTTTGTTATCAAGATTTCATTTGAATCAGGTGAGTTTTTTTCACGCCAAATTATCTTTAACCGGTTTGTTTACGTGTCCGGCAATTTCACGATATGTAGGTTGGTCATATATTTGTTAACAATCGCACAATTTAATTTGCAAACGCTACGGACGTTACACTATTCAATGTCGAAAATTTCCGATTTAAATTTCACAAAGTGAAATCCAACGGATGCATCGGTTGATTTCGCTCCATCGTCTGCGCGCGCACGCATAGGTGCTAACTGTACGAACTCAATTTTACTGTTAATATATAATAGAAATAAAAATGAATGCACAGTTATACTTAGATTTCGAATCAGCGCGCGCAGCAACACCTTTCTATACAAAAACCGAGCAAACGCGAAAGGGATCTTACTATTCTCTAGTACATAAGGGATGTAGCTCGGAGAACGTGTTCCAAAAGGTTCTGCAGTGGTCACAACAGAAACGGCATTTGCTCGACCAGCCGTATATATTAAAATAATATCATTAATTGACGCGTCATTTGTTTTACTTTGTATAACGTGTAATTTAGTTTATTGAAAAAGTATAATTAGCTATATTTAAAAAAAAATATTCCACATCAATATATTTCAATATAAAGATTTACGTACTAATTTCACGTAATGAATGTTTCAAACAAAAACTGCCCATGTCAAGTGGACATGTGTTGTTCTTGGGGAAATCTGACATGTCAAGTGCTGTTTTTGTCAGATTCGTACAATGGTTTTCTTCGCTTTACGGCTTACTGGAGACGATTTTATAAAATCGAAAAATAAGGACGGCACCATCTAACGGGCACACATTCAAATTTCTTTTTCGTAAAAAATTGACATGTGCGGTTTTTGGAGAGATGTCTTCAATTATCAATTGTAAAACTGCCACTATTATTTTCATATAATTTTTTTCAAAAAGAATAATAAATTAAAAATACCCCCAAAAAGAAAAAGCGGAGTACAGGAGCTACAGGTTGAGTTGCAAGGATTGTGACGTATTTTATATTGAACAGAGCGGAAAAAGATTGGAAAGAACACAAGAAAGATATAAAAAACTTCAGTCTAAACTCCGAAATGGCCAAGTACGCAAGAATGGAGGGCCAGTCATTTACAATTTATACATAGTTTCACTAATAATGAAAGTTAGACATTCTAGAAAATTCAGAAATATTTAATAATAAAAATAACAATAAAAACATAATAAATATTCAAATACCACCCATTACGTCCCCTCTATTATCCATTTTCACTATAACTTTAACTCCACCCCCACCGCGGTTAACTCCAAACACCCATATATTACTGTCTGAAAGTGATTTTAATTTTAGTTGAATTATAATATTGATAATGAAAAGATATTCCCAAAAACGTTATATCGTTTAACACAATAAAAAATATAGTGGAATAACTGAATTTACAAAATATTTTTCACTTATTAAATAAAATTGTTTCAAAACCCCTCATTTCCGAATATAAACATGGAATTCAGGCGTATGTTATTAGGCGTACATATTATGTTTACAATTCAAATGGATCATAGACCGTGGTGAAGAATAACACAGTCATTACTACTCCTGGCAACAACGAACCGGCCATATTTCAAGACGATGGACAAACAATATTATTGAATGGTGTCCATGAGACATAAACAAAATTATTGGAGCACTGGCGGCAGCGACTGTAGAAAGTAGCAGTCACGGGGAGGCCATCATCCAGAAGTGGCTTTTGTCTATCTCTTTAGTGGTCGATGTACTCATGGCTTAGAATTGTGTTCCTATATTCCAACTGCTCGCCTGCCTTCGCCCTCAGTCCTCGCGAAATATTATTTTCCTGCAAGTCGTGCTCGTTTTCTTTTAATTATTTTGCTCTCCGCAATAAAACGAAAACGTGAACCAGTTTCCAATTGGGGGTGAACGACGGGTGCTCGAAGCGATCTCTCGGAGCTCGGAATGGTAATTTCGGACTAAGTGTGTGGAAATTGGCCGAGGCAGCGGAGCGACGCGACGTATCACGGCGATTTTCATTATTGTATGAAAAATCTCCACTTTCGAAATGGCGCGCGGCGGACACCGCCGCGCCTGGCACCGAGCGCCACCGCCGCGAGGATTGCAAATTAACCATCAAAAGCCGTTCATTTACCTGAAAGTCATCTCACTGTCGTTATCAAAAACAGAGTCCCGCTGAGACAACTTCCAAATCTGTTATTTTTTTAATGTGACAACTCGCCCGACCGTTACGATCGATCAAGCCCAGCGGTAGTCGGAAATAATATTTTTAAAGAATTTAACGATAAGTTTCCCCGGAGAGTTTGAAAGTGGTTTTGGCAGGTGAAATATAACGTCAAAAAGAAATTAATGTACTATACAAATTAATTTTGATTCATTTGTAATGCATTATATTACACAAACGAGAATTTCTACAATAATAATAATCGTGCACAGAATGAATGATTTTTCATATTTTCTAAACTGGATATTTGTGTACACACACACTACTGTAACAGCTAGACTAGTTAGTATACGAGTATAGTTCACTTTATAAAATTGCAGAATAACAGAATAAAGCAACTAACTAAGTTACTATCACGACATTTTAGGAATAGGCAGAGATAATAGAACGCCACCCACTTCTGTTCTGGTACACCACACTCGACCGTCCACTATCATACATATTATCATGCAAACTCTTCGGTTGTTGAAGCTTTTAACATCTAATCGTACCGGGTCCTTCTATACTTCCTTTACCACCCACTCCTCGCTCACAGCTTCCACGATCAAACCGCTCGCTCGTGATGTATTAACTGTTCACTCCATCGTACATGGTGTGATACAGTACAACGAGTGAACAAATGTTTACGTATTCTGTGTTATGAAATTTCTAGTTAAACAATGCTAATATAAACTACGGTGCCACTTTTAAACCCAAGTATTGACAGTATCATATTTCACAATCTTGTACAGAAAGTTTTCTAAAATTCTCTAAATATACTGTAATAGATCCCATTAATACAATACATAACGAAGTATAGTATAAATCCTTAAAAGCTAATTTCCGATTAAACGATGAATTCTCTCGACAGCAGATTTTTCCTACACTTTACCGAAATGATCAAATTAAACTCCTTTAGCATATTGAACATTAGTATTCCTCGCGAACGAGCGAGCGTACTTGAAATAGCTCTTCCAACTGGCTCCCAATATTTAATACAGATATGATACGAGCCGTTTCGTATTAATATTTGCGGCCCGGGACTTGGAAGGAGAGTGGAAGGAGAAGGAAGGTGCAGGCCGCAAATATGATTTTACTATACTTCTGCATAGCTAAATATCGTGGACTCTTGACTTCATCGACAGCCAAGAACGCGTGTACCATATTACTACTAGGCTACACGCGGCATGGCCTCTTACATTTTACATCATATCTTCAAATAATATTTTCCGTAACTTGTCGTATGATGTCGCCGCTAGGCGTTTAACGGCAACATTCGACAGATATCTGGAAATATAAATAAACCGGTTTGTGTCTTTGCTAAATACACAGAGTGTAACTACATCACCGTTAGTGGCGTGAAGCGTAATACATGTAATAATAAGACGATTATTAAAAATGATTGCGTGAAAATAATGTAAATAATTAAAAGTTTCATAAAATATCAATTTGATTTCCAGTCAGACGCGTTCAACGCTATGCTACGACTGCCGATGCGAGGTGTGTGGTATTCTATATTTATTTATTAGAAAGTAATAACGTTAACAATAGCTGTTTAAAAAATAGATATTAACCCGAAACTAGGTGTACACGATGTCCCGAGAATCCAATTAAATGATAATCATATTGGTTAAAAAATATTCCAAAATATATGCAAAACATTCCCTCGACCCTGAAAAACCCCTATAGTGATCGATTTCATGAGGCTATTTTTAGGTTGTGCTGGGTAGGCTATTTTGAAAAAAAAAATGGGTACCTTAGGGCCGTTGTGTCATCAGTAGTATTTTTTTGCTATGGTAAAAAGTAACCCAAGTCTTTTTTTAATTTTTTAGAAAAACGGGTTCGATCGTTAGTAAAAAATATTTACATCTCGCAGGTAGTAAACTAATTTTACTCTCCAATATCCGATGATAAAAACGTAAATCGTCAGTCAAAATGGCGGACTCTTCACAGCTGTTTCAACAGTCATCCGTCACATTGATACTCTGAAAGGTGCAGTGTACGACAATGGAATCATTCAATATCCCGCTATTTTAGTGATGAGAGTTCGTCCGATGATTATCGCGCCGTTCAATTTATATTACCGAAGAGTTTTCGCCAGCAAAGCGACAGACGACAGGCGTGGCCAAAGAATAATCACAGGTATTTGATGCCTCGCCACATTATTAGGCGGGATTGACTTTGATGTACTACCGATCACACAACCGGCCCTAATAAATGCTTCTTACTTAATTCACGTATCGGTCACATTGGACCATTACTTCGGCGGCCATACCCAAGCGTTTCAGTGCTAAATTCACTGTAGGTCGGATCGAATAGGACGTACCTACCTACACGTAGGTATGTGTGCACTAGATTATTGGTATATAGCATTTGACGCATAACATGGGCCACGGCCAACAATAAAACAAAACAAATAAAGTAATTTAAAACAGAGCCGAGCTACATTCACTGTACGACAATTTCACAATATGGCGTGGTGTGAAAAAATATGAGATAAATACTCGGCACAGTGTCGCGGTGAGGTTTGATGCCGGCTGTTCGTCCAGGGACAGGGTGCGCTGCTCGCGGGATATCGGCCAGCCGCATCTCGGTCGTGATGTGCGATACGACCGCGGCGCGGCAGCAAACCCGAAACATGCGCTGTTTCATATTTTTTTCCGGCGGTGAGCCATGAAAATATGACCGTTCAAGGTGACAACAAGTCATTAATGAATATACCAAATCATGAATCTGTCCCTAACTTAGTATATTAATTATCGTCTGATTTTATTCCCATTGGAAGCTATTTCAAATACCCTTAAATAGAACCTAGACGATGCCAAGACTTGGACCATTTTTATTAAACAGTAAACTTCAACACAACCAAATAGAAAAGATCTAAAAAAAAGTAACTTCACAAATATGTAAGGAATTTCATTAAAAACACGCAAATCTCACAGTTTTGGTATAAATTGAAAGGAATTAATTATAGCCAGTACATACCTATCATAAACGAATGGTTCTTTCTACGGGCTGGGCAAAGTCTACTTCTGTACAAAGGTGTAACATGTACAGTAGGCGTAAAAATATAAAAAATATGTATATTTTTATGAATGTAGATATTTATGGAATGCTAATAAATCAACCTTATTTTTATCACCGATGTAAAAAAGATTAAAGTTAAGATGTTAGTTATCCTAGCTGAACCGTGAGACTCGACTATTATATTCACAGTACGATGAAAAATAATATTAAAACATTTATATGGTATACAGGTTGTCCCAAAAAAAGGGCAGTTTTAAGCGAGCTCCTTGGAAAAGTTATAATCGTTTTATTTCCAACCCTTCCCCACGCCACCGTGATTGTGAGGATCTATTTTGATGAAAATTTGCTCAAAATATAGATTTGGCGAAGATGTAGAATTGACATTTTTGCGTTCCATAGAGTGTGGGTCACTGGAGTTTTTTATACGGAGGCATGATAAAGATAGAATTAACGGTAATTCTTCGACCAATAACTGGTACACTAGAAAGTAAACCTCCAACAGCTAAATCTTAGTTACCAATCATTGTTAACCGTTTAACTGCCAACTCTATTTGAAATGGAAGATACCACATAGGGTAAGACTAGGCGTTAAGGGTCTCGACTTATCTATCAAAAGCTGGGACCTGTCGTCCACAGATGACAAAATGATTTAAAAATATGACTTTAATCCCTGAAAGTTTGCAAGGTCCAAAAGTGGGTATTAACACGCTTATAGTTTGGCGCGTTAACGCGCTCACGGCATTACCAAGGTTGAATCTCAGTTACCAATACAGTGATCACTATTTAACGATGCAAATACCACCAACACGCGCCCAAATGGAATGTGAAATGTTTACAATTCCATTGATTTATCAGGACCAGAATGGTCATCCCTGGCGATAACTCAAAAATTCCTACATTCACTATTAAATTAAATTATAAAAGTATAACATAGCTTGAACTTATAGTGCATTGAATTTATTACCCTTCAAAATATCTTATGTGACACCTGTAAATACCATTACATTTTATACGGAACTAAACAAATTAATATGCATTTCATGCAAATATTTAAACCATATGTTTACGTAAAAACTTCACATGAAATGGTCAACGAACGACAGGTGCGGACAGACAGACAGCTGCTGCCAGCTCACAGTAATTATTATTATTATTGCTTATGACAATGTTTGCTCATACATTAAGTGGTGTACTGGAGCCTAGTCGAGAACCATTTGAAAGGCAACACAAAAACAACGGCGCTATTACAATTGAATACCGGAAGGATAAAAATATATATCCGAGGCATGTTTGAATAGGACTCGTACAAGGAAGGAGGGCGAGAGGTCGATCCCTAATAAGAGACATGACCGCAGCCTAGCTACCCGAGAACTGAAGAGTGGAAGCAGTTCGCGCTGCGGAAGCAGAACAGAAGACCGCGATGCTCAGTCATGAGCGCATCGATCGAGAGAGATATAAAAGAAGGTACGTGCAAGCCTATGAAAACATATCATCATAATCTACACTGGCACTCGGGGCTTAAATTGTATGTACATACTGTGTAAAGCACAATAAGAGTGAGGAATGCCTAAAACAGTGATACGATATAACTTTGTGCCGCGAGATATTGTCGCATCTAGCATCTGCTCAAATTAAATTATAATTTTCTTATTACAAATATTATGGAATTTCACGAGTTTCTATTATATTATGCTATTGCGAAAAACATGTTCTGCAAAAAATTACATATGTTTTTTTTTTCAGATGAGTTACGTAAGATATGTTAATCTAAGAGTTGAAAAACAGACACGTAGGTACGTAAGAATTTTCAGTGTGCCGTGACATGAAAAGTTTGAGAACCAAGTTTTATTCAGATTTGAAAAAAAACGTGAATTTAAATTTACTAATATAGAAATAAATATTTACAACTCAACCTTAAAAAATTCTATCTCGTAACCAATACAAATGAGTTTTATTAATCTATAACCCACCTTTATGTAAATATTATAATTACGTTATATTTTTATTACGAACTGTAAATACTCTGTCGATACGTAAGAAGGTATTTTACATATGTGTATACGGGGTCAAAACCCCTTGCTGTTTAAATTAACGAAAGTTTATTTATTAATTAATTATTGTAAATACAGGTTGTAACAGATCTAGTCCACAATATTTTATAGGTGGATTGGGTGGATATGGCTGACTAATTAACGAATTGAAAGTGTTGAAGGAATAAAGCCTGTTACATGCTGTATTTAAAATTGTTCTTAGTTTAAGCTGCATTTTGTTTGTATAAACAAGATAATAAACCGTTGATTTATTTTTATTATAATATTCTATATATATGTAGTAATAATAAATAATTTCGTATGATAGCGCGGATCATAGATAGATGATATCCGAGTAGGGAGAATTGTCAGAAATGTCAGAAACAAATTATACAAACACATCACGAGCGAGCGCACGTTTTTCCATTGAATAAAGATAGCCAGGAACTAATTAATAGCGTTACAGAGGCGGTACAAAAAAATAGCACCAAAAATGGTAAGTGCAACAAAAGAGATCGCCGCGGCCGCCAGTTCTCGGTCGAGTTTGAACTGTTTGAAAGCTCAAATTAATCGAATCCGTTTAAAGATGTTGTATTGTGTATAAATAACAGATATTGTATAAACTGACTGACGTTTTATTCGTTGTTGCAAAAGACTTCCGCGTTTTCATGCGAGTCTCAAGGTGCATAAATAACGAGCTTCATTATTGACCCGTCAAGTCGCCAGAGAAACGGACCATTTTCTTCCGCGTTTTTTATCACCTCGTCGGGTCTCCGTGTGACGTCACTGAGCCAAGCAGTGCGATGCGCGTATGCACATTAGGTGGAACAAAATAAAAGTTTTCATTTAATTATACCACAGATAGAAACTTGCCGTTAACTACTATAATAGTGTTTATGTTTAAAATGTTAAAGCTATCAACATTTTTATAGTTTAATATTTTCAATTTTTACAAGACTTTTTTATACAGACAAATACGTACATTTCATTGTGCCACGTAATCAAGGTGACAAATATAAAATCAATAACATAAGTTTTTGGAAAGTTACAACCTAGTCGAAAATACGATGAAAAGTAGTAATAAGTTTCCATGGTGCACATTTAATGGTTGACGTGCTCGTGCTCTAGTAGTTACTAGTGGTCGGAGGTTCGTACCTCGTTCCAGGAGGACATCAAGTCACATTTTCATAGCACAAGCGTTTAGCTTAGTTTGAAAATAGTAAAAATATTAACACGTATTCCATGTACGCATCTCTAATTTAAAAAAACATTATTTATAGTAAGTTCAACATTTTACATTTTTTGCTTAAAGGTATATTTTTCAAAGATCTTGGGGCAATTTGTAATTTGAAAACCTTAATTGCCCGTGTCCACGATGATTTCTCAACGAGACTTTATTTTTGAGAGCCTGTAAAGGTGCGAGTGTACACTGGTTGCAACATTCTAATCCGCGCGCAAAACATGGAATCATGATTCATAAATCACTATTTTGTTATTTGGGCCTTAAAGCCTTAAAACAAGTCCCTTTGTCCTCTTATTAGAAAACTTAAAAAAGGAAAATTATTTGAACCTCAATTTTCATTCCACCTGTTGCATTCAAATGATCACATCGTCGGATTTGTACTGACCAGCACCAGCTTCCGCCTGCGGTGATGGCAATTGCCACCTAATCTTCTTGCACAACACTACACTCGCTCTTACTTTTTTACTCTTACGTTTTCGTTGTTCGCTTTCCTTTTAATGGTTTTCGAAAGTATTATGCAGTAAAGAAATTTCGACGAAAGTGAAGGACACCGCCATATCCCTGTCGACCTCCTCGAGAAAAATGTACTTAATAACGATTAGACTTACGTAGGCGCGCAAGGCAGGCGAGTGGAGGTTCGGCGTATCGGACTGCGGCGACCGCGGCGGTGGCTCGCGGACCATTAAACCACCTTCATTCTAAATGTTCACTTTACGGCCGTGTTATACGGGAAGGCCCCTTAAATCACAAAATCGTTAAAGACTTAATATAATACTTGATTAGTAGTTTACAATACAAAAATTGGATATATTTTTGGGGTGATGACTGTTGCCGTTTCGACATCGCTCTCGCCTTATACGGTGACAAGATGAAACTTACACGATTGCAAATTTGGTTTGCCGAGATCTGTCTCGAAATACTTACTTTATAATGATATTTCGTACCGCAAATCTAATAGGCGCAATAAATATTTTTATAAATTAATTTTTGAAATACGAATACCCTAATAAGAGTAATGAAAAACGAGCAAAATTACAATTTGATTTATTATTAAAATTTACAAAGATTCTATTCGATACTGTACTTGACACTTTTCAAGAACATCGGGAACAAACGTACATGTGATGTGGGCAAGGAACGAAGGAATTTACATTTATTTTTAACATTTTAAAATATACAATCGATAGAAAACGGTTAGCACTGACTTTGCGCAGATATGTAGGTTAAACAACTCAGTAAGAATCATTTTTTAATAAAATTATTTTGGTGGGTAACGTACAGAACTTCTATATCTATCTACCGGGACGTGAAAGGACATATAGTTAATTTTATGAATGTTGTGGCATTTCGAATATGTGAATATCAAACTGTCAAAACGAAAGTTTAACGTCAATGCGTACTGAATAAAATATGTATTCACCGTGGTAACGAATTTTGTTTTGCAGATATTTTTCCGAGATTACCTACTCTAGTACAAATTTGGTCGGGGAGTAACTAAGTTAATATAGATAATTTTAAACGAAAAATGATATCGGAAAATTTACGTCGAAGACACAAATTAAAAACACGCGCATAAAAGGAGAGGGTGCAAGCAATGAATTGAACAATACGGCAATACGAATATGGGGATGATGAACGTTCAATGGAATCGACACCGCTTTGCACACTCACAATTCCAATAGATAAACACAGACGGATATGGAAGTAAAATCATTAAATCGCTAATGCTGATTGCGGATAATAAATAAACACTATTCACTATTGCGCATGGCCGTTTCAATAAACATTCTGATTAGACCCTTCTGGTCGCGGCAGATTCCGCCAATCGTGATTGATCCGTGCGCGATTCTAATTGTCGCAGACTCAACTCTTGACAACGTGAAAAGTGCATTTATAAAAAATAATCCGGTACAAGTCGCGGTTTAAGCCCTACAAGGATCGCCCGGCGGCGGGCGGTCCGCGGCCTTCAATTCTACAGAACCGTTTGCATAACAATTATCCAATGGAGAAAAAAATGTATGAAATTTAATTTAACACCCGAAGCAAATTAAAAATGGCAGTGCTGACGCTGACGCTGATGCGCATAGGGGCGTTTTCTTTACCAAATAAAATAATTGAGGACAAAAAGAAATGTTGAAAATTTTGGCACGTATTTTTAATATGATTCCTAGGAGCAAAATCGTTAATGTTTTCCGTAACGCCAGATGTCTGACTATCTGGATCAGGATAAAGGTACGCAACGAGGCGTAGAATTCTCGTCCACGCCACGTTTGATGCTCCGGCATCACACCGCTCTCGACATCGAAGGAAGAAAGGTAAGATACGCAGAAAAAACAGTTACCCCGGAAGATTATATCGCTGGTAGGCAGGCACCATGTTTTCTCATCAAAATGGATGGATATAAATAATTTGAGTTTATTTACACTAGCCGAGTTTCGAGAGAAACGGTAACTCTCATCGACAGGTGAACTATTCGTATATAACGGTTATAACAGCGCGTTTTAATAGATACAATGCTAAATAAAAACTAAGTGATCGCTTTTTATATTCCAGACGTAACATTAGCAACACATATTACATGCTGGCTTAATATCCACTAAAATAACAACATTTCTCCCTCCCCGCATTAGACCCGCGTATTATACTAACAACTTAGGCGCATTACTTCTTAACTCAAAGTCAAAAACAGATAACTTCGAAAAAAGCGGGGTTTACGTAATTTCATGCGGATAATGCAATAGTAAATATATCGGACAAACCTCTAGAAATCTTAACATTAGATTAAAAGAGCATCGTCGTTGTCTAACTAGTAATAATTTTTCCCAACTCGCGAACCATATCATGGATAATAATCATTATTTTCATTCGTGCACCATTATAATTCTCCATCCCGTCACGCGTAATTTAAAAAAAAAGAAACTGAACTCTGGCAATAATTTGTTAAACAATATATCATTCTCCAAATCATCTCCTCTCCTCTCGATATTCCCATTACAACCACCCCTCCACCAGTAACTCCGCCTCCTCAGTCAGTACATAATTATTTGTATGTATAATCACCCAAGTCTGATTTCCTATATTTGTGTGTGTTCAATTTAATACTTCACCTATCGATGAGAGTTACTGTTACTCTCGAAACTCGTGCTAATAAACTCAAGTAGAGTTATAACAGTGTTTTATTTATATCCGTCCATTTTGATGATCATTACGAAACTCTACAAAGTTAACACCGATTCTATAAATATATTTCTCTAAATTCATTCGTTTCATAAACCACCTAAGCGACTTTTAAAAAATCTTATTCACTTTGTTAAAATCACCTTCATATTCACGCTCAATTTTCAAATATCTGCCAATAAAAATCGTCTGGTTTATTCTCAATTAGAAAAATTAACCCACAAAACAAAAACGCCACGTATACAATTAATTTAATGAACAAAATTGTCACTTCACCCTGATGTATAAGTTTTGGGATATTATATACAAAATAAATCCATTTTAAATAATGAAAATTCTTCTGAAAATCAAACAATTCCACAATTTAAAAAAAATGTGCTACGAATTAATCGGAACGTTTTTCTTGTTGTTAAATATTTACATACAATGATTACACGTTCGGTCGCGAGATGAATCAAACCTTTGGCCTTTATTATATTGATAAAGGCCAAGGACAAGCTGCAGCGATTGCATCATTCGGGCAAAAATATTATGTAGGTTAAATGCTCGAAAGTTGGAATCATCAATCATTTAAATAAATTCTTTTTTTCTAAAGCAGTATGTTATTTAAAAAAAAGGATGTCATTTATATTCTAAATGTTCATCATTATTTTCATCCCCTTATTCTAGGAAGATCGGAGGCCTAAAGTCTCTAAAGAAGAGGCGCTTCCATCTTACCCTGTTTTAACCCCAATCAAAACCCAAAATGTCTTCGTACGATCTTTACAACTACAACTTAGTCTGAGATTCCTCTGGTATTCGCAAGACGTGTTTATTGAATTATTTTATATGTAGAAGTAAGGGATGCTCCAATAATGTTACTACTTCTGCTTCTAACTTATTTCTGCAGCCTGGATTCTTAATCTCGCTCTGTATCCAGAAGGATTGACCATATTATACACAGCTATAAAATTAGTTTGGTCTAGTCTAGACACTCGACTTGAAATTCTTTATCACCGCATTGTAAAAGGAACGTAAAAACTACTCCATCAGCCAATTGCATTCTTCTGTCTATTTCACCAATCCAGTCTAAATAATATGAACTAAAAACATTTAAAACACATAAATACAAAAAAATTAATGCTTCGAATTTGTGCACCTGCAAAATTTAAGACGGTCGGCGAACATCTCAATAAGATTTTATTGAAAAGATTATTACATGTATAGAATTACGATCCCATATTTTATTACACATTACGACAGGAGTAAAGCCGGCGACACACGATTACCAACATTATGAAAGATATTATTGAAATGACGTGGGAGGAATAAATAATTTACATCGGTTTAATAAAATCGTAAAAGGAAACGAGAAAATCAGGTTATGGGAAATTAATCTCCATTAAACACAGTTTGGCATCAATTTTAAATTCACTGCGAATAAATTCTGTTTATTTTAATGACATTATTTTATTATTAAGATCAATTCTAAACCGCCTACTCTCAGCGCCTGGGATAACGCACGGCTAAATTGGGAAGGGATGTTTTTTTTTTTTAATAAACCCTGCTTTAGAGCGGAGTCCGTGACACAACTAGGATGGGGGTGATGGGTGAGAGATGGGAAGGAGGCAGACTAAAAATAGCAAGTAAAAAGATACGAATTGCAATAATAATAGCGCAAGAATACAAACGATGAGAGTCAGCCCAAATATCAATTCACTGTTAACATTTTTAAATCAACACATTAAACGACATTCAGAATAATTAGAATGTAGAATACATCGCACCAAGCAGTATCAATATTTTAGGGTGTGATCAGTAGGATAAAAAAACACGTTATATGGTACCACACACATACTAGTAAATGAATAGACATGAAATAAAGAGTACATATAGGGGAGGGGTTTGGAACATTAGTTGTGGGTCGAGGGGCATTCTACACACATTCTCTGTGGAAAGATAAATCCGATAGTTTATGACATATTTATGTAACAGTAAAAAAATGAAAATATCGAAACAAGGAATTTGCGTTAGTTCGTGTATATATATTTGGTGGTCTGTGGTACCACACCTGCATACAATGTTTTTCAGTTGGAAAAAATATTAACAAATTTAGTCAAATAAATAAAAATAAAATATTTCTGGCAGAAAACCAAGCCCCGGTCTCCCCCGTGTCAGGCGGGGATACTAACCGTTACGCTGCTGAGAAAAAGCAGTTTACATATAATACTACTACGGGGATAACATTTTAAATATTAAAATTTGATAGGAGTAATAAAATATTATACGACAGTATAGCAAGATGACGGCGCAATTGCTTGGCGCGAAACGACGTTACTGGGGTTCGTGCTGCACACATATTATATGTTTAACAAAATTGTGGTTCGGTCATATTGAACGGATGCACAAGGAGGGAATAGTAAGAGAAATATATAACGCAAGTGTCGATGGAACCAGAAATAGGGGACCAAGTAAACGAGATACTGGGACGATGGTCTTAATGTTGACATGTTGACTAGGTAAATGTTGACATAAGAATGTAGCGCTCTATCCTCTCAGAAACAGCGTGATGGTAAGTTAAAAATTAATAATAAGAACAGTGAGGGGTTTTTCCACAACGCTTAGTTTCTATATTTACGCTAGATTCACATTCATAACACAAAAATGTCTAATTTCATATTGCGTTGTTTCCTTTTTTTATGCGCAAAGCGGTAGTCAGCGTGCGTGCATAAGATGAAATGATTTACGATTACTTATTGTTGAGGTAGAGACCTATTGTACAGATCTAAAATCATGTTGAACGAAGGAAAAAATTCGGAACCGCCGTACTAAAATTATCGTCAACTTTTTTCACTAATTTGTTTATTTGTCGTGCGAGACCATACATTTGTATTTCCAACATATTCTCTAAAGGTCGATTCGGAAACAAGATACGTATTTTTGAATGACGAATGTGGTTGTAAAAAAAAAAGTGGGCCGTAATGAAATAATTCTACAGAAACATGTTTAATTCTGAGGAAGACACAATAAATTGTACCTACATATCTACTAACTTTGGAGATTATTTTTTTTATATACAATAAACACGAAAAATCGGTTGATATGTGAAAATATCCCAGTCCCTGCAAAATGATTTCATACAATCTTAGAACAAAATAATATACCGGTCGCTACATCGTCACTGTTTATGACGTAACTTTCTACTGACTAGGTCGGCACGGATGCAGCTTGCAATACCATTTTAAATAATACTCGGTATACCTATCGGTCGCATCGGTACAACATTGCTTACTCTTTATGATTTTACGACTTTTCTTCACGTTCCTTTTATTGACTAGACCGCGTCATTTGTAATTCATTATCTATTTGTATTTAACATTCTAGAGCTGAAGGGTTGGATTCGAGGTTCGTAGCCGATCTGGGGCGGGCAAAAAGGAGAAGTGGAAAAGAATTGGAGCGAGCTCAAGGGGAATGCCAGAGTGATGATGAAAGTGCAGGAATTAGATAGTTACGCTTTTGTGTCCGCTCAAGGTCCATTTTGTCATGTAGGTGAAATCACAAAAATATGCTCGCCGATCAATTACACAAACCGTTTGTTTGACGGAAAGCTCTTAATTAATTTAGTAAATCGACTATCGGAATATAACACTAGATTTTAGGCCGAGTGCCTTGTAAGGATATGCAACCTTTAGTATTATACACACACATGTCATTATTAATAACAAAACAATTATTATAGCAGTGGCATGCAATCTATACATTCAAATTTTCAAGGAAATAAATACAAATTATATTATTAAGGAGAACACATTCTAATTGTGAAGTTGTAATTATTCAGAACATAGGTCTGTGATATTTTAAATACTAAATAAATGTATTAATTAGAAAGATATACATTTAATTAGTATTTAACAAATTATATGAATATTTTTAAATGCCAATCTGTCTCCATTAAACTTCCGTCAATTTTTAATATCTCATTGACTAAATAAAATATTCAGGAAGTACTCTTCATATCTTTTAAAAATTTAATGTAAAAACTATTGAAAAGACGAAAACCCCCCGAAGAGAGCTGGATACCGAATCGTCATCCACCACAAGCTCTTCATTTTGTTCTTCGTAATTTTTGAATAATGTAGATGAGCTAAACATTCTTTATAGTTTAATTCCAGTCCGGCTGATCACGATAAAACAGTTTGGAAGAGTTTCAGTCCGACATACAGATAAGACAGTTGAGCTGGATTGAGGGTAGGGTGTCCGTGTTGATGGAGTAGTATCCATTTTCCATATCTCTAATTTTTTAATGTGTTTCCGTACTCTTGATCAAATGTATCCCAAACTATCAGTTTTTTTATTATTTATAAATATTTAGATTTCACGTTAAAAATGAGCATCGTAACATCATTTTTTCCTGTACACATAATACATATCTCATAATATTACAATCATAAAAAAAGTATTATTAACATTTTAA
This sequence comes from Eubasilissa splendida, assembly GCA_031772225.1. Taxonomy (NCBI): domain Eukaryota; kingdom Metazoa; phylum Arthropoda; class Insecta; order Trichoptera; family Phryganeidae; genus Eubasilissa; species Eubasilissa splendida. Next base: position 29,810,160 of record CM062857.1, read on the forward strand.
TCTGTCATTCATTCATCAGATAGGTTTAATTTTGATTTATTTTCCAAAAATTATCATATTTAATTATTATAATTCCCAGATTCGGCGGCGAGTTGGAAAGTGTAAAAAAAAAAATGAGCAAAGACGTGAGTCACTCGCGTTAATAACATCTAATTATTTTGGAATTATTGAAAGTAATATCGGATGATGGATAAATAAAATACGGCAATTAAAATGGGAAAACGCGTCACCGGCACTTCGCGCCTGAGGAAATATTGCATACGTTGAAAAAGAAAAGTACGGATGATTGTGGAGATTCAATATTAATTAAACGATGGTGGCTGCGGCTGATGCACCGCGCCCGCGTTGCTAACTAGGCCGAAGCGGCCATCCAGCCGAGAGGTGCCCGAGCATATACTAACACAGATAACAATAATTAGCGTGATGTGCTCTCATATCTTCTCCACTGACTTTCGACAGCCGTTATTGTCTCGCTATCGGAAGCAGTAACACCAGATGTGACAAAAATTGATATACTTTTATGTTTATACATTTCTGAAACATTCTAATCATACAGGTGTAGGCAGAAGGAAGTTGTCTCGGTTGCGCAACTTCAGAAAGCGACTTAATTGTATAAATCTTGCGCGGAAGACTTTAACTTGGTCGTCGTTCTTCGATACCAAAGGCACATGAAGAAAATATTAGGAATAGGACAGAGACATGCATCGTATATTGCTTCCCAAACTGCATAACCAACTGCCAAAATCAATTAAATTTGCAGCTAATATAAATGTATTATATAAATTAACAATAACTTTGTATGAAACCACGAAATTTATTATATCATATCATAAGAAATTCTGTGATTGTAATTTTATTTAATATAATATTTCAAATCACTAAGTGATTGCTTTCTACGAAAATATAATATAAATGTGTTAAAAAAAACAGATCCTAAAATGACTTGAAGGCTTTCAAAATAAATAATTATGTTAAATAAAACACAATCACTTTGTATGAATCTACGAATTTTATTACACGCCAACTGGTTTCGCTTAGCTCGAGCTTCGTCCGGGCGTATTTAAAACTAACAATAAATACAATATATACATAACATAACATATATGAATATATACGTTAAAATTACGGAAGAAGAAATACATAATATTAAAATACGTTTAGAAAAAAAACATAATTTTTTACAGTACACAAGACAGGTAATTTATTAGACGCACGACCGAATACCGATGCGACAAGACTGACAAACAGAAGCGAGCGAAAGTGTAAATAACATCAGCGCGTCACTCGGCAGCGCGCCCTCCGCTGCCACACCGCGCGCAATGTCGCCCATCATCTATGATTATTTGCAAATGCGGCACACGCCGTGTCGTGCAGGATTTGCAATGTGGAACATGGGTGTGATGCACGCGGTGACCAGGTGTCACTGGAAACGATGACGCCCGAGAAGTGATATTATCCTTCCATCGATTGAGGAAGTTTCAATTCAATTTATATTAGATATCAAAACGATAAATGTTATACTTCATTGCCTAGCTACCAGGAAGGATATTGTTTCATAAATACTTTGTTTTGAAAGTACCTAATTTGTATCGTAATTGCTGTACACGTAATAAAAGTAAAAATAAATTATTTATCGAAAAAGCTAAATGCATGTTGCGAATTTTGGCGTGTTTGCGTGCGAATAAGAAAGCTGAAAAAATACTTCAATTATTCGCCACGAATGTGAGTTAGAAGTGGATTGTAAAGAGTATGTAATATTATTATACGAGATTATCTCTCCACGCCAAAATAAACAAAGGTCATAAAGTAAACCACATATTGGAATACGATCTCAACCATCAAAGATGTACATACTAAGATTCGACATGTTCCAGACTACAAAATGAGGGCAACGTTTGGCCATTTTTTTATGTGTTCCTGGCTCCTGGGCTCCACAACATAACTAAACACGAATAGGAACAAACGTTTTAAAGTGCCAAAAAAAATTCAGTAACCCTGTGGCTAATAAAAATAGGTCGAGATTAGAAATATTCCTAACCCAAATACTTAGCTGGTTTTGATGTACCAGTTTTATCCAAAGCTTTTAAAGCTTATTTTTACATTTCGTTAATTGGGTTGGGTCGGTAGGATTTTATTAACAGTCATTGTTTTACTTTTTGAATTAAAACCGATCGATCTGTAATTTTTTTTTTTTCACCATAAAGTAATTAAATAGAATTGTTATTATGCACGTTTGTAAAAAAAACTTTTTTTTTCGACTTACTTTTACTTTTTTCTTATCATGCAGAAGAACTTTGAGCGATTTAATGTTTTAATACAAAATAGTAAATGGCAAGACAACTTTGATTTAACTGATTCGCTTTCGTACCGCATTCCTGCTGGAAGCACTAGGTCGCTAGATATGTTTAATGCGAATACTCCGATAACAAATAAACTCCTTAGTTCAGTGCTTTTGATGCTACATTGAATAATATAACTGACTAGGGCGTTAAAGCATGTTTCAACTATTTGTATTTATTAGTAATTAGTACTGTATATGAAAAGTAGCAAACTAGTGTATATTTGACGATTACATATATCGAAAGTATTACATATACATTTGAATGTAACGGTTTGATGGTGAAGTAGGATCATTTATATATAACGGCAATCTTGATCCGGAATCTGTTATTTAGACCATGTAACAAACTAAAAATGAGCATGAATGAATAATCCTGCATTGCGACATTTCCGAAAATGCAACGTTTACAACGATTACAGAACAAAAAAACACTCGACGGTGGGCAGATACTCTTCACGATTACACCACTGCACACCTAGCACATAGATACACTCGTCTCTCAACACTAATTGCTAATTACCCAATGCATTTACGGCAGTGGGCGGGGCCACACAGCTGGAACGCGAGGACGTAGGAAATGTAATCGTCAACAAGTCGGAATTAACGATTTGATAATTAACTTATTCAAACAGATACTGTTATCGAGCAGCTTCTAAAACGTCAAACGCGATCTTGATGTCTCTCGAAACGGCGGCCGCTCATCCTGCCGATGGATATCGAATCGAGAAGTGGAACCTCGAGTGGATAACCCGATTGTGAGCTGAACAGAACCGTTAACGTCCTTCGCGGCCGCGGCCGCTGCCACCTGGCCCCCACGCGCTGAATGCTACCAGGACACGCCGAGGACCTCGCGGCATTCAGCAATCGAAATTTAGACGATCATACCTTCGAGTGCACTCGATTTCGAATGCGAACTACATAATCTGCGCACACCTATCCAATGTATGTATGGCGGGCAGATTGTTGACGATACATTTTTGTTATGTTTTGTGGTGTGAATTATTATTTCATGCATTTCATTGTCATGTATTTAATATACACATAGCACGATATTTCCCAACACAAATTTTATATATTTTTAAATGAAAACACATTTTTGTTGTGAAGTTGCAATTTCAGAACATTGTTCGGTGGTATTTTTAATACAAATAAAATTAATCAATAAGATACAGGTAAATAAATGGTCGGTGCCGCGAACAACCAAATATTTTTACAATCCTTCAAATTGATTACATTAAGTTGTATTACATTATCAGTACTTAAAAAAAAATATATAATTATTTTATGAAACGTTTTAAAAAGTTTTACCTACAATAAAAGCATATCATCACCAGATATGCTTCTAGCTAGGCGCAATTATATGATCACTAAGTTAACCGATCTAATGCGTTATTTACCATTTTTATCTACCGCCGAATTGCCGCAAACTGCGCAGTTAGCCAAAGCGTGTGACATGCGTCACTTATCGGGGTGGAAACTTTGTCAAACGCAAAGGATTCGATTCCAAGTTTGACAGAGGGTCACCGACACAGATGCATAAATGACGATATAAAATGCATACAAATCAGTTCAGGAACGAGCATTCTAGCGCAGAGCGCGGGTGGACCAATTGGAGTTTCGTCTGCAGATGGCCGTTCCGATCGGCGAGTCTCGAGCGCCGGTTATTTGCACGAAAAGAAAACATCGGAATAAGGCCAGCTCGCATCTCCGCGGCCGTAAATCATTCCGGCCGCCTACTCCGCGATTGTGACTTTTCCTCATGAATAACGCGTGCAGCGGGGAAATTATCATTTATGGCGTTAATGGCGGTCGCGGCACGCCGAGAGGAGGCCCGGCACGCGCGGCACACGTCCCTAGCGACATCACGATGGAGTGGAATAATTACACGACGGAATATATGTGGCAGTGAAAACTGTGGATAATTCAAATCAAAATAGAAAAACACTACATATTTCGTACTAGAGTACCGAATATCAGGAAAATCTGGGACTAAAAAGTGACCAAACAAATCATACTCATTATAAAAGTGTCCCAAAAGTTTTTTTCATAATAAAAATTCTGTAATAAAATAATGGATGAGTTTAATAAAATATATTTATTTTGCATTTAAATACAAAAATACATCTTAAAAATGATGTTTTCTAAATGTGATCAGTTATTTCGCTGGCACTCTTATAAACGACAATGATCGGCAATTCTCCGTGCTTGGTGCCATTACTTCTCGAATATTTTCTTTTAATCCATCCAGAGAGGGAAGATTATTACTATATACCTTTGAATTAAGGTAGACCAATAGGAATAAGTCCATCGGTGTCAAGTCGGGGCTACGTGGAGGCCAGTTTATGTCACCTCGTCGGGATATAATAAAATTTGATTCCTTCCTCAGGACGTGAGAACCATGAGCACATTCCCAAACTGTGTTTCACTGACGTAAAAAATATCCATCTCCGAAGCGATCGTGTGAGATGCAATGTTCGGGCGTACGGAGCGTGCGACTGATGAAAGGATGTTGAGACAAAAGTGTTAGTATTGGGGCGACCACGAAATACCAGATGGGGCGCAAATGTCACAAGTGTGGTGTGGTGTGGTGTCACGGCCCCCGACCGTCTGCTGTGTCGTCTCGTACATTTATTTTCTTTTAGCGTGAAACTCAAAATCCGCATCTAGAATAATAAAACGTACCAGCCGCCACGTCATCACCAAATTATTTACTGTTTATGACTCAAATTTCTATTGACTAGATCGATATCTGATAACATACAATAGATTAAAGTGTACCATATATATATATACAGGCTGTAACATACCTAGTGCACAATATTTTATAGGTGGATACCTAACTAAATTACGAGATCAAAATGTTAACAAAATCGTGTTAAGCTTGAAGCCTACGTACTTCTAAATAAATATTTGCGAAACTGTTCCATTATTAATGTATATTTTTGCTTTAACAAAAAATAGTCTAAACTGATCCGAAATTTATTTTTTTGTATTCAATATATAATTATGAATTAATAAAATATTCTAATTAATCGAAATAAACGAAAAATTACGATTTTTTTTAAATGATTATATTTATGACATGCTTAGGATTAGGCACATATCCCTTGAACATTTTCGGGTTGTAATTTAGTCACGTATCAACCCATAAAATATTGTGGACTAGGTCTGGTACACCCTGTATATAGTTACTTACTATGACTTGAAATGTCAATAAAAAGATTTCTATCAAATAAGATGGCCTCTTTCAATTCTTTTAACATGAAAAAATATCGATCGTAATGTGTATCAGTATAACATGAGGTGTTTTACACATTCGTCAAAGAATAACAATTTTCCATCCACCGGCTATAATACTCTCATCCCGGGATGGTGAGGATCCCGGTGAGATGATCGGACGTACGTTCGAAATATAAAAATAATAACAAGACCAGCGGCCAGGTGTTCCGGGAAGCTGGATAACATCTCACCACCCACCACCGAGCGGAATCAATCTCCGCTGCTTCCGACGGCACCATTAGGCTTGATGGAAACTGGCCGCATAATGCGGTGGGTCTTACGCAACCGGGCTAATTCCCTCCACGCGAAGTAGCCGATAATGAATTGAATGAACGCGCTAACGCCCGGGGTCGACCCCCGCCCCTCCACTACCAGCTCCAGCGCTGTAAGTGGGCTCGTTATCTCTAAGCACTGATGATGTGTTATACAACCCTATGTGTGAATTAGACGTCTATCATAAAACAGGTCATTTGCTGACGTACCAAAGTACAAGAATACGGCCCGACACATACGTAACGAGCTCCACGCCATGAAGAGAAAAATCTCCACGATTTTGGGAGGCAAGTTTGAACGACATCCGATAAGAATTACGGGGATTTATTGTGTCCACAAAATCTGTTTCAAACAAACAACTTTTCAGCGGGGAATGAAGTTTTCCGAAAGCTGCGTCTTGAGACTTTCTGCAATGCCTTATTCATTAGTGTAATTGATTAGGATAACAAAACCGTTCTGTGCATCGACGATTTGTATTGTTACAATTATATATATTTTTTAGTAATTAGTATTTGCGTATATTTGATGATTATATGCTGAAAATGCCAATGGATATATTACCTCAAAACCCCAATCACAACGAGCACTGACGTAATTTTTAATAAATTCGATGCTTTTGATATAAGACAAATATATGCTAATACTACTCTTAACTACATATATAAACACAAACAGACACATTTAAAAACAACTCAAAATATAATTACCACACGGATAAATACACATAACCTACAAACCCCAAGAGCACATACAACATATGGCCAAAGGAACTACAAATATTTTTGGCCTAAACTGATGCTGAAAGATTTATTCCAATTGAATTGTCCCGATAACATGAAACTGAAAATAAAAACCTGAGTTAATAATTTGGGTAGAGCTAGTATCGGTGCACTCACCCAAACAAATTGATTCAAACCTTTAATAATTGTTATCACAAATTTCTTCAAAATAATTTATTTGTAAGTCCACTTCGTATTTTTTTTAATACTTGTAATACTAATTTATTTGTACAATTCCTTGTAAACTATGCCCGTCTCGACACAGAATTTCTCTAGTGAGATGGGCACAGTCCAACCATATTTTTACGTATGTATTATATAGTTACCAATAAATAAAATAAATAAATTAAGTGAAATTTTAATAAACATCAAAATATCGGTAATTAATAAAAAACCGTATGGGTGTATTTATAAATAAGTATATATCATTAGCAAGGTCTGGTAAAGATATAAAAAATAAATAAAAAGTTTAATATACACACATGTATATTATTTGGTTCAACAAAAAATGTACTGTTAATTAACAAATTGTTGACGCAAAAAGATATAATATTAATTTACAAGTACATATTAAAAAAAAAGTAAACAAATTTGGTAATCACGCACAATCGTGGGTAGATTATAACATCGGAATAAATTATTTTGAACTTTGACAAAAATACAATAATTTTAAATTAATGTATTATTTATTCTTACGCGCGAATGTACACGTACCGTACATTTCAGTGTACACAAATATCATTTACATTGACATATGACACGTGCCGCTCCCAAATTAATTAAAAGCTAATGACAAAACAAACTCAATTCAATACCACTGTAAACAAACAAAAGCAGCCAGTAGGTACCTACGCAGAGCCAGGTGTACAGGGGGGTACAGAACAAAGGTGCGGAGGTTCGGCAGCAGTCAGCTGCAAATGAACTCAGGGTCGCGGGTATCCAGTGTCGGTGTCAGTGTCTGTGTCTGTGTCTGTGTTCTCGCCACCGAAACATCTCCAATTACGGTCAATACTATTTATTATTAATGACCTATTCACATCATTCAATTGTCGACAACCTCTCTAGTAGACGACTTTAATTAAACAAAATAATGGTGTCAATTTAAATGGTGGAGATATAGAGATTGATGGGTCAGAATGGTGAACGAAATTTTTATATAAAGTGATCACTTAAACCAGCCGAAGACAGGTCCTAAGAACTGTAATTACCCATAGTTCCATATGTCTTCCTTTAAAATATTTAAAAAATAGCTTCGTATTTGTATTAAAAGAAAAAAGTTATCTCTGAAAGAAAGCCACAAGGTTTTAGTAACTAACTGCTGGAACGTTACTAACTTTAAAATATATCACAAAAAAGTTTGAAGATTTGTAAAATATTGCACGCGTTGTTTTGTTAAGTGGAATCGAAACGAGAGTAAACAACTCTCAAAACGATTCCGGGATAGGGTGAGACCCTTTGGGGTTTCCTTCATATTCATATTTCATCTGTTTATTAGCGTCCATCAAATAAACTTATGAAAAAAGAGTAAACACAACATCTACACAGTTTCATAAACAATATTTTCAAATATTCCTACTGGCAAGCATCTGATTGAAAATAACTACTAAGATTACACAACATTGATCAAAATCACAAACTGTTCGGCCCTATTGAATTATCTAGGAGCAGGCTAATAATAATGAGCGGCGAGATCCGGAATTATAATCTGCGTGTCGCGGAAATGGAAAGTTACCTTATTATTTCAATACTATTAAAAGATGTCCGATTGCGTTCATTGGTTATGTCAAGTTGTAATGTAGTAGACCGCTTCCCTTTAACCTTTTTAATGCCACGCGCGCGTTAACGCGCCAAACTTTTTATGTACGCCAAGCTATATGCGTGTCAACGCGTACTTTAGGACCTTGCAAACTTGCAGGGATTAAAGTCATATTTTAAAATCATTTTGCCACCTGTGGACGACAGGTCCCGGCTTTTGATAGATAAGTCGAGACCCTTAAAGCCTAGTCTTACCCTATGTGGTGTCTTCCATTTTAAATAGAGTTGGCAGCTAAAAGGTTAATTGGTCACGAATTCTCCACTATGTAGAAAAAGCACTCATTGATTCTGCTAGTGATACGATAAAGCATGTGACCACCAAGTTACACATATTTTTATTTATATCTTGCAGCAGTGAGGAAGTGATCATAAATCGCACTCATCAATGTATAGCGGTCGGAGCGAGTCACAGTCGCAGCGCGCGGTGCTCCGGGCCGGGGGCGGCGCTAATTGGACGCTGGAGTCAGATACAATCGACAGTAATCCGCCCACTTCCAATGCCGAGAGCTTTTTTTTTCACCGCCTAGAATAATGGGCGCCAATGCAAAAATCGAGACAACACATTGATTTAACTGTGTCAATGTCGGCCGAATTCAATGTTCATCGCCGGCGGCCTCGCACCGCTTCGTGGGCAGCCGAGAAGTAACCCTGGCTCGGAAGATGTACATCGTCACGCGCACTGCACTCGCGAGACGATAATCCGAGTCGATTGAGGTTAGGTTATAGGGGATGCAGAACGCGCGATTCCGGCAGCTGAGGATCTGAACCCGCATTCTCAGATATATGTCGATATTACAATATGTAATATAATACGAGTGTATACATAAACAGAAGCAATGCGTAGTGTCCACAAAGGACCTGGCAAGATCGATTAGCCGAATATTTGATACATTTGATGGGAAATTTTCTCGTGTCGAACCGTCCATGTCGCATAGAAATATAAAACCAAATATAATATTGTCATATATCCGTGTAGCGTGCAACCTAACAAATAAAAGAGTTAAAAATATTAAAATACAATTTTTTTTTTATCACATTTTCGTTGATTTTTAAATAAGATTGTATAATAAGAACTAATAATTTAATTAAGTTGTTTCTAGTAATAAATGTTTGTCATTTTGTACTCACAAAAACGGTAGATAGATAAATTAAATAAATACAACAAAATGCTCGTTCTGCACGCTCAAATATTACCAATGAATTCGCCATTGTCCGGTCACCGATAATTCAAAAACCTGATCCGATACAATCTGAGCAATACATCTTGCGAAAGGGTAATTGTAGTCTGGGAAACACAATGACTGAAAGTGCGAAAAATCATTGCAAGCAATATATACTAAACCAGCAGGACACCAATCGGCTGTCGCCGCATTCTGTATTGCCCGCCCTGGAACTGTACAAACGGTGTACGTACGTATCAACTTTGAAATATATATCCACTTTAAGACACTGAGATCATATTTACATAAATGATTATTGGACAAACATAAACATATATCTGTCATCTCGCGTGGCATTCATCAATGCGACCATAGATAAGAAAAGAAAGTGCGACGCGAGATGACAAGATGCTCAATATACTTGCCAGTCGTAAAAATTCGTACAATTGTATGTTTTTTCTTACTCGTAATAAAGTCAATGTACACTTCATTTCAAATTCACGTACTGTTACTGAACGTATAAAATAGAAAACATTCAAGTAATCTTGACCTAGAGATATTAGGAACACGGGCCAAAGTGGCGAATATGTCGATGTTTTTTTTCTTACTGGCAATGACACTTACATGTACGGATCCAAATCCAAAATCATATCCAGATAAAAGTAATATTATTACGGTTAATATATGTAATATTATACTAACAATGTTAGTATTTGTTTTTCGTTCTTTGTACATATTAATAAATTAAACGTCGTTTTTGGAGGGTGAAAATATACTATACTTAATAATGAAGCGATCGGTATTTAAATGGCAACCGACCGCCTACCATGTGAACTTATTACTGCGGAAGAATTGTGGCATTTATTACAAAATAATAAAAACCATAATTGACGGCCTCAATTAAATAGAATATAAAACACAATCAATTTACCAGAACCGGTTGAACCATGACAACGCGACATCATATATGGAAATCGAATTTGGTCATTTTCTTGTATTTTTTTCAGCCCAAGCCTTTCCTGCATTTAGGGAACGGGTTAATTGTTTAAAAAAGAAATGACATTTGACATTGTTTTCTTGTATATACATGTACATTATTGGTATATAATAATAATCATTTTTCTTGGAATATGTTTAATCCAAAGCTCCCCCAGAACGATAGAAATAGCGCGTTCTAAATAGTATTAGAAAACTTCATAGGAGAAATAAATATTCTGTGTAAGGGCGGTAGGGCACACGTGTCTTGGACACGTAATGATGTTTTTTTTTAAATGACTTGGTTTATTAGTATTCTGAACATTTTCAGTACAAATGAATACATTATTAAAGGTGTACCAAAAATTTTAGTGTATAATTTTAAGAGAACAGAATAATTACTAATTCTAAAATACATCGGTAAGCGATAAAAGTTAAATATGATTATAATTTTTTAATATTTGCAATGTGTATTTGTATCTAAACAAATCGATAAATGATACAATATGGAATGACAGCTAAGTGTAACATTCTTAATTTAACTTGGTGTATGACCTTTAACCTTTAAGCAGAAACTATATAGTAATATAATAGTATAAAAATCCTCAAAAATTGATGTTAATCAACATGAGCACGAGCATCGTACAAGAGGAAGGGATAGACTGAGACTGCCATTCAGGAAGAAGGCCAAATCTCAGAAATCGATGATGTATGTATAGTGCGATGAATATGTTTAATGAAATGTTAGAAAACATAAGGAGGAGAAATCGAATAGATTTAAAGTAAAACTGTAATAAAAGAAAAGACTTTAATCTTGTTTATATTAGAGCATATATAGGAGTGATTATGTATGCACTGTGTTAAGAATTAATAAAATAAATATAATATAATAAATAAATATGAAGATAGGAATATGAGTGACTTTAAACTCTTGTGTTTCCAGTCTTTGTCACAAATAACGCGTTCAAAATCAAGTCGGGAAGTCGCCCGCCAGTTAACACTCGGCTACCATTGTGTCCGGAGAAATTTCTCCAAAGGCCAGACGAGTCACGCCTCTCCCGATACGATCGTTACCAGTTACCAGTTACCAGTTACCAGTACCAGTAATAACAACAATATCGCGTCGGTGACGGACGGCCGCGACCACATTCATCGCCCGCATTGTGACACACACAAATTGAAATCTTCTTCGGCAATGCATCGCGCGCATGACGCTGATAGTAAATATGTCTATTGAGATATTTTTACCAAGAATTAAGCCCTTTAAATACGAAAGTACCGTTCGTGGGAATATATTATTAAGAGAGTTGACGATGTCGAAAGTTATATCGGAACCGTTAGCCGATTTATCTATCTGCGCGCCACCAGCGTATGTGCATTCGGGAGATCCCGCTGCACCTTCGAGATTTATGGTATGTACTCGTATTTTTATGACTCGTTGGAAAAAACACGTACATTATGTATCTGAGAAGACAAGGCCAAAGATTTGGTGCCAGAGATTAATAATATTAAATGAACCTTTGCTGGAAAAGTCCAGTATTTGCGAATCTCGTCACATCCATTCTCTCGCCGGTGTTTATTTTTATGAATATATTTTTTAAAGCCATCGTTTTATCGCGAGAATTAAGTGAAAGAAAAATTACGTGATACGAATAATGCCATTTAGTATGCGGACAAAACATTAATATTTGTAATACTGATTTCATTTTATTTCAACAATAATCAAAACATTTGCTACAATAATTTACAACGATGCAGATTATATAAAGTAGGCACGAGGAACGGAACCTACGGCCTATTATTTCGTTGTAATTGATAAAAATATAGAGTATCTTTTTTTGTATATTGTTTACTTCTCATTTATGCGGATAATTGTTATTATTTTTAATTAAAAAACATCCTTCCAAAAAATTATGTTTTTAATAAATAATATAACACCCACAATTTATACAGCACGACTTAATATTTATTGTAAAATATTTACCTCAATTCCAGACATTCAAATTACTTCACTATTGTTAGGTACTAAATTATTACTTCCTAACTTTGCGCACGCCTGATATAAATTATAATAAAAGCAGTGCTTAAAACAGCATTGAATTGAAAAAAAAAATCATTATGTGAAAGCAATCGATCGCATTTACATGTAATTAGATTTAAAATGATCGCCCAGAGCAATCTCACCAAAAAGCAAATATACGGATTAAGAAAATGATTAAAATATTAATAATATAGTCCAATACGTGCCGAGAGAAAAATAATAAGCACGTCATAATACAATAACAGGCAGCGCCTGCGTTCGTAGAAAAGAAATATACGCGCTTGTTATAACATGTTCATTGTTTATTCAACGATAAGGTCCCTTATAATATATTTATACGAGAACTACCTACTCGGATATGAAAATATGCTACTGTATTGAAAAAATATACGACTGATTTATTCCGAGGTAAAAACGAAACCGAACAATTCGATACAATCTACAAAACGTAAAATATAAACGTATTTCAAAAATTGCTCGCGTAATGCGAACTTATAATTATAAACGTAATTTTTAACTTAACCGCCGAACACGAAAGAATAATTAAAATATATATTTAGATATTATTTTTCTACATTGCGCAGTAGATGTTTAGTGGTAGCGTGCGTGTTCGATTTTGTATGCGCGGCCCACCGGCCCAGATTCGACCGCATCAGTTTATCAACATTCAAATCGATACGTGATCAACTTCTTTTTTTTAAATATCAAAAATAATGACATTACCGATTCCAGATATCGGCCAGAGTTAACAACTGGACCGGCGCGCGGTTGGTGGTCCCATTTTAAAATAGGTCAATAATTTTATTTGAGAATAAACTGCGATTTTGTGCGTCGTCAGTACAGCCAGTTATTAAAAATGGTGGCACTCGAGAATTGGACAGTAAACACCGTTCAGCTGCTACTAGTTGTTACTAAGGGGATACGAGTTATAAAACAGACATGTTTTTATCAGATGGAAAAATAAAAGTTATAAATTTCACAGCTAAAAGAATATCCCTATAAATATGAGCACAATTAAATAAATTTATCATATTATTTGGAGTGCACTTTATACAATCAAAAAAACTATGCATAACTATAATCTTTGCGAAATAAATATAAATTAAATATTTATTTGACGTATTAAGTATGTAAATCCACGCGAAAATAATTCAGTTTTTCAACTAAACGCGTATAAATTTAGAATTGACAAATAAAGCTGCGCATGTGTTTTTTCGAAAAATCTGTCCCAGACGGATACTAACTAAACGCACCTCTAGCACTGAGCGGTGTTCTGAATACACGTCTTCGCTCGAGTAGACGTGTTGCAAAACGCCGCAAGTGTGTCTTTGAAGCGGACTTGACTGTATGCACTCCAATACACTTTAAACGTGGTATTATTAAATATTTCATCTCCTTTAGTTAATAACTTCCCAAGAATAATAGTAATAATATTAATATTTTTCAAGAGTGGACAATAAACTCACACAGGTATACTTACACAATAACATGCTCCTGAAAGTGAGAATGATAAATACAACGTCTAATGAAAATACTCATCGCTTTTAGCAGCATAACCTAAGTCCGTGCCTAATGCACGCCGCTGTTATTATCGATATTTGGTAGCATACTTAATATCTACATAAATATAATTCTTGTCATTTGTACGTCACTCTTTTAATAATGTTCTGAATGTAATATTTCGAATAAAATAATTCTATAATCGTCTGACAATGATGTGAAAAATACTTAAACTACCTTTATTTTTGAAAATTAATTACTATATTAATCGTCGCGTAACCTACCTAGGTAGTGTAAATGAAATATTTTGATTTCATACATAAGGAAATGTACCTACCTACCAACTAATCTATGTAAATTTGAAAACATATTTTTTTGTCATTACTGACGGGTTTTCACGTACTATGTACATGTTTCTGCAAAGCCGGTGTCTAGAGAAGAATGCAATCCATAATAATCCATAGGAAACGTCGAAACAAAGTTACAGTATAGTTCGAAATTCACTTTTGTCAGGGGCCACCGAGTGTGGGCGGTACGATGCACGCATAAAGCATAAAGCAAGCGGCGAGTGCTTCAGTACGCCTCCGCGGGCATCACGAAGATAATGGAAGACAGAACGTGTGACAGACTTCTGTGCTGATAAAAATTAATTTAAAAAAAAGGTCAACTCGTAAGAGTGGATGCTTTGAAACGGAGGAAGCTCACAGAGAGATAAATTTGCAGCATTTTTGCAATGTAGCAAATAAATTGGATCGGTTAAAGCTGTTGCTTTTCTACTGTTTCGCGGGTATTTAATATATATTAAAATGATTATAAATATTAAATTGTTTGATATTGCGATTGTTATTTTCCAATGTTGCATTATTACTTATATTATTTGATGTTCAAATGTTCCTTAGTTACTAAAACATTAATATGTTACATAAATTGTGTTGAATGAGCATTGTGCAATTTAGGCTTTGAATTGGATCACCAGTGTAGCAGTCGTATTTACACTTGTCTCAATCTTTTTACGATGTCCATTTTAATTCAATTACTTAGTGAGGAAAATTATAACACATACATTTACTTTTATAGGACTAACATGAAGACAAATATGTAGTTACCTTTTGCACTTTCAATAATAAAATAAAAATACAAAGCTACAAATACAATATAATAGAAGCGGAGTTGTATTGTAAAATTTCACAGAAAATGGTGAATTATCTGAATTGGAAAAATAGAAGCGAACGACCATTATTACACTTCGGAAATATACAGGATAGTGCGCCGTCCATGTACAAGCTGTGCCGAGTGCGTTCGAGTGCTCGTCAGGGTCAATTCTACAGACACACCGAGAACAATAATTTCCAGACACTGTCGGCTGTCCTGTTGAGAGGCCTACGCAGCCTGGGCTCGCGTTCGTGCCTCGGCAGTCGAGACACTAAACCGTGTAAAACGTAAAGAATCGCCGTGCACTGACACATTAAGTGCTAATCCCACACAGGAGGCACTGCATGCCGGCGAAATGTTTTATGTCGTCATGGTATATCTTTAGACTGTTGAAATTTCATCGACGGAATGATCTAGAAGAGTGGGCGGCGTATAGAATGTACCTTCCAAAAATCCATTATATAAAGAGAATAATGGATTTCTAAAAAAAGGTTACAGAAAAAATAAAACAATATTTATTACTAGCAGAAAAGCATACCTTGCTGCTACTTGTGGTATTGTGGCTGCTTCGCAATCGATTGTGGCCGCTGCGTGGCCAGGGTTTCCGTAGAATCTATATTTCAATGGGGAAATCCTTTATTATATTGCTTTAATAATTCACCATGTAGTGTACTTTCTTTATTTCCAATAAGAAAAAAAATAGTACAACGATACATGCTATATACATATGTACACCTAGAGCTATCTTAAATTAAATAATATGGACAGGTAATTTTTTTTTACTTAAAATCGCAAGTGAATACGATATTTTATGTAAAATTGTTTTGAACTGCAAATATTGGACATCGGTAACACTTATTGCATTATGCGGAAAGATTTTAAATGAATATTAATATTCATTATTCTTTTTTGCTAATCTGTACTGCCATCTATCGAATTTTTAAAAGAAAAAGGACACTAACAATAACAATGGATACAGCTGCAAAAGTGACCAAGCGCAATACATGTACAGATTCACTTTTAATATTAAGGAGATATATTTTTTCACACTTGTTCGCAGTCACCTTTCCCGACTTCCCTTTTAGGAAACAGCGCTGAAAGTCAAGTGGCATCACCGATCGGTCGTGAGTCGAAAGGACCATCGCCGACGGCCCGAGGGCCGGTCCTCCCACTCGGCAGGAGCCGACAAATATTTACCCTCGCACTCGGGGAGGCGTGAAGGCAGCGTGTTCGAGAGACACTCCAAAGAGCTCGAGACTTTGCTCAAGCTACGTCAAGTGACTGATCACCTTTCTGACAAAATTTTTCTCTTTTATGAAAACACGAACACAAATGCAGATATATTTATAAAAAAATCACAATAGTAAAATGTGACAAATTAACAGTAGTCTACTGGTTTACAATTGTTACCATGAAACCCTACCGTAGGGGCAGATAACACAAAACTAATGTGGTTACATATCGGACTCAATTTTGGAAAATATATCCGTCAGGATAAAATGTGCGCCGTCTTGCTCTCTCTTCTTACATCCTTATGAGAACGTGATGTGTCAGAAATTATCGCTCGAGATGATTGATAAGACTACCCGTTCGATCGTTCGATTCGACAGTGAGACTCGACACGTGCGCACAAACATCGCCTAGAACCGTGGAACCTACGACCGATGTTCCCTCTTAGGTGTGCGAGTGTGCGCGCGCACACCATTCGGTATCATAGCGCACACTAAAAAATATATCCAATAAAGTTGAAATAAAATATTTAAAAAACATAGCTCAGAAAACTCACGCGGTAGATTCTGAACGGCTTTAAAAACCTGACAACGTTTCGAAGTGACGATACACCAAGATTTACAGACCTGATCACTAATCACTGTCAACTCCGTGCACCAGGAAATATAGCATCACATTCCACTCTGTACAAGAATCGCTCGAGACTTCACAATTCATGTAACAAATATGTTATATAATTGATCAAATTTAAGGTCAGCCTTCGATTAATGTCAGATTCGCTGGACGTCGACGATGATCGAAGATGGGCCCCGCATCGGAGCACACGAAGAGTTCACCATCCTCGGACGGACAGATGGCTCAGCGCGCCTCGGAAGCGTATACTCCTTTTTATAAACACGGCGAACAATCGAATCAAAGTGTGCTCGTAAATCCATCCAACGGAACAGATACGATCATTTCGCAAGTCACTCGGCACACGGAAAGGATCCTCGCATCAACCGCTGAAGGTCGACAGACCTTTTATGTTGCTCGCGACGCAGATACGCATTTCCATCGCTTCATTATTCGCACAAGCCGATGGCACATATGCATATCGAGCGCATCATCGGCCGTCTATACATTACAACAAGTGTGACAATGTCGTCGGAGTAGATGATGACACTGTTGAGAACTCAACGGCCAGGTTGCGGGAGGGCTTCGCGAGCCGCCGGCCTCCAGTCCTTCCGGCATTTAAGGAAATTACAGAAATGATCACAGTACGCATTCCTTTACTCGGAGATCAATGATAGGTAGTGATATTTGTTAGAATTAGATAATTAATGAAAATTTCGAGAGCTCTGCTATTTCTCTATTAGACTGTCATCAAATTGTTATATTCAGTGTATTGTTACAACGTTTAACGGCATTCCCCGCTAGTGTTTATTTTGGTAACAGAGTAAGTCATTTTAACCATATTTTTTTACATGCAACATTTATATGACGAAATAAAATATAAATCTAGTAGACCAAATAAATTTTGAAACATTGTGTTGTGTAATATACAAAATATTTTTTAATCAATTCAAACGCAAACCTTTAAATATCTCGAAACGAAATTCTAATACTTCAAATTTTAATACTAATATATATTTTTTAAACGGTTACCCCTGGTGAACTATGTAGCAAGCTAGTATTTATATTTTCCACGTTGTATTTGTATTTCTCGGTAGTGGGGTAATAAGTATTCTCATTTAAGGGTGGTGTGCATGTCACGCGCGGCTCAGATTGGCAATATGGTCAACTGAGGATGCACTCCCAAGTAGAACGTTAAAAGTAGCCGACTCCAGATGAACGTGATAAGGGCAAGGACAAAGAAGAAAAAATAATAATAACATGGCTCTGTATTCCTTAAAATAAAATCTCTTTTCTTGATTTATACCTAAAATACAGTTTACACGGCCCCAGTCGAAGTAAACGCGTCGCCGATCGCCCCCTTTTTATGGCTACGTGTTCCATATATGACGATTGTCACGAATCTGGTGACCGACTCCAATGCCTTGTGTTTTCTCCGCAGTCTCCACGATCAATTATCTGTATATTATACTCAACACATAAAAGGCGTTACCCCGGCAGACCGCGCAGTTACACACTACATCCGCACCTCTATGGGTGGATACCGGACTAAATTACTAGTCGAAAGTGTTCAAGGGATATGTGCCTAATCTCAACCATGTTGGAGATATAAGCATTACAAAACATTTGTAATAATGCGATTATTTTGATTAATTGAAATATTTTATTGATTCCAAACTGTACATTGAATACAAAAAATTAAAGGTCATCGAATTTCGAGTGGCCAAACTATTTTTTATTAGACTATTTACGGCCTGAAGCTAAGATATAGATTAAAAATTGAACAATTTCACAAATATTTACTGTAACATTGTTGAAGAATCCCAATGCGCTCTCTCGAACGCAATTGAGGATACTAGTTGCAATCTCAACACCCTGCGTACTTTTTTAATTGGAGATAAATTGTCGGAGCCTGAAAAACGGTATATTTATTAGCGCCCTTATTACTGTGAAGAATAATTATCTGGTTTAAAATAAAATAACTAAGCCAATCTAAAAGTGTGACGCTCTATCGTATCCGTCTACCCTCACGGGGCGCGATGGTAGGGAAGAGAACATTAATTCAATTTCACACAACGCGTAAATAGCTCGGACACTGTATTTCAGTGATGACGATGCCATCAGCGATATACAACGGGCGGTGTAATATCGGATGGCATCCGTCAAGGCTGGATGGAGGATGAAAATCGATAAATTGCAATGCTCCAAGTCAGAAAACGATTAGTACCGTAAACGTACGATAAGGGCCGCGGGAGAGCATCGCATAACCTAGCCGGAACACACTACAGTATACCAGCAAGGGACTTAAGGAAGATTTCAGCCTAAAATATCAACCAAACATGGGAGCACACACTGTGTTCCTGTCCCTTCCTAGCACACTTTGTAGAAAATCGGGAGGAGTTAAGTGTGTCTCGGTAAATTCAAGGAAGAACTTTAATTCATTCCGAGAGTTTTATAATCTGCATAGCGTACTTGTCTCCCGACGAATCCGCGCGATTGTTATTTTATCTTTGATCAATGAACCAAATAATAAATAAATGTGAATTAAATAATAAAGTAACATAATATTATCGTGGCAGACGTAGACGGGTCTCGTCACACCAGCGGCGATTATTACTTATAGCCTACTTTTAAATAATCCAATAAGGCCGGACGGTTTGCATCTCGAAGAAACGTCGACTTAACCAAATTATTTTCCGATAGATATTAAGATTTGAAAATTTATTTTCAGCACAACAGATTGGCGCAGACTCCCTTGTTGATGAGAGAACGATGCGATGACGGTCGCGATGGCTTCTTTGTAATTAGGCGAGCTCGGTACTCGGCAGCGTCTCAAACAATGGGACCGTTTAGATTCAATATTCATATTTCGCGACCGGCAGACGGCGACGCGCGGCGGTGCGAACTTGACCTAAAACGATAACAAAAGGCAACAGCGCGGCCGCGTTAAAGATCTGCGAGGGGAAATCGAAATAATGGCTATCATTAAGTCATACCAAAAATCAAACAACCCACGTTGTTAATTACGATAAGAATCTTTTTATTATTAAGATACGCGAGATAGAATAGTGCAAGGGTCAGAGTCGTGAGATCTACTCGAGAATAAGAACAGCTTCTTCTTCTACTTGATGCCGTGTCAGTGTTCAATCCTAGGCGTCTGTCAGGACCGCAGACAGTTTCCAAAATTTTTCCATGGCAACTAAAATAGCTCTTCGAATCAGACATCTGTCCACTTCCAGATGTTTCACAACCTGCAGAATCAGTTTATTTCTACCTAACCGTCGTTTGCTTTCTTTGAATAAGTGAGTTGAACAGCACTTCGATGAAAAAATTAAATTTTCAGATTCTACCAATTCTTCGACCACATTGTACGCCAAAGTATCAGCCTAGAAGAGGAGATTATCCTGGCCACAATTTTGGGCCGAAGACATGGAAAAGTGAAGTTCTATGATTACTGAAAATTGACATTTTACACCAAGCGTTGTAACACTTATCCGTGGTATCTCGAGTGAAAGATCTCAGTTAGCACCGTATATTGTTTTATGAGGATGAACTCCAAGTCAATGGAGGAACAGGACTATTTTTAATATACACAGTGTGGTGAAAAGTACCTTTTTTTAAAATACAACACTACATTAGTTGAAAATCATATTAAACGTATTTATAATATAACAATATTGATTTATAATTTTAAATATGAATTAAATATATTAATTAGAAAGATATGCATACAAAATCAATTTTTTATCGAAAAATATTGTTGTTGCGCCACCTCCTTCCAAACCGGGGAAGGTGCATTATCCAACTATGCTACAGCGACGATATTTTTAGCAACAAATTTTCGATCCTATATGATACCTTTTTTGATATTAATACATTTTAATCGTTCCATTATTTGAAATAGCCATCTACCTTAGTTTTACGGAATCTCAAATACTGACTGCAGACGCCAGAATTATCAATTCATTTTTATTAAATTTTGGACACATTGATACAACTTTATTATTAGGAGAACACATTCTTATTGAGAAGTTGTAATTATTCAGAACAGACGGTCTGTGATATTTTAAATATGAATTAAATATATATTAATTAGAAAGATATACATATAAAATCAATTTTATCGAAAAATATTGTTGTTGCGCCACCGGGATTCGAACCTGGATATCTTTAAATTTAATTTAATTGCCGATAAACCGACGCATATTAGCAAAATAACTTTCGTTTGAATCTTGCATCGATATAAACATTTTTACGTCTTTTAAAATTGGCAAAATTAACTTTGTGATTATATTATTAATAGACCGGCAATTATACAAATAATAATATAGGAAATTTACTCATAAATTCTAAAAAAAAGATGATAAATTTAATAATTCTGGTGTCTATAAACTTAAATGCAAGGATTGTGCTGCATTTATTGGTACAACGGGTGGAAATTTTAATATAAGAGTAAAATAGCATTTGAGATGTTTGAACAATAGTGGGTTTTCAGAATTTTCTAAATCATTTGATAGAAAATGGTCATGGTTTTGATAACAAATTGGGATTGTCAATTTTGGTCACAAATTAAATAATTTGTAATCGTTGGAGATAAATAAAGCGTGTAAAACTAATCAGAATATTATAAATAACCAACGAAATTTAACTACAAGTCCCATTCTAAAAATTATTCTAGTAATTTAGTATCAAGTAACACTTTTGAGTTAGGTACTAAATTTATTTTTTAAATAATTATTGTTCTTTAAAATTAGATTCTGTTAAAGAAACAATAACATATGTTTTTGATTAGTTATTGACATCCTAAAGAAAATAATATTTTTCAAAAACGGTAGATATATTTAAATTCAATAAAACAAAGTTAACAAATAAAAATATATTTTTACATCATTAATATACTAGCAAATTCCACTTCCTACCACGCTAGGTAAATATAAAGTACCTGTTCTGAGGTAGGTGGCCATTAGATTCCATTAGCTATTTATTATTGTTTTTAATATTCCTGACAACTGATATGTGCATAAGTAAAAAGGAAGGTAGGACTAATTTAAACAAAGGAAAAAAAATGATAGACACGTAAGAAGTAAGGAACACAGTAAATAAATAAAGAACATTAAAGTAAGAGCATATACTAAAACAGTAAAGAGGTAGGCATTACTCATCTCTTAAAATATCGACGAATTTCGCGACATCGTGAATGTAATATTGATGTAAATCACAACCATGATGAAATAAGTTGTGCAATACAGAACGCGCCGAGATATAATTTATCCATCTGGTCTGGGCGGGTTTCTGCCACCAGCGCCGACCACTGGACACGCGACACGCAAACGCACTCGTTCCGACCGTCCCGCGAGTCATATTTTATATCACCTGTAAAAACCTAATTAAAACTTGGCAACCGATGACCTGCCTTTCAGCGAAACGTTAAACAAAACCCATTTTGTAGAAGTGCTTGTCAACGACTGCCATTGAAGTATGGGCCCTTAACGTTGGCCGCGATAAAAAAACAGTCCACGGCAGAATAATGTCTCCTTACGACACTGAGAATGTTCTCACAACACCTCATATTGGTTTACGTATACTTAATATTAAAAAAATGAACCATTATTTTTTTGACGACTTTGAAGAAAAGCTGAATCATAATACCGAGTGGTGAGGATCGAGACTGTTCTGCTCGTGCACTACAGGTAGGTAGCTCAGTGTGGTGCCTGCGTTCTGCAGTTTTTAGGTTATCGTTTCTCAAATAATGATAACGTTTATACAGCCTTATCAAACAACGCGACAGCTGTTGACAAAAAACAAATAGCGAAAACTCGGACGCGGCTACCGAATGAGCTGGCTTCCAGCGGATTAAACCGGATTCAAAATATGATTTACTTAAATAAAATAATATAATAACACACGCGCGTAGGATTCACTGCCTATGTAGACTTATCATCCGCTTCTTGTCGCTCTCTGGTAGCCGCAAGTCACTCTGCAGGCGGACAGGAGTAGCTGACGCCGCAGCGGAAGTTTTCATTTTTTTCTTCGTAACTCATTATTACAAAAATTATTGACTACTGGGCCTTATTTCACTGTTAATTTGATTGTATGGGTGTCAAACATTATGTTATCTTCACGCGTTTGTATTGATCCGAAAATGTTTTTTTCTTCTTATTATTATTACTTTTTTAGTTTCTCTTATATTGTTTCCATTACATTACATTCCAGATTCTCTCAGGGTTAGTGAACGGTATAAATGTTAATTCGCAAAAAAAAATTGTTGCGGATTTGACATGGGAAGGGCGAGGGTGGGGCTATTCAGAAAAGCTAGACTGGGCTAATAGACTGGAGAAACTGTTGCCTCAAATTGTTCAGTGGTGACGTTCTTCTACTATCTATTACTTCTTGGATATCTCGATACACGAGCGAAATATTAAAGTTTTAACCATAACATCTTCATTCGTTAATCTACCCGTTCAGATGATTTTTAGCGTTTTTCCCACATCCCGAGCGCTTCTTCGTCACTTCCTCGGTGTTTATGCTTTCATCCGAATAAATGAATAGCGAGAACTCGCAGCATCTAACAATTTGCAATCGCATTCTGAGGTTTAAATCACGAGTGCGGGACATCTTTTGAATTCAGTTAAAAGGTTGCGCGAGCTCGCTCAACGATTCCAACACAAGGATTCAAACTTCAATGTATATTGCAACCCGAGCGTATTGCATCCAACTTCGTTCCAACAGTTTAAAGACTTTCATTGGCGCCATTTCACTTGATCTATCGCATATCTCGGGGGAAACTATTGTTGGAAGCCTTCACCGGCGTGGGCGAGCTGCACCAACCGTGACGCGCCATCCTCGCAGCCTCGTCACGTGGCCAGCACTGTTCGATACAAGGCGTTATGCCTTGCGCAATTGTAACTGCTAATCCTTTGTGTCATCAACATCAGCAACACATTTCAAGAGCTACATATCATCTATCTTCGCGCATCATTAAATCTTGGACGCACTGTCAAGTTAGTACAGTCGAACTGCCATCACAATTAGAGCAAAGTGGGGTGGGTGGCTACCTGTACACACCTGTGTAAAAACAATCCGGGTTATAAATTAGACCGTATCCAAAATTCACTGCGCTGTCTACACAGTAATTGCGGCAAAAATCCCCACAAAAAAGAAAGAACTCACTAAACAATATTCCATCCCACATAACACGGGCTATATATGAGTTATTAAATTAAGTATAATTATTAAAATATATATATATATACGTATTAACCAGCAATTGTTATTTTCTTCTTTACTTGCATTCCTCTCCAAGCACAAGAATTAGTCACATTTTTGGAAAAGTAATTCACAAAAATATGTAACATTAGTTTTTTTAACAGATTTAAGTAACTCATATATTATATAAAATTGTAAAAAATATATATATATATATATTAATTCAAGAAAATTATACCAATGAAAACTATAGTGCACTGCAGATTCCGTAAAGAAGAGGTTTTTGTTATTATAGAAAAGTATTATTCCAGCTAACCCGACTAGAAAGATAACATAACTTTTATCAGAGGTACTCTTTTATGACTAAAACGATCGGAGGTTCGAGTGTCGTACAGTGACCGTGGTACTATATTACATAGCAAGTATATTAAATGTAACGGATATTACATGTACGCATTTCTATAAGTATATAAAATGTATCTGCAATCGCTTTGACCGAACTAAATTTTGCACAGTTGCTGTTTAGGACCCTGAGAAAAAACGTAAGCATACCTCCCCCCCCACCCCTCCACATGATATAAATGTGTATTATATTGAATGCAACAAGTTACAAATTTTGCTCAGTTGCATTCTGGGAGCCTGAGAAAAACACCTCGCAGTCAGACCTCTAGAAGTAAATGTTGCGTACATCGGGTCTACGCAAAACAAAATAACCCCACCAGGGCCCTATTAAGTAGCGAGTCCAGAATGTAACGCCGGGAACACGTCGCTAGTAGGATATAATAATAACATGACCAGGCTACACGCGCGGTCCTCGGGGGCACACGCGCAGTTGTCTTTAAAGCTAATACGCACATAGCGAACGCCGAACACCTGAAAAAATAATCACATCACGTCGAACAAACAGTACACATAAAATACCAGATTCATTTCGCTTTAAGATAACTGGCCAGAAAAATAATAGTATAAACAAAATGTAACACTTTACACATGTTTGATTTGCCATGTGATACGGCTCGATGCGGTCGGTGTAGATGCGCGCGCGCGCGCGCCGCGTGACTCAACAACCTGACAGATGTTTCTCCGGGCCAGCTGGCGCGGCGCTCCGCACCGCTTGCCGGTGAACCGATTTGTTTGACCGCAAAACCAAATCGCGAGAGGAAACCGAACATGGTGGCGATAATCTATATTGTCGGAAACGACTCTTTTATAGCGAGATCGAATGAAATAAGCGACACTCGTGGCGACCGGCACAAACTTTTTTCATTATTGCTATTCAATATCGTCACTGATGTACGCTCGCTTACCATCGTCATCTATTCTGACACAATGCTGGTCTCGTACATCTTCGATCGTTGAGGCTTCTGACGGGACGATATTCCAGTATCCGGTCACTTATCATACTCACTCGTGACCAAACCACCTGTAGGTCCTTGCTTACTACGCTAAGATCAACTTCACGGCGCCTGCGCATAGATGAGAGTTGTCTCGAAAAGTCGAACAGGGAGCGAACTATGATACATTATCTGACATATTGATTCATACCGATCTTAACCGACAAATCTCCGAGACGAGAGATCAAAGTCTTCAAAATTCCCTCCTAATTTGTTCATATTTATAAAAGTGCCTATTCGTTCGGGTGAGAATTTTTTTTTGTAGGCATTAAGATCATAGTATTATGATCTAATCACTTACACGTTTTTAACAATAGTTTATTGAAAGTGCAGATTGTATTTTAAGTTATGGGCTTCAAAGATAGGAGATGCTCAGAAAGTTAACAATTAAAAATTATTGTTACAATTAACGAACGTCACCTGACACCTATTTCGTCAATATGATTACAGTTTGTTCTTTTACTAATCGATTATTAATTTAAACTCTCCCCAAAATGAGATAAATTTTTAAACTCAAATTACACGGTAAAATAATATCTTACGCTGACGATACAGTACTAATAATTAATGAAGAAACCTGAACCGACGCTGACATATCTGCAAATGAGGATATTAATACCATAAAAAAGTAGACGGATGATAACCTACTATCAATTAATACTGATAAAAGAAAAGATAACATTCAAATTAATATTAAAATTCACACCAAAGCCTGTACTCAAGAAGACTGTATCAAGTACCTAGGAATCATAATTGATAGCAAACTCGAATGGAAAAAAACACATTACTAATCCTACAAACAAAATAAAGCAAACTGCCTACATATTTTTAAGACTCAGAAACATATTATCACTTACAAATCTGAAAATAATAAATTACGCGTTTGTACAGTCACATTTGCAATACGGTATTATTGGATGGGGAGGAGCATATAAAACTGCAATGTCACAATTAGAAATCACTCAAAAAATTATTCTAAAAAACAAAGACTATCTAAGTATACGACTCTTCACAGACCTAAAATAATAAACATATACAAAAACAATTCAATAATCCAAATTTTCAAAAATAAAAATCAATTAATTTTAGATGTGAATTCTGATCTACAAGATTTAGAGACCAAATTGATATACCAAAACTAAAATATACTGCAACCCAAAATCACTATATTTATCAACGATCTCCCTATCACAATTAGAACAATTACAGACTAACTGAAACATAAATTATCTTATATATACTCCTTCTCTATACATGAGTCTACTCTAATAGAGAAGAAACTAATGTTAAAATAAATATACATATAATAGGTACATTTATTTATTAAGAATATAGTCAAGAAGACTATTCAAAAATGAATATCGGTAAAGGCAAAAGGCGGACTGCACCGAGCGCAGTGATATATTTTAATTACAAAATGGAAATAAAATGGGTTGCAGCGCTTCCCAAAGGTTGCCGGCGAACGAGGTTAAGGACATCCATATTTTACATCACGCAACAGTCCCGATACTAATTAATCTGAGTCCTCATTCCATCGCGGAGCAGTACACTCTCGATTATCCGAGGTCGTATTGACCGGGGGTAGCGAGAAAAATATCGAAATACTATTTAAATTGTAAAAATAATTACTTAATATATACCATACAATAAAATTGGCATCATCAACAAAAAAAAACCCCATCGATGACGCGTTTCATGAAAAATAGCAAATTATTATTTGGGCGCGCTTAGATTCAGTGTTTACTTTTAAACCGAGCAGTTATTTTACCATTTTTGATGGAAACTACTTTCTTTTAAGGGAAATTTTTTTAACCATCCGGAAAATCGCGATGTTGTAATTTTCTCTCTTCGACCTCCTTATTGACAAATCGTTGAGCAGATAAACAACTTTGACAAAATTGCTAAAGATGATCATTTGTTTAATGAGAAAACTCCCAAAGGACCCGGACCAAAACAAACTATCTGATTTTGGTGGACGATAAGAAAAATTCCGTTGCTACGGCAAAATACCGACCGAGGAATAAGCCGAGCGAACTTTCCCGTAATAAATTAATCCTTCTTTTAAACTAAATCTGAAGAGGAAAATAAGTTAACTACTATCTAAATACAAACGAGGAGACTAAAATAATGAAAATTATTTTGCGGTGTTTTTCAAACTATTTTAATAATGAGTATGTTTTAAGTCCACAAGATAACAAGACAAAGTAAATAATTCATATTCTGGATGGATATGAATGAAACTACGTTATAACTCTACTCGAGTTTATTAGCACTACTCGAGTTTCGAGAGAAGCAGTAACGCTCATCGACAGGTGGATTATTAAATTATATCAATAATATAATTCATTATTCAGTCAGATTTTCACATATCACCATTACCTTATGTTTTTCAAATGCATCTTCAGAATTAGTATGTGCTCAATATTTTTAAGCATTATATACGTCTTGTATCTGTTGTTTATGTGTTTCCTATATTTTATTTTATTTAGAAAACAATCAGTTAATCGAAGTAAAAAAATCATAATAAAAGTGTAACAAAAAATGTAATTAATAACATGTTTTCTCTGAATAGACTAGATAGTGTATAAAACTATATTTTGAATACGACTTATTGAATTGATACAATAGCTTATTAAGACTAGTAATAAGATATAAATTTTACGCTGTAAAGAAAACGATAAAAGAGAGAATTTTCTCTTGTATTGCAGGAATAGAAAAAAAAAAAAATTTAACTATCAACATATTAACTTATTTGTTAGCAAAGAACCTTCCTGCCTAAAATGGTGATTTATTAAATATTCAAAAATATATATAAATTGTTTCTAAATCCATCTAAACAATTTGGTTTAAATTTCTTGAAAAAAAGGATGTTCGTATATATTGGATCTGCCTTTCTCGAAAGGTTTTGTTGCAGAATCAAATGAAATATGAAACCAAATCGTTAGTTAAAGCTAACATTCCATTTATTAAACCGACGATAATATCGTCAAACCTCAGGTCCTCGGTCCTCGCGCCGATCGCAGATACCTGCAGCAGGGTTCACCTGTTACGTTGGCGAAACCGGTCTCCGACTGTAACAGTGCATCGGCTGCGGCTGCATGCACGGCGCGGGGGGAGGGGCGGCGAGGTGGGGGCGGGGGCGGGCGCCGCGTCACCGCCGCCCACCGCAGGTACAAGGACCTCGGGCGGAGAGCAGTGTGTAATAGATAGGTTGCTCACTTTGCAAATATTATCTGCGCACCCACCTACTACCTATCCAGTTATAAATCTGTGTTATAATGGGATCTCGGTGCCGACACTCGCGTAAGCCTAATGATGACAAAGATTAAAGAAATTAGAACAAAAATTGTTCCATCATTTTTATAGTTAGAAGATCGATGACGGGGAAAAATCGTATTTTCAAATTTACACATCATAGCTGCTGGGTACCCATCCACCTTCTAGTATAGAATTAAATAATTATTGTATAA
The DNA here is from genome assembly GCA_031772225.1 of Eubasilissa splendida. Taxonomy (NCBI): domain Eukaryota; kingdom Metazoa; phylum Arthropoda; class Insecta; order Trichoptera; family Phryganeidae; genus Eubasilissa; species Eubasilissa splendida. The sequence goes on from CM062857.1 coordinate 29,839,387, forward strand.
CACGTGGAAAGTACAAACAAATGTATTATAATATCTGACTGTGTGAAATATTCCCATGTTGAATGAGTGAATTATAAAAATAAAGTTGCATTTCTACCATCACTGGTTAAGATCAATTAGCGTTGAGGATAAAATAAAAAAATACTTGAATTACCGCCGACACTCGCCACCCTGGTTACCTCAGCACAATGCGCCATGTGATGTGAGAGGGCACAATGATAAATAATGTCGCCAATGGCCAGTAATGATTGGCCAGCTCGTATGAAATGTAACGTGATCATTATTCATATTATTACATCAGTACGGAACATTTGTTAGTTCACTGAAAGCACGTCACCTCACCTACACCGGGGCGCATCCGCACGTGCTCGGTTCTTGAATCTATTTTGCATTTAATTCCCTCTACATACGAACGAGTTCTGTTTCAAGAGCTCGTTCGTAAGTCGTATAAAGTTGACCCGGGCTTCACTATGCTTTCACCTTTCATCTTCTATCGTCGCCATCTCGCCCATCGCGAATCGATTTAACGAACGAACGAAGGTCGCGCACGAACATGTGAACTATTTGAATGACTTCATTTTCGTTTACCATATTTATTTGAAGGTAATTTCGCTCGGTGACCGCGAAACGGAAAGGAGAAAAAAAAAATGGCTGTCGGCGGAGCGACCTTCGCGAGGCCGTCGCGTGGTGAGGCACCGCTTCTGGCGAGCATGCAAGCCGAAAAAAATACGTAGACCGCACTAGGCTTTCTCGTACATGTGACCTGTCCCGACAAGGACTGAGGCGGGGGAAAGTATACATTTGTGAGCAATGTTCCCTCTAATTTAAGATCATCGTGTGCGCATAAATCGAAATATATTACGGAATCTCAAATACCTTTGAGTGTAGGAGACGCCAAAATTAACAATTCATTTTTATCCAATTTTGGACACATTGATATATTATTAAGGAGAACACATCCTTATTGTGAAGTTGTAATTATTCAAAACAGACGCTCTGTGATATTTTAAATACTAATTAAATGTATTCATTTGAAAAGTGTAACATAGAGGTTCGAAAATTTGTCGTCAATCCACTGTGTCGGTATAGCATAATTCCCCGGATTGGAAGAGATCCAGGTTCGAATCCCGGTAGCAACAATAATATTTTTTGACAAAATTGATTTTATATGTATATCTTTCTAATTAGTACCTTTCATTTGTATTTAAAATATAACTTCACTGGCAATACACATTGACTGTATTTATTGATAGTGTTTTCTACCAATTAACAAGACGACAAGGAGGAAGATCTGATGGCCAAACATCGAGAGGGAAATGAGCCTAAGTCGGGGGTCGGGGCAGAGCGTCCTGGCACTTTCGTGCGAGCAGAAAAGACTCAAAATAAATTTAAAATACTAATATTGTGTTGTGTCGCTAATTTAAATTTTAACGAGTTTATATAAATAAAATGCTATCGGACACACGACCGCACCGCGACCGCAACATTCAACATGACGTGCATAATATCAAAAAGAAAAATTTCGATTCAACTTGGCATTTCTGTAATGTAAACTGTTTTAAATATAAACAAAGCTCCGTGTGGTCTACGGCCGTTCGACCGCAGACCGGCTCCGCCATGTTTCAAAACGGCGAGGACTTACTTCCTCGCAAGAGTCGAGTACCCGGTACCCCCACGTGGGCGATCCAGAAACGCGAGTAATAATTCGCGAAATACAAACAAACGGAAAAAAAATGGTCGAAAACCAGTTAGTATTGCCTGTCAAATCTGATTGAATGTCAGGATACATTCTGCGGGCATTGAGACATTTGCAGCGCTGCCATATACAGTTGGCCGCTGCCGCTCGTCGTAACGCCCACGGGTACACTTCGGCTTCAGTCTCAGATACCTCGAGCCTAGAGCGCGGTGAGCGCTAGCTGCTTGCCTAGGCTTACGACTAATAAAGTGTCAGGTTGGTTATCCTGCGCGGAAAAACACTTTATTTAATCACGATTTATTCTTGCTTATATACAGCTTACAAAGACAGAAAATTACCACAAATCGACGACCCATAAACGTAATTAGAATTGTACTTTAGTATTGTCGTTAGAACTGACGACTTGCCGGTCAATACTTCACATAATGCTGTCGCCGGCGTTATTGGCTCAGCAACATAGTACCCGTGATCGACTCGCCCATAAACGATTTGTTAAGAGCTTTAAACATGGGGTCCCTGTTAGGTAAAGCCTTAGCTGACTGGGGTCGCAGGATCAATTCCCGATGGATGCACATAAATAAATATTTCTTATGAAAAAATCGACTGTACCGGGACCGGTGGGCCGGTTTATAAACCTTGAAAAAGTCACGTAAAACGTTTCGCAGCTATACTGTGGAAAACAAATCAAAGAGAGTATATATTAATACGATGGTGTAGGATTATATAGCTATGTACTATTTTATCTTAAAACTATATTTCTACATTGAAAATGATTTGAATACTTTCGTTAACATTCCGGCGAAACACGCACCACCTGGCGACGATTATCCAAAGTTTCCAATATAGGGACAAAGAGGTTTGTATCTTCGCTAACAACATCGTATGGGATATTAGAGAATATTTAGGTGCTTCTAAAAATGCAATGCTCCTTCGCACTAGACATATTATTAATCTTTAAAAACTCTTTGTTAAGTGATCAAATACAACACAAACATGTAGAGATAAAACTACTCAAATTAAAAATGTTCATTATATGAAGATGGCTCTGGAAGCTGTCTAAAAAATTTCTTTATTACAGATGAAATTGAGTAAGATATGTAACTAAATTCCATTTATTTAATATTTTCTACAAAAATATAACCAGAGACCAGCATTATGGCGCACTGCCAGTATTTTTAATTTATGACGATAAATTTAGAATTAATTTGTTAAATCTATTTTACAAATCATCTATAAACCCCAAATGTAAAACAAATAGTCTCGCCTAACATACGGCCGGTGAAAACAATATGGGTTTGAAACTTCACTACCATGTCAATCTGCATGATTCTCTATCTAAAACATTTAATTTGCAAAATGATCTAAAATAAATTAGCATAAGTAAAGCTTTTAAAAGTTTTTGTTTATAAAAACACCAAACAAAATTAATTTCGACAGAAAAAAAACATGAAAATATAGAGTTGCCATGGAAAATATAAATCTAAATTTAAAAAAATTGTAGGGAGCATTAAATTAATCCAACTTATGCTATTCTAAATGCCATAAATAAAAACCTTATGTTATTGTAAACTTACTAAAAAATAATTGCACAGCCCTGACATCTGTGTGGAGAGTTGGAAAACATTTGCAATGAATGTGAACAGATGGCGCTGCCTTATAAACAGTAAGGAAACTTCATAAAGGCATGTGCAAGTTAATATATTAATAATCATTCTATTATATCAAATCAAGATGCATAAAATTTTAAATAAAAACCACAATTCCTAGAAGTATTGCATCAGACTGCAGCCTTGCAAGATGTTTGTGAAACGGGAATGAAAACACAATTTTGAGCCTGAGGGCGCTCAAGTCACACCAGTGATCACAATTTTCCTTATTTATTCTCATTGGCACGCGCACGCTACTGTCAGAGCTGCAACATTCCTTTAATGATTAACCTAATTTATATCAGAAAGAAACGCATTTACTTTGTAAATTAAATTAATAGACTAAACTATTGAAATCATTAAGACGATGCAGGTGCACTAAAAACTAACTGCAATCAATATTTAAAAATATGTCTCAAATATATGCAATAATTTGTGTATTGTATTACTTTACAGGTACAACAATTGAATGTTATCGCCGAGCTGGTGGTGATTTGTTGTTTAGTTCCACTCATTTTTATCGCACACCTGGTATTACACTACCTAACGACACAATCAATACCGGTTACCCCGCTGGCAGCAATAATACAATGTTCACACCATTTTATTACTCATTCTAAATTTGAAAAATATATTACTCTTTTTATTGTAATACAAATGTAGGGGGTTGGTAATTATAATCTTTACTAATAATATCCCTTTTTAATATGAGCACCGACATTAATAATAGAACAGAATATTATAAAGATACGCACATTCAAAGTGAAAATTCTGCATATTCGACATCCTTCGCAATGATCTGGAATGCCACTTTGTATTATACTGCCAGGATTCAGAATGACAATTGTACGTGACACATGTAGCGACAAATTGTAATAAACTGTCCGAAAAGCCATGTTATAATTTTAAATAAATTTATTTAGTAAAGTTTGTTTTTATTTTGCTCATCATTGTATTGTAATCTTTCCAGAAGAACATTCTTTCTACCAGTGACTCCCACAAGTATTAAATACTGTTCAATTTGTTTTATCTCACTCACCTATTTAACATATGTTTTAACATTTAACAGCTTAATATGATCAATTATGATAAAAACTCTTAATATCCATATAATTGATAAGCTAAAGATATCATTAGGTGTAGTATTAAATATTTAAATCAAAGTAGTGTTTTTATGAAACTATCAAAAACAGGTAACCCCCGTTGATCACAGATACGTTTTGGACATGGTCACGATAAGCAAAATTTCGCAATCAACAGGGGATTTTAAAATCTGAAAAAACACTGTATTAATAACAAAAAAGAATCTAGATTTTAATCTAGATGTTTGGCCTCTACGTTTATTATGTAAAATTTGTCAACTATATATGATGAATAATCTGTTATAACCACGCTTTACAGCACTCACTCTCGCACATAATCTTCTTTAAATAACTCCATTCATGAGAAAGGGCCTGCACAATGACCTTGACACTTCACATTCACACGGGAATAGGTTCAGAGATGTCATTTTCATGGGGCATAGCATGCAGTCTATTTCCTGCAGCTCTTCATTATTTACGGGTTCGCCGTGTGATTTGTCTGAATATCATCTAGCGTGCATTTGACACTGCAGCTAAGATTACACTAAAGGATAGACCCAAACGATGCCCTGCCTCAACCATACCAGGCACCGGTGTTCTTTTGTCTCACTTTCGTTTGTAACAGACAAATGCAGACAAAAAATATTTTTAAAAAAAAGATCGCAATATAACGAATCCGTACTCGCCGGGGTCGCGATGAATGAGGGTTACCTGCGTACAAATATTATTAATGTCAAACAAAATACACACTTTTTTGATGATTATTAAATGTTCAACTATCTAATTGTAAACTAATATTTCAAATATGTTCAGACTGGGTGTTTCAAAATCGTCCTAGAAAATGACACAATCAACACTTTTCTTACACATTTACAAATTGGAAAGAGCTTCTATCTGTTTCGCATTGTTACAAGAATGCGTATTTGTGCATTTATGCTAAATATTTGATAAATAGGTTAATTTTAATTATGTTTATTATTTTGAACAAAGCTCGTATATCTATGCTAAGACTTAGTCAACTTTTAAAACATTATGAAACAATATAAGTATGTACTTAGTATGGCATGTATGCTTGTAATAATAATTCCAATGAATCTACCAATAACAAAAGCAATAAAATGTATTGCACACATTATGTATGGTAAACCGATCATATTGTGCTTTCTGTTAATTATATGCTTTTGGATATTTTTCAGTTCAAACTATTGTAGAAAATATACTTAAAACTGCTGTATAATATATAACATGGCGTCATTTCTAACCAATCTTTTAATAACAGCGAGTATTGATTTACTAAGTGATCCATACACCAGGACAATATATTTTTAGAAGTAATCCTAGTGTTTTAAGAAAATATTAAACATTATCCGGACGAGATTTGCGGACGGTATGATAGAAGATGTAGCAAAGAATGAATCGGAATTACAATAAATTCTAAATAAAATTAGTGCAATATTCCCTGGCTTTAAACATGTAAATCAATTAAAGTAAAATAAACTAGTTTTGTAATGTAGTTAATAAAATACTGGTTGTGTAAACATTGTTGCCAAAGGTTGGAACAATAATTAAAACAGCAAACCTCTTTAAGACCAAAATAATTTTCCATACGTTAGGTAGCATTATAGACCAAAATAGCGATGAAAAGGAATGAAGAAAAGAAGAGGCATATCAAAACCAGCTTTACAGTAGGGACAAAATAAAAATTTATAAAAGATCTCTAATAGACATATATATCTATTGAGCATAACACTGTATGGATTTGAAAACTGGAACCTAATGGAAAGAGGGAAAAGAGAGACTAGGAAGTCTTTGAATTGTGGTTATGGAAGGGAACAGGGATATTTGGTTGAAAAATAAAATGATTATATTTTTGAAGTGAGCAGAACAAATGAAAAAAGACTATCAGTCAATAATATGTGAAATTGTTTGGGTTATATCTCCGGCACTGCAACCAGTTATACAGGGAAGATAGAAAGAGAAGACAACTACATAAGGTAATGTCTCTTATGAAGAAGTCTCTCAGGGTGATAAGGGTAAACATTTGCCATGTATAATAGAAGGTAGAACCTCAGAAATGTGTACTGCATTTTGAGTATATGTCATACGTGGCACCCGTATCATTCAGTTGATATATAAAAATATATTTCTAAATAACTTGTACGTAATTATATGTGTAGACAGACACATGGAGTCTTAAAATGCTGGATTGATACCTTCGACCGACAATGATGGTATTGTAGCACACTTGTCGGAGACAGAATAAAGCTTACCTGTGTGATCGGGATCTCTTGCGATACGACGCCTCGGATGTTGACTCCTCGGGCCTACGCCTCTTGGTGTCGTACGAATGGGAGCGAGACCGAGAACGCGAGCGAGACGAAGAGTGGTGACGCTTACGTGTGCGCGGCATCTGGAATAAGCGTACACACTTTTACAATACAGTCACACTTGGTTATAGTGTTATCACGACTATAGTGAGCAGAAACTCATTGATATTTTAGTTTACGCAAGTTTTCATACAAAAGTGAACTAATATAACGAGCTTGTTTCTCGGTAATAACGAACAAATAATACTGCCAACACATAAATGTGTTTGTTGGAACTGAAAAAAAAAACAATTTTCAAACAATGTAAATAATTAAAGTGAAAGAAATGGTTGTCAGCGTGTCCGACAGTTACCATCCGTTGGGTCATATCATTTATGACACTACCAAAGATTTCTGGCCGCCATAATTTCCATTGAGCATCAAACAAAAGTGTCAAATAAAAAACAGACATACGAAAATGCCATTTTACAACCTCGTTCCCTTTTTATATTTGCATTATTCTCTAAATTCAAATTTAATACGAAATAGTCTAAAGTAATGTTTCTGTGCGATGGCAATCATCATCCAACATCAGTTAAAACGTGGTCTTTGATTTGCAAAAGTCAACCCCTCCTACGTAAAGTATCGTAAGTAAAAAATGTCATTTTTAATCATTCTAGTATTTTGCACATATTTGATACATTTTTAAATGGCTGTAATTTTTTTAATATTATGTTAATCAGTACTTACATCACACAATACAATATAAATATTTTATTAAATCAGCCATGTAAATATGTATCAAATACATACGAAATACTAGTATGATTAAAAATATCATTTTTTACTTACAATACTTTACGTAGGAGGGGTCGAAGTGTTCCTCGATTTGTGAGAAAGTCAAAAGCTTTGAAATTTCAACTTACGTTTCAAGAGATATGGCATGATGGTATGTCATATAAAATATACATATAAAAAAAATTATTAGATTTTAAAAAGGTATCAAGTAATTTAAATATTAATATAACAAATAAATTTAGTCAGTCCCCTCACGCTTGTTATAACCAAGTTTGACTGTATAATGTAAGGGTATTTATTACATAACACCTTTGTCGAGAGTACTTTGTATGAAAAAATTCAATTTTAATTTATTGGAGGTTCATTTATGAAGTTTGAATTTGAAATGTAACTCCACTGAAATCGTGATTACGATATTAAAAAAATGAATATCTTGAGAAATATTAGTTTTAGACATGTTTTAGGAAATTAATGTAAAATACGCTAGCAAAAAAACTCTTAAGATAAGTAACATGTCCGACGTTAGCAACAATCAATGAGAAATTCTCCAACTAAGTGATGTTTCCCATGTTTTATAACTATTCATAATAGCATCATTATTGAATCTTATTTTATTTCTATGATCTTAGAATATGTCTTAAAAATGGTTTGAATCCATCGATTACATTATTTTTTATAAGTGATAGCATTTTAAAAAGCCAGAGAAAAGAGATTAATATTGGGTTTGGAAGACATGCACATTTCTTAAAAGATCAATTGTCAATGAGTAAAATTAAATTCCTTTAACATAAAGAAAAATCGATAAGTTTTAAAACCTGAATATACACCGTATTAGCAATATCACGATTGGCGAGTAATAAACACCAGACAATGTATATAGTTGAAGGAAATCTCACAATAATTACTGTCAGATATCTCTGAAGCCTGGCTTTATAAAATATACATGCAGTCCCCTAATTATTAAAAAAACGAATGTAAAAGATCATGAAAGCTTACAATTTAAGATTTGAAGAAACCTGCGAACACAAATGCCAAAATTTTCTATATGTAAAGTTAGCACAGCTGGTTTTATTTTCAACTGAATGTTTCCAAACTAAATTCTTAATTTTATTTACAGGTCATTTATCATCGACAAAATACCAGTTTTCGTAACAGAAATCGTGAAATGAGGATTTTAACGACCAGACAAACACTAGAATAACAAAAAACGTGTCAACGCCGAAATGTCATGCGAAACGAGGAACTCCGATATTTACATGACGCCATATTGCTAACCAGTCCAACTCGTGTATATTGATAAAAATCATAAACAAATTAACGTTTAGAGAATATTTATGAGAGGAAACTTATACTTTACTTACGTTTTTCACTTTTAAATAACTCAGCTTGCACCAAATAAAATATGCAAAATTAGAAACACAATTCCAAGTCCTGAACGCGGAACCTTGAAGAAATTCTCTACGCAATAAAGGGCCAAACATCGATCCGATTTGACTCCGCTTGCCTCCTATTGGTTGAAATTTTGATAGCGCAGTATGTCGTCACATAAAAAATAATTGTTTTAGCTTGAAATCTAGTGTTATAAGCATATAAATATTAAAATAAAATAATTTAACGGTAAACGTAAATAAATAATGTATTGTTATGTCTTTAAAATAGTTTAAAAAATTAAAAAGTGCTAATCTTGCTCGATTTTTTGTCGATAACAGAGAAATCTGCAGATTCGCATTAAGTACGGCAAATTTGAAAGCTTGTATATTTTGATATAATAATAATTACAAATTAAGACTAGACACGAGGCGATTCGTGCAACCCATCTAGCGAATACAAAACGCGAAATGAAAATCATATACACTGTAAACATTATGAATTTTTCAGTGGCGTATTAAATGACAATTATTAATAAATATTTGGTAGAGTCGAGAAAAATTGGAGGAAAGATGTTTATTGTATAATTGTAAATAAATCATTGTAGCTTATTTATTTTAGTTTAATAGAAGTGGGTCAATAACTCTTTTTTTTTTTTTTTACCATTTTGCCAGGTAGCCATTTAATCAGTAATCTTAACAGTTGGAACTTCGACAAATTTTCAGTTTCAACTAATAACTTTACATTTTTTTAAATATACTGTTATGTAATGCCACTGATAGCAGACAATAATAAAATCGGACCAAACATTACATTCAATTGGCAATTCTAAAGCTGTTCAAATATAGTGTTTGTCATGTCTATTAGTTTAGTTCAATGACCTTGATGAAAATATTTGAGACGTAAATCTACGCAACTTTCTCAGTATTTTAAGATGTATTATAATGACGTTATTTTGAATCAAACGTTGTAAAACTATCCCGCAATTATTGTATTTAAATAATAAGATTCTCGTGTATATAATAATTATATATCACCATAGAAATTATTTGAAATATGTATTTTTAATACTTCCGTATGTACTTATTCCTAAATATATCAGATTAATAAATTACCATTCTACACATTTATGTATAATATAATATTAATGTACACGATATGAACTTGATGCAACCACGTTGCACCGCATTCATTACATACTTTGGTACTTAGTATAGAGTAACTCCGAGAGATGGCAGTAGCAAGTCGCGGGATTTGTAAGATTACTTTTTGTTAATACCGATCATTATAAAAATTTATTATCGTGTTGTTTGTGTAATATTTGTTGCCATGCTATCATATGCCCAAGATGTTCTATTTGCCATTGGATATTTTTTTTATAAATGAAAAATGTATTCAATAAAATCTTAAGATGATTTACATTATAGCCGATATTCGCTATGTAGCCAAGACACTGTATTGTCATAATCTGTCGCTAGGCGGTGTTGGATCGCTCGGAACTTTGGCATAGATTGTAAATATTTCTCACACCGGCGTGGAGTCGAATTTAAAGATAAAAAAAAGATTTAATTAATTTATTTATTTAAGAAGAACTTACCATGACCGATATCCAAAACACAGTGATCTGTTAGCCATGGCTTCGGGCCTCTTATAATCTATATCATTTGTTGTTAATATAAACATTTTTTTGTTTTAAGGGAAGATTTTAGTTCCATCAGTTATTATGGGTTCATCGAACTCGCTGGAGAAACGCACACAATAAGAATATGTAGGTATGAATTTAACATGTATAACTTGCATCTACTCCGATAAGCCGTAAAGTAAGCAGGTAGCCGGAATATAACACGTAATCACTCGGCAAAATGAGCGCCAAAGTCATTACTGAGAGCTTGAAGCAGCTGGCCTTGCAACATGCAATCTTCTTTTACTGATATTTACTGTATATATCTGTTAATTTACTAATATCATATAATATCTACGATAATTTACTGATATTTATCGAATCTATTAATGCTTGATGCTACGTGTAATCTTTTAAACTCTCAGAAATTCCATTGTATATTGTTAAGTCCATCATATATCGTATACTTATCTGTAACAGTCATAGCGCTTGAAAAATTACACGAGCTACAGGGTGAGCACTAAATATAAGGTCCAACATTATAGCAAGATGATTCCTCTGACGTCATATGTAGATTAAAAGGCTGCTACTGCATGAAACTTTACAGACAAGTTGAATACATTATTTACAAGACTGCCGGAAAATAGTCAGGCGGCTAGGTGTCGACCATCATAATTAAAATACATCGAACTTAATTATTATTTATTTATTTATATGATATTTATAGGATGTGTCTACCAGGGGCGTGCAGTGCATACAAGCAAAAAAACTGTGCATTACTAAAAATTCCGGGAAACAAATATAAATTAACTAATCTGTAACATGGACCGTGAACGTATATTTACGGATTTATTACAATTAGCGCCATTTGTTTACTAGTAGAAACTTTAACAGCGTCGTTCTAAAAACAACCACGACAACCCACCGCTGCGGCCGTAGCGCTAGTAGCTGTAATTGACGCATTATAGCTATTCACATTATTATCGTTTACTTTTAAGTTAGTGAATTACACAATTACTATTTAACTAATTCCCAAACTTGCATTTTGATGCATGAATTTCTTTTTGATATGGAAAAAACAAAAAGAATTGCCAGAATTATTTCCTACGTTAATAAAAATAATTATTTCATTTAGATATTACGTGAAAAATTTTCAAACAATAAATTAAAATGTTCTTAATAACGTTGATACATTTTTATATGGGTAAGAAGGTATTATTTTACGTTAAAACTTAAACTTTAAAAACACTATTAATAATACTCTAAAATTATAAATAAATACATGGTAGGGTCGTATAAACGACGGATTCATTTTGTCTAAAGACGTTGGATAAACGAAAGTTAATAATCCTATGTACAACATATATTATATATGATTGTATAATATAATTGGTAACAGCATAATCTAAATCTATGCCTTCTGCACATTATAACAGAGCTGCATGGTTTCGGAAAATGATATGTATATATTCCAGGAAGTTATTGTTTTTTTAGATTTTTAATATGCGTAATCATGTTTCAGAGCATTTAAAATAGTTTATGTTTACGGTACATTAATAACTATCACTTGATTAGTTAATATGACCAACCGTCACAAGGATTACGGATTGTTTTTCAGTTAACGTTGTGTTAACGCCTCGAGTGATTATATCTAATGACCGGTGTCCACGGAATGAGATAAATCTCAGTACCATTTGCACGTGTTGAGATTTTTGATTTTGAAATAAACTTGGAGGTCAGCTTAAGAATGGCAAAAAAAAGTAAAACGTTAGATTTGAAACGTGCGCACAAACGAGGTGCCATCATATGGAGCAGGTACTTAAAATAAACGATGTATGTATTTAAATTTGGTCCGGGGCAGGGGAGGGCGAAATCTTCGGAATTTTCTTTGAAAGTAATTGTAAACTCGAGACGTGTCTTATTCGCGGACAGGTACCATTATAATTATCATTAATTAGTGTTGGTATACAAGCGGTATTTTATAATTGTTTACGTTATACATATATATAAGTACCTGTACATACACAAATAGTAATTGCGGTAATAATCATCTAAAGAGTATCTGTAACGCCTTCTTCTATGCACGTAAATTTGAAAGGAAACTGATACATTATAACGAAGTGAAGTATTAATTTTCTTTGAAATATGAATTAGGTAAATATGTGTAACACCTAATTCCAAAACTCTCTAAAACGACTTTATGTGTTTTTGAGTTATGGATGAAAACGTATATTTTGAAAGCAAATGTACAAAATGATTGTTTTTATATCAGCATTTTTAAATAAATAATACTGAAATGTAATTTTTTTTCTGTATATATCGTTCTGGCAACCAACCATACTCTATTTTAGAACACCCTATCATCAACAAGCGTTGACATTGACTGATTTCATTTTAGGGGAATAGCAACTTATACTATGTCTGTTTTAGAGTATTTTGGAACTAACCCTGATTTTGAACATGAAATATCAATGGATTTAAATGACTTTTTTGAAAAAAAACGTATTCTGCATGTAGCTGACAAAAAAATGTACAAAACTGTATATTTAACTCAAATTATCTGAAATCCGTTTTAGGGAGTTTTGGAATTAGGCGTTACACATGACCTTTTTGTTCCGCAGGCACGTTGTTTAAATCGAAAATGAATGCCTTTCTTTTCATTTCTCCAGTCATAAACACGCAATATAAATTTCAAAATTACATTTGTTTCTGAATCCTATAACTTCGTATCCTTCCAGACCGCCATCAACGACGAATATAATCTGATGACGTCACATTTGTCAATCTCCCCTATCCCTTTACACATGGGCACGCAAAAATCGGACAAGCCACCCTTTCAAGCTTACGTGCGTGACGTCACTTATTTATGAACCATCCCCCATTTTTGTGATTCAAATTATTAGTTTAATTTTTTTTTCGTTAAATTATTTTTCCAAGTTTATTTTCTTGTTGTTAAATAATCCGTGTCTGGTGGTAGCAAGAAACGACGTATCCACAATTTTGTTAATCGTGGAGAAGGGTTCGATGTCTTGAGTGGTGTAATTTCATTTTCCTCACGGTCCTAGAGTGCAATTGAGCAAAATTTGGAACGGAAATCATTATTTATCAAAATTAAACACTTTTATACATATAGCGGCGAGGGATGGGGTTGTCAGGGGGAGCGGGGGTGTTGCTTAAGTGCCCAGGGTACCAGGGTAGCATGGCACCAGAAATATAGAACGTCCGCGGAAGACTTGGCACGACCAGATAAACCAAATACTGGAGGATGGATCTGTTAATTGGCGAGCTTGTATGAGGTGTACGAATGTGGATGAGGCGAGAATTGTGTGTCAGGACATAAGAGTGTGACGCCCTATCAGCGGGATGGTAAGTTAGCTAGTTAAGTTTAGAATTTGCTATGTTTCTTTGGAATTATTTATTATTCTTCAGGATTCGCAATTTTCAGTAATTCATGTTTTTTAAAATCTATTCAGTACAAACTATTTTTAAATGTGAGACGGTTTCACATCATTTACATTAATTGATCGCACCATTATATACCTTTATTTTTATATAAATTCAACATAATAATGTTAATCATATAAACGCTTTATATAATAGATTATGTAAAGTATAATAATTAATGGAATAAAATAAGCAATGAGTTTTTTACTTTGTATTACCAATGTCCGAGCACACCTGAATTGAAGAAACATTTATACCTGGAATATACTTAGTTATTCAATTATGTATTATTACACCTAAATAAATTAAAAGATTATTGTTTATGTAAAAGCCCACAAGGGCGTTCATGGTAATGAAATAAATACATATTTTATGGAAAATTTCCGGACCGTCAAAGTCCATCAAAAAATACAGAAAAATATTATTAATGGAAAATTAGAAATTAAATTTAAAAATTGAAGAGGAATCAAAGTGAAGTGTTATAGAAGAAAGGAGAGAAGAAGGGAATAATTAAGTACTTATATTATTTAATGAAAATTAATATTTTATGTATATTTATTAGACTTTATTGACATACGTAACAGAGGTGAATATATTATAATATAATATGATAAGCATAACATACAATTATATTACAAGCTACTTTGCTAGACTACCGTTTGTGTTAAAGTAGTTAGTTTTTTTTTGTGCTGTTGTGGTGTTATTTAATTCAAGAAAAATAAAGATTCGACAGGAATAAAAATAAAGAAAAAAAATGTAATGAGAGTGTTGTAGAATTAATTAATTATTAATGTGGGAACTGTATAATGATTGTGTTTGAATGTTGGATAGCCTTCTGATTGCTCTCTACCCGATTGGATTATATATTGAGTCCATATTTGTGTGTAGGTACATACGAATTGTAATAATCGCACTTTCTTAATAATTAGAATAAAATAAATTTACGTTTTATAATTTTGAAAAACATGGACATAAAATTTTTACATATTATACATTATAAATATTATTATACAAATATACAAAACTACATTTATACTTACTAATATACAAAGTATACAATAAAGGCGAACAAGCTTCACAATGTAAGAGATGTTCCTCAACTAACTCCTTAACAAGACCGAAGTCTATACTAAAGGACACAGATTCATCCGTTGTCTGTCATACAAATATGAAAACCATTATTATTATTAATATATATATTATTTTTTTATCTAAACCAAAAATATTAGGAATGAGGTGGACAGGGTTTTAAAATAATTCTAATAACATAATAAATAAGTGAAATCCTCTCGCTATCCCATGATTGAAACACGATGCAAAACAGAAAAATGAATATAAAGAAATGATGTTCTGTTCGTGTGATCATTTCCATGAATCTTTGCTCAGTTTCCTTTCTGCCGACACCCAATAACCAGCTCCCGAGATGGTGTTTGAATTTGTCCATCGAGAATTGTTTCACGCCGCTGGCAGGTGCGTGCGCGAACCTAAGCCAACACAGTCCACCGTGCCCTACCTGGCCGTCGCCGCGAGGAAAGACCCGCCCAGCGCTGATTACAATCGGCCAGATCAAATTCAAATCCAGCGACCGAGAAGCGAATACGTGAAGTGTATCGTACACGGAGTCCACGCGGGAAGGCCGAGGATCGCAGCCAGCCCGCGCAGTCCACCCTCGCGGGGGCGCAGCGCGCAGGCGCGGGCTTCCCGCGCTGGGGCCCGAGCGGCGCGGCGCGGCGCGGCGCTCAGTCCACGGTGCGACGTCGAGCGAGCGGCGCCGCCCGCCGAGCCCCGCGCCCCGCGCCCCGCGCCCCGCCCGCCAGGAAGCCGCCCGCTCGTGCCGCGCACGTGGTCTGCACGTTATATCACAGCGTTTAACGATTTTTCGCCGACAACGAGGTATTGCGGGTTTCCGTCTCCCGCTCTGGTCCCCGCGGCCGCGCCGCTCCGCTCCGCTCCATTCATGAAATGTCGGCCCCGAGCGAACGCTCCGAGGAGGGAATCAGCGCGTAATCCCGCTCCGCCGAAAGTGCTGTGATATAACATAAACATTGTCGCCGTAGATGTAATCGCATCGTTCAAAAATGCCGCTTTCCGAACGAGAAGGAAACGGTATCGTAATCGAGCGAAGCGTCCGCGCGGAACCCTCGGGCCCCGAGTTTTCCGAGATGGCGAACCCGATCCGGGAGCCGCCGCCGTCCGGCGAGGACGCCGGGACCCCCTGCCGCGACGCGGGCGGGCGCCGCCTGCCCGACCTGCGGAACAGGAGCTCGCCGGGCAGCGTCAAGTCGGAGCTGACGGGCACGCAGAACGGCCACAGCGAGAGCGAGAAGGGCTGCACGAGAGAGTGCCAGCTGCTGCAGTGGGAGGACATGCCGCGGCACCTGCAGTTCAACCCCTACGTGAAGACGGGGTATCGCCCGCTGCTCAGCGCCTGGGGCTGCCTCTACAGCCTCTTCTATCTCCACAATGAGACAGTCAACATCCTCACTCACGGTGAGACTCCCCAAAAGTATTTTAAATGTCGTGCATATTTCTTAAAGTTACCGACTATTAAAGTTCTCCTTTGCAGTGCGATGAACCAATTTAAAACAAATGATCCGGCTTAGTATCGCACGATGATATATCTGGAGTCTTCGAATTATACTCAAATTAAATTATTTACTCTTACAAAGAAAATCTACAAGTGGACGTGATATATTATATATTTACGGGCCAATTTTAATATCGATGTCACTATTGTAAATTTATTTATTACTAATTTGACGCACGTCACTAGAGTTAATTTAATTCAATATTTATTACAAAATTTGACCTAAGACGTGTTATTTAAATAAGCGCTGAATTAAAATATCTTTGTATTTCTGAATATTTAACTGTATTATTTGAGTTAAATTGTAATTTTTTTAAATTCTTCTAGTTGCATTAAGATAAGAAATATTTTCACACAATGTGGATCAGGGATGAAAACTTATTTACGCAAAATATGATATACTTATCGAACAAAAAAACTTCTGTCTTCCCGTTCCCGCCATTAAATATCGAGCAGTCGCCTTCCCACCCCGATTAGGAGAGCCTCCCCCGAAGCACGCTGAATTATGCGGATCCGGATGCGAATTGTTTGAACGAGGAGAGGGTATTTACCGAAATGGGGAGGCTTTAAATGCCCAAATGATTAATATAATATTATATTTGGTTACGTCTCTGCAAACAGCTGCACTGCGCTAAAATCCTCAAGCGTAGAAGATCCACGCAACAGAATATAATCAAATTATTCGGTTGTTCCGAATACATTTCTCGCCAATTTAATATCATTTTGAGCTATCTTTACTGGGAAACATTTCTTTTGTCCGCTGTGTTTATTTATTCAGTCAGATATTTTATTAGCGTCGCTTTGATCCTTCAAAAATAGGATTTAAAATTAGAAAAGAATTACGTGTAATTTTGCACAAGCATTTTTAACTGACGCATGTCAAACAGCACGCAATATTAACAAAGAATAAGGAACCACTTCTGAATGAACATACGTGTGGCGTTGATTAGAAAAGTTTGAATCTTAAAAATATGATAATCCGCCTCATTTTTCTATTCTACAGGCTTAAATAAGCCTTAAAATATATTCAGGTTTTCACGGTCGTTTAGAATCACTGTGTAGAGTTTTCTGGGATATTCTGCCGTGTGTATCCTACGTGTTTTTGGGATAAGAGCCTAGAAAACTTTTTGTTTCAGTAAAATGTGTGGAATTAAATTGTTCTTCATTTGATTAATAAAGTTTATTCAATCTAAAATTATATTTAATTGAATCTGAACAAACAGGCCGTTCACTTCGGATTGAACAGAATTTCTGTACGATGTAATATTCTAATATATTCCACAGAATACGTACCATAAAATCTGAACGCAAAATGTCACTAAATTTGAATGCCTGAAAATTAATTTAAGCATTTTAATTGATTTTTTGATGTCAGTACGTCATTTAATTAAATTAATTAATTTAAATTTAAAGTGTTTTATTCGTATCTTCCAGCTAAATCCCCAGAATAGTGTATCTGAAGAAAGCAAAACTATATAATCGATGGGTAATGAGTTAGACAGAGATGCCTAAGTTTGCTTTGTACGTAAGCAGTGTGTATACGGAGCAATACGGAGCCAGTAACATTAATTATTTTTATCTTCCGATTTTTAAGAGGAACTAATATTGTATTTACACGCGTTATTTTGTTATCCTATGTTAGATGATATATATAGACTCAACGTCTAGACGTCAAGTCTTGTGTCATATTTTAGCGATCCGTTTGATTTAACGACTGGCAAATAACTGGTGGAAATACTGATAGCTTTTGTATTTCGCGCTACTAATCTAAAATTCTCTGATATATCCTATTGTTTCAATCTCTTATCTGACCACAAATGGAATATGGAATCTCTGTTATAATATACTGAAAAATTGTAAATAATTCTAAATATGTTCGTGTGAACTCAAAAATATGGATTACAATTACCCCGGCAGCACTATGTTGATAAGGCATCGGCAACCTATGACCCGCGGGTCACCGAATGACCCACTCGAGTTCCTCAAATAAAGTATAATATATAAAAATAAATTATTAAACAAAAAATATATAGCGTGGGCGATGGAGGGGCGGTCTGAATCCTTTGTATTATTTAAAAGACGCGCGCATCCGTCAGGCGTGGGCCAACTAGAAAGAGGCTGCGGCGCGAGAGAACGCTAAAGTTATAAAGTTCATAAATTATTAATGAACTAAAACTTGATAATTATATTTGTTTTTATAATAATTAGAATTAGTATTTTATTTATTTATTCTTAATGTGGTGCATATATAAGTATTTTTATATATTTATTTATTAATTTACGCCCTTATGGGCTTTCACAAAATTGATTATAAAAAAAACAAGTAGCATGAAATATATATATATATATATAGAATATACATATCGCACACCTAGATTAAAACTAAGACACAAAAAACAATAATTTTGTCTAAACTCTCTCACATAAAATCCCTTTAGCGTGAACTATATTGGCTCTGTTTCCCTGAAAGAGTAGATTTTAAATTGTTCTGGTTGATGTATAAGGCGACACATAACATGACGCTTCTGCATCTTCAAGAGCTCTGCATCTCAGACAATTTGAATAGCAGCCTCTACTTCAATCGCAAGAAGAGTTGTAGAACCGACCAGCCGTTGTCAGAAGTCTAGGATCAGCGAATGGGCATTTGCGGCGGCAGGCCCGAAGCGTGGAACCGTTTGCAACAAAGATTTTACTTAAAGGGTAACTTAAAACGCATCTTTTTACAGCAATCTCCGGCAGACCCAAAACAATCGCGCGCTGGAATAGCTATACGGGATAGTAGGACGGATGGAAGGAATTAGAAACAATAACAGGTATAAAGAATAGGTGGATCGAGGATCAACCAAACACTAGGAAGAAAGACGACTTACCTGAAGGGCTCTTCTGGCTTCACAACACGTACTTTGTTATTCCGAACGAAGTATTTTTGAACTCACACTTTGTTGATAACGCGAAATGGGACGACACAAGTACAATAGCAAGATGGACAGTTAAACCGCAGGATGATAGTTTACAAAGTCCGATGAGCTCGATAGCAAGACGTCAATTTCCCACACGGCAGGAAGATAACTCGTCAACTTGATAGTCTAACGCACTCCCATATCAAACGTTAACTCGATTCGTCCAAAACCATAGCTAAATACCGCAGTAAAGGTCATGTTCTAGGTATAAGAAAGGGACAATAGAACAAGAACCATTAACTATATGGGTCGCGTTCAAATGCACTCGCACGCGATCGGCGATCGGCAATCCATAAATTATAAAGATTGAACAATTTCAATTAACAATTTTAAATACAAAAATAATGTAGGACTAAACAGTTTTTGTGTAAAGCGCCCTTGAGGTGAAATTTTTTACGTTGGCGTATTGTAAATTATCCAATGTTATAACTTTATCACTATTATTTATTACCCTATAACTTATATCTATTTTATTTCCAATACTAATAACAATAATTTGCTCGCCATCATTGCATCCAGTTCAGATCATGTGCCTCGCCCGACTCCTCTCAATCTTTTCTATTGCTGGTGTCATGAGTAATGTCAAGAGTCTCATTATGTGGAAATTTTATTATGAGATTATATACAGGTGTGATGTACATACAGTATTACCCTTTAGTACGCTTTGCTCGGCTAGCTATCGAACAAGAGATATCTCTTCTCAATAGTACATGATCCAGAATTTACACGAAGACATAGAGGACGGAAAATCAGCCATTGATTTGCAAAGGTTATCAAATAAAATATACTAAATTCTCTAGAACTCTTAGCACGTATAGTCCAATCAAAAATCAGTTCCGATGGGCGGAGATAACTGGTTCAGCTGGACAGATATCACTTCATGGTAGTCACGATGTCAGATGCGTTCGGATGTCGTCCGGCGGAGCGTATAAGCAAGAGCGTTTGGTCGCGATACAAAATGGCTGTAGACGGCGACACGTGGAGTGAGATCCGCTCGAGGAGTATAGTTCAATAATACAAGAAGGTGGACCACGGCACGATGACATTGTCATGAATATTGACACAATACACAATATCACAGTTTAACATCAACTACGGTCATCACATAACTCTTGATAATCGAGGCAGAGAAAATATTGAAAAAGAGCTTGACGGAGAAGCGCACGACTCGGTGAACAAGGTGAACGCGTCCCGGAATCGGACCTTCTAGATCGTACACGTTTCTGTACAATCCGACAGGGCTAGATGCACAATAGCTCACGGTAATTATTAGGCGCGGATAAATATTGCAATTTGAAAGTAGACTCACGACACATGGCTCCACCACTTCAGCGGGCCTCTGACCTGTTCACATTTGTCTTCCGGTTCGAGGTCACCCCTCGGTCACCTTTTCAGCTCATCCGTTGTTTTCTCTGGCGTTATTTTCGATTAATTCAGCTACGCATCCAATCATTAGCATTTCGTTCAGGTAGCGAAACCCCCCACAAGGAGCATTGACCGCATTGAGGATTGTCATCACGCCAATTGTGCGGTAGGAATAAATTGGCTCTCGCTTCTCACAAGACAGTGGCCATGATGATTAAGGGGAATTTGGCCAGAGAAAGGAACCCGACAGTAAGTGTAAAATTTGTCTGGCATGTAAGCAATGATCCTCTAAGGAGCAGACGTCTTCACACCTTAAGGTGGCAAATTGTATGTTTTTTGACGATATACATTTTTCGAGATAATATTGCAGGCACAGATGTAAATACAATCACGCAGAGTTTTATGTATTATAAATAAAATCCTTATACTTAATTACTTTAACACACGTTCTTACCACACTGGTAATCAGAAGAATTAATATCCGAATTTATACAGTTTTGTTCTACATATGACCGGACCTGATCTAACCTAACCTAATAAAAGAAAATATCTGAATTGAAACGTTCGATAAGAATTAAACGAAGAAGTTAACAGCGTAGTGCGAACAGGATTTGAGTTATATTATATTTGTTATTAAATTCTATTCTGATAGATTTCGGTAATTTACGGCAACCTATGTGCAAACTCGAATAATTTCCCTTGTACTGGTAAAGTAATATTTTTCTTAGTTTATCCCGCAGCGTTCAAATTATTGCATTCAAATAGCACAATATTTATTTTTTGTGCACAGTTTTCCGAAGTACTTTTTGTCACATATATTTTAATAGAGTAATCTAGCAGTAAAAAACTGATCAAATTTGAACACACGTACTTACTTAACGCTTACTACGTGACTATTTGATAAACAGCTGTAAAAAATCAGTGGACCTTTGCCCATTTCAAACGTGACGCTGTTTTACATTACTACATACATATCTACAGTGTCATATAGGCACCTATGACGTCACATAACATAATATCTTGTGTTATTAATACATTTCTTGGCGACGGAATGAAAGACGTACATATTATAGGTGAGTATTCTCATGTCGTACTTGAATTCATACGTCAAGTTTCCTTATTAACTGTTACATTCAACTATTACTTTAAAAATAAGTATTTATTTACTTACCTATATGATACACATATACAGGGTGTAACAAACCTAATCCACAATATTTTATGTGTTGATACCTGACTAAATTTAGTGCCAAAAATGTTCTAGGAATTTGTTCAAATTCTACACTGTTACGTAAAATATTATTGTTTGAAATTTTTACAAAATTATGTTTAGTCTACGTATTTCGAAATTCAATACATTATTTTAAAGAAATATGATCGATATGTTTGGGTGAGTGCACCAACACTACTAGCTCTATTATTTTTATTTTCAGTTTCACTTTATTGGGACAATTCATTTGAGTTAAATCTTTCAGCACCATATTAAATAGTTTAGGTCCAAAATATATAAAATCTAATTTTGAGAACAATTTTATCAGATTAAATAAAATACAATCACTTTGTGTGAAACCACGAATTTTATTACACGCCAACCGGTTTCGTCTAGCTCAAGCTTCATCCGGACGTATTAAAAACTAACAATAAATACAAAAAGAGTGTTATATATATGGTACATAAAGAGGGAGATATAATGTAAAATTATATGTGAAAAAGAGAGACAGAATACATATACAATTTGAAATAACATCAAGGGAGACTGAATATAAAATTAAACAATTAGACAGAACATTAAAAAAAAATATCAATTTAAATTTAGAAAATAATTGTATATTCATAACATAAAAAAGGCAAATTCTATTATTGCTCCGTACCATACTCTGTTTTCGATTTCGCTTAAAATATTATCTACGACTTCTTTTTCGAATAGCTGATATATCAAATGTTTCATTTAGATAAATTATATTTAAATAACTAGCTTTACACATCACCATAACCGAAACTCATATAAAAGAAAGAATTTAATTTAATAAAATTTCAATATTTAATATAATAAATGCTAACTCGTTCGCTTGACAGATAATTGTTGAACACTCATAAGAAAAAAAAAATCCTTTATCTCTTATCTTATCATGAAATACGAACTATGAAATGACGTTGGAACCAGTGGCGTGCAGTAGGTATAGATTTAGGTTATGCTGTTACCAATGGTATTATACAATTATATATAATATGTGTAATACAATATATGTACTTTCGTTTAACAAACGTCTTTAGACAAAATCGTCGTTTTTACGACCCTACCATGTATTTATTTATATTTTTAGAGTACTATTAATAGTGTTTTTAAAGTTTAAGTTTTAACGTAAGATAATACTTTCTTATTATTATAAAAATCAATATAAAAAAGCATGCACATTTTTAAGAACACTTTCTAGGACTGAACATGATTATTTTATTGTTTGAAATTCCTTCACGTAATAACTAAAGGAAATAATTATAATTAATAAAAATCAGATAACATTGCAGCAAAGTAAGACATATATTTCGGTACCCTGTCTGCTACACTAGTATTTTACTGTATTATAGCAGACAGTGCCTTTCCGGTATAGTAATAAACAAAATGTAGTGTTCAATGTACAAATAAATATTTCCCAAGTAAAAATCCATGCACCAAATGCAAAGAACGATCATGAAATCAACACGTTAAAAACAGTAAGATAGTAAAATTCGCGAATTAGTAAAAGAGGAATTAGACACTATAATGATTTGCACGCAGTTGTAAGCCTTTCAAATGTTATTCTGTTAAAAAACAGCATAAGTAACGACTCCATACAAAACGGATCAACAGAAAGGAATTTTCAATTCAGTAAATAGCCAATTGTATGACTTGAGTAATACACTAGCTTAAAAATAGAAGAGAGTAATGTGAATAGCTACAATTGACGCACTGTAGCTACTAGCGCTAACTGAGCCATTAAAGTTTCTACTGGTGCACAGATCGCGCTAATTGTAATAAATCTGAAAATATACGTTCACGATTCATATTATAGTTTATTTACTATATATTTGTTTGTTTTTTGGAACATACTATGAAAACAAAACGATTAGTCTGTAGAATAAGCGAAAGGTGCAATAGCACGCAGTTTTCAGTCAAGATATTCCCTTTCGCCAAATCACAGTATAGTAAGTAAAATTTACTTGAAAACTACCAAAAATTGGCAGACGTACATATGCCCCTAGCATTCATATAACTTCAGTAGGGAAATATTAATTGAATAAATTGTTGCACGAAACATGCAAATTCCCTCGCAGTACCGGTATAAAGTTGCGGCGAAGAACTGTCTTTGTTTAAATTTAGCCATTGGTTTCGCTAGTTTGTGTAATAGCGGCTAGAATTTTTTAACAGATAAGGATTGTCTAATTTATATTTATTTCCCAGAATCTATAACGGATCAGTATTAACTTTTTACTAACGCTCGTGGTTAAAATCGTTTGCGGGTTGTTCGAACGTCAAATTGTCTATTGTCAAAACATAGATGAGATGTCTATGGGTGTGACAAATAATCATGAAATATGTTTAATTTTCTGCATTATCTATAGATTTTTTTTCGCCTAGGCGTTCGATATCTGTCACTTTGGTGATAACATTCATATTAAACAACGAGATCATCATCAGACGAACTGTCATCACTAAAATAGCGGGATATTGAATGATTAATTGTCCTATACTGCAACTTATAAGTATCAATGTGACAGATGACTTTTGGAACAGCTGTGGAAAGTCCGCCATATTTAACTATCGATTCTCGTTTTTACTATCGGATATCGCAGAGTGAAATGAGTTTACTACACGATGTACTTTCAAAAAATAAATATTTTTTTACTAACGATCAAACAACTCGTACTTACTTTAGTAACTTTTTTTACTATCACACAACCGGCCCTAGGTGTTACGAACGTGTATGACCAGAAACTCGTCTACCTACAGACAAGCAAGTACGACATGTGTGGTATATTTAACGGGTAAAAATAATACCTGCACCCGATCGTTCGATCTTGTAAATAGCACGTTGGCAGGAATAATAATCTGCCTAAATAAGACGCCTGCAGATATGTTCTTGATAAAATTGCCGCGCAAACACACCTCGAGTTTTATTTAATTTAATTGTATTGTTATTATTAATTATTGAAAAACTAGCACCTTAGAAATAATAAAAAGATAAGGATATACAGTTTTTATTATTTATTTATTTAATTTAGCGAAAATACAATGGCAAAATAAATTCAATTTTTAAATATATGGTTACATACATACATGGTTTTTCTTTCGCTTACCTCTCCAAAAAAGAGACCAGCTCTTGTGCTTGGAGAGGGAGTTACACTACAATAATTGTATATAATACCTTACATATTCTATTCATTGTCCATTTGTGTGCTTCTGAAGTATTCTGTAATATTGTTTATTGTCCAATTATGTGTTTTTGAAGTGTTCATTTAGTTTCTTTTTAAACTCTTTTATATCCTTTATTTATTTAATTTGTGTAGGGAGGCTATTGAAATTTTTTATCCCTAAATATATAGAATTTTGCTGATAGTGTTTGGTGTTATACTTAGGGATTTTAAAGTTATTTTTAAACCTTAATGATGTGCTTGTTTCAAATTTTCTAGTGTTATTTTCTTTAATTAATTGAGGTTTTTTGTAAATGTTTTCTATTTTGGGAACTGGGAATTTTGCAAAAAGTGTTTGTGTTGAAAAAGTTGATCTTTTTTTTAATATCACTTTAATAATAATTATGTATATAGTACTAAAGTTGTATAGCCATGTGATGATAATGATTATTAAACGATGTTCAATTAATGAAAACGCTTTATACAGAGATTGTTATTTTTTTAAATCAATTTATATAATATTTTCAAACGTCGAGAGCTAATTAGTACGTAAATAGATAATGTTTTCGCTAGTCCTCGCGTAATGCGTTATATAATTGGTTTGTCTGATTGGTTATACATAGTACAAAGTAAATGCTATATTTGTATAATAATTGCATCGAATAACATTATTGCAACTCGCCACCATTCAGGTATTCTCAGACATTTCATTGTGCCATTCTTAATAATAAATTATTCATTCATTTTATTTACCAGCCAGTTTCGAAACATACTTCTTCTTTCATTAAAAATAAAGTCAATGAATTATTCGTTATTAAAAATGAATAACCACAACGCGATAGCGTTATATATTAAAAATAATATGTCATTCGTTTATTAAAAAGGGCCACTATGTACTTCATTTTTATCACAAGTATATAAAAGATAGATACGGATTATTTGTTAGTACTAACGTAAAGCAATTCGCTTTACCGACCAATGCTGGCCGCTGCACAGCCGCGACGACCACCGTTACAGCAAAACTTAGATAATGATGATAATAAATACCCAATCAGACATAGGAATATGAGAATGTGATTAAGTGGGCGAATGAACGCCTCAATAACCACCCATTCACTCGCATGTTCGTTTGATTGTGATCGCGGAATGTGCGTGTGTGTATTAGAGCAGGTTGGAAGCGAGAAATACTACTTACAGTTGACAAAAGTTTACTGAGCACACTTATACATGAATGTGGTGAAATTAGACCGTACAATCAAGCTACGCGCAAGTAGTTAACGAAGCTTGCGATCGAGAAGACGGCGACGAATAGAGTGGTACCCCGGACGGCTGCCGGCGCATGTTAACGGTACATGTTGCCGTCGGTATCGGGCGTGTATTTGAGGCTGTCAGGAGTTCTGTTTTACGCCCAGGTATTTGCAGGGTGCGTTCAGGAGTCGTCGGCGGTGTTGATGAAACGTAACATGTATTCCGAAATAGCGCTTAATATTATTAGCTAGCTTTTAAATAAATCCGAATGGTTCGTGTCATGTTTTAAACCATTTAGATAAGGTAGATAGATCTCTCGGCGGCCTCGCAAGGAAAATGCAGATTTCCAGCAGCATGATCCAAGAATTTCTGGACCAGGCTGCCTGCAGAATAGTGGTGAAGTCGCTCATGGTCCGCACCGCCGACGACTTCTTATTTAGATTGTCGATTCTTCGCCCACTCAGAAGCCGCCTGGTTAACAATCACAAAATAAATTCGAGTTTCTGGATTCTTCGTGCCCAACACGATTTTGTCTACTTTTCCGCGTGCCCAGGTGAGACCAGCTGAGACCGAGACTCACTTCTTCACCAACAATCGCTTAGAAGATGCGATCTGACGTTTTTGATCGACTTCGTTAGTTGCTCGCTGTTGATAATCAAATGATCACAGCGCACCCGCGACAACCTTTCTTTCTTACATTGGTAACACGTATTACTAAGAATTTATAATAAATCAAAAGTATTGTAAGTATTGCTTGTTATCATAGGTAAATATACAAATAATACAAATTAAATTAATCAATTAGATTGAAAGATATACAGAAAAAATCAATTTATCGAAAAAATATTTGGTTGTTACCGGGACAAAAATAGCACAGAACTATGTTCTGAAAATGTAACTTCATAACAAAAACGTGTTTTGATCGATATATACAAATCATGGCGAGTGAAATAACACAAATTGGTATCTGTTAGGTAATGGTCCAGATCGAACCATCGTTTTCTCAATCTTCCGCCTCCACGATACTCGGGCTTCTGATATTAAGAATCTGGTTCTAGTAATTTTGTATCATCTAGTAAGTTAGGTACTAAATTTATTTTTTAAATAATTATTAAATATTAATTAGATAGATATACATACAAAATCAAATCTGGATCTCTTTCCAAACCGGGGAAGGTGCATTATAAGGAACAAGCTTTCAAATAATGGAACGATTAAATGTATTAATATCAAAAAAGATAACATATAAGTTCGAAAATTTGTCGTTAAAAATATCGTTGGATAATGCACCTTCCCCAGATTGGAAAGAGATCCAGGTTCGAATCCCGGTGGCGCAACAACAATATTTTACGATAAAATTGATATGAAATAAAATTAAAAAAGATGTTAGTTGAATTGTTTTATAACCTTGTTAACTCAATTATTATTATTTCTGGTTTAGATTGAGAATAATTGTTTCATATATTTGTACTGATAGACATAACGGACGAACCTGTCTCCTTTAGCACAGACTTCGGTCTAGTTAGGAAGATAGCGAACATCTCTTAAAGATTTGTTATATTTGAATGTTCGCTTTATTTGTATATCAAGTTAACAAATAAATAAATAATTATGTATTTAAATAATATAAATTTACGAAATAGGATTTTTTATAAGAATCGGAAATTAATGAAGAGATAATATTAATAGTTTGATTTTGTAGTTTACACTATATTTGAGATAAATTCACATAATTAAATAAACACCGATAAAATGTTTTAATATCATATCAAGAACGTTGGATTTTATTAGTTGTCCTTGACCCTTGACCCTTGACCAACAATTCCATTGCAAATCATTTTATATAGGTAGATAGGTACGTTAGATACTGTAGGTGGATACTGTTACTTGATAACCGTTTAATTATTCGTTTTCCTAAAACTGTTATCACAATTTATGTAAAATACAGAGAATTGAACTGTTATCCTCTGAATATTATGCTAATCTGTAAATGCGTACATATTACATGAGAGTGTTGCGCTGTTTCGAGTGCGTTAATTTAGTAAATAATGCTGAAATGTAAGTGTTTAATTAATAGTTATACAGAGAGATAAAGGAAATCAAAGAAAGGTGAAAATGAATATGGCTTGAAAAATACATTTAAATTTAAAACAGATTAGGTTTAAATCATGTTTAGGGGTTAGGACGGTGGTTAAATGAAATAAATGTCATTTGCCTGTTGGGGTGTTTATTGTGATGGATATAACAATGAAGACATATGATGCAGAAGGTGCACCTGTATAATGAAATGAAATGAAGCGAGTCGGCGGTCTCGCTCGGCGCGCGCGGGCTGGCAAGACCGCCGTTGTGAAACGATAAAACTGGAGAGATTGCTTGACGGTGAATGCTTGAATCAGACTTGTAGCAGCAGCTGGCAGCGCTGTCGCTAGCGTCGATGCCGACTGAGATGGCGGTGAATTTGAATTCTGATCGTTACAAATGTAATCATTTATCTAAAATGGTTAAATATCCATAATTGTTTCTGCTGCTCACCTTATGTAAACTATTAGGTACTAAAAGGTCATGTCACATTTAGGTCACAATTTTGATTGATCAAATTCTGATAATAATATTATTTTACGGGTCAAACATGATAGACTTCATAGTAGTTTAGGATATGATAAGAAAACAAAATTTAAAAAATAAATTGGTTACTTCTCTACAACAATTTTGTCAGTATTCATTACAATATATACGAGTATATACATATTAAGTGACGTGTTATCTCGTTTTTAGAAAAAATCTCTGGTTTAGATCGATCATTATTCAATAAGCAAAACAAAATTACAGTTGATTCAGTCTGCTTTATTACTTATACAGCGACATTTTTGTAAAAATTTCACTGAAGAAATATTATTACAAGCTTTAAAGCTCAACATCTCAATTTTAATGTAAATGTCAGATGATGCCTTGTAGATCCAAGGGCACAATATGTTATATTGTCTCTCGGGCAAGGATCCGTGTAAATTTTTTAAAGATAAATTAAAGAAATACACAATTCCAAAAATGTAACAAAAATAAAAATAGATTTATTCAATGGAAGGATATAACATTGTTTTATTTATATCCATCCATTAGATTAATTCAAATTCAAATCTGTGTAACATAGTGTGACTTATAACGAATCACATTGCTGACGTATGCACACAGTTTTCTGGACTCGACTTGTTATAAAATATTTTTGTATTAACTTCACGTTCACTCTGAATTTTTAAATGTAATATGAACAAACAGATAAATAGTTTACATAACATTGTAGCATCGGATATAACTCGTGGAACAAAAAAAGACGACAGATCAGCTGCTACGAAGCAGACACGAAGATACGGAGAGAATAAATTGCATCCGAAGCTGTCACAGCCAGTGTGCACATTTATATGCAGCTCAAAAGTGTTATCTCTGTGTGTACGGAGTCCCTCAAACAACGGAACATATTATCATAGAAATCTTCCCTAACTACCCTCGCCCGCGAGACATTTCGGGGGGCATTAAACCTCCCCTGTACTGTAACTCGTAACTAACCACCACACGGTGATACTACGAAATCAATCTTTTGTGTCGTTGCAAAAACTACAGACCTGCTTCCACGGAGTGAGAAACGGTGAGATCAATTTCAGAGATTTAGTTGAGGCAGTGGTATCGATAGATGTATGTTATGTTGGGCATCATACCAAGTGACAGGAAAAGGATGAAGTAATACAGTGTGTACCAAAAGTATTTTTCATTTTGGTTCATTCGCTGCACCAGTGTCCTTACCAGTTGTTCGTAAAATGTTCCCTGGAAAATTGATATCCCGACGAGGTGACATAAACTGGCCTTCACGTAGCCCCAACTTGATACCAATTGAGATTTTCCAATTGGGCTATCTTAAATCAAAGGTAAACAGTAACAATCGTCCCTCTCTGGACCAATTAAAAAAATTACAGAGAATACGAGCCTAGCTGTTTTCAGAAATTTTGCCTCCCGCTTAGAAGAGTGCCAGCGAAATAACGGATCACTCTAAGAAAACACAATTTTTAAGAAATAAATTTCCAGATACCGTACTTAAGTGCAAAATAAACATTTTTTTATTAAACCAATCCATTATTTTATTACAGAATTTTGATTATGAAAAAGACTTTTGGAACACCTTGTAAAATACGCCAAGAAAATGGCAGGCCATATCGCCCGGAGGACGCTCTCATCTAGTGGTACCGAGTAATCAAGAGGTTGACAGGCTGCCTTAAAATCTGCTGGACTGATGAAATCACTAATCTGCAATGGATGGGATGGATAATTTATATAAATGTTAATATTATTTCAAAATATCATTTTAGTAATTAACGAACAATTCAATTTCTTATTGTACTGTAAGTTATACATCAACGGGTGAGCAAAATACAGTCAGTTCTATACATAATAACGAACTTTCGACTTGCGAATTTTCAAAGATACGAACATTGCTGTGCGATTCATTTTAACTCCATTGTTTGGAACATGTGTTTGTTTGTGTATAAATATTGTAACGTTATAAATAAGTTAGCAGCAGAATTATTTAAATCATTAAATAGTTCGGTTGGTATTAGATTTTTTAATGTTGGCAACACTCCCGCGCGCGCAGCGGTCTGCGTGCGGTCAGGGGCCGGATCGGGAACGCAACGCGCGGCGCCCACAGCGCTCCCGGCGGCATTTCACTGGTAACGAGCATAGCGAACGGCCAGAGTTTTTGGCAGCTGGCCCTAACATGAGGACGGCTCTGCCGGCCGTCGAACTAGTTAAATGAAACTCGTAATTTAAATAAATCCCTAATGGGGTAATTGGAAATATTGTATTTCCATCTTGGGTGTGGGATGATGAAATCCGGAACTATGTTGGACGATGTCACAAACGGGTTATGAATGGGTGTCCGATCGCTGGCCACGATCTACCGACAAGGGTAGCGGATGACCCGCGCGTATCAGCCAATTAATTCCAAAGCAGTACGTCGCGACAAGGGATCATAAATAACGAGTTCGAAACATGGAGGAGGCACGTCCCATATCCAAGGTCATGTATCATTGTTGTTTCATTTTTTTCCGTCTGCGCTGGAGTGTACAACAATCGTGACGTCGGTTCTACATCTTCAACTATGGACTCTCTTCGCGTACTATAATTATTGATAATCACTCTAATTTACATTTATAATGATTGCTATGTGCCTTGCAATAAACCACTGTTATTATTAGTAACCTCTTTGAATAATGTTGAGTAGTACACAAGTTGTTATAAATGTATTATATACCATATTAGTTATTTTAAATAGAAAGGTCGTCAGCAAGGTGAGTTCCGAGTGCCATACCCACATTTCACGTTTTCTCTGCTGATTTGGCCGGTAAATAATAGACCGCCAGGTCACACCGCAACAATATATTTTATATTGAAAGAAAATAATGCACTGTGCCTTCTCCCCCTTGACGAAATAGTGAGTAAAAAATATACAGTCCACATTTTGGAGATGCCAGCATAATCCGGATTGGTGGTGAGTGCCGATTCCTTCGTGTCCTGAGATTCTTCCAGCATCTATGCTTGTACGCAACACCCATGTCCAATATAAATAGTAACAATTGTCTATTACTAATGCTGGATGGTTAGACTATCCGCGTACAATGTTTGAACAAATTCATTATGCGATAAGCTCTCAGTATAGAACTCGCACTACAAATGATTCAAGAGTGGTTATACCGAGAGTTTGTACGTACAATCTAAATGTACTCTCATCGAATATATATTAAGCTCCATAAGTATTAGATTTGCGTATAAAAAGTTATATTATTGTTATGAAATAATTTTAGAAATATATTTAAAATGAAATGATCTGACCTAGGTCAGGGATTGGCCAAATTCTGAGACAAAATAGCACAATGGTTTGATAAATTTTCAACATTGGCATAGGCAAGTATAATTTACTTAAAAATTGATATGAAAATTATGTAGAACTTAAAATTATTATATTAAATAAGAGAAAATTGTCTTATTTTATTTAACTAAAGTATCAATATGCATCTTTATTAAAAATGTGTTAAGTAAATATTCACACAAATGTAGAATATATTTTAACCTAAAAATGGATGGTGTGAAAGATGGCTTTGCATTTCATGGAAAACTTTTGTACATATGTTAGATAGGTAGCCGCTAGTTTTTTATTTTAGACAGACTTCAAATTCTCATTAATTATTCGATTAAAAATTATTTTTAATAGACTAACAGCATCCTAGTAAATATGAAATAATGGTATTAACTCTTGTGGTTTTCAAGTTTACAAAAAATGAATTTCGAGTAGGGTTTTTACTTGAAAGTCAGATCAACGGATTGAAAAACATTGCCTCACGTGTGTCGCCGAAACGATAAATTATGTTATTATTTAAATCATTTTAAGAATACGTCTCTAGTTGGTTTTACTTGATTAATTAGTACTGTGGTAGATCACTTCTCTTTTATGCACGTTAATAAATTGTGAGTATATTTTCAATTATTTATTTAATCTGTTTGGTGTCGGTACGTTTATTCCTTACAAGGCGCAAGTTTGTACCTATATTTACTTAAATATATAAGTAGCTAACATTTCGCTTTATAAATTTCCTAAAATAATATTAATTAATTAGTGAATAACTATTTTCCCGTGAAGTGGCAACACTCACCCCAGTTTCCTCTTCTTAAAATTGTAGCACGTCTGGCACTTGAACTGATTAATACAAAATTAATATTCCATACTCAAATTTTAATTTAGAACGTTTTGTATCCAAACCCATAAAATTTGAGGTGTAGTTTTTGACTAAATTATATTGAATTATTTTGTACACATTTTGTTAGTTAAGTCTTTAAATCGAATTTACCACAGTTTGCAACCGCAGAGAAAATTCAAGGGTAGCTTGACTTTAAGCCTTACAGTTCAAATGTTATTTGAATCAATTTGTGAATTAACAACAATTTTTCAGAACGAACTCCGTTTGCTTTTACGAAAATTACATATGTGACCGTGCGGACTATGTACTGGAGCATACATATTTATCTTATTCTAGTTAGTTGGAAACCATAATCAAATACTTACAACTTTAATCTAAAAAAAAATATTATTGTCTGCATATGCGTATATATACGAGTATATATAAAGATACAATGAATAATGGAAAATAAAGATAATTTTTAAGATTAAAAGTATTGAAAGTAATGGTAAATAATGAATACATATTATAGAATGTGTTTGACTTTTTGGAATATATATTTTGATGCTAAGGTTGTAACTAAAGAATGTTTTTTTTTTAAATTAAATAAAACACATACAAATCGTGGTAATGGCCATGGTATTGGCTTTCCTGAAAATATAAAATGTTTAAATATGATTTTGCGTATATTCTATATATATATATATATATATTGCGTGCGCTCCCGACCAGTGACTCATTGCTACTGGCAAATTCGCAAATCACCCGCGTCGAATAATACCCCTCCCACTTACCTCACCCTGATGGTTTACGAGCAAGTCACAGATTAACTCACTTTTAAATTTATCAAATACACATGACGTGGAGATGGTCAAAATGGAGTGGGACAGGTCAGCTCCACACACCCAACATTGTTTGTCCATGTACAATATTAACACGTTACAATTGATTGAATTTAGTTTAGTGACAGTTCAGATGTGAGTATCAGAGATCCATTGACAGATTTATCCGATGTTCTGAATGAGAAATCGACAGGAAGACCAACATCGGAAGGGAGTGCGGAAGCTGACATCAAAAATATCCGGCAGCCCTGCCGCAACACCGCACTTCAGGGCTGCTCGACAGATATAATCATTGATTTCAAGCATTTCAAATTGCCAACCATCATGTTAGAAATGCTGAAATCAAATATCAGGCAAATTGTGCATTGGAATGAGCAAATCACCAAAATAGTTCGGGGTTCAAATTTAACGGTCAAACTGTTTACAACATATTTAAGTATGACTTTGATATGACGCATTGAGGCCCTTGTGCACGGAAGGTCTTATGCTGTCCGGGCTAGCCTGGCATCATCAGGTCCCCGGGCCGCATGCCGCCGGCTGGCTTCCATCGATACTTACACTGTGTAACCATCAACTGTCACTTCAACTGACAGCCACTTGTTCTATCTAATCTCATTAATTTCATGTACATATCACTTTTCTTCTGTCTTATTTTTATGTCGACATCCTTCTTATCCAAGGCCCTGGAGATTCAACCGAGCCCAGAGTGGACTCGCTTCACCAAAATGTCAATCGCTCGTAGTATTCCAGAAGTTTTGCCTTGGCAGTCTGGCAAAACTCACAGCCAAATTATCCATCCTCAGAGCAGAGGATGTCAGGCAACTTCCTCGGCTCTTGAGAGCTACGCCATCCTCTGATTACCGTCATCTCTCGTCATAACGGCTCGCAATTCCAACCGCGGGCTTCCACTCCGCCAGAAAAAGTGACGCCTGTAGTTTAACGGGCGTTTAATTGGCCAACAGGGAGGTCGTGTGTGCACACACGTCGAAACATATTTTGTTTATTTTTAATAAGGTGGTGCACACACCTGAGGACGGTAAATTTTTCATGTGAAACTATGTTGGTAGATCTTGTTGGAGACCTGCGACGAGATCTCGATCCTTCCGACCTTGCTCTCTGGATACAAATGTTTCCATGGTATCTTGTGTCACAACCAAAATGTTAGAGGATTCGGAACCTTGTACTTAGGATACACACCATCTATCTATCGTCTATCCTCCTGTTCTCTGTGTCCATGTTTCAACACCTTAGAGACGGATCAGGAAGATAAAAATTCTGACCAATCTTGATTTTGTGTTCCCGGTTATTTCTCGACCGCGGTAAATTGTTTTTAAAGTGTCCAAAGCAGACCGTGTCCTAGTGTTTCTCTTCTCAATTTCTGCCTCGCTGTCTTCTTCATTCGCTATTCTAGATTGTAGACATATGTCACTGTTTACGACTACGCAATCATCGATTTACGTTATTATACTTTACATATCATTATCATTTTATTAATAATAATAATAATAATAATGATGTGTTTATTCCAGCGTGATCAGGTTTTTTTTAACCCGATTCGCCATACAGATAATACATATCATGTTATACATTAAAGGTTATGAAATCAATATAATGCTATGAAAAAGAAAACCAAAGATAATATTAATAAATAAAAAAATAAAAAAGTTAATAAAAAGTAAAAAGTTCACACATATATATTCACACAAAATATTAATATTACATATATAACTACTTCAGTCACGGCCATTGTTGTATATGTAGCTATTTTGTAGGCGCTGCCATTCTCTGGTCAGGGTACCAGCTTTCCATGAGAGCGCCGCTTGCACCAGAGAGTTGGTGCTGAGCTCCAGTCGCAGCTTTACGCCAGCAACACGATGTCTCAGAAGCGGAACGAATCCATGTATACGGTCTCCTGTAAACATTGTAGATGCGCTGCAATAACGCGCCAATCCGAACAGTATTCTGTATGAATTGTACTGAATTCGGAGACGGTTATACGTCACTTGCTTGTATTTCGACCAGAGCTCGCAGGTATACATGCTGGTGAAGAACGATTTAAACAGGATGCTCTTCACCTCCTTACTGCATCGATAGAAACGCCGTGAAAGCATATTTGCACGAACGCTCAACTGTCTCCTCTGCCGTTCTATATCATCATCGTCTTATCCATCTTCATTGAATATATGGCCAATTAATTAATTAATTAATGCTTTATCTGTTTATTGCGTGGCCCATTTCATCACTTACTCATTCTACTCGCATGTGGGGTGAAGAGAAGCTTGGCGCAGATTAGAAAATCGTTTTCCACCAATAGAAATATCTTTGTTTCAGTGTATAGGTATGTATATATTCGCAATCAATTTATTCCATTCAAATTGAGACTATGGAGTGCGGCTCCATAGTACGAAGCACAAAGAGTGTTAATTCTATTCGAATGAATATAATGAATGTTTAATTTATACAGTGAATGTTTCACTGCTACTGCAGTATCAGAGCATGGTTCTTTAATCTGGCCACTGCATGATTACTTCATAGTTTAAAGACCGATTAGTAAGACTTTTTACTAAAGTTTTTTTTTCTGTGAAAACGAGTCGTTGCGTAATGGCACAGATGCCGGAAGAAACAGGATTCGGAAGGAAGTTCCACTCACCACAATCCCGTTCTCCTGGGGCACCTCCAAGGTGGACTGTAACATTAGGTTTTTGGACACTATCTCCTGGTCAGGGTCTCGACTCCTTCAGATTGCACAAGATGGTCACGTAGACACACGTTTTTCACTCTTTGTTATACTGCGAAATCTTTTTGTAACCGTACCGGTTCAGGGTCACCGATCGACTGACTCGGCGGCAGGTGAGGAAGGGTGGGGGGAGGTGGAAGGCACAGTACATCATCCTCGCTCAAGCACAAATATATGTCAGTAAACCAATTTTGCTCACCGACGATGGTAAAACCATCAATTATTAGTTAAACATGGCGGACTCTTCGCAGCTGTTCCAAAAGTCATCTGACACATTGATACTTTGACAGTTGCAGTATATTACAATGAATCATTCAATATCCCGCTATTTAAATAATAATAGTTTGTCCGATGATGATCCCGTTGTTTCATTTTAATTACCGAAGATTTTTCGCCAGCAAAATGACAGGTTGACGAGTGACAACGCGGGTGCGAATAAAACCATAGATAAAGCATAAAATTGCATGTATTGCCAATGGTGAATATTTAAAATAAATCAATTTTGGTGAACATCGCTGGTACTTGATGATTATTCACCGTGTTACACTATTAGGCGGGATTTACTTTGGCAGTAGTAAATTTGACGGGAAAAATATGTAGCAAGATATATATAGCTATTTGAAATATATTTAACTTTTATCGTTAGCTAGCGATCTGTGGTGGGGAAAGTGGGGCGCAAACCTTAAAGAGTAACAATATGTGGAAAATTTTATATACTTAGGGATAAAAAACTTCGATAACCTCCCTACACAAATTAAAGAGGCAAAATATATAAAAGAGCTTATAAATAAATTAAATGGACACTTCAGAAGCACACAAATAGACAATAAATAATTATAAACTACAAATGTATAACTCTCTATATAAAATGATTAGAGTGTAACTCCTTCTCCGAGCACAGGAGAAGCGAATAAAAAACATGTCATTATTATGTACCATACTAAATTAATAACTATAAAAAAAATTGTAAAGATTTCAAATTAAAAAAAATAATTTAGTATTGGAAGGTGGAGTGTACGATATCTGGGAGGGGGGGCAGGTACTTTTCTAAGGTGTCTAGAGTGCAACTAAGCAAAATTAGGAACGGATGGAATTTATTTGATATAATACACATTTATATCGAGGGGAGGTGTTAGGTTACGTAAGATTAGTTTAGGGGAGGGTTCCAACATATTTCGCAAGGTCTTAAATGCAAAATTTGGTGCGTACGGCATCTAATATTGTAAAATTTGAAACAAGTACATCCTTAAGATTTTAAAACAACTTTAATATCCCAAAATGTAACACTACCAACAAAATTTAATATATTTGAGAATAAAAAATGGCAACAGGAGATTATGAGTGTGTAGTTCAGGTGAGATGTGTAGTATCGAGTGCGATGGATGCTGGCTGAGGCTACATATCAAAAAGGTTCAAGTTTACGATCGCCTCATAACCACCATTACTCTTGTGTTCGGAATATCGAGAAGTGTATCGATTACTTGGAATCTTTGTAGATATGTAACAGACGGCAGCTTTTATCGACGGAAACTATTTATTTACTGCTGGCACTGAAATTATTGTTGCAAGTTACAATTATTTAGATGATTTACATTGATTATAAACGAGCTAACTATATATTGGAGGCGGCATCGGGAGCTACCGGCAACGCGTGACAGCTATTACTAACAAGAGATGAGGCGATACCTCTTCGCAAGCCTTAAATTAGATAGTTTATAAATTTTATAAATTAAAAAATCTAATTGTTTTGTACAAAATTAGTTGTATATATAAGCTGTGGTTATCCAACATTAATCGAAATGGCTCTTTTAAAACATTTACAAGAATATAATTTATATGAGTATGTTGAAACTCTTCAAGGGAATTTAGTGAGACTGAGTAGGTAACGTGAAATTTATCGCAGGCATAAATCATCAACAAAACTCATTACAAAGCGCGATGTAAAACAAATCGCCAAGTTTGTGTGGATAATTTATATTTATTCCGGTTTCAAACCCTGTTGTTTATAATTGATCAGGCGTTTAATTGTCGGGGATGGTTTAACGATCAAATTAAGTTTAAGTATAGATATATTTATACAAACTTGGACTATCGAGAGATTTCTAGAAATGCTGTGTTGCGTACCCATCTACTCTAAATAATATTCCGTAAATACTTATTTAAATTTATAATACAAAAATAAATTACCCAGAAATCGAGACATTCTTTATTGCCGGGAGAATTTAATAACGAATTTGAGCTTTATTATTACGACATTTATATTTAAGTGAATCATAAAAATGAAAATGGATTCGATAATCTGAGCGTCATCTAGCATGTATTATCTACTTAAAGGTTTTTGAAATGCATCGCAATAAAATGTTGATAGCTTTAAATTGGAAATACATAATAGATGTCTCTAAAACATTAAAAAAGTTTAACAAATTGTAGAAATAGTTTCTCTTGTATATATTTTCAATTTTTTGGTTCCGTAGGTAAGATGTAAATATAAAAAAAGTTATAAACCCAAAAACAAAATCATTCACATACTGCATCGAAGAATATTGTTAATTATGTTTTAAAATATTGGCAATGAAATAGAAAATATATCAATGTCGGTGTAAAAAACATTGTAAACTCGGCACATTCTCACTATAGAAGAGCGCAATCCTGAATTGATTACTATTAACTATATTTTTAGCGCTACATATTGTCAAACGTGATCGTTTAAAATATTTTTAGTATTAAATTGATTTATAAATCAGAAAAAATATTACTGGAACTTTTCTTACCGGGGTAAAGCGTTACCATTTAAGTTGAACACTTACATATGTAGTCTTTTGTACATCACACATCTATTGTTCCATTTCTAAAAGCTATCAACTTTATTATGAAAAATGTTTTCTAGGAGAACACATTCTTATTGTGAAGTTGTAATTATTCAGAACAGACGGTCTGTGATATTTTAAATATTAATTAAATATATTAATTATAAAGATATACATATAAAATCAATTTTATTCTGTAAAAATAAGGTAGACGGCTCTGTCAAATGATGGAACGATTAAATGTATTAATTTCAAAAAGGTAACATATAGGGTCGAAAAATTGTCGCTAAAAATAATGCCGCTGTAGCTTAGTTGGATAAAGCACCTCCCCCGGTTAGGCAAGAGATCCAGGTTCGAATCTCAGTAGCGCAACAACAATATTTTTCGATAAAATTGATTTTATATGTATATCTTTATAATGAATATATTTAATTCATATTTAAAAATGTTTTCATTCAAAAAATATATGTAGCGTATCCATTTTTTTCTCTCTGCAGGTGGAAAACGCTGAACACGACGTTGGACTTTTATTTATACGCGATATGCGCCGCAAGGCTGCGTATTATGATAAAAGCATAATTTTCCATAGTTTGCCACTTTACATTGGAGATCATTAGAATAATTCAATGTTGCGAGCTGGCTTTCAATCGCCGTACTTCACATAATAATGGAGCTTCATTACTGCAATTGGATAACATCATCGTACCGCCAGCCTTCAAATGGTGGAACATTACGTATCGCGCTACCATATTAGTTTTTATTTTAAACTTTTCCATCTTCTTTGTCTTCGCTATGTCTCCATTTTCTTCTGTCCCGAGCTGCATCCTTGCTCACATTCAAATCTATAATGGTCTATATCCACGAGAACAACTCTAGATACGGATTTGCTCAGACAAAGTTCTATGGAGACAACTCTCAGCTTTCTCTCATTTTCTCTCATCTCAGAGACTCGCCGATTTGCGCCTTCATTTACTCGTCGTACGTCAAATGCCATTGTCGTATCAGTTGTGTGATTTTGAATCTTAGCAGCAGTTAAAAAGGAATAAATTTTTGTAATACATTAATGCCTTGTGTAAATATTTAAAGACTAATGTCTAATCTAAGGTGGTTTTAGGTGACGTTTGCCATATGTCAAATCTAGCTGTCAAATATAATAAATAATCATAAAATATCTTTTGTATTTCTTAGGTATTAACTATGTAACAATTTCTAGACATTTTGTTTGAAGAGTTTATTCAATATACATTTGGTATCAAATATGCTACCTATTTCGACACGTTCGTGCCATTTACAAGGGTTCTTTAAACTAACTTAACATATACAAGTACATTAATTAGGTTATGTTAGGTGGGGGTAGTGAGGATTTGGTGGTGGGAGGTAGGAGAGGTTAGTAAAGGTGATTTACATGTTGTTATTATTTTGTCGACAATATCAACAACCCGCAAACGTTTATTACCACGACCAATGGTATAAATTTATTACAGTTATGGTCAAAATTTACTACTGATCAAACAACCAGACCTTAGGGAAGAAGCGACATTATCTATTAGACTGACTGAAAAGTACTGAGATCATGAAGACCCTCAGCATAGTCCCTACTTTTATATATAGAAAGATTTCAATTAAGTCTTGGACATAAAAGGAATTACTACTAAGGTATATCTTGGCATCTCCGAAGGAAAAGCACCCCCAAACTACACTGGGATAAACAACAAGATAAATACTGCATGAAGACAATTTGGATAACAGATGGATGAGAGACACTCTAAAAAACCACGGATATAAATGTTTTAATTTTTCTCTAATCTCGTTCATCAGCCCCCGTCTACTCCCCCAACACTCTGACCCGTAGAGCACAGTTGATCTAACAGCTGTGTTATAAACTTTATCCTGTCTTTATTAGAATTATTTTATCAAAGCTGACTCCAGACAAAGACCAATAGTTACTTTGGACAATAAAAAGTTTTGTTGGCATTATAGTTCTTATGATTTAAGTAAAATTTTATTCAAGTACATGCCCCAGGGCTGACCGCAAGTTGTAGCTAAACTTTTACATCTAGTTTAAATACGATTTTATCTATAAATAAAACGTATACAGAATCAGTGTCTAACCAAAAAAATATTCACGTCACGTACCAAGCTAATTTCAGAAAGCGAATTCTGTATCTAACAGTATTAGTGAGTTAATAATTGGATTTATCCTTTTGATAACGCAGAACAACCACTATTGCATACGTATTGAATTACTAATTGGATCACTTTACTCTTCTTCAGAATCGCTTCACCATCTCTAGTTACATTTTGAATTGATTGTTCACTTAAATATTATATTATAGGGTTGTGTTCCAACAAGAGGGATGAATATATTATTTCGCCATCAGAAACCCATCGACAGAACCAATACACAAGTCAATTTAGTGTGCAACATTAGCAGTGCGTGCGTTCAATCAATTGTAACATGAAAGCTCACGCTTAAAGCATTTCATAAAAAAGGTGTTGTAATTATCACCAAAAAAATATAAGCCCGGAACACTAATTAAGGTTTCTCATAATAGAGTTATGTTTGGTACACTGAATCTAGAAATATTTCCTTATGCAGGGTGTAACAGACCTAGTCCACAATACTTTACGAATGGATACTTGACTAAATTTCGAGTCGAAAATGTTCAAGGGATATGTGCTAAATCTCAACCGTGTCAGAGATATAAGCATTTCAAAAAAAATCTTAATTATGCGATTATTTCGATTAATTGAAATTTTTTATTGATTCCAAATAATATATTGAATACAATAAATTAAAGGTCATCGAATTTCGAGCGGCCAGACTATTTTTTGTTAGATGATTTAGGGCCTGAAGCAAAAATATAGATTAAAAATTTCGCAAATATTTATTTCGAAGTACGTAGACTTCAAGCTTAACACGATTTTGTAAAAATTTCAAACAATAATATTTTTCCGTAACAATGCAAAACTTGCACATATTCCTTGAACATTTTCAACTCGTAATTTAGATAAATATTGTGGACTAGGTATTTAACATCCTGTATAAATATATAATAACTACATACAATTTCATTTACAGCGACAATAGATATTGGCTTAACTCCGGGAATTTCTTTTTTTACTGGCGTCCTCGTACAATCCATAATAATATTACGCTTCCCCGTCTATATCTATGACTTTCTGGATGTAGCGGCAGTGGCGATTTCGTTAGCGTCATTTGTTTCGATAGGCTGTAAAGTACCTGCTTAAACGACTAGGCCATGGTACAAAATAATGTGTATTTAATAATCTCTAGGTTAATATAACTTAAATATTTTCTCTTTTATATATTCAATGAG
The DNA here is from genome assembly GCA_031772225.1 of Eubasilissa splendida. Classification (NCBI taxonomy): domain Eukaryota; kingdom Metazoa; phylum Arthropoda; class Insecta; order Trichoptera; family Phryganeidae; genus Eubasilissa; species Eubasilissa splendida. Next base: position 29,882,343 of record CM062857.1, read on the forward strand.
AGTACGTTAATATATATTTAATTTGAAGTGAAGTGTACACTGTAAATCAAATCATCTCTCTTATCTGTGGTCATCTCGCGTCGTATCATAGAAGCCATGAATGAAATCGTACGATTTTTCTATGGTCGCACTGCCAAAGAATGATGCGACGTTGACAGTTTGTAATATTTACATGCATTTAAAATTATTTTTTTCATATATCAGTTTTTTCAAGAATATGATCGCGCTGTCAAATGTGACGCGAGATGTTATGTTATGACAATATAATTTTTGGTTTTAGTATTTGTCAAAATCTGCGCGGGAATAATTCATTGAGTGAGAACACCATTCATCTTTACTTGAATGCACATCATACTGATAAAACACCATTTTTGTGTTACCATTTGCATTATCAATGTAACAATTTAACTTAACAACTTGTATTTATAACTATAATGGATGACAGCTATACAATTTTATTTACATGAGGTGAAAAAGGGACAACATTATTCATTGTAATTCTGAGGATTCCATTCTAAGTAACCATTCAGTTTTAACAGTTCTGAAATAAAACACAATTCCCACTCTCCCTATAAATAGCCTTTCCTGTCTCCGCACCTGTTTAAAGAGTCAGACGAGATAAATAGAAAAGTTGCAACAGACTGAATTGATATTCGCAGCCAGATTATTGCTTGTTGCGACCCCTCGAGCGGAGGCCATTAATTATCAATCAGAAGTCTGCGACGATGTCTGAAGTTTTGCGACAACACTAATCATTTCATCTACACTTACATCAGTCATTCTCATAGCAAGAACACCATTAATTAATGGCATTGCGGTGCAACATGATCGAGTTGTATGTTTGCGACAATGTTACGAGAGGTGTTTTTGTCATGACGGACGCAAACAAGATTTGACTGGTCTAACCCACAGTACACATATCAAGTTCCTATACTTACCAATTTAGGAAAAAGTAATCAATTATACATTATATTGTTCATTATACTATTATTTAAAAATTAACGTAACGTCATCACGTAAAAGATAAATAAGAACATTTCTTAAAATAATGTAATTTGAATATAATAAATAGGACTTTCCGCCCATCCAGTATAACATTCTATTCTATGACGTAATAATCTGAATTTCCAGGGAACCCACAAAATCTCTCCCGCTATCTAAACTTCCCCAGCATCACACTGATGGACATTTTATCACAGCTTCTTACTCTTCGGAGAGTATTACCTTCGGAGAGTAAGTGCTCTCTCAATTTACAACACGCTCCAACCTTTTTAGAGACATTACAGCTGATGCACAATACAACTTTTGTTAAATATTTATACAAACACGAATATTTAAAACTATTAAAACGGCTAATGTTGAGCAAGTCTATCAGCAAGCATTCGCTTCGACCTAGATGTTCCGATTAACGCTTAATTTGACTATCCAATTTTCGGTAATTTATATATCTAACAAACCGAATTACCGGTCAACCACTTATGTACAAACATTATATATTTTTTAAAAGACTATAAAAGACAGATTAGTCAGAAAAACTGCACACAAAAGACCAAAGACAAGTCGTTGGGCAAACAGCACCATACATTTAAACCATTTCATTTTTAAATCTTTATATTTTAATCTGCATCCAGTGTTGAATTTAGGCCTCCGATCACATTTTAAAATATTTTGATATAAATATATATTTTTGATATTAAGAATTGTTACGGAGCCTTTGGGCCCTAGAGGATAGGAAGCCCACAGGGGCCGCCATCGATCTAGCTCACTCTGGATCTTCAAATGTGCTCTGGGATCGCCTGCTACCTCGGATGGGATGATAATGGATTCAAGAGCGAACTCTGCTTTGTTGAGGTCAACATTCCTCTGAGGGAGGTCACTCGGGTCACTTATTTAGCACATTGTGTGTCATCAAAGATGATTGAGATTCCGTGCATAGGACACCAGCAAGTTAGTTCTATTTTCATAGTACAAGCGTTTAGCTTATTTTGAAAGTAGTAAGAATATTAATGTGACTATTTAAGAAAAGTAAAAAGTAAAATTTAAAAAGTAGATTGCTTTCAAATAACGGAATGACCGATGTATCTATTTGAAAGTTCGAAAATTTGTCGTTATCTTACCATGGCGCCGCGATGTAATAAATAGGTCAGCGCACTTCCCCGGATAGAAGGAGTTTCCGGTTCGAGTTCGGTAGCAACAAAAATATTTTGTAGATAAATTGATTTAATCTGTATATCTTTTGTATTGATACAAAAAAATATATTAAATCTGTTACATTTAACAGTAATAATATCAAAATAAAGATTCCAAGTAAGACTGGTCGTTCTCCACCACCAGGAGTACAAACACCACAGATTTGGAAATATTATACTTCGCCTATCCTTAATAGCGGTCGTAAAAAATATTTTTTAACATCGTTCTTCACGTTTTACCAAAAGTGTTAGTGCTCAAGTACCCGGTGGCCCCTTCACTACGCACGGCATGTACACACTTAGCCCGACAGTGTCTTCAAAGCACGTTCTTCTTGAAAGCAAAAAGCACGGTATCTTTGTGAGCTGATACGTCCACTTTAACTGCGCATCAAATGTATTCTAGTCTTCACGTGACACCCTGTTTCTGCTAGAGCGGACTAAGGTTGTCTAGGAAACTTAACATTGCATATTGTTGTATTCTGTAAATCTGATATGTAAATCTGTATGTTAATAATATGTTGTTATTCTTCTATTCTCATCAGATCAACTGCTCGCTACGCTATTTTAGTTTTAGTGAAATGTTTAAACGAAACGTGAAATTATACAAACCAACATTTTAAAAAACATTTGCAAAAAAACAATAATATCATAATACATTTCCTTGTACCATTACGGGTATCACGATCACACCCAGTGGCGTAACTATAAAAAATGGGCCCTAATACAGAATGTAAAAAAGGTTCCCTTAAATAAAAATCGTATTAAGTACATATATATTTATATTTACCAATTGCATATATATTTGTAGCGATCAGAATTCATATTCACAGTCATCTCAGTCGGCATCGACGCTAGCGACAGCGCTGCCGGCTGCTGCTACAAGTCTGGTTCAATCATTCACCGCCAAGCAGTCTCTCCAGTTTCATCGATTCACAACGGCGGTCTTACCAGCCCGCGTGCGCCGAGCAAGGCCGCCAACTCGCTTCATTTCAGTTCATAATACGTACGCACCTTCTACATCTTCATCAATTTCTTTAATTCTATATATTTTCATTGTTATATCCATCACAATAAACACTTCAACACGCAAATCACATTTCTTTCATTTAACCACCGTCCTAACCCCCAAATATTCAATCAAATTGGAAATAAAACTAGAACTTTAACTGACATTAAGGATATTTCAAATAGGTTATTGAAATTAGGAAGAGCTAGTAAACTATTTTATATAATGAAATAATTCTTATAACAGCATTTTGTGTATTTAGATCTTGCATATTTCTCATTACCTTATATGTGCTTATATTCTTTTACATATTGTATTGCACATTGGTATTTTTTTCTCTCTTTTTTATATATTTTCACTTTTCCTGACCTTGTATATTACGTATTCTATTTGATTGTGTTTTGCCTTCAATGAGTTATTTGGTTTTGTGAAATGTAATGTGTTTACCAATTTGCCCTAAAATAGGCTTGCCTAGTTGGGCAATGCATTTAAAAATCTGTGTAAAATATATATAACAGACTGCCTTTTTTTTGTAGCTGTGTGTCTAACTAAATAAAAATAAGTCACTTGTCTCATACGTTTACATTTTTATATGAAGTTTTTAAAAATACTTCACTTGACGACGATGGCCTGGTCTCTAACCCGAAATATCAGCGGGGCCTTACTGTGTATATCGACAATATTTTCACGGGTTCTTGCAATACTCGTGAAAAATGATTTTTTAAACTTTATACTTCCATTTCTTGCTGAGAATTACATTTAACTTCGAGAAAGATATCAATACTAATTTCAAATGGATTGTATTGAAATCTAACGCGGGCTCCAGTGCACTGCATTGACTGCATTGGCATAGTTACGCCACTGATCACACCCTCTTTACAGTATTTCATTAATTCGAATCAATTCTGTATTACGCCCTCTTATAGTGAGAATGATTTGTTCACCGACATTGATACGTACACCCCTAGTGCACAATAATTGTAAGATAGATACGTAATAAAAATATGAATAGAAAATATTAATTCTACATTAGCCTGATCTCAACCATCACAGATACGAGCATTTAAAAAAGAACATGGTTATGTGATTACTTGCATTCATTTAAATATTTAATTGATTCCATACACAGACCACCAAATATATAGACATCAACTAACGCAAATCACTTTGATACTATTCACGTACACAAGTACACTTTATTTCATATCTATAAATGTGTATTTATGTTTCTACCGAGAGTGTGTATAGAATGCCCCTCGTCTCGCAACTAATGTTCCGAACCCATCTCCAATAAGTACACTTTATTTCATATCTATAAATGTGTATTTATGTTTCTACCGAGAGTGTGTATAGAATGCCCCTCGTCTCGCAACTAATGTTCCGAACCCATCTCCAATAAGTACACTTTATTTCATATCTATAAATGTGTATTTATGTTTCTACCGAGAGTGTGTATAGAATGCCCCTCGTCTCGCAACTAATGTTCCGAACCCATCTCCAATAAGTACACTTTATTTCATATCTATAAATGTGTATTTATGTTTCTACCGAGAGTGTGTATAGAATGCCCCTCGTCTCGCAACTAATGTTCCGAACCCCTCTCCAATAAGTACACTTTATTTCATATCTATAAATGTGTATTTATGTTTCTACCGAGAGTGTGTATAGAATGCCCCTCGTCTCGCAACTAATGTTCCGAACCCATCTCCAATAAGTACACTTTATTTCATATCTATAAATGTGTATTTATGTTTCTACCGAGAGTGTGTATAGAATGCCCCTCGTCTCGCAACTAATGTTCCGAACCCCTCTCCAATAAGTACACTTTATTTCATATCTATAAATGTGTATTTATGTTTCTACCGAGAGTGTGTATAGAATGCCCCTCGTCTCGCAACTAATGTTCCGAACCCATCTCCAATAAGTACACTTTATTTCATATCTATAAATGTGTATTTATGTTTCTACCGAGAGTGTGTATAGAATGCCCCTCGTCTCGCAACTAATGTTCCGAACCCCTCTCCAATAAGTACACTTTATTTCATATCTATAAATGTGTATTTATGTTTCTACCGAGAGTGTGTATAGAATGCCCCTCGTCTCGCAACTAATGTTCCGAACCCATCTCCAATAAGTACACTTTATTTCATATCTATAAATGTGTATTTATGTTTCTACCGAGAGTGTGTATAGAATGCCCCTCGTCTCGCAACTAATGTTCCGAACCCCTCTCCAATAAGTACACTTTATTTCATATCTATAAATGTGTATTTATGTTTCTACCGAGAGTGTGTATAGAATGCCCCTCGTCTCGCAACTAATGTTCCGAACCCATCTCCAATAAGTACACTTTATTTCATATCTATAAATGTGTATTTATGTTTCTACCGAGAGTGTGTATAGAATGCCCCTCGTCTCGCAACTAATGTTCCGAACCCCTCTCCAATAAGTACACTTTATTTCATATCTATAAATGTGTATTTATGTTTCTACCGAGAGTGTGTATAGAATGCCCCTCGTCTCGCAACTAATGTTCCGAACCCATCTCCAATAAGTACACTTTATTTCATATCTATAAATGTGTATTTATGTTTCTACCGAGAGCGTGTATAGAATGCCCCTCGTCTCGCAACTAATGTTCCGAACCCCTCTCCAATAAGTACACTTTATTTCATATCTATAAATGTGTATTTATGTTTCTACCGAGAGTGTGTATAGAATGCCCCTCGTCTCGCAACTAATGTTCCGAACCCATCTCCAATAAGTACACTTTATTTCATATCTATAAATGTGTATTTATGTTTCTACCGAGAGCGTGTATAGAATGCCCCTCGTCTCGCAACTAATGTTCCGAACCCCTCTCCAATAAGTACACTTTATTTCATATCTATAATTGTGTTTTTATGTTTCTACCGAGAGTGTGTATAGAATGCCCCTCGTCTCGCAACTAATGTTCCGAACCCCTCTCCAATAAGTACACTTTATTTCATATCTATAAATGTGTATTTATGTTACTACCGAGAGTGTGTATAGAATGCCCCTCGTCTCGCAACTAATGTTCCGAACCCCTCTCCAATAAGTACACTTTATTTCATATCTATAAATGTGTATTTATGTTTCTACCGAGAGTGTGTATAGAATGCCCCTCGTCTCGCAACTAATGTTCCGAACCCCTCTCCAATAAGTACACTTTATTTCATATCTATAAATGTGTATTTATGTTTCTACCGAGAGTGTGTATAGAATGCCCCTCGTCTCGCAACTAATGTTCCGAACCCCTCTCCAATAAGTACACTTTATTTCATATCTATAAATGTGTATTTATGTTTCTACCGAGAGTGTGTATAGAATGCCCCTCGTCTCGCAACTAATGTTCCGAACCCCTCTCCAATAAGTACACTTTATTTCATATCTATAAATGTGTATTTATGTTTCTACCGAGAGTGTGTATAGAATGCCCCTCGTCTCGCAACTAATGTTCCGAACCCCTCTCCAATAAGTACACTTTATTTCATATCTATAAATGTGTATTTATGTTTCTACCGAGAGTGTGTATAGAATGCCCCTCGTCTCGCAACTAATGTTCCGAACCCATCTCCAATAAGTACACTTTATTTCATATCTATAAATGTGTATTTATGTTTCTACCGAGAGCGTGTATAGAATGCCCCTCGTCTCGCAACTAATGTTCCGAACCCCTCTCCAATAAGTACACTTTATTTCATATCTATAAATGTGTATTTATGTTTCTACCGAGAGTGTGTATAGAATGCCCCTCGTCTCGCAACTAATGTTCCGAACCCATCTCCAATAAGTACACTTTATTTCATATCTATAAATGTGTATTTATGTTTCTACCGAGAGCGTGTATAGAATGCCCCTCGTCTCGCAACTAATGTTCCGAACCCCTCTCCAATAAGTACACTTTATTTCATATCTATAAATGTGTATTTATGTTTCTACCAAGAGTGTGTATAGAATGCCCCTCGTCTCGCAACTAATGTTCCGAACCCCTCTCCAATAAGTACACTTTATTTCATATCTATAAATGTGTATTTATGTTTCTACCGAGAGTGTGTATAGAATGCCCCTCGTCTCGCAACTAATGTTCCGAACCCCTCTCCAATAAGTACACTTTATTTCATATCTATAAATGTGTATTTATGTTTCTACCGAGAGTGTGTATAGAATGCCCCTCGTCTCGCAACTAATGTTCCGAACCCCTCTCCAATAAGTACACTTTATTTCATATCTATAAATGTGTATTTATGTTTCTACCGAGAGTGTGTATAGAATGCCCCTCGTCTCGCAACTAATGTTCCGAACCCCTCTCCAATAAGTACACTTTATTTCATATCTATAAATGTGTATTTATGTTTCTACCGAGAGTGTGTATAGAATGCCCCTCGTCTCGCAACTAATGTTCCGAACCCCTCTCCAATAAGTACACTTTATTTCATATCTATAAATGTGTATTTATGTTTCTACCGAGAGTGTGTATAGAATGCCCCTCGTCTCGCAACTAATGTTCCGAACCCCTCTCCAATAAGTACACTTTATTTCATATCTATAAATGTGTATTTATGTTTCTACCGAGAGTGTGTATAGAATGCCCCTCGTCTCGCAACTAATGTTCCGAACCCCTCTCCAATAAGTACACTTTATTTCATATCTATAAATGTGTATTTATGTTTCTACCAAGAGTGTGTATAGAATGCCCCTCGTCTCGCAACTAATGTTCCGAACCCCTCTCCAATAAGTACACTTTATTTCATATCTATAAATGTGTATTTATGTTTCTACCAAGAGTGTGTATAGAATGCCCCTCGTCTCGCAACTAATGTTCCGAACCCCTCTCCAATAAGTACACTTTATTTCATGTCTATAAATGTGTATTTATGTTTCTACCGAGAGTGTGTATAGAATGCCCCTCGTCTCGCAACTAATGTTCCGAACCCCTCTCTAATATGTACACTTTATTTCATGTGTATTCATTTACTGGTCTGTGATTACATATTATATATTGAATCCAAAAAATAATGGGACATCGAACTTCAAGAGTCCAGACGTTTTTTTAGTATGATGAGCTTGAAGTAAAGATTAAATGGGTCAATTTTGCATATTTTCAACTCGTAATTTAGTCACATATTTACGTATGAAATATTGTGGACTAGGTCTGTTACACCCTCTTCGTACTTCTTCTTTAACGGTCTCTTGGCACCGCAATCGTAACGGAGCGCCGTACGAGCTGCGGACAAAAGTTTCGTGCACTAATCCACAACAAATTTGATGTTGATTCTGTGCTCCGTTAAAAATTGCGCAAAAAAAAATCGTTTAAAAATACTGACACAGAAAAACACGTACACACTCGATGGCGACCAAACTTGAGCCGTACAACTTTCCCCTAGACGCCAAACTAAATAAATTCGGTACACGAACTTTTTGTACACCCCTTGACATCGCCATTTATTTTTTATTTTTGTTACATTACCAATATATAAAAACAAAATAAATAATATTCTACGGTGCTGTATGTAAATGATTTTTTCTTGTTTTTCTTTTTTCTTTAACCGTTAACATCATTTTATATTTACAATGTTATGTTTTTTTTTTTTTTTCTTCATTTTTTAAATATTATAACAGAAAGGAGCCACCCTTAACCGCAACTGTTATTGGAGTGGTTACTCGTGACCAATCTAGCTAGAACCATAATTATCCGATACCGATTTATGTTACTATTAAGGAGAACACATTCTTATTGTAAAGTTATAATTATTCAGAATATAGGTCTGTGATATTTTAAATACTAATTAAATGTACATCTTTATAATTAATACATTTAATTTGTGTTTATTTTACTTTTAATACTCTGTTTTTAATTCTATATCATAACAATTATACATATTATTAAGGAGAACACATTCTTATTGTGAAATTGTAATTATTTATAACACAAGTCTGTGATATTTTAAATACTAATTAATTGTATTATACCAGTGTTCTGAATAATTACAACTTCACAATAAAAATGTGTTCTCCTTAATAATATATAAGTTGTATCAATATGTCCAAAATTTAATAAAAAATGAATCGTTAATTTTGGTGTCTGCTATCGGTTTATTAAAAGGTATTTGAGATTCAGTAAAAACAAGATGGCTTTCAAATAATGGAACGATAGAAGTATTAATTTGAAAAAGTGTAACATATAGGTTCGAAAATTTGTCGTCATAAATATTGACGCTGTAGCATAGTTGGTAATGCACCTTTCCCGGATTGGAAAAGAGATCCAGGTTCGAATCCCGGTAGCGCAATAACAATATTTTTCGATAAAATTGATTTTATATGTATATATTTATAATTACTATTTTTACTATACGTATTTAATTCTGCTAATTACTACCCTTCTCTTTGTAACTTGAATCTGTTTTTTTCCCCAAAAAAAAAAAAATAATATCATACATCGGCCGAAACACCCGGCTTTGCACGGGTACACCCCATCCCTTCACCGCACTACCCCATTTCATTCAGAAAATACTTCAGGTCGGTATTAAAAACTGAAAGCATCTTTATTTGCACACGTCAATGTTTTATAGTATCAGGAAAAGTAGTTAAACAATAATAACACAGATTTCTTACTCTAAAATGGATGTCTTCAGCAGCCCTTAAGTGTCGGGGCGTATTTTCATGGAAAATAAACCATTTTTTAGTCCGTATCAACCAAAGTTTTGATGTACTATACAAAATTGTTATTGTATGCTTTTTTCGAAGTTTCTCGTAACTTTACTTCGGCAAGTCGGTGTGCCCAAAGGAATATCAAATTTGACCCATTAAACACCAACCCCTGGAGCTGCAGAAGCACCCCTAAACTATTAACCGCTACATTATATACTCATATGTATGTGGGTGTACTACAAGTATTGTAAGAAATTGTTACTGGTCTCTATCATAATCGAGACCTATTTACGGCTTATAGACATTAACTAAGCGGAACGAATCCATGTACACGGTCTTCGGCAAACATTGTAGTTGTGCTGCAATAACGCACCAATCCAAACAGTATTTTGTATGAGTTATACTGAATTCGGAGACGGTTGTACGTCACTTACTTGTATTTCGACCAGAGCTCGCAGGTATACATGCTGATGAAGAACAATTTAAACGGGAATCTTTTTAGCCCCTGTAAATAACAAATAATCCACATTAACAAATCCTAATTTCGTCGGGTTGGGCGCGAGTTCGACATTCTGCGATGCAGGCAGATAACAATAAGATGTTCTACTAGATGGCATCACTCCGGTCCATGCCCGTCCGAGCAACCCATCATCGTAGATGATCCTCAGCATCCAGGGCGACGCAATTGGATTCGTATGCAGAATTGTAGAAAGTCACATCGCCCGAGGTAGTGATGTGAACCGTGAGACTGAGAATAATCAGTAACCAAAGCCAAGTAACCAGAGGGAAACGTCTCGTTTCCTGTAAAGATGATGCACCATGCGATTAAATCAACAAATCATATTCAATTATGCACCAGTGGTTGAATAACATAAAAATATTTACCCTTAGGTTACTCTGGATCCTTCACAGTTACATATTAGAAACGCTGGTCGCGGCAATGAACCGCGCTAATTTGAAAAAGAACCATAGATGGTGACCATTTTTATAACCTTGAAAACGGATTGCGATACCAACGTAAGGGCAAGTATTTGTGATTACGAGGTTCTTGGCATTAAAACAATTGACGGGCTAATTTCTAACGTGACCCTAATTTGTAATGTCACAATCTTCAAAACTTTTTTGGAATATATTTTAAAGTAAGAACGGTTAGTTACTAAACTACTACTTTTTTATTTTCCTTTATTAGTGTCATCGTACCAGAGCCATAGCTGTACAATATGTATTCATTTGGCATGAGACTCGTTAACATGTTAAATTCAGAAGGCAGCCAGAGAGAAGCTATAGAAGTCATGTTTATGTGCTGAAGTAGCAGAACTCGGCCACAGTGCGGCAGAAATTCACCCTGTTCAAGTCGCAAGAGGGTGCGCGGTGCAATATATTTTAGGGGTAGATTCATACACAGTGACGCAAGTTTAAAAAGAGGTAATCATTTTTTACAAGCATTGCTCTATTGCTCCTACCGACAGCGCACTGAAGCACTGTGAGCGCTCAATCACTTAAAATCCCGTCGGCAAACTCGAAAGGTATTAGTTGGCCAGAGCGGTATAGGTATAGGTATAGGTATATACATTATGGTTTAGATATTTGATGGACAAAATGGATAGCGAGTGAGTGGGTACTCAATTTGCAACAACACTATGATATAATCAAAACATATCGACATGGTTGAATTCGTTCCAGAGTCTGTGAAATCCTTGTACTGGTGAATTATTAGAATATTATATTAATTATAAATATATACATATAAAATCAATTTTGTCGAAAAATATTGTTTTTGCGCTACCGGGATTCGAACCTGGATCGCTATTTCCAATCCGGGGAAGTACACTACCAATTGTCTTATTTTACTATTTACTATTTATTATTTTATTTTGTTTTATTACGACAGATGTATTAATTTGAAAATGTATAACATATAGGTTCGAAAATTTGTCATGAAAAATACTGGCGCTATAACACAATTGTTAGTGTACTTCCCCGGATTGGAAATAGAGAACCAGGTTCGAATCCCGGTAGCGACAAAATGGATTTTTTATGTATATATTTATAATTAATACATTAAATTGTTCTGAATAATTAAAACTTCACAATCAGAATGTGTTCTCCTTAATAATATAATAATATGTTTTAAACGGTTCTAACAATATAGTACTTTAAGTAGAAGTGAGAAGAGGGTGCGAGGGAGAGCCAGTGGAATGCTCCGTTATCCTATCCTATCCTATCCACCGCTCTTTCCGGCATGTGTGCATGCATAAAAGAAATACAGTTTTATTTAAATACAAATCACAATATTATACGCGATGATAAATTAAGAACAATATAGAATGCTGCCGGTTTAACTGTCTCCTACGCGGAGCTGTTATCCTTAATCCACGGTGTAATTCCAGCGCTGCTACGTCGTCCACTATTTTTTTATATAGGACAGTTGGAGGGGGGGGGGAGGGATGTGAACCCACCCTTTCCGGGGACCGGTTTAGAAGCTGTGGCTTCCTTGTTGATCCCATTCATCAGAGCTAATAAAAAAACGCGACTTTAATTCAATAACATATTCAAGTTTATGCAAAACGAAAAAAGGGAAGAAATTCAATGTGGTTATTAGCAATTTTCGCAAAGTTTTTTAAATTTAGACCCTCCAGCATCCCTTAAGTACTCCCTTTATTCATAAAAAAACATATAGCATAAATCCATAGAACATAGTTATACATATAGATGGAATATGGAATACTCATCAAAATCCATTCATCAAAAAAACACTCCCGAAATAGGGACAGTGGATGAGACTAAAAATGGATTGGCGCATAGGCGGATATCCCACCCACGCAGGCCGGCCTAACTACCTACCTAAAGAGCTTCAACGTGTCACCCATACCCGAATAAATTCTTTATATAAAACAACATTCGTCCCATTACTAATTAGGTCTGGCGGTGTCTAAATTCAGTCAAACCACCAATCATACGTTCGCGTGCATCTCTAAGTATCTCACAATTCCACAAAATATGGTCAGGCGTCTGTTCCACTCTCCCACATGTACACCGCGGGGCATCCACAAGTCTAAACTCAAACTCATTTGGGTCTGGAGGCTTCATCACGCCTTTCAACTTGACCCGCGTCGTCCGCTGTGCTGCTCGCAACAAACTAAATGTTAGTGTCAGCACCCACAGACGCCATTCTGTTACCAGCTCACCGTACATTTCAATGTTTGTTTTAATTCGCAATCAGCTGTATTGTTCCGCGAGGAATAACAGCATTACGCATAACCCCGACAGTACAACTGGTACAAATATGGCGATTCACGTGCTGTCTGTTGACTCGATATTATCCACCCCGTTCAGGAATATTAACGACGCGGTAAATCAGTCCACCGATAGACCTACCCCCTATACATTAGTTATTCTCTAATTGGTTTATCTGCCGCCGAGCGCTTATCACGGAGGGCGCCGGCTTCCCACAACACGTGGAAAGATTATCGAATTAGATACCCCCGTGTAGCTACGCTACGCAATGTCACATTGCGAGAAATAATTCTACTCACTCTGCAAACATCGTTACATCACGTAAGTCGTTAATATCCTTCGGTCAGTCCCGATGCCGTAGTCACGTGACTTTTATATTACACGGGCACTTCCCGACTTGCGTAAGTAATGCGCTACGTAGACCTTTACGTAACTTGGACGTTGCACTTTTAACAATGCGAACTTTGTCCTTATTCACTGCCTAAATAGGTCGATCTATTATTTGTCTACCTACGCCAATGCGATGCATTGGGGACCACGTTACGCGGGGGGGGGGGGGTCCACGCGCTAAAATACTTTAATAACTAATAATTTAAAAAATATACATACCTAAAATAATCAAATTTAAAAATCATTTATCACATGTATTAGGAAAATACGTGAAAACGTTATCAAAAGTACCTACCTGGCTAATTTGATGTCGGGTTAGGGACCAGACCATCGCCACAAAGTAAAAATTGATAAATTTGCAAGTGTATATAATTTTTTATTTATTTATTTTATTCTGTTCGTGTTCTTAATATACGTACATATTATACATTCTTATAAATATACAAAAAAAGGCGATCAAGCTTCACGATGTAAGACACGTTCACTGTCTCTATATTATTCTCTTATTCTAGTCTGTATTTAATACACATTTTTGTTTTTTTAAAGAAATGTAAATTTGAAAGTATTTTTATCTTAAGAGTCCACTATTATTTATATATTTATTTTTTTATGTGCGATATATGAGCCTTTTTATGAGCCCAATTTGTATAGTTACACCACTGATTAAACTAACCACAACACCGTGATAGACTTCCAATGTATCACATCAATAGCTCCGAACCATCTTCGTGGCGCTTCGTTATTTTCGAGATTTCCTATTTTACGTACCTGAGAATTTACGCAAGTCGCGTGTTACATAACTCAGGAATTAACTGTATACGAGAGGACGAAATGAGAAATCACAGACCCAATCATAAATTGGACACTCCCTAAATACGTTGAAAGACTTGAATATCCCTGTCCGATCAGTGAGATCTCCAACTCTATTTCACCTAAGTTTTACAATACCAATCTAGGCTATCTCTTGGATAGAATACTAAATTACTACAACGAGATCTCATCGATTAACACTAACACGTGTATGTTCTTCATGTCATGACTTGGTGCACTGTTCGTCTCCATTTCTCCCGGTCTTGAGCCATGTTGATGGGAGCGTTTTAAGAAGATGAGATCTTGCTCACTCTCTCCCAACTGTTCCTGTGATTACAAGCTTCTGTAATCAGGACAGATACTTGTGCGGTCCGCGGGACACACACCATCCGCATCCATCAGATCACATGTCGAATGGTAATTTACGTAACATTATTATTGTTATGGTCATTTTTTGTCGCAATTTTTTAGTGAAATCTTCGAATTATTCTTTGATAGCTGTTGTTGTACATATCAATGAATCGTTCGGCAGCTGCAGCTATTCTTTGATTGGTCGTGACATTGGGTGGCCGAGGTCGGGGATAACCGTTGCGGAGCGAGGCGATCATCGCGCTCACATCCTTCACCACTTCCTGACGATACATCGGGACGATGGCCATCATAATTCACATCATCAGGAACTGTCAGGTCAGGATCGCGGTGAATTGATAAGTGGCAATGGCATCAATTCTCATCAGACGATTTTGCATCAATCAGTGCAACATTATATAGAATGGAAAACATTAATAAAATCGGTTAACGGGAAAAAAAATTCTAGTTTCGACAAAATGCTAAATAATTTAATACATAAATTTTCTTGTAGTATGAAATAAAAACGCACCTAAAAAACAAAAAATTATTTACTCTTTCTGAGTTTATTTTATGTTATTTATGATTAGGTTGATATCTGATAACAAACAAGAATGCCGCTCGCCACACACAACTCTACTCAACTCAACCATTTTAAACATTACCCAGGTTACCTATCGGCTGCGTCGTCATCGAACCGCTTGGCATGGAAGATCAAGATTGGGAATCACGAGCGGAGACGAATCGGATTACGACGCCTATTCTAAATAGCAACACAAATGACTTTGAAAACAAATAAAAAATAAGTTGAACCAAATGAATATCATTAGAAGATGACTATTTCGAAGTAGACCGTGTACCAGATAACGAAAAAATTTGTTCTGTAATTGTAATAAAAAAAATCTACGAACTTAATTGTCAGTTCTCTCAGACAAAATAATTCGCAATACATATATCATACAATGACGTCACTGGTAACATTCCGTGTTCTAGATGTCTCGTTCCGTAACATATTAGTAACATCTATCATACCGAATCCGTAATAAATCATATCAATATCTGTAATTCTAGAACATTCCATACGATTTCATATCAGCACGAATCCAGAATAATATCAAAATCCTTTGTGTAAACAACATTATAGACCACAAGCCGTCGCACGTAGAAAATCATACACTCCCGCAGACAGTTCGACACGGCCGTCAAGTTCAGTAAGAAAAGCGAGAATGTGCTCGTCTGCATGTTGTTACGGTTGCGTTATATTTGATTAGCGATTTAGAAGTGAGTTACTTCAATCGAGATATTGCGATCCAGCGTTGTCTTCTTCTCTGGTCGAGTCATTGGTCCTGAGGATTCACCAAAGTTCTCCACTAGTAAATAATTTGGACCATTGATTCAGATATTCTACATGTCTATGACATGTGATCGTTGACCTCCCTCTGCTTCCACTTTCCCAACTGGATTTGTGTTGTAAAACTAATCTGGTTAGACACCAGTGAGGTAACTAAAAAATTGGGCTCCAGTGCAAAAATTTCAAATACATTCTGGTCCGCAATTTGCTAGCACGTAGGTCTTGATTGAACCTAACTTGTTTTTTCAATCCTTATGATAATTGTACTAACTTAAATATTTTCTTACTGAATCTTTGTCGGCATCTTGACGTCAATATTAAATTAAATTTAAAAATACAATTATTTCTGCATTGAGTTTCGACTATGCTAGTTTGTAAAGGTAGTTATTTAAATAAATTTTTTTGAACACTGTTAATGAAACATTATAAATCCGTTGTCCAAAGGAGAAATCGTAGATAATATTTTAAGTCAAAAAAAGTACGGTACCGAGTAATAACTTGCATTTTAAATTTAAATTGATAAAATTGTAATCTAACATTTTTAAGATCCCTAGTATACCTGCCTCTTGTATACTTAGTTAGCATCGTCGGTAACAGCATATCCTAAGTTTCTGACTACTGCACGCCACTGAATATATGTAACATATTAGATTATTAACAGGTTATGAGGTCCAAAACACCCAGACTTGAAAAAATAACATCGATGTCGTTTCCGCGTATTGGATTTTTATGTTGTCGGTATGCCTGTTTTTGCACTGTAGACAAAGCGCCACTTAACTTGACCAGAAAGTGTCCAGCCGCCGTCGGAATCGGTCTGCTATCAAGAAACGCTCTAGGAATATGCGATAAATTTGTGGGAAAGTACGTGTTAGTGACAAGTCTTATTATCAATAGAAAACCCAGGATCAGAATCTGGTGTCGAAGGAAATTAACTCGCACAGATGTATTGTGCCCTCACCGGAAATTGAACCCAGAGCCCCCGGTATGAAAAGCCAGTGCCCGCTGGACTACGATGGCTACCTCTATAATTAAGAATTGTGTTGTTAAGTCCATTAAATAATAAGAAAAATTACAATATTCAGACCTTCATAAAGTAAAAACACGTTATATGCACTCCTAACTAAAAAAAAAAAAAATTGTAAATATGAATTAAATACATTAATTAGAAAGATATACATATAAAATTCATATTTAAATATATTTTGGTACCGACCTTTTGTTTAAAAAATTATTATCATATACTCGTAATAAGATATCTCCAGATCAAAATCTCAACAAGGTTCTGAGGTTTATCTCAACTAAATCTCTGCGACTTAACTCAACGTGTTTCATTCCGTGAATATCGATTGTGTTTTCGACTATATATCCGATATTAAATTGTTGAGAGTTTCATAATTCAACAACTTTTTTTGAAATGATTTAATTTTAAAGTTATTCATAAACAACATCGGCCTGCTTTATACCGTTAAATTAATTATTGGCTTATTAAATAATTGCGGAATTTTTTTCGTAGAATTGTTGAACGAGAGACTCAAATCTACAAGCATTGGATCGTTATTCATAATCACACGGCACAATGGTCTGTATGCTCTATCTAACTTCATTACGGACGTAATTCTGGTACACATGCTGGCTGAATCAGCTCGACTCCAGGGAATTCGATTAGTATCGAGCCATCATTGGATCCTCAAAGGAGAGAGAGTCGGGCTCACGCTCAGAGGCTGCGGGCTCTGTAATAGGATAAGTAAAAGGTCCTATGCTTATTTTAACAAAGACAATATTACTACAACTCCGAGCACATAAATATATTAAGATTTTTTTAAATGCCTCAGATACATTAATGTCTAATAACATACTTGCATTGTTCTACTTCTTCGTTTTGCTATAAAAGAGCAGTCGTAATCATAAAACTGCGATTATTAATTATTGTAGGTGATTTGTCATCATGTATTCCGGTTCGTGGCATTTCTTGTGCATTCCTGGAGTGCGCTCTGCATCGAAATTTTAAGCGGGAGTGTCCAATGTGATGGTGACCTTCCAAGAATGTGATTCCTTCTACCATCCCTTGGATTATAAATTTTTCCATGGTATCCTCATGTCTGGTATATCTATTCCAATAATTCACCTCTAGCAATAAATCATGGTCATAACACAAAACAACGAATAAACATCTACACACCAGTTCTGGGAGCAACAACGACGTTCTTTCCGTTTTTAGCTCCGAAACTGTACAACACACTCAACACTAACTGGAAATTGTTACGGTATTTGCGGTGGCAGTGTGGAACTCTTTGCACTCCGTCATAAGAAACAGTGTATCAGAGACTTCATTTAAGAAGAAGCTAACAATTTTAAAAACATAAAACAGTTTATATGTAAAGCGCCCTACAGGTGAAAGTTTTTACGAAAAGGGTGCTATACAAATTGTCCAATATTATTATTATTATATTTTTATTTATTATCCTTGTTTTATTAACCACTTAATTGAGTTCAATAATTGAGTTATGTTTTATCTGTGATTTATATAAAAATTGATTATTATATTCTTTTAATTTATTTTTTAAAATAGTGTCTATCAAACCTGTATTATACCCGTTATTAACTGCTATTTTTTTAAATTGTATTCAATTCAATATTGAAATTGGATGTTGACATAGAAATATTGACTAAACGATGTATCATGGAGTGGAATCCTGAATGTTTGTGTGATGATGGATGATTAGATTCATTGTGTATGATAGTATCTGTAAAAGTTGGTTTTCTAAAAATTTTGAATTCAATTTTATTATTATTTTTAATCAATGTTAGATCCAAAAAATTTTGTGTCGAATTATTTTCCATTTCTAATGTAAATTGTATTTTATTATTAAATGAATTAATGAAATTTAAAAATGTAGTTAGTTGACGTTGTGAACCTGACCAAATACATAATATATCATCCACATACCTTTTCCACAACAAAACATTTTTTAACAAAGGAGAATCACAATCAAAAATATTCCTCTCCAAATTATCTACAAAAATATCTGCTATTAGTGGACTTGTGGGTGCTCCCATAGGAAGACCCTCTGTTTGATTATACATTATATTATTAAGTGGTTAATAAAACAAAGATAATAAATAAAAATATCAATTTTAATCACAAAGTTAATATTACTTTTAAAATTAGCAATATTAACTTTGTGGTTAAAATTCATATTTTTATTTATTATCTTTGTTTTATTAATCACTTAATTGAGTTTAAATACATCTACCGGTTTCGAAAAATACAATTTTCTCCTTCAGGATGTCATAACTAACTAAAACATATATTATTGTTGTATTTTAAAAATAAAAATATTTTTTTTTCGTTACTTAATACAATAATAAAATTAAGTTAATATTGCTAATTTTAAAAGTATTATTATTATTATTATAGACGTAGGTATCCACCGTCGTGGAGTTGCGTCGCATCCGGATAAAGTTTACCGGTCGGCTGATGACAGATTTATTTGGTATTTTTATCATATTTAGTTGACTGAAATTACGAATTATTTTTCTAAAATAGAAATCATATTCTACGCAGGGGTGGTATGATATATGTTCTAGATCCCATAAAAGGGGTAACTACCCTTCATAAAAATGCCGTTAATAATAAACTTTACCCGCATGATTGCCGCAATTAGAATTGTTGGGTACACAATGAAATAAAATAAATTGTAACGGAAAAATGTACGTTAGAACGACTTCGTTAAACTGGCCGATTAAATATTAATAAAATCACCCATTAGGAAGGTTGTAATATTTTTTTGCCACAGTGGGGGTGGCTTTAATGCCTGTATAATAATTATAAAACGTGCAGCGTACAAAGGTCAAAGGTTCAATCAATCAAGTTAGTCATACTTACTTGGCAGTTTATTAATTTATTTTATTTCTATCAACGCTCTTGCGGGCTTTTACATAAGA
Organism: Eubasilissa splendida; assembly: GCA_031772225.1. Taxonomy (NCBI): domain Eukaryota; kingdom Metazoa; phylum Arthropoda; class Insecta; order Trichoptera; family Phryganeidae; genus Eubasilissa; species Eubasilissa splendida. The sequence goes on from CM062857.1 coordinate 29,902,291, forward strand.
ATATTTTTTAAATATAACAGTACAGTTTAAATGTAACATAAAAAAACAGTATAATTTACGTACAAATATTTCTTCAGTTGAGATATTCACCTGCAACGAAAAATGTCAACGAAATTAAACATGTGTAAAGTCGATGCATCCGCGATATTGGCGAGTTAACAGCATAATTATTTCTATGTTCTACAAAGAACACTTCATGTTGTCTCGTTTGAGTTGGTACTTTATATTCGATTTAGCTTTGAAATAATAAAAAAAATTCTGAGAATGCTGTCATTTGAGATATGATATGGTAACATTGGCAGTGTCCACTAAATATGCAATTTTGTAGAGAAAGTTTTTTGTATCGGTAAATGTAAAATTAAAACACAAGGTAAAAATAAGAGTACATTAAAAATTAAAAACAACTTTCGTCACTATCGGGTGGTTTTTATTTATTGCTGGGTGAAGGCCTCCCCGAGTGTCTCCCACTTTCTCCGATCATAGTTATTCGCTGTCACGTATTTCCGCAAAATTTGATATTCATATTCTACGTTGTTAATATAATTAATTGATGATATAATTAAATTACCTCGTTTAATAAATCAACGACATGTATCGTTAAACAAACCGATCCACAAACAAACCTTTATTAGTTTGTGGATCGGTTTGTAATTGTTCTGCCTGTGCAAAACAATTACAATAATATCAAACAAAAGTGATTTATTTCCACTTCGATTGAATTTCTTTACGAAATCTAATTTACATTTTCGCGGATGTAAATGTAACGAGCCAATGAAATATTTCTGACGCAACCAATTCAAGGAAGCCATTTTGTAATTAGTTATTTAAAACCTTGCAATATTAATTGCCTGTTCGCGGAGTGCTTTTAAAGGTCTCTTTTTTAAGCTCGTTTCTATTGCATAAATAGCACAGCATAGCTATCTTCGCACAGCAGAAATACCTTTCACAATTTACTCTTGTATTTAAAAGAAATCCATTATTTTAAGATTTCTAAATCCGATAGTGACGTGACGTTGGTCAACATCAAAATCATTCCTTTATGTATTTTAGGATGCCGTATATAAATCTAGAGTCTATAATCTTCCAGCATTCAGACTCCAGCATCGATTTTTTTTTGCAAAAATGAGATGTTTTAAACTTCATACTTATTTTTTCAAATTTTTCAGTAGCTATTAAAACTAGAAGTCTAAAGTCAATATAATTTTTCTTCCGATGACGCCATGGCGCCCGGCGCGTTCACATTCAAGTAGTCTAAATTAAATGATCCGATTCGTGACTTGGATTTTCTGAAAATAAAAGCTGAGCGTCTTCAACAGCTCCAATGTGACGACAAAGAAGTAAATGTTTCCTATTACCGATGAAGGGAATCAGGAAGTTTAATTATATTTTCGGAATATTACGGAATATTATATACGGATATTACGGAAATATGGACTCAATACATGATTCAATTGGGTAGAGATCTACACTACACCTTTTATATTGTCTATATTTTGTTGTATGTATTTCTATTGAATCTAACTATACAACATATAACAACACAGAAATAACGGTGTACTTTAACAGTGTATCAAAACAGCTAGGACAATGCTTTATATATCAGAGGTGGATACCTCCTGCCTGCTGTATCCCACGCAGTCGACTAATAAGTGTGTTATATCATTGTATATTCACTTCTGATGTATAAAAAATGCACGTCAAACAAATGTCAAATAAATAAATAAATATACTTTTAAAATTAGCAATATTAACTTTGTGGTTAAAATTCATATTTTTGTTTTATTAACCACTTAATTGAGTTTAAATACATCTACCGGTTTCGAAAAATACTATTTTCTTCTTCAGGATGTCATAACTAACTAAAACATATATTATTGTTTTTTATCAGAATCTATTTTTATAAAATTTTAAATTTTTTTTAGTACCTAACTCAAATCATTACTTAATACAAATTTACTCGAATAATTTTTAGGAAAAAATTTTAGAATGGGACCCGTAGTTAAATTTAGTTGGTTTGGTGGTATTTAAACTCAATTAAGTGGTTAATAAAACAAAGATAATAAATGACTAAGTTTTTTGCAACAACGTAACTTATTTATTAGAATAACTTAAGCTTCCGTAACGTCCAGCACAGAGGAGACTTTTGATTGACTTTTTGAAGATCACTTTAGTTGTTCGTGCCATCGGTGTGTATTAAAGAAATTTATAAGGAAGGAAGAAATAACATAAGTGAAATAAAAGCTGACCTAAATGTATGACATATGTGATATTATTTTGATTGGAATATGGAAAATGTACTAATAAAATGTAAAGTTCCTTGCACCGATTACTATTTCGGCTGCTAAGGATGGTATCTTGTCGTGCTACTTGTGTGCAAGAAATCAGGTAGTCGAGATAGCTCAATGCAACAACAATACAGTTTATTACAGATCTGACAATTACAAGTACAATATATTCGATGTGTTCTGATCTACGATTCCGGCGCGCGCGAGCGCGACGCTCTTTTATCCCCTCCGCTCTGGCATTCTTGCCAACACGTGCGCGTCACACATTCAACACATCATGCTGCATTACATTAAATGCAACTGCAAATGCAATCATGCTCGCCACGAGCTCAATAAATTGTATCAGCCTGCGACTTGAGCATGCTGTAAACTCACTACCGCGATTGAAGGATTCGAACTTAAAAAAAAATTCTCGACCTGTGCAATTAGTTTTAACCCTTTCAGCATATTAATAAACTCGCGTGTGGCTGTCTAAATGTGGATATATTTACTGTGCTATCGCTGTAGAGCAAATTTTTTTCATACCTTTGAATTGCTTCATTAACCTCTCGACTATAAATTTTAAATGTTCTACAACTTTGTATTCGCGTTTAAAATTTGAGTGGATTATTTTCACATCAACGGTTTTATTCTTACCAACGTATAAAAATAAGATTCTCACTGTTCGGCAGTGATGCTGTGATACGCTACGGTAACGTCGCACCATTATGGGTAGAATTCAATAAAACACAGGGTTCCATGATGTAACTTCCGGAAAATTTTAATATGCTTTCTACGATCATAACAGGGAGACCTTGAAAACACCGGATTTATCCGTTTTAAGGTTAATCTGTTTATTGTTTTATCTTTTTTTTCTTCCTTCATGTCAGCATTGACATATAGTGGCCGTGACCGACGCGAGTCGCCGATCGCTAGTGGGGGGGTGATGGAATCGGAATTGATGGGTAGATAGTAAATAGGGAATCGGAATGGATGGGTAGATAGTAAATAGGGAATCGGAATAGATGGGTAGATAGTAAATAGGGAATCGGAATAGATGGGCAGATAGTAAATAGGGAATCGGAATGAGAGATGGAAATAGGGATTGAGGTACCCTCTATAGCGGACCAGGATAGCTAACGGGATAAGGAGGACTCTCCCTCGCTTATCTTGAAGTTCACCCCAAAACTGTGGACCCAAAGGAACAATGTGTTAAGGGGTGGGAAACGGTGTCACTCATCACTTTGGCACCACTTGCGCAATCAAATAGCTCCGCAACTTTTTTTAAATACATGACTCGATTAGAACGAAAATATAATATGTATTAATGTAAAAAATACGTTTTGTTTACACAAAGATTTAATATTCAAAAAGTAAATACTTTTACTGTTGTATAAATGTATCACAAAACCATCGGATTTATATTTCCTCAAATAATGTGTGTAGAATGCCCCTCGTTCCGCAACTGATGTTTCGAACCCCTCTCCTATATGTACATTTTATTTCATGTCTATTTATTTACTGGTCTGTGGCTAAAACCATATCTAAAACACACTGAGCTTGAGGTCCATGTCCAATGAGACGTGTGTACTGGATGCGTCATATATGTTTTACGCGCAAATTAGAATAACGCACCAAGCACACACGTACCTTTACAGGCTCTCAGGGATTAGGGACTTATTGAGAGATTAGCGTAGAAATTCAATTGTGGTCATGCAAGGATCGAAATCCGCTGCAGCGCGCGTCCGCGCGAAGGTCCTCGAGTGTGAATATCCTCGGGACGTCAGCAGCACCTGCCGCCCACCCTCGAGTACTCCGCATAAATCATGGATCCTGCCATTAATCACGACGGCCGCATTGTGGCCGATAAAAAATGTAGCGATTGTTGCGTCACAGCTCGGGGGCGGGAGAGGCGATGGGGCGAGGGTGGGTCAGGGCGGGAGGGGGGCACTAAATTGTTAAAGAACTTTCGGCGGGGGTGGGGCCCGGCCTCGGGATGTTGCCCCGAGTCTGCGCGTAATATTTACAGCGGAAGGCTTTTAAACTATTATTTGAGACATTTTTAGGTTGTGCTAATGGTTTCTGTCCAAGGCTTACCGTTAATGCCGCGTTAATCTTTACTTAAGATATTTACTATATAATTTTTAACACTTGGACATATCAAGTAGTGATGAGAAAAAATGCTACTCTTGACTCACTGGTGTGATTGTGATTGGTATTCGATATTATCAGTGATTGAAAACTGTGACTGTGATCACAGTTTCTGATACAATACACGAAATAATTTAAAAGAAAACGTAATTTTAAGCGTACTTATTTAAATTATTAAAACTTAATTTACGTAAAAAACATATTCTAACATAAATTATTAGAAATGTTAGTAGAAAATTATTGCACATACATACGCATACCTACAAAAATTTCGAACAAAATAACATACACATTACCAACAAAAAAAGATTTTAACTAATGGCGCTAATCAAATTACGGAAAATCCTGTAGATAGCGCTGATTCAAGAGATAATCAATAGAATTTTGAATCACTAATCACGATATTCCCAGATATTCAATCACTGGGAGTGAATGTGACTCAAAGATATCAGTGATTAACTCACGGTTAGATTTTTTAAATTTCATGAAAATAAAAATAAATGGGTAAGATTACCGCGCGGACGGTGGTGCGCTCGGAGAAGCCAACTTGGACAGGTCAGAATGCTACCGGCATTCACCGGACTACTAATCGGGTTGGGTCTTGGGTGACAACAAGTACCGAAGCAGTATAAAACAGGCGAACACGGAAGCGCCACTCTCCCAGCACAAGGGGGCAAAAGTAAAAATGAGTTTTTCTTCATATTTGATGGGCTGTGTCAACGGAAGAAGAAAACAATGAGATAAATCTCAGTATTAACTTGAGATATCTTCTGGTATCATCGCTCGTTTGATTGGTAAGAAGAGGCAAAACGCAAACCCATGCATTATACGTTCGGTCTGACAGCGAGACTCGACAAGTGCGCACAAAACGTCACCCAGAACCGTAAATACTGTAGGTATTGACAAACAGAAGGCATTCAATTACAAACGTTTATTTCGTTTTAGTTGCTACTAGGGAAACAGAATATTAATAATCGACGGATTGACATTTGACGTTTGACGAACAACAAAATTAAACTACGAAAGCTGAATCTTCGAATATCATGGGAGCATAATTGTTTTTGAGTCAATAATGCCATCCGTGGACACGGGCCATTATACCGTCTCTACTTCGGATCCTTCAAAATGTATTTATCGTTGTTTTAAAACTACACCGTATTTTGATAATCGAAAAAGTTCTGTAGAAGAAAATTGGCTCTATATTGATATTCGAATATCCATTAAAAATGAAACCTGTCGTTTGACGTTTACCCGATACCTCGGCACGGTGTGATTTAATGGACTCCGGCGCTGGGTCGACCCAGCCGGCCGAGGGAGTCGCCTCGACAAACGATGTAATGCCAGAAAAAATAGTAAATGCTTGGCAACCCTCATAAGTCATGACCTCTTCCTGTTCAAATGATAAATGACTTTAGCCTACTTGTTGAACATTCATTCATCAGACACTAGCTGATACACGTTAATTATGTACCGTCAAATTCATTGGCTGATCTGTGGTACTGACGTATTATGCACTTGCATATGTACTAGAATTATTTTACCATATTACTGTAACAGTACTGGAACGGGTGCACAGTTTAATTCTCCATTACGCAGAATTTCAAACTTGGGTAACGAGTACACAGATGTTGCTGATGTACGTTAGGAATGTTTTAATACATTAATGGTTAAATGATTTTTTTTTTTTCAAAATTTGTAGAGTAACATACGAATCTGTTAACTAATAACTTGTCGATCTAGTGATTAAAACGCTGGTCTAGTGGTCGCGGGTTCGCGTCTTATTCCGGGAGATCAGCAAGTTAGTCCTATTTTCATAGTACAAACGTTGGTGGGATAGGATCCCGTGGACTGCATCGATTAAAATAATGGTTTAGTTGACGCAACCCGAATTGGATTCATAAAGGAATAATGGCAGATGGATCTGGTCTACCTTGATCTGAGTACTGGGTTGGACGACAATTTTCACCTCCTCTTGACTCGCACCTTTGTAATGAAGAACGAAGATATCACTGCACTTCCGGAGGGTGTAGAACACCGCTTCTTCGTGGTCCGGATTTGTACACACGGTGACAATTTCGATCCATAAAAAAAGCCTCTTGACAGCTCCGCGTCGAAATGCAATCTGTTCCCACGTCGGCGAAATCTCAAGTAATTAGTTGGCCAGAGCGGGAAAGGTATATTAAAGTTTATTGGATAGACGTAATGCACAGGTAGTCTCGACTTACGTCAACATTTTCTCATTATTAATTTTTACTTTGATTTGTATGCAATATTTATCCAATTTGATTTTTTTGTTTATTTCATCTTATTACTAAAAAGTTATTAGTAAATAAAGAAATACATAAATAACGGTTCTCGAATTTGTCCACGAGTTATATATCCAACCAACAAGTACCCATGGATGTGAAACATGGACAATGGACACTCAGTAGGCACACCGCGTGTGGACTACAGACTGCCAGCCGTCCAACGAGCCATAGAATGGTCTGTGTACGGCGTATGCTTCAAAGATTGTAAACGAAAGGAATTTACATAATGTTATATATTATATTACGTAAAAAGGGTAGATCGCAGTAAGATCAGAGCGACTGATATTGCCCTAAGGGTGTCCAAATTAAAATGACAAAAGGCAGGACAGCTGACCATAGACGGGCAGAAAAAATCTGGGACCTCGGGCTAGATGGTTGACAGTGTGAAGAGTGACAGCCTTGGACACGGGAAACGACTAAGAGGAACAAGAAGAGACGATTATAAAAAGCCAATCTTCAATCTTGGACAGACAATGGCTGAAGAAAATATTTACTTTAATTTAATAATCCATGTACAATAAGAATCGCAACTGCCCAATACATTGAATTTAATATCAACTTTTTCTCAAAAATTGTTTATTTACATTTGAAATAAAGGTAATTACTTTACTAGACGTGGTCCGTTCTAAAGTAATTACCTGTACAGTTTTTTTTAAGTTGAATATTGTTAAGGTACAGTTAGAAGTTATAAAAAAGATTTTTGTTTATAATATATTTGGAGACAAAATGTGTAGGTAGTTAGGTTAGCACAAAGGACGAATTAGTTTCATTTTGCTTTCTACCCACATCAAGCAACCCCTTTGTTATTTTTGGTTTAACATCCATTAATCACTTTGGACCCTTTAAGGTCTAGTGGTAATTTATTACATATACGCGGTGCACAAAACAAGAAAGTTCGTTGACCAAATTTGGTATCCATTTTTAGCACTAAAAAGTATCCTAAGGTTTTGCTCCTCGTTTCCTTTGAATCGTATCGTGGATGTAAAGTTATTTTTAAGGAGTTTTTTTTAAAAATAGTTTTAGGATTGATCTGGTAAACAGTTGTCTTATACCCAAAACTTGAAAGGATCTTAAAAGTTCTTCAGTTACATCTTGTTTCCTATAGAAATAGGCCATGAAAATAACATTCCTAGAAACTTCACACATTTCATCCTTTGTCGAAATCACTTCCATATTCACAATAAAGCGAAGGGCGGCACCCGTTAATAACAAGTGTAGTATATATTAAAATTCCCTCCACGAGTCAAGTGTCGTGTTGTGTAGCCACCCTTTGTACCATTTCAACAATAACTAAATGAATATTTTCTCACATTAGAATTCAATACGACGGTTTTTAGCTGGCAACGGATTCAGCAACATGGCGGATAAACGTGCCACACGTTTGTTCTCGAATGTGCTGTAATGGCGGGCCTTTCTAATGATGTACAATAATGGTTTTAAAATGTTCACCGAGTATCGTATTCCTGATGGAACAGAGAGTAATTAACGCGGATCACACGCACGGAGAGACGCCATTACAGAACTTAGATATCGAAGTGGTAGATGCGCTGTTCGGGGTGAGAACTGATGAGATATGTGTAGCTCATTTAGATCTAAAGATAACACCGTTTGGTAGGACTGAACCGCGAATACGGTTGACAGTGATGGGCCGTGTTCACGAATGAGATTTCTCTCGGAGATTCGACTCGAGTATAGCGTAAAGTGTCCCATAACGTAGCAACACTATTTATAGCAATGAACAAAAAATTGTTCCATTCATTAGGCCACAGTACATATGTGTCAAAGTGACAGGCCAGAAAATGATACTTTGTACTGAAGAAGAGCCGTGAAGGTGAGTCCGAGACCGAGACTTGTGGAGCTGTATTACGGCTCAGTCTCATCTGATTGTAGCCATTAAATGTCAGTACTATCATGAACGATTCAGAATTCAGCAGGAAGCGACCTATGGATTAGAATGATGCGTCCTGTTTACGCGCCTCGTTGCTTCGATTGGCATCACTGGGTTTCCTGATTTATAATAACGTACATATATGTGTGTGTGAGTATTGCCGCCTTTTTTCGGAAGCTAAGAAGACGGTAACCGACAGGCGTCATTCTTATTACATCCCGTGCTTCGACCAGTCCAGCGGTTCAAATAAATGCACCGGTGGCGCTTCGGTCGGTCGAAATCTAAAGAAGACAACTCAGCTAAAGAACAACCACATCCGACCAGAAAGACAGCAAAATGAAAGAGGTTAGTGCAGTTCATATAATCATATGTGTGCATATTGTTAATCGGAAACCTTTACTGATTCTCAGTGATCAAAGTCTCATTGAGACTCGACACGTGCGCACAAACCTATAGCCGCAGATGACTAAAACTATTTATTTTGAAAAGTTTAATAACCAAAGGATTTATTACGTTTTACCGACATTGTACACAGTTATAGTTTATAACTGACCCAACGTACGAACGGGACATCGTCGATCAACAGACTGACAATTGAACAAACAACAATCTTGGCGGTGGTGCTTAAATATCTGAGACTTGATAAAAAAGCGAGAGCTGCCTCCAAAGAATCCCCGGAGATTGCTCTACCTCTGATTTCTCTCGTGAAATAATAAAAATCTCATTCGTGGTCGCGGTCCATTAAAGATAAAGGAGGGTCGAGGACGTTCTGCTGCTATTGACAAGGACAAATTAAAAGCATTCCTGGAAGAAAGCAGCACCGATTAACCGAAACTAAGCCGTCATGTTTTACGACAATTTTCCAACACTACGATAACTACTTACGGCAAAAAAATCAATAACTTAGAAGCGGCAGAAAATGCCTTTAAAGAATTCTTGTTGTATAATAAATAGCTCTTTCTTTGATTAATAAAGTTTAATTATGAACTCTAAACTTACGATTTGAATTTGAATTGAGTTATTTTTGGAACAAGCAAACTAATTGTGAAATTTTAACGAAATTAAGCATGAAACACCAGATTTTAAACAACGCTGAATTGTGCACGTTAACTTAGGTATTAATTATACTGAAATGTACGGTCAAATTTGGCAGTAATTTAATTTTTTTTTAAATATTTTTGTATGTATTGAACCTAAGTTATCAATAGCACTAAGGACCCGTTGTGTGATTAGAAGTCACTTTTTACTAACACCCTTGATTAAAATTATTTGCGAGTTGTTGGAACATCAAGTTTACTATGGTCAAAGCATACATGGAGATGTCTATATAATCATGAAATATGCTTTATTTTATACATTATCTATGGCGTTCGAAATCTGTAACTTTCGTGGTAAAATGTCTTCGTATTATGTGCTAATCATCTGTCATCACTAAAATAGCGGAATATTGAATGATTAATTGGCGTACACTGCAACTTTCTCGTTTTTACTATCGGATATCGGAGAGTAATTTGAGTTTACTACGGGACGTACTTTCGAGAAGTAAATATTTTTTTACTAGCGATCAAACTCGTAAAATTTAAAAGTCCTTGACTCTCCCGAAAGCTGACTATCCACCCTGAGCTGCTAATAACCCACCTTGAACTGTCACTGGTACCTAGGGCGCAGCTGTAAAGTCGTGTGGCAACTGACAGACGACTAAAACCATAATTATATTCGAAACTCGCAGAACTTAAAATAATAATGTTATTAAAAACTAACAGAAACGTGTAATTAAAACAAAAACTCAGACTCGCTCTCTAATGTACGTGTATGTCTAATATTTACATCAAACTTAGGTTTTATGCTTCAAAGTTTTGAATATTAATTTTTAGAGTTTGGTTCGTCAGCTGCAAGGTGAAATTTATAAGGATTGACTACAACTACCTAACTTCGATTTGTTACGTTGTTCAGATGGAGTGGCTGATGTTTGAAGGTTATGTAATTCGGATCAGAAGATTTTGTATATGGTGAGACTGCGGGAACTATCTCTCTTCAGTTCTCACGCGTGTTGATGTATGTCGCAGTATGTATGCGTGTGGAATGTGCGAGTGAGTATACATGGTGTGACTATAGCGAGGTGTTTACAAAAACTCTGCTTAATAATTTAGAATAATAAATACCGCCCGCCCAGGTATGCAGACCTAATTAGTTCGTATGGGACGAATCTTGTTTTATATAAGGAATTTGTTCGGGTATGGGTGACACGTTGGAGCTCCTTAGGTAGGTAGTTATGCCGGCCTGTGTGGGTGGGATCTCCACCTATACGTCTACCTCACACTCTCCATACCTCCTGTTATACAACTCCGTTAGTCTGTCCATGTAAGTGTGACTCGATCCATTTTGAGTCTCGTCCACTGTCGAGTGTCTGCCTTGAACTACTGCACCTTAATTTTCTATCTATATGTAAAACTATGTTCAATGTATTTATGTTTTTTTATGAATATAAGGAGCACTTAAGAGACGCTGGAGGGTCAAAAATTTTAAATTTTTGCGAAAATTGCTAATAACCACATTGAAATTCTTCTTTTTTTTGTTTTGCAAAAAACTTGAATATGTTACTGAATTAAAGTCGCGTATTTTTATTAGCTTTGATGAGTGGGAGTGACAAGCAAGCCCTAGCTGCTACACTGGTTCCGGGAAAGCGTGGGCCCACCACCCCTCCAGCTGTCCTTTATTAGAGTAATAAATTCCTGATTTTGGGCACGACATATTATATATCTCATAATTTGTTTCATATATATCACATCATCAGATCGCTATTTTCATCTCCTTATTCTGGGATGGTCTTGGGTCCAAATTCTCGATAAGGCGCTTTCACTACAGTTACAAAGTCAGCAACCTTCATAATTAATTTTTTTCTAACTTCTAATGCGGTTTTCTTCTCATATAGTATAGTAGTATAGTCTGACGAATTATCTTAATTTACGAATAATCAAACTCTGATGAAAATTGTTCATTCAAAATCAGTTGCTTGGACCCGCCGCCATTTATATTAGGGTTTGCCCAATAGCAGTCTTCGTTACTCTGAAATTCAAAATTCAAATTCATTTTGTACCGAAATTAAACCCGATTTTCCATTCACAATAGAAAGTGCATTAATAAATATCACGTATTGTACGTATTATAGACGTACTTATATGAATCGTAAATATTCGCCATTTAAATAGAATAAATGTTAAATTCTTGTGAATAGTGGTAGTGCAATTCTTAACAACCAAATTAATTTATCCATTAGCCCCACATTTCCTTTAAAATCAATTTAATATCCATCAACATTGTACTTTACCCTCCCTTGATGTTCTGTCTAAATCAGTGATTCCCAAAGTGGTCTATATCGACCCCCAGGGGTCTATGATAACCTGCAAGGGGTCTACGTCAGCGAAAAAAAAATTTGGGGGTCCACGATAGTGGATCTCAACATACACTGATAGTACCTATTTACTTACATTATAATCTTATAATATAAAGACATATACATCATTTATAAAAGTACCTATGAAGTAAAAAAATTATTATATATGTTTATAAAATTGTGTAAGTTGTAGGATGTAGGCATTCGCTTTGTGGTTTAAGTTTTTAACACTAAACTTCACTACAATTAGAAATTTACAAAAAATCAATATCAGGTAAGTAGTGGGTCTACCAAAAACCGAAAAACATGGCAAGGGGTCTACGACACAAAAAAGTTTGGGAACCTCTGGTCTAAATGTATATGTATTCTGTCTCTCTCTTTCGCATGTAATTTTATATTCTGTGTCACTCTTTATATACTCGTATGTATAAGTGCCCCGTTTTTGTTTTTATTATTAGTTTTAATACGCCCTGACGAAGCTTGAGCTAAACGAAATCGGTTGGCGTTTAATAAAATTCGTGGTTTTATACAAAGTGATTGTGTTTCATTTATTTAATTCTTAACATAGTGTATACATAAGCACTATATTAGGGAGAACACATTCTTATTGTGAAGTTTTAATTATTCAAAACATAGGTCTGTGGTATTTTAAAAACTAACTAAATGTACTAATTAGAAAGATAAACATATATAATCAATTTTATCAAAAAATATTGTTGTTGCGCTACCAGTAATATATTTGAAATTCCGTAAGAACAACTTAGATGGTTTTCAAATAATGGAACGATATATGTATTAATTTGAAAGGTGTAACATATGGGTTCGAAAATTTGTCGTCAAAATACTGTCGCTGTAGCATAGATGCATAATAAACCGTCCCCGGTTTGGAAAGAGTTCCAGGTTCAAATCCCGGTAACGCAACAACAATTTTATATGTATATCTTTCTAATTAATACATTTATTTAGTATTTATAGTCTTTTCCTTTACTAAAACTTATCTTTTACATATCTAATCAGTTTCACTTTAAATCTATTCAATATCTCCACCTTTCTTATGTTTTATGGCATTTCATTAAAAATCTTCATCTAACATGTTAAATTATTCACGAGTCTGCAATTCGCTTTGCTTTAAGATTATACCCTATTGTCTCACGTGCGGTTGTGCGATATATCAGTAACGAATTAAGCGAGGAGAGGAGCACGCGCAGTGTACCTGGCACCGGCGGCAAGTCGGCCGTGAATTATGGGACAAAGGTAGCCACTAATTAAGTTGGCCATTAGATTTACGGCGCCCGCCCCGCGCTGAGGCCCGCTCTGCAACGGGTTTGTTTCAAATGAGCAAATATTGGCGTGTTCGCAAATTAAGTTAAATGTATTTGTTTGCTATTTATGTACACAAGTCGTTTACTTCCAAATTCTTTTATAACTAACAATGAAACAATGCATATTTGAATGCAGTTTTACTAGTAAAAAATGATACTGGTTCAAATACTTTACCACAAACAATAATATACGTAATAGAAAAAAGAAAAACAAGTTTAAGTTTCGTTAAAGGTGTTAGATGCTCTATAATCAATTTTCTACATCTCTACTAGAAATGCGAACTGACAAATGTCTGCCAAACAAAATCGGCCTGGAACATTATATTCACCGCCGAAAGCCGAGAGTTGTCAAGGAAGCATTACATATTCCAGTTTCCCAGGACGAAAATGTCTTCCGCGGACATGAGTCATAAGGCTAATTTATTGCTCAACGTGGGAACAATAAATTCCAGTGTATTCGATATGTACTTTTTGCTGATTTTAGGAATTGTTGTCATGTAAAGTCCGTAGTGTGTTTAGAACAGAATAGAGGTATAGAACTTTAAATTTAATTGGCTTTATTGGAAGGATAATTTTATGCCATTAGTAGTTAAATATGATTTTGCGCATATGGGCGCCGCGGCTGGCTCCAATAAAGCACAATCTGGAAGTTCAATTTTCGATCATTTTTTGGAACAGCTGGGGACGTATATCGGCAATAACGTGACGAATGTTGGCTTCCAAGTCATGTATCGCCTCTGGTTTATCGGCGTAGACTAGCCACTTCACATATCTCCACAGAAATAATAAAAATAATCCAAAGGTGTTAAATCACACGATCTTGGAGGCCAATTCACAGGTCCATTAGGCGAAATTATGCGCCCATCGAATGTTTCCTTCAATCAATTGATTGTGGTACGCGCTGTGTAGCATGTTGCGCCATCTTGTTGGAACCACAGCTCTTCCACATTAATGCCATTCAATTGGTAAACGAAAAAGTCAATTACCATAGATCTATTGCTGTGCAGGATGGCGAATCGACTTATTCGGGTTCTCCTCAATACTACGCTCTACTGCAGCAACAGCTTCTTCGGTGCGCGCTGTGCGACGTCCAGGAGAAAGTTCAGGTTGTACACATTAAGTAAGTGAATAACGCAGAACGTTTAGTATCAGTGTATTAATTTTTTTTTGTGTGGTATCATATTCTTATTTTATCCAGGACGCCCAAACAACTTATCCCGGCCTTGATTTTAGATGGTTTTATCCGTCGAATGATTTACATAATATTAGTCATTATTTTTCATAACTAAAATCAGTAGGCCTCTATCCCGAAAATTTACCTAGGCAGTTACTATACAAGATGGTAGATATTGCTTTCATAAAATAGCATAAAGTTGACCTCAGAGGGGTGAAGAATTCTCGAGGGTTTGAAAGATTCTGTTTGACGTTAAAAGAAGTGAACTCTGATCCCAAATAAATCTTGTCGAAGAATGAGGGGTGTGGGCATAAATGTGACTATATCTTCCCTCGGAGAATTCCTTCTACAATAGATAGTCTTTCCATTGCAACATAGTACCAACCAAAAATACAGATGATCTACATATTATTTAGTATTACTTAGGCAAGAAACAAGACTAAAAAGTGTATTTAACTTTGTTTAAACCACTGTGTTGTATTTATGTCAACTGGATTCGATACTAACATATCTTTGTCGGGACTGGCGTATAACTGAACTATTCCATACAATTTAAACGACATCTATTACGGGGTGTAGATGGAGTCTTCATCAACAATAATTTGTTATTATTAAATAATTTCACAATTTATTACGATATTCCAATTCTTCAAACTATAAAGTTCTATGGAAGTTATGACTGTAGTATGTATGTGTGCAGGGGCGTGCACTGCTTACATGCAAAATAGGTGTGCATTACTAAAAATTCTGTGAAATAAAATAAAGTTAAATAATCTTTATATTATGAAAAGTCTGTATGTAACCGTAATTATCCGGATTATCTTAACCTTCTCTATGACGTAACTCACGACTTTTATCTAGCCGTGAATTATTTGCTAACCATTTGTAACAAATTCATGTGCATTCTGCTCCGCGATTTGATAGCACTTAGGTCTTGAATGAATCTAACTTGTTTTTCAATCCTTATAATAATTATACTAAACTAAATACTTTTTTACTGAATCTATGTCAGCATATTGACGTCTGCAGATTTTCTGTATTTTTTAAACAATTTGTTCTTAAGGCTGCTGTTTTCGAAAATGAATAATCCTTACTGAAAACTGCCGAGAATGACATTTCTACGTATTTGTTTTATTTGACAGACTAAACGTTTTGTGTTCTTAGTGTACCTATGATTCTATGCGAAGATAACATTTATAGGTTATTATTTATCATCTGTCATTTTTCAGGATATTATTAAGTTATATTATTACCAATATTAAATAAAATTTCAAAATACAATTATTTCTGTATTGAGATTCGACTGTGTTAGTTTATAAAGCTAGTTATTTAAATAAATGTTATTGAACACAGTTAATGAAACATTTTTAATCCGTTATTCGAAGGATAAATCGTAGAAAATATTTTAAGTCGAATCGAAAGTAGAGTACGGTACCGAGAAATAAAAGAACTTGACTTATTTAAATTTACAATTGTATTCTAAATTTAAATTGATAGAAACTTTTTTTTTTGATGCCTAGTATACCTGCCTGCGTATTTAGTTAACATCGTTGGTAACAGCATAACCTAACTGTGTGCCTACTGCATGTCACTGTATGTGTGGTATCAGAAAATTGAGATGAAGAATGACAACTCGTCTCCATGTCCAATGGTAATGGCAAAAAAGGTTGCACGATTTACACTGAATTTATTTACGTTTATTTCCGCGGTGGACACGCACTTGGCGGGAACCGGCCGGAAGAGGAAGCGACCCATGCAGCCAGTACAATGCGTAGCAAAGAAGCGCTTTGCTTGCCGACCTAGAAGGCCGCTAACTTGGTATTATTTTGAAAGAAAAATGTATTTTTTGCATTTTTTGAGTGAACATACGATATTGAAAGATTGCGAGAAAGTGGAAGAGAGAATTTAATCTTTAGTCAGACGTCTTCATCGCTGTACCACGGCTGGTTATATACATATTATTTTATTTATTATAAGATTAACACAATGCGTAAACATATAAACAAATTATATCGCTTTATAACACAGATAAAGGAGTGAATACGGAGAAATTCGGATTGTTTTAAAGTTGGCGAAAGTTTCTCAGATTTCTGTACTAGGTGGGAGTAAGTGCGAACTGTTGATGATCCACTCAAACATTTTACGGGAAAATCTTAAAAGTTCTGTAATCAGTTGAGTAACTACGTTTAAATAATACCTACTAAAGTACAATAAAATTAGATCTCCCGAGAAGAGTGGTACGAATAATAAGCGATCTTAGAGAGCTCATGTCCGAAGTAAGAGTCGGAAACTCCCATCAAGGCACTGAAATGTAAGGGAATGCCAGATGAAGCAGATTCAACACATTCCAGAAGCGAGCAGAACAACATTGGCGACCAAACATCACCAGCTCATTCACCATTCAGAAGAGGTCTTCCACCCCCTTCAAAAACTAGCTTGTGTCCAAAGCAGTGAGAGTCTGTGCACGTGTGTTTAGGGGCAATACCGTATCGATGACGGGGTGTTGCATTTGCATCTATCGCCGGATACACAAAACTTTCGCCGAATGTGGCAGTGAACGTTTATTATTAGATTATCATCCTCTCTGTGAGCATTGTGTTCAGAAAATTGTATAATAATCTCTATGATCCTGAAGCTCCAACTACAATGGCCAGGTCACTATGTGCGTATGAATGATACGCGGCTTTCCGCGCAACTATTTCACGGCAAAAGAAAACAGGGTGGTCCAAGGAAAAGATTCAAAGACACCCTGAAAGTGAATCTGAATAGATGTAGCATAGAAATGAACACTGAGAAACCGCGGCCCAGGACCGAGGACAATGACGTCAAAAAGTACATTGTGCAGGGGGAAACTTGCGAATAGGGGAGGGCTGAAAAAAGGGATAAAGAGAAAATAAAAGGAGGAAGATTCGACACTCAGAACGCCCCTACCTGGCGGATGCACGTGCACAACAAGTAGAAGGGTGTGTGACTCGAGAATATAGCTCCTCAGCCATACTCGGACTCACAATCGATAACCACGGCAGACTTCATCCTCGTAACGAGAGACCGCCAAAGAAGAAGGCGACAATTTTTCTTGAATCTTCAAAATTCAGACAATCGTTCACATTTCTATGCGAGAGTTCAAGGTCCAAAGTCCTAGCAAATTATAGATACAAAGACAAACAGAAAAAACGATAAATCAATTACATCAACATCAAGGATCCCTCTCTCAACCATTTGCCAAAGAAGGATCTTTCAATTTTTGGACATCTTACGAGCGAAGAAGATAGCTTATGGTAAGCCACGTCGACCGGACAAAGAGGAAGATCTGTCACCCGTTAGACCGTTAGATTAACCAAATAGAAAATGCAGAAGGAGGGGATAATCAAGAGGGCGGGGATTCATGAAAAGCAAGATGGATGTGGATGATAATTATTAATTAATATTGTACGACACGTACTTGTTTCTTTAATATAACATTTTTTAAATAATATAGTATAATGAGGGTGGACCCACTGCTAGCCCAGGACCGATGCAATAAGCGCAAGGCTCCTATCTCGGTCCTATTCATTCGCCGCCTGGTTGGCATTTCTTAATGCTACTATGCAGCTGTTCGATAGCGCCCCGCATATTGTCCCCGGTTGACTCAGTAAATAAATAAATAATGTTTATAATACATAACATAAAATAATACAATTAACAAGGCCGAGGAGCAGTGGAGAATTGAAGAGGCACTCCTTTCCGGGAAACCATGCACCACTGCCGGCAGATTTAACCAACAAAAAGAGAAGGAAGAAAATAAAAATAACAAAATAATAATGATGAAGCTACTCAGCAGCAGTAGTTTTCCGAAGGGCCTCCACCTGGAGACCCACACTCGAACAATGACCCTAAACAACTCCAGATTGCTGCCTCCCCTGAGCAGATCGGAGTTCCTGGCGGAACCTTGATCTACTCCCTCCAAACCCTCTAGCATATCCTCTACACTCGGCCGCAGGTACAAGCCCTAGATCGTGTAGCTTGATGCGGAATTCACCGTGACCCGAGACTAGCTGCACCGAGAAATGGTCAAAAGCCGGAAAAGGAATAAGTCCACCTTCCCAACGGGGCGGCGTCCTATCTTTCCTGCCACTTGCACAAACTAATAAATAATTAGTATAG
This sequence comes from Eubasilissa splendida, assembly GCA_031772225.1. Taxonomy (NCBI): domain Eukaryota; kingdom Metazoa; phylum Arthropoda; class Insecta; order Trichoptera; family Phryganeidae; genus Eubasilissa; species Eubasilissa splendida. Next base: position 29,920,936 of record CM062857.1, read on the forward strand.
AAAAATTAATCCAAAGTAGACTGAAAAGTTTATGAATGAGAAAAACTTGGCTGTTCGTATTTATGTACATATGACTCCAAACGCGTTAAAGGCTATAATGTTGTGGAGTTGGGTTGGTTTCATAGAGGGGGTGTTATGGTCCAAGTTCTGCCCTTACTGTGGAAAGTTTCCCCAGTTGACGGAAGTGGATAAGTGTGGTGAACTTTCTAGTTTCACGACTGCCTTCAATCTTACCGTTTGTATTCATCAGCTGGGCCAGCAGCTATCCTGAAACACTGCGGACAGTTCCATATCTGTAGCTATGAGACGGTTATTTGCAAATCTAAAAATATCTCGACGTGAAATTGTAAATTATTTATAAACTGAAACAGTGGCGACATCTCTTGTTTACACATAAAATCATATTATTACCAACTGACCGCTTCAGTTGATGTAGAAAAATCAATCTTGGTAGTTACATATAAAAATCTTGGTAAATTACAACGAATTACTGATATTTTTTAAAATGGGTCAGAAACAAAAGAATTCGTTATTTTTGATATGTTCGATTATTTTCATTCTTGCTTCTGGTTTTGTTTTTTCCATCCTACACTGCCGTCATTTCATTTATATAATGATCTTGTATAAATAAGTTAATTGTCATTGTCAATATTGATATTTGCCTGCTTATATACATCAAGTGTCTGATCCTAGCTAGCAGAAGTGGTCCTAGCCAGCAGAAGTGGTCCTAGCTGGCACTAAACCGAATACAGAATTGCTGATGCTCAAATTATATTATTTCTTACTATAATAAAAATATCCGCTTCAAATCCCACAAGATTTTTTTGACACTTTGGAAACTGTGAAGACATTTCGCGAATAGATGCAGCAATCGTGAAAAATTAAGCTGTCCGGTTTTAACTTTTCTGGAGTTGATGGAAAATACACCACATGCTGATGTGCCAAAGGCGATGTGCATAATTCATGCAAGTGCTTAAAGAAGTTATCGTTATGTGAGTTCGAAGTTCCTCAAACATTGGAGACTTGCCAAATTTTTCGTGACTGTAGAGCTGTCTAGATCCGCAAAGGGCCACAGCCCCCCAAGACCTTGAACATACCAATTGTTAAAATATCTTCACGATTCGAGATGAACTGTAGTAAGCCTGAGTATACTAGTGGTCAGTGTCGTAACTGCAAAATGGGCCCCAATGCAAAACGGAAGGGCCCCCCGAACATGAATTATATATAAGATGTAATAATATTAATCATCGTGCTCCCGCCCTCTTCACTATACTCTCCCACTTTTCTCGGCATTCCGCAGATTTTAGGGCTATCACCAGAGAAGTACCTGCTACAGTTTCCGCCGAGTTTGTCCAACGGACGGGAGATGTTACTCTTCCTCTTCGTCCTTCGACAATCTTCTACAAGCTAGCTATCAAGCCCAAAAAATTGATGGATTCGTCTCAGACAAATGGTTGAGAGTCTATCCGTGATATTCAGTTTGTGCAGAATGGAGCGTCTTGCCGTCCATGGTATGTGCGATTTATCCGTTTAATAGTAAGAACTTAATCCATCACTTGTCTTCTATTATATTCACACGTTTAGGCTCTCGCAACTGAAAAAATCTTTGCTACACATTACGAATATAATCTCATCTCTATCCGAATATTTTTTCGGAGTACTATCACATACCCCGCTAATATTTTCAAAATATGTTATAAATTAAATAATTCCATTTATTTCTGTGATGGATTCTAAAAATTTTTAGTCCACATTAGCCCTGGAAAAAGTACATAGATATCTAATGCGGATCTGATTTTATTTTTATTTTATTCAGTAAACATACAGTTTATCAGTAAATACGAAAATTATAATAAAAGCTAAACAATAATTAAACCAGTTACATGTTTTCTCAGAAGATATAATATAATTTATACAGTGAGTAGAATTTAAAATTTAAAAAGGACTTTAATGCAGAAAAATGTGAGAGAAGAAGTTGAGTATAAAAATATAAACAGAGAGATATAAGTTATAAAAAAGGAAATATTCCAGGGGAAGGGTAAGGGAAAAAGAAAAGAAAAATGGGATAGGGAATAAAATCTGTGTGAAAAAATATAAATAAAATGAAGGCCATTAAAGTTTATGCATTGAATTAAGATTTAATTGAGGTAACTGGAGTATTGAAAATGTCTAGTTCGTTTAGGTGTGAATTGAAATAAAGGGGTGGTCGGTAGAAAAATTAGTTCTGTTTGACATTAGTATTGCAATGTGGAAGGTTAAATGTAAGATTAGTTCTAGTTGACCTGGCTGGTAGTCGAATGGATATGCGTCTGAGTAAATCAGGTCAGTCTACTTTAGAGCTATTTTGTGTAGGAAAATGACATCGGCCATGTCTTTCGAGTTTGTAGTGATGGAAATATGAAAATGATAGATGACTCAGCAGTGCTGGTTAAGGTTCGATAACTACTATCTGTTCTGTATTTTTTGGATTCTATTGATGTATGTGGTATATCTTGGATTCCAGACATTGGAGGCATATTCGATGACACTTCGGACATGTGAGAAGTACGAAGTTTTTATGGTGTTTATGTTTTGAATTGTTTACATGCCTGAAGGATGAGACCTAACATTTTGGTTGCTCTGGATATAAGTCGAAAAGTAATTTAGAATCCAATATTTTCAGTTTCAGATTTCTTGGTCAAGAGTATGGTCCCCAGTGCTTTTGCAAGCTAGGATCAGTTTGTAAATCTGTGTATATTTCCTCAACAGAGATACTGTATAATGATAATTAACTTCTTAATTCAAGGTACCTACATACATGTACTGAAAACAGTTTCAACATCGGAAGTGTTCGTATTTGTTTACAACCTATTTTTAAAAATGTCAAGAAACGAATGATGTACTCGTAGCTTCGTATCGACTGAGGTGCTCACTCGGTAATAACACGATATCCCATGTAAACAAAAGATGTCGCCACTGGTTTAGTTTATGAATAATTTAGACATAATTTAAATTTGGTGAAATAGTTTAAATTTCTTGGGAGGGCGAACAACGAACGACGGTCATTAATTTAATTGATCAAATACATGTACAATTCTACAATCGACGAAACCTATATAAATATATATCGTATGTAAACAACCACATATAAATAATAATATTAATAGTACATTTATATTAAGCTCTATTGCGCGATGTATCAAATATAAATAGTACGTTATTAAAATAACTTTAAAAATTCAAATGTCAAAGACTCATCACATATAAATAAGTGCCATTGCTTTCTTTGGTATACGTGGAAATCGTTTCCAGAAAGTAGAAAATTGGGTTTTGAGATAAACAAGGAAAAAACAAAGCTAATATTCATTGATTGACATAACCGGCTTTCACGGACAGATGCCCTTTGAAGACCTTGAAATTGTCAAGGATTTCAATTATTTCTGGTCCATTATTACCGGTACTGGTAGTTGTGAGTTAGAAATTAAACGATTTATGCCCAGACTTGACAAAATGTGGAAAGACCGCGGTATTTCCAAGACAATGAAGGTCAGGCTTGTTAAGTCTCTGGTGCAGTCTATATTTTTATATGGTATGGATTCATGGAGCCTGAAGGCAAGGGAGAAAAGAGATTCCTTTGAGATGTGGGGCTGGAGACACATGTTTCGCATACTGTGAACGGCGAAACGCACAAGTGCCTCCATTCTGAGAACTGAAGATCAAGGATAGACTCAGACGAATCCTTCAATGTTTTGAGCATCATCTCCCGATCAACACGCCGCCATCTCCCCAAAATATCACCAAGGACGCCCGGCCTCTCCAATCGTCGGCTGCTGGACTGAGGACGGTTTCATACACAGTGCGACATTTTATATCTGACGTTTCTGGTTGGCCCACACACGCGTACGCATGCATCATAACGTCACGGTATATTATTGCTGTATTGATTAAACGTGAGCCAAATTCCCACCATTCGCTTTACAATACCATGTCACACGATTACACTTCGTTGACCTTGGACACACTTTTCCTTTTTACAGAGAAAGATACATTTTGACGCTACATACTTGAGACATTACAATCTTCTGTTTAGTTGGCAACTTCATCTGGATCGCAGTGGGGTGGTGCAGATCGAGCAGCCCCCGCGCCAGATGCACGCATCGATCTGCCAAATGGTCCCCATTAGTGCGCCCTGACAGCCGCCGGGAACGGGGAGAGAAGCGGGAACAAAGAGATCGTGCCTGAAATGCTAATTCCCGCCGAGAATACTGTTCCCGTTTTATGATTTTTCTCTCTTAGCTCTGTTTAATTTAGCCGAGCACCGAGTGCCGGATTTACATAGGATTTACATTAATATAATATATTCAATGCGTCATGTACACTATCTTTGCGAGTCTTACGAGATGTCGCCTAAGATAACTCGACAAGTACTCCAACACGACATTAACGGCGCATGTAGAAGTTCTTTTCATATTTTTAGTGTTTATTTTTTTTATCAGAAACTAGTCCACACTTGGCTGCGCCAGTTTAGTCGTAAGAAAGTGGGATAATCTAAAGATTAACTACGTATGTAAAATGATGTAATTTTCCTCAGGGTACTAGAGTGAAACCGTGTAATATTTAGAATGAATGGAATTCAATATAATACGCAGGTGTTTACGCTAAAAGCAGGGTCTAAAGACTATGAAGCGATGTTGTACAAAAATTCGGTACTGTCTACTACTCGGAATCATTAGGATTCTTTCTCAAAAATAATTCATATTTTCGTGTATTTTAAAAAAATGTGGGTGTTTATTATTGATTTAAATAATAATAATAAAAACCCATATTTTCGTAAAAAAACGCGAAAATATGAATTATTTTTGAAAGCGCGTCCTTAACCCTTTCCCAAACCATGCTGAAACACAGTCTACCATCATAATTAAACCTGTAATATTTCGGTAAATACATGCAACATAAAATTCATATTTTAGATAATCCTAAAGAAAATATTAGCGCTTAAGAACAACTATTGAAAAACCGTACAATCGTACAAGAATCGTACAAAAACAGTTATTTTTTCCATTCAATCCGTTGTAAAATTAATACGTTGGTAAAAATACAATTAGTGATATGAAAGACAGAGATCACACACTATCTTCACAGTGAAAAGAACAACAAACATACAAATGTAATTGTCTCTTTCTCACTAATTAAATGAAAAGAGATAAGAAGGAAGGAAACATTGTATACGACTTAATGAACGCTCTAAATTATGTTATTAATCATTTTTTCAAAATTGAATGCTCAATATTTAAAGTGAATTCGTGCCATTAAAGCCATTTAAGCTAATAAAAACATTTTTTCTAATTGTTATTTACGGTAACACGAGTTGACAGCATGGCTGCGTTCGGGTATTTTATATCATGGTATGGTAAAGAGCTACCTGCCAAATTTCAGTATAATCGAATGTCTCCAGAAGAAATTTACTTGGCGTAGAACAAAGTCCAATGGAGGAAAATTCTTGCGAAAGCCAAAACCCAGCAAGAGTTGTAGAGTGGTGACGGACGATGGATATACAATTATACACAGAGTCATGGCGGTGAAGTAATAACTCCACCATTATTCATTACTTCAAACTATTATCGCTAGACAAAATTCATTATAATCAAATCCCTTTGGTCTTTACAACATGGCGCCGTTCCGAGAAACTGTATTTTGGCAACAAAGCCACACATCTACGAGCTTTTGTTAGGAACAAACTTTATTATGGTTTCATGCCTGACAACATCTGTTAACCCCCACCACGACATATATATATCGAGGGTATATCGCGAAATACTCGTCACATGATGGACACAATTTACGGCTTTTATTCTTTTTTTCAAAACGAATCTGACTGAAGTTATGACTTATGACCAAGGCCAATCATACAATAGATCTTATATATATATCCCGACATCTTTTTGTCACGCTTCGTTCAGTAAAATTTAGATTTATAGTCGGTAACAAGTCCATTTTATTATTTAGGTTAGGTTAGATTTGTTCAATAAAACAGACCATTTATTCAAACATTGATAAATTATAATGTTTTTGTACTGATCAAAGTAATGTCTATAAATCATTTTATTACATATTGATATTTGTGTATGTAATAAAATATATACGAAAAAAATTCTAATATGTGATCAAAACATGTTCGATGGTAACTCATGGATCGCTTCACGTTGAACTCTGTAATGTTCTTTAGGCGCACTCGAGTCAAATCTTGGAGAGAAACCTCATCCGTGGACACGAGTCATAAGGTTTTTATTTTAAAACTGAAGGGTGCCACAGTTCCACCCGACAAAACATCCAGTGAATTGAATTACCTACAAACAAACGAATACATGATGCCCCATATACAATATTTTCTGTGTGCCGCATTTAACGACAAAAAAAGACACCTGCAATTTCACGTTTTTCGTATTTAAAAATACGTGTAATTTTATACCATTTTTTAATATAAGGGCCTATTTATGTCATGGCAGAAAATTTGCATATATAAAATGTCGGTAATTTTTACGTAACTAGTTTTTTTGAATAAATCCAACGTGAAACAACTTGAGTTTTTATTGACGGAGTACAATCCTGAAATCGTAATATATAACCTTCATCAAATCAGTTAAAATATCTATAAGATTGAAAAAAAAACCAGTACCTGAGAAATAATATGAAAATTATAATATGAAAAAATACAGTCTTTATTCTGTAGGTACTTTATTATCAGTCAGTAATATTTTTTGCGAATGTACGGTTACTGCCTTTTGACGTCCGTTTAATTTTTATACATTATCTTTATCATTATGTATGTTTTATTATATTATGTGTATGGTCATGTAGATTTTCTTTATATTGATTTATAAATAGTGAATAACTTTTAGGGTTGTAAAAAATCGGCAAATCCAAGGCAACATGACACATCAGTTTTGATCTCGCTGCTACACGTGTACTGTACGTGACGCGGTGGTCCAATCGATACCCAGCATCCGGGAAACCGTGCAAAGCTTTTGCCGGGATGTGCAGATAACGAATGCACGCTGACAGTGGCGTGCAGTTAATATCCACACGTGTTCTTAAAACGTCACTTCAGACTATCAATTACTAACTTCATTTACCACCGCATAGCAGAGTACGCCACACTCTTCTGTCCTGATATACGTCTCTCGCCTTATTCACCCACATACGCACCATGCATGCAGTGGCGTTACTGCGCCAATGTTGTGCATTAGGGTCAACGTTTACAATTAATATGGATAGTTTAACTAACGCTAAAGTGGGCTAATAATTTTTAAAATCTTCCGCAGCAAGAAATGTAAATAATATATTACATTTTTAATATTAATATTTATAGCAAACTTAGGATTATGATTATTCATTTTAATATAATTAATTTATAACTTTGTTTTTAACCACTTTTACCATATAAGCTAAATATAATACTTTAATCTTATGTCAAAGAGCATTTAAGATGTTTAAATGGTTTTTCAGAATTATCCAATCATCTATTAGAAAATGATTATACTATTGAAAAATATTTAGGATTGTCTGTTTTACATATGGTCTTAAATTTAATAATTTAGAATCATTTTAAATAAGTAAAGTGCGTAAAATAAGCATAAATAATATAAATAACCAACTAAATTTAACCAGAAGTCTTATCCTTAAAATTTTTCCAATAATTTTGGATCATTAAGTTAATTTCCACATTTTTCATCATCGTAAAAATTCATGTTAGATACTAGATTATTTTTTTAATTAAATTAAAATACCTTAAAATAATTTGATATGTTAGTTTATCATCCGCTGATGAAGGGAGCGGTATTTTCCGAAACCGGTTGGTGTATTAAATTTATCTCATGGTTAAAACCAAAGTTTTAAATATTTATATATTACAAAAACATTATTTATATGATATATAGTACTACCCCGCTGATGTGTAGGGATAGCGTAGGTTAGGTTTAAGTTTTCGTTTTAACGAATCAAGGATTTCTGAGTTAGGGGTGGATGTAAAAGCACAAAAACACACTTTTGTTTATTTATGGTACTCTTATTATTTAATGAATAAACAACTAGAGTAGACTCACCACGTTTCCAGGACCGATTTAAAAAGCTCAAGGCTCCTATTTAAGTCCTACTATTACGTTAATTTTTTTAATGCTACAAAGGTGGCCGTTCGATAGCGTCCCGCGCACAGTGATAAGGTGATACCGCGCAGCCTCCTATACCAAATTTGCTCTCATTGTATCCGACCTTTGTTTTATTTTTATTATAATAATATATACCATTTATGAGTAACATTATACAAATAAGATCACACAAATAATAATTCAATTATAGTAACCTACAAACCATAAGGCCGGGGAGAAACGTTAAGAGACACTCCTTTCCGGGGAAAATGTAAGGAAAGGGGAATCACCACGCGCACCACTGCCGGCAGACTTAACCCTCGCAAGCAGTACACCGTGTATCACAGTTTAGTTAGACTATATAAGTAAATATAATAAGGTTAGATTAGTGACAAAGAAGAAACGTTATAGCAAAAAAAATAAACAATGTAGTAGTTAACATTCTTATATCTTATACACAACGCATATTCAGGAGCCCCTTCCATTTTGCAAAGAGGCCCAATTTTGTCAAAATCTGGTTTATGCCAGGTCTTTCGCGAACGTCTCCTATTTCCGTTGCCTTTATCACTCACCACACATTCCTCATGTTCAGATCATCAAACTCATACCTCATATCGAATACTCTTTCTATTAAAATATTATATTGAAGTGCAACTGCCGTGTCGGCACCTGCGTTCATTTACAAAACCTAATAAATCCGTCACCGGAGTTATGTAATATTAATTTATTGTAATAAACCAATTTTTAAAGATTTATTTAATAGATAAAAAACGCAATGAACACTTACAAACGTGCGTGCGTTTAATTATTCCAAAGATAAATTTTAAGAAACACTCGATCTTTCAGTTGTACATCACGTGACTTATCACATCACGTGATGGAATATAATCCTGTATCTAAATTAGAATAAAATGAAAACCGATTATTTCACATTCCGTAAATAAAAGAAGTAAAAGAAATTCGGTAATTTCAATGTGACAATAGACGTCACATTAGTAAAGGTCATAGAGCGTCTGGCTTCAAACGACACGCACGTATACAAGTAGTCCTAAAAATGTCTACAAGTAACACAGTAAAACAGGAAATAAAATATCGAAGCGAACCCAACGGAAGATTTCTGTTCAATCATGAAGAAGAAGGAAGTTGTGATTTTGTAACAAACTCTGTTTGTCAATGTGACTGTAAAACCAATATACATACAAATAACAACCGAGTTCAAATATTTAGGATTAGTCCAAGATAATAATTTAAACTTCAAAGAACACATAACCCATAATTTTCAAACTCTTAAAATGACATACCATGCATTGGTTGAATCAATATTACACTGCGGAGTACTGGGTTGGGGCGGAACATGTCCTATACATCTCAAAAGATAATAATAAAAATAATTTTAAAAAAGGACCGAAGAACCGAACAAGTTTTTAAAGATATTTCCCTGTATTGAATTTATCTTCTCTATATAAAAAACCGTATTATTTCAATTTTCCAAAGAGGATATAATAAAAATTCTCCATAACTATCAGATTCGGAGCAAAATTAATGAACATGTTATTTTTAAAATGTCCAAATTAGCAAATATGCATCATACATTGTTGCTAAACTGTATAACCAACTGTCTAAATCAATTCAATTAGCAGAAAATAATATATGTTTACAAAAAAGAAGTTATAAAATGGATTAAAATTTTTTATTAAACTATCTATTTGACATCTTTCCCTAATTCTATTCTGATCAATTTCCCAATATTTTTATATATTGTTAATTTTCATAGATGTATTTATATATTCTTATTTTCTATTTGTTGTAAACAAAGTCTTACATCTTGTATTATATAAATGTTGATAGCCACCCTCATAATGCAAGATCTTTCTTATTCGGGGGTGCATAACTCTGCTATTGTTTTTTTATTGTCGAATGCATAAATAAATGAATAAATATAAGCTAGTTATTTCATAATACCATCGTGATGTGAGGATATATTTTGATTCTTCTTCGACAAGATGGCGTCTGCCATGGACTCACAAATCCGAGTGTGGCTGCGAAGCTCTATCCTCGAACCACACTCCCTTCCATATGTTGTACACGTACATGTGCTGGGCAGGGAGGTTCTAAGAGACGGATTTTCCTCTTTTTCTTTATTTTTTCTTCTTTTCTTGGTTATTGCGTCAACCCTGCTTAGATTTGTCTTCAGGATGTCTTTGATTTTTTTTGTTAGTTCACTTTTTGCCATGCGATAGGTCCACGAATATAATTCGTTTAGAAACCGTGTATTATCCATACGCACACAGCGCCTGCATCAAGATTATAGTTTAGCTTGATGAAAGTCTACTGAAGAGATGAATTGGGCAAAGAGGTAGCATTGAAAACCCTCCGTATTCTCCAGACGTTGCACTGTACTTTTTTATGTACGTCAAAGACGAGGTACAGAACTGCAGATCTTTGGGCTGTCATCAAATGCCTGTTGCTTTTTCACTCGCTCGGTCCAACGGGCGGGGGATCTTCCTCTTCCTCTTCTCCTCTTCGATGTGGCCCACCATAGCAAGTTGTCTTGTCTTTTGGCAAGATGGCAGAAATGATTAGTTCGATGAAGTTACCAAGTAATTACTAAAATGTTGATAGAGTGGTAGGAACAAACGCAAACTAGACGTGCGGCTGATGTCATCTACCACGCCAACCGTCTTATCTATATATTTGGCACCCATCCTAGGACGGAGTTTAAATACTAGAAGTTTAATTGTGATGTCCTTGAGATCACGTGTGTGTGTGTGTATGTGTCAGCGCGCCAGCATGTGTGTGTGTGTGTCAGCGCATCAGCATGTGTATGTATATGTGTGTCAGCGCGCCAGGATCTGTATATGTGTGTGTGTGTCTGTGTGTGTGTATCAGCGCACCAGCAATGTATGTGTGCGTGTGCGTGTGCGTGTGCGTGTGAGCGTCAGCGCGTCAGCATGTGTGTGTGTCAGTGCACCAGCTCATGTATGTGTGTGTGTGTGTGTGTGTATCAGAGCGCCAGCACCGCCGGTGCGAGATGTATGCGGGTGTGTGTGGCGGGTATAAAGAGATGACGCGTGCGGGGCACAGCCCTTCTCCGCTACCGTTTGACTCCGAGACTAGTCGTATACTTTGTTCGTTGACATTATGATTATAATTGTCACACAAGGGTTTCTCTACGAGGTATACAACTCGGCAGTACTTCTTCCCCGAGCGCGTGACATAAATAAACTTTGAATTGATATCAATTTGAAGTGTGTATAGGAATATACACGAGCTGTGCGTCAGCTAATTTTGAAATATTTAATACAAAACTGTTTTGTGTAGTTCTACGTTCGGTACCCCATTGTCGGGTCGTTGAATTCATTCCATTTGTTAGTGTAATATTGCGGAGAAAGAAAATAAAGCACCTTCCATTATGCATTGAAGTGGATTGCGAGTGGAACGGCAGCTGGATTAAAATTGCTTTCTATTGTCTTCAGTTGAAGTTTTCTTTACCCTTTATCCAATAAGCTGAGCTCTCTTTTCTTTAACTAGCTTTCTCGCTTATCGCCGTTCTATCTAGCCGGTGGCGGTGTAGGGAAGAGAAAACCACAACTTTTTACAAAATTATATTTTTATTTATAAAATATTGAATATCATTTTCAGACTTGACTAAACCGTGTGTTTTTAATCATTTTGGTCCTCTGATATATCTGGAACCTGATGCACAATCCGTTTCCATTCTTCTCGGTCTCGAGCTTACGTATAATTCATAAACTGTATTTAATGCTATGACACGCATGTCGTCACATCGTGCAAGTTGTCATCTTTGCATTTCACATAATTTGGCGAGTTTTCCTTGTTATATTCAACACAGAAGGTTTTCTTTTATCATCATGTTTACTGTAATTTATAATTTAGAGATTTATTTTTATCACTTGTACATTATTATAGTGGAAACCAAAGATTTTACATAAATAAGACAATACATAAAAGCGAAAAGGGTTAACGATTTCCAAAGAAAATATAACAGTTGAGTCACTTATCACTTAAATTATTACTAATTATTTTTCAAAATAACATAATATATGTTTATGTAATAAATTTACAATAAAATGCGGGTTCTACCGTCAATTAATTAATAATGCTATGTTAAAGACGTTAATAATAATAATAATATTGGATAATTTGTATAGCGCCATTTTCGTAAAAACTTTCACCTCAAGGGCGCTTTACACATAAACTGTTTATTAACAATAAATAAAATAAATATGAATTAAATATATTAATTAGAAAGATATACATATAAAATCAATTTTATCGAAAAATATTGTTGTTGCGCCACCGGGATTCGAACCTTCCTAACCGGGGAAGGTGCATTATCCAACTATGCTACAGCGACAATATTTTTAGCGACAATTTTCGAACCTATATGTTACCTTTTTGATATTAATACATCGTTAATCGTTCCATTATTTGATATTTCAAATAAATAAAATTGATTTTATATGTATATCTTTCTAATTAATATATTTAATTCATATTTAAAATATCACAGACCGTCTGTTCTGAATAATTACAACTTCACAATAAGAATGTGTTCTAATAAATAAATAGTTCTACAATTATCCTTGTTTATGTTATCCTCGTTATGGTAAATACAAAAATTGACCAGATACTAACAAAAGAATAAGTTAAAAAAATGTCCTCACCGGCCATTCTCTGAAATACAGGGTGTATTTAAAAACGGTAATTAAAATCGTAATTTGTTATAATGTCGAACGCAGCGTTCCAAGAGGATCCTGGAGGAATTCTTTACTGAACTAACTTACCATCACGTCGTTTCCATGCGGGACTAGGCAGAGAGGATAGAGCGCCACACTCTTCTGTCCTGACGCACAATTCTCGCCTCATCCATATTCATACATATTCTCATACAAGCTCGCCGATTGTTGAGGCTCCTAATAGAACTGTCCTCCAGTATCTGGTTTACCTGGTCGTGCCAACTCTTCCGCGGACGTCCTCTACTTCTTGTGCCATATATCTATATTGATTCTAAAAAATTATTCTAGTAATTTTGTATCATCAAGTAGCAATTTATTTATTAAATAATTATTGCTTTTTTAAAAATAGATTCTGTTAAAGAAACAATAACATATTTTTTTGATTAGTTAATGACATCCTGAAGAAGAAAATGATATTTTACGAAACCGGTTGATGTATTTTAAATTCATTAAGTGGTAACAATTTAAAATAATGAAATTTACTTTATTTAATGATCACGTGATAAAACAGATTACAGACCTCGTATGTTTTATACAGCAACGTCACACAGATGATCAAATGGACATCTTCTCCTTCTTCTCATTAAAGAACTCTACTTTTGTTGGTGCAATGCGTCTCCGTTCAGGACTCTTGTCTGATTTTACCTTGCTCATTATTTAGTGGATATATTTTTGTCTTAACCTCCATTTCCGTCTTCTTCCTTCAATTATATGTTTGCGGTATGCGTCGTGTCTGAAGACCGTGTCCGCGGTGAGACACGGTGGAATAATCTCGGAGACGTGAACATAAAATACAATTCGGAGATCAATCAGTTTTAGATTGGTGAAAAGAAGCAAAAACTCAAATGTCGTAGATCCACAACTACCTATTATCAAACGTTTGACACACTCGTAAGTCATTAAATATTAACGCTAACAACATATGGCGTTAATTTACAAAGATTTATCCTGTTTTAACTGCCGTTGGGGAGATTCCAAATTACCCGACTCCAGACGTCATTTGATGTTTGACATACGACGAGGGAGAAGTGAGGCGCGAGTCGGCTAATCGGGGATTAAGAAAGTCGAGAGTTGTTTCTAAAGAATCTCATGAGAGAAAATTCCTTCTCTCAGTGATATTAAAATCGAGATACGAGCCATAAAAAGGTATCCTATTCGTCGACTTCTTCGATTTTCGATAGTGTCTGGCGATGTTCCTTCTAATTTGCGCATAAAAATGTTTAGTGCAATTTTAAGACTCAATGCTATTATTTGTGCGCTGGGGGAGAAAATAAAAAAAACATTGTCCTACCAGTTACTTACCGCGTTACTAATAAAGATCTACAAATTAAATTAATCAATTAGAAAGATATGCAAAAAAAAAAAATTTATCGAAAAAATATTTAATTGCTACCGGAATTCGAACCTGGACCTCTTCTGCTAGACTAAATTTTTTCTGTATATCTAATTTGTATTAAAATAGCACAGAACTATGTTCTGAAAATGCAACTCCACGGCAAAAATTCGTTCTCCTTAATTATGAAGATGCATAAACAAAAAACTGCCAAGGAAAACATTATCCGCAATGAAAAACATGATGGATGGATATAAATGAAACAATGTTATTACTCTACTTATGTTTATTAGCACTAACTCCGTAATTCTCATCGACAGGTGAAGTATTAAACAGCTTCAGCTATCGATGAGAGTTACTGTTTCTCTCGAAACTCTGATAGTGCTAATAAACTCAAGTAGAGTAATAACATTGTTTCATTTATATCCATCCATTATGATGAAACTCTACAAAGTTAACGCCGATTCTATCAATAATAGAAAAATATGATCTTTAACAACTCATAATGTAAGGGAAGATAGAAGACAGCAGAGCTAGTAGTGTAGGTAGAAAGAGATTATCTCGGCTGTGTAACCTCAGAAAGTGGTTCAATGTCCAAAATTTTGGTGATCTTGTACAAGATAAATCAGCACACTCGCCAATTTTCGATACACAGACCATATCTTAGACACATTGGTGTCTGGAATGGACCTCATTTCTTGAATTTTTCTCAGTCTCTTCTTTCTATATCCAGCTCGTCTCCTTCCTTCCTACTCCAGCACCGCAGGATGGAAACGAGGAGACAATTTATGCAGCATTCAAATTCAAACGGTTCGCGATACGATGCGCAGCGTGCTTCCGTTTGCACGCCACTTGGAGCATTGCTGATGATGAGCAGCATTGACGTCACACGGGAAGCTGGCCGCTGATTTTGACGGCTTATCAATCTAATTCAGCGCAGCGCACGCGGTATTTTCTGCGGTGAACAGATAACTGCGCATAGGACAACTGCACACATAATATGTAATAATAATAACAATAATAATATATCTGCAGTGAACTTGGTGGTGGGATCCTTTTTTAATTTAGTTGCATTACATACATACGTACATACAACTACATATAATAGAATTTGATTTTTTTATAATGAAACATGATAAATAAAAAAATACGCAAAACTTGCCAAAGATAACTTAAAAAGTTAGCATACTGGACCCAAAAACAAATAAAATCACCGACATTAATATAAACTTACTTATACCAAGCTTTTATAAAAAGACAGAAACGCAACTAATTACAGTTTAGTCAAGAAGAAATTAAAATACATAAGAAAGGACTAAAATACTGCCTAAACTTAGCACTGAATTCTAAATATGATGAGAATCTAGCGATAGATACCGATGTAGAGATAACGTCAGATTTCGGTAAAAAATACTAATTAATTTAAATCATTAAAAAGGCAACGAACGACTAAAAGCAAATACTCGATTGAGTGAAGCACATATTATAAAAGCGATCAAAAATAAAATCACAGCCAATAATCTCATAATTTCTAAAGCCAATAACAATATAGGTTACATTACTCTAGGTTAGGTTAGATAAGCTGGCATTTTAAACTCGAGCCTTAAATAGTCAACCCCGTATGTATGTAAGAATCGATAAATCATTTTCAATACATTTAAAATATATAAACATTCTAATTGAATTATTCGCTACCACAACCAAATTCAAAACTATACTCTCTTTGGACGTGACGAAAGTAACCTAAAAAGTATTATTAATCGATATCGATTTCAGTAAAATAGCCCCGGCCGTCCACGCGAGCACTCAAATAAAATTGAATGAGTCCTCTGTATAAAAGATAGCCTTCACTGGTCAGGTCTATGAAGAGTCGGCCCTTCGCTATCAGCTGACGTGACCAGCCTAAAATACAGGCGAATGGGTTCCAAAGCCGGGCCTTCAAGTCCTAATCCATTGACGTCACAAATTCAAACCCCTAACGCGAATGACAAGAAACTTTAATAGTGTTATTCGAATTCACTCAGCCGAAATCAAACGTATTATAGATAGTATCTTCATTGAATATACAACTTCCATTTTAAGAATTTCTCATAAGTGTAAAATACTTAAATAGTTATGAAATAATTTTAACATAGAAAATATTTATTCAGCGGGTGGGCACCCCACTAAAATATATTACGAAAACAGCGTTAGAAATAGTGTATAACCTTTATCAGTACTCTCAGTAGCTCTAAAACATTTTTAAAATCAACATTATTTTAGAGGCGCCGCCTTTTAATCCCGTTATTTCTCACATACTAAACAAGTACGCTGTAGAAGAAGAGCGTAGAGTAGGTAGTGGAATTGGAATACAGTCGTCAAGAGCCAGAACACGCGAGGCTATAGAACTACAAAGCTATTGAAGAAGAAGAAGAATTTAATTCATTTATTTATATTTTTGATATACTGTTACGTTCTGGTCGAGCTGACCGGGCATCCTTTCCAAGACATGAATAGAACCACCTGCCAGCTACAATCGGCTCTTACAAATTACGGGTCCTTACCGGGTAACGTCCATGGGCCGCTTCATGAGAGTTTATTTTGTCTGTAGGGGACGGTGAATACACAATGATAACACATTTGTTTACAATTATAAACTATAATTTAACAATAACATCTTATATAACCACCCACGCTTCAATTGACTCAATTTTTGTCCTCGTTCTCATGTCCATACCCACTTTATATTCTTCAAGCACCATTTCTTCTTTGATGAATCTTGCACACCAGAGATCCGAGCTGACGATCCGAGATGGATCAGCTCCCCTAAAGTCGAACCCGCCACCCCAGAGTTTTTTTCAGCACAAAGCACGCTGCCATTACAAAATTTGCAAGCAGAAACACGCCGCAATCTCACCAGAAATATAGCCAAGGACGCTCGGCTTCTAGTTTAGCTTCTAGCCCTTACGAGTCTCGCCTTTCCTTTTTCATCTTGGCCAGCTCTCTTCCCTCGACCACACCAGTCTCGATCCGCTCGCCAGAAAAAGTGACAGCTCCCATCTTGCTTCGTGGCATAGATCATTCGCCGAATAGCGGGCTTCTCATTGGCTGCCAGACTACGGCCGGTCCCACACACAGTGCGACATTTTACATCTGACGCTTTCGGTGAACACTCACACGTGGACGCACGCATTATAAAGTCACAATACTTTATTATTTTAATTAAAATTTGTTTAAAAAAAATAGTTACTCCTGTTAAACTTTGTAAGAAGCTAGTGTTAATAAAAGCTTAAAATTTTTGTAAATAACTATTTTCACATCATTGATTTGTGTTAGTATAGCTTTCCGGAGAGATTTTTATTTAATTTATTTATGTAAACCGGAAAAACGTATTCTGTTGATATTATAACGTATAACTGAGACGTTTTTTTCGTGTTAATATAATATATTATTTTATATATTTTTCTCAAACAATAATTCCTTTAATGTCCAAACAGGGAATTCTGTCTAGACATTAAAACAGCAATGAAATTAGAAATTTATGTATTATTTTAGTACACTTGTTAAGTACGGTAGTAAAAACGTCCCGTTTTATAAAAAATAATATAATTTATTGAATTCATTTAATTTAGGAAACACAGTTTGCTATTAGGGAAAACCATTTAGCTTTACATTAATGCGATTCTTTAAATTATAGGTTCGTTTCCTGACTAATAAAAACAAGACCTGTTTTAAAATTAAACATAATTATTTCTGACTTCCTGTAGGCTCCGTCCGAAACATGTTTTCTTCTTTAGTCATATTGTTATGTATTTATATATTATATTATTAAAATAAAATTCAGTAGAAGCCAAACGATACATTTTCAGAATACAGATGTCTCACAGAGACGAAGCTATTATTTTATCTACATGGGAAGTATGAAAGTATTGGGCATTACAGGGCTTACGATCTGTCATCGGCTAGCATGATCACTTTACACAATGTAACGTTCGCCTATTTATCCATGCTACCGATGCAAGTGGTCACTTAAACCAGCCGATGACAGGTCGTAAGCCCTGCAGTGCCCAAGACTTCCATACTTCCCATGTAAATAAATATAATAGCTTCGTCTCTGTGAGACATCTATATCTTGATGACAATAAATCCCAGTAATTGGTACTTACAATATTTGGACATACTCAAAATATTGTGAAGCACATTTTTATTTTATAATTCAGACGTCGTAATTTTTACCGCCCTCGTGTGCCTTGTAGCAAACATATCTACATCCTATCGCTACTGATACGTCGTTAAACGATCGCCGCTCTTTCATGAGTTCTAATTGTCTTTTTATTTCGTTAAGTGGTGTGGAACCACACTTGAGTTTAATTATATTACGCCACAAACACCCGTGATAGTATACACTTTGTGTCCATATAATTTGTCGCTAGACGGCGTCGCACGGCAACACGGCAGTGTGGAAATCGCCTTTAAAATATAAAATGATACATTACGTATTTAAAACATTTCAAAAGTAGGTCGGATTAGGTTAATTAAGTTTTATTTGCGTTAATCAAGTCATGTTGTACCTTTTTAAAACATTTTATGTTTTACGGAGACACTAACCGCTAAGCTGATATTATTTACAGAATTGCTTTGCGTCGTCATATATTAATGATCTATTTCGTATCATTCAATCCAGAAATGAAACTACGAATTTCGCTGAATATATGAAATATTTGTGTTTATATAATTTTATATTCGAGAATTTTTATATTAATAAATTCAAAAAATACAGACATTTTTGACTACGTAGTAAAACAGGAAATTACATTTTCAGCATTTTATGTGTACACGATCCACTACTCAGGGCCGGATTGAGAATTGAATTCGGACTTAAAAATTAAATCAACAGCGCCTAGGACGCGAAATTCTTTTGTTTTTTACTTTTCTTCTTCGTCCACCGGGTTGCATTGTGGATCTCTGCAATGCGCTTGTCTATGTATATAATATACTCGGTTGTCTAATGAGTCTCAAAACGGTGACTGTTTTAAACCCGTCGTGCATAACCACCGGCTTCAGCAGGTTTGCTTCATGACTTCCTGGAATGCTTAAATCAGGTTACTCTGTCATCATATCTACGTCATGTGTTTTTCACAACGAGTGACTCGAACGCAGTTTGTCTGGCGAATCACAGATGGCGGCAGGTGTCCGCTTTAAAACTCGGGATAACGTGCCCATTCCGCTTTACGGGTCCAACTCGTGCAGTAATAACCGTAAAAAGTGACATTGTCAGGTACAACTGGTATAGTTAAAGTTAAATACCTTTTTGCTAAGTCTCGAACGAACCGCTTCTGCTCCTATCAACAATCGTCAGTGCAAACCGTCATTTCGGTGTTATTTCTGTCACAAGTCCGTCTGACGGAAGAGGTCATTTCCGAAACAGGAGAAAGGCTCCGTCTACCTACGGCTGGGGGACCGTACCGGGGTGGCCCGCACCAAGAGGATGGGGGGGGGCGTATTATTACCTCTATGGGGACTTTTCACGGTAAACATCACCAAACTACTGACCGTTTCATTTTATCGTGGATTAACTGACTAAAAGCGAACGAATCTTCCAAACTGCTTACTCGGTCCAAAGATAAGGCGGTTTTGTAATTGTGACCGTTGAATCGCTTGTCCATATTTCACACACATACATGTACTATACAATACTACCCTTAATTCATAAATTCTGTTAAATAATATAAAAATCTCCGTGGCGAAGAAGTGGAGCCCGGCCCCGCGCGTGACGGGCAGGGATATTATTTATCACAATACCGAAAAATACAAATATGTGAAAGTGAATCTTAAGTTCTTTTTTAATACTGGGTGGCGATTTAAATCCAACTCCAGCATCGCCGAGCCTATCCGACGATCGACGTGAGCGACACCTGCATTCAGGACGCAAGCTGCAGCAGAGAGTAGTCGATTGCCGTTGACTCGCTGCTCTACTCTTCATATTCTCGCTCCGCTATCTCCTGTATTCTTCATGTTCTATCCTCTGACACAATGAACGACTCCTACACTACCAGAAACTATCTACTATAAAAGATCATCGAGATTAACTAGATTTTACGAAATAAAATATTAGTATTGAAATTTGACGTTAATAATGTATGAATAATAAAGTGTGATATCTGATTTAAAAAACTAGGAGAGTTATCGTCTAACGAAAACCATTACATCGTATCTAATATATTATATATTAGATGTGCGTTGAAATTTTTTATCCGTCATTATCACTGATATTCTTATCAAAATAAGTAAACTAAAAAAGATTACCACCGCACAAATTCAGCATTTTTGAAACATTTTCCTGGCGACTGGCCGTGGAACAGGATCCAACAGCCGGATCGCTCGATGGTCCAGCTTGCGTTGTGACTTTTTGTTGAATTCCCATCTTCGTCTCCGGGCATTAGTCGACTCACGATTTAATTGATCGGAAAATGGGCGAGCCTGGTTCGGAAGGCGACCGTGGCCTCGCTCTTTGGAAGAATCGCCGGCGTTCAAGGCTCTGACGTTGATTTATGAGTTTTCAGCTCGCCTGGACGATTCAAATGAAATTGTAGCCATTTTTCTACATCTGAAGAAAATGAATTTAAAAAAATAATTGAATAGTACATTCAGTATATACTTTGTATGTGTGGGAAATACACTGAAAAAAAACCAATAAATTTAATACAAATCAAATTAATCAAAAAAGTAGACAAAGTTAAATAGTCTAAAATAATAAATCAATCAACTACAAAAGATACACTGTTCGAAAAAATATTTATGGTCCAGTTTCGAATTCCGGTAGCAACCAAATATTTTTTCAAAAATTTTTTTTTTCTGTATGTCTTTCTAGTTGATTAATTTAATTTGTATTAAAAATACCACAGAACTATGTTCTGAAAATACCACTTAACAATAAAAATGTGTAATAAAATACAAATTTTAATGCAACAGCACATTATTCGTCAAATTGGTTTTTTAATAAAATAGAAGCAAAGGAAGAAATTAATTAAATTTGATTACATTTATTTTTAAATCTCATTTGTTTGACATTGTGCTTTCTGTAGGTAGGTAATAATTAAGTATTATTTTCTGAAAAAAATATTTTAACTAGTAAGTAGGTATGAAATACGTGAAGAAGTTCATCACCCCCTTTACCAGGATGTGAAAGGACATATTTTAAATTTTGAACATGTGTGTTGTGGTTTTTCGAAAACGTGAATTTGTAAAAAGTCTTAAAACGTAAATTTTTCGTTTAAGTGTTGGTTACACAAGGAGGTGGTGAAACGGGATTTAGGAAGGGTGGTAGAAATTTGGTATTGGGACTGGACAGTAAGGGCTCAAGGACCAACCAGTAAGCACGACTTACTCGGATTTTCTCTGCTGTAGTCACAGCTCTCCTGAATTTCAGGAAATTTCTTGACCGATTCGCACGAAGCACTGCGAACGCAATAGTAGTTTCAGCACGCACTGCGAGAAACCGAAACACACAATAATAACCGAACAATATAACGAGCTCGTAGCAGGACGATCACACTTCTTAATAGTTTAAAGTTCATAGACAACAACACACCGTAAAGTCGTATTTTGAAGTATAGGGTATAGGAGGAAGGAAAATCAGATAGGTAAAGTCAACGTAATGGAGTTCTGTCATAAATATCGAACAATGGTATTGAATAAAATATTTAGACACCATTGTAATGAGTACATACAAATAATATAGTAATATAATAAATTCATTCTATATCGGAAGGTTGATCATTCCTATTAGCATATTAATAAACACAATGTTCTCGTACATACAGAAAGTAATAAAAATTATCTATATAATATATTTTTGATGACTCGGTGGCAGTGGCGTGCACTGCTCACGATCATTTCATCATTTTATAATTTTACGTCTAAATCAATCTGTTAAACAAAATAATCATTAGATACATTCTTATTGTGAAGTTGTAATTATTCAGAACAGACACTCTGTGATATTTTAAATATGAATTAAATATATTAATTAGAAAGATATACATATAAAATCAATTTATCGAAAAATATTGCTGTTGAGCCACCGGGATTCGAACCTAGTGTAAGGTGCATAATCCAACTATGCTACAGCGACGATAATTTTAGCGACAAATTTTCGAACCTATGTGTTACCTTTTTGATATTAATACATTTAATCGTTCCATTATTTGAAAGAGCCATCTATCTACCTTACTCAAAGGTATTTGAGATTCCGTAAAATTAAAAAACAAAAAATAGAGATGCGTACACGTAACACGTGTAACATCAATATTCTTATTATTCTCAAACTAAGCTAAACGCTTGTATTTGCTGGTCTTCTGGGCCGAGGCGCGAACCCCCGAGCACTAGATCACTAGGCCAGCGTATTAACAACTAGACCGACAAGCTACTACTTTTTTGTTGTATTTACTCAACTTTTTTATTTATTTAGTATGTTCAATAGTATATATGTGTATATTCATATTGCTTGGGCCACTGTAACCAACCTATTGCAAACAATAGGGATAAAACACTCTGATCTAGTGAGGTGGAGCGGCAACACATGAAATATTAAATGTATTGAAGATTTAAATAAATAAAAAAATCGATATATTAGCATTTTTATTTTTTTCTCAGAAACGCTATTTGTTCATACTGGGACTATCTATCTGGTTCATTTAACGACCTGTTGAAAATGTGTGTATTAATAATAAAAATAAATAAATTGCTTACGTCTGTTTTGCAGCGCTTACTTTTAAATAAAAATGAAGAAGTCTTTGTAGTCGATCTTTTCTTATTTTATATCTCGCATTATGTTAACAATATTTCATTTCATGAGCGGGGCGGGGTGGGGCGGGGCGGGGCGGCTGGCCGGCTCAGAGCCAGATCCGACAACCGGAAAAATTTCATTTCTTGATTTTCATCATTTATCTTTCACATGTTTTGTTAAAGGAATTAATTCAACGGAGATGTACGCCGGCCACTTTAGTCCTGAATTATGTTTTGTGAAGACAAATAATTTATTTATATTCTTACGTTATGTATTACATTTCCTTTATTATTTTCTGTAAATATATATAAATTATACATATTATATATTATGCTGTTGTGCCACACACCATCTTTTCTCTTCCGCTCGACACTATGGAAGGGGCTCACGTCCGTCGCGTGGGCGCGCAACGGATATTTTATCTAGCTCTCTTATTAGTTTTCTGTATATATTTTATATTACCTAATCCCAATGCATAAAATGTGTTTTGGCATAAAATCGTGTCGTGTCTTGTGTGTACTTGTCTTTTATGCACCTGCTTTGTGTGCAATTGTCATGAAAACGTCTAAACGAAAAATATCTAATATTTAGAAAAGGTCTTTAAAATTATTAAGTAACGTTTTTAAAAAAATGTTCTTTAAACAAATACAGGTCTGAACTAATAAGTTATGTCTCAAAGAGAACAAATTTTTTTATAAAACCCCTTCCTAAAATCTTCCTTATATTACATATCAAAATATTATCCGGTTTTTGTAAAAAAAAAAATTATTCCTGATAAACGTTTGAAATAATATAATAATACTAACAATGTATATCGGTGTACATGTCGCAAGGTTCACCGGGCGGTGGTGCAGACAGCCCATTACGGATGTCGTGTGACCCATAAAGCGCCTACAGAAGCGAACGCAGGCAATCGGAGCTTCTCGCTCATTGGGCTTTAGCTGAATGCCGTACAATTTACAATTTTACCGGAAGTACATTCTATTTCTGGTCCAGGTCACACGCGAGCGGAGGCTGACTTCGCTCCCATTTGGATCCTTATACATGGCCAACCTTTTCATTAGGTTTATAATAATTTAAATCTTTCAAAATTAAAAATAAATTCCGCTTCCTGTAGTCCCGCGGTGCGCGCGCATTTCGATCATCGTCAGACACCCTCTACACGCCGCCATAGATAACTGCCTTTTTTTAACCCCTGCACTGTTTAATAATAAAATTTCAACACGTTAGTAGATGGAAAACGATTTGAAAATATATTTTATGTGATATTCGTTTTTACTTATTAAACTGTTTATTATTTGAATTGATTTTTTGGATAAGGACACATTTCTAAATTCTATTCTGGATGTAAAACACGCCTAGTGCACAATATTTTAGGAATAGATACATATTAAAAATATGAGTAGAAAATCTTTAAGCTGCACGATCTAATCAGACACGACCATTTTTTAAAAGTCGTAGTTTAGCAAATTTTTCGATTAATTTAAATATTTTATTATTTCAAAATTATAAATAGAATTCTGAAAATAAAATTTTATCGAACTTTGAGAGGTCATACTGTTTTTTTATTAGATAATTTATATGATTATCAATAATAATGGGTCATTTTCGAAAATTTGATTATTCGAAGTACGTTCGACTTAAAGCTTAACAGGATTTTGTAAAAATCGCATGCGATAATATTTACAGATTTGTACATATCCCTTGAACATTTTTGACTTGTAATTTAGTCAATCCACTCATAATATCGTAAAGTAATATTACGCTCGCTTTGGCTGTTCCTGATATCAACTTCCATGATCTCATTTCTACATCATTAATCCGCGTTTGCCAAAAATTTCTGCAAACTTCGAAGGGTTTTGAATTAATGGGTTAAGTCTTTGAGTTTCAAAGACCCCTTAAATACAGATTTAAATTATATTAATAATACCTTTAAAGTTTTGTATTATTCCCACACAATACAGCCTCCATCATTACGAGTATTATAGAGTTCGTTTCATTTCTATGGGATCGGGATTATCAAATACACCATCCTAAAGACAAAGACATTATTTAACCTTTTTTGTCACGTGAATACTAATATATACCAACTTCTTCTCTTCTAGTGCTTGTCCGATTACGAACGTTAGCAGCTCAAAATGGACTTTCCGAACCATAGCCTCGATCGATTTAATTGATTCGAATCGCATCGAACTCGAGTCGAATCTTAGAAAGAAATTTCAAGCGTAGACACGGGCATACTTCAGCCAGTTGTTTTTCGTCTTCCAAGGCCTCTTTTTGATAGTAATTTTGCCTTGAACAATGATGCAAAATCTAATATTCTTCATGGTATGACCAAAGTATTATAATTTCTGAGTTTTTTTATTGTTTTAGGGATTTCATTTTCTTATCTATGACGCTATCAATCCACTAACTTCTTTAGCCGGTACCCTCATCACCGAAGATCGTGATTACTGAATATGTGGTCTGTTACTGACTATCTTTTTCTGTAGCTCGCAGTTCGGAGAGCCGTTACAGTAAGATACCCAGAATACCAACACCTCGCTATACGGCTTTCCGCTCTATATATAGCCTTTTAAAATGATAGCTCAGGTTCGATTTGCGTACCGAAATGTTTCGATATACGGCTAAAGAAATTACATAAAATACACATTCCCATATCGATCAAGAAATAAACATTCTAATTCAAACTGATAAGTTTCTCGAGGAACTATTACAGCAATTAACTTTTTTTTTGTAATTATAACTAGACCAACAAAATATCTTGCTAGATGTTTGTCTGCAGGTACATTTATATCAATTTTATTACATTTAATACAATCAAAACATAACAACTAATCAGTGTCAGAGTTTAAACAATTTATATTTTTATTTATTATCTTTGTTTTATTAACCACTTAATTGAGTTTAAATACATCTACCGGTTTCTAAAAATACCATTTTCTTCTTCAGGATGTCATAACTAACTAAAACATATGTTATAGTTTCTTTATTAGAATCTATTTTAAAAAAAAACAATTATTTAAAAAAATAAATTTAGTAAATATGAATTAAATATATTAATTATAAAGATATACATATAAAATCAATTTTATCGAAAAATATTGTTGTTGCGCCACCGGGATTCGAACCTGGATCTCTTCCAACGGGGTTCATCTAACTACACGCGAGTGCAAGACCATACGTGATTAGCATTTAATTCCTTTTGAAGAGGTTTACGTAGAGTTGGATTCGAACCTAATTCGGATTCGGAAAGAGATTCAGGTTCGAATCCCGGTGGCGCAACAACAATATTTTTCGATAAAATTGATTTTATATGTATATCTTTATAATTAATATATTTAATTCATATTTAAAATATCACAGACCTATGTTCTGAATAATTACAACTTCACAATAAGAATGTGTTCTCCTAAAAAATAAATTTAGTACCTAACTCAAATAGTTTTTAGGAAAAAATTTTAGAATGGTCGTACTAACTAACTCGTAGTTAAATTTAGTTGGTTGTTTATAATATTTTGATGAGTTTTACACGCTTTATTTATCTCCAACGATTCCAAATTATTTAATTTGTGACCAACACCGTTTATATGCAAAATTGACAATCGCAATTTTTTATGAAAACCATGACCATTTTCTATCAAATGATTAGAAAATTCTGAAAACCCACTATTGTTCAAACATCTAAAAATTAAAAATTATTTTAACTACAAAGTTAATATAGTTAATTTTAAAAGTATTAAACAATTTATTTCATGCTTACAAGTAAGACACATTATTCTCGGAAAGTCACTTTTTTATCATTTCTTTCAAATTAGAAGAAGTCGTACTATTTTGTAAGATGCCAGTTAGTTTATTTTTTAGTATAGGAACAACAAATTCTAATGTCCTAGATCCATACTTATTGGTGATTTGGGAATTGTTAAATTTAAATTAGCTACACCTCTTGTATTTTTTTTCCGTGTGAAGCCACCCTATTTAGAGCATCGCTGTTATAATTGTATTTTATTAAAAGAAACAGTAACAGCCCGTGTGCAGCAAGGACGTTTACGGAAGCTTACAATTTTTTTCACTATCGGTCTTTGAAGATTTTGTATTTGTTTTATATTTGAGTTACAGGAGTGACCCCACGATCGGATCTCATATCTTAATAATGACTGATACAAAGAATTGTAAAAAGCGGTACGAAACAACAATTGTTGAACCAATTCTTCAAACACGTCCTTCGACAACAGCGGGTAGAGCTGATGTCAGCATGACGTCATGCTATTCTTCTCGTTTCTCTTCAAACTCTTCAGACGTTTCATTTTATATTACGCTTTGTTTTTATTAATACATATGTATCAGAAAGTGTGTAATGTATTTTTTAAAGGAAATCAAAAATATAAAAATGCACTTTCAACTAAAAACGTATTTTATTATTCTTCTTTAAAATATCTTTAAATAAGTATCAAAATAAATTATTCATTATACGGCATTTCGCTTTACGGCATACTTTCCTGGTACGTAGTACGTAGCGAGGAATTAATGTATTCTTTTTTATCTGATCGGTCCATCGAGTTAGAGGTCGCTCTCTTCCGCTCTGGCCGTCCAACTTTCCAGCTTATTTTTATTACGTGTACAGTTCACTGGGAAAGAAAGAAATATTGAAATATTATAACATTTATTTTTAACATCTGAAAACTTTATTTTTTAAGAAAACGTTGGCTTAACACTGTTCTTTGTGTAGGTAGGCACCAGAAATGTATTAATTTTTAGTTGAAACTCTTGGAATTTAATCCTAAAATAAATTGTTTACCTACCGACCGGGACATAAAGAAGCATATTCTAAAATTCAATCATGTACTGAATAAAGTATGTAGTCACCATGATAACAACATACTTTTCAGATATTACTCTTATAAGAATTTTTTGTGCAAGCTATGAAGTTTACTCGTCAACATTAATTAAAATGTATTAATTGTGAATACATGATTAAATGTTAAGTTTTGATTGCAACTAACACCCTTTGAATAACATAAAATAATTTAGTATGCGTTATAAAAGAATTGTAGATAAATAATTTATTGGTTAAAATTGTAATATTGCGGTTGCCAGCTGGCGAAGCAGTATTTCTGGAACAGACGTGGAGTGACAGCCTTCGTGATGGATGATAGATGGAGCGACAAAATATCAATATACCTGTCACAAATTCTATCCAAATTTTGACGCATTCTAGACAAAGGATCGCGCGACTATTTGTGGTACAAATTGCTGAATGGAATGTGTATACAATATACAACATATATAGTAGACGAAGAGCGATACAGTGAAGTAACTAAAACTAAAAAAAGGCTTTTGGCTCCAATGCAAAACAGAAGACCCCTTGAATATCAGGGGCGTGCTTTACTAAAAACTCTGCGAAACAAATATAAATTAAATAATCGATAAGTTATGAAAAATCCTATTATATCCTATCGCAATCGAATCTGTATCCATAAATTAGAGAAGAAATCTGTATTTGGATATGTAAGTGTCATTGCCAGTAATATGTAGGTAATATGCACAGACCAGTAAATGAATGGACATGAATTAAAGTGTACATATAGGAACATTAGTTATGGGATGAGAGGTATTCTACACACGTTTTTGGTCGAAATATAAATCCCATTGTTTGTGACACATTTATTTTTTACATGAATGCATATTGTATTGTCAGCGTTTAAATTTTCGTTCCAATCAAGTCATATATTTAAAAAAAGTCACGGAACTATTTGATTGCGTATGTGGTACCAAAATATTGAAACAAAGAATTTGCGTTAGTAAGGACCGGTTGTGTGATTATTAGTAACTTTTTACTAACACGAACGTCAAATTTACTATTGTCAAAGCATAGATGGAGATGTCTATAGGTGTGACAAATAATCATTAAATATCCTTTATTTTATACATTATCTATGGATTGTTTTGCGTGGCGTTCGATATGTCACTTTGGCGATGAAATCTTTTCGTATTATGTGCAATAATGTATATTAAACAACGAGATCATCATCGGACGAACTGTCATCACTAAAATAGCGGGATATTGAATGATTAATTGTCCTGTACTGCAACTTTCTAAGTATCAATGTGTCAGATGACTTTTGGAACAGCTGTGAAAAGTCCGCCATATTTAAATATCGATTCTCGTTTTCACTATCGGATATCGCAGAGTAAAATTGGTTTACTACGGAATGTACTTTCGAGAAGTAAATTTTTTTTTTACTAACGATCAAACAACCCGTTTTCGTAAACTTCCAGCCCTTAATGTCTATATATTTGGTAGTCTGTGGTAATATGTGTATTTTTAGATATTTATATCAGGACTACTGGACACTTTGACGTTTTCACATTTTTCCGTAATACACGTGAAAAATGATTTATAATTACATTTGTCGGTGTGGTCGATTTTAAAAATTATTTCTAACGCGGGCCCTGCGCTACTTTGGCATAGTTACGCCACTGGAGCAACACAATTTATCCGAAGGGCGTGTAAGTCAATATATCGACACACTCAATAATGAATTATCTTGTAATGGAGTCATATTATTCGGTGCCTAGTGATGAGGAATATACAATGTATTCGGTTGTTTGACTTTAACCTTCAAATTCAATTAATCATTACATAACTTTAATTAGTCATTGTAAGAGTGGAGGCGAGCAATTCGCGCTGTAGAAGCGCAATACCACTATGCTCAGTCATGAGCACATCAACCAAGAGGAGAATCAAATTAGAGGCACTTAATTCACAGAATTAGGCCTGTAGAATAAAACTCAGGTGAAATAGAATTCAATAATGATTTAAAGCCATATTTCTCTGTTATTGGATTTTTTTACCGTAAATATTGGGTTGTCTAATAAGCCTTTGCAGTTTTCCAATTAAATAGTAATTTTGAACTAAAATCACAACATTTCAATGAATGATGTATTCTCCATTATTGTTCAGGACTTCGTCCCATCGTTCAACCAATTTTTTCAACCAAAAATGGGCTGGTCCAGTATCGAAATAGTTATCGAGCCAATTTCTGAGGCCATCGTCGTTGTTGAACGTCACGCCACGAATTTGATTGGAGAGTTACCGAAGAAGGGGGTAATCTGACCGAACGAGGTCGAGATGATCATTAGAACCTTGATTAAATGCGAAAACGAAAAATGTATCGAAAATGACACTTTTCCTCAACTTGATACTCCATTATTTAAGTCCAAAAATTAAGAAAAACTACTAGATACAGGAAAACGGCGACACTGACGTTTTAGAGCAGAAAACTGCTATCGAACAGTACAGTATGTCATTTTTGTCACAAAAGAACATTTAAAAAAAACCGCAAAGACTAATTAGACCCAATAGATATCGAAATGTTAGAAAAGGCGAAAGTTGTCGAGAAGTCATACGGGTTGGGTCCTCAGTTAATCAATGTCAGTTGTATGTCACGTATTTTTTTCCACCAAAGCTATCAATTTGTTGTTTTTCAAGTTGAGAAATATTCTCGATCCCCTTCGCCTTTAAGACTTACGTTTCCATTTCTTAAAGTATAAACACCACGCGCGCGCGCGCGTGTGTGTGTGTGTGTGTGTGTGTGTGTGTGTGTGTGTGCGTCTTACGTATACAGTTCACAGGAAAGGAAAGAAATAAATGTTGTTACATTTATATGTGAAATTTTGTAGTTTAGCGTTGCACAGTGCGTAGGTGCCGCCATTTTTGAACATGCAGATTTCTTAAAAGAGTTTAATGGTCCGTGTCCACCGAAATCTCTCAATGAGACTTTGATCTATGAGAGTCTCTAAAGGCACATGTGTATCTACTGGACATTGCGTTATTGTAATCATTTGTGTAAACAATATCAAAATCGTATCTTTTTACTAGAACTTATCTTTCACATATTTGCTTAGTTTCATTTTGAATCTATATAGTTTCTCTTATTGTTTCTTCATAGTACTTGTACATCATCGAGTTCTGAGATTTCTCCTTCTTCCTGGATGGCAGTCTCAGTCTTTTCCTGTTGCACGATGTTCGTGCTCACGTTTGTCATCAACTTTTCGTATAAATTGTGCCGATATTTTCTTAGTGAGGATTTTATAAATATATACCATTAATTGAAATATATTTTGTGCTTACGGGTCATCATACTTAGATCTTCCATCATTGCACTGATTCGATTATTATTCCCCAAGCTTTATTTGCGACACTAACAATTGTTGTATTGGATATCATCGTGTCATAACGTTCGTGTGTACTAAATACAATGTGCAGTTACCGCGGTAACAAATATGACGTATTTATTACGTCAAATTTTTAGGGGGAAGCGCATCAAAAAGGTCTTTCCGGATTTCTCTCGTTTTTTAGCTTAGATAAAGGATTTTTTATTCGCGATCGAGATAGCTGACCATGTGAGCATTTAGCGACCGCGGTCCAGCTCCACAATATAATTCATCTGAGTGCAGCGCTTCATATTATGTCGCGTGTCAGAAGTGAGAATGGCGCGGCGGCCGGCCCTATCGTTGTTTAAAGAAAGCTTCCGCCTCGCTTTGTAAGGATTCGTTCGCGAAAACTGATCTAAATGGATTTGCTTTTATATTTTTTCCGATAATAATACATGAACACGGCTTACGGCCGAAGTGCGCACCGAGACGGGGGCGGAGAGGAGCGGAGGGTGGGAAGTCTGTGAAGGATACGCGAGCGTATTACGTCGTGAAAGCGAATTGATCTGTGGAATTTCATTCTAGATTGTGTTCAATATCATATCGACTACATAGCAGCGTGTTTCCCGTTCCTTCCGAATATACAAGATTTTAATTTTAATATTTCACTAAACTAAACTTTGCACTACACACATGACTAATCTATAATATTAGAAATACAGCTCGGTGAAGACCAATTCACGTTTAGGAGCGTTTCTAAGTTGTCAATTATTAATCTTTTATAACAACTTAGAAACCGTCGAAATTGGAGAAAACACTAATTAACATACTTCACCCCTGCTGTCCATATTCCCATTAACGACCCAAAAAAAACTCTCCCGTCCCTCTGCTCGAACAGCGCTCTATTTGGGTGAAATGTATAACTGATCTAAATACAGCTGAGTGTCTACCTATTCTGGTAGAGGGGTTTATCTGTCGCCAATGGGAATATGGACATATTGTAGCCATAAATTAAAACTGCAATGATTAATAATGAACAATTTAGAAACGATCTAATGAAGAATTTCTCATTCCCTAATACTTCACCCCACCTGTACATATTCCCATTAATAATGAAAAACCTGAATCTAACAAATGTTTGTCACGTCTGTCTGATTTCAGAAGTACAACACGCGTTGTTGCAAAGCGAGCGTTGACAAAATGATGCACGGCCGGCTAATTTCTTCTTCAATGAATTAGCTTTTTCGCTTATTTCACCCGAATTTCGCATTACCAACCCCCTCCCCCCCCGCCCATCCCCGACGCGCTTCCACATTATATAATACTTAATTGTAGTGTTGCGCATAAATCCCACGTGATTAATGATTATAGCAAGGGGTGGGAGGAGGAAGGAGGGAGGAGGGAGAGGCCCTTTGCTGAATTTCTTCATTCGGCTATAAATTTTGGCGCATTGAAGGGTGTTAGACTCCTATGAAAAAATAGTATTACAAATGAGCACACAGCATTACCCAACTGTTTTTTTTTATATATCTATGTAGATCAATAATTTACTATTAAATTAAAGAAAAAATATCCCACACTTTAGATGTTTTTCTTCGGGTAGTTTATTTCACATAGGACGGGCGATACCAGGGGCGTGCACTACATACAAAAGCAAAATAGCTGTACATTACTAACGATTCTTGGACTAAATATAAATTAATCTATTCTTATCTTCTTGAAAGACCCTATACAATTCTAGACATTATTACACGGATTAGCGTAACCCACGGCTAGAGTTTTCTGCAGTTTTTAAGTATTTTTTTCTTACTGTACTCTTTATTATTGTAAGAGACCACCTTCAATGAAAACTTTGTGCAATGTGCAATGGCACCTTTCGCTTATTCTACAGATTAAATGGGTTTTTTTCATAATGTATTTCAATGTCATAACGTAGTTAATTCTTACGATATTTTGTCAAGTGAGCGAGTTTGCATTTTTTGGTTCAATTATTTCATTTAATGTCCGAAGGAAAATATCGAAAATAATATTTTAAATGAAATCAAAAGCAGGCACACAACTAATAAAAGATCATGCCTTTTTGAATTAAATGAATTCACCATAAATTTATAAGTTGAAATTAATGGAATCAATTTCAAAGTATGAATAATTTTTCTCGTATTTTTTTTTGTTACCGAATATATTTATGTATATCTAGTTAGCATCGTCGGTAACAGCATAACCTAAGTTCATGTTTACTGCACGCCACTGCCATATATGTATATAGAATGGTCTCTGTCAAAAAATTAATAATGTGATTATAGATTTAACTATCGAATTTATTAGTATTTCGTAGATAAACACGACTGTCTCGTTTGAATTGTAACAAACCGACGTAACTTACCAAATGTTAAAAAAATAGTTTGACATTTTAACTTTGTAAAATTTCTTTGTGTTATACTAACTATCTATTGTAACTTTTACAAAAAAAAAATACTAGAAAATTGGAAAGAACAGATATCTAACGAGTCTGGTAGTTGTTTTCCAATGGGTCGATACCCATACGAGCTCCTACAGCTCGCAATGTAGAATTTTTTTGCCACTTTGTTTGGTAAGATTTCGCCGCGCAGCCTATATTTAATATATAAAGGGTGATGGCTTAAGGGTGGGTAGACCATAATTGAAGAAACCTTTTACGCAGCGGGACCGCCCTCGATACGACAGCTGTTTTGTATGACAATGGCAAAGTCTAATAGTTTGTCAAAATTCAATCGATCGCAGTCAGAATCGCCGCAAAAGAAATTGTAAAAAATATGTATTACGCAAATGGCACTGTATGATATTTGTGATGTAAATGAGAATAAAATATAATCCTTTCGATCATCTTCATCGCATCGTCGAAAATCCTCGCAACCTTCGGAGGAATATTAATTCGCTGAAAGGTTTTTTATTTATAACAAAACAAATTTAAATAAATTACTTAGAAAGATACACAGAAAAATCTGTTTGTGTCAGAAAAATATAGTCACCACCGAGACCATCCAGAAAGTTCTACAGCATTGTCGAAGTCACTAAAATTTCATCTATGTTCGATTTATAAGTGAGGAGGAATAAGATGAACAACAAAGAATAGGGTTTTTAAGGTGTTGACTAAAAATGTTTTCTAAAATCTTGGTCGTGTTTATTCCGTCTCTGCAAAGTCGAAAAATGAGGACACTTCCTGGCTTGACGTGACATGCTCATGGCAATCAAAAGGTTAATCGGTTAAAGCCACCTACCGGCAATGTAATGTTCCAGGTTCGAGTCCCGGTGGACTATATTTTTTATACATATCTGTGGTATATCTATGGGATGAATACGTGAGCGCGTGATGGTCGGTACGATTATGGTGTGTGAAAGAGATAAATGTATCGCGCCGCGTCATCCTGCACTACATTGAACCGAAGTATTCAGAATAAATACTTTAGTTACCTCAAACGGGTATTATTCTGACGTCATAACTAAACGTCAGCACGAGTTAAATATATAACAAATAGTGGAGGCGGTAGAATTTCTTTGATTCGTCTAATTTGGTTTATTTGTCGAGGGACTGTGTTTTCAAAAATCCTAACTTCATTAATTTCATCAAAATTAACAATATTTCTTCTTCCGAAATGCGAATAAAACAAAATCCTCTCAATACACTTTATAAAACTTTTCGAAAACCCGGAGAACGCCATTTCTTTAAAAGATTTTATTTATGGCTCAAACTTTATCTTTCGCAAATTTCTTGAAACAGTCTCAAAGATAAATATTAAGATTTCTTCAAGGAAAATATTAAAAATGAAACACTTTTACGCATATAGATCTAGATTAGATTAATGTTGCTCGGAAAAGATTGTCAATTCATTCAGAACTTTTCACAGCAGGTACTTTGTACTAATTCGATATTTTTTTTATTAAATGTCAACCTATGGCGGTATGTTAATGATGAGAGGTTTCAGTATTCAACTTGGCTCACAGTGAGGATTAAAACGATTAATGAATAAAATAAGTACTTATATGAAAACGCTGGATTTAATTAATACAAAATTGCGATATCCCGTGACTGTGAAATACGTCGTCTAACCGGAGTCGAAACATGCACTTTGCAACGTGATGCGCGCGCCGCTGTGTAGGTATTGTTTTTTTTTCATATTGACATTCTATTTGTAGCTCGCCGTATGTCTTTAACTTGGATTGTTGTCTCGCTAGTTATTTTTGGAAAATAAAATTGTGACACCTGACATATGCGGTTTTTTTTAAACCAATAAGTAATATTTTTACACAATTTTTAAGATAGATAGTAAGATCTAAAATAGATAGTTTCAGAGCACTGATGCCGTTCGTGAAGATCTTCACTGTAATTTGTCTCTAGAGAGCATTTTCCAATTCCGAATTTGCTGATTCCATCCATCCAGGGAATTTCGGTACTGCCGACGCTTCGCCAGGTTTAGCCAACGATAGGCGCATTGTCGGTTCATCAGATACCTACTGAGTCACTTTGTCTCTAAAACTAAAACCCAATCAATCCAGAAAACCAATCGGATTACCGCTACATTTTATGAAGGAAGTGTTTCCACGCTCAATTATATTATCTTTCGTAAAACAAAGGCTGAAAACGAAAAGGAGCATGGCTTAAAATTTTCAGCCTCGCTGAGCGAAAATAGCCTCTAGCTGGTTCGTTTGTTATTCGCTCATCCTGTGCATGAACACTCTTTTATATCACCCAATAATGTGAAAACAAAAAGACGCGTTACACGTCTCAGGCACATGTATCGTACCACCCCTGTACAGAATATGTTTTTCTGACTATATTCGCAAACAAATAAAATATCAACTTTACTGTTTTTTACCTCCAAAGGCATTGTTATCAAGACACATTATAGATATCTCATAGAGACGAAGCTATTTATGAAGTATGGGCATTACAGGGCTTACGACCTGTCACCGGCTGGTTTAAGTGATCACTTTACAAAATATAACGTTCACCAATTCTACCCGCATCAATCAATTTTTTGAAAGTTATATACATGTTACCGTAAGAAACCTTTCAAGTATTTAACCACAACTTCGCTGTAGCCATCTATGGTTTAAAATTTGATATTCATTCCGCCGAAATAGCATAGTCAAAATAAAAACTATTCAGCGATCTCTCGCGCTACCATACTGCCGTGGAAGTAACGATCCCTGAAAATAGCAGTTTAAAAATATCTTAACCTATCAATGCTGCCTTGTTACAAAGTTCAACAGGACTGACTGTTTAAATGTTAAGATCGTATATCTAAAATATAAACCAATTCATAATGGACAATTGGATATCTCAGTAGGTGAGGTGGCATGCATCGGTTTACCATGTGAGAGGTACTCATCACCTCCAAAATACTTTTGACTATGAAAACTAGGCTTGTACTATGAAAATAGGACTGACACGCTAGTGTCTTGGAACGAGGCTCGAACCCCCGACCACTAGATCACTAAGCCGGCGTCTTAACCACTACACCGACAAGCTACTTTATATTTCAAAAAGATTTTAGAGACGCCTGGTACTGATTCCAGTGCAGGTGAAAATTAAACACCGTATAAAAGATCAAATGTGACAAAATTTTGCAACGCACTATTTCTAACGCAATTTTTCTGCGGAAATGATTAGACGTATTCTATCTTAAAAATATCTAACTAACCATTGAGGATCGTTGAGGTTTCTAACAGGACCATGCTCCAGTGCTTGGTCTACCTTGTCATGCCAAAGCATCACTACTAGTCACAGTTGTCTTCTTCTTCTTCTTTAACGGTCTTTAAGGATTCGGTGATCAATGGTTGTGTAATGAATTGTGATCGTATCAGAATATTTTGTGTATGGTGAGACTGAAGGCCCTAACTCTCTTCAATGTCTCATACGTGTTGGTGCATGTCGTTATATAAAAGGTGTTTGTTTTTCGAATTTGTAACACTTTTTCCAGCGACAGCCAATTTGACAGCTGACACCAGATTTGTGTTCAGTTTGGTTTGCCATTCCCCTATGAATAAATAGACTTACGCCAGAATAACGCTTGCAAATTGTGCAAATTTATATCGAAAATCGTTGTACAGTTCGCAACGTCCATTTTACGATCGACATAATCGTCCATCCGAGCAAGTTATTCGAACAATCATGGATCGTGTTCGAATCGCGCATATCATGGATCGCTTCCAGATTGCACTTTATCTGAACCAGCGCGCGAAATCATATTTGAACACTAATGGCATTAAAAAAAATTCCAATTAAGCCAATACCATGGCCATTACCACGATTTATATGTATTTAATTTTATTTTAAAGTTCTATATCTCTAAAAAAACACCCTTTATATGAATGTACGCGTGGGTATTTATGTTGTGGCGTTTACTGTGAAATGATTTACAATTGCAGGTACTACGAGTATAAAGTTAATTAATAAAGTTGAAGACTGGAGTGGCTCGCTTAAGGTGTCGTCGAAAAAGAACGGTCTGCGGAGAAGTGGTTGGCTAGCTCCTAGGACTCGTCCGTTACGATGTATTGAAATCCGCTATTAGTCGGTGCGTTCGGCACTATATGGCTGTCAAGTGATTCCTTACGCGGCCATGTGGGGCGCCAGCAGGACCACCACAGGTCTCATGAGTTTAAAGAGTCTATGACTGTAGTCATAACGGAGCGCCTTACATCCCTTGTCATCGTCTCTTGCAGGGATGTCTTGACATCATCCCCCATCCTAGTCTCAGTCTTCCTCTCGGTCTCGATCCTGTTGATTTATGTATGAGAACTTTGGCAATGTGACGGGGCTCGTCTGCTTTCACCTTACTCGGGTTATCTAGGGCGGGATACCGTATCCGAAGTTAAAAATATCACTATTTATAATTATAATATCAGCTCGTTATCTAACAACAACAAATCTATTCGCTCTAAGCACTCTAAAAAGGCAATTTAAAAATAAATCTCGAATACGTAACCATGCAGAAATTCAAATCAATTTTTTGACGGTCTGCAAATGTCAGATCGGCTAGCATTTTAATATAACCTACGTTATATTTAAAGAATATCAAATTGACATTTTGAGTAGAAAACACCGTTACATAATATATTAATGATGTTTAAATACGGACTATTTATGTGTATCGAGCAAGTACTTAGTTAGGCTTCCGTGAAACCTTAATTCAATATTTATAATACATAAGGTAGTACTTAGAAAGGTTTATATACTTACGTATAAGCAAACACTTAAAGCACAACATTATTAGCGCAAAACCTGGCTTTTCTCGGATGAAGACAGACTATTTATATTAAATTGTTGGTTACCTATTAATATGGGATATATTGTCTCGCAAATTTTACCATACACCAAAGTCCCTCGTTGTTTTGACTAACTAGATAACTGATAGAATACTATCATGACACATTCTGTTGCTTCATGCACCTGTGCCGGTCACCCCAGGCCCAGCGTGGCCACCCTCTGTTCCTCTCGCCTTCACTCCCCCGACGTTTGATTCTTCCAATAGTTGATCCCTCGGACACTAGATCCTAGACAGTCGATCCCTCGGACACTAGATCCTAGACAGTCGATCCCTCGGACACTAGATCCTAGACAGTCGATCCCTCGGACACTAGATCCTAGACAGTCGATCCCTCGGACACTAGATCCTAGACAGTCGATCCCTCGGATAACTGATCCCTCCCCCGAAGCTTCTTCAAGTATCTATTTATATTCATAAACATCAGTATCTGTGAATGTTATAAATAGAGTGGAAGCAAATTTTTACAAATATTGCTCTCCTACGAAATTACACATATTTCCAGATAATTAAGAATGTTTTAGTATTTACAATAAATTGTTTTTATATTAAATATTATTACTTTAACGAATTGAGATAAACCATTTTTAATTTATTGTTTTAACATTTCAGTCGGGGGATCAAACATCAGATATATGATCTTCTCATTCGCTCCTAATCTGTTCAATATATATATATATTTTTAAATTTACATTAAACTCACAAAACGTCTTGATAGACGTTTGTCTGCAGGTGCATTCGTATCCATTTGTTAAATTTAATAAACTCAAAAACATAACAATTTATCAGTCACCGTTTATACAATACATATCATTCTTACAGGTAAGACAGGTTATTTTCAATAAGCCCTTTTTTAATAATTTTTTCTAAATTAGGAGAAAGCGTACTCTTTTGTAAAGACCCAGGCATTTTATTTTTTATTGTAGGAAAAACAAATTCTATTGTCCTCGATCCATACTTTTTGATATACATATACATATAGAACTGGTGTCTCTTCTAGTTTAGATCGTATCTTTTGTAGAAACGTAGGCCGACATTTTGGCATGGTAATGCGTGCCATTGTCGAGGCTTTGTCTTAAAAATTATCATTATCAATCTCATTGTCGACATTAACACAAAAGCTTCAAATCTACTGTCCTTCTAATAGTACTTGGCAATTTATTTTTTACCCAGTCTCTTACCTAGTAATTGTTCGCTGTACGTCCAATAAGAGGTGTATTTCGGGGCAATAAAAGTTAGTGCTTATTCAGAATTATTTTTTTTATTGAGGACTAGTTAAGAATGAAAAATAAAAATCGTAATCATGGCTTTCTCCCAGTATTCTGCCGAGCTTAGCCGCCCCTGGTCATATCGGCACTTTGACTGTATATATGTACCTACGTTTTAAAAGACCTCTGACAATAGCATTAAAAAGTACAGTTGAATCTTAAATCCATTTCAAGAATATCAGCTGTTTGGTGTCAGATTATCCTGTCTCTCAGGGTATTTGATGTGGGTTCTAGGACTTGGAAGACTTCTGCACGAGACGGGAGAGAGTATTTGTCTGTATCTTAGTTCACTTGTACAGCAACTGATTTCTGATATCGCAGCGCATCGAGAGCTGGTGGATTCATCTAGCGAAAGCACCATAAAAAGCGAGTTTGTATAATCGGAATTTCGGATAATCTAGGTTCTACTGCAGTTTCGTATAATTTCAAGTTGTATAATAAATTTTATAAATAAATTCTTAAAGTACTTCACAAATGAAAATTAAATAGGAAATTTTATACATTGTCATTGTCAAATTGAATGTTCTGAAAATACTTTTTTTCGAATAAATCTATAACGTTTAAAATTGAAGTACTTCTGTAAGGTTTAAATTAATACGGATTTAAAATAATAAGTTTAACCCTTCCCAAACCACGCTGTAGCGTAGGTCTCCCGCCCCAATTAAACCTGAAATATTTCGGTAAATACACGCAACATAAAATTCATATTTTAGTTAATCCTAAAGAAATTTTACGTTTAGTAATGACTAGTGAAATATCAATTATGTAAAGGGAATCCTACAAAAATGATTATTTTTCTATTCAATTCGTTGTCAAAAATACCATTTATGGTAAGACAAAAAAAAAAACATTAATTTCACAGTGAAAAGAATAACAAATAATTGTCACTAATTAAATGACGAGAGATAAGAAGGAAAGTTGTATTGTATAAGACTTGAGAAATGCTCTGAATTATATTATTGTATTAATCTTTTTTTCACATTTAATACTCAATATTTAGAAAAAATTTATAGCTTTAATCATTTTTAAAACATTTAAGCCAATATAAGCGATTGACTCATTAAAAATGCTAAAAAAAAAACTCTAATTTCTTAAGAAATAATAAATAATGAGCATATTGAGTATTAAATGTGAAAAAAAGATTAATACAATAATATAATTCAGAACATTTCTCAAGTCTTATACAATACAACTTTCCTTCTTATCTCTCGTCATTTAATTAGTGACAATTATTTGTTATTCTTTTCACTGTGAAATTAATTTTTTTTTTTTTGTCTTACCATAAATGGTATTTTTGACAACGAATTGAATAGAAAAATAATCATTTTTGTAGGATTGTCAACACGAATTGACAGCATGGCTACGTACGGATATTTTATATCACGGTATGGTAAAGGTTTAATTGTAAATCATTTCATTATGATCGGTTTTCAAAATAAAAAAGTCGTGTCGTTTATTTTTGATATTAAAACGCGTTATGCGTACGACGCATGGAAGGCGATCTAGTTCAGTAAAAGCGACGCATGGATAGAGAAAGACATCAAAAATGGTAAACTCCACATTAAACAGACTGCGTAGGAAAAATGTAGATAGACTGGTAAGTTGTCACGGAAGAAAGATGAAAAGAAAAGCAAACGAAACGTGCAGCTGATGTTCTCTATCAAGTTTATAAAAAGTAGCCAGTTTTGTGTGATGCAGATGGAACTAGAGCGTGGTGTGGACGACTCGATTATTAATACTTGATGTGCACAAATACATATATCGGTCACCCGTGGCCGGTTCCATGACCACGGCTAATGTTGCACTTTTATGGACTTGCATTACCCACACAAGCCAGCAACTGCAATAATGCGATCCGGCTCGTGTTGATACCGCGTGTACAAAAATCAATTGTATTATTTTAGCAATATTTTAATATGTCCAAGAACACACAATTACTGGATTTTCACCTACAAAGGCACTGTTATTAAACAGATAATAGATATCTCATTGAGACGAAGAGAATTTTTATTATATTTAATTGAAAAATGTGGAAGTATGGGTAATTACAGGGCTCACGACCTGTTTTTGGCTTATAATTTTCAGACGTATTGTAGTATAATGTGTTCAAAACATTTTACAGATAATAATAATTTCAAATAAAATAATTGAATTCTCATTGTGACATTTATGCTGTTTCTAAGAAATAAATATCGAATTTAGTCCATACATGATGATAGTGTAGTAGTAGTGTTTCCAATATTAATATATATACAACTTCCAAAAATTTGATAGTTATGAATATTGATTAATGGGTGAGAATTGGTAAACGTTATATTTATATAAAGTGATCACCTAAGCTACCCGAAGATAAGTCGTGAGCCCAATAATTACCAATACTTCCGTATTTTTCCATTAAATATTATTAGTTTAGTATTATTTTAATTCGTTAGGCTTGACAAATACTTTTTGAAACCTAAGATAAGTGTTTTAGCAGCCTAGTTAACAATTTACAATTTCCTAAAAGCCTCACACACACGTCTATCTATCACGTCATCTATCTATCTATCTATCTATATATAAAGAGAGTGTTTGCCGGTTGTTTTGTTTGTTTTTTATACAAATCTATAGTTTTATTCCGAGCTTGATGAAATTTTGCAAACTTGACCTTCAAAACAAGAGAAAGGTCACTGTTTACATGAGATTTCAAAAAACCACCCCCAACCCTCTTCCTCACCCCTTAAAGTAGAATTTTGGTACTTATTGATGAAATTTTGCACACTTGACGATCAAAATAAGAAGAAAATTACTGTCTAAATGAGATTTTGAAAAACCACCCCCATCCCCCTTTCCTACCCTTTAAAGCAGAATTTTGGTATTTTATGAAATGTTGCACACTGACGTTCAAAATAAGAAGAAAAAAACTACCTCCATTCCCCCAAAATAAAGCCTCTTCACTCTGCATAAAGTTCGGGCAACATCGGGTACTTCAGCTGGCACACATATATTTGTCGATGTATGTATTTAAAATATTTAATAAAGGTCACTCTATACTTTATTTAAATAACTAGTATTAAAAAGCTGTGTTGGACGAGGGAAAAATATGTATACGAGACTTTTGTAATTTAAATAATTACTTACTTACGCACATCTTATTTAATTATATATTTTAACCTTGCCCTTGGAACATCATCTGATATATCAAATTGAGATATAGTTTCAAAGTTAAAAATGTTGTTTTTTCGATTTTTTCAGCGTAGTTTGGTTCGTCGTCCATGAGGTGAAATTTTTACAAAAATAACGCTATATAAAGTAATAAAATAAATTGATTCTGGTTCTGTAATATAACTTATATGTTTTATTAGAACATATTTTCTTAATATGTCCTAAATTATAGGGAAATTTGATGTTTTTAACACAGTTTTCAAGAGAAAACAATTGACAGAATTTAAATACAAAAAAGTACATTTGCTGTGAATATTTTAGCAAATCAGTGTATAATTAATGAAAGATTTTAAGGGCACATTAAAAGACTTACCAGAGGTATATATAGAGTTCACGGTGAAAACATCTACCCTCCCTACTTGGAAGGGAGATGTTTACCAGAGTAATTGCGGGGGTGTCGGGGGTGAGAGGCGAGCAATGTCGGGAGTATCGGCTAGTAGGACATCATTTGAATTATTAGCGGTGTTCCAATTTTTGTGACAGTAAAAATTGATTTGTTTATTTTCTACTTGTAAAGTATCGTAGCACAAAGGCCGCCATTTAATTCTTGAGTGTATCTGTGTTGAACAATATTATTGTATTTTAAAGATGTAAGAATTCGAGATAAAATACAAATATTTTCCCTAATATAACAAAACCAAAAAATGATCACTTAATTTTCAGAGATACTATCAGACTTTCACAATAGCTTTCAGGACCACGCGAACTTCCAAAGCTTTCTCCTATTGTTCGAAGGAATCTTGTATCTAATGTGTTCAAATCAAATGAAGCGCTACCGCGGATGGCAATAAAACCGTGTACTTATTTATATATGTTTGTAAATTGGTTTGTGTTGAAGACTTGACACGACCAGGTAAACCAGATACTGGAGGATGTTTCTGTTAGAAGACTCAACAATCGGCGTTCTTGTTTGAGAAGATGTATGAATATGGATGTGTCAGGACAGAAAAGTGTGGCGCTCTATCCTCTCTGCCTACCCTTGCGAGATAACGGCGTGATGATGAGTTAGTTAGTTAGTAAGTTGGTCAGTCACTGAATTTTGTGTAAGGGATAAAACTTTTTGAATTTCGGAAACATTGGCCGCCCAGTTGCCAACATTGCCACCACATTAGCCTGTATAATTAATTGTTTTTGTTGTAGATGGCAAATATTTTCTGCTATGATAATTAAAATTAATTAGATAATTCAATTGGAAAATAACTTATCCATCAAAATAATATTTAGGTACCACCGGTTGCAAACCCGAAACTTTTTCTTGCCAGGAAACTGCATTACCATTTACGCTATTATGTTAATCAGTTATGTTTATGGAAAAGTTGAGACTTATATATTATGTAGTCTTTTGTAAATGATACATTTATTATTCCATTTTTAAATAGCCATCAACTTAATATTAAGCATTGAATCCAAAAAACCTTTGAGTAATATACGCTAGGTGTCGTACTTAACTTTACAATAAAAATGTGTTTTCATTGAAAAATACATGTTACATCGAAAATACTGCAGATTAAATAAAATTGATTAATTGATCCTGGCGTCACCTAGCTGGTATTACGCAAAAATTTTTGAAATTCAATGCAACATAAAGTTTATAGCTACTCGTATTTAAAAATGATATAATGGAAGTATCATTCATATAAATACATATATGTCTCAAATTTTAGAAATTGGTTA
The DNA here is from genome assembly GCA_031772225.1 of Eubasilissa splendida. Lineage (NCBI taxonomy): Eukaryota > Metazoa > Arthropoda > Insecta > Trichoptera > Phryganeidae > Eubasilissa > Eubasilissa splendida. The sequence continues at coordinate 29,965,526 of CM062857.1, forward strand.
ACATATCGAAATTGGTAACGCAGTTCCTCGTCAAGGAAAAGTTCCGGGATCGTATCCCGGTGTTAACCAAAAATTTTCTGCAAGTCTTTAATTAGTCGTATTTATTTTTATATATGTTTGTACGTAGGGGCGTGCAGTACATACGAGTAAAAAACCTGTGCTTAACAAAAAATTCTGGGAAACAAATACGAAAACATTATTTTGCAATTAGTGCCATATAGTACCAGTAGAGACTTGAATTGCTTAGTTCTAAAAACTCACCGCTGTACTCATGGCGCCCTTTGGCAGAACTATGTCCTACGTTAACCTATAATAAAAATAATTATTTCCTTTAGTTATTACGTGAAGTATTTTCAAACAATAAATGAATTATGTTCAGTCATAGAAAGTGTTCTTAAAAACGTCCATACATTTTTTTATATGGATAATAAAGTATTATTTTACGTTAAAACTTAAACTTTAAAAACACTGTTAACAGTAATCTAAAATTATAAATAAATACATGATAGGGTCGTACAAACAACGGATTTATTTTATCTAAAGACGTTGGTTAAACGAAAGTACATATATGATATATGATTGTATAATATCATTGGTAACAGCATAACCTAAATCTATACCTACAGCACGCCACTGTATGTACGTATAATCACGATCGACAATTAATTACAGGGATAATTATATATATATGTGTGTATGTCCACCCTACTAGGTGAACACCTGACTGAGTTAATTATAGGAATAACACGCTAGACCGATATTATTTAAAAGTGTTTAATAATTTATTTTTAGGACAACACATTCTTATTGTGAAGTTGTAATTATAACAACACAATAAGAATGTGTTGTTCTAATAACAAAGTTGTATCAATGTGTCCAAAATTTAATAAAAATGAATTGATAATTCTGGCGTCTGCTATCAGTTTACTCAAAGGTATTTGAGATTCTGTAAAAATAAGGTAGATGGCTCTTTCAAATAATGGAACGATTAAATGTATTAATATCAAAAAGGCAACATGTAGTCGAAAATTGTCGCTAAAAATATTTTCGCTGTAGCATAGTTGGATAATGCATCTTCCCCGGTAAGGAAAGAGATCCAGGTTCGAATCCCGGTGGCGCAACAACAATATTTTTCGATAAAATTAATTTTATATGTGTATCTTTCTAATTAATATATTTAATTCATATTTTAATAATTTATTTATCTAAGTTTGTTTGAAGTTTGTAAATATAGATAAAAATAAAGAATAATAATAATTGCTTAGTTTAATTTTGAAAAGGAGAAAAAATATAATATACTATCATCATTTATTATTTTGTTCAAATCTTTAATAATAATTCGATATCCTGAAGTGGAAAGATATATTACCCAAATTGTTACAGATTATTATATTTCACTTTTCACTTTTTATTTCCTTCTCGTGACATTGCACAAAAAGGGTGCGAGGAAGCTACCATTTCGTTGACCAAATTTAGTTTTCATTTTTGGTGCAGTAAATTGTGTCTCGTATAAAAATGACTGACATCGCGCAAAGTGCAGTCTCTGAATAAAAAAGCTGATGTATATCGAGGATTTTATATAATATATTAATTCTAATTTGTTTTGACTAAAGATGTATTTTAATCATTTCCAAAATAAGCCATGAAATACAGCTGGGGTTTAAATGGTCGACCAGTTTAACGTCTATGAATAAAAAAATAGTAAATGCGGAAATCTACAACGCGGGCATAACGCCTACACAAATGCCTTATCCACAAACAAAGAAAATGTTATTCTCACAGAGGTCCCCGGGGGGGAATGTAAATAACACGACTCCCGTGCGAGGTCCCCATTGTTTCTTAAAAATACATATTGTATTTGCAAAAGTGTTCACCGAGTTTGTCATATATTTATAATTCCGTTTATAAAGCAGGTCTAATATTGGCATTTTTGTTAAATAATAAATGGATTTTCTTTCGCGACGCGGGCAGCGGCGGCGCGTGCGCTGAACAAGCAATATTAATTTCAATCGTTTTTAACATATTTCAATTCTTCTTCATCTTCAACTTTGTGTGCCGTCTTCTATCGAAAGTTAGCGACTAAATTGCAGCGTGCTAGTTTATCGTGTGCAATATATATTATATATGATTTCATTTTGGATATTGAGCCATTTTAGGAGAGAATGTAAAACTGATCTTCGCCTAATGATATTAGAATTAAAAAAGGATCACTTAGATGGTTTGGTCATATGAAATGGATGAATGATGAGGATAGAATGGTAAGAAAGATATGTGACGCGAGTGCTGATGGCACTCAACAACTTGTATTCATTACTATAATGGGGGACAGCTATACAATTTTGCAAATATAATTATATAGCTGTCAACGTACTTCGTAACACTCTCACTTCGTGACTTTGGAACAGTTTGATATGATTTTTTGTATCAACAATAAATTGATAGTAATTTTCATCTTCAAAACTGTATTACAAACATGTCGAATTTCCTAGTAGTTTAGAAGAAAACACGAATACAAAGTAATATATCAGTGGCATTTGCAAGATTATTTAGATCTATTTATCTCTGATTTGTCTCATACATCTCTGCATAAGATATATATGTTTTAATTTTTTTTTTCCACACCAATCCACTCCAATCGCCAGCGTGACAAGCGAAGACACTAGCCATTACGCTGCCGAGAAATAAATGAGATGTGAAAATAGCAGTTTACAAATATATTAAGCACTTTATTAATATTAGCTTCTTACAAAGTAAACTTTAAAGTAAGTAAATAGTTGTCCCTGTTTTACCATTTTTTGAAAATAATTTAAATATTTTGTGTTAAAATTGGATGTTAAAAATATATAATAATGAAGTAGGTATATCAAAATATAAATCATCTCTTCAATTCTAAAACAAATATACTTTTCTTTTAAATAGAGATGCGTACACGGAATACATACATCGATTTTCTTACTATTTTCAAACTAAGTTAAACGCTTGTGCAATGAAGCGGGGATCGTACCCCCAACCACTAGATCACTAGGCGAGTATCGTAACCACTAAACCACAAGCATACTATTATAATATAGCAAGAAGGATGCTAAGCGAGCACTCTAGCACAAAGGCGCGCTCTGTTGGGCTAATATTGAAAAATTGTGTTTTCTCAGATTTTTACAAAAGATATTTGCCCTAATTTAAAAAATGACGAGAAAATTATCTTCTAAATAAATAAGTCAAAATGACCCTTTAGTCGTTTTATCAATTTTAAAATCAGAGCAATCAAGTTCTACAGGAAAATACATATTTTGTAAAAATCCGAGAAAACACCATATAAAACTGTTACAAGATTTTTTAACGCAATATTCGTGATATATTTTATGATATAAACATTTAAATAGTACTTTATTATGTGTATGTGTCGTACACAGGTAGAGACGTCATTGTAACATTATGTATAAATTAATAATTTTTAACACTCGAATGAATCATCTGCCGCCCCTGGACGCGGACAGGTACGAGTGCCGCCCCCTCCGCGTCTCCTGGCTGCGCGCTGCCGGTAATTGATTCACGAGCCGGATAATATTATAGTGTTTATACTAATAGCCGGCTATCATACCGCGTGTGTCGGCCGACACCCTGCGCTCCAGCCGGTCGTCTCTGGCAGCGAATAGCACCAGACAGGAGTCGTCAATGTCCTAACTATTTTTTAAATCTATTATTCTGTTTTATTAAAATATTAAATATTAAAATATTATAAAATATCGAGTACGCACTTCACTGTGCAACGTTGCACGCACTCACATTTTACAGAGAATTGTTTAATTAATTCAAAAACAGTATAATGTATTTGAGAATACGTTTAATACATTTGCGAGCTTTTATTTAAATAGAAACTCGAAATGCGCGTCGTGTCAATATATTCTCACTATTTACAAATTAAACTAAACGCGCGTGCTATGTAAATAGAACTAACTTGGTTGTCTCCGTAAACCAGGCACAAACTCTCGACCACTAGATCACTAGATCAACAAGGAACCCGAAGAAAGATCGTTCAAAGGAACTGTACTTGTTATTTTGAACGATTGTTGCTTAAGATTATTGTGATATTTAAAATGCCATGTGCATGGATAGTATTCAATATAGTAATATACAATTATACAGGGGATGGGTGGACCAGGGTAACAGCGGAGAATGTCTCTGTCTCATGCAGGGTCCTAAAGATTAACTACGCAGTATTTGAAATGAATGGTATTCCATAAAATACAACACACATTTATATCTTTGGAAGGGTTTGGGTGTCCAGATATAGGAAGGAAGCCTTGTAGGATTGGAAGATTTGTATAGGGTCCTAAGGAGTAACCGTGTAAAATTTTGAGTGGATGGCATTTAATATTATATAAAAAAACATTTACAACAGAGGGAGGAATTTTACCTATATTTTGCACAGGGTCCTAAAGGGTATCTATGCAAAATTTGGTTCAGATCGGTTAAAGCGTGTATGATGTAATGTTGAACCATTTAATAATTAGTCTTTGCGATTTTTTCAAAATACTATTTGGTTTATTGTGACAACAAATTACAAATAATTCAATAGCATATTCCTATTTCCTGCGTCTTATAGTTTTTCTTCATTTTTGAGCTTAAATAATGGAGTATCAAGTTGGACTAACACCTTTTAGACGAATTTCTCTTGTTTTTAATCAAGGTTCCGAGGCTTCCAAAGAGAAATTCTACCACATCCACCCTACAGCCCCGGCCTCGCTCCGTCAGATTATCATTATTTTCGGTCGCTCTCCAATCAAATGCGACGATGACCTCAGAAATTGGCTCGATACTGTTTTGATATCAAACCAGCCGATTTTTATAGAAAAGACATCGAAAAATCGGTTGAATGGTGGAATGAAGTCCAGAACAATTGTTTTTATATATATTGTATATACGCCCTTACGGGCTATTACAAAATTAATAATAAATAAAAAGACGTGCAGCTATATAAATAGTATGGAATATATATAAAACAGAAATTGATCAAATTGATTTAAAAGAAAAAAAATGGAAAGTTAAGCAAAAAATTTTGGCAACTTTGGCTCAGAACAGCATCAAAAACATCACTCTTGTATTTAAACATTGAACGTCGGAATATATCTACAAGGCCAAAATCGTTCCCAGGACTGTGAAGTCCTTGTGTGGGTGCATTCCTATACAAAATTGTATATGATACATTAACATGGAACAGGGCTGACGACCTGGTACTCCGCGAGTGAACATGGTATACAATCAATTCAGTTAAATTAAGGGCGTCCAACATGCTGTTTACTATTTTAAATAAAAATAATAAATCACTTAAAGTTCTTCTACACGACAGGTAGTTAAATTAAGGATGCTCATGGAAAATACATCATTGATAGAAATATTGTAATTTTTGTTTAAAAACTTAATTTTTCAAAATTGAGCAAAACCGCAATGACTTGTTACACAACCCAATACTTTAGAAACGAAATAAATCAATAATATTGAAGAATTCATTAATTCAAATGACTCCTTTGTCATCATCTTCATCTCTGCGTCCACGCAGACACTCTCCAGACAGCCTGGTGCCTGGTGCCCGGTGCCCGGTGCCCGGTGCCTGGTGGACAGTGGCCGGCTCTCGCTTCCACCGTTCCATTACCCTGCACCGAAGCGGAAGATATTATTTGACCGTTTGCCACTGTGTTCACATTCCGACTGCCACTTTAAAGCCGGCCATTGTGCCTCGGTGTTTGGAATGGGATTAAGTTCATCCCTTGACCCGACGCCATCTGTTACCGCCCCGCGGCAGCCGAGTCGGCTACTACCCCAACTGGCCTACCCTACGGCGGAACTACACACAGCTACATACCCCCCACCTCGGCGTTCCCGCTGCGCGTCTAGTTGCGGTGGTTGACGGTTACCATCAAATCACCAGACACGCGATATCGATATCGTTATAACCGGTTCCTCAGAATCGGCATGCTAGTATTTGTATTTGTATGCTTTGAAGGCTATTTTAATTTATTTTATCGAGGGATTTTGACAGTGTCTACTTAAAATAACTAACATAATAAATATATAACATGTGATACTATTTATGAAAATCCACAGAAATGTTTAAGTATATAAGTATGTTTAGGTGCAGAAGATAAATAAAAAGAAAGAGGGAGAAAGGGTGGGGACTATTGTTGCGGTAAAGGGAGAGCAAGATGTGTTTATAGGTAGAATGATTGGCCAAAATTGAGATTGTGGTGGTTCATGAAAAGATCTCTTTAAGCGTAGTAAGGCTAATGTTGGAAAAGTCAATTTCTCATTACGGTATTTGCACGACCGGTGAACACATATATTATTATTATTATATTTCACTAATTTGTTATTTAGGGGTAGAGTACGCTTGTTGACCACGCCTCCACACCCACCCAACTCTAATCCCCCCCGTCCATTCCTCAACCGCAAGTAACACCTAGACCTTTAGTCTCAAGTTTAGTATTAGTAACGTTACTGAAGATGATGCGTCAGCATTGAAAACGTTATAAATATAATTTGTTTTTTTTTGTTTATAAATATTCACGTGGAACTGACACCGGTGTTCCTTCACATCGACGATATTAACAGAGCGCTCGATTCGGTCTGAAGCGCGATCTTGTAATTCGGTCCGCCGATGACGTCAGCGGCGGAGTACGTGCTCGCTGCTGTGGACAGGGTGGGTTACAAATATTTGGAAACAATGGGTGTTCAGACGTTAACCCGTAACCCTTAAGTCGTAACCCGTGAGACGATGCCAGTTAGCTTGGCGCTGTTCAAGATACCGAATATCTGGCGCGGTTTGAAATATTCCTCATAATAATATACAGCATACTAGAGGGATGGGAAGGAGGGGGGGGGGGGGGTATAATAATAATGGTATACTTCTAAAGGCATTATGGTAGTAAGCTCAGACGCATCTCGGTGTCTGATGCCCCACTTATATAATGGTGTACTCTGGCTCGGTACGTCCAGAACCCATTATAGACTTGAACATGATGTTTCAACTATTATACAAATAATGAACTTTTGCTAAGTGTGTCATACCAACGTAGTCTAGGGCAACATATATCCGGAGTTTCCAAGAAAATACATCTTCCACTCCTTTCGCATTTCAAGCCATTTTAATTTTTATTATAACATTTGAAGAACATTATTGCATTCATTGTGCGCGGTGGGAACGGAGTGAGTGACGAAAGCTGCTGACGAGTCCGAGAAGACTGTGCAGTGCAGTCCGCTATGGCGACGATCCACAGATAGCGGTAGGCGTGAAAATATAACTTATAAATTATTCAGAAAATATAGTAATAGAAATAAAATGTTCTTGAAACATAAATAAAACAGAAGATAATCAATTTAATTTATTTTACCTTCGACCGTCTTGTAATAATAGTCTGCAAACCGTTTGTGCGAATATTTCAAATAAATTAATTCGATAATCGTCTGGCAAAAATTAGACTTTGCCACTTGATTGGATATGAAAAAGTATTGCTCTTTTTAATAAAATTGTATCGAGATAAGACGAATCAAGTCTGGCTCTAAATATTATTTATTGGAGAAGTCGAAGTGGAATGTTTCCACATTTCTTTCAATTGAACATTGAAACATTAACTTACTGACCGAGCTTTTGAATCGGCTAGTTTAAAAATCTAGAAATAATGATATTAAATACTTGATACATTGCTTCACGGAAATTGGTGTCGTCGATATTGTCGTATTGTTGTTGCTGTGTGATAAATATTCAAATACCGCCCATTGCATCCCCCCTCTTATCCATTTTAACTCTACCCCCACCCCCACCTCCGTTAACTCCAAACACCCCATATATTACTGTCTGAAAGTGTTTTTAATTTTAGTTGAATTATAATATTGATAATGGGAAGATGTTCCCGAAAACGTTCTAACGTTTAACACAATAAAATATAATGGAATAAAACCGTGTTTTAACTCAATTTACAAAATAATCTTGAAATTCCACAAAGTTTCACCAAAAACCTTTGAACAGTTATCATCAGCTTGTTAGATTGTATGTTTGGTAAATGAAATTGAACCGTTTGAGGTTTAGTTTCCAGTCATTGCTCCTAGATTACGAATAATCAGCAAGCTCATCCAGTGAATGAGTTGGATATATTCTCCAATTCATTATAAAAAGCATTTATACCACATTTTTTAATGAAACTGCGTGATGGACGCCACCGTCAGCAGCAACACCGCATATCTCCATTATTTGTCAAATTAACATATTTATATCGTCGGATTTGCGATAGCGTCCGCTAGGGGCGCGCAAATTAAAGAAATCTAATCACCACATATCATCTGTAACCTCCCTGTCAACAGCGCACAAGTCAAAAGAATTGTACCTAAACTTAGTTCAGTTTCAGTTTAGAAAGAATCTGCTCCTCTTTACAACTCTAGAAAGGTAAGTAATACTTGAGTAATTCTACAATTATTACATTTATTTGAAGTTCCTGTGTGTAATCATGCTCTTATTATTATTATTTTATACTTTTGTGTATTTTTCACATTAATTCAAATATATGCTGTAACATTCATTTTTATGTACATTTTAATTATTTCTTTGTTAATGCACCGTTTATATTCACGGTGGATAGTCGCACTAATTATACTTTTATTAAAAAGGTTATATTATATATTATGGGAATTATAAAATAAAATAAATATAAAAAATAGTTTAACCATCACTACCATACTATTATTCAGACTAAGCCTTGTGCACTACACTGAAATACGAGGTGTGACAGTTTAATTCCCGGAATGGTTGCGATGTCGCTCGTGTCGCCCGTGATTGTAATTATATCAATATTATGTAGGTTTTCGTATTTAATAATGTTTGAACTAATACGTGCGTAAATTTAAAGCTGATATAGCTAATTGTTAATTTGGTATTGGGATGGTAATAAATGTCTGCGACAGTGCTATGGAGTAAAGATTTTAGAGCAGTCACAGTGCCCTCATTGTAAGAGAGTTTCTAGCCAAAAAATATATTACCCAATTAGATCAGCCTGTATATTTAGCAGACTTGGCTCTCTGTAATTTCTGGCTATTTATATGGCAAAATGAAAAGCTGCTGTAACACGATTTTTTAATATAACTGATATCCAACGGAATGCGAGACAGGTACTCAACAGTATTCCGGAAAATGAGTTCCAGACGTGCTTTCAGAAATGGGAACACCATCTAAGTCAGTGTAAAGCTGCACAAGGAAAACACTTTAAAGACGACAGTATAAATTTATGAACTTACTCGTATATTTTTAAAGGTGCATTCCGGGAATCAAATTGTCACACTTCGTATATGGTGGTATATACTCGTGTATATATATATTGTGATGTTTGAATTTACACGCCGAGGTCTAGATAGCCTACTTTGCCGACTTATGATGATTGGTTGTTTAAATGGACGAATCAGAGGCAGCGAGGCGAGACGTCACTTTTCGCGGGAACGCTTGAAAAGAGGGCAGCGCTCAGGGACCCAGAGACGTATGGGCCTGGTCCGCCCGCAAGTTGAGGAGAAACCCCGCTGCAATACAGGCGCGAGCGTGTGGCGGCCCGGGTCCTTAGCTCCTTCAGCTGCATCGGCACCCCACGGCCGCATCGGTTGATGTTGGCAAATAGACAAACTTCGTAAATAGATAAAATAAATAAAAGTGACCTCCCTCAGAGGAAAGTTGGCCTGAAGAAAGAAAGTCAAAAGAACATTTTCCGTGCATCCAATGTCGGGATTAATTGTGTTTTATGAACAAATGTGTAATGTGTTGCAGCAGAGTTGCCTTTGAATCAATTATCATCCCGTCCGAGGTAGCAGGCAATGCCAGACCACACACTTGAGGACCCAGACTGAGCTAGATCGGTGGCGGCCCCTGTGGCTTCCTATCCTCTAGGGCCCAAAGGCACTGTAACAATATATATAAAAGTGAGTCCGAAGTTTATCTTTATATTATTTAACTTAGGGCCGGTTGTGTGATCAGTAGTAAATTTTAACCATGGTTAATTATTTACCATCGCCCGTAGTAAAAAAACATTTGCGGGTTATTCGTATGTCAAATTTGCTGCTGTCAAAGTCAATAACGCTTAATGGTGTGGCAAGGTGAATAATTATCAAATACCTACGATTTTTACAAAAATGTATTTATATTTAATATTGGAAATACATACAATTTTGTGCTTTATTTGTGACTTTATTCACCCCTGCGTTCTAAATCTGTCACTCTGTTGGCGAAATATCTTCGATAATGTAAATTGAACAGCGTAATCATCGCCTAACGAACTCTCATCACCAAAATAGCGGGATATTTAATGATCAAGTATCGATGTGACAAATGACTTTGAAATAGCTGTGAAGAGTCCGCAATTTTTAACTAACGATTGATTGACTGTTTTACCATTGGATATCGGAGAGTAAAATTAGTTTACTTCTGTATGTACTTTCTATAAGTAAATATTTTTTACTTGAGTAACTTTTTTTACCATAATAATTTACCACATACAACCAGTGAGTCCAAAATGTATTTTTGTATTAACTATAGAGGGCTTTAAAAGTTCCACGGCTGCTTGATATTTACACTTGTAAGCTATACATGTAATAATTTTAATTAATTAATAATAATTAACATTAACTGCTAAAATGATTTTTAGCCCGATCTAAAAACGTAATGTCGTCGCCACAACTACGTACGATACAAAGGCGTAACAGCATTATTTCCTCCCCGCGGGGGTTTCGAGAATTTACGGTTACGGCTAAATTACACAACGAACGTCCTCCAGAACTGGGTTACTGGTAAACACTGAGCTGCCACCCATAGTTCCAAATGACAGCTTGATTTACCGCTCCCTGGAGATTTACTGGTCCATATTTCATAATGTCCGGACAACCGGAAGCCGGGCAGAAAACATTATTACCAATTATTACATAATGCCGTGACGTCGATCTTCTCCATTTAATGCATTTATTGACTGCAAATACATGACATTAGTGGATAAATAATTGTGATTTATGAAGTATAAATTCAAATATATTTTTCACAGCTAATAATTAACTTTATTAATTGAAACAAGCATCATTAGAATCGAGCCAATAAATTTAGCTCTTAATAATGAAATTATCTTAGTGGCGCATTCTAATCGCCATATTAGATTAAAATATATTAGATAACTATAACAAATAATAACAGAGAATTTATTAAACTGACGGACTAACAATTAACGATTTTTCTACTGAGCCTCCCTTTATTTCAATTCACACCTAAACGAACTAGACATTTTCAGTACTCCAGTTACCTCAATTAAATCTTAATTCAATACATAAACTTATTTCATTACATTTTATTTTTATCACACAGATTTTATTCCCTATCCCATTTTCCTTTTCCATTCCTTTTACCCTCCCGTTCTCCTGGAATATTTTCTTCTTTATAACTTTTATCTCTGCTCTGTTTATATTTTTATTTTCAACTTTTTCTCTCACTTCTTTCTGCATTGGAGGAGAAAGTACATTATAGTCATTTTTAAATTGTTCTCACTGTTTTAAGTATAGCGTATTTTCTGAGATACTAGTTAAATTATTGTTTCGATTTTATTATAATTTTTGTATTTACAGATAAACTGTATGTTTTCCTAATAAACTAAAAATAAATAATAATAATAATAACATTGGATAATTCTCGTAAAAAATCACCTCGAAGGCTATTAACACATAACTGAAGTAGAACCTGACCTGAGAGTTTGACATCTACATCACATATGTCGCCTTGTATATCAACCGGCACAATTCAAATTTGACTATTTCAGAGAAATGTAGCTAATGTAAAAGGGATGCTGTGTGAGAGAATTTAGAAGTTCCATATATTATCCGTGCTGTCGCATTTAGAATAGATTGTAATCTATCCAGCTGAAACATTGGCATGCCGGAGTAAATTAATGGTCTCCGAATACTTAAGAGGTCAATATTATAGATAATAGGTATCACTAAAATAGTAGAAACACATAGTCGAAAATTGGACGGTAAGAAGAAAGTTCCGGGTTCAAGTAGCGGTGGTAACTATATACTTCATTGAAAGCCAACATGGCCGCCAGTAAGGTTTAGCAATAACCTTTGTTCTAGATTTGAATAAAAGCCGTTACGCGGCCATGACACTAGACAAGTTGTAAATTGAAGATACTGGGAAGAATTGAAATGGAGTATAAGTGGCGCGACTCGACCCTTCTAATAATTGAAAACAGAACAACAAATGTGAAATGCCAAGCGCAGCTCAATGTTGTGTAAACAGAGATTCCTACCCCTAAAGAAAATCTCAATTTGGTGCTCCTTTTGAGATTTGTTCAACTTTCACAGTTAGCATTGTTTTTACCCTAAAACGGAATTATACCACCCGGCGAAGTGAAGTGCACCAGCTTTAATTGTATTCACAGAATGTGTCATTTCATCATGTTGAGTTAATATAATTTTATAGTGAATAGCATTATTCGGTTAACTTAATTATGGTTAAATTAATTATTATATAAAACAGAACATAAAATGTTATTGTACCATATTGACTTATAATTTAGGGAAACTTCAAAACTTCAATGGCTGTGCCATGTAGAGCGTGTGAATGGTGCGTAACCCTGGAAATGGAGGCTCAATAATAAACTTGAAAGAAATCGGCAAATAAAGACCTATCTGTGGCGACGTGCCCTGGTGGTAACCGGGAGAAGCTCCACCGGAGAACTTACCGGAATGGCCGAAAGAATGAGATTCCATTCGGTACTCGACCGTAGTAAACTAAGCGTCTGATTTCAACTAACCTTTAGGGCCGAACCGTGGAGACATTTCAAACCGATTTCTCCATTTAATGAACACGCGGACTAGACGTCCTGAGAAGATCTCAGGAGAATCAAAGGTGAGACACCAGAAATGGCTTTTCCATATATCTTAACTCCAATTTTTTAGAAATTTTAAATACAGATTCAATTCTAAACCTTGAAAGTTTAATTATCCGGGACTTTAATTATAAACGATGGTAACTGCGAGCCAAAAATCAAACGACGTATGTAGATATGGCGAAAATGTATATGTCCATTTTTGACAAAATATGGAAAGATCGCTGTATACCTAAAACAACCGAGGTCAGGCTTGTGCAATCTCTGGTGCACTCTGTGTAATATGATGCTTGATGCTTTTGAGATATGGTGCGCATACCGAGACGCACCATCCCGTTTGCAACTGACTGAACATCAAGGACAAACTTTCAACCGTTTGCCTATGACGAAACCTCAAAATTTTCGGCCATTTTCATTGATGAAATAATGTGTGTGTTTATAAATTCTTCCCATTAAACTCTCTGAGGCAACACAATGACACGACGATGCGAAAAATGTATTTATGAATTAAATGACGTTCTTGATGAGGTTTTCAACCCCCAGAAAAGGTGCGATTCGGGTCATTATCACTAATACCTTAATAAATGACGCTCGGTTGCGACAAGCTGCGCGGGGTGAAACAATTTTCAGATTCCGCTGTTTATTTTGAAAATTCTTCATTTACATTTCCCTCCCTTTTCATTTTCCGCTTGGAGAGAAACGGTTTCAACTTTTAACGACATGTTTGAATTTTTTTCTCGTTCTATTTGTGTGTAAATGTCAAACGCCAATAGCGAAATTTTTACCGAGGATAGCGCCGATAATATTTTTATTACGCGATGCCGGAGCGCGCCGGAACGACAAGGTATCATCCGACATCTACAGCACGCTGACGTGTTGAGCTTTAAAGTTTTGAGTATAAATTTGTTTGAATTTGAGATTGGATCATTCGGAGTAATAAAGTAAATATTCAAGGCTACTGAAATATAACTTTGTTTTGCTCCTGGGAAATTTGACATGTCTGTAGCACAGTCTCAAAGAGAAAATGTCAGATGTTATCATCTTGATCCGAGGTCACTACATCTTGCTAAAGACATACTCATCTGTGGCTGCCAATTATCATACTACAATCAACGTTCTCTTTATACATGTTTACTTATTGAAATAAAATATAATATTTCTGCTTTGCAATGTTTCAAATGGACTAAATATTCTGGATGGTGATTATTAGTTTAAAATAAAATAAACAATAGACTTTGTTAGGTACCGAACCTCTAAATAAAAAATGTAAGACATTCCAATCATAACTTACCATCACGTCGTTTCATCGCGGAGGTACGCATAGAGGATAGGGCGCCACACTCTTATGTTCTGACACATACCACAAATATGGCGCTCTATCATCTGTGCCTACCCCCGCGGAGAAACGGAGTGAGTAAGTAACTATATTGCAAAGCTCCGCTCGCCAATGCTGCATGTTGATTGTATCACATGCGGAAGATATCCTTATCCTTACCGTCTGTCTGATGAGGATGATTATGTGATGGTGCTACCCCCCCGCACCTTCTGCGCGTGATTGTTGGAGTGCCGCAATGGAGGTTCCAGTGGAGTATCTTATTAGGTCGCTCCATATAGTTAGCGACGTTCTTCCTTCCCGCTCCCAAGTGCCACTAGCTGTTCTGAAGACCCAGAGACGCTTTTGAACACCGAGCAGTCTCGTTAGATCTTCGATATTTTCTCTTTATCTGACGTATTATTATACAATTGATCTTGAAATTGTATGAAAATACCGTTTCAATTTGTGACACCTATTATTAAAATAATCAATTAATTACAATTATATTTTTCTTAGCCACTCATCTGACTTTCCGAGATAAGGGTGAAATTAACTGCGCACGGGCGGAAATACTTTATATTAAGTTTATTTTATATTTTTATATAATAACAATATTATATTATTGATTCATTATTTAATTCTGGTGTCTCCTAGCGCGTTTTACTCAAAAATATTTGAGATTCATCACAATATAAAGTAGATTGCTTTTAAAAATTGAATAATAGATGTATCAATTGGAAATGTATTCTAGTCTTCAATAATTGCATTGTTACTTTGCCAATGGTCCCTTCTTCAGGATATAATGTATTGCCTCCCCCCCCCCAACAATATCTTTACCTCTCATGCAACTTATATTTATAGTTTTGTTTATGTTGCTTGCAATAGATTGCGTATTTGATTGCTATAGCGAAATGATGAAAATTTATTTTTTCTGTATATTTTTCTAGTTGATTAATTTAATTTGTATATTATAGAATAGTTGTACGCATTCACGAAGCTTTTGTCCTGTTCTTTCAAAAAACACAAAGATTACACGAATGATTACAGTGGAATACGTAATGCAAATAACGTATTCCACTGTTAAATGATCCACAATAACGGACACAATTGAGGACGTCATGTTAACGTGTACAAATATAATACAAGAAATAATTGGATACAGCACGACAACACGCTAGCCAGGCAGAAAATTTAGAATTATCGTGTGTCAACTTCAAAACTTTGCGAAAACCCGAATATCCCTGGTGTAAGTATTAGATCATCATTTGCTTCGAATGTTCCACACAGACAAAACCGTTCAATTCGTTTCTCCTGAGCGGTGACAAGCAGAAACCAGTCAGTGACCGCTAGAAGTTCCGAGGACCGCCTCGCGCGGGGTTCACACAGCGGTGTAACCCACTTAGGTGAGTAGCTAACTAGTGTTCTCAGATATCACGTACCCGAACAATGGCAACGTTCCTTTATTCTTAACTTGCATCCGAAGCTTTTGAAACAGTTTAGCTTCCTGAAATACTCCATTCAGTTCACCGACAACCGAATTTGTTCCGAAACCGCAATCCTATTAAGAATTTTCGTTCGGATAATTGCATGTCCGACACAGTCCGAACTTTAAGTAAGTTCCACAATTATCTACAGAACTATGTCCGTTTTACTTCCATCTCTGGATCTGACATGGACAACGAATAGAGAATAGAGACTGGAATGTAAAGATGAAGAAGGAAAGGGAGGTTATTAAAAGCACCGTATTCCTCTAATTTTCTGCTGCAGTCCTTCTGCTGCCCACTGAAACCACTATATTATGCTCGGTCTCTCACTAAATGCGATGGCTCACTACACCTGACCTTTCTATATTAGTTGAGTTCTTCCAAAAAGTTGTTATTCGCTGGACACACATGCAACACAAAAAGTAACATGAAAAATGTATTCTTTCGTGACGTGTACACAGAAGGTCGGTAGCAAGGTACTGGGAAAACTAAAGTATTTTTAGAAAATAGTTTATGTCTCAGAAATAATTGGCAGAAATCTCAAACGTTGTTTAAATCGACACGTGCCTACATTTTTTCCAACGTTCTGAAGAGTAAAATTTGTAATGGGTGGCATTCAATATAATACAATACACATTTATATCGGGGGAGAAGGGGTGGGTTTGCCATAGGCAGGCAGAAAAATCTGGCTCTTCACTATACTGATTTCAGTGCCGATAAATCGGCGTTTATTTCAAAATTACAATCTTTTAAAGCTTGCATCAATATAAACATTTTTAAGTAACTAATACTGTTCCGCACAGCTACAGGCCCGTAGCGCCGCGACAATCGCGGCCCGGGAAAAAAGGCTTCATGCGGAGCCAATCTTTTCCGCGCCAGGGTCACTTTTCACCCGTCACCCCGCGCCGCTGGAAACTCGGCGCCCTTGCGTTCGGCGGACCGCCGGGCGGAGGGGGTCCCGGGGCCGACGCGAGGCACCGCCCGCTCGACAGAGGAAAAATTAGATTATAGTTCTTAGTCATAACTGATGTTTTATGTATTATTCTAATATTTTTGCAACACCAATAAAGAGAGCATGAAAGGGGCGATTTAAAGGGAAAAAAAGGATTTTTTAAGTTTAAGGTGCAATAATGAAATTCCCAGGCAATCGCCCCCGTTGAAATATATCAGGTATTGCGAAGTAGATTAAGATCTGTAAAGTAAAATACTCGCGATGCCTGTAGAATAAAAACTAGAATTATGGTAAAAGAAAACTCAGATCCCATCCGGGCCGGCAGAAAAATGAGTCAAATTGTGGCTGCGCTGAACCGAATCGGGGTGGCGCGGGGTCTGTCTGCCCACTCCGATTGGTACGATGCGAAACGGAGGGCCTCACACACCTAGCCCAGATTCATCTTAAATAAATACTGGTTCAGCGGCTGCAAGTTAATGAATAGACATGAAATAAAGTGTACTTATAAGAGAGGGGTTTGGAACATTAGTTGCGGAACGAGGGTCATTCTACAAACATTTTTGGTGGAAACATAAATCTGATAGTTTATGAACAAAAGTAATAGTATTTACACTTCAAAAATTATATCTTTGTGTAAACAAGATGTATTATTTACATGAATGCATATTATATCGTCAGCGTTTAAATTTTCGTTACAATCGAGTAATATTTTTTTAAAAAGTCGCGGAACTCTTTGATTGCGTAAGTGGTACCAAAATGATCCCGCGGGTGACACTAAAATGAAAATATTGGGACAAGGAATTTTCGTTAGTTCATGTCTATATATTTAGTAGTCTGCGAGCGTGGCGCAAAAGGTAGGCACCAAGCTACCACGTACTAACTGAAAAGAGTTATTTTGCCAGGCGGTTCAAACACCTTTATCGATTATGCATGTTGATGGGTTCTACGTAATTACCCGTGAAATTTAGTTTCAAGGGGTGGTTCATTATATTAATGTATGGTGAAACTGAAATACTGCCGACTGCCGCGGGAAGGCCTCTCTCCCAGAACTATTCATTATATCCGCTTTTTCATTGCACTATGAATCAAGGTATATAATTGATTAGACATGGCTTCGGTACGCATTTCGATTGAATATTATTAAAACTGGCTTCATATCATTTTATCATTTTGATTGTATTTTCCCGAGTACTCTTCAAATATTTAGCGTTTTCCAATAAGCTGATCATTTTTTTATTGTCGTAAGTAGTAGGTAGTAGGTAGTAGGTAGTAGGTAGGTGTATCGGCCAAGCGGACAACTATTCTAATGATGTTTGCGTATGGCGCAAAAAATATTGGAAATTACATTTTCGGATATTTATAATAATAGTACATTAGTGACTGCGCGCGAGCTACAGAAGTGAGACTAGGAATTTCTTCTTCTTCTTCTTCGTGCGCCTTATCCGTTCAACGGACGTTGGGCATCATTATTTTGTTACTCTACAGTAGACTGGCCAAACCATTGTATCAGGTTCTTCAGCCACGATGTTTTATATTATTAATATTTTTAATAATGACATTTCGCCGAAAATGATGAAAATCTTTTGGATCATAAAACGGATATGCATAACACCCACCGCTAATCCAGGACCATTTTGTAAGCTCCCATATCGGTCATTCATATTCACCGCCAGGTTGACATTTTTAACACTACTTAGCAATCAGTAGCGTGCAGTTGGTATAGACTTACGTTATGTTGTTACCATGATATTATATAATATACTATAGGCTACATACGGTTTATGAAATTTCATTTAACCGATGTCTGAGCAAAATGAGTCCATCATAACAAAACTGTATTATCCTCGAACGCAAAGAACGATCCTGAAAACAGTACGTTTAGTAAGCTAGTAAAAATTGCGAATTAGCAAATGGGGAAGTAGATGCTTCGATCAGCTCAAATCCAAGTTCAAAACTGTTCAAATGGCATTCTGTTAAGAAACAGCATCAGTTCGGATTCCGTACAACATGGATCAGCTGACTCTGCCGAGTGGAATTTTCAATTCAGTAAGTATTAATTGTATGGCTTGAATAGAACGATAGATTAACATAACGATAGCAATTGTAGTAGCAATAAATGACGAATAACTCAACCCTCATCCAAAACTACGAAACTAATAATTGTACTGATACACGGTATACGCTAGCGTAATTATAACATATGGATTTTTTAATTTACATTTGTTTCCCAGATGTTTTAGTAATGCACAGTTCTTTTGCTTGTATGCAGTGCACGCCCCTGTTAGCAACCATGTTTGCCGCAGTGCCGCAATAGCAGCGATGCAATTCGGCATGGCTGCCAACCGATGACCGTTCACTGTCCGTGCAGTGCAGTAGAAACATTTATTTAGTAAAACGAGAAACACAAATAAGTTACAACAACACGGATTCAATTTATAAGAATATATACATAAGGCAGAAATAAATCAAATGCACACAAAAGTTACATTTATAGACAGAATATACACACAAGAATAGACGCAATGAGAAGGATAGCAAATGGCGGCTTATAATTCCCTCACGCACTTCTTAAAGAGAAAAAGAAGACAATACACATAAACAAAAAACTCCCGTAAAATTTAGAAATGCCTTTCGTTCCTCATCAGGCCGGCCGAACCGGATATCAACCTGCCACATCCAATTCCGTAAGCACAGTTCCTGGCGGCCCTCGTAATCTCACTCACCCAGTGCACCTCTGTGCGACCTGTCAATGAGAACAAACGTTCTTATAGGCGGCTGCGCGGTATCGCCCTGTTATCGAACAACCGTCTTTCTAACATTAAAAAAAATGCCAACCAGGCGACGTAAGAGTAGGACCGAAATAAAAGCCTCGAGCTTATTGAACGGTCCTGGGAATATGGTGGGTCCACTCTCATAAGTCAAATAATTAGTGTAATGATGAAATGCCGGAGGACATCTTCGGCCTTTCTCTCTCACGGCCACTCGGGGGAGGAAGGAGCGAGTCCATCTCCCCGTCCCGTTTATCCTGTCATTTTCCTCAGTGTAATACCTAACTCCTAGCGTTGTGTCTGAAGGCCTGAGGGTATTGCCAAAGTAGTCCACCTGCAACGTATTATAATCATTTTATCGCGCATGGCGCCCACGCGGTGCTTTGAGAACGCGTGGACTAAATTTATGCCTTTAAAAAAGTACGCTTTGTATTTCAAACCGTAAATTGGCAGCAATACTTTCGGAGATATTGGCGTTCAAAGTTGGGCTTGTTAAAAAACACTCGGATTATCAATATCCAACCGTGTGACGTCACATCTCTCGTACGTACCGGCCATTAGTGACAATATTAGCACTAAAGTGTCGAGTACCGACTTGTCGACTCGGAAGATGTGACGTCACACGCTAAAACTGTATAAACCGATCGTTTTTGAAACACACAACTTTGAGCGAATTTAATCGAAAAAAACTTTCAGACCACAACTTTAAATGAGATTTTTCGAAAAATTTAAAAAAAAATTACTCATTATTATGAACCTGAGTTTAATTATTAATCATTGAATCTACATCCTTCATTCTATGTGCATCTTTTTTTCATTATGTAGTTAAAATTATATATAGGTTTAAATGTTTTATATGTGCGGTATACAGGTGTAACAGACCTAGTCTACAATATTTTATGGGTGAATACCTGACTAAATTACGAGTCGAAAATGTTCAAGAGATATGTGCCTAATCTCAACTATGTCAAAGATATAAGCATTTAAAAAAACACAATTACGCGACTATTTCGATTAATTTAAATATTTTATTGATTCCAAATTATGTATTGAATGCAAAAAAATTATAGTCATAGAATATTGAGTGGCCAGACTATTCTTTGTTTCATGATCTAGGGCAGAGGTTCCCAAACTTTTTTGTGTCGTAACCCCTTGCCATGTTTTTCGGTTTTTGGTAGACATACCTGATATTGATTTTTTGTAAATTTCTAATTGTAGTGAAGTTTAGTGTTAAAAACTTAAACCACAAAGCGAATGCCTACATCCTACAACTTACACAATTTTATAAACATATATAATACATTTTTTACTTCATAGGTACTTTTATAAATAATGTATGTCTTTATATTATAAGATTATAATGTAAGTAAATAGGTACTATCAGTGTATGTTGAGATCCACTATCGTGGACCCCCATTTTCATTTCATGGTCCCCCAAATTTTTTTTTCGCTGATGTAGACCCCTTGCAGGTTATCATAGACTCCTGGGGGTCGATATAGACCACTTTGGGAATCACTGATCTAGGGCTTGAACCGCGTAGACTTAAAACATAACATGATTTTGTAAAAAATTCAAACAATAATATTTTCTGTAACGTTACAGAATTTGCATATATTCCTTGAACATTTTCGATTTGAAATTTAGTCAGGTATCCACTCATAAAATATTGTAGACTCGGTCTGTCTGAAGTCATCAATACAATTATAAATAATTACAACCGCTCGTCACTTGACGACCATCTTGTTTAACAACCGTTATCGTGCGCCTGCTTACATATGTGTCACGCCTTCTACCTCTAGCGCCAAGTGAGCGGCAGTCGAACAATATTGGTGGCGTCAGGGAGCACCCTGTACACTTACTTGTTAGTTTGTAAAACTGTATTTATTGGCTTGATCATATATATTCGGGCCAGTGGAAGAATTCTTCCCAAATTCGGTCAAAATGCGCGGATCAGTTTATTGTTCGGGCCATAGAGTATTCAATTTATTGCTTCGCTCAAATCTATCCAGTCTTCAGCGACAAGACGAATCACCCAATTTAACGGCACGGTCCTGGGGCGGGGCTAACCCTCGGGTTGGAGTGGCCCCACTGCGACGGAAGAATCTCCCTTTGTTGAATGAGCATCGAGTCATAAACCGTCTGAAGGATTGCTGTCACGTGGTCCTACAATGGACCAATTCAATATCAGCATTATAAAGGTAATCCATTTATTGCCAACAAGGAAAATGATTTTTTTTCCATCATTAGAGATGTCCTGATATCCCATTTTCTTTAATCCGGTCATTATTAATATTCTATTCGAAGGATAAAATGATGATATTCTGTCTGCATAGGCGGTTACCGTTCTGTGCCGTGTCAGCAGGCAGCAGATACGAGCTATATAAAATGTTACATACCGTTGCACTGAATTTATTTAAACAAGTTACAATAGGATCTTATCCAATGAATACGCAAACTGTACGAAATTGGAAACAGTGCGGTAGACGTCGGTGGAAATAGTGAGTGTTGGATGCGTTCATATGAGCCGCCCGATGTGCCAGACGTATCTCAGCTGCGGTCAGGTACAGCACTGATGGATTTGGGAGGTCTCCACACCATATTATTTAATTAAAATTATATATGATTATACAATTCCTTAAAATAAATATTAATCTTTTTATTAATAATGAAAACACGCTTTAAATATGAATTAAATATATTAATTATAAAGATATACATATAAAATCAATTTTATCGAAAAATATTGTTGTAGCGCCACCGGGATTCGAACCTGGATCTCTTTCCTAACCGGGGAAGGTGCTTTATCCAACTAGGCTACAGCGACATTATTTTTAGCGACAATTTTCGACCCTATATGTTACCTTTTTGATATTAATACATTTAATCGTTCCATCATTTTTGACACCTTATTTTTACAGAATCTCAAATACCTTTGAGTTAGTTGTATAAATGTAGCTTAGTTGGATAAAGCACCTTCCCCGGTTAGGAAAGAGATCCAGGTTCGAATCCCGGTGGCGCAACAACAATATGTTTCGATAAAATTGATTTTATATGTATATCTTTCTAATTAATATATTTAATTAATATTTAAAATATCACAGACCGTCTGTTCTGAATAATTACAACTTCACAATAAGAATGTGTTCTCCTAAAAAAACACACTTTGTTTATAACACTGTTAATTGGTCCCGAACATGTTGGGTAATCAAAATTTATTATTTTTTTATGGTGCCAATTTCTCATATAAGAATACTTTTTTCAGTATATCTTCTACACGGTAAATCAATTGATTAAAATTTAATGGTGATCGCTATCGTCACATCTTGGAAAACTTCTTTGTAGCCGAATTGGGTCGATCAGGCCTGCAACACATGTTGTTTCAACAGGGACGGTGTCAGCTCGAGCTACGCTTGAAATTTTTCCCGGCCGCATAATGTCAAAAAGTGGTGATATCTCGTGGCCTCCTCGATCAGCTGATTTGACGGCTCCCGACTATTTTCTGCGGGGGTACTTGAAAGGAAAGCTCTACGCCAATAAGCCAACAACTCCGATACCGCAGGACAATATCCGAAATGAAATGGCTGAAATAACACGCCAAGTGTGCGAGAATGTTATGAAAAATATGGTTAAAGGAGCACGCATTTGTTCCGCTGCCAGAGGCGGCCAGTTGCCGGATGTCATATTCTATACATAATTGTAATAAAATAAAATAATCGACAAATAAATACCAAAATATTTTTTTGTTGTTCTATTTCCTGGTAAATCAAAAACAACATGCCGATATATCTATGCCGATAGAACATAATGTTCACCCGGTAGTTAATTAATTTAATTTGCATTTGTAATAAAATATGTTTTGAATCAGAAAAATTATTAGTTGTCTTCTATCTTCACATTGCACTTCAACGTGTCTAGGACTACCTGCGAGGGTCACCGACGACCTGTTGATATTCTGTCCCCGCTAATTTTTTAAGAAAGACCAATTATTTTCAAGACTCCTGGGTGAACCTCTTGATCATAATGCAAAAAGACCATTTTTGATGGGCGAGCATTATTGGCGAAGATTATTAAAATCAGATAACGCTCGCACTGAATATTGAATTTGAGGGCCACTGATGAAGGGCCCTCGGGACTAAGTGTGTAAACAGTTTTCTCAAATATTTAAGCTGGCGGACCACTCAAGGGCCTTTAAAAATTTACCACTTACGATTTTGGTTCCGTTGCCGCGTGTTTTGATATTTGAGTGACTTGTTAAGCTCTGCAGGAGAGAGGGACTGATGAGCCGTGTCTTCCAATGAGATTTTTAATCTGAGACATTACATGAATGAAACCTCGGGCTTTCCCCCAGCTTCATTAGAGAGTGGGTATCAATATGGGTAAATGTTAGGTAGATCAAGAACTACATATAGGAGAAGGGTGTGGAACATCAGTTGCGGGACGAAGGGCATTCTACACACATTTTTGGTAAAATCATAAATCCGATAGTTTATGACACATTTATGCAATGGTAAAAGTATTTACTCTTCGAAAATTAAACATTAATGCAAAAAAAAATTACATTATATTGTCAGCGTTTAAATTTTCGATCCAATCGAGTCATATATTTTTAAAAAGTCGCGGAGCTATTTGATTGCGTATGTGAAAAAAAGTGAAAATATTAGTACAAGTAATTTGCGTTAGTTCATGTTTATATATTTGGTGGTCTGTGAGTATAACTACTCGTATATAATTAATGTTTCATACTCCACGTTTCTTGATATATTATATTTCATATGTAAATTGGTATTCTATTTTTTTCTGTTATATATTGTTTTCCTGGTTTTTTAATATACTATTATATACAATTTGTTTATATTATATATGTTTCCCTTGGATAATAGGGACGTCGAAAGGTGTAACTGGAAAAATTTTCATGGTAACATCTCGCTCGGTTTTGTACATAAGTCTAAAAACACCACTGCAGACCATGGAAGTCCAGTACAGAATGAACCGCCCATCAAAATTCTTCGGAGACCATGACCAGGTCCTCCATGTACACTGTGCACACCGAGCCTCAGAGATTCGAGATAGGGTTTGATGTTTCTCACTTTACGCTTGTTGTACGTTAAACGTCAATCCTTTGACAGTTGATGTTCCGTTCGTCCGTTAGGTGAATTAGAATTTCCCTTGCAGTAGTCTGTCCTGTATTGTAGTCCTTCTTAGGCTAAAAAGGTTCCCGGTCAAAGAGATGGGTGTTTATATCTATGAACGCATAAAAAAGTTCTTTTCAATAAATGCAAATTTATTTTGTGCCAACATTTTATATTAATTAGGAAAACATACTTTTTCAATATTGGCTAAATTACTTTGTGGTCTCATTTTATATAAATAATTAGACAAGATACTTTGTTTAAATGGTGAATAAGTAAGAACTAATATAAAAATAAATTTATAGTTTTGTTTTTATCTATGCTTGTATTTTTAATTTCAGTATACACTGTTTCCTGAAGAAGATATCATAGGTATCGAAACATGTAGAATAATCAGTAAATAGTGGTTTAAACATAGTAGTTCGTCTAATTATTTATAAAACACACTTTGTTTATTCATTACTCAACATGTTCCAGGACCAAAGGAACATTTGAGATGTCTAATTAGCAACAACTATTCTGAATTCGTCAATCATATTTTGGAAACAAACTATTATTTTGACATTAAAAAGGGTTTAGTAACTTTAGGCCCAGTATCGAGACGGCTCTGTGTCTGACCAATGATGATAATGGACGGAATATTATCGTTTCCAGGTCTGCCGATCATCTACATCATTGCGGTGGTGCCCAAGCTGCTGCCGTGGGAGGCGGGCGCCGGCTCGCCCTTCCTGGCCTGGTGCCACCTGGCCGGAGCGCTGGCGCCCTGGTGCGGCAGCTTCCTGTACCACCTGTTCATGAACACCAGCCGGGGGGCGCGGGCCTACCAACGCCTGCTGCAGCTCGACATGCTGGGCATCTGGGTCAGCCAGAGCTTCGGTGAGTCTGACCTCTTGCGCTACAGAATTTACTAATCAATTTATTTTCTTCGAATACAGGCAAAATATCACAAAAAACACAGAATTACACATACAGAATTTACTAATCAATTTATTTTCTTCGAATATCCGGCAAAATATCACAAAAAAAAAACCAATAATAGGACCGATAAAAAAATTTATTTAATAAGAATTTACTATGTTTTTAATACAAACTTTGTTTTAAATAGTCACTGAAGCCCTAAAGCATTTGAGTAAATACATAAATACAAAATATAAATAAATATATATATAAATCGTGTTTTTGAACGAATACGAAGCATTTTAAAACCGTCAAAAAATGAAACAATGTCGGGCAAATTTAACAATTTATATAACTCCAAATTAAATTAACGATAAAATTTCATTAATCCAGATCTAATTAAAGATGAAATTTCATAAATCCATATTTATTTTTGAAGCCTTGGCTTTGGATCCATAAGAAAACATATTCTGTATAAACATTAATTTTCCGTACTTAGAAATTTTTTTGCACAATGAAAACAAATTGAATGGTCGCGGTCTCTCAATGAATGCCTGTATTATCTTAATTAAGCCTAATAATATTCAGTTAAAGTTGATGTCTATTCAAATGTATAATGGACGAGAAGAGATTTTAACTGAATTAAGCTGACTGCACTCTTCACATAGCAATGAGGTATTGAAGAAACGAGGAATGGTTCTGTTATCTTCACTGCAGACACTCTTTTGTGTAATTTAAGCGGATTAATTCCGTTGGCTCGGTCCGTTTCGAGTAACCCAATTCGGATGGGACTGCAGGCAACCTTAAGATTGGACCAGGTCCAATGAGTCGAATATACGACCTGAATTTAGGACGACTGCTGTGAGACAATGGCTAGTCGGCCCTCGCGAGCCCCGGCAGTTCAAAGGTTGAGCATTAGCCTATATAATGTCTAATCCATTTCTCAGTTGACATTCTTGCATTATTAGCGTCTACTATTTCGAAATGTTTACTGTATATTCGCCATCATTAACTATGGATAGTTTTTGAACAGCATTTGTTCATCACGGTTCTACATTTATGTTTAGGATAAATTATAGAAACTAAATAAATATGTTAATATACAATTTACGCAAAATGGTAATGAAAATATAAGCCCGACTTCTCGTCATACAAAATGAATAAAACAACGTCTGATAACATTTTTGACTTGAGATAATCTCCTAGGAGACAACTCTCGGCTTTCCTAGTGCACCGTGTATGCACCAAGTCTCAGAGATTCGCCGTCTTGCATCTCACATCATCTCCATAAAATTGCACCAAATTTTTCACACCGTGTTCCAAAAATAGAGGAAATATTGGTTGCAAGATTCGATTCGAAGAAAGCGACACTTAGATGGTGTCCTAGGACGGGTTGAAAATTTACGGTTTCTCACATATAGTAGTCTACTTTATACCGAGATAAAAGGTGTCAACGTCTATTAATATAACATTTTATACCCTGGCTCTCTAGAACAATTTTAATGGGATTATGTCTCAGTTTATTAAAGATGGTTGAATTAACCCCTAATACAGTAGTTCAGCACGGAAATATTGCGCAACACAATTTAGTTGTTTGATCCTTTCATAAAATAAAGTAATTAATGCACAAGGGGGTGGTGCAAATTGCGCGACCCCTTTAGAGCTGATGGCTGACGACATCTGTTCAAGGGTGAGATTTTCGACTCGAGACTACGTCTGAGATTAGGATTATGCTCCCGCAAGATTTTTGGAGACAGCTCTCCAATACTACAGCAGCATAACAGTGTTCCGTTTCACTAATTTCTGACTAAATGGACTTGTTAACTAAACCAAATTTAGAAATGTTACTCTTCAGGATTCTGCACAAAACGTAAGCACCCTCATCTCTTCTCATAGCCACCCCTTTCCTCAAGAGATATAATGTATTATTGAATGCCATCGATTTCAAACTTTGCTCAGTTACACTCTGGAACCCTGAGGAAAATAAAGTCACCCTTTTCCAGTTCACTCTTCCCAATTTTCCATGCAATCTTTAGGGCCTGAGCTAAGCTTCATCCATCTCACGATCATCATACTCTATTCATCTTATTCAAGAAAGACTATCCTTCACTGTGATTGTCAGTCCTAATGTGTCTCTAATTCTGGATCAACAAGTTTTGGAGCATCTTAGATATGGAAGAAAGCGACTACAGTGCCCTGTTTGCTATTCTTTTACGTTTTACATTCGCGTAATCTAATCCCCCAACACTCGTGAATCTCGGTCAACGCCGGGCGCGGACTGTTATATACATATATAAGATTGAGAATGGGCCAATAACACTGAATCATTTACATAAACAGATCCCATTGGATGATCCATTTATTCCTAGTTGTATTACCTCCAGTGAAATAGGCCGTTGTTTGTAGTGAGACGGGTCGAAAACCCTCACGTTGATTGCAAATAGTAAATTGGGGTTGTTTTGATATATATATATACCGCAGCAACACCAGATAGGGCAGTTTGTGTCCCAGTTCCGAGGGTTTAGAATAAATTGCCTCGTGTTGGCAGAATCGGCAAGTACATACGGCCGGGTCAATGGCCTAAAGGCTCTGAAGCCACGATCGAAATATTACAAGGTTTTTATCATATGTAAAGATCTAGTGGCAGTAGTAAGATGTGGCCGCGGAAGTGAACTCTTAACACACTGTGACATACGTAACTTTGCTCTTAGATCTTATTTAACCGGATATTAAGAGGTCGTGGTATGTTCATAGGAATGAAAAGTTTTGTACTTACCGAATTTGGTCCTTTATTTCAGTGAATTTAGTTTAGAGTAAAGACATTCGACGGGCTACGTTCGACCAATGATGATGAGTGTGCAGTTTTGATTCGACGCACTCCACGGCTAGGGCGCGTTTTACGCCGTGCGTTTAACCTTTGAATACCGCAGAAGTGTGCACTTGTCATGGCGAGTATCGGGCAAAACTCTTTGACCTGGGACTCGCCGGGCACCCACGGTCCATGGTGCGTCTGTGACCGTGTGCGACAGACCCTCAGAACGTATCCTCTGAGAATGTGATATTACGAGAGACGAGAGAGAAGTTATGATTGCGGAATCAGATGTGGCCGGTCATCGTTCGGTTAGGAACGACGACCTTATGAGGAATGAAAGGAACTTTGGATACTTTCGAGAATTTGTGGGTGTGTGGGTGACCCGTTGAGAGATTTTGAGGCGTATAAATGCTGCGATTGAGGGTGAGAGTCATCCGCCCTTCCTGTAATCAGATATCTACCGGTCCTGGTTTCTTAGATTTATTTTTGTGCTTAGTCTACTTTTTTCTTTTCCCTTCAGGGGGGTGATTTATGTTTTTCCCATTTTTCTGTGCACTGTTCAATGTTTCAATCTTATATATGTGTAATTACTAAATATACGCAATCATAATAAATTATTTTAGGTACGCCTCCGTCTTGCTGTGCAGATCTGAGACGTGACACGGTCGCCTTTGTAGTATTTAAAAAATACCAACCTTGCGGCTAATGAGAAGGAACTATATGGGAGCTTTTGCTCATAGAACGGTCCTGGGTAAGTGGTGGGTCCCATTCTCTGTAATATTTCTCGGCAAGAAATGATACCGAGTGAAGTTGTCACATAACCTATGATTAGGGAATTATTACCTACCAAAGAGAATAGACGTAAAATATATACTAAATAGATATTGAATGCGTAAATGCGCAGAGATCAGAATAGAATTAGTGCCAAGTCAGTCGTTTAAACATAGTCTCTAACACCTGAGTTAATTGCAGACTAGACCTAATGATCATCACCCAAGTCGGTGGTGAAGATCTCAATGAACTGCCGCTCTTTTGACTATGCTTCACCACGTTTCTTGGCATTCCGCAGATCTTAGGGCTGTCACTAGAGAAGTGCCTGTTCCCTTTTCCACTCGGTCAGTCCAATGGGTGAGGAATCTTCCTCTTCCTCTCCGTTCTTCGACATTACCCACCGCAACAAGCATCTCCAAGCTGCATTCCCTTCTCGCAAGATGCCTAAAGAATTGAAAGATTCGTCTTAAGCAAATGATTGAGAGTCTGTCTTTATGTTCAGCTCCTACAAAATGAAGATATGTGTCTCCAGCACCACATCTCAAAGGCGTCAATCCGTTCTCTCCCCTGCTTAAGACCTGCGGCATATGTCCTAATACTGTTGCTGTCTGAAATACAATATTTCAACCGCGGACAAATATTATTTTCATAAATTGCAATGACGTCATACTCAGTTTCACAACTTTTTAAAAAACCCCCATAAAATGATATAAATTTGAAATTTATTTATTCGTTTAGTTTAAATTATTTATCACGAGCTGAACCCATTTTGAAATTCGCAGACCTGTCCACTTCAATTTTAAAATTATGTTTAATTTGACACTGAAAATAGAGACCCGTATTTTAATTCTTGTCACAGCTGGATAATTATTTCTGTCACTGACGAAAATCCTTCGAGAACAGTCGGCGAAATTAAATTTTGCAACTCGCGAGCGTCGCTCGGGAAGCTCAATTTAAAAATCCAAATAATAAACCTGTACAGGTTGGACGCAATCTCAGGTACTGTTTCAATTAAATACATTGAAATTGTAAATGATTTAATTACAGACAAAAAGATTTGTAATAATTGTTGAATTAACATTAGTAAGGTTCGACATGATTACCATCAGTATCAGTAAATGTATGGAGTATGTGATGTTAGTATCAGTACGGTCCTTGCAGATATGTCGCCGAGTCTGTAATGATTATTATATGAGATGATGACGTAAAGGGTGTTTACAACACTTTTTCCAGTGACAGCCAATTTGACAGCTGACGACCGATTTGTGCTCAGTTTGGTTTGCCATTTACTACGTCAATTTTACCGTCGGCATAATCGTCCATCCGAGCAAGTAATTCCAATAGCCGTGGATCGTTTTTGCACCACGCATCCTCTGATTGATAATACGCATCTGCAGAGATGTCGTACAGTGCGCACCGAAGAAGCTGTTGCTGCAGTGACCCAAATGAATCGATTCGCCATCGTGCACAGCAATTGGAGCTGTGTCCATCCACTTTATGGAAGATCTTGGTCGACGTGCTTACAAGATCCAGCTCGTGTAAGAATTGAAGCCGCTTGACGCTCGTGTGGGCCGAGTTGCTCTTGATCCTCGTTTTCAACACAAAATTTAGTTCAGCGATGAGGCTCATTTTTGGTTGAATGGCTACGTCAACAAGCAAAATTGCCGCATTTGGAGTAAAGAAAATCTTCAAATTATTATTGAGACGCCGTTGCACTGTATGGTGTGCTTTATGGGCTGGGGGAATAATTGGTCCATATATCTTCATAAATCATGCCGACCAGAACGTTACAGTCAATGGAGAGAGATATAGATCCACGATTACTGACTTTTTCGTTCCCCAATTGAATGGTAATATGGAAAAGCTGTTATTTTAACGGTGCAACATGCCACACAGCGCATACCACAATTTATTTATTGCAATAAACATTCGATGAGCGCATAATTTTGCCTGTGAATTGGCCTCCAAGATCGTGTGATTTAACACCTTTGGATTATTTTCTGTAGAGATATGTGAAGTCGCTAGTCTACGCCTATAAACGACTTGAAAGCCAACATTCGTCGCGTTATTGCCGATATACGTTCCCAGCTGCTTCAAAAAGTGGTCGAAAATTTGACTTCCGAATTGCGCTTTGTTCGAGCCAGTGGCGGCGCCCACATGTACGAAATCTTATTTAAATACTAATGGCACAAAAATAACTTTCTAATAAAGCCAATACCGTGGCCATTATCGTGATTTTTGTGTATTTTATTTCATTTGAAAGTTCTATAGACAAATTGTTTGCGGTAGCCAAGACGCACGCCACGGACCAAGCAGAAAAGTCTGGACGGACCGTTTGGTTGGATGGCGCGAGCCTGCCGAGCGAATCTAGTTGAAAAGAAATTAAGAAAAAAATCTAGTCGAAAACAGAATCGCTACCATTAGAGATTTAATTTGTTTTAAAATGAACGAGTAAGGCTCTGGACACTGGTTCGCTGTGTACAATTCATCTACTAATTAAGAGGCTAATATTCATCCATCCACAACAGATGGTTTATTGTGATGGACCGTTTACAAGTATGGAATAGTTAAGTTGTACAATAAAATGACTACAATTTACGGAGACGTTTCTCGTCGCTGGAGAGACGATTTTCCCGACAGTTGTTGGCCGCGATCGTGTTCTTACATGACGTCGATACTGGGAGACTTTACGGCTACTAGGCGCATGGTTTCAAGCACCGGTACCTGCAAGCAGTGATGACAAGAATGGAGGCGACCACCTCCGCACATGTATCATTAGATCTGTTTTTTTTCTGTGAGTTAAAGAGCATTATCCGTTTTTAAAATTTCTTTTGATGTATAATATTTCACCGAAATATTTCCCGAGCATAATGCTGGTCAGTATAATACATAATTGAAATGAATTTGTCGGTTAGGTTGGGTTAGGTTAGGTGTTAAGGCAGTTTCTACATTGCTACGCTTATATTACCCTTCGTATGACAGCCAGACACGAAGCAGCATTTTGCACTATATAAATAATATAAAACATTTACAGATTCGCGTGTCTGGGGGCCGTGGTGCTACCGCCCTCGTGTTATAAAATAGAAAACTACATTCTTTTATTGAAATATTATCAGAAATCAATTGGCCGATGCAGCAAACAAACACTCGATCAGATATAGTCTCAATATGAAATAAAAAAATGTACTATTAAACCGTTATCACATAACACACGTCACGTTTGAGCGTTTGCGGGTTGACGATTGGCACGACGCCTGTCGCCATAAACATTATTTATCGTATTTATCATTAAATGATGAATTTCTGATTAAAATAACCATTGAGTAAGGGTAATATCAATATTACAGAAAACAATTGAACTAATATAATATAAATACTAATATTATTTCCCTTTCTTCGATGAGATAAGTCTCGTCGAAATAAATCTCAGTACCGCGTACACGTTTTGAGACTTTGATCTTAATCTGGTAGGACGAGACAAAACTCGAACCCGCGTGCACGACATTTCGTTTGATCATTATTTCACCTAGACCCATTGATACGTACAGCTATTGATTTATTCTGAAAAATAAGGTATTTAATTACAAACATTTTGCCGATATTATTTACAATTATAGTTTGATTCAAATTGACATAACGGAACTTCAACGTTTAACATTTGACATTTAAACAGCGAGAGCGAAGCGAGGCGTGAGATAAAATAAATAACAAGTCCTGTCTCGGCGCAAATGGCAGCGCTGGAATCACCGAGATTCGATGTCTTGGCGGCAGACTACGAACGTTGAGTCTCCAAAGAGTATAATATCTCAGAAATTATCTTGAATTGAAATCAATCAGTTGTGAATTCTTATAATGAGTGCACCTTTTATTTTTAAACTGATGGAACATTTGATTCTTGTCATAACAAAACTAATTTTTCATAAACAGGCTGTAGAAACAACCAACACCGCTACTGAGGGGAGGGGGTGTGCGTGCAATAATTCTTGTACTCGTTTTGTAGGAACGGCACTCACACGGAATGTCCCGTCTGTGACTGGAATTATTTAAGGGTATGGAATATAAAATATTGAGATTTTTCCGCATCCCTTGAGCGGTCTTCTCGGCGTCCCCAAATTAATAAAAATATTTTACTCTTGTTTTACTTAATAACGAGATGTAATCTTTCCTACCAGCGACCTACGAGCTTCATGGGACCTCACGTTTTGTACCTTCAATTATATTCGGAATCATATTTTATATTATAATTGTTTACGGACATTATTATTCCTTCGGTTGGCACCCCTGGATTTAGCATGTTGGTATCTCTAATTGTCCGTACAAGTGTAAGGTTGACGTTTTTTCTGCGGGTATAAAGACATACAAATCCGCCACGGTAGTTAATTATTTCGGCCGGTCGAAACAATACGTGGCGTCAGATTGGAGCACCAGGAAGAACAATACAACCCACGACGAGCAAGGAAACAAGCAGCTTTAATATCAGGCTAGCGGCGACATTTCTTTTTACATTGACTTTCGTATTATCAATAGGAAACTCGAGGAACAACAAGCTATCGAAGGAATTCTCTAGTTCAATAATATATAAAATCCCAATATCTTGCTATGTGTCACATGTAAGGAAATTGACACATTTCATTGGAATGATATTAATTTCCTTTGAAATATATATTTCTTTTCTCTCTCGATCGATATACGTATGGAGGACTATCGCCTCTACAATCAACAACACCACCGACGGTCCCCGAACGTACCCTGCGTATATCTGAGTGTAAAACGAAGCTCTCATTAACCTCAAAAATAAATACGGTACCGACCCCAGCAGGTGCCAATAAAACGCGTCCGTAGCCGTATGCGAATTATATTTTTCCCACCAGCATAGTATCGAATTTATGAATTTGAACACTTTGAAAAATCTAACAATTTTAGTGATGAAATTTCGTTCGCTGTTGAATTTACATAGACCGAAAATGCCAGACCATGCCAGCAAAGTGACGGATTTAGAAGGCAGGGGTGAATAAAGCCATATTTATTTATTTACACCCTATCCCGAATTGTTTTGAGAGTTGTTTACCCTCGTTTCGATTCCTCATAATTACATATATTTTTATTTATTTTATTACATTCTGTCAAATCATCATAATACCATTTGTCACATTAAATTCAAAAGAAGCTATAGAAATCACACACCCCCAAAAGGGGAGGGTAGACGTTACATTTATGTGTTTCAGTCGCAGAACTCGGTCACAGTCCGGCAGAAATTCATCCTGTCCAGGTCGCAAGAGGTTCTAAGGAAAACCAGTAGAATGCTCCGTTGGGTCTCTCTAACCACTGCTTTTCCAGACATCGCCCATCCCAGCAACCCCCAGCGGGAGACCCACATCCTAATAAATACCCAGAAATGTCCAAGATTTCTTTCATTTCTTAATTCCTTCTAATCCCGCAATCATGATCTCACGTGCATCATTCATAATCACCCAGTCCTAGAGGATTTGCTCCATGAGGATGCCTCACCTGAACGCAAACACACTACGGTTCACGGACAAGTCCTAAGTAGAAGAGTTTACTCATGAAATGCCCTTGACCCGAGATCATCTGCATCTTGTAGTGGTCCAGCGCCGGAGCCATAGATAAAACATAAAATTGAATATTTAAAATAAATCATATCTATTTTATGATCTTTAGGCCTTGCCACACTATTAGGAGAGAATAACTTTGATTATAGTATATTTGACGTATTAATAACCCGCATTCATTTTTATAACATGGGAAATGGTAAAAAGTTACTATTGTTAAAATTAACTATCAAACAACCGGCCCTAAATATGTTACGCCCTGTAAATAGACAAGACAATTATTTTGTGTCGCGTTTTACTAGTACATCATGATGTGTTTCCGTTCATCCGTTCATCCGTTCATTCATCATTGGATCAATTTGAATTATACCGTGAACTGCGAATAATATCGGCAAAACTTAATAAATGTTAGCATTTCGATGGGTTTTATTCGTTTGTCTAACTTTTCAGAATAAACAGTATCTCTGTTAAATCGAACGTAGTGTACACGGTGTCGGTCGCAAAATCTAAACGCGTGTGCACGATATTGAGATTTATCTCAGCTAAATCTCATCGTGTGTCACTCCGTGTACACGCGCTAAGAGACTCCTGCCTCTGGCAACGGAGGAACTTTTTGAAGTGTTTAATATTTCAGAGTAAAGGTTAATTAATTTATTGGCGTTACTTTGTATCGTCCAGGGGGTGGGGACGCGGGCAGAGGCTATCCGATTTCAGGGAAGAATTAAATAAAGCCTTACCCTTTGTAATAATTGAATTTATTCAATAAGGCTATCGCAATATTTTGACAACATTCAATCTCTCAACTGTCACAATTGAGAGCCCCCCGGGGTTCCAGCCATTGATATCATTCTAATGGTGAACTGAGCAAGGCTTTGTGATAAGTACGACAAGATAAAATATCGCTAAAAAGGTAATCTCGTCTATTTAGGCACATTATTTTGTTATTTAAAAAAAAAAGTGAAAATAGTTATCTTTTTCTTCTACGTCAAGTGTTCTCTACCGACTCCTATCTTTGGCCATTCTTGACCAGTTCCCGCTTCAGTTCTCTTCCACCTCTTCCTTAGTGAACTAGTATTTGCCATTTTCACAAACTTTAGGTCTACCTGCGAACATACATTCCCTTCCATGAATCAAACAAAAAATAAGTTAAGAAACTAATTAACCGACGATAATTAACCATCCTGCCTAAAATTGAAAACATGTAGGTACATGCAAGACATATCAAAGCGGAGGTGCATATAAAACATCAAGGTCACAATTAGAAATCACTCAAAAAATGATAATAAAAATTATTCTAAAAAAAAAAAGTCTACCCAACATACAACTTTTCACAGATTTTAACAGACATACAAAAAAAAATTATTCAAATTTTCAAAAATAAAAATCTATTAAATTTTTGAAGCGAATTCTGATCTACAAGATATAGAGATCAAATTGATATCCCAAAACTAAAATATACCGCAACTCAAAATCAATGTATTTATTAAGGCATCAAATTTTTTAACAATCTCCCCATCACAATTAGAAAAATTACGGACTATCATAAATTTGTAACTGAAGTAAAAAAATATGTACACGTCTTAACTGAAACAAATTAACTCGTATATACTTCTTCTTCGTATACACGAGTTTTACTCTCATAGAGATTGTATTATATTTTTAATATTAATAAAAAAAAAAAATTTAAAATGTCAAGGTTTTCAAAAGGGATTCAAGGTCACCATTCTATTTAGTAAAGCCCAAAAAGTGTTTTTATTAGTGTTTAATTATTTATATTTTCTTGTTTTAAAGTATTGCACTGAGCTACTGAAGCTCATAACTCCCATGTACATAGTATATTCTTCTTAGTAACCTATGACTGTATTGTAAATTTGAGTTTTAAATAAAAATCTTGATTTTTATCTCGTTTTTTTTTGTCATTAAAATATATACAGATACATGGAAAATATATTTATTTAATTAGAAATTTAGAGATTCTATATATATTAATATTTGGCTCTTCTCACTAGAAAATCTGCCGACACCTGCACTAGCCTGATTAAATAATAACAATGTATATAATTATTATTTATAGCTCCGCACAAAACGAATTTTAAATTGTATCTAATTGTGAATTTCGGACATTAAGTAAATAAATAAACCAGATTCACGGGTGTTCAACAAAAACGCATTTACAAATATTTCAAAACAATGATCGCTCAAAATGGTGTAATATTAAATATTTAAAGTTTTAAGTGAATACTTTATTTAATATTAATAATAATCATAATTTTAAACACGCCCTAGATTATGTAGCTACCCACTCGCGGGAGCCAAATTAAAAATCAAAATTACAGTTTTTATATAATTTCCAGAAATAGCCCGACAATAATATTATCGGAAATATTTACAATAGTAAAATTATTTATTTGTTTGATGCGATATTTGTATATTTCCACGTGATCGGGTGCTCATTCTCCTGGCAAGAGAAAATTCTATTTCGAATCCAGCCATATACTATAACAATAGATTTTTTCTGTTTATGTTTCTAAGTGATTCAGATAATCTGTGCCAACTATTGATTTTCACTTCCCGACAGACCAAATTCCTGAAAAAATAATATACCGGGTATGACATACCTGGTGTACAATATTTTAGGCCTAAATACATATTAAAAATATGAGTGGAGAATGTTCCAAGGTTCAACCCTAATTAATCGATATATTTTATTGATTCCATATTACACTAGTTCTTCGATTTACGCGGTTTCACTTTTACGCGATTTTTTAAATCAAACAAATTTACAACTATTTAATAAAAAAATACAGTCTATTGAATCCGAATTAATACAGAAGAATCTGCTGCTGGATATGAATCTGATGGTAGTGGTGATTTTGAGCCAACCCAAAAAAAAAGATTTATTTAAAATATAGCAGCGAGGATGAGGAATAATAAAATTACAATTTTGTTTTAAATTATGTACGTGTTATAAAATCATATTGATTTAATAAAGCTACATATATTATACAATTTTTTTTTTTTATGTTGATATACATACGTCTATGGTATGTACTCATTTTTCGCGGTTTTTGGAACTTATCTCCCTATTTTATATGATTTTTAAGTGTCCATTCACGCGGATTTTAATTTTCTGGAACATATATTCTATTTTTGTATGCGTTCTATACCTCGAATTACGCGGTTTCGCTTTGCGCGGAATTTTCTGGAACGTATCTACCGCGTAAATCGAGGGATGGGTGTATAGGTATATTGAATACAAAAAATAAAACGTTATTGAACTTCAAGTGACTCTTCCCTGTTAAATGTTTTCCGTAACATTACATAATTTATACACACTCATGGAATATTTTCGACTGGTAATTTAGTCAGGTACCCACCCTTAAAACTCTTATTTTTGCGGGGGAAAAAGATGTCGTTATGCATTATATTTGCATACATTTAAGTATTGTATAGGCGTATAGGGTATAACAAACCTAGTCCACAATATTTTATGGGTGAATACCTGACTACATTATGAGTCGAAAATTTTCAAGCGATATGTGCAAATTCTACACCGGTACGGAAAATAATATTGTTTGAACTTCTTACAAAATCGAAATAAATATTTGCAAAATGTATATATTATTAATCTATATCTTTGCAGTCGAAATTCGATAACCTTTAATTTTTTATATTCAATGTATAATCTAGAATCATTAAAATATTTAAATTAATCGAAATAATCGCAAATTTTCGATTTTTTTTTTAAATGCTTATATCTTTGACATGGTTGAGATTAGGCATATATCCCTTGAACATTTTCGACTCGTAATTTAGACAGGTATTCACCCATAAAATATTGTGTACTAGGTCTATTATCTCTAGACAAGTATTCAAAATATCCAGTAAAACGGACCTCTAGACCATAAATCTGCCCCTGCATTTACTGACCAACGTTACCATCCAACCGATATCACCGTCACAATCACACTTCATCTCACCACTGCACGGCGCGCTAAACCAGATTCATAAATAATTATACAGATTTTAGTCAAATTTGAGTAACACCCCCGAGGTGGTCCCTCCCCCGGAGCCGCCCCCCTCCGCCCCCGGTGCGGGTGTGTAGCGCCCGTCCGAAAATGTCCACATAAATGTGTAATGATGAATGCAGACTTTGCGGGGTTTATGACGTTCATAACCTGACACGTTCACGCCGAGTTTAAATTAATATAAGCTCCACCAAATTCCGTAACCGACCAGAACACATCACCGGGGATTATATCGTACAGCAAAAAGTACACACGGTTAAGTTAAATGAGTTGTTCCATTAGATAAGACATGTAGAATCATAGATTCAAATCCAAAATTATGCAACATCTCGTGAAGACTGTTGATTTGTGCTAGCATGCAAAGGGACATTATGAAATAATGAACAACTTTAGAAAAGGGCAAAGCCAGCTACAAAATGTATCATCACATTAAGTATTCTTTCATTTGTTTACCAATTACTGCAGTGAAATATACCACAAAAATTTCCAAGACTAAAACATCACCTAGATGTATTGTTAACACCGGGAATCGAACCCGGAGCCCCGGTGTGAGAAGTCAACACCTTGCCGATTGGACTACGAGAGGCGCTAAATCGTAATGATGACATCATAATACGAGAGCTGTCTGAAATATTTCCGACCTCAACATGAAGATGGCAGCACTCGTCAACAAAAGTTTGGGAAAATGTTTGCACATGCTTTGATAAGTGCTAACCAAAATTTCAGCTATTTTGGACGCGCAGTTGTTGTTTGATAATCGTTTGAGTGAGTCGTTGTGAGTGTTTTAGTAAAAATGGAAAAAATCGAGTATCGAGCTGTCATTAAATATTTGTTTTTGAAAGTCAGTATGCCTACACAAATTAAAGACGAGTTGGACACTGTATATGTGTATGGACTGGGACTCTGCACCATCATTTACCACGGTGAAAGTTTGGGCAGCTGAATTTAAACGTGGCCGCACCAGCTTGGGCTGGATAAACGTTCGGGACGGCCAAAAACTGCAACCACCGACGGTAACATCACTCAAGTTCACCAAATAGTGCTGGACGACTAGTCGAATTAAGGTTAGAGAGATAACAGAGGCTATGAAAATGTCCGAAGAACGTGTTTGTCACATATTGAATCAAGATTTAGGCATGAGAAAGCTGGCCAACGCTCTTTTGGCGCAGATTAGGCTTAAAAGTAGACTGCGAAGGGATAATTGGCTCCAAAAAAGGCAAAGGCTGTTCCTTCGGCTGAGAAAGTGGTGGCGACTGTTTTCTGGAATAGCCATAAAGTTGTCATAATTGATTATCTTGAAAAGGGAAAAACCATTACAGGAGCATACTGTGCATCATTACTTGACAGGCTGAAGGCACAGATTGCGAAAAAACGGCCACATATGCAGGGAAAACGGTCACATACACAAAAAAATATAGTTATACCAATACAATGCACCGTCTCACACCTCAGCAGTTGCCCAGGCGAAATCTACGAATTACGATTTGAACTGTTTGACCACCTTCCATACTTATCAGATCTAGCCCTAAGCGACTTTTTTTTTTCTCTCTAAAAGTTGCGTTCGAGGAACAGAGATTATCATCAAATGAGGAAGTTATCACATTCGTAAATAACTACTTTGCAGAGAAAGACTCCAAGTACTATTTAGACGTTTAAAAGTGATGAGAGCATCGCTGGGATAAGTGTAAAGACTTACAAGGAGACTATGTAGATAAATAAAATAAAATTTGAAAAAAAAATGTCTCGTTTCTTTGTTAGGTCGGAAACTTTTCAGACAGCCCTCTCTTAT
This sequence comes from Eubasilissa splendida, assembly GCA_031772225.1. Taxonomy (NCBI): domain Eukaryota; kingdom Metazoa; phylum Arthropoda; class Insecta; order Trichoptera; family Phryganeidae; genus Eubasilissa; species Eubasilissa splendida. The sequence continues at coordinate 30,005,935 of CM062857.1, forward strand.
AAAAACGACAACAACTTATCTATTGTGTGAACAGTAATGTAATGTTCATTTACCGAATTCCTAAATTATTTTATTTTAGAAGCGGTTTTAATTAATTTTTTAATCGTAATATAATAATTATGGTAATATAACACAATACACATGAAGTGTGCACAGATGGTAGATCTCGACGGATACTTCATGATATCTTAATATCGTGCTGAAACCAGCTTGACGTTGTGATTGTTTGTTAATACGAATATACCACAGAAGAAATTGTCACGATTGTTGAATCAATGTACTGAGATACTTCCATATATGAAATATTCTAGATGCTTCTGTACAGGACAATATTGGATGTTTACAGTTTCACGGTTCGGAGCTAAGAGAGCATACTAACCTCGCGCGCGTCTATAGATTCGTCGCATACATATATCACATACTTTAACCATTCCCAAACCATGCAGTAACACAGCTCTACTATCATAACTAAACCTGTAATATTTCGATAAATACACGCAACATAAAATTAATATTTTAGATAATCATAAATAAAATATTAGCGCTTAGGAATGACTAGTGATAAACTAATTATGAAAAAGGAATCGTACTAAAACAATTATTTTTTCCATTCAATCCGTTATAAAATTAATACGTTGGTAAAAATACAATTTATGATATGAAAGACAGAGATCACACGTTATTTTCACAGTGAACAGAATAACAAACATACAAATATAATTATCTCTTTCTCACTAATTAAATGAAGAGAGATAAGAAGGAAGGACACATTGTATAGGACTTAATGAAGGCTCTAAATTATGTTATTAATCACATTTTCAAATTTGAATGTTCAGTATTAATTTAAGCTAATAAAAATATTTTTTCTTACTGTTATTTACGGTAACATGAGTTGACAGCATGGCTGTGTTTGTGTATTTTATATCGTGGTATGGTAAAGGTTAATAATGTTTTTGGCGTTTCCTAATACATTTCCTATAGTGGATTTTAAAAATGATTAGTCTGTATAGATCGATGTCAAAAGTTGTGTAAGGTGCAAACCTTTTGGGCCCCTGACTGCTACGATTTACGAGTAGTTATGCCGCTGCTCCGTTATATTACCATATTTCACTTTAGATACTTAATATTAGAGTGAAAGTGTAACCATTTTACAGGCATTTTTCTCATTCAAAATGCTTCAAAATGAAACGTTCCTCACGGTGACACAAGTCGAACAGATAAGGCACGAGAAGAATAAAAATAAATCGGAAGACTGTCCAGGGTGAAGCTTTCATAATATGTATAATAGAATATATGATAAGGGTAGCCAACTCTAAAGAAATGGGAAAATACGACCACCTATTTAAAATATTACGCTTTGGTACACTTTAATATAAGTTTTCTTGTTTTCGTCTTCGGTGGAAAATCATTAATTTATTAAATTATGTTTTAAATATCAAAATGAAATTATCTCGTGCTAGGAGTCAACACGTCAGGAGTGTCTCTGCTGTCATCACTCGGAAGTAGCGGCATCCCTCTGAGACAGCCCGAGGCGTGAAGTTGCCCGGAGACGGGAGACGGGAGACGATCATTCTCTCCAAATTAACCGCGACGTGTTCGTCGGGACTGACTCGAGGGTAGGAGTGACGTCCATAACCCTGACATCGGCGCGCCTCGTTCATTCTTAACAAACCAAACTACAACAAATATAATAGAAGCTTACTTTTGTGTTTATCTCACATGACACATAAATAATGTAACTCCAATGAGCAAAGTGTCAATTTCCTTTGAAATGCGAATCAGATGTATATGTGACATTTTGTTCTCAGGCACGCTTGTCAAATTAAAAACTAACGACTTTATTTCTTGTCAGAATTTTATTCTGGATTTTACAACATGTCTATTATCTTTGCTTCTAATTTTGCTCAACATCTTTTCTGACCACCGCGTACCATGCTTAGAATATATAAAACGCTAATCTAAAATATGTACCATTGAATATTTTTTTGTAAATGTCTATTTCTGTTTTTGTATAATATTTTACCTAACTTATTACCACACCGTTTACTTATTTACTATCACGCCGTTTCGTATCGGAGAGGATAGAACATCACAATATTCCATCCCCACATACAGCTCTCCACAAGCGTGCCGATTGTCGAAGTATCAGAAGTGTGGTAATGAAAATACAGTTACCCCGCCGCACCCCCTCGGTCATCAAACCCTCTGTTTGCCCCGCTACCCCCTGCATGAATGCCGGCTCTGATCGCTACACTTATATGACTGAATAACCTTGTGAATGACGATACTCTCATAGTCGTTTACTTTCTAACCCCTCTATAATCAAAATTTAAAAAAAAAAAAATTTGAATACAGTTTTACTAGGAAAAAAATTACGCTTCCGATTAGTTCAAATACTTTACCACAAATAATAATACAAGTAATACAAAAAAATAATAACAAGTTTAAGTTTCGCGTCAAAACCCTCATTAATTGAGTACTTAACTTCCAAATAATATAAGACCTCTAAAATAGGCGTGTTAAATTTTGAACGCCTTTATAATTATGAAATCCCTCAATAAATATTATGAATATCGCTATTTCTCAAAATCAACAACATATTTGTGTTATTAAGGAGAACACATTCTTATTGTGAAGTTGTGATTATTCAGAACAGACGGTCTGTGATGTTTTAAATACTAATTTAATGTATACATTAATACATATTTGTGATTTATTTTTTTGCATTTCCTATTGTATTGATGTATATAAATATCTATTGAAGCATTTTATTAAATATTTCATAGTTAAACGTTTTTCGTGATTTGTGGGTTTTGTTAAAAGTCCGCTGTAGAGGGGTTGGAAATAAATAACTAATTTCTCAAATCAACAAAACAACAACAACCCGTTTCTTTTGACATTCCCCGACATTCGAGTTTGACCGTGTCATGTTATAATAACAAACACACAACCTATAAAATAAAATATTATAGTAAAGGTGTTTTTTTAGAGGTTTGTTTTTCAAATTGGCAACACTTTTTCTAGCGACAGCCAATTTGACAGCTGATAGCTGGTTTGTGCTCAGTTTGGTTTGCCATTTCACCACGAATAGACTTACACCAGAACAACGCTTGTAAATTGTGAAAAATTATTTCGAAAATTGTGGTTCAGTTCGCGAAACTTACCGTGCGCTGCGTCCATTTTACGGTCGACATAATCGTCCATCCGAGCGAGTAATTCGAACAACCATGGATCGTTTTCGCACCACGCATACTTTAATTGGTAATACGCATCTGTAGAGACGTCGCACAGTGCGCACCGAAGCAGCTGTTGTCTCTTCAAAAATGATGCCGGCCAGAACGTTACAGTCAATGGAGAGCGCTATAGATCTATGATTACTGACAATTAAATGGCATTAGTGTGGAAGAGCTGCGGTTCCAACAAGACGGCGCAACATGCCGCACGGCGCGCGCCACAATCTATTTATTGAAGGAAACATTTGATAAGCGCATAATTTCGCGTGTGAATTGGCCTCCAAGATCGTGTGATTTAACATCTTTGGATTATTTTTTGTGAGGATATGTGAAGTGGCTAGTCTACACCGATAAACCAAAGATGATGGACGACTTGGAAGCTAACATACGTTGCGGTATTGCCGATATACGTCCGCGACTACTCCAAAAAGTGGTAGAAAATTGAACTTCTAGATTGCGCTTTATTCGGGCCAGCTGCGGCATATTTAAACACTAATGGCATAAAATTATCTTTCCAATAAAGCCAATATCATGATTTGTATGTGTTTTATTTCATTTTAAAGTTTTATACCTCTAAAAAAACACCCTATAAATTTTTTTATTAGTATAAATTTGATAGCTTTGTGGAGGTAGACTGGGGCGGTGGCATCAGGCAGGGGACAGTGAAATGTGGCTATGCTTGATAAAATAATATTATACCGGCCCAGTAATGAAAAAGAATACTTCTACCGTGTACTGTTATTAATTTACTTAATTGCAATAATTAATCGGTGTGTTGGACGATCACTGCTGTTAAGTTATCTTGGTACCACCACCAGTTTCATGTAACTCTTCTTCTCAGTGGTCTTATCAAATCTCTGTAGCTGGGTATTATGGATGACGGCCTGGACTATCTGCCGCCGTCTATTACGATCCGTGGCATTTCTTGCATGGTCCACGAACGGACTCTGTATCGACGAACCTAGTCATTCATTTTGTTGGCTGCCCATGGTACGATAAGTATTATTAGTATTCAGAGATATACAGTCGATTCCGCTTAGTTGGGACACATAGGGACCAAAACAGTTGGCCCCATTAAGCGACTGTCCTAATTAACTGAAGCAAACGTAAAATTAAACCGTTACTATTTTTCTTTTAATATACAATACATAATCTAAATATAAATTCTTGAACAAAAATATAAAAATTATATGAAATATGTAAATAATGTAAACTCTGGCGAAAAAAAAAAATTCTGCAGAAATGCATCAAGTGTACCATTCATCATCGTCTTCTTCGTCTAATTTATGATGTTTCGTTTTAATGACTTCAACAATTACATCCTAACAGTTTATATTTTCATCGTAATATGGTAAATTGTTATATATTATCGAAAGTTCTCGAAAATGGACAAAAGAAAGTTCTGACATATCCTCATTTTCTACATTGATTATGTTGCTTGTTATGTGTAAAATATGTAATGTAATCTATAATTAGTGTCACAATTAAGCGATGTTAATTTCTGTTAGTTTTTTTTATTTGGTTTCCGTTCCGACTGTCCTAATTAACCGGTGGCCCAATTAAGCGGAATTGACTGAATATGATTTCCTGTCCTCTGTCAGCCTGGCGTTCTTTCCTATCTCCACCCCTATGAAAAACGGCATGACGATTGATTATTACACTCGTCGTTACCTTGAATTACATATTATCGGGAATATGGTTTATTTTAATACAAACTATATTACATCTACTATATATTAAATAATAGCACTGAACTATGTTCTGAAAAATGCAACTTCACAGCAAAAAATGTAAGAACTCATTAAGAGTGTATTTTTGTTACTAATCGCAAATTTACATGTAACGTAACATTGTAATACAATATTTCTCTGTTAAGTTACGTCTGCCAGTCTAAAGGGTCTTCGCAAGCAAGGGTCCTAATGCCTATCTTACCCGCACCTACCCTTAGCTAGTCACCCGGATCTCATGCGACAAGGAGTACATCATATAATAAAAGAAGTACCCACAGAAATACCGCCTGAAAAGAAGTCGGGGTTCTCAGTCAGGGTATACTTTCTGCTGCTAGCTTCTCACTAGAGTGCGTCGCCCACGTGGACCTTAGCGCACGCGCAATAGCGCCGCGCAGATTTGGTATACGTCCTGGCTGTCGCGTAAAAGTTGCTCAAGACGCCGCTAGATGAAGACCGCTTACCACACTACAAACTCATTGCAAACGTGTAATATGATGTTGTAACACGACCATTTTTGTAAAACTCCTTACCGCGCTGTAAAATAATAAATCACGTAATATTTTTTGTGACTTTATCGCTACTGCGTAGCTAAAATTTGTCGAATTTCCGTGACATATTAATTTATCTTTAAAAATAATGCCACACACCGCCGGGGAAGCCATTACTTATGCAGGAATGAAACAATAAAGGCGGCCTTAACGGCTAACGACCTCTAAATATATAAAAGCCTCGGCAAGGTAAACGCATTAGAGCTTATTGCGTGATAAGAAATTGTGTCTTGGAAAATGCGCAAATATTTGCCTCGGGGCGGCCAAACTGTAACTATTATGGACAGGGTCGCGCCGAGTCTAATAAATGCCCTCGTGAGCGTCCTCGAGCAGCGCGGGAAGCGGCAGTCCCTTGGGATGTTTAGAAATACGCGCTCTGCTGACGTTTGAAGTCTTTAAATAGGATTAAGCCACCGACATATTGGATTAGTGGGTTTACGACTCGCCATGCGTATCGTGTATTCTCTAGACCGTGAATGTGGAGTCCACTATAGAGGTTCCGGGGAAGAAGCAGGAATTTTTAAATTATTATTCGCTCTCTTAATACTTAATAAATAAATCATTTAATAAGATTAAGCCATTAAATAATTAGGGGGTGAGAAAGAAATGTACGTTTTATTAGGAGTGTATATTGTATAGTAGGTATATAAAGGAGCGGTAACCGTTGTAGAAGTTTCAACCTCTTTTATCGGTTCCACACACAGTATTACAGAAACGCGAAATGTACAATTAATAAATACAAAAGAAAGGAGATAAAAAACAAAAGCTAATGTAAGAGATTGCGAAAACGAACAGAGATTTAAATTTAAACCTTCCTGCGCTCTTTTAAGTGCTATCTTTATTTATTTTTAATATACAGGGGTATAACAACATTACAAACAAACAGATAATCAAGTGTTATGTACGGAAGTAAAGAGACCAGTGGGTACAAGACAGCCATTAAAGGGCTAACTATCGAGTACACTCTCCCATGAAGGGACTTGGATGAAACACAATGATGTATGAGTCACGCCATATACGGGACGGCCCAACGGAGTTACGCACGATTTTGTTTGTTTTAAGAATTTGACTTATGAAAAGTGAAGTGTCCGCGTTCTTTTCATCATCTGCCTAATATATCCACGTTTTGTAGGTATTGTAGGCATAGTGTTTTTTATTGAGAACCCCTTCAATAGCTTGTTATTCCCCTAGTTAGGAATTGATAATATTAAAATCAATGCTATAAATGTTTCCACTAACCTGACAGCGGCAACTTCACACTTGCGCGGAAAATCATAGTTACCAACATGAAAAATACAGCAGTGCCAACCGAAGGGATAATACTGTGCGTAAACAGTGTTGGCATGGGAACTTTGATTATTTCTAGTTTGTTATGACTCACGTAATAAAATTCAACAGCGTTTAATTTTTCTTTGTGAAGAGAATTCAAGGCATCATACTTTAAAAATGTAATAAACATTTTAACTCGTTCCCTAAACGATAGTCAGTCATAAATTGTAAATAACAAAAATATCTATACCAACACACGAGTGAATTACAATTTCATGCAACAATTCGTATTTATTTCTCGCCAACCATTCTCAAATGGAAAGACCCTCGGTTCACAAAGCCCTTGTAGCCTAACGGGTGACAAATAAAGAATTTTAATGTGATGTGCTTGTCGGTCTATTGGTACGAAAACACTCGTCTAGTGATCAATAAGTCAGGGGTTCGAGCTTCGTTCCAGGAGGCCACCAAGTAAGTCCTATTATCATAACACTAGCGATTAGACCGCGATTGATGCGGTACTTATTCCGTATACACATCTTTAAAGGGGGGTATTTTTGTTAATATCTTAAATTTAAAAACTACGCTGAGCCTTACGGCGCCCTTGTGCACCGCACAAGCTTGCCCTGTGGATGGCGCGGCCCTGCTTATTGACATAACATTCCAGATGTTGTGGTTGGACGATTAACTTCTCGTGCTTCGGTTACTTTTTATTATCATAATGCAATTACTTTGTAACGGTTCATAACGGAAAACATCTAAGGATGAACCTTTAGAATGGGCGGTACGAAGTACGTCATTATAAAATGCCGCACTAATAACGGGGACCTCTTATGTTAACTTTTAAATATCACGGGGCGAGTTAACACGTCAAATTTTGCATGTTACGCCAAGCCATAAACGTGAATACATATTTTAACTTTAGCATTCTGACGTTTTTGGTGACAGTTCCAAGCATTTTAAGTCATACACTTAAAGCCTGCGGTGTTCCCCATATCAAACACAGTTGGCAGTGTTGCAAAATAAAGCTCTGAGAATAATACTCAGAAAAAATAGATATACTCGGATCAGTGCAATGCTGAAAGATCTGAATATGATGACCTTCAAGCGGAAAATATATTTTAATACTATGGTATTTATTTACAAAATCATCAATAAGAAAATATCAGCGGAATTCACGCGAAAAATTGATGCAAATCAACATGAGCACGAGCATTGTACAAACGGAATGGATAGACTGCCATTCAGGAAGAAGGCCAAATCTCAAAAATCGATGATGTATAGTGCGATGGAATGCCAGAAAACCCAAGAAAGGAAGAGAAATTGAATAGATTTAAAATGAAACTGACTAAATGTATAAAAGATAAGTTTTAGTAAAAGAAAGTGCTTTAATCTTGTATACATTAGAGCATATAAAAGGAGTGCTTATGTATGCACTATGTTAAGAATGAAATAAATAAATAAATTGTGGCGTCTATCGATCGTCAAGCAAACTGAGCCATGGCCGAACGCGTAGCACTGGGTAACCGCGATACACTGGCCTCATGCGCCGTCTAGATTAACAAAAGTATACTGCGTCTTACAAGTATCACATCGTCTTCGTCTATTTTATCTCGAAAAACCGATTTTATAAATAAAATATTTTTTTATTAGTATAAATGGATTGCGCCTATGATACCGCAATCTACATAACACTAGCGTTGGTGATTTGTCTTCCACAGGCGCATTGCTTATAATTTGATTTTGAAGACCTATCCCGTGGACACATTAAATATTTATATTTTGAAAAGTACTAGATATTGACAAACGTGTATACTGCGTCTTAAAAAACCAATTTGTTTTTATCTCAGTTAGTTTAAGCGCCATTTCTATTTGTAAAATTGATATTCTCACTCTTCATCGTCTTTTAACGTACTGAACTTTTAACATATATTAAATTGTTAATATCTGATCTGATTATGAGCAGTTACCTGTTGTAATTAAAGTACAGAGTTATTCAAAACGATGGACTCAATTTCATACTGCTAAATTTCTCGAATTATACGTTGCATATGAATGATCTACATAGTAATTGATAGAGAAGTTTCAAATCCCACCGCTAGATTGCTCATAGTTGCGCAAACAGCCGATAGAGTGCTCGCGCCGCCCAAAGGGGATCACATTGAACATTTATAAACTTTATTATGAGTATTATCAAATGTAATTTCTTTCATATGTGGCACTCGTTCGCAGTTTGAAATATAAAGTTACTAAATTGAGTCCATTATTTTAAATAATGTAGCGAGAGTTTTTCGACAAGCAACACTGACTTTTTAATTTGACATTCACAACCCGCGCACTTCGTACAAAATTGATAACTAAAATGGCCGCTTGAAAGCTTTTAGAAAACTCCGCTGCTGCAGCACTGTTCCAAAAAATAATTATTATTACTTTTATTTCTTCGGTTATGAAGTACACATAATGTAAAAATTGTAATGAAGTATAAATTTTGCTTTGCAATTGATTAAAAATTATACTTTAAATGTGAGATAATAGGATTTAAAATGAATAATTGAATTTTGTCAATGGATTGAAATGTTAAATAAATGTTATCAAATTTCATCCCTTCCCTCCCAGTAAACTGTACATATAACATACACATGTGAACTTGATAGATAGTCCTGGTATGGTAGTAACATAATTGAGAATAGTTAAGAAGTCGAAAACCCTGTAAAAAATACAAATAAAAGTGTTACAAATTGACAATTGAGGACAGTAAACTAGACCAGAGATACCTAGGTCCCAAGGTCAACAAAGTATAATCACGTGACACGGCATTGTATTTATTACAAGTTCGAATGACCATTAACCATGTATAATACAATTTGAATGTGTTTGTGAATATATCCGGGTTAACGTTAATGGATGAGATCTCGTTGTAATAATTAAGTATTAAAATAAACAAATGTTCAATTTGTATGGACACCGGGTCAGTCCTGCTTATCGTGATGAACGTAGAAGGGCGTGCGAGGGAGAAAGGACCATTCAGTCGATTCCGACCATCCAAGTAAATCTTTGTCCATTCATCAAAGTTCCCACAAAGTCTTCTCAATGAGCGCTTCTCAGCTGCCTCCTGCCTCTCCAGTCTGCTCTGGACTCTTCATTAAACCAGCTGTTGCCAGGCCAATGATTATATTAACCGCGTTGTTAGTTTGGCACCACTGATTTTAATTTGCCTTAAAATGCAATAATAATAAAAATCGGAATAGTAAAACTATTCCTCATAACTTATTAATTCATTATTATTAACGTAATCGTGGACCCTGAAAGCAAAACGAATTGATGCCCTCGAGATGTGGTGCTGGAGACATAAATGTCTTCATTCTGCAGGAAAATAATACAAGTCACACTATAAAGGGGACTCATATAAGCCAAAATTGGACGTGAAAATTGGACGTTATATGTTTTTCTATCATTGTTCGTCTTTTTCCTCGTCGGTCCCTCGCGACTAATCTTCGCGATTCCTCAGCTCCTTCATGCTCCTGTCGAGATATTGATCTGCAATGGAATGTCATCGCATATAGGAAAAAAATAACAGCTTACCCGAAAACATTAGGAAGATAACAAAGAAATAATCTAAATATGAATTAAATATATTAATTAAAAAGATATTAATATAAAATTATATATTAAATAATAATAAATTTTCGAACCTATATGTTACTTTTTTGATATTAATACATTTAATCGTTCCATTATTTGAAAAAGCCATCTTTTTAAAATTGTCGCTAAAAATATTGTCGCTGTAGCATAGTTGGATAATGCACCTTCTCCGGTTAGGAAAGAGATCCAGGTTCGAATCCCGGTGGCGCAACAACAATATTTTACGATAAAATTGATTTTATATGTATATCTTTCTAATTAATATATTTAATTCATATTTAAAATATCACAGACCAATGTTCTGAATAATTACAACTTCACAATAAGAATGTGTTCTCCTAAAGATAAATAATAACAAAGAAATAATCAACGCTATCAAATAATACTTACAAACATGTACCCCGAAATTTATATAATATTTTTATATCGTTGCTATTAATTGATTGTATTTTATTTTATTATAAGCTAGTTATTGTAAACAATAATTATTAATATTTAATCCTCTTCCCGAAGTTGTAGAACTAAAAAAAAATACTTATTGCATTGTATCATTGTGATTATAACAGATTAATAAAAATATATAAAAAAAATGATAATGGAGACGGAGACAGCTGGTGGAAGAATCACCATGCCAGGAGTGTCATAATTCTCCGCAATGGAAGCCTGATTACGAAGTAGTTTCTATGTTATTTTGAGTATGTATTGGGATCGATATTTAACACAAGCCGATTATAACGTTCCACACTCGCAACAATGGTCCTATGTTCGATTCCAAATCATGATAGATTCTCTCTGGTCAGTTTATCTCCTCCATGCGGCTGGCAATAGCACATCGGATGGCATCGTAACAGCGGCGACTACTGGAACAATTCCGCCGATAGTATGGTGTTGCCGAAAGTCACGTCTCGCTACACAAGTATCATCCAGTACAGCAAAAATCAATTATTTAACATTGATTTTTAACTATTGAGGGAAATATGTGTGTAAGTAAAGATTTCGAAGTTATGCTTGAGATATGTGAATGCGTGGGTTACTGTAGATCGCAAAGATAAGCTGATGTCTGAGTGTTCTTTTGGAGATCTCAGAGTATATTAAATAAGTGGGTGTGGCCAGAGCGGTTGGAAAAGAAAAACTACTTACGATTGACACAAATTTATTGTTGAGTTCGTTTACAGATTTAGAGATATACAATCAAATGTACAATATAATACAATGTCTACACGCAGAGGTGTTTCCTGGAGATGTTATCTGGAAGGTGGCGAGGTGCGTTCTGGGCTCGTCGGCGAACTAACTACAGTTATTCAAATTAACTACAACCAGAAATTTCGATATCTATTTAAATGAATAACTGAACAAATAAGCTATTGAAACTACCTGTAGTTTTAAGATTACAGGTGTAACTCGATTTTCTTACCAGTCACTCGTTACACGACGATATGAAAACTTCAACCGGAAATTGAATCTTCACCTGACACCGGAAACGTGATGGGAAATTCCTTCCAGCCGCTAACTTGCCACCTCTCCCCCACCCCTGACGATTCGCGAAACCTTGGCAAAGATATATCTCTCCAACATAACACTATACAGGCTGATTCATAAATTGTTCATATTTAACATGTTTTTCTGTCAGTCAACATCGATTGCCAATAGTTTTAATAAATAAGTACTAGTGAATATGTTCAACTCATTTTTCAGACCAGGAACAGTGATCCTGGATTTTATATTTTTAATAAGACCGTGTCACTCTAGTTAGATATATCATCATTATTTTGAACTGTTAGGGTGGACCCGCCGCTTACCCAGGACCATTTATAAGCATTATTAGTTACATGGTCCTACTCATTCGCCGCCTAGTTGGAATTTTTTAATGTTTACAGGCAGCTGTGCGGCTGCGTCTCGCGCATGGTGACAGAACGGAGCCGAACAGCGAATTTTTTTTACAAATGTTCAAATGTGAAGTATAATAGTGCAATCAGAAAAAAATATAAGAAAAAATATACAAATCATCAGAAGAAAAGGTCATAACAGATTGAGGTTGCATAAGTCTTTACTTCAAGAAAAAAAAACAAACGTATCAGTGGAAGCTCGTGGGGGAGTCGAGGGAATAAAGAACACGCCCCCGAAAAGGGGAAAAAGACGAAACAAAATAAACACGGACTGACTTGTCATCAGAGCACCACTGCCGGCCGAACGTCACCCCAGAAATGTTACAAAATAAACATTAATAAATATAACAGCAAAAATGTATACTAAAAACAACAACTCAAATACAATGTATAGACAGAAAGAATTATAATACACTGGGAGTCCCACGGGTTCCAGAGCCCGCTAACAATTCCCACCTAGATACCCAGACGACTCTCACGAAGGTCCAAATTCATTTTGCTGCTGAGAAGATCGGACGCAATCCGGACTGCTGGCATTGCTGACTCCTGCCAATCTCCGTAAATTCATCACGTGCTCCCTAGAGGGTTTTTAAGAGTGGATGACTGCTGTATTATTTCTGAGACAAGTTAAGCGACGTTTCCACCAATACCGAGTACACAGGTGGTAAATATTTACTATAGTAAAAAAATTGCGTAAACGTGTTATTCGATCGTTGATAAAAAATATTTACCAATAACTAACTAACTTACCATCACGCCGTTTCCCCGCGGGGGTAGGCAGAGAGAATAGAGCGCCGCACTCTCCTGTATTGACACACAATTCTCGCCTCATCCACATTCATACATCTTCTCATACAAGCACGTCGGTTATTGTGGCTTCTAACAGGTCCATCTTCCAGTATCTGGTTTACCTGGTCATGCCAAGTCTTCCGCGGACGTCCTCTATTTCTGGCTCCGTCAACACTTGCGTCGTATATCTTTCTTATCATTCTCTCCTCATTCACCCATTCCATTACCATAAACCACTTAAGTGATCCTTTCTTAATCTTACTCACTATACTAAGATCAGCTTTACATTCTTTCATTATTTCTTCATTCTTTATTCCATCATAAATGGATCTGCCACATATATGCCTAAGTGATCTCATTTCCACTGCATTCGGTCTACTTTTGTTCCTCTTCGGCAAGCTCTAGGCCTCACTTCCATACATTAGTGTCGGTATCAGGACTTCATTGTGCACCGCTAGTCTTGCCTCGGTTGACAAGTTCCAATTAGCTATGATTCCATTTAAAGCGCCATTTACTTTAATCCCTGCAGTCACCCTCCTTTCGATATCATTCTCAGCCTTTCCGTTTCTATCAAACACACTTCCCAAATACACAAACTCATCTACTTGTTCCAAACATTAATTAGCACGGTCTCTCGCTTTTCTCCTTCTCATCATTACTTTCAACCTGTTGACATTCATAATGAGGTCGCTTTCCTTGCATGCATCGTACATTCTACTCACTAGACTCTGTAGTTCTCGTTCATTATTCGCCATTAATACTGCATCATCGGCGTACAATAAACAGCATACAATCAGATCGCCCATTTTCGCTCCTACATTCATATATTACAGTTATTGGCAAGTTCATTTTTTATCCTGAGATTGATAATAAATAATTATGATAATACAGGGAAAATTTAAGTTAGAAAAAATTGTCCTGGTTGCGAAACATCTGTAAGTAGACTGATCTAAGAGTCGAACAGCTGATCGAAGTTGCAAAGAAAGACAATAGTTTGAATAAATTATATAGTCACCCATGAAGATGTGACCCACTTTTAGGAACCAGTTCAAAGTTAGATCTAGTTTAGTTTTATTAGTTCTAGTAGGCTTATTCGTTTTTCTTTAAGGGCTATCTTTTAAACGATGTTTGCTGTTAGGTTGGCAATTCGTACTTTGTTTACATCTGTTTACAGAGACTCAAATATCTGGCCGAACTATTGACTGAGGTTTTTGAGCCCCAAGATTTTTCTTTTGCCAGGACCTCGCAGTCTGTTGTGTGATATGATGCAGTGTCTTATAAATCTCAAGGTGTCATTACATATCCAAAGTACATCAATTTTCTTGTACGAGGGATTTTCGTGTCTTTCTTCATTGTTATTAATACGATGTCATTTTTTACATTTCTGCTCATCTTTAGCAGCGTTTACAGATAGCCATATTTCGAAAGCTTCAATCCATTTCTCCACACAGCACAACTGAGTAAACATATTACCGTTCCAACCTCATTCGAAGTACCAGATTGAGGTCGTGACAACAAGAACGTATTTCATTTTAATGAATGCGAACTTCTACTGCAATATTCAGGCAGCAATCTTGTTTGTCGGTAAAAAGACTTAAGTCCTCAGATGCGGTGTTTGGTTTGTGGTGAAGGCAACGTTACTTTGTGCTGGTCCAATTATTCGTTTAAAATATAACTCTTCACTTAAAATGCAAAATTGTGGTATAAAATAGGTGTGATGTCCTTGAGATTGTGATGATGTATGTATGTCATCGCGCGAGCACCGCCTATGGTGGATATATGTGTGTATGTATGTAGCGGGTTTAAAATGGTGACACGCGCCGAGCGCGCCCTCTTACTCTGCGGCTTGTCTCCGTGAATTGGTGACATCTTAAATACGCCGCGCCAATTTGTTACGTATTTAAGATGTCAGTACTTTCCGAAATTGTGTACCTCACCGAAGATTTTCGGTAGCCCGGTACAATCTTTATTACAATAATAGTATTATGGTACAATAGTATACACCTATTCACGGAGACAAGCGGCAGAGTAAGAGGGCGCGCTCGGCTCGCATCACCCTTTAAACCCGCTACTTACACACACATACATCCACCATAGGCGGTGCTAGCGCGATGACATACACACATCTTCACAATCTCAAGGACATCACAATAGTATACGTTAAATAGTACCCTACGACGCGCAGAATAGTATAATTTCCTTTTTAATGTATCATTAAAATAGCTCGTCAAAGTTTCGAGATGAACGCGCGCGACATTCGTGCAGTATTTAAATCTTAATTAGCGGCCATATTTTCGTCTTGTTAAGAGATAATACTGCTGAAGAGATGTGTGTCTCTGGCGCTCTCGAAGAGATGGAAAATACACGGCAAATTAACCCAGAAAGAATTCATATCATTGATATTCAAACGAATTTTCTTTGACGTATCTAAAAAATCACAGAAGTCGCTCGACTTTGGAAGCTGAATACAACAGCTCGCACAGGGTGTCGAGGTGTTAACAACATGCGCACGCAGCGTAATAGGCAGTGGGGGACTGTACGCGGTGAAACAGCGCGCAGCGGTCGATGCCACACTAACTTGCGCAACTCACTTCACACGTTCCGGAGACCACATCTTATATTGCGAAAAACCTATTCAATCGACAGTTTTTGTGACTTTTACTGAGAAATGTGCATTGTGACGGAGCAAAAACCTAATTTTGTGTTGAGTTTGGGTGAATAAATGTTCAAATGATAAGTGACTAATCTGAGCCATGTCAGAGATATAAGTATTTCAAAAAAATCGTAATTATGCATTAAAATATTTTATTGATACCGAAAAATTAAAGGTCATCGAACTTCAAGCGGCTAGACTATTTTTTGTTACATGATTTCGGGCCTGAGAACAAAGATATATATTAATAATTGAACAATTTCGCAAATGCTTATTTCGAAGTACGTAGACTTTAAGCTTAACACGATTTTGTAAAATTTTCAAACAATAATGTTTTCCGTAACAGTGCAGATTTTTCAACTTTTTCAACTCGTAATTTAGTCAGGTATCGACCCATAAAATATTGTGGACCAGGTCTGTTACACCCTGTATATCCTCAGGATTAAGGTAATATCGGGAGTGAATATTATAATTTTCATATAAAGTCCAAAGACAAAGTGTCCGTAATAACCCGGTTTAAATGGCGGATTGAACAGGCTATTTATAATATCTAATGTTAAAGACTGACTGAGACTTGTTGCTGTCTAAAGATTACATAAGAGAGACCATACATAATAGAATATTCATTACACTTGTTGATGTTCAATTGTAATTAACAGAATTGCTACATTTATAATGTAATTATATATTTTTAAATTATTATATATAAAAATGTGATTGTGTGCTCGGTGTTGGATTGTGACGATGATTAGTAAGTGTGATCTAAAGATTAGAGATGTAGTTTGCTTGCCAATTACGAATAATCACACTTACCATGCATCGTTCAATCAATGGCCAATCACACATCATAGTTTATCACTAGTACAAGTAATTGTCTTATCAAATCATACGACGGTTTCTAATAGAAACATTACACGGGCGTAAAGGTCTATATTGTTGGTCTATTTTTGGGTATTTGAACGTCAATCACGTCCTTAACAAATATTGTTATTTTCAGAATGGGCTAGTTTAAATGCTACCAGGTAAGTTAATAATAATCTGACAAATTGAGGCGGCCGTCTAGTAAACCAGGACTCACCTGTCACGCTGAATCACAGATTAGATATTAAACCAAATTAATTCAATTATTTTGAAACCACCAATTAGATGACAAAACTTTGCCACGTCTGCCGATTTGGTTAGATAATACGGCCACATACAAGACCTATATTTCCTGCGAAATACTGCGGTATTTCCAAGATAACGAAGGTCAGGCTTGTACAGTCTCTGGTGCATTCTAGATTTTTATACGGCGTCTAATCATAGATTCTGAATTGAATGAAGACGAATTGATTCCTTTTAGATATGGTGCTGGAAACATGTGTTGCGCGCACAACGAACGGCGAGAGGTGCAAATGTCTCCATTCTACAGAAATTGAAGATCGAGGACAACCTCTCAACCTGCAGCCTGAGACGAATCCTTCAATTTTTTGAGCATCTTGCGAGAAGGAAAGATAGCTTGGCGAAGCTTGTTGCGGTGGGCCACGTCAAAGGACGAGAGTAAAAGGAAGATCCCCCGAACGCTGGACCGACCGAGTGGAAAAGGCAACAGGCACTTCTCTGGTGACAGCCCTATCTAAGATATGCAGGATGCCGAGAAAAATTGAGGAACATAGCCAAGAGGACGGGAGTGAGAAAAAACGTTCAAGCCAATGTACACGTTTTGAGTTTCGACACGTGCGCACAAACGTTACGAAGAATCATAGGGGGATTCAAATTCACCCAACTAACGAACGGAACATTAATTGTCAATGGACTGTCATGTAACGTTTGATCTACAACAAGCGTGATGTGAGACGCGAGACAGCGAATTTCTGTGTAATATATGGGGTACCAGGTGTACACGGGGACTACGGATGTTGTCTCCAACAAATCTCACGGAAACAAAATCCGTATCTTGGAGATTATTTCGAGATAAAAATCTCTTCCGTGGACTCGAGCTATTAGAAATCCAGAGATTACCCAACAAACCCACTGAATACTAAACGAAATGAATTTGCCAAAATCTTACATCGTCATTTATAGCGGCCGCGTTGTATTTTAGTTTTCTGCCCCATTCACAGACCAGGTGTACGTGTAGGAGAGGGGTTTGGAACATTTGTTGCGGGACGAGGGGCATTCTACACACATTATTTGTGAAAACATAAATCCGATAGTTTACGACACATTTATGCAACAGTAAAAGCATTACTCTACGAAAATTAAATCTTTGTATAATATAATCAAAACATATTTTTTACATTAATGCATATTATATTATCAGAGTTTGAATTTTCGTTCCAATCGAGTCATGTTTTTAAAAAAAGTCGATAAACTATTTGTTGACAAGAAATTTTCATCTATATATTTGGTGGTTTGTGACGCCATTACTGTTATTAGCATTTCTATAAAGCAGTTTTACCCTCCTTACTTTTAATGGCTTACATATTATATTTTCTTAGCTCTGCTTACCGTGACCTAAATGCTGGTCTGTCTAAGCGTTTTACGAAAATAAGGACGCGTTGAAGGTTACCTGGAAATATGTACCCAAGGATGAAATCGGTGCGAAGGGGGTCGGGGGGGGGGAGTGGAAACTGCCTCCCTGACCGGATCCATGTCAACCGGAAGCGAATTACCCTCTCCCTTTCAAGTGGAAAATTGTTCATTTCAATGTTGAGTACATCCTCGGCTCCGAGATAAATACACTGTTGGTAATTAAAGACCACTGCTGATGACCAGCCCAATCTAGTCTGCATTCAAAGTTATAATTAAAATCAAAAAACTTCTTAATTTTTAGTAATGTATAACCTTCAAGTTTCTTTAGCTAGGTGGCTTTAAATGGAGTAAAAGCATTCTAGCCTACAAATCTATTTTTCAGTTTTTAAAACAGTTTTATATTAAGATCCATATCCACAGAATGAGACTTTGAGATTTAGTTGAAATACATCTTAATACCATTGAGATTTTTCAATCTGACGACGAGATTAGACAAGCCATTAAGTTATGTATAAAATATATTAAGCGTCTATTAATTCGTTCAACATTAATATTAATATAAGATATTAAATTAAATTAATTCCGTTTAAACTGCTGCTAAAGATATTCAAAGTGAGGAACTAGACGGCGAATCTCTGAGACATGGTGTGCATGTGGGACTACGAAAACTGTGAATCGTCTCAAAGAAAATCATGGAAGCAAAATTCATATCTCAGAGATTGTCTCAAGTTCCTGGGAAGAAGAGGACACATTTTCGTCAAGGTCCTAAAGTGTAATTATGAAACATTTTTAACGGATATCATTCAATATAATTCACACTTACATCGTTGGAAAGGGGTGGGGTGGCCAGGGGGAGGGAGCTAATATCTTGCGCAGGATCATCAACATAAACTAGGCAAAACGCGGCTTAAATCGGTCAAATTACATAGAGAATAGACAGGCATTCAGTTTTATATACGAACGTTTAGATAATTAGTTTCACACCCCTAACTACAGTACCCTACTAAAGAACGTAAAAAAACTAAGCATTTAAGGGAAGCAATTCAAATAAAATAACATACAATATCAATAGACCGTCGTCGTCAGAAATGTTGAGTACAAGCAAAGCTGTTGGATGAATCTCAGGACACGGAAGGAATTTGGCACTCACCGCAAACCGGATTCTGCAGGCAACTCCAAAGATGTGGACTGTATATTTTTTACTCATTATTTCATCAAGGTTCATCAAAGTATAGACGCGAAGTCTCGAGATTGTATAACAGTATTAACTGTTCAATAAATGATGTAACCATGCTGGTTCAAGGTCACCAATCGACTTGGTCCTTGTTAATAGAATGAGAGACGATGAAGTAAACCTCTGAGATTTAGTTGAGATAAATATCAGTATCGTGTATATGCATGAATATTTTGATCTTGACATGAACTGATTGAGATTTACAGGACGAGACAAAACTCAAACCTGTGTATAGAATGTATGATTTGACAGTAAAGCCTAGAACCATTGGTACCTACAACTGTTTTACAAACAGTAGGTGTCAAATTACGAATAATTATTATGTTTTATCAACATTTTTCATAGTTACGGCTTATTTTTAATTAAAGTTCAACTGATTGACATTTGAACAACAAGCAAACACGCTCGAAGTAAGGCACGAGATATAATAAACATCTAATCTTGCCGGCATGCGGCGGTGCTCGAATCTCTGACACTCGGTCTGCACACGAGAGCTGAGAATCGTCTCAATAATAATGAATTTCGATATGTGAATAGACGATCTTCATCGGTGTGTTTAAATGCTATATTAAATGATACTCCGCTATGGGCTATTGATTTCGTCTGAAGACCTGGGGTATTTCAGATCTGCGAACCGTGGTAGGCCGACGTTGAAAATAGCCCTGTCTCGCTTATTTTAAGGATATCTCGTTTTGAGTTTCCCCAAACTATTTGTATTCGGGGAAGGCTTTATTGGATCTCTCAACTTTAAAGTTCTGTTATTTGTTCTAAAGTTATCTATTATGAACCGTGTCTACGGTGATCTCTTAATGAGACTCCGATCTCTGAGAGTCGCTAATGGTGCGGTATAAGTGACGATTCATAAGTCACCGAACTGTGTACCGTTCCAAATGCTCTCGAGTTGAATCTTCGAGACAAATCTCATCCGTAGATTCGAACCATCAGTTTGGTAGAGAAATAATTACGATTTATGACCATCAAATTCAAACACATTTATTTGAACTGATAATTAACTTTGTTTACACGAAGGGGTGGGGAATTAAGGAATGCAGGAAAGGTGGAAGAAATTCTGGAGATGGACAGGAATAGGGAACACGGTCTGACTGAAGAACAACCAAAACCAGAAGACACCTCCAGCCCTCCAGCATCCTCCAGTATCTGGTTAACCTGATCGTGCCAAGTCTTCCTCGAACGTCCTCTACTTCTGGTGTCATCATATATATTTCTTACCATTCTCTCCTCATTCATCCGTTTCATATGACCAAATCTTTTCTTCCTTAATCTTACTCACTATACTAAGATCAGCTTTACATTATTTCCTTATTTCTTCATTCATTACTCAGTCATATATGGATCTGTCACAAGGAACAATACATTGTTATGAAACAATTGTTACTTTAAAAATGCCCTTCGTATAACAAATGAAATGTTTTAAATTCATTTGACTTTATTTATACTGAATTCGGAAGAAGAGGCGAAATAGAAGCAAAAATATAATTTTCATTGAGGAATTATTTGACCATTTTTTTAACAGTCCCAATTTTACGGAGGCTCGGGTCATTCCGTAAACGAAGAGGCCCGTTTATATTTGCACGAGGTTAGAAATCCAATTCCACGTCCACCGCACTCTGCGGGTTGACTCTGTAATTGGTGAGGTTATAAAATGGCGCACGGGATGAACGGCCCCGCTTTTAAAAGTTAAATAATTCATTGAACAATTAAATCTAGCACCAAAATAACTATTGGTGAATTTTTAACGAATTCTTTCACCTTGAGCGACCTCGCTGCTTTGCAGCAACTATTAAGGGAGAAAGCAATTTATTTTCAAGATTTTATGGTGATATGAATCCACAGACTCGTCTTGTTTCGGTCAACTCCCGCTGTGAAGAACGGAGCGCCCATCAGCGCCTTTTCCAATGGGTTCTCTGCTCCATTCATCACACTTCCGCTAACAAGGTCAACACCTCTCCACCGTGACCACCGTCACATCGATTCTCAAATTGTGCATTCGTCATGTTTCGTTCGCGTTTTTAATGTTACTTATATTGAATAAACCATTTGAATTAACCGTGAGTACTTTTTACTCATTCATTATCTTGTCCGATTATCTTCGTTAGTATGATCTTTCAATGAGGTTTGGATCTCTAAGATTCGGTAAAGGTGCGTCATTCTAATTCGGGAGCGAATGATGCAATGAACCTTCCAGAAGAATCTTCCGTAGACAAACACATAAGACATCATTGCACCTTGTACTGTCACACCTGATCACTATTGTAGTCTCTCTAAAATTCTAAATACATTTTTTTTATTAATATTAAAAATATAATACAATTTAAATAATCAGTGGATATATATATATATATATATTAATATTTGTTTCTTCTCTATGAGAGTAAGACTCGTATATACGAAGAAGAAATATATACGAGTTAATTTATGTTTAAGTTAGTCTGTGTACATATTTTTTTTACTTCAGTTACAAAATTATGACAGTCCGTAATTTTTCTAATTGTGATGGGGAGATTGTTAAAAAATTTGATGCCTTGATAAATGAGTTGCGGTATATTTTAGTTTTAGGATGTCAATTTGATCTTGTAGATCAGAATTCGCTTCTAAAATATAATTGATTTTAAATTTTGAAAATTTTAATTATTATTTTTTTTTTGTATACGTCTACTATTTTTGGTACTTTAAAATCTGTGGCTCGATTTCTATCACTTATAAACAAATTTTCAAAACAAAAATTCGTCTACAGAACATTATTCTGGCCGTGCACGTGCCCAGTCAAACATAATCACTTCTCTTTTGGTTGATTCATTCCATGCCTCATTTATGAACTAATATGAACTCAAGTTGAACACCCGAAAGTACACGGACGCGCCGACGGGCCCGTTTGATCTGGTGGTGAGCCTGATGATTAAGCGGTTAGGGAGTCGAGCCTCGTCCTGAAAGGCCACCGAGTTAATCCTATTTCCGTAGCACCAGCACTTAGCGACTAAGCCCTGACTAACATCATAACCTATTGACGTGACATGCTTTCCGCGTGTATCTCTGTTTCGTTAAAAATTTAATATATTCGCTGACATTCTGAAATCTCACGATACAATAATATCCGACATTTTGTACGACACCCCCTGCATTCGGTGCATTCTACTTCTTCGGGTGTCTCATTACATGACCGATATATTCAAGTTTTCGGATTTTTATTATTTTAAATACTTATTTTCTTTATTCATGAACCATAACATCTTCAAACAAATAATATTTTTTATTAATGGAAAAATATGGAAGTATGCGTGATTACAGGGCTGTCTTCTGCAGGTCAATCACTTTATACAATGTAACGTTCACCATTCCACCCAATCAACCTCCATATCTATCAAATTTTTGAAAGCTGTATATATGTTTATATGTGAAATCACTTCGAATACCACTACACTATCACCATTTATGGACTAAATTTTTTCTAAATTTTCCCTGAAACAGCATATGTCACAAAGAGAATCTAATTATTTTTTGAAATTATTTAAATCATTATTCTTTATCTATAAAATGTTTTTAACACATTACACTAGAATACGCCTGAAAAATAAATATTTTTCAATTTTTATATATTTTCTTATTTTGACCAGTAGCAATATTTTAACATGTCCAAGAACACACAATTACTGGATTTTCACATACAAAGAAAAGGCACTGTTATTAAACAAATAATAGATATCTCATAGAGACGAAGCTATTTTTTATTAATGGATAAATATAGAAGTATGGCTAATTACAGGGCTTACGAGCTGTCTTCGGCTAGCTTAAGTGATCACTTTACATAATGTAACGTTAACCATTCCACCCAATCAACCTCCATATCTTCATTCGTAACTCTATACATCCAGCTTATTTTAAGCATTCTTCTGTAGATCCACATCTTAATTGCTTTAAGTCACCTTATTACATCTTCGGTAAGTGTCCACGCTTCCATTCCATAATATAAAATCAAGAACACGTGGCATCTGACAATGCTCATTCGTAAACTAAGGTTGAGATCATGACCTGACTGGAGAACATCTTTTTCACGCGGATAAAGGTTGCACAAGCTTGTTCAATGCGGCTTTTGATTTCAACAAAAGGATCCCATCTTTCATTTATATTGCAACCCAGGTATATAGTACTTTATATTTTTTTAATTCATTTCCAGCAATATGCATCCACTGTCCACGTAAAATAGGGGCCAAAAAGTTAGCACCCTACAATCCATTTTAAATCGATATTTTTGCGAGTTTACCTTTCCCCGCTTAAATATTGGGTGTCCAAATTTCAAGATTAAATTGTAATTGCTCGTAAACCATCAGCGTGAGGGAAGCGGGAGAGGTATTGTTCGACGCGTGTGATTTGTAGATTTGCCAGTCGCAATGAATCACTAGTCGGGAGCGCACCGCGCGTTCGCGGTTGAGCAATATTTCAAGTGCAGTGATTTACTGATTCGTGCGCGTCGCGCTTTTTGTACTCACTTTAATATTCGACGAGTAAGTGATGGGCCGAGCGCGCAACTTATCCGGTGTTGGGTTCAAAAGTTCAGACAAGAAGGGACAATGGTTAACCAAACTCCTCCGGGACCATCAACGACAGCAGCGACGCCAGATGTAGATGAGTCGGTAAGGAAGATTGCAGCCTGTACTAGAATAAAAAAATCAACAGTGCACGTTATTTTGAAAAAGAAACTACAGTTTCACCCACACAAACTGCAAATCGTGCAGTTTTTCAACGAAAATGACTATTCTTTACGTGAAACCTTAGCGAGAACGATGCTGGAACGTTTCGGAACAGCGCGAACGCTTGGAAACATATTGTTTACTGACGAAGCACACTAAAGCGGACCGAGTATTTTTTAAATTGCAAGGGCATATAAATTACCTTACAAAGTGTACATACTATATGACGAAAGAGACTTAATTTTATCTTTACTATTTAACCTTCAGTATATCGTGATAGAAAATACCTTTACGCAGCCATAATGTCAACTAGTATTACCGTGAGGAATGTGTAATTTTTAAGTTTTACTGGTTTCAATTGCGGTAAAATACTTGTTATCATACTGTTACTATGAATACTGATAAATATGATAATATAAAGGAGAATTCATCATATGCAACATATCGGTGGTAAGTATCGATATTGCAGACAAATGTAACTGCATGGTTACTTAAGGGTTAATGAATAAACCTGGCATACAATACCTGTATAAGGGGCCCCTTTTCCATTCTGCTTTAATGCTCAATTTTTGTAGTTACGCCACTGAACATAACGCCACGGATTTGATTGGAGAGCGACAGAAGAAGGAGGAGCGAGGTCGGGACTGTAGTGCAGATGCGGTAGAATTTACTAGTTGAGTCCTGGATGACTGAATGAAGTCTGTGTCGAAAATGTTCGTTTTTCTCAACTTGACACTCCATTATTTAAGCCCGAAAATTAAGAAAAACTATGATAAAATGGCAACACTGACGTTTTAGAACAGAAAAAATCCTATCGAATAGTATGTCATTTTTGTCACAAAAAACAAAATAGCGGAAAAATAGCATTACAAGAAAAGCTGCAAACGCTTATTATACGATCCAGTAGGTACTTTTACAATTTTAGTTTTAATTTTAACTTCGACATAGTAGACTTGATCATACCAAAAACCACGTAAGATCGTATTAACCGGCTGTCATCTTAATTAGGTTATTTGGGAAGCATTACATCTCAACGACCTCACTTACTTCGATCCTCTTACCTGTGAGTGGTACATCGCCCAGGGACAAGATCACGTCCCAGCCCCGAAGCGTCTCCCGCGAAGTCTTAATGGCTTTGCCGTGTTGGCCGGATTTAAATATGGTTCTCCCTCGACGCTATCCAACAAAAATCTATTTTCCTAATCAATACCTACTTGGAGCACTGTGTCTTAATACCAATTAAATGACTTAATTCCGTGATCTTAAATTCTGTCTGTATATATGTAATATATTATATATTGAAGCTTATTATTATTGTTTGTATTTGTAATCTGCAGTATAATGGTTTCGTAGCACATAGCGTAATAAACTCTGTATCTGAAGTATATATGTATCCGTTAAAAAATCCTCGATGACATGTTCAAAATAAAAAATTCCTCGCACTATACTTCTATAGCTCACACTGTCTCCATTACCATTCTACACCACTGCTCAACTCCTTTACAGACAGAAAATTCAATAGCAGACTTTGCGGGTTCGATTTAATCCTGCCTCGTTATCGGCTGAAATAGTGACTCAGATCGCATTTTTGGTTTTATTCCTTCCAGTGTAAAATCTGTGGTCCGAAAGTTCCAGGGCTCCTAAAATAACTAAAATAAAAAAACTGCCCGAAAGAGTTCACAACCTCTAACGTGAATTTATAAAGTCGACATCTTCCAATTCATATATTTAAAGTCGTACATCGAAGACGCAAACCTCTCCGTCTCCCCGTTGGATTATTTAAAAGGAGGCTTTTAAATAATCGCCGACAGACGGCGCATGTGTCACCGGAACAATAAATTTAATAATTTTACAATGTTTCGATCATGACCGCGAGATCTCGAAACCGCCCTCTTAAAAAAATTAAATATAATAGTAAAAAAATTCAGTATATAAAAAATAAAATGTATCATATACATAATAGATACGTAGGTACATATAACAAGTCTTAAATATAATATCATAAAGGAAATATATTGTATAATATGTATGATACTTATATTAAAAGGGTGAATATAATAAAGAATTTGAAAAAAAAATTATCCCGTAACATAATACCTTTAAATAGGAAATAAATTACAGATACCTCAATAGAATAGAAAGAATACGTATATAATTGAAAATTTTACGTGAAAGTTGACACGGTGTAATTGGTAACTCATTCTACCGGCAAGAGAAAGTTCCGGGTTCGAACCACGGTGGTAACTGTACCTATTTGTGGTTCATCTAATAACATGATGTAACCTAAATTTATTTACATTTTTGTTAAATACATTTTTTATGTATATCTTTCTAGTTGATTAATTTAATTTGTACTTTTAAAATTAGCAATATTAACTTTGTGGTTAAAATTCATATTTTTATTTATTATCTTTGTTTTATTAACCACTAAATTGAGTTTAAATACATCTACCGGTTTCGAAAAATACCATTTTCTTCTTCAGGTAAAAACTAATCAAAAAATTATAAACAACCAACTAAACTTAACTACGAGTCCCATTCTAAATTTTTTTCCTAAAAATTATTTCAGTAAATTTGTATTAAGTAATGATTTGAGTTAGGTACTAAAAAAAACTTTTTTTTTTTAAATAGATTCTGACAAACAAACAATAATATATCTTTTAGTTAGTTATGATATCCTGAAGAAGAAAATGGTATTTTTCGAAACCGGTAGATGTATTTAAACTCAATTCAGTGGTTAATAAAACAAAGATAATAAATAAAAATATAATTTAATTTGTATTTGTAATATTTAACTGTACGCCTGTACAGAAACACTAGCGCCCCCAGGGTTGAGAAACCGGGGATCCGCCCCTGGGCAGGGTTGGCCGGAGAGGGTGGGGGGGGGGGGGGGGGTAACCATCTTGGAATGAAACCCAACTGCATTGGATAGGATACAGAGTGCGGGACTTTCTGAATAGAAAATAACGCCGTTGAAATATTCTGAATATAGAACCAGAATACCTACTTGACTGACGCGGAGTAGAAGTCTCCGCATATTGTACATTGTATTATGCAAATGTACGCGGGTGACACGGTCTGAACTATGCCTTGGAACAACAAGGTGTCATCTGACATTCTGAACAAAATGTCAGATGACACCTTGTTAAATTTAATTTAATTTTTTGTACAATTTTCTTCACAATGATTTTCTCGTATTCATTTTCTCAATGGCAATGAGCAGACCACACGGCTCAGAGGATGGACAATCGTTTGCGGGATCTTAGGGAAATCAAAAGGCCGACAGGCCACCCTAAAATCCGCTAGACTAACTAAATTATAATATTCTGCCAAAATACGTGGCAGCGAATAACAATGAACAGAAAAAAGAAGCCTTCATCCTGCAGTGGATAGAAAACAGCTGATAATACAGCGCTCGGAATATTTTTAAAACAATTGTTTTTAGTACAAATAACAAATATGAGTCGTTATTTTAACTATGGTTATTCATAATTTGGCGAGCAATCACTGATGCCTTCGACAGTAACCTCCAGCTCATCAACAAATCATCATTTTGATCGAATACCAATGACATGATAACAGGCGATGATGAGCCCAATGAAGGGGCGCTACGAGATATTAGTTAACTAATTGCCGGAGCAGTTCATTCAGTTCAGTTCGAACTTCATTTTTTATATTTGTCTAAAAAGCTTTAACGATTCTGTTAATTGTGACACGCGTTGGTTTGTCGAGTGGAATCGAAGCGGGAGTGCACAACTCTCATGACCCGCACGGGTTACCTTCAAATCGGTAATAGCCCGTGTCCATGGATGAGATTTCTCTCGGAGATTCGACTCAAGTGCACATAAAGAACGAAATTCAGAGCGAAGCTAACTATTAATCGTCACTGCATATGCTTTGTTCCCGAGTTAGACTAACGCACCCTGTATATACATACATACACGGGCCACAATATAGGAGAATGAGATAATTGGACAAGATAATAAATTAATAAAAGGTACTTATGGTTAAATCACGCGGTTTATTCAATAACGATTAGATTAAGGATTTGACGAGGTGTATTGCAGAATAGTGGACATCCTAGAGCAAGGAGTCATCGTGGACCCATGCCATAACGATTTACCTCATCACTATTGTTTGGTACATATATTTGCGCCAGTCGATCGGCGACCCTGAACCGGTACGGTTACAAAAGATTTCGCAGTGTAAAACAGAGTGAAAAGTGTGTCTACGTGACCATTTGTTGCAATCTGAATCAATCAAGACCCTGAACGGAGATAGTGCCAACACCCTAAGTTACAGTCCACCTTGGAGGTGCCAGGAGAACGGATTGTGGTGAGTGGAACTTCCTTCCGTATCCTGTTTCTTCCGGCATCTATGCCACTACGCAACAACTATGAATTATACAATAGTAATGATGTGTGAGAAATCAGAAATCGGTTTATATAATTTCCCGAAATTACGATGAATCAACCTGCGCCGAAGAAATCGCAAAATTAACTTGCAAAACTCGATACGTTCGAAGCTCAATATCTCAATTTAATTAAAATGTCAGACGATACCTTATTGATCCAGGGGTGCGATGTATCTGGCTTCCTTGGCCGATATTTACAAACCCCACGCAGGGCAGGGACCCCGCGCGAGGTCCCAAGAGCCACCACCGCGGGCGGCGCGGCGCGCAAAAATATCGCTAATGATGCGAATGAATTTGGATCGCGTTTTTTTTCAGCACCTTTCAGCGTTTTTCAGCAAATTGGTGAGCATTTCGGTACTTTAACTTTGCAGAAATGATTTGAAGAGAATAAGTCTAACTGTGAAAGCCAAATTGAGATAAGTTCACTAAGTTTCGGCGTAATCTATGCCCATTTTACATTTATTTTATTTCAAATTTTTAAAACTAACTCACCTTCACTCGTGCTTCAGGTGCACAATGCCTCATCCACATTTATAAATCTTCTCGTGCAAAGTCGTCGATTGTTGAGGCTTCTAACAGGACTATATTCCAGTGTCTGGTTTACCTGATCATGACAAGTGTTCCGCGGACGTACTCTGTTTTTGGTCCCGTCAACACTCACGTCATATCTATGTCTTATCATTCTCTCCTCATCCATTCGTTTAACATGACTAGACCACCCAAGCGACCCATTTTTAATCATATTTACTGCTATATTGTCATAAACAATTGTATACGTTATATAGTGTATTATTAAAGTCAACCAGAGGTCGGATACCCACGGCATAGTTGCGCGGAAAATTCTACACACGATATTAAAGTCACATATCATCAATCCACTTCCTTCGCTTCTCCACTACTACACACCTTCGTAAACACGTAATTTTTAAATCGAAGAAATACAGAACGACACGAAGAGATAATCTCAAATATTTAGCCGAGATACATCTCAATAGCATGTACACATTTTGATCTGGACAAATACTCAAACCAGCGTACACGACGTTTGTTCTGACAGTGAGATTTGACACCTAAAACTACTCTCTACAAATATCACGCAAGTCATTAAACATTAACAAACATTTAAGTATTCCGTTTTGAGTGCCACTAGGGAAATCCAAAATCACCCAACTGACGAACGACAATGACATTTGATGTACAACGAGGATAAAATAATGCGCGAGACGGCGAAAGCTGATGTTGTCTCCGAAGAATATCTGGAAACAAAGTCCGTATCTCAAGTCGAAAATATTTTAAAAATCTAATTCGCGGACATGAGCCGTAACCATGGCAATGAAATCTTTATCATAATATAAAGAGTCACTTCGTTTCTCATTTAGAATAACGAATATCAGCCTCCTTCAGACCTTTCACATGAACTGTGTTTATTCAATAAATCGTTCTTCAGCAGCAACAGCAGCAGCAGCAGCAGATAGTAATTAATTAATTAGGCGTCCAAATTAATAACAACGTTGCCATTTAGCAACGCCACCGCTTCCCGCCAATCGTCCTCATTTACCGCCACGTTTGCCCTCCCTCGGGCACAAAATGAATGCCGAAACGTCGATCTCGGGCGCGAGATCCGCTCGACTAATACAAATTACAAATGCTCGGTTCTGGGGGTGTTCAGGATTAATGAGGCCCGAGCTCCGAAGCCTGGTTTCGTTAGAAGCCAGCCACCATCCGGCTTATTTCATATCCGGGCTTAACCGAATATATGGTTGCGTAAGAAAATGATTTCGAAGTGGCAGTTATTAACCTTTCTCACAACGGAATGAAAGTTCGTGCATGGTTTTCGCTCTTTGAAAGGAAAAAATCAGAATGATTTCATCTGTGTGTGTAAAAGTATCTTTTACTTATTCATTTTGGTAGAATTTT
The DNA here is from genome assembly GCA_031772225.1 of Eubasilissa splendida. Lineage (NCBI taxonomy): Eukaryota > Metazoa > Arthropoda > Insecta > Trichoptera > Phryganeidae > Eubasilissa > Eubasilissa splendida. The sequence continues at coordinate 30,036,467 of CM062857.1, forward strand.
AATAGAGTTATGAATTTTTAAAGTTTTATAAGAGCCTTTCTTTGAGACTTTTCTAATGCCGGTTGCAATTTGCTAATTTGTTATTCAATGTCAACCTAGATCGGTCATTAGTCGAAAATTATTGACTGGAAGATTGCTTTTGTTGAACTAATGAATTTTATTGAACTATTATTATATTGTTGCATGGTTTATACTGAACTTGACCATTTATAATGTTTATATTATTATAATATATATGTATACAAATCTCAGTTCACAATAGGTAATAATGCGATGTTGGAAAATTCAGATATATTTTGATGTTTCTGACATTGGTTGTATACCCTGTGATATCCTTAGTTCCAATAATGCCATCATGATGTATACCGGTCCCTGGCTAGCTGACATTTCACCTGGGCGCCATTGGGCGAACGGCGGAGAGTGCAAATTCGAGTGTCAAAGGGTCCAACACACTGTTTATTATCGCCTTAACGTTATCCGGACCGGGAAACCGAATTCGCCAGCATCTGACCCACTCCAAAAGTGCAGCGAAACTTTCCTCCTTTAGTGCGAATCGAGGAAAGTGCAAAGTGGCGTCCAGAACATGAGATTGAGATCAGGGTAAGACCAGATTCCTTCTGTCCTTATACCTTTCTTCATCCAAATCGGGTTGCGTCAAACAAACAATAACTAGCAGAGATACAGTCCACCACGGGATCCATTTCCCACCAGTGCATATAAGTTAGTTGGACTTTTTCAGCTATGAACCCAGCTAAAATATAGCTGGTAAATTAGAAAAATACCAAAGTTTTCGAATAATGTCGTGATAAAACTGTATCGTCTCTTTCGCACGCGCAGGTCACTAGTCACGCACACTTTCGCTATAGTGCGTGAGTGTTACACACTATTATTTAATATTTTAAAAATATACCTTCAAAACAAAAAACTCACATATCCATCTACCGGCATTTTAAAGGAAAATGACCCTTGAATTCAATCTAATGTGGCAGTTTCTTTTCAAATTTGCCTACAAAAAGAAAAATCTTACCCACACGGCTTTTACTTATATGCGATGAGAGCGAAACGTCAAACAGAATTGTTTACGCATGTACGATGGTTTAGAATACCACCAAGTTGTTGATCCTTTATCAACTAGATGATTGAATATTACTAATATCCTCACAAGTTCGCCGTAACTTTACGTTAGCAAATTATTACTTCCAAATCGAAACTTTCATAAACTAATTCTAACCTGTTGTATTCTTCACCCAAGCACTCGCAATCGTGCCATGGAGTGACAGAATCTTGTCGAAGAGAAACGGAGAGAAGTTACACGAGAGATGTAGAGTGACATATTTTCAAAATTAAAATGATGTAAATGATTGCCTTCATATCTAACTAGACCTTTTAGTAAGATTAATAAAAATTAGGTATTTAATAAAATAAACAGTTGGCTTTGAAACTGTTTCACCCGTTGTCGATATAGTTAAACTAATTTTGATGTAATTATATCACATTTTACGAAATGTTCTCACTTTTTTTGGGCCACCTGTATACTATAATGTGCCAAGAACCCGGTGAAGTGTTGAAAATGTATACATTTATAAATATAAGATAAGATGTGCAAGTTTATTGTCAAATAGTTACACGAGAGGTGAACAATCCTATCGATATATTTAAATAATATTTATATTACAAATTTGATTACAATTTTATTTTTTGTGTAGGACGCAGTAGGTGTCACCTCTGATAATAATTCAATCTAGTCATTGTTACTTTTCTAGACATCGGTTTGTATCTTGGCTACTTTATAGCCTATTACTATTACGGTAATACTGACACATCTTCGAGAATGGCGCGATGGGCCAAGGCCACCCGTTATCGGTTGCGAATATTATTTGTATTTTGTACATTTAGCCAAGACACAAACCATTATATATAATATGGTGCTAGGAGACATCGGAGTTAACAGTGTGTATATGTGACCTTCCATTTTTTTATTAATTATGATTTCAAGATTTCAAGATCAAAATAGGTCCTCGAAAACACTAGTCGTGGGGGCGCTGCAGCCACTATGGTCCCGAAATGGCCACTACTTCGCCAATTGCTTTTGCTAGTACGTATACAATATGCATTCGTAAAAAAATAATTGTCGCTAAAATATTGTCGCTGTAGCATAGTTGGATAATGCACCTTCCCCGGTTAGGAAAGAGATCCAGGTTCGATCCCGGTTGCGCAACAACAATATTTTTCGTTAAAATTGATTTTATATGCATATCTTTCTAATTAATATATTTAATTCATATTTAAAATAAATGTATTAATTAGAAGGATATACATATAAAATTCATTTTATCGAAAAATATTGTCGTTGCTACCGGGATTCGAATCTGACTTATTTTAAAAAATATCACAGACCGTCTGTTTTGAATAATTACAACTTCACAATAAGAATGTGTTCTCCTTAATAGTATATTTTAAACATTAAATACAAATAAAAGACAAATGTCTCTCATCAATATGAATGATATTGTAAAAAGGGAAACTTCCAGAAAGCAACTGGAGGAACCACTCTTTAGGGCCGCAAAATTATAACTTTTATTTTATTTTCATTCGCAGATTGGCAGCCTTAAAAGTTTATCTGATTTTAAATCACTTTAAATATGCATACATTAGTATTAATGGGTAAATTTTCGTATTTTTGTCGCACTCAAAAGTAGATTTAATATGCGCCGAGCGTAAAAAACTCCCCCCATAAAGGCTGACTGCCGTAAATGTAGATACACAAAATTTCGGTACATGAAATAAAAACATATCGGGTTACAGATTTGTTACGTATAAAAAAAGTCAATTTTTTTTCTGTATTTTCAAGTGACTTATACGGCGTGATGATTTTGTAGTATTAAAAATAATATGTGTTGAAAGATGCTTTAATGTTGGACAGCAATGCGCGAGAGATGCTTTAATGTTGGACAGCAATGCGCAAGAGATGCTTTAATGTTGGACAGCAATGCGCACTGATGCTTCAATTTAGATAGATTGTCCAAGAAGCTTGTGGAAACTAGACAGGAAGACGTCGTTCTCCAACTCCACGGACCGACCTGATCGACGACGTGCCAACCTTCGATGATCTTGAAAGTCACGCACCTCTGCACCTACACGGCAGTTGTAATTGCGCATCAATTGTAATGTAGCAATGTTTCTAATTTGTCAATCGTAAAATAACGTGTTCTAAAACATGTTATTCCTCTGATAGTCTTAAAATGCTTTAATTTTACATTGTACCTTAATATCATAATAGGGGCCAGTTGTGGTACACTAATTTTACTCTAGAATATCGGATGATAAAAGCCGAAAACCGTTAATTAAAATACCTCTTCACAGCTGTTAAGTGTCACTTTGAAAGTTGCAGTATACGACGAACGATCATTCAATATCCCGCTACTTTGTCCTTCCGATGACGATCTGGTTATTTAATATACATCAGCACATAATCCAAAAAAATTTCGCCACCGAAGTGGCAGGTCTCGAACGCAGGGGCGAATAAAGCCACATATAAGCAGACTACATGTCGTGATTATTCGCTTCGCCACACTGAGAGGCGAGATTGTCTTTGACCAACATTGACAGTAGTAAATTTGATGTACCAACAACCCGCAAAGGATTTATACTACGGGCGTTAGTAAAAAGTTACCATGGTATAAAGTTACACGACCGGCCCTTAGACTATCTTATCAGGCTCATTTAACGATCCCGTGATAATTAGTATATTAAAAGAAAGATCAAAGTCTCAACGGTGGATACACAACATTAACTTTGATATATTTAACCCTTAATCAATGTTCTCTCTAAGGTGTACGGGTGTGCGCGCGCACACAAGTTTTTATTTATTGGAAATAATACATACAGATATTTTAAATATAAATTAAATATATTAATTAGAAAGATATACATATAAAATCAATTTTATCGAAAAATATTGTTGTTGCGCCACCGGGATTCGAACCTGGATCTCTTTCCTAACCGGGGAAGGTGCATTATCCAACTATGCTACAGCGACAATATTCGAACCTACATGTTACCTTTTTGATATTAATACATTTAATCGTTCCATTATTTGAAAGAGCCATCTACCTTATTTTTACAGAATCTCAAATACCTTTGAGTAAACTGATAGCAGACGCCAGAATTAACAATTCATTTTTATTAAATTTTGGACACATTGATACAACTTTATTATTTTTTTAGGAGAACACATTCTTATTGTGAAGTTGTAATTATTCAAAACATAGGTCTGTGATATTTTAAATATGAATTAAATATATTAATTAGAAAGAAATACATATAAAATCAATTTTATCGAAAAATATTGTTGTTGCGCCACCGAAATTCGAACCTGGATTCGAATCTGGACACAGACCGTCTGTTCTGAATAATTACAACTTCACAATATGAATGTGTTCTCCTAATACCTACAGATATAAATATATTGTTGGCATTGGACATAAAACATGGTAACAGACAAAAAAACGACACGAAAATAAAAACAAAGAGCTATTTAAAAAAAGTTATGAACATAAAAACAAAAACAAGGAAAAATCATTTACCTGTGGCATCGAAGAATATTGTTAATTAGCTTTTTGAATATTGGTAATGAAACAGAAAATAAATCATTGTCGGCACATTCTCACTGTAGGAGAGCGTAATCCAGAATTAGCGTTAGAATAAGAGTTAGCATCTTAGCGTACACAAAAAAATACTTCTTCATGTGCTTTCAAAGGTTCTTCTATCTGTTTCTTAATCTTCTGCGTAATCGAGAATTAGCGTTAGAATAAGAGTTAGCATCGTACACAAAAAAGACTTCTTCATGTGCTGTCAAAGGTTCTTCTTCTTCTTCTATCAAAGGTTGACGACCATGTTGATTTATCCTGTATAAGATCACAAATATTTTGGACACTGAACCACTTTGTGACGTTACACAGCCAAGATGATTTCTTTCTACCTACACTACTCTGCTGCTCTGCTGCTCTGCTACCTTCTATCTTCCCCCGCATCGTGAATTGTGAAATATTGAAAGGTCACCTTCACCTTTCGCGGAATCGTTATATAAGTTTTCACTCACGTACCGGTTCCTCTCAACAAAAGCAAGAAAAGGTTAACTCCCAAGAATCTATATGCAATTATTTAAGATGTATTATACAAAAAAAAGACGAGATGTTAGTTTGTGAATTTAAAAACTACTCCTTTCGAGGCCTCTAGTGGTAAAATATCATGTTTATCCTTGCGGAGATCCTATCCGAAGTATGCGTCATGCCTTGTGGCCTGATATCCTTATACTGGTATGGTAATGTTTCTATTATTTTCTCCCCGAGCGCAAAAATAATACCATCAGTTCTTAAACTTACACAAAAGATTTTTTTATGCTTTCACCGTGATCCAAACTTAAAGGTACATTGCCCTCGACTCAAAAGAAAGTGAGACATATCTCAACGTTGGCTGAAAACCGGCCCAAGGCGTGCATGTCAAAGGGTATTCTACCGCATTGTTCGCGCTAAAATACGCACCCGTAATGTTACATCAACTACATGAATATACACTTTTCATTACATTGTCTATGGCCGTGCCTCGAGCAGGTGACTGAGGTAAATCTAGTTTAATGGCTGTATCGTGTATCGGCCAGTTTTGCAGAACGCAGCATAGTGCCGGTGCGTGCGCCGGCTAGCTGAAGCCTCGCAAAAGAGCACGCGAGGCCGAACGGGCTGATAAAAAGAGCGTAAAATATAGCGGTCGCTAATAAAAATGACATAAAGAGGAGTGTCCATAAAACGGAACGATAGGCCTGCAGAGTATCTCTTTACATTCGCAGTAAACTTAGTAGACCGAACAAACGGCTGCCAACTGCGCATTAGTGAACTGTGAATTTAAAATTTTGAATTGAATTGAAATCAGTTTTGATGTTTAGAAAACAAAATCCTACAGTATGGTATCCACAAAGGGCCATCAGAAACTTCGGCCAACTTAACATTGGAGCATTTAAGGTGTCCATTTACAGAAAAATACTAAAAATCAGTTGGAAGGTAGCTAGAATTGTCAGATGCCATGCGATCTCGGTATTGCTCTATGGAATGATAAGGGACGTAAAGCTTTTGAGATGTGTATCTGCAGAAGAATGCTGGATGAAGGATAGAGTTACGAATGAAGATGTATGTAGAAAAAAATATTTAAAACAAAATAAAATCAAAAACTTTTATATCTCGGACATGTAATGAAAAGTATCAGATGACGTCATATAATGCAGGGAAAAAATGTTAAAATCAGGGCCCTGGAAGAAGAAGAACATCTTGGCTTAAGAACCTGACGCGATGGTTTGACAGGTCTACTGTAATGTCAACAGCCATCATGATAGCCAACGGTTATTTATATATTTTTATTTATAATATTCTTGCATCTAAACTTGGCTACTACATATTTTGCACTTAACCTAGTGTAATGTTTCCTGGATAATATATGCCGGCAGTGGTGCTCGGGTAGAGAATCAACTTCAAATCTTTTATTTTTATGCCCATCCTGTTTCCCGTGAGGGAGTATTTTTGCGTACTTCCCCAGTTGCCCCTCTGTCCCTCGGCTTTTGTGTTGTTTCTGTATCTTTGTTGTATTATTATTCTGTGCATTGTATATTTTACACAATAAAGATTTTTATATGTAGTCATGGGTGTAATGAGGGACGCCTGTTTAGCATAAAAAAGTGCAAACCTGTTGGTGAAAGAGCTTTTGCTTATAAACGGTCTTGGGTTAGCGGTGGGTCCCCTCATTAGCCAACGGAGAAGGCACAAGAAGAAGATGACCAGCATTCTGGCTTCATCTCAGATCAGTTTATTCTCATATGTACTATGTACAGTGTATTTCTTAAAAAACCCCTCCTCATTATGGGAATAGACTGAAGGCTCCTGGAAGACTTGTAAGATTTCCAAATAGCGATACAAATTAAGTCCCTTAATAAAGTCACATTTATTTTGAAAATAATTTAACACGTACATTCTCAATTAAACCACTTCAAAAAAATTCAGAAACCTTTCTGTATATAGATGTTTTATAGTGCTAGATAATCAGTTATACTTAAAAAACATGAAAAGAACACAATATTATGGTGTGTTACCTAAATTTACATAAAAAAATTATTACGATTTGTAAACAATATAATTGAAATTTCACAAATACAGGTGGTGTTTACGCGCCTTGTTACTTCGATTAGCACCACTGAATTTTTTGGTTTATTATAATGCACGTGTGTGCGAGTATTGCCGCCCTTTTTTTCGGAGAGCCGAGAAGACGGTAACCGACGGACGTAATTCAATTACGCTTCGATGCGTGTCCACTGAAATATTATTTAGCATCGTGTTACGTTGGGCAGGCATCGCCACATACGCGTGAAATATGATATGTACAGTTAAACATTTATCGTCTATGTTCGTAAGGCACTGTCACAAGATCGATCGTGATAATGTGACAAAAATATAGCGGGATAGGGATGATAGAAGAAATATTTCTAATCTGACTCAGAAAACAAATATTTTTTGTTTACAGTTAGCGGGTAATAAAAGATTATGCCGGGCGATTTCTCAGAAATAGAACAGACAAAGCGTCAACAAACTGCGATCATTACTTAGTAATTTTCGGTGCGGTATCTCGAAAACTTATTTAGTTATTTATATATATATTGTACGAGTCATAAGTGTCAAATGTTCTGTAATCTCAAATCGTTAAATTCAATTCTATCTCTTCGAAAAAGCTTAAACTAAAGACACGGATGCACATTGTCTTCAGATCGTTTAACATCAGAGACGCAATAAGTTGAGATAAATTTCAGTACCGTACACGTGTTGAGATTTTGATCTGAAGGTAAACTCCGAGATTACCGCTTGAGATTGTAGGACGAGACAAAACTCTAATGCATGTTCACGGCGTTCGATTTTACATTATGTAAGACTCGACACGTGTGTACAAATGAAAACTATTTATGAAAAATTTGACAAATAGGAGACATTCAATTACAAATATTTATTTTCTTTTGACTGCTGCTGGAGAAATACAAATTCACGCAAGTGACGAACGGAAAATCAATTGTCTATGGAATAACGTTTGATGTTTGACGTACAACAAGCGTGAAGTAAGGCGCGAGACGACGAATTGGTGCATACACGATGGACTACGAAAGCCGAGGGTCGTCGCCGCAGAATCTTATGGGAGCATCCCTGTCTCGAGACGAAAATCTAATCTTTGAACACGGGCTGTATTGAGTCCTAATATAAGTATGTATTATATAAGAGAGTAGTCTTCTGTGAGATCCACCACACAGGGCCGGAGGAGCAGCAATATATTTTTTTAATTACGCAATCTCCTGACAGATCAAAACATTTAATAGGACTAAGCCACGAAAATATAAAAGGCTCTTAATGTATTTTTTATTAAATATGTTAAATGTTAAAACTTCACGGACGCCACACGACCTTGTCTTCGTGCAGGACGTTGCCAAGCCCCCGACCGTCCTAGGACAAGTGGTGGGAGATGAAGTGATATGTGTAATGAATGGTCATTCCTTTCATAAATAAAATAATTTTGAAAGAAATTCACCCTTGATATATTTCGATTGATAAAATCATCTAATCACTATTATAAATAAAAATATTATTTCGGATTAAGAGCGCACTTTCAAAACCAATTAATATTTTCGCGTTTTTTACGAAAATATGGGTTTTTATTATTCATTTATATCAGAAGTTATACACCAGATTTGACTTTTTTTGAACTATTACTTAGATAGAATCTTTACACTAATGTAAAACTAATAAACTGGATGTTATTTGCCATAATTAAGAAAATACAAGCATTATAAAAAAGACCGTGACCATTAAATTTATTTTCAGCGTACCACAAAATTGGCCTAATATTATCGGCGATTTGAAATAAAAAAACACATTAATAGGATCGACAGAAATATTATTTAGTAAGAAATTTCTGTGCTTTTGATATAAAACTTGATTTTTAATAGTAGCTGTAGCCTCAAATCGTGTAATTAAATATATTATATTATTTAAAATAATTTCTTTTCACTAACACAAAGTATTTTAAAAACGTCGAAAATTGATCATATGTACTGCAAATTGAATGGTTTATAGCTCTATTAATTGTTAAAAGTTTGCTAATTTGGTTCAATGCAAATTTGTTTCCATTATCTTAGCTTCAAGATTATATAAAAATATATTTCGTATATGCAAGAACTTTCTATATTAAGGCCATTTTGTGGTACGCTTAAAATAATTGTTCTTTTTTATAATGCTTGTATTTTCTTAACTATGGCAAATAACATCCAGTTTATTAGTTTTACATTAGTGTAAAGATTCTATCTAAGTAATAGTTAAAAAAAAATTAAATCTGGTGTATAACTTCTGATATAAATGAATAATAAAAACTCACATGGAAATATGAATTATTTTCTGAAAGGGAAGCTTCAAGTCAACGGTGTAATTGTTATCAGTTTAGTTATGTTCGAGTCACCGATCCAAAAAAATAAAAGCACATTTGTTTACTGTTTTCTTGTCGAGGGCAGACAGCCTCGCCCCCGAATAGTTTAGAATTCCACCCATAGGTAATAAAGAACATGGAGACAAAACTATTTCCACATCCCACGCAGATCGAGAAGGTAGCTCCGACGAAAAAGTGCGCAGGAAAATAATAATAATTCGTTTATTTTTCTGGACAGGAATGGCCTTTCTCCTTTCGTACTCTTTTGGGAAAACAACCTTCGCGTCGGGCAGACACAGACACAGACACAGCAGAATTCCCGGAATAATATTACCAAGACGCGTGGATAACTCGGCGAGACGAACGTAATTGACGAGACGAATCTCGCCTACCCCGTGGGGCTCTCGCGAAAGTAATAGAGTTTGACGTGCCTTCGTCGACTAACGTAAGAGCTTCATATGTGGACACTAACGCGATAGTCAATGGTGGGCTGCCAAGGCGTTAGCTCAAGAGATTTTTTATCACTTTTTATACAATTACACGCCATAATCATTACAACTACCGAATATTACTTATATTATGTAATAATGCGCAATATACCGTAAAATAATTAATATCAATTGCTGAAAAATGTACTTACCCGCCTTAGATTGCAAGAGTTCCAAGATTAACGCAGAAATAGGTACTACTTTTTTCGCTTCACTGTTCGCTTCCATGCTTCAAAACAGAACACTGGTTTAAAACTGAAGTAAATGATGGCGCTAACTAATAAATATTAGGAATTGTCCTTATCAAAATTGTGCACAATTACGGTAAGTATGAAGGATAATCGTTCGAAGCATCGTTCACAAAAATATTGCGTTGAACATCTAAGAACGTCTGGAAGCAATATAAACCAAACATCACCGTTTTTAAGCGCAGCTAAACTATACACAAAAGGTGTATTTTATTATGCTCCCGAAATAAATGTATTTTACGAGAATTTTCAAAAAACAACAAGGTCTTATGGTTCATAATACATTTAAACCATGTACAGAAATTACTGATTTGATCTGAGAATATCGTTTTTTCTTAATTTAACAAGGGTCTCGCGCGAACCCCTCCGAGCCGCCTCCAGCCCAGCCCTAGTGTAGTCATGTCCCCGAACGAGATTTCTCTCGGAAATTCTACTCGAGTGCTCTGTGAAGAATGGTGCAGAAGTTAACCATGATGCGACCTTTGAATCATCATGCTTGCGGCTTAGAATAACGAATCCAATATGGACCTGAACATACCCCGCAGATACCGGTGCGTGGAATCAAACGCCTAGCACCCGTACCGCCTACACCCAGTGCCGACGCCTGGGTGGTAACAATACTAATTCGGCCAGCAACCGTCTAGAAGGCCGTCTCTCGAACGTCACTTGCGCATAGAAACTTTTGTGCATGGTCAAACTTTTCTATATTTGCATACAAATAAAACAAGCGTCAACCGTGAGTAGTTCACAACCTGCTCTGGCCACACACACACACCCACACACAATATATACGTAATACATCCTGCGACTATCACTATTGGGGCATCTACTACTCACACATTAAACTGTCTCATCATTCAAAACATCACCTACACAATCCTTCTAATTCGCATTACAACATATACCTACACGCACACTCTTACATCATTTATGCAATGTGCAAGCATACCCTGTAGCGGTAACCTACACATGTATCGCCTAATTCAAAACCCCCTAAAACGCCTTATATGTTTTTGAGTTATAGATGAAAACGTTTATTTTGAAAACAAATGTACAAAATGTTTGTTTTACATCAACATGTTTTAAAGAGACAATTTTGTAAACCATATTCATTTTTGTATATATCGTTCTGGCAGCCATACTAGATATTAGATCAAATGATCAACAAGTGATTGACTGATTTCATTTTAGGAGGAATAGCAACTTATACTCTGTCTGCTTTGGGGTATTTTGGAAATAACCCTGATTTTGAACATGCAATATCGATGAATTTAAGTGGCTTTTGTTAGAAACAATGCATTCTGCATGTAGCTTACAAAAAAATCTACGAGACTACATATTTAACTCAAATTATTTCAATTCCGTTTCAATTCAATTTAGGTTTTAGGTCAAACTCGCGTTCCAACATTCTAAACACGACCTACAAAAATATCACATGGTACAATACTGAACAGTCGAGCACGAGTGCCTCTATCATAGCCATATATACGTCTATCTGCGGAGAATGGCAGGGGGCCTGTTTTAATCACAGTTTATACAATTTCCTCCGTTTTAAACGTCAATAAGTTTCCCAGAAACACGAGCCGAACGAGTGCATGCTTCGAATAAAATATGTATACAACTTGGTTCGTCTGGCTTTGTCATTTGACCACACAATTGTCATATCCAGATATGAAAAAAATATTATTATCAAGCTCGATACATAAATCCTGTTTACGACATGTTGACGAAAATAATATATTTCCAAGAAATTGTAAACGTCACGTGATACGCGCTTCTTTCAAATGAAAATAGAATTCAATTTGTAATCGATCAAGATGGCATCAAGTGAACTTTTTAGAATATCTTAAAAAGCCGAAACTAATGACGTTATGTAGTTGGATGTTCAATTTTTAAGGGAATTTTAATTTCGAAAGTTTTATTTGAAGAATATTTATTAATAACATCGCCCAGCTTTGTTACGTGAATAAAATACTATCATAATGTGGATACAGGCATACCTCGCACATACGACCGGTTACGTTCCAAACCATTTACTACGTTACTAAGTACCTATTAAGTACGTAATTATTACAATAATGCACATATAAGAGGAAAAAAAAAATCTAAAAGTTAGAATATACACGAGATACGAGGTGCGCAAATTCTGTGGTAAACTCACTGAGCGCGGAACATCATAAATAAGCGTTCGAAATCTGTCGCTATGCGAGCGAAATTTTTTCAGTCTATGCAACGAGATCATCATCGGACGAACTGTCATCACTAAAATAGCGGGATATTGAAGTATCAATGTGACAGATGACTTTTGAAACAACTGTGAAGAGGCCGCCATTTTTAACTAACGATTTTCGGTCTTTACCTTTACATACCATTATTCGAGAGTAAAATTAGTTTACCATTGTTTTTTTAACCAACGATCGAACACCCGTTTTCCCATTTTTTACTTTAGTAACTTTTTTTACACAACCGACCCTAATTGAATCACGCGATGTGCGGCGCAACGTCGATTTCAAAGGGTCTTAAAATATCGCACAGTTAAAGTATGTCTGAACCGCAGACCACCAAATATATTGACATGAACTAACGCCAATTCCTTATTCCAATATTTTCATTTTGTTAGGAGAACACATTCTTATTGTGAAGTTGTAATTATTCAGAACAGACGGTCTGCGATATTTTAAATATTAATTAAATATATTAATTAGAAAGATATACATATAAAATCAATTTTATCGAAAAATATTGTTGTTGCGTCACCGGGATTCGAACCTGTATCTCTTTCCTAACCGGGGAAGGTGCATTATCCAACTATGCTACAGCGACAGTTTTTGAACCTATATGTAACCTTTTTGATATTAATACATTTAATCGTTCTTTCAAATAATGGAATAAAGATTTTGTAAAAATAAGGTAGATGGCTCTATCAAATAATGGAACGATTAAATGTATTAATATCAAAAAGGTACCATATAGGTTCGAAAAATGTCGCTAAAAATATTGTCGCTTTAGCATAGTTGGATAATGCACCTTCCCCGGTTAGGAAAGAGATCTTTCGATAAAATTGATTTTATATGTATATCTTTCTAATTAATATATTTAATTCATATTTGAAAATTTCATTTTGCGTCACCCGCGTGATCACTCTGGTACCACTTACGCAATCAAAGAGCTCCGCGGCTTTTTTTAAAAATATGACTCGATTGGAACGAAAATTTAAACGTGCATTCATGTGATAAATACGTCTTGTTTACGCAAACATTTTATTTTCGAAGTGTAAAATCGGATTTATGGTTCTACAATTTTTGTGTGCAGAATGCTTCTCGTCCCGCAACTAATGTTCCGAATCCCTCTCCTATATGTACACTTTATTTCACGTCTATTCATTTACTGGTCTGCGGTGTGTACCTACGTCCCGCGCGTTCAATATACGTATCAATTATTGTGTATCAGTTTTAAAATAAGCTTCTTTCCGACATCGTTCACCTGGGTACTAAAATACTAGCGTAGAAATAGACCAAATGCAAACCGACCATTGAATCATAATTCGTAAATAATGTGACAAATCGTACATCTGCGTGTTCGTGTAATCCACACCCGCGAACGGATTCGCCCCCGAGGAGCTGCCGTGCGTCACTCGAGGGGCGGCCTTTGAAGGAAGGGCGGGAGGAGGGAAACTTAATCCGAGACTTATAAAATCCGGATTACAAAAAAGAGCAAACAAAAAACAGACAAGGAATGAAAGCCGTGGATCGGGTCGATCCGCGAGACTCATCTCGGCCGTGTACCGTTCCATGTCTTTAATAATGTCCAACTAACTTATATTCTACGTATCTAATTAGATATTTTTAAACATAACATACATTCAACAAATAAATACAATAATTGATTAGATTTATTCAATTTTGAACCTGTCGAGCACTGTGTGACATACAATAAATCACATTCTTGACGTATGTTTTTTTTTTTTATATTTACTGTGTGATGTTCAAATTGTTTAGAAAACTTGAGTTGTTATCAAATATTTGTATTAACCTCACTCTCACCTCCGTATTATCATTATTTTCACTTTCCAGTATGGTTGTATTAAAAATCAGTACGATAATAATCTACCTTTATACAAACAATTGAATGTGCAAATGGCGCCTCGATTTAAAATGTTTGATCAGTATCGAACAACTTCAAATAATAACATTCTGTTTTGTAAAATTGCCATTGAAGGATAGAGACACAGACATACAAACAATCATATAATATATTATCTCTAGTAGGATAAATATTATATTATGTAATACATGTAATCCCGAGCCAAAATAACAATCCCCGATTTTGATAATCCTGTGATGATGTTACATTTGTAAAAAAAAAGTGAAAAAAAGAAAGAATACAAAATAAGTTATACATATCTACTAATCCCGGGATTAATAAATTCTATAAACTGGACCGGGATCTCAGGATTCAATTCCCTAATAATATGTTTACATTTTGTATATCTTTAAGTTTGTAAATAGAAAAAAGGTTGTGCCATAAATAAATTCAGCGCCCGAAATAGCGGCTGAAAAGGAAAGCGCTTTTTGTCCTTATGTTTAAACGAGGCCACGGGGCCTGGTCGGTTGAATAGCCGGTCCGACCTCGGCGCTTCTTTATTTTTCGCTTCTGGCGCTGCCGTCAGGTCCTCCGCGAGTACGTCTTCAAAGCAAATGAAATCAAAAGCCACCACGCCATTGATACGAAGCAGAGGGGAGAAGCGAGAAGGGAGGAGCGCGACATTGTAAAAGAAAAAATGCTCTGAAGTTTTCATTCTAGAACACTGTGGAAGACTCTTCAGAAATACCATTCGGTGTAATCTCCGCCACCAAATACTGTCCGGCAGTTGGATGCGCAAGAAAATAATTTAAGAATTATAATTATAATGATAATTAGTATATTCAGAAATAAAACGTTTTTCATGGACTTCAGGAAACGAAGTAAAAGCGTAAACTGAAAAATCTCCCTGAAACTAAATGCACTTTTTCCAACGGTATTTAAAAGCCAATAGCTTTATAGATGGATTCGTCAAGTCTTCAAGATACTGATCTGCTTCCACTACGACAGCATAGCTCGAGACAATTTTTTTCCAGTCGAGACTTTTATTGAGGTCTGGGAAGAGGCAAAAGTCTGACGGTGCCGTGTCTCTATAAATACATTCTGGACATTACGTAATCATTTCCAAAAATGAAAAATCAGTTTTGCTAAAGACGATTAAACTATAATTATCAGATCTACAATTAGTGTAATACTGCCCAGTGATGCTCACTTACATTTAGCATAATGTTTTTACGTCAAATATGTCAATTTTAGTTGAGTGTGTTGTTGTAGAACACCATGCACATAATAGTTCACTTTTTTACCTAAATCCATTGTTACGATTGTGGATAACTGAGAATCTATCTACCTAAAAACAAACGAATACATAATAACGGAAAAAAAGGACATACATGTGACTAATTTCCATAATATTTCTTATGTAAAAACACGTTCTATTTATATCACAACCGCCATACACTAGCAAATAGCACGTAGAGAGGAATTCTGTCAATATAAAATCCCGGTAAATATTTTGTAACCAGTTCTGTTGAATAAATCCAACATGAAACAACTCGATTTATATTGACGGAGTACATTTCTGAAATCGTAATACACAACCTTCACGCGTGTCTCTACAAATCATTATCAGTCAGTTAAAATATCCAGAAGATTGATAAAACCAGCACCTGGGTATGAATACGAAGTACAGTAATAATAATTTTAGATTTAACATTTCCTCTCTGATGTTGACATTGTCTCTACTTATGTGAATATCTCTGTAAATGTACTAAATACAGAGTTCATATTCTAGGTATGCGCAATAATAATAAATGTTTTTTCGAATAAACTGACGTGAATTTGTCAATACGAGTGTGTGTACGTGCGAAGAAGTGCGTCGGCGTAGTGCACAGGGTGCCGAATGCCGATCCTTATTTTAGTGGCAGAGCGTGCGCTGGTCGAGTCAGACATGTCTTATACTTCTTTGTGTACGAGTATAAGTAATAAATGTATAGTATTTATATTTATCTGACTTAAAACTCGCAAAAGTCAACATGTGCACTGAATTTACAGCACCGGAACGCGCGTTTTTATTTTAGTACCGTAAGGGAAAGGTTAAAGCACTTCTCATAAGTTAATTTTAACTTAATTGTTTCTATATCAGTACCATAGATAAGATATTTTCAATATACTCGCCAGCAGAAAAAATAATCTTCATACATTATAAGACATACGTTTCCATTATTTTTGATAGAAAGAGCCGCTACTTTGGTGTTTTTAAAGACGATGTACACTACTATCGGAGCCCGCATAGTTAGAGCAATATCAAGCTGTGATTTTCAAATATTTTCAGTAATTTTACATTAATTCACGTTTTACACCATTTACTTACCACAACTCACAATAATGGACATTAAACAGAGATAACGAAAGCTAAATGTTGACCGAACGCACTCAATCATTCGATATTATTCGAGTTTTAGTATTTCTCATCAAACCGTCATTAAGACAAAAGATAAATCGGCCAAATTGCTGTCATAAATAATTTTTCCACAAAGATGTACATCTGAACAGTTACACAATTCGGAGCACGACGGTCTGGCCCGCTTAGGGAGGGGGTGCTCCGCAGGGGAGGGGGTGCTCCGCAGGGGAGGGGCTGCTCCGCAGGGGAGGGGCGGCTCCGCTGAAACTTTGCTGGGAAAGTGAACTCGGTCCCTGACCTTGATGGCACGTGGACTGGGCTATACCATATGTAATAACGTACCGATAATTAAATATAGAACATGTTTTTTCGCAGGCTTCCCGGGTAAAATGTATCACAAAACTGTGTTAAATAGTGCCATGGCAATGTAACATCATTTTTCACTAAACTAAACTTTGTACTGCACACACGTTGAGTCATTTTACCACTAGTGTAGTTTCGAGGGATGCAGACCTTCTCATTATCAAGTGTAATTGATAACTAATCTAATTACAGCTTCATTGCAGTATCGGGGGCGTACAGTGCATGCAAACAAAAAAAGCTGTACATTACAATTCTGGGAAATAAAAATAAATTAAATAATCTTTCTCTTCTGAAAAGACCCTATCAAATTTTATCCGTTATTACCCGGATTAACGTATCCTTGTATATGGAGTAACCGAGGCTTCCGAACCGGATAGAACCGGAACCAGAGAACCAGGTACCCGCGTGTTTTAAAAATACCCGAGAATCGGGTTCTGTAAATATGTTGTTGTAATAAACTATAATTAAATATATTAATTATAAATCAATTTTATCGAAAAATATTGTTGTTGCGCCACCGGGATACGAACCTGGATCTCTTTCCTAACCGGGGAAGGTGCATTATCCAACTATGCTACAGCGACAATTTTCGAACCTATATGTTACTTTTTTGATATTAATACATTTAATCGTTCCATTATTTGAAAGAGCCATCTACCTTATTTTTACAGAATCTCAAATACCTTTGAGTAAACTGATAGCAGACGCCAGAATTATCAATTCATTTTTATTATTTTATCAACAACAATATTTTTCGATAAAATTGATTTTATACGTATATCTTTCTAATTAATATATTTAATTCATATTTAAAATGTCACAGACCGTCTGTTCTGAATAATTACAACTTCACAATAAGAATGTGTTCTCCTAATAAACTATAATTGTTACATATATCTACTGAGTTTCACTTACAAGGACTCAACCAAGCAACTCGCGAGCACATAGAGAGGATAGAACCCCAAAGGAAATATGATGATATTACACTGGTTCAGAGAAATTAGAAAGTCACCACAAAAATGGTGATCTAAACTTCGTCGATTGAATTATATTATTTTTTGCATAATTGAATCCTTATCTCACCAATAGCAGCTCGGATATCGACCTTAAGTGATTGGGTTATATCTAGAACAATAGCGCAGACTTTATCTTTCAATAACCCTGAAGAAAAACTTCCAAGGCGATCTGAGTGCAATAATTTGATTGTTTCCCGGCTTGTATGCAAAGGCATTTAGAATTATTATTTTATTTTATTTTAAAACCGTTTCCGCGAATTTTTTACCATTACGTATTGAATTTTCACCATTTTAATGCACTGCTCTATCATATGTTGACACATTATCGTCAATAATAATTTTAAATATTAATTAGAAAGATATGCATATAAAATCAATTTCATCGAAAAATATTGTTGTTGCGCAACCGGGATTCGAACCTGGATCTCTTTCCTAACCGGGGAAGGTGCGTTATCCAACTATGCTACAGCGACGATATTTTTAGTGACAAATTTTCGAACCTATACGTTACCTTTTTGATATTAATGCATTTAATCGTTCCATTATTTGAAAGAGGTATCTACCTTATTTTTACGGAATCTCGAATACCTTTGAGTAATCTGATAGCAGACACCAGAATTATCAACAACAATATTTTTCGATAAAATGGATTTTATATGTATATCTTTCTAATTAATATATTTAATTCATATTCAACTTCACAATAAGAATGTGTTCTCCTAATCAATAATAATTCACCTTTTCGCGTTTTTCACGAAAATGTGGGTTTTCATGTATTCATTTATGTCATTAAACTATACACAAAATTAAACTATTATTTAGATAAGACCTTAAGGCGATCATCAATTTTATTGTCGTCTCTTTCAATTCAAACCTCTTTCTCTCGCGTGATTTACGTAACAAATAATATAATTAATTATTTCCCTTTAATTTAACTATTAGCCTAATCTTGAAAGGATATATAATTCGCGTAGAATTTCTTGAATTTCAAACTGGAAAAATGAAAGCACGCCCTAAACACTAATTTAAATTAAACTGAATATTATTTACAAATTATCATTAATTAACATGGCGGTAACATTGTCGTGTAACACGATTATTTTTATTTTAACAACTAAACTTTGCACTACATATACGTTAGATTATTGTCACTACTAGTTTCGAGAGGTGCAGTCCCTCTCATCGTCAGGTGATAACCAAACTAAATACAGTATTGCAGTCTATTCGGGCAATGGAGCGGGGCTTAAGAAGAGGGGGGAGGTTTATGTCGTTAACTGGAATATGGACAGTAAAGGCGAAGTGTTAAGGAATGTTATATTGTTAATTAGTTTTTTCTCCGAATATAAATTCTTCTGTATTTCAACGGTTTCCACTATCTGACTATCGACATAGTGATTTTTTTAAATTTCAATTCACAATAGATACAAAAAGATCGTAATAATATTGCTGTTGCAAAATTCTGAAACAATTCCAATCTTAAAATTTCATCGACGAAGTCGTTCGTTTTTAAAACATCTAAACAAAAGGTAATATCCACCTCATTCGCATTTGAAATGAAATTGACTCTCCGTTCCCGACGTAATGAAGCAGTTCCCTTTCAAATTTGCCTACAAAAGAAAGCCCTGGCCACAAGGCTTTTATTTATACGAGATATTTAATTTGTATAATTTGCGCTCTCGGTGGAAAGGGGTGGTGAAAAATATTTATTTACTTTGAAACTTTTCCATTACAAGCAAAATGCCACCCCAGAACGGGTCACCCTTAGCGTGACGACAACCTACAATTATTGCAATTGCCGCTGATTCGCTAATTGGACACCTCACTATTTGGAGTCCTAACGGATTTAACGAAATCCTCCCGGCCCCAGGAGGTATAATATGATATTTTTTTGAGCGAGTATAATTTAAACTCTCATGGCTATATATATTTTGCGTGTACTGGGAATGAAAGAATGAATGATATTTTAATACAATTGTTTTTGGCATTTAAAAAAGGGGTAACGATATCTTTGCATAGTTTGTGTAGAACATATTATTTTTTAATCAATTTTTTAGATAGATATACTGCATACTTCTCAAAAAAGTTCTTTACCTTCCTACCAAGACGCGCAAAAGTGTAAGTTTGACGTTTCGTTGGATTCTGAATAAAATACGTAGTCACTGTGGTACCGAGTATGACGCATTTGTCGTCATTAATTTTTCTGAGATTACTCAACTGTGAAATTTTTTGGGGGAGGCGCGAAACAAGATGCTGACACGTCAAAAGATAATCTCATAGAAACTTGGTATCTGTTGTTTTAATTAGGTATAATCTAGCGCAGGAGCTCAACCTAGTTAGATGGTGATCATATCACTGACGGAGCACTGATTGGAAGAAATGTAGGTGAATATGATATTTAGAATCACTTATATAAGTCATTAAATATTTTTTTCATTTTAACCGCTGCTAGGGAGGTTGAAAATTGCTTAACTGATGAACGACAATGACATTAGACGCACGACGTGAAATGAGACAAGAAACGGCGAATCTGTGAAACAAGGTGTACCATATATGGGACTATGAAAGCTGAACTCCAAAGAATCAATAGTACAAAATCCGTATCTCATAGATTGTCTCGAGTCGAACGTTCGTGAACACGGGCCATTACATCTATATTATAATTGCGCTAACGTATGCATCTATTGTGATCGAATCTATTGTCAGCTTTGGTAAGGAAATTCGCTAGATGATATAAAATGGTCACACTGGTTGCCTGACCACTTTTTTTAAATTGTCATGTTTTTTGTGCAATCACCCTAACTTGTTGGTAGTTCAAAATGACAAATATGATTGTTTTTGGTTTTTGCGTGGCGGCCATATTTGTTTTAGGGGCGGACCATATTTTGCAATGTAAAGGTTTACGTAAACTGACATATCTCAGCTCCTATTTGTCCTGTCAACATCAAAATTTATATTTAATTTCTGGACTATTTCATATGGCATAACCCAATTTAAAAAACTATATATATATTAATACTAATTTACAATTTTTCCGCATTATGCAATAGCTATCACTGATTAAGGTCTCTGGTGGTGACGCTGGCCGTGGTGAAAAGTTTTTTTGCGACAGATATACTTGGCGCTGGCCACGGGGTTGTTTTTTTTTTTATTATTCAATGTTTGGGGGTTAGGACGGTGGTTAAATGAAATTAATGTTATTGGCGTGTGTTTAGGTGTTTATTGTCTGTATGATAAAAACAAGGAAGACATACATAGAATGAATACAGTGAATGAAGATGTAGAAGGTTCACGTGTCTTATGAAATGAAATGAAGCGAATTGGCGGTCTTGCCGGCTCGCGCTCGCCGAGCAAGACCGCCGTCGTGAAACGATGAAACTGGCGAGACTGCCTGGCGGTGAATGCTTGAGCCCGACTTGTAGCAGCAGCCGGCAAGCGATGTCGCTAGCGTCGATGCCGACTGAGATGGCGGTAGATATGAATTATGATCGCTACAAATGCATTTATTATACATTACAATACTAACATATCTGTCCGCAGTGTAATATTTGTTGCAAAACTGCTGTGAATAATTGTTGGATTTGACAAAATGTCGTACTCACTTGAGATTTTAAGTTAATATTTTATTCCTGTCCATATTATTTCACTGCAGCCTTCGTGTTTATACTTTTAATAACATGTTGACGATAATCATGCAGTTGATGACAGCTCAAGGTGTATATGTGTATATGACATGTATCATTCAACTAATATGTAGTTTTTTCTTCCTGGAAATACAGACAAAGTAACTTACATGGTGCATTAGTAAAGTAACATAATAAGATATTTCTGCATTGTGATATAGCATAAACCGATTGCTTCTCTCCTAGTTTGAATAAATTTACGCAATTGCGTGGGCCGTGTTTTTAGTCCAGGGAGGTTCCGCGCGGACACTACAACCCTATTGTAGTCAAATATATCCTGCGAATCTCCATTTTTTTCCCGTTGCCATGGAGCACCCTGTTCATCCCTTTTCCGGTCCAATGTCCCAACTGAAAGCCTCCCCGGTATGTTTTGTTATTCCGGATGTGCGCGAGGGGTCCACGGGGAGGGGCGACAGCTCCGGGAAGAGGAGGTTTTCTCAAATTTTACTTGTTTTCTAGTCACGGAGCTATAAAAAGGTAAAGCATTAACATACAAACGCGCTAAGTTATTTTTCTCCTAAAATTAGACGTGGGCAGTTTTTACTGCGGACGTGTTGCGACTGTAGGAGTTGGTCATCTGGATCATCTAATAAATATCTGATAAATCCGTCGCATCATCCCGCATATTACCTTGTTCGGAAGAAATGCTACCGTGATATGACACCCAACCATGGGCTAACATGGGCCCGTGTTCGATCTCAATAATGCCAGTCGGTTCTGTACAGGATTGGATACTAAGGTAGATAAGCGAAGCAAAAAGGTACTTACATTAGTCTTCAGTTGTTTATTCACCGTTATACCGCGTCTCGGTCAAAATTTGTCTCTCCACGCGGTTGGTCAATGCCACATCATCAAATATTGTAATCTTTATCTATGTTGCTCGATTCCATCACCTTACTTAAAGCAATAATGAAAAAATTTAATTTAGCGTTATAATTAATTACTAATGATTCTATAATCACACCCAATTGCATGTCTTACTCATAGACTTCACTTCACTCCACTCTTCGCGATCTTGCGCCTTGTGTAGTGAGACTCCGGTCGTGTCTCGGACTTGAGCTGTTCGTCTTATTGGAGACCGACTTCTCCCGCTTCTCCTTGTGCGTTCCTCGTGATCACCAATGTTTCCATCTCTCTAGTATGAAACAATTATCTGTTGTGGGAAGCCTTCTTTCAGTGCGGAGTTCCTGAAGGACGGAGACAGTTTCACAGTCCACAGTACTCAGTAGCAAGAATCAAGATTCAAACTTATTTTGGTTTATCGAGTGTCACAGGAGATCACGTACACAATCCTATTTTAATTGTAGTCGCGCTCCATCTCACTCGCTGTTCTTAACTGTATTATTATTCAATGAATACTTGTGCATCTTACAAGGGTGTCTTTGTGACGTCGAAGTTATTGGTAGAGAATATACAATTATCCTGCAACCCCTTTAATATAAATTGTTTCACTTTGGGGTGTAACAGTACGCGCAGCACGCGAGGTGACCAGCATCTTCCCTTCTTTCTTTACAATTTATATTAATAATTCTTAACCAACGCAATATTCACATGTTAAAATGGTGTCTCGTGTCGCTAAAGTGTGAATTGATTTCGCACATTTCCATACTCAGTATCAAAGTGATACCTTTCGATGTTTCACGATACGTACATACATATGTACATCCGAATTGACGCAACATATTTTCGTTCTTTAATACCGAGGGTGGGTGTGGAGACGGAATAGAGGGAGCAGGGGGAACGAGGGAGACACCATTAGGGAGAATATTATTGTTAGTCTCCGCCGCTTTTCCTGCCTTTCAAATCAACACCGCAAAATCATTGTTTTACTGAAAATCACTTGGAGTTTTCATTTAATTCCGTGGAGTGCCGTGTTTTACTCGTGAGTACATAACACTAACATAAAAGGTTACATTCAATTGAAAGTCTCGTGTCAACTATGGTATGGTGTTACTATACTATGTTGCCGTTTTTAAATATTTTTGTTATATAATTAGATAGTATTTCGCTCTTTTTAAAAGTCATACATGTCAAATATACACACAAATATACACACAAATATACACACAAATATACACACAAATATACACACACAAATATACACACAAATATACACACACAAATATACAGAATATTGAACTAGAACAAACCGAGCACCTACAATATTCATTCATAAATTAGCCAAAATATGGGCGAAAATCACACACCAGTACATGAATAGACATGGAATGAAGTGTACATATAGGAGAGAGGGCATTCTACACACATTATTTGTAGAAACATAAATCCGATAGTTTTTGACACATTTACGCGACAGGAAAAGTATTTATTCTTCGAAAATCAAATCTTTGTATATACAAGACGTATTTTTTACATTAATGCATATTAAATTGTCAGTGTTTAAATTTTCGTTCCAATCAAGTTATATTTTTTAAAAAAGTCGCTGAGCTATTTGAATGCGTAAGTAGTATCAAAGTGAACACGTGAGTGACACCAAAATGAAAATATTGAAACAAGGAATTTCCGTTAGTTCATGTTTGTATATTTAGTGGTCTGTGGCGAAAATGTATTTCATTGGCATTTTTTACAAAAAAAAAAACGTAAACAGAAATATATTCACTATTTGCTCCACCGGTTGCTACGGAATTTTCTGGCACTTGTTCAAAACTTCATTCGCTCACACGCAAGCACCTGGTCGCAGTACACTCTCGTCAAGGTAGAATGCTTAGATTCAGTACAATGGCAACTCCTATAAAACTAACTGAAGGAAGACCTCCTTCGTGGCGACCTAACTTTCTTCCGAGTCATGCGGGCCAACTTCAACTTCAACACTCGCCTTTGTGTTATTGTAACACTATTGTTCCAACGGTACAAAGTTTAAATCAAATTCGGTACTAGAGTACTGTACTCAAGTACAGCCTAGCTCAGTTTAACTACTAACTCGTGTGACAAACAAGAACAACGCAAAAGGACAAATGTTTATTCTTCCGTGCTGTAGTATTGCACACTCTTCTATACTCAAAGCTGCGAATCATAGAAACTCGGAATAAGAGAAATGCCTTTAAAAAATATCTAGATACTGAACCACTAGTAGGCGATTTAATATCTGACCCCCTCCGTATTTCGTCACTTCTTAGACATATCATTTTTATTATCTATATAACGACATCGTAGAATTGCTAAAACATTTCAAAGTAAGATTATTTACAGACGATCCACTCATATATATATATTTACATCGCTGGAGACAATTATTCAACTACACTGAATGGATTCAATATGGCTGAAGAAAAATAAACTAAATTCATGAATATTGGAAATTAAAGAATACCAATTTTACCAGCAATTATCATAGAAGGTGAAAGTCTGAAGGAAGTGAAATAAAATATTTGGGAGTCATAATAGAGGGGTGTCCCAAAATTAACGCAAGATTTGAATTAAATAGAAAACACAGTTTTTAGTCTTTATATTTTTATTTTATGGAAGTTGAGAGCTTTGCTGGCACATACGCACTCTTTTGTCGAAATTTTCCATGACAATTTTGCACAATTGCTCACTGGCTTGTTTTTGTACAACCAGTGTGTTTAGCGTCTCCAACCGATCCAGTCTCTCTAAATTTTTTAATTAATCTCTTCGCAGTTGATGAACTTAAAACACTATTCCGACCATATTTTGTATTAAATTTTTGAATTGCGGCCGCCAAACTTTCATTATTTTTGAGATATTGTTCAATGATGAAAACACGTTGTTGTATCGTGTAACGCCCCATTTTCACTAACCCTAAACTCTCAGCTGTCAAATTATTATTTTTTCATGGCTGCCAACAATTTACTGCAGAAATGGCGGCAAATTCAAATCTTGCGTTAATTTTGGGACACCTTTATAATAAATTCAAAATTGAACTTTTCGCAAAAGACAAGACACGTGACTAAAAAGATAGCTAAAAAATCTCACTTCTGGGACGGATCAGAAGATTCATTAGTGTTATGCTCGAAGAAGATTCACGTAAAAATTTCCAACAACAAAAAACAAACAAGTGTCGAAACAATAATTCTGAAGCACCACCTGAGATGGGCAGTTCACTACGTTCGTTTGGATAATATGATACACGGCTTTCCAGACATCTTATTTTTGCACAGCTATCTCGAGGCAAAATAAGACAGGGTGGACCAAGGAAGAGACACAAAGGTGCTTAACTTGTGGCTTAGATCCTGAACATCAAGAAGCCGTGGTAGATCTGTCTCACAGTGTCCGCCTTCTCAGCTGATGCATCTGCACAATTTGTGAAAGGGTGTGCGGTTCGACGATATACTCGTAGCTCCTCGGCCATGTGATGATACACAGAGTGCATCCTCGCAACCGGGGACTGCTGAAATAGAAGATAGCCCAGCAATTACGAGTATACTACTAACCGTTTGCGATATCTTCACAATCAACTATGTTTGATGCCCAATGGAACATATTTCATCAATTGTGACTTAGGTACTTATATTTAATAATGTTGGAGCCAATCGTGTAGCCATAGCGGCAGAAATATTGGCATTCGACCAGTTGTTTTGAAATAATATTCAAATATAAAATAAACATTACACAGAGGCAAATTTTGACGTGCTCGGTGTCTTTTTGAGTGTTTGGATAACAATCTTGCTATTTTCAGAATTGACTATTGAATTGATCACGCAATCAGTTCGGATGTTTGTTATATTATAATAATTGTTCCAGGTGCCCTGCCGATGGTGTGTGCCACCGTCTACTGCCTGCCCTGGCTCTACCGGTGGACCATCATCTCGGCGTACTGCCTCCTCAGCATCTGGGGACTATACAAGGTACGCCACAGTTTCATCTTATCACTAAGTTCTTCCTATTGTGGTCAACGTACGACAACTACGGCAACTGTTGGCAAAGTCGGTGGAGGCTGTACTGTACTATCGTACTATCATCTCTCACTACCATAAGACCAACCAGTCAGTCACCACGCACAGAAGCCTTGCTAAACCGGTCGCTTCAGAGGTGCTATAGCGCTCTCCATTGACTGTAACATTCTGGCCGCCATCATTTTTGAAGAAACAACAGCTTCTTCGGTACGCATTGTACAACGTCTCTGCAGATGCGTATTATCAATTAGAATATGCGTGTTGCGAAAACGATCCATGGTTATTCGAATTACTTGCTCGGACCGTAAAATGGACGTAGCGCACGCCAAGGTTCGCGAACTGAACAACAACGTTCGAAATAAACTTGCACAATTTGCAAGCGCTGTTCTGGCGTAAATCTATTCGTGGTAAACCAAACTGAGCCCAAATCAGCTGTCAGCTATCAAATTGGCTGTCGCCGAAAAAAGTGATCCCAATTCGAAAAACAAACCTCTAAAAAAAACACCCTGTATATATTCAGCAATTTAAAAAATTAAAGTATCACATTTAGTCATATTAAAGAAAATTACAACTCAAAATATTAGATTGAATAAACCTGTCATACTAAATTTTTTATAAAGCATCTTTCTCTGTAAATATTATGAACAATGCCAAAGAAATCTTTTTTTTAAATTAACTTTCTGACACAGACCAGTAAATGAATAAACATGAAATAAAGTATACATATAGGAGAGTAAAGTATACATTCCTAGTGGAAACATAATTTCGATACTTCGAAAATTAAATCTTTGTGTAAACAAGACGTATTTTTTACATTAATGCATACTATATTATTAACGTTTAAATTTTCGTTCCAACCGAGTCATATTTTTTTTTAAATCGCGGCACTATTAATTGCGAAAGTGATCCCAAAGTGTCTATGGATTTCAACAATATCACTTACCAATAATACCAAGAACTACTCTTGCCCGATCAATGAAAAGCGTGAAATGTAATAATTGATTTTTCTAAAAAGACCGGCATTATCCATTCTCAATTTTATCATTAATCTTGCATACATTAAACGATAAATAAAATAGAAAAAAAATTGTATCTTTTTTTAAAAAATAAAATTATAAGACACCTCTAAATCTGTAATACTCGGCAGGTATACAGCAGAGAGCATTGCCATTTAAGTTTTGGGTCCCTTTCTACCAATCTACGTTAAGTACCTACTTTACCCAAACTCATCAAATGGAATTATGTAATTAGAGAAAGGTTCTAAAATGACGTTTCGCTAATGACTGTAACCATTTAGGATTTTTAATTTTTCAAATAAAAATAAACACAGTTTTAAATATTTTCTTTTAAAATATATAAATGTGAAGTTCAATATTTCAGAAATGTGAAAATAATCATTTTTCCCACCTGAATTGCTACGTCACTCTCCATTTTCTTCACCTCAATGTTTAATCTGGTGGCAAGACAATCGCCTGGTGACCGAGAGCCTCGTCTCTGGAGACCACCGAGTTCGCAAGGTGACTGCAACTGCTCCGCTGAATCCAGCTCCGATCTCTAAGCTGTATACGATCAGAACTCTTACAATACGTGCAAAAGCGTTAATCATTATTTAGCAAATAAATGTAAGGATTTTATTTTTGTTTTAATAATTTTATTATATAGTTAACAGTGTCGTGCTTAATTTTATTCTTCTGCAGATTACATCGTATACTTACCCTTTTAGTGGGGAGTATTCTAGTGTAAATTTTAATATTAATCACTTTTATATATTTCTGGAATGCTATTAAGTCTTATCAGATTGCTTAAATAATGTAATTAATTTCATAAAATTACCAATTAAGTGAAGAACAAATATTTTAATGGAATAAAATCCAAAAAACGTTTTAATATAAACACTACTAAAGGTCTCATGACGCAACTTCCAAAAAATTTTAAAGCACTTTCTCTGATCGTGATTAGAAGATTCCCAAACCACCCTCCGTTCAAATTGTAAGTTAAATGTGGTAAACCGGGGTCAATTGTAATTTTGCATCGTTGTTATAAGAAATATATAGGAAACTAATTTTCTAGTAGCGTAATTAATTAAATCACAGTTTAACCATTTTGGTGAAGAAAAATAGTTTGTCTATTCTTTTCTAAAATTGTAGTACAAAGTTTCCACTTCTATACATTTACAATACAATATTTATCTGACCTCATGAGAATTATTACATTTTTTGTCAGTTGAAGTTCGTTTACACATTCACTATTTTGATATAATAAAACGACAAAACAAACATACATTAATATCTTAACCTATTTAAATCTCAATAAACAACGAAAATTTGTTTTTACTAGTACTGGTACAATGTGGTACGGCTGACCCCTGATGGCCATTTCAAATTAAAATATACAATTTGGATTGTTCTCCACCCACGAGCGTTTCAAAAATCAACATAAAATAAACACAAATATCGACAGAAATGCGTGGATTAATGAAATGATAAAAACAGGGCACACAAATCACAATATTCAACTATTAATCTGATCGAAAAAAAAATCTTTTGACGCGCAAAAAAATCAGTCCTGTGAGCTACTGGAGACAAGAGTTTATTATTAGTTTGTTAGTTATTTGCATTGGTACTACTGCCCCCTGGTACAATTGACCCCGGTCTACCCTATATATATATAATGTATGGCATTCAACGGATTTTCTGGGCACTAGTTTCCGTAGTTCTTATCAGATTTCGATAAAACTTGACCTTGTAAATATCTCGTTCTAAATTCGTTAGCCATTCCGATTCGCCATCATTTTTCAAAATGACGAATGTTTAAAAGTTAAAAAAATTCGTAACTTCGTTATTATTGGTCCTGGACAAAAATTACTTGGAGAGAAATGGTAGATTATCTAGAGCGAAACATAAAATATAATTTCCTTTCGCACACAAATGAAATGGAGGGTTCACTATCGTTTTCAAATTTCGACCAGAAAATAATAATTCTTCGATCCACGAAATATTATCTCGGGCAAAATAATATTTTGCTCGCGGTCGAGCGAACTCCCAAAAATGTATTTAACAGCCTTGTTTGTGTATCCATCATGGACCACTCACTGGAAATTGTCGCTTCTACGTAAATGTCAACAATTTCACACTTGGTTGATTTTAGGTTAGATCTTCGAAGCTTCCCACCCCCTGGAAATGTAGGCGATCCGTAACCTCCCTATACCTAGATTATTAAAAAAAACATGTCAATTACATGTCTCGGATACATGTATCGTAACATCCCTGTATTGAATTAGTTTTTTGCTACATTTTACACCCTTTAAATTTTAAAATACATATTCTATTAATGTCCAAATAATTATCACCGTATGTACGTCGATCTCACTTTGAATAACGTAAGTTGTCAACTCGTTTGCATTTGGAATAAAATAATTCCATAATCGTCTTGCACTTTGTTCTATACATATGTTTTTTCTAATAAATCGACCGAAGTTCGCGTATCACCTACTTCCCACGTGTTCTGTGATAATTGAATTCGATACCAGAAGGTAGGTACCTACCAAATATTCCATAGATATCTATCTATATATCTATTCTCGGAGTAAAGATTGATGAAAATTAAAACTACCGCAACGTGAACTCGCCCCTTCATCGCGGGACGGATAAATAGAACCTTCCATCGTGGTTAGAAAGCGTCTGGGAATGTTCTGATGGAATATCTTTATATCATTATTTTTTGGGTTGTTGAGAAAATGCGAGAATTTCAATAAATTCTATAAAACAACAATATATCCCGAATATCCAATGAGGTTACGTTTGGAGAAACCGCAATAAAACTTTCTCATCTTTGAATAAAGTCAAAATGTCAACAAGTCGAAAGAAAGAGGAAAACAAGACTCCGCGCAAAATACTTGTAGGTAATGAATGTTTGGAACAAGTAGATGAGTTTGTGTATTTGTTTATTTGTGTATTTTTGTGTAGTTCGTTTATAGTCCTACATTACCTTTGTTTCTAAAATTCAAAATTATTATTTGAACTTATGTAAATTGTTTTTTTAAAAAGTGCGTTTTTAGTTTATTCTTAAATAAAGTCTGATGCACTATTTCTTATGACGGAGGGCAAAGAGCAAATGCCCGTTCACAAAATGTAGACTTCTGGCGATCGATTCTACAACCCTCCTGCGGCGGAAGTAGAGGCTGACCTGAGAGTTTGACGTCTACCATTCAAATTGTCTACAAAGGCACCATGTAAGAGTTACATCTAAAATATTTCCAAATCTTGTGGAAGACAATGGCGAAACATGGTTTCTTCTAGAAAAACTAATTTGTATCATATTTTAAAATTCACGCATAAAGGTACGAGTACCTAACACTGCTACATTAATTTAGTCGACCAATGTTTTGGCTGCGAATATACCTTTTTTTAAATGACAATATTATGATTATCTGGCAATATTAACGCTAAATGCTTATTAGATACGTAATATAAATAAGGTATGAACCTTACTGAAAAACAAAATTGTACAATAATACACACTCATTAATATAATATATTACTGTCCATTGTGGCTGTCGATAATGGCACAAATTACAGTCGATACTTTTTGCTCTTCCACTTTCAAGGATTGAATGTCTGTCGTGTGATTTGTATGCGATTGAACCATATTTAATTTATTACAAAGATAAAATGTGTTCTTCTCTTTTCGACTTGTCTACGCGAAACGTCACGAAGATTGGTCACTTTCGTTTTAAAAAATATTTAAAAAATCATTTCTGTTTTCCGTTCGCACCCCACGTTCCTGTAAATAAACGAATTAATGACATACTTATTCATTCGTTCGCGAGCAACCCGCGTCTAGTTAACAGTCGCAGTTTTAAATCACTGATACCAATCACACTCACGCCAGTCAATAATAGCAGTTTATCTCGTCACTGATCGGGAGCCATCTAGTTCCCGAATCCGCCACTAACTCGAGAAATCGGGCAATCTAATTTCTCATCTCAGAATACTAACTCCACAGTTCACATTTACCTGAAGACGGGTACCTGTCAGTGTACACTATTGACTTTTCCATTTCGGCTGCGAATGTTCGTATAACTACTATTATATAATACATATTCATTTACTGCCACATTGTTCCCATTTGGGACTACGTTGAAGTAATACTTCTAGAATAGTGAAGCAGGGAGCGTAATTTGACGCCCATAGATTAGAATTAGGCAGAAGTGCAGAACCTGAATAGAATTGTGACCACTTATTAAATCTACTTTTTTTTCTCAATTTTTTTTTATTCCTGTCGAATCTTTATCTTTCTTAAATTAAATAACCCCACAATAGCACGAAAAAACTGCCTACTTTAAATAATAAAGTATATAAGCGACAGTCTAATAAAGTAGCCAGGACAATGCTGCATATATCAGAGGTGGAGTCTACTCACTACTCACGAGTATTATACTTAATTGCAATATAATTGCATCTTATGTTTATCATGTTATATTATAATATATTCAGCTCTGTTACAACAAAAACATAGATGTCAATAAAGTCTAATAAACAAATACAAAGTTTTATACTGAATATACTAGGAAGCATAAAAAAGTGTGGTGCTCCATGACATGATGTTCGACGGCCCCTCACACGGCGCTAGAGGAAGATTACGCGACACATCTTATAACATTAAGTGTTTCTTCCCTGCTGACACGATGTGGCACAAAGGTTTGACAATTCTCGTACAGGGGGCGTAGTGTTGGTAGGCGCACGATAACGACGTATATGTGAGCGGTCGTTAAATAAGATGGTCGTTAAGTGAGGAATGCCTTCATTACTATGATTGAAGATCGCGGGGGAGAGCCGGGGGAGAGGGGAATTTGTCGGAAATTAAAGGGTAGTTGGGTAGTAGAAGAAGTGTTTAATATCGGATTAATTACTTATTTTCAATTACTCGTAGGTTAAGTAAAACATTCTCGAAAATATTACTAAAAACAGTGAAATTTACAGTGAGTCAGTAGTGGCTAGCTTCGCTTTTTTCAATTTAATAAATTGAGATTAGTCGAGGTATTTACGTTTTATTCGAGTACACAATAAATAAGTCAATATTAAAATTTCTGAACTTCACTGTTATTATTTAAACAATTAGTATTTGATTCAAGTACTTAACATCGTAGCATTATTTATTTCTCTTTTTTTATAACATAATGACTAACTCACGAGTGTCTGTAATTCTTACATAAATTTGAAAAAAACTGATGTATTTCATTAGAGCGAAGTGTTAATTTCTTTTGAAACACCAATTAGGTGAACATGACGTGATGAAGTATCTAAAAGTTGACATATAGGCATATATTTGTATTAAAATATAGTCAGGTTACTGAAGTGCAGTGACAACCTTATAAAATATTCATGTCTCCATAGCAATATATATTAATGCTGCGATGCATCCGAGACAGAAGGTTATTAAATATTTTGTTTGAATTGTAGAGGTAAGGGAGTTTAGCAGTGTACGAATATATTTATTTAAAGCTTAAACAACCGACCTATTCCGGGCCGACCTATTAAATTATAATAAATAATGGCCCGTGTCCACAAATGAGAAAGAGATTTTCGACTCGAGACTATCTCTGAGATACGGATTTTGCCCCCAAGAGATTCTTTGAATATGACTCTCGGCTTTCGTAATCCGTATTCGTCATCTTGCACCTCACTTCACTTCACTTGTTATACTTTAAATATCAGTCCATTGATGACTAATGCTCCGTTCGTCAGTTGGATGAATTTGTATCTCCTCCAATAGCAGTAAAATCGAATAGAAATAAATGTTTGTAATGAAATGCCTTCTGTTTATCTAACTTGTTCAGATAAAGCTCGAGCTGATTTCTGAGATGATATCCACATCAAAATCTCTAAACGTGTGCACAGTATTGAGATGTGCCTCAGCTAAGCCTCCGAAGTATATCTCATCGTGTTTTATTCCGTGAACATTGATCCAAAAGACATTGAACATTTTCGATTTAAGCTTAATATTCTGAACGAAGACTGAAACATATGTAGGCATCAAATTCACCACCATCTCGGCCGGCATCACACAGCGCTGCCGGCTGCCGCTACAGATCTGACCTGATCCTTCAGCTACGATCGCTCTCCCTCCTGTCTCATCGTCTTGCTGGCCCACGCGCGCCGAGCGAGACCGCCGACTGGCTTCATAATACACGCGCACCTTCTGCATATTCACTCATTTCTTTAATTTATCTGTCTTCTTTGTTTTTATCATATGTCATAATAAACATCAACACGCCAATCATCACTCCTTTCATTTGACCACCGACCTAACCCCCAAACATACTGCGCAAGTGTCTCAACCACAAGTGAGCGGTGCGAGTTGTTTCGAATGACAGCTGAACTGTGTAAATTGGGCTGAACTAGGCTGAACAGCGCAAACAAGTTAACGAGCGTGAAACAGATATTGCCCATCTGCCAGGCGCCAATGGAAACTTGACGTTTTATTTTCATGTTTTCTCGTCGATAAAATTCGTTCACAGAGATTCAGTCCCCGCGCAACATTTCTTATATCCATGACGATTGTGCTCGCGAACATAAAGAGCTACAAGATGATACAACGTTCTTAATGCGATTCGTATTGTATTATAAACGGTGCGCGGTAGCCTTTTTTAAAAATAACAATATTATTGAAGTCATTGTTACTCAAGCACTCAAAAATATACCAAACACGAACATTTTACGTCTGTGTAATATTTTTATATCGGAATATTTCGAAACAAATCATCATCTGTCAAATGTCAATATTTCTATGGTTATGAGCATAATGGCGGTAAAATCAGTCCGCAAGCAGTTGGCGTTATTTGAGAATAGGCATAGTTGTCGTGTTTAGAAAAACCTTTATCGTTTACATTATTTGTGTTACATGTTCACATAGTATTATTTTTTTTATTATGTACCTAACAATTTTATGTTAAATTAAGTGTTTTAAAAAATATATTTTTGCATAAAGTTTTTTTGGAGACAGGTCACACTTTTAAAAAAAAAAAAACGACATTAAAATTTTACAAATTCGAGTATATATATATATATATATATATATATATATACAATGGAGGCCTTAGATTAGATAATTTAGAAATGCAAAGATTAATGAATCCCTTAATACTGAATTGAATTTAAATTGAGAATAAACAAACGTTATTTGATATATATTCCCCATTTCAATGTCGTCACCTCCTCGCCCTATTCCCACGAAGATTGAGGCCACGATGAAAAACTAATAATTAATTTCTTTGCACATTTTATTTTATGGATCAGTTCGTCCTGATGAAAATACGGTAGTATCAAAACTAGTCGATGTTAAATTAATCAAAGTGCTTTATACAAAATTTGTTAGTTTTTTTAAAGTTAATAGTTATGTCATATATCGTCATATTTAAATGTGCTTTATTTCCAGGCGATGACAGCCTGGTCTCCCTGGGAGAGAAGACTGTGCTTCCTGTTGCCCTTCTCCATGCGGGCTCTCCTGGCTTGGTGTCGGGCAGCCCGGTTGGCTGGCGGGAACCCCGAAGCCATCTCTCACATCGTGCTTCAGGTAAAAACAGAGATATGTTTTCTCTTCAGATAAAAATACACAAAAATCCTCCAGAATGAGAGATGCTCTCCTCCCCCGCTGATTGGAACAAAATATATTTTACATTCCTGTTATTATCGGTAATTAAAATATTAAACCTTAAACATATTTATCAATATTTGAATATGTCCAAGAATACACAATTACTGGATTTTCACTTACAAAGGCATAGTAGATAGCGATAGTGTAATGGTACTCGAAGTGTTTCCACATATTAACATATATACAACTTTCAAAAATTTGATAGATATAAAGATTGATTAATAGGTGAGAATAGTGAACGTTATATTTATATGAAATGATCACTTAAGCCAGCCGAAGACAGGACGAAAGCCCTGTAATTACCCATACTTCCATATATTTTCCATTAAATATAATAAAAAATGGCTTCGTCTCTATGAGATATCTATTATTTGTTTAATACCTATATTTTCTTCTTTAGAGCGCTCTCTTAGAATATGCAACATCTTTATAACAGAAACTTTCAATACAACGACCACTGACAGCGGATCAAATGACGTACATCGTGGCTCGTGACAGACCATCCAAAAGATGTAAAGATACATAGCAATCGACATCCGCCGAGTGATTTCAAGAAAATACAGATCCTCAGATTTATTTTAAGAAAAGGAACGCTCTCTAATATTGTAATTTTACGGATTATCAAATAGGTAAATCCTGTTCAATATTTATAGAGAAAGCACATTTTTATTTATTGTTTAATGTTTATGTATGTATATTCAATATTATCAGTGTTTGTTACTAAATAAATATGGCGTATATTTCAGGATGCCGTATCTGCTATTGGCGGTGTGATAGGGGCCATCAACATTCCTGAACGCTGGTTCCCAGGAGCCGTGGACATGTACCTGAACTCTCACAATATTATGCACGTGCTGGTTGTTACCGCTGTCTATTTTATGCATCAGGTAAGACAGACTTTCGTTTAAAATTTCAAATTCACAAAAACATTGACTTAATTACGAGTAAAAAAAAACATACATTAGCGAAATCATACGAATTTTTACGGCTGACAAGTGTATTGAGTATCTGACATCTCGGGTTACACCATAGACTTTCTTTTTTGCCTATGGTCGTACTGTCAAATGCGACACCAGATTATTAGAATTATTTATGTAGACATGATCTCAGTTTTTTCAAGAATGTTTTTAAGTGGATATATATATATATTTCAAAGTTGATACGTAAGAACACCGTTTGTACAATTCCAGGGCGGGCAATACAGAATGTACTAGCAGTAAAGCAATCGGCGATATCCGATTGTTTTTTACTGCTAGGACTTGTGGGCGACTATTGTGGCCGCCTTGCGGCCCGTGGCGGCCCACGGTGACCGCTACGCGGCCAGTGCTTCCGTAGAATCTATATTGCATCTAAAGCAATATAATAAGGGATTTCCTTATTGAAATATAGATTATACGGAAGCCTCGGCCCCGCAGCCGATAGCCGAATGCTTTACTGTTAATTTGTATGCTTGAAATTTTTATATATTTTTATTTGTTGAAAATATGTTATTTTATATACATATACACAAACATATACATAAGTAAAATGATAAAATAAAAATATATAACGCTATATATTTTTATTTTAAATTAATCAATATCATAGATATGTTAATTCAGAAATCATTTTAGTTATGAATTAATCCTCCCTTTGTCAGCTAGTCAAATATGTACGAGTATATACAATTAACGTAGAGTTGTAATACAAGTACAGTGGAACCTCTATCTATCATTTTTGAAGGCACCTTTGAAATAAACTATGAATGCGGGAAAACAATGAATGCAGGAATATAGAAAAAGTTACATTTTTCATACTTAAATGTTTAATAATACATATTCTAAAAAAGAGACATTTCACATGTAAATGAATGTGTTTAAATAAAAATAAAATTAGAAAGCTGCAGAAATAAATAAATAAATAATAAAACTTTGTATTGTATAATGTCAAGTGGCAGTAGCATTCTCTCTCTCTCTCTCTCTCTCTCTCTCTCTCGTGCCATTAATCGAATCGAAACATTTAGCTAAGAAGTATGCTGCGTTATTTAAAAAGATTAATGCGGTAAAATGATGCATAGAGGAACGATCCATGCGATCTATTTTTGGGTGTTTTCTATGAAATTAATTCAGGACTGGAAGAAATAAACATTACATCGCAAAACGATTATTCGATCAACGATCGATCGAAATTTCACTGTATGTACTTTTGATAAAAAATAACAGTGAAATTCTGGATAATATTGACTGTTCCGATTTGATCATTTCGAGCCCTGATGACACCTGACAGATGATGGATAAACAGTAAATTTCCCATCGTCTACCTCCCTCCATACCTATCATGCCCACCTTACTTCAATCACTTAATTTTCTAGAATTCACCCAATAAGAGAATTGTACTGCTTAGATTGATTACAATCTAAATAATGGACAATCATGTTTCACAAAAATCGTCATGGAATATAACCTCAAACAAACTGACAGATGATGGATAAACAGTAAATTTCCCATTGTCTACCTCCCTCCATACCTATCATGCCCACCTTACTTCAATCACTTCATTTTCTAGAATTCACCCAATAAGAGAATTGTACTGCTTAGATTGATTACAATCTAAATAATGGACAATCATGTTTCACAAAAATCGTCATGGAATATAACCTCAAACAAACTATCTCAATCCGTAAACTTATATTTTCAGGCAACGGTGTTAGACATCAGCTGGATGTCCAATGTGGAGTGCAGCGATGAAAAAGCCTCCAGCAGTCCCGTGGGGAACCTTCTACCCGGCGTCCTCAATCAGCTCTGACACCTGGTGGCTGCTGCATGACCTGCTTTCCTCCTCCCCCATCCACAGTGACGCCCCGTCACACAATCTGCTCCGGTTTATACTCTCATAGCTAAACCAACACTCTCGTCTTTAAAAACCAGAGATCGTGCGTGACAAAGGAACCAGTTATGAATTCAAAAAATATTTTTAATTTCGTGCAAGGCCAGTACAAGTCTAATGCGATCGAGTTGAAGAAAAATTCATCAACACAAATAATTATTTCATTAGGATTTTACTCTGCCTTGTTGCAAGAATTTCTATTTGTTAGTAAAATGAAGAAATTAGTAATGATTATTCAGATTGATGTCGAGAGATAAAACTATATATTAACCTCTTGAAGATGAGCAATGATTTACAGATCATAGTTACTAATATAAAAGACATTAATTTGACGTGTACATTATGTGAAGTAAATTATTGGTCACTTTCAAAACAGTATTTTGATTGAATTTGAACTACACAAAGTAATTTTTCCTGTTCTGAAAAAATACTTATAATTATGAAATTCAAACATTCCGCCTCTAAATAACGAGAATAAGAGTTTTCTCGATCAATTTGGAGAGCCTGCGAGAAGTATTATCACTAGTTGTGCTGTTTAAATGATCAAAACTTTGTGTCCTTCAATAGACTTTGAATGTTAAATAAAGTATGTACTAATTTGTTCTTTTTAAACACCAAAACACATTGTATTTCATGTTTTCTATCACTCTTAAAACTGCATTTTTAATAGATGTTTCGAAGTTAATTTGTTTGTTTTTAAATCAATCTTTAATATGTTCACTGTGAAATTTTAAAAAGTAGAATTAAGAATTATGCATAAGTTTGATTTGGTTTTTATACACACGTAATATATTTAAAGAAATAAGTTGTCGTTCTTATTTAAAATATTTTCTCCCAGGGATGCGCTTCGCTAAATACTTGTTCATAAATCATAAAAATTTTCTTAATTAGAACTTTATCACAGTGCCCAATATTTGTCCGCTTTAAATGATATCGTAATGATAAGGTATGAAAGAGATGATCTTCAAGATTGCGTGTACGAGTAGCGAAATATTTTTATCAAAGGTAAAGCTGTAAAGTTACCTGAGCTGCATTGAGATTCAATGGATGATTTCCGAGTAGCGATTAGTGACCGGCGGATATCCATTGAAAATATTTGCAGAATCTAAACTAATGACACGATCGGGAGAGCACTTTAGTTTAATAATACATTTAAATAAACTGTTTATAGATGTAAATCAATCTACTGCAGTTTTTCATACTCACTCTTATTTAGATAACACAATATTTAAAAGTTTATATTTATCTGTATTTAAATCTTAAATGAAATCTTAAAGACAGCTATTTGATTGCCAAAAGTTATTTCAATACTGGCGTGCCTCGTAGTAATAATGACTCCTTAAGTTCCAGGCAAGGGTTGTTAACTGAAAAGCACCCTATTTGAAGCACTTTTTTTTTGCTTAACAATGCATTAACTGCACCTAGATTATATAGGGCAAACTGACCAAAACAATGTACTTGTAACTAAAGTGAGTACAGTGGACATCATTTGAAATGAAAAATGATAAGCGTAGGTACTAACAATCAAATGCTTCAAATACATATATTGATTATCTGCATGCTCTTTATCATTCAATTATTTTATACTAGCTGGAAAGCTTGTCGATGGCCATGCCAAAATAATAAGTAAATAATTAAATGTATATCTTTCTAATTAATTCATTTAATTATTTTCAAATATCACAGACCTACGATCTGAATAATTACAACCTCACAATAAGAATGTGTTCTACAAATAAAAAATAAAAATATTTCTGTACTATGAATACATTTAATTTGAATAACACGCGACCGCTTGGTAGTTGCTGGGTAAAGAGACCGCTGTAGCGACTTTCCATTAACCGAGTTATCGTTATTCGAGGCATGCCTGAAATGTATTAGGACGACAATACGTATGAATATATTAAGGAGTAGAATACAGATATCTGTGAGCTTTGACTCGTTTTCTAAATAATTGTTATAATCGCTTCGGAATTCAATAATATAGTCGAAGGAGCACTGAAGATGTAAGAGGTACAAATGTTAGATCCATTTTCCCCTTATCCTGTAAATTGTTATTGAGGAATTAAAGATTGGCACGGCACACTGATTCCCTTGGGGTTTAAGCGCGATCTGCGTCAACAGATGGCTACCATATTCGTGTATATATATTTACAGAATATTTTCGACAGTTTAAAAATAATGAGATACCTATTTATAAATACCTTAGTCTTCCTTACTTAAATATTTCCATCGCTTACTCTACGTAGTAGTTATTTTCCAGTAATTAGAGATTCCAGTAGTAGATTGTACGTCAAACCTCGCCCTATCCTCGTCACCCTCGAGTATGGAGATTTCGCTTTAACTCTTTCTAATTGTACGTCTTTCCGCCGAATGGCCTAACCTTCTCGAGGGATGTTTTCTTCACTAAACGCATAATAAAGTGCTCCCAACAGTTTCAGCCTGCTGTGATTATTATGGTGACTCGTGTCGGTGTTAGGAAACTAAACAATCTAATATTTAAGTGTTGTTATGATCATCAATTATTTTGAAAACTTGTTAATATTATCTACATATGTACTTTTAAAATATTGTAAAGTCTTCTGTAAAAATAAAAACAATAATACTCCGTGTTTGTTGTAAATAAGTATTTGTATAACTATTTGAAGGATGTCCACTAAGCGAGTCCGCTGCAAACGTTTGTTCATAATGGATTATTCCTTTAGAATATCATCACTGATTGTCTATCTCAATTTTGAAATTTTCGCGCTCTTCAAATGCAATGAAATAAATATGGTATCAAAAAAAATTGTGAATATTTACTGTTCGTAGAACTGACAGCGAGTGGACCCACGAAGTGTACATCCTGATTTTTTAATTGTAGTGACCAAAAATAGTATCAAAGCAATAAGTAAATGAAATAAATGTAAATTATAAATCTTTGATAACTCTCGATAAATTATAAGTAATTTACAATTTACTGTCGACTCTCACTAAAATCTCTTACGATTTTAATAAATTTTTGATATCTTTTTCAAAAATGATATTTGCATTTGTTCCTAGGAATAATTAAATTATTACTTCATTCCATGGATTTCTTTAGTCCTACTAGTTGTAACTTAAATATATTTTTAAAAGCGTGTAATATGTTTCAAATACATTTATTTTTAAGTATCCGACATCCCACCTAAATATTACGGTTCAGTTTATCAAACTACTTATCGTACGATAAGCAATGGTCATATTACCTGAGGAGATTGGGATGCAACTACTACAATGTACAAGTAATCTTTATATAAATTGGCACACATTTAGTCCACGTGTAAAACAACGGAAGTGCCATTGTTATTAGCGCCGAAACATAGAACCTGCAGAAGGTACTTGTTGCACAATACACCATAAAACTGTGTAGATAAAATGTGAGATATTATTTCACATTTAATTTATAAATCTTGACTATGTTATAAACATTCAAACTGCGAACTTGTGACGGCAATTTCATTTAATATAAAAATGGACTGAAACAAAAGTTTGATTGTTTCGTGAGAAATTTATATTTAAATTTCTTGTCAGTTTTGAAGTAGATGTGATTGTGAAGATTTCAATGTGATATTTTGTTTACTACTCGTATATTCCATTCCATTGTGGAACTTCATCAATATTTTATTATGCTATATATTATACTTAGATTTTAACCTTTCTTTTAAAGAAGATATTATTTGAATTAGCTATTTTTATTTTTGTATCACTATTGTAGTTAAATCGGTAGAGGCGGACTATTTTATGGAATGCTATGTATGGATCTGACCAACGGTGTGAGATATTCTGTATTTTTTTAACAATTTTATTAATTCTGAGACTTGTTTATAAAGTCTTGACCAAAAATAATGTTTCGGATTTAATTCAAGCATTATTTTATAATTTTTTGTGATTATTATAGGATAGATTCTTTTTGTGTATTTAATATGGATTCATTATTGTCTACGATAACAACAAATACTACAAGTTTAAAAAATGATATCAGAACCTTACGTTATGCATAATAATACCATTATAATTTACAAGTGATGAAAAATGTCACCATGTAAGGTGGAGAAATGATTGCGCCGATGTGTTGTTAGATGTTTAATATTCTTCATCTAAACATGTATTTATTTAAATAAATTGTATTAGGGAGTAAATCTGAAACAAGTGAGTAAGACAAAACATTAATTGTTCCGAGCCGCTGATTCAGTTGGGTTTTGAATATGTGTGAACAGGAACCGCTTCACTTGAAGGATATCTGTGCTAAGCACTTTCTTATTTTTATACCTGTGTGTTATTCTATTTGGCAGAAATCTTTTGTGATAGAATATATTATAGATTAAATAATTAGACAGTAGCTAGATAGATTAGTGAAGAAAATAGTGATTTAGATATGGATTTCAAAATTATTTATAGTGAATTTAAATAATTTAGAAAAAATTCTAAATTTAATAATGAGAAATCAGGTTGGTTTGGTTATATAGTTAAAAAACACATTAA
This sequence comes from Eubasilissa splendida, assembly GCA_031772225.1. NCBI lineage: Eukaryota > Metazoa > Arthropoda > Insecta > Trichoptera > Phryganeidae > Eubasilissa > Eubasilissa splendida. The sequence goes on from CM062857.1 coordinate 30,079,144, forward strand.
AACGGAATTTAGAATTAATTGATAGCTAAATTTCCTGCAAATTTCCTTCAAATTTTAAAGATACTGTTTAATCTTTTGTTTCCCATCAACATTTTGATTTTTAAAAGAGATAAATGTGCCGAATGAGGTGCTCATCCACCCGGTCTCATGTTGCAGTCATTTCAGGAACCAGAATTAGACTAAAGTGTTTATTCAATTAAATAATTGTAATATTTGAAGCTCTTTTAAAAACATTTTCGACATAAGAGATAATTCATCTGCCGGACAGATGCTAGTAGGAAGAAAAGATTCATTAATAATGTATTTATTTTTAATTGTTTTGCGAGATTTCAAAAAATATATTTGTGTTAATTTGAGACAAATAATTAACTCACTGAAGCCATTTCTTGATTGTTGCTAAACTAAAAGTCTAAAATCTTTTGGTCAAAGTTCAATCTGTGAAAATAGGTTGTTTGATTGTTAGTTCTCATTATAAAAAATCATAACTAGCTTTCCTATCTTGTAGCGCGTTTAACAATGGTTAGAGTTATCTTTTCCTAACCAGTAACCTGATTTAACTATTGATCAAACTATAATGCACTTGTGACATACTTGGGAAGTTATCATTTGAATAATTAATGCAACAATGACTAATAGTCGATAAACAAAGATTAGCTTACATAATATTGTTTACAAATTGTGTAAATATTATGTTAAAAATCTTCGTAAGTAGGTAGTAGCATGGTTTTTGAAACTAAATAATGTAAAACCGCTTCCATCAAAGATAGGACAATTTAAGCTTTGATAAAAATTTGCACACTACTAGTATTGTCGAAGATTTGGAACACTTTTGTTCATGATTGACATAAAGACCGACAACAATAATATCAAAATGCAATAACTTTATATGAAAACCACAATTAAAATAATGACACCTCTCTCAAACAAGTCGAGAACTTGATAGAAGTTCAGATTATGAATATGCACAACTTCAGCAACTTCCGAGCGAGGTGAATTAACTCGCCCTTCTTTACACGTGTTGGTAAGTGGTTGTAAATTAGAAATAATGCGTACATATTAATTATTACGATTACTGTCATTGCGAAATTTTTTGACTAGATTATAAACACGGAAGAATACATATATTATAGTTGTATTATTTGCCTGAATTCTAAAGAAGCATGCGCGTTAAAAGGTTAATCCTTTCCTGTCATTTCCGGTATAATTTTATTTGAATTACAATTAGATATAATATTCACAAGACGTGACTATATTTTTATATTATCGTATATATTCAAGTATAAGTCGAGGAATCTGTCCTAAATTGACATTTTAAAAAAATAAATGTTAATTTTGACTTACAGTTGAGCCACAAAATATGCTGCCTGATATATTTTACTATAATTTTTTATTAACATTTTGAATAAAGTAAAAATTAAGAGAATGTCATATGAAGCTGCTTTAACTTGAAGATAGTGGAATATCCAAATATTCATGTAAATTCAAATACAGGAGTTCAATGCCAGCTTAAACTTGGCAAAAGAGAATCTATCATTATCGGAAATGCCAAAAAAAATGGACTCATCGTGAAAACATATTGTTTTAAATATATATACAGGTGCCCAAAAGACAGTAATATTTCATTTTCCTTCAACAGTGTGATTTTTGAGAAATTTGCAATCTCTCTTTAGAAAAATAATCACTGTGCCATAAATACGCAACCCATTGTGATGAAATGTGGCACACATATACTGTGATAATTTAGCTACCAGGTTTAGTTTATGGTTAATTAAAAAAAGCTCTAACTTTTTTACTGAAAAATCACAAAAGTTCAAATAACTTATAAACCATTGAATTTTGGATAAGCCTTTTTCATCTTAAATAAGCGCCAGTCATGTCCCCTAACCGTAGGCTCCATTTAGACTACTGACTCTGGAACACCTTGTGTTATAATAAATAATAAAAACGTAATTTTAAAAAAATTTTACCAGTCTAGTGTTTATTATTTTTATCTTAAAATTATACCCTGACCCTAAACAACTTGACCTCGACTTATACTCAAGTGTACACGGTTTTCTCGGTTACTATTTTATAAAATATTTAATTGGAGGGTGTTTCCGCCGAAGCGTAAACAGATAGGAAGGGATGAAGAGTTGGAAGGCCAGTAAAGGATGGAGATCCACACCAATAATTCCAACTTGCCTGTAGAATGTACAATAGAATTTTAGCTTTCTGACGTAAATTGAACATTTTTAAAAGTTAAGTAGAACCAATAAATATATTGATAATAAAAATATGTAAGTCAATTTTAAATGCACAAAATAAATAAGGACACATGAAAATAATATTAAAGTATAATTGAGTTATTAAAATAATAAATACAATTGAATTATTTATGGAGACACACTTTCTAGAGCACATCACGAGAAGCTCGTCATGCACGGAAGAGTTGACAGTTCACATTACTAAATGTGCAGCATTTAAACAATTAATTTAACATAAATTGGCAAATAAGCTGTGTGCTTGAGAATGTTAGCAAAATGTTTTAATAAATTAATAAATTCTAAATTGAAAATTTTCAAATTCCTGATTTGTTTGAAGAGGTTATGTTTAATTTTCTGGTGTTCCTTACGAAGAATAAAACATTTCAGCGGCTGTACCGTTACCGATTGGACTGCCAACGCATCGTCAACCATTTCTTTGTTTTTAATGCAAACTTTCATTGTATTATTCACTAGATCAATAAAAAAAAATATACATTTACTTTTTTCATTCCAACTATCCCTTTTTTCAGGAAAACAATCCCCAACTCTTCAGGACATATTATATCATTATTTTTTAATGAGGTGTTACTACCAATCACCAGTCAGCACTATATTGAATCAAAAAGAAATCAAGGAAAAACTGAATGCACCGTCAACGACAATGTTGAACGTGACAGAGCAGACATAAACAGATACATTGGGTGTAACACCTTTAGGACCGGTTGTGTGATCAGTAGTTACTTTTTACTTTAGTAAAAAAAATACTAAAGTAAAAAAATTGCAAAAACGGGTTGTTTGATCGTTGGTAAAAAAATATTTACTTCTCTAAAGTACACCCGTAGTAAACTCAAATATGGCGTACTCTTCACAGCTGTTCCAAAAGTCATCTGACACATTGATACTCTGAAAGTTGCAGGATACAACAATTAATCATTCAATATCCCGCTATTTTAGTGATGTGATACATAAATCTGTTGTGTATAATATATTTAAATATGAAATTTTTAAATTATATATGAAATTAAATTCGTCCAAGAGGGGGGCCATGGCACCCCCCCAACTCAACCATGGCACCCCTTCAACTCCCTCGCGCTCTAGGGCGAGGATCGAGGAGGTGATAGAGGCGCAGGATGGCTATATAGAATGAAAGTTCACAGCAAAGATCCTTTAAATGAGATAACAGCATTTTTTGGTATCTTTGTATATTGGCTTAAATAAACAACTTTTTGTAATAACGTTTAACGGCGCTCCGTGTATATGTTTTCATCCATAACGCAAAAACACAAAGTCATTCTAGGGGGTTTTGGAATTAAGCGCTACATATCACGACGTCTGGGGATCTTAAGAAAAAAGTCAAGAATACTTCTTAAAGTTTAATTTCATCCAAACAATATATAAACAGGATAGCACACAATATTTATTTTTAATTACTGCAACAGGTTTGTCAGGCTATTCCACTCAAAGTTCAATTATTTAATGGTCGACATTTTTGGCAAGTTTTTCGACTAGACTTGATCCTCCTCAGGACTGATGTGATAAGGCTAGAGCATCATGGTATTCTTCTATGTTCTTCGGATGTTTATATATGTCTAGCGCGCGCTACCCTCATGCTACACTTTCAAGCCTGCGTGCTGACTTTTTCCAAAAGGAAATTTGTCACCACGCCTCCTTGAATTTCTTGTGGACTGAAACCTGTAACAGGAATATGCGTGTACATTTCACATTTATACTGTTGGAACCAAAGATGCGCATGGAGCCCAAAAATCTTCACATTTCCATATTATCACATCAGCCCTGATTATAAGACTAAAGAACAACATCTCAATCTATGATACATGATGTCTAAAACATGGCTTAAAATAAAATGCGGCACATAATAGAATAGCCCAGAGAAATCTTAATTTTTATCTGAAAACCCGTGTATAACATATCCAAAATAATTATTCAAATATGTATACAGCACCAAAATTCATATTTTTATATTAAAAGATAAAATGAAATGATTAACTGGATTAAGATTCCATTCAATAAAATACATTTTCAAAGGCCTCATTACCAGTCAAAAAATCATGATCATATTTAGAAAAACTGGAAAAGACCGACGCCCTAAATTATCCAAGTGCCTCTAATAATGTCTCTTGTCGAACTAACTATTTATGGAAATATATTTTTTAAATTTGCCCTATGCAAGCATTCTTGACAGATGTCACGAAAATAAATTTTATAAATACATTAATTTTTTATCTAATAATTAATCAAGTGCTTTTAAAATTCATGTTATTCAACAAACGTTATATACAACAACAAAAAAAACACTAATTTAAAACACTTAATACTAATCAATCTGTAGGCACACCTACACACACACACAACTCCATACAAAACTAACTGATACAGTTGTTACATTCCACAAGACAACTTTTGTAAAATGTAAGTTTTCTCTAAAACAATAGCTCTTACAATATTATACAAAAACAATCATTATTTTGATTTCAGAAATGAGTATGGAACACCATTCTATAAATATGTAGCCGATTATTCTCTGATGTAAACAAACCATTAAGACAGTGCTCACTAAAGTATCAAAATTACCAAATGTTTATAAAAAATGTAGTTGTTCTTTTCATAACAGTTAAGTTAATACAGATTTTTTTTAAATATTATTGATTAAAAAATTCATGGAAACTACTTAGTCAATTAAATGTTAAAAAATGAAAACCCACTATTACAGTGCAGGTCTATCAATGCGCAATGATTTCATGACTAATTAAACAATGCAAACTTTTAAACGCTTGCAGTAGTAATACTAGACAGTATAGCCGCACTGGAATATAAAGTACTCAGCTTTATAATATATACTTTTAAGGAATAGGAAATAAAAAACACAATAAACCATCTCAAATAAATAAAGATACAGACGAACCTCAAGAATTCAAAATTCAAGGAACCAGAAAACATTAAAAATAATAAAACATGCATTTATTATCAATAAAAACCTGGCGTTTCTGTACTGATCAGGTTACAATGTGTACATGGCATCCAGATCACAGATATCTGCCACTTTTTTTCTATCTCGAGGGACACGGCGTGGTCCACAAAGTCACTCCTAACTGTGAAATGGATGCATTTGATCAGGGCCGTGCAACAGATAATAATGATGCCAATGCACATAATTATGTGTAACATTGCAACTAGACTATATTACAACGGCCCTAATTATATACGAGGTAGTATTGGACACACATAGAGGTTGTGGTACTGCTACAAATAAAATATGTGTAAATAGAATTTTTGCACTAAATTTTTATTAGAAGTTAGAAATTGACATCCATATATGGATAGAAGAGAGAATTTATCAGGATGGTTTTATCATTGCATATACAGAACATTGCAACCAAAACTGACAAAGTCATTGTGCATATTTATATTACGTACTTGAATTATATATTTTGATAATTCAGTCAATTTTGGAAAAATATCATTGGGAAAGAACAGAAACATTGATAAAAATATTTTTTATATATGAAATTTCAAATTACGTATGTGTATAATAAGAAATAATGAGAAATTTTAATAATTTATGATTACCTTTCCTGTGCATCTTAAATAATTGATTTTACCTATTTCCAAATGTGATGTGCGTATTTATAACAGACTTCATTTTTCATAAATAATATACATCAAATATTTTAACCGCAGTGGTGAATAATTAACAATATATGTATCTACAAAAATAGTTATGTATTTACAATATTCATATCTCTTATGATTCAAAATAAATAGCTAAAGATAATCAACAGAAATTTCTCCATTTAAATTAAGCTTTCAGGGAAGGGCATATTTTATATAATAACTAAATATTGTTTAATTAAAACAGTATGCTTACTAAGAAAAGGTGAGAAGTATTCTAAAAGTGAATAAAGATTAAAATTTTCTAATGAAGACATAACTAATCACACATTAATATCTATTAACAACATGGGATTAACTCATTGATATTGTTTTGGTCAACTTACTTTTCACCGCTGTCTCTTGGATCAGAAGACAATTTCAGCAAAAGAACACCAAAATGCAATAATCTACTAAATAAATAGAACAGTTCCCAAACTACAAATATTACACAAAACATGTGTTAATTATGGCAAACAGGAGAAGAAAGAATTTCTCGCATAAAAATATATGTTTGTGCACTGGCTAATACCACAAACGATCATTTTTTAAAGAAACTGACTTATGATAGAGGACAGTCTGCCTCTGCATGATAACTCTTGACCCTCGAGAACCAGAAAGGCGGGAATTTGCTCTTAACTATTTCAAAACTGCTTGAAGATTCCGTCCCGTTGCTGTTCTTTGTGAACACCGTGTATCCGCACCAAACCAAGGAACAAAACAATCGAGAGCGCTGAGATTGGATTTGCAACTCCTGAAAAAACAATATGCACAAATCAATAACTTTATTAAACACATTAAATTATGTGTTATATACTGCGGTTGATCTGTTATTCTGATTCCAAATTTTAGTATAGAATGTTAATTCAGCGACTTTCCGAGTAAAATTGTTCATGTAAACTGAGTTAGAATTTTAAAGCTAAAAAAGAAAAGAAGCACCGAGACCGATTAATCCCAGTACCTCTCAAGCGCTAAGTCAGTGCTCTGCCATCTTAGCTACTTTTCTAGTAGACTGTGATGCCAAATTGTCATATAAGTCCATAATGCCAATTTTTTTTTGTATTAGAATTAAATACATTAATTTATATTATTGTTATACTTTGTCATTTTTCCCCTGTTGAACTTTGTAACAAGCCAGTATTAATAAAGACCTTAAGACATTTGAATTCCCCAGCAGCAGAGTGGCCCATCTGCAAAGTGATCTAATGGAGATTTAAAGAAGACCAAAGTACACACTTTTATCTATTTAAAAATAATGTATGAAAATATTGTTGAAATTATATAATGCTTCTACATATATATCCCTGCACTTTCAATTAAACCAATAGAGTATTGGTGTGTTTAACTAAAAAATATTACATTTTTTACTTGGGCCACTTTGCCGCTGCGCGACTTATTTGTAAAGTGCTATTTTGACATCTTGCTTGATTTCTCGACATGGTGAGAATGGTAAGCATCCCTGGCTGGGACATGTAACTTTATTTTCTTCTAAATGATGTATAAAGGAAATGAAAAAATATTGATAAATGAATTCAAGAAAGAATGGTAAATTTTAAAGAGATAAATTGTGAGATACATGTGGGAAAAAACTCAGAAGAGAGAATTGATTTGAAAAGGAAAATTGCTTTGGATTCTGGAGAGGATGGAATCGAGCGAGTGCGGGATTGAGACCGAGTGAATTCAGAAAAGGACATGAACAATGACATGACATGACAAAAGGACATCACAACTAGCAAAGCACAATGATACTCACAAGATGAAATGTTTGTTCCAAGTTGAATTCCTGCGGATTTTCTTTTCTTCTGGGTCTGAACCTGGTGTTGGAAGGTTGGATCAGTTTATTCTGATTCGGAGGTTGCTTCTTTACCACAATAATAACCTGAAACCAACATAAAAACATAAAAACAACTGCAATTATTGTACCACAAATACACAAGACATGAGCCTATAAGAAAATTTACCTTATCTCCGTGCAGCCTGTAATGTCCCGAGAGAACTCCCTGGGCCCGACTGTATCTCTGCTTCAGGTTAGAGCAGGATGTGGCGGGCTCATCGGCCGTTGTCAACATCAGCACAACACTGTCTGGAAAAAATCTGCAAAATAACCAAATCAATGCATTACTTATAAGATTGACACTTAGAGGAAATATATATCCAGTAAAACTCCGTTAATTTGTAACTGTATATTTCGTATTTACACAGAATTTGCACTTTTTTCAAAAAAAATTTGCCCCGAAAATAACATTTCATACTAATTTCTACCGATAATTTGTAAAATCTGATTATTCGCAGTGCGTATGCATTTTTGACACCCGAAATAAATAATTTGTTCACGTACTTCGCATATTTGCAAATGTTTTTAAATCCCTAAACTCGCACGACTACGCATTTGACCTTCATCCCTTCGTAGACATCTGCAACTAGCCCCGCCTACCAGCCAATCACAACGCCGCGCACTGGCATGACAGGTGTTGAACTGTAATATATGTACATCAAATTCCATAGCACATTTTATAAGATTTGTTGTTAAAATAATATTTTCATTGAATCACTTGATCTAATTTCTATGTTTATGAAATGTTTCGATTTGCATATGTAGGTACTAAAGAAACTACATAAATCTTTCATATTTAAATATGTTGACATATTTTATTCATTTTTTTTGTTCACATTTCGTTCTCTAAAATGGCACCAACATATTGTAATCCGTATAAATCCTTGACCATTTGGATAAATGGAACTTATTTTGAAAACTGACAAAAAATTGATATCAAAGATAAAATTAATGGAAAAAATCATGGGACTTGAAAAATTGTGGGAAAATAATAAGCTTCAACCAACAAGGCCAGCGAGACATGAAGATTTAAAAGTTATTAATTATTTTTCAGGCGCATTTTAAATATTCCAATTTGGATTGAAAAGGTGAGTTCGACTGCCAATCAAATAAATGTGCATGATTTTGTTGCCTTGAGAGACTGCCGCGTCACCACTCACCACACACCTTTTTTATTCAGAAGAAATACGTTATTTGATAAACATTTCGACACATAATAAGCTGAAATAATGGAGCCATCATGTTTCAGTATGAAAATCGCGATGTCAACAGCGGTGGTGCGCACTAAATTGCGAACGCAGTAAACTAACGCATTTTTATAAAAATTTATTTCTAATGTTGACCTTAAAAAACTTTGTTCTCATTATTTGTAATTTGGATTTTGTTTAAATTTCGGTCCCGTGAGTTACGAATTAACGGAGTTTTACTGTATATGTATATATATCCATGCATTATCCACCATCATATTGTAATGTGAATGAATATTATTCTCTGTAGTAAGACTTGTTTTAATAAAAAAAAAACAATAACAAAGGATGGAGGGTCCCAATAAATATAATTACTTGTCAGTGTAAAACCATTTGACATCTGTTCTTAACTGGATGATTTTTAAACTATATTGGATATTAACTTTTTTAATTTTGCATATTTTAAAACATATACTTATGAATGCACAAAATAATAATACATATAACACACACATAATAAGAGTACCTTTTCAATTAATAACTGATTCATTTTGATTGCTTTTATAATATGACATAACTGTTGTCAAAAATTAACAAATATATATGTACATATATACCTATATGTAGTACATTTAGGGCTGGTTGTATGATCACTAAAGGGTTGTTTGATCATTGGTAAAATAATATTTACTTCTTGAAAGTACATCCCGTAGTAAACTCATTTTACTCTGAGACATCCAAGCCTATAGACATCTCCATCTATGCTTTGACAATAGTAAATTGGATGCAACCCGAACAACGCGCAAATGATTTTAACCACGGGCATTAGTAAAAAGTTACTACCGATCACACAATCGGCCCTTAGAGGTTACAATCTATATATTGTATTCATAAATAAATAAAAAATGTAGAAGACAAAACACAGATACAAAAAGTGTAATAGTACGGAATACCTGTCCCTCGATTTATGTATTATTTATTATGCGGTTACCTTAACACGGTTAAGGAAAATGCATTTTAAAGGGCGATCGATTTCCACAGTATGTAAATTTTATCTAATAAATTTAAGATCCGGACTACTAGCTATTGAATGTAAAATAAAAGACAACGATTGATCACAGAATTTTGACGAAGCCTAACAACTAAAATACAGGTGAATATTATGTTTCAGACCGATTTTGTTTGGCGGCTATTTTGGTTTGGCAGACATTTGTCAGTTCACATTTGGTAGAGAGTAGTTGATTACAATTTATTATGGTACATCTAACGCCTCAACAACGTGTTGAAGTGATTAAAACATTCTATCTAAATAATAATGGCAATGCTGTACCCATTAATGGTGATCGCTATCGTCACACATTTAAAAACTTATTGGTGGCCGAATTGGGTCGATTGGACCTGCAACACGTGTTATTGTAACAGGACGGTGCCACTTCACACACAGCCCGAGCTACGCTTGAAATTTTATGAGAAATTTTTCCCAGCCGTATAGTGTCAAAAAGTGGTGATATCGACTGGCCTCCTCGATCACCTGATTTGACGGCTTCCGACTATTTTCTATGGAGGTACTTGAAAGGAAAGGTGTACGCTAATAAGCCAACAACAATTCCGATGCTACAGGACAATATTTGAAATGAAATTGCTGAAATAACACGCAAAGTGTGCGAGAATGTTATGAAAAATATGGTTAAAAGAGCACGCATTTGTGCCGATGCCAGAGGCGGCCACTTGGCTGATGTCATATTCCATACATAATTGTAATAAGCCAAATAATCGATAAATAAAAGCCAAATTAAAAAATTGTGTTTCATTTCCTAGTTATTCAAAAACAACACCGGCCTGGAACATAACATCCTGCACTACCTAAAATGAACTCAAATTAATAGTATGTCGTGTGATCGGCAGGCAATGTGTTAATCAAAAAAAAAATTGTAATAAATCATAATATGTATTAATATTACACCGGTATGAGATATGTCACTTTTGATCTCGACATTATACATTATCGTCGACAAGGCATTAAACGAGATGGCACAGATAACAAATGTTAACAAAGTCATAACATGCTTAAAGCCATATGGTTATTTATAAATACTCGCCTTTAGACACAGATACCATCACGGCACGAGCTTCACCATCACTCAAGTACCTTCATAATTTGAAGGTGAAAAAATATCAAAATGACATGTTTTTACAGATTAAATTTCAAACACCTGACTTTCCATCACCATCCACTCCATCATTAGTGTATATCATATCACCATATCAGCTTGGTAAAATTGGCTCTTCTAAAAAGAAGTTAATTCTAAACAAGTGAGTACTCAGATGAATTTAATCTATAATATATTTTCAATAAATTATATTATTATGTGTGTTTATTCCGGTGTAAACTATTGTTTTTCTATTAAAACTCTTAGTAACAAGTATTAAAAGTGGTGAAATTTCAATAAGTAGCATTTTTGTGCATTACAACTCTTGAACAGTGTTCTTTCTAACTTTTACATCACTGTAATGTGTGCACTATATATGTACAGAGTTTGCATGTATACAAAATATTAATAATAACATATTTGTCTTATCTTATTCAATTAAATTGATATTCCTGATGAGCTTTCAAGTCAGCAGTTAATTATTATTGTCTTGTTCAAATTTGTGAGTGTGCTGTATTTTTTTATATACGCTATGTTGGCAAATTGGACACCTTAGAAGAAAAATCGCTCTCAAAACCAAAAAGTTTGATGAAGTTGGGGTTTCAAAAATGAATGTGTTAAAGAAATGGCAAATTGAAAGCAATGTATCAAATGATACAAAATAAGGAGAAAGTAAAATGTCACATTTTGCTCAGTTTGAATTTTGTGCTATTTCAAAAATAATTATGTAAATATAATTGTTTAAACAAGCAATACAATATTTTCTCTCGCACAAGCACTGAAACATGAATGCAGAATAATTACCTCAAGTATCTGTAATACTCGATGAGATGCCAGGGCCGGTAGAACTGGTCCTGGAAGCTGTTTTCTCCGTGGCGGAGATAGGTAGTCTTGCTGATGTAGCAACCGTTAAACCGCAGCCTCGGCCTCTCTATAAACATCTGCCTCCAGCTGGAAAAACCGAAAGCTTTCAGCGTGCCGCAGTTTATGCCCCATATCCTGAAATCACATTGAATTAAAGATACTCAAAAAGCATTTGAGTCGTCATTGCAGAAATCATTAGACACGCAACACGGGTGTTGACTCCGCAAAAGATTTACAGTAAGGGTAAGAAAGGTATGACTAACTTGACGCAAGCTAGTCGCCATATCTCCTGGTCCCTGGCGCACAAATAGAAGCCGCGGCACACAGCCGCGCAGCGCTCCAGGGACAACAAGTCCAATTCATTTGATACGACCCAACGCAGGACATACAACACCAGCTCTGTGGGCAGGCATGAAATGTGAGCGCTCTGAAAATATAACAAATGTAAATAAAATACAATTTCCCCTACAAATAGCTAACATCATGCCTGCCAGATTTCATGTTTGCACTGTATTTTTTTTTCAAATAATACTAACTGAATAAAATTGCAATTACATGTGCTGTACATGTGCATGTACTGTGTCTTCATTCAACAACAAAAACTTCATTTTTAAGTAATGAAAGGAATAAATTAATATATTCTTCCTATTCAGTATTGAAAAAAAAATCTATAAATATGTATGTATATATAAATATAACATGAACAACAAATAGTGCTTAATTTACCCTCTGATCATGTTCCGGTTCGCAGAAACATCCAGTTTTAGATATGATCCTCTCTATTTTCTCTAAAAGATCTTCACTGTCTAATTCATCTTCACTCGGGAGATCGTTTGGCATTGGGACAGTTGTCTTGTTGCTTTCTGAAAATCAAAATGAATTCTTTGAAGGTTGGCAGATGGTCGATGATTAAAGGAAAAGTTGTCGAAAATTAGACAACGCAATTGTAATCCACCGGGGTTTTAACCTAGGGTATGTTTATTCAGCCTGGTAAAATTTGTCACGAAAATGTCACGAATTTGTGTTAGTAATAGCGCATTAGAAAACTTCTTAATATTTTTATATACTTTCACTTCTACCTGTTTCCAAAACGCTTCTGTAACCAAAAAGAATTTGAAGGCGTCGAGTATCGATCCTGGTACCTCTTACATGCAATGTCAGTGCTCTGCCACTTTAGCTATTCCCCAAATACGGTCAAATTATCATAATGCTACAATTTTATTAGAATCTAATGCATTAATTAATACTAACAGAAAATAGCTGATTGCTTATTATATTGCTTTAACGATACACCATCCATGTAGTGTACTTTGTCCTTATTACCAGTAAGAAAAAATATATATAATATATTAGTAAAATGATACATGCTATATACATATGTACACCTAGAGCTATTTTAAATTGAAATATTAGACATGACGACATCTATTGCACAATATGGAAATATTCTAAATGAGTATTAATATTCATTATAATATTTTCTAATCTGTGCTGCCATCTAGTGAATTTCTTAAGAAAATGCACTAACGAATACAATATACGAGTATACAATAACGACTAAGCACAATATATATATATTTATACACTTTATTATTTGTACATCAAATTTTAATACTAATTTCAATATATTTAAAAAAATAATTACACCTGGTGAAGTTTGCAACAAACTATTTAATAATAAAATAAAATATTAATGCTATGTAGTTAAAATGACTGCATAGCATTAATATATTTTGACTACATCAGGTTATACAGTACGAGGATATTACTTTTGAAATGAACAAACCCGGTACGTGTTGTGGCGAATCTTCCCTCCCGCCCTTGGACTTCATCTTGGTACTTTCGTACAGCCTAAACTCTATGTCAGGTATGAGCTGCACAGCTCTCTTGTAAAACTGTATGGCTTCGTACAGCTTGCCATTCTGCTCGTGTTCCACGCCTTTCAAGAATAGATTTTTAGCCTAGAAAATTTTCATTTATAAAAACCAAAGAAAAAATACACTCAATTTTATTTTCAATAAAAATTTAAAACCAAATCAAAATTTAATAAAACAAAAACATAAAACGCATACGGTGCTTTAAGGGTTGACATTTACTTTCACATTATAACCATACTGACCCCTCCAACGTAAATTACGGTATCTAATAGATAGGTCATTTTAATTATTTAATATTAATTTCACCTTTTCCTCGTCAGATTCTATAAGAGTATTGTCAGCTCCAACATCAGAGAGGTTGGAATTGGACTTCACATTCTGCTTATTCAGAACATTACTTAAGATCTGTTTATTTCCACCGCCCTGCTTGACGGGAGAACCTAATTCCCTTTGCCACTGCTGGCGGAATGTAGACAAAGCCTCTTCCACGGTCTCGTTCACATTGTCCTAAAAAGTAAATTCCATATTATTTTATTTATTGAACAAACAAATGAAATGTAACAAATTAAAATGTAAAAAAATTAACTTCAAATTACCATTATCCAACTTAAATGTTCTCACAACAATTCTCATGGTGTGAGCAAATTATTTATTTTTCCTTTGACAGAAATAGTTTACATTTGTAATAATTGAATAAGTATTTTTTCAGTATAATATTTAAAAACAATTGTTTAAATATTATTCATTCTACTGACAAAATACTTATTTTTGAGACAACAGTTTTGTCTTATGGCATTAGTTAATCCACTGACGGTCCCTGGGTACACCACACACTTTGTATGGTATGGTAGTCCCCAGACACATCAAAGAAAAACTCGTTTGCGATTGTCAAAAGATGAAACTGTCATCATCTGAAATGCCAAAAACAAAATGGGCTCGTTGTCAAATATTTTAAACATAACACAGACCTATTAATATAATAGAATCGTAATAGTAAACTATAAAAACATAATTTTTAAAAGTTTTTACCTCTGTTGTGTTTTAAACTTCTACTTGAAAGCCTAAAAAGCTTAACATCGACGTGTACTTAGATCACCTTATATTCAATTATATACGGTACTAGCTTTGTTTTACGCAATAACTGCAAAATTTGGAAGGGATGGCATTCAATATAATAAAATACACATTTAAATACACGGTGGGATAGCCAGGGGAAGGGGTGAAGGTATCAATATTTCACGCAGGGTCCTAAAGAGTAACTGCAAAATTTGGTTTAGATCGGTCAGAGTGTAGGCTCACAAAGGGAACATACAAACATTCAGTTATATGTAATATATAGATGTTTTTAAATTAACATTATTTTTTAAATTTAAAACTTAAGAAAGATATTTTACATTATTTATATGATGTATATATTTTTCATGTTTAAACAAAGCATCATTTCCATTTCTTTTATTTTTATTATTTTGAATTTATATTTGCTGATTAATTAACTATGTAAAATATTTGCCTCGTTACAGGCAAAGCTCAATGTTATTTGTACATGTAAATATTTAAACATTTACATATAAAATTTCAAATAAATGGGACACAAAGACATTAATTTAAAAAATATATATTGACTGCTTTACCCCCACTTCTTCACTGAAGCATAACTTCTGCAGGCCGTCTTCCGCTTGCTGCACGGAATCGGAGTGAGCCGACGGGTCCTCTTGTTCCTCCCCTTCACAGTCTCCGCCGGAACCACCAGTGCCGGCTTGCGAACTACCCGATTCGCCGGACTAAGGTGGAAAAACGAAATTCGATAATAAATGATGACGTCGTTTAAATATATTCTATAAATCGGAATCATCGCGAGATTAATCATCTCTTGGACACAATCCTTTCCCACTCAAATTCTGAGCGCACACGCTAACAAAATATCTATTCAAAACATTGCAGCGTGCGGACGCAATCTGTAATCACTGTTATGAAATTTCCGGGTTCACGTATGGGTGACGAGGTGTCGAAGATGGCGTGCGCGCGTTGTATAATACAACTATACAAAATAACTTACCATTTTAAAGAATGAATTCCTCAATTGTTTAATCAGCGTAAGTAATCACGGTCGGAAAACCTGATTATTATTTGGTGACAGATGACAATTCCCAACTCCGACAAGTCAGCAGCCATAGTTGATAAAACAGATTTTGCCCAACCGGCAAAACAGCTGTATATAGATAACTAATACAGGGCTGATTTTAATCATTTTAATTGACTGGTCAAAATTAAATCGGTCAACCGATATTAATTAGTCAAAAGTTTATTAATTTTAAAAAATGCATTTAGTATTTCTATTTAACTAATTTTGTCATAAAAAACTTACTATTTCATATTGACGTGTATTTAAGTTCAAATAAAATTATTATTTTCAATTTTTACATTTGATATTTGGTATAAATTTAAACAACAAATATTTTCATAGTTGCTATCTTAAATAACCGATGCTTGAGTTGTATTTACTTAAATACAATTAATAGATATTTATTTATTTTGACCGACCAATATTTCCACCTCACGTGTCAACCCTATAAACCTGTCGACTATTGACAGCGTAAAATCTGACACATTTCGTGATAGTTAACGTTTGTTTTGGTAGTTGCGGCTTGTGATAAGGTTATTTTTATTAATTGAATTTGATATCAATTATTATATTTACAGGTTGTTTTTAACCATCTGGATGTACGTAACAAAATCTTCACACAACTACATACTTTTCTAGTTACTCGTATTCGCATATTGTGCGAGGCGGCGTTTTTGATTTGTGAACCAATGAATAACATTGACAGATATCTCTTTGTAAGATAACAGTTATAATAAATAATAACCCAGAATGAAAAATGTTTTCTTCAAGCGAGAGGACGCCTTATATAAACCCTCAATATTTAGACAGAAGAAAAGATTTGTTCTGATAGTTTCCGCGGTTTGTGCTATACTTTTCATTTTTTATCAAATTCTATTCATGTCTCAGCTGTCAAAGTCTGAGTTAATAGTTGTGGAAAAAGAAAAGGCAAAATTAATATACTATACCTCAAAACCTTTTGTCATGCAACTCACTGATGTTTTCGACGACAAGGGGCTCGTTAAAGGTACACGCCTGTCAGACCTTTCGAAGTACAAACCAAATTCAAACGGAAAATTCACATGTTTCAAGTCAAGAATGGAAATAGACTTCTTCCTTGTGAATGATAATTACTGCGACTGTCCGGAAGACGGCAGCGATGAGCCGGGAACCAATGCTTGCAACGATGGTCATTTTTATTGTAAATACCAACCGAAACACCACAGGACTAAAGAAAATGTGATTCCATCCAGCCGCGTGAATGACGGCATATGCGACTGTTGCGATGGATCAGACGAGTGGAACAGGACCAGCAATACACACGCTTTACAATCGGACATTCAAAGAAAGTTGGGAAGATACCAGGTCCCGTGTCCCAATGTTTGTTTATAGAACATTTTTTATATGAATTTAAAGGCTGTGCAACAATTAATTATACCTGAGATCTGAATATGACATGTTTATATTTGTTGAATAGCAATTAAACTATTTATAAATTACAGTTCAATTATTTAATAGTATTATTACTGTATGTTTGTTGACATTGTGTTTTATAATTCTATTTCCAAAAGATTTTTTTACTTCTTCACATTATTACAAATGTGTACAAAAACGCTTTCCAGCTTACAGAACTGTGCTATTATAAAACCTCATTGTGTGATTTTCCACCATGACATAATATAAAGGTCTACTCATAAGTGTTGAAAAATATATATTATAAATTGATAAATTATAGGAATATAGCACATAAGATTTTATAATTTCTTTTCATATTAATTTTGGTCATAACTCAGATCTTATATGGACTTCTTCGCTTTTCTTTATCTGAGATTGCTATATCGTAAAAGCTTTAGATATATTACTAAACTAACTAACTAAAAATTGTTGTAAGATAGCTCATTTATTCAATTGACAGCATTGTGAATTTAAAGTCAATAGACAAACACTCAATACCCAAACAAAAATATACTTCTTACCGTCAAAAAAAAGTAGAATGTGTGTATTTTATTTGATGGGTATCGATCCTATGATCTCTAATAACAAAGCAAGCTGCAACTAAGTTATCTAGGTTTCCGGATGATAAAAAAATGTTATCCCGATCGCACTCCAGCAAATGTGGAACAGTAAGGGAACTATATACTATGAAAAATTGCAGACAAAACAAGGTTGCAGAAGAATTTACAAATTCAATTCACTTAAAAAGTTTTATAACACTTATAAATAACTATTTCAATCAAGGTATAGTAAATGGTGGTGGTTGATGGTATGTACTTATAAAAGTATATTAATACTGATTGTAATTGTATAAGTTCTGAATTTAGGGAAAGTATTAGTTCATAATCTTAAAATTCCGTTCATGTGTTTTTACAACAAATGAAATACAGTAGATACTGATTATTGTGATCACATTGGTCTTAGAAGATTATGGTTCTAATATCTGGCAAATCTATTATCCGAAAACTATGATTACATAAAGGTAATATGCTTTTAATACCTATATATTTAAGTAAACCTATTCATTTATTGTGTACAAACATACACAGTTGTACATACATAAATCAAAACATTTGTGTATACAACATTTTGAGTTATCAAACACTAATTCACGACTGAACTACTTATCTTTGAGGAGAAAGTAGCAACAACGGGTTCGGATAAAACAATGCGGTGTATTTGACCAATGTCAGAGTAATACAAAATTATAAAGGAAAGAAAGCAGCAGCTGATATCTGTAATCCGAGACTTACGGGGGGTAATTACTGGTTACATACGTACTGCCGGGAATTACACATAGAATTTGGTACTTAAAAAGAGTGGGTAACACTATTATTACTTACTATTTCATTCAAAAACATACTTAGATATTCAAATTATTTATAAATATCATGATTCTGATAACCAGCATCTAAAAAGTATATATTTTTTCCAATTCCTTAGAGTCTACAATACTCTGAGTACTCTACATGCGGCTAGACCGCCTACTCTACTACTACAATTACAATTGACACTTTTACTAACTACCTTATTGTAATAAACATCATGTGTTTTATATTAATACATGAATTGGAAGGGTAAAAAATTCTGATAAAAAACCCTCTAAACAATTTAGTGGAAGTTAAATGCTTCAAATAAATTAGGTGCAATATTTTATGTGCCGTGCAGGACTGAGAAAAAAATATCTCAGATCCCAAAGATTAACCGCACACGATGGTCGAAACATGAAAACGTATATGTAACATTACAAACTTGTTCACCTTTGGTTAGAAACAAATCTGCCGCCTTATTCTAGCATCATTCTTATAAGGTAACTAAAATAATTTATGACTACACTTAAAATATTATTTTTATTATTACATTTAATGGCCTTTTTGGCGTCAAATTTTGGCAATTCAAACTTTTTCTTGGGTTCATAGTAGGTTCATAGTCCCATAAAACCATTTGACATAATTCTTGCGGCGTTCACTTGGACATGTTTTACGTACGCATACGCCTCTAATATGTATTGCAATCCCAGACCCAGACAGCTGGAAAATACAAAAATTAACAGGAATACGCAGAATGTTGCAGTATGTACTTATTGGGAATATCAGTCTCAGTGTAAGGTCTGTAGAGTTAAGTTTGTTCCGTTTTTAACGCGATTATTGCATGACCGAACTGAATATTTACATAAATTCATTTTCGTTTGACAATTGTTTTCGTGTGAACTCGTCAATAATACAAATAATTCTTTAAAATACTTTATGGACTATTTTTTGTGTTTCTATTAACTATTGTTTTCGTGTGTTTACTGCTATGCATACTAGTGTAGTGTAATTTATTATTTAAAGTACATTTCATAATATTTTGTGAAACCTTAAAATGGCTTCAGTACGTGATAATTCCCGCAAAACTTTAACCATGGCACAAAAAATAATGATATTGAAAGACATCGACAACAAAGTGGACAGTAAAGGCAAGATAGCCGTAAAATATGGTATTCCGGTTTCGTTTCTCTCCACAATTTTAAAAAATCGGAAGAAGATTGAAGATGCGTTTGATAGATGTAAGGCGAGCGGTTCCCAACAGCGTGTACGGCCTGCCAAATATGAAGAATTGGAAGAAAAACTGTTCGAGTATTTCTCCCAAATCCGATCAGCGAATATATCTACTTCTGGTTTAATGCTTATTGAGAAAGCAAAGTCGTTGGCTCATCAGATGGGAATTGATTTTAAGGCATCTAATGGGTGGTTAGATCGCTTTAAAAAGCGACACAACATTGTTTGCCTCGCGGTTTGTGGCGATTCCCAAAAAGTTGATGAAGAAGAAGTTTCGAGCTGGATAACAAACAATCGGCATATTTGGGAGAAATACGACGCAAAAAATGTTTATAACATAGATGAAACTGGTGTGTTTTATAACATGATGCCAGATCGGACACTAGCTCTTAAAGGAGAGAGATGTCATGGAGGAAAACGTAGTAAGGAACGCCTGACGGCCGCGTTATGTACAAATATGGACGGATCCGATAAAGTAAAGATCACAGTCATCGGAAAATATAAAAAACCACGATGCTTTAGAGGCCTTACTTTTAGCAGTTTTCCCGCTGTTACTTATTGCCATAATAAAAAAGCGTGGATGACGCGGGAAATATTTAAGAGCTTTGCTATTACGATGCAGAGAAAAATGGCAGCACAAGATCGTAAAATATTGATGATTTTGGATAATTGTTCAGCACATTACGCACCGGAAATTGTTGCGCCAAATATAGAATTTCTGTTCCTACCTCCTAATACTACGAGTGCTCTCCAACCGCTAGATCAGGGAATAATACAGAACTTCAAAAGCCATTACAGAAAAAGTTTATTGCATTCCTGTATTATACAGGTAAACAATGGCTGTTCTGTAGAAAACTTAAGAAAATGGACGGTATTGGATGCATGTCGAGCTATGAGTATAGCATGGCAATCGGTAACATCTACAACAATCGCGAATTGTTTTAAAAAGTGCGGGTTTTCTTCGCTGCCCGTAGATGAAATTGACGCCCCTCAAGCGAGTTTAACAACGGGTGAAAGAATTTTGTTGAGATCTACAAGTTACGATGATTTTATTTCTTACGACCATGAAGTGATAACGTCTGCTTTGTATGTTCCCGCGCCTCGCATTACGGTATCTGAGACGAGTGATGAGGACAAAAATGACACATTGAATGAGGAAAGCAATGAAATCTCATTTGCTTCGTTACCGTCAACTTCCGAAGTTTTTCATGCCTTAGATGTTCTCCAACGATACGTATCGGGAAGACCAGAATTACCGGTGGATGCATTTTCCCACTGCGATGCATTGGCTAAAATAATTATACGAGACAGTGAAAGAAATGTTAAAACTAAACAAGTCATTTATTGGAGAATTCAGTCGACGCTGTCCACTTCTGTATGCATCTCAGTCCGGAGGATCGAGCGTGTTGTTTTGCTTCAGGAAGTAATGTCTGAGCAGTCTATGTTTATATCTGAAAGGCATGAGACTGATATCGTGCTCATAAGAGCCGAGATTTCGGATGAGAGGATTATCTTATGAAGGATGGGTGCAAGACTTGTGGAAGTTTGCTGATAATTTCTCAAAGCATTGTCTTATTGTGTTCACCTTGTGCTGGTGGTGTAGTCGAAAGTAATTTGTTCTGGGTGAGGTGTTATAAAGGTGTCCAGCGGAAAATTTTCACATTTAATATTAAATAAAATAAAAAAATTACAATGTTATTCTCATATTTTATTCATACAAAATGGCTTTTAACGATGCGGATTTTATGTTTTATAAACAATATTGTCTAAATGCCGTTCATTTCTCTCAAGACACTCTTGCAATCGGACTCTTAAATTTGCGAACACACGAGAGCAAAGCGTTGGTTCAATGGCAGCAACTTCACACAAAAAAAGTTGCACGGTGTAAAGTCTGGTGACCAAGGTACCCAGGGTGTGTCTCTGTACTTGCTGATTAATTTATTGGAAAAAATTCCCCTCAGCTTCTCCATTGAAACTCTAGCTGTGTGTGGAGTGGCCCCGTCTTGCTGAAATTGTGTTCTATTGTTGAACCTGTAAAACAGCTGCAGTTGCGGTACCAAAAATTTGTTGATCATACGGCAATACACGTCAGCAGTGACTGTCTCTCGCCATAAGGACCAATTATCCCTCAGGCAGAAATTGCACACCACACTGTCGTTTTTGGACAATGCAAACTCTTTTGATGGCGTCCCCTTGGGTTGTCGGGGCATGTGGCATGGGCTCATGTTCTGTTTAATAACATAGCCATCGATATGAAAATCTACTTTGTCAGTTTATAATATATTTCCAAAAGTTCCTGCTGCAAAACGTTCCAGCATCGTTCTTGCTCGTAGTTCTGTGACTGCAACACATAAATGTAACGTTTACCGTCCCCTTTTGGGGGCGTATGATTTATATAGCTTCTTTCTGGCTGCCTTCTGAATTGAATGTGATAACGAGTCTCACGTCGAATTGTACAGGCATGGCTCTGGTACGATGATACCGGAGCCAACCTATGATAGTATTATGATAATAATGTAATAAAATAAAATAAATATGTAATTATGACAAATCGAAACGAGAGTAAACAACTCTCAAAACGATTCGGGATAGGGTGTAAATAAATACTAAATAAAAATAATTATTTCCTTTAGTTATTACGTGAAGGATTTTCAAACAATAAATAAATCATGTTCAGTCATAGAAAGTGTTAAACGTCCACACATTTTTTATATGGTTAAGATATTATTTTATGTTAAAACTTAAACACTATCAACAGTACTCTAAAATTATAAATAACATGGTTGGGTCGTTTAAACGACGGATTTATTTTGTCTAAAGACGTTGATTAAACTAAAGTACATATATTATATATGATTGTATAATACCATTGGTAACAGCAAAATCTATACCTACTGCACGCCACTGCTAATGGTAATGAAAGGTGACTTATAATTTAGTTATTTGTTTAATAGCCGGCTTTGTGCACGCGTAATTACCTTGCAAAGTGGTTCTTTGATTATTATAACGGAATTTTGTTGGTTTATTATTAAGGCGCGACTTGCACATAAGTGATCTTTTCTTAATCGTATTCACTATACTAAGGTCAGATTTAAATTCTTTCCTTTCTTTTTTCTTCATTCTTTACTCTGTCATAAATGGATCTGCCACATATACGCCTAAGTAACCTCATTTCCACTGCATTAAGTCTACTTTAGTTTATCTTCTGCCAGCTACAGGCCTCACTTCTGTACATCGGTGTCGGAACCAAAACTTCACTGTGTGCCACTAGTCTTGCCTCGGTTATTTTTTGTATTCAATATATAGAGTGGAACCTCTTATAACGAGACTAATCCGTTCCAGAATCTTACTCGTTATGCGAAACACTCGTTAAGCGAAACAATTATTCCAATACAAAACAACGTAAATGACAATAATGCGTTTCCTGCCAAAAAAAAACAATTTTTATGTTATTAACGTTTATACTAATTATATTACATACTTATAAATTGTTAAGGAGCGTAACAACCTGCAATGTTTCCATGGTTGTTACATGATATTAAACTTTGCACAAAAAAAATTACAAATAATGTCTGAACACAAGTTTGGAAAAATGTGTAATCAAATGCGACACTAACGTGCTAACGGAACGAGCGCTAACCAGAGACAGTATTATATCTCTTATCTATGGACAGTATATCTCTTATCTATGCCAGAGACTCATGCACTGGCGCTGAAGTCCCGGCTCACAAGTGAGTGATGTGAAGATGGGACTTCCCCACTCGTTATGCGAAATGTCACTCGTTAAGGGAGCGTTTATTTCACAATCTGTTTTGATTGTTATGCGAATTGCTCGTTATGGTAAGGTGCTCGTTATGAGAGGTTCCACTGTAATTTGGAATCAATAAAATATTTCAATTAATCAAAATAATCGCATAACTACGATTTTTTTGAACACTTATATCTCCGACATGATTGAAATTAGTTTTCAACTCGTATTTTTAATACATATATATATCTACCCCTAAAATATGATGTTACACTCAGTATACATAATAAGATTACACACAATTTATTCAGACAATTATAAATTCAAAATTTGACGAAGTAATTCGATACTTGGAATTCCAGAAATAAATTTAAGGTTCAGGCAGAGAAGTATAATTATAAAAATTTCAATGCACTACATATTTTATTTTATCTATATTGTATCTGAAAAGAGAAGCTTGTCATAAAATGAGGCCTAATTCAATGCGGGTCATCGTAAGAGTTAAGTAAATTGTTGTGTATTCTAAGAATTTATTTTAAGGGTTTTTCTGCCTCCTAAGCAATTAAGAATATTTAAAGGTAGTTATTAGTGGAAATAAAACAAAATTACCAATGCGGCTCTCATATTGAACATGAACGTATTGTTTATGACAGCTGGGGTTCTGTTTTGTTTATTTTTGGGATTTATTTTGCTTGGGCACTATGTTTTATTGGCCTATTCAAATATTACCGTTTTTGTAAATGGATAAATTTTTATGATACATGGAAAAACCCAAAATTACTTCTGCGAAAAACGTCTTACACGGGTTTTTTTTGTACGGATAAATTGAGTTCTGTCATAGATATTTTTATTTCTTAGGCGGGAAACTTATTATTTGGAAAACGTATTAAGCATTAAAAAAATACGTAATTTGTATAGGAGTTTTTCGGGACCGAAGAATGTAATCTTATTAGGCGGAAAAACATATTAAAGGGGAACTTATTAAGAGTTTCACTGTATACATATATGGAACTGGCTTCTCTTCTAGGTTAGATCCTATGTCTTGGGGAAACCAATGTGTCGGCACGGTAACACGTGCTATTGTCAAGGCATTGCCTCAAAAAACCGTACAACCATACTTTTTCACAGGAGATACGAATGACTGGTTACAAACAAAATCCCCGCTGAAAAAATGCCTCAGTTTTTGAATAGAATTTCGGTTTACGAACAGGCAGTCACGTGTTCTGCAGACCAAGATCTCATGCACCGCCGCGGTAGGTAAAAAATGAGAGGGCGTTAGTTTCGTAATTTTGTTCACTCGGAACGGCCTGCTGTTCGAGTGCCTTTTACTTATTGGACTGTAATTCGGATGCGTCTTTTATTGTTTTTGTTTCAAAATTGATTCAATTATTTTCTCCTTTGTAAAATATGTTGACATAAAGTTTGTTTTTACGTTTATTCTTTTTGTTTTATTACATACATACATTCATTTTTAATTAAGACTATGAATTATCATTGTTTTGTATAGGATTTCAAGTATGAAGTAGATAATAAAGAGCTATTTTTGGGGGGTCTGTAATAAATTAGTCCATTTTACATTGATTCTATGGAAATAATTGTTTCAGTTTACGAACAACTTGGGTTACAAACGGTCTTACAGAACGAATTAGGTTTGTAACCCGGGGTTCCACTGTATGTATACAAACATATATGTATGTATTGAGAATGTTACGGATAATATTGAAAGAGTAAAATATTGTATTAAAAACATTTTATTAGTTAAAATTCAATACAACCATTTGCAGACATCTTATTTGGAAATAAATTACAATACTGCCATAAAGAAATATTTTACATCATAATTTTTTTTAACTATAAAAACAAATATTTTCCATTACAATTAATAAGTATCCTGACACAATTGGATACAAAACATTCAAAAAAGAGTCTGTTTTTAAATTCACATATTTGTAAAAAACCATTTTAAAAATATATTCACAACTTATTGCAATAATTTAAGTCAATATTTTTTCCAGCTCATACATGTTGCCACCAATACAATCCAATCAACATTAATCACATTTTAAACATTTGAGTATAAATAGAAATCTACCTACAGGTGCCTGAGATTTAAAAAAAAGTTAATATCCAGGAAACTCATAAGTATTAGTAAGTTAAAAGGATTTTCCCAAGCGATTTCGCAACTAATAGGGTCTTTTGCAGCAGTACTTCGCATTCCCCCATCTAAATATATACATACCGAGTAATTTAGATCATCAATGGTGTCCATTGATAATGCGCTTACAAGGTGAAACGCGACTCAAGTAAACTAAATGAGAAGAATCAAAAAACAAGTGCTTTATTTTCACATATTTGAAAGGTATCCGTATCTAGCAAGCCTTAGAAAGTTGCATAGCTACTGCGGTGGCAAAATGTATTTTATAAAGTATACATTTTTCAGTGGTACTTTTAAATAACTACCCGTGTAACAATTAGTTTACTTTCACAACTGAATATGCTTCACAATATCTATTTTCTGCCACGCCCCCTAAACACATGTCATTATACTAGGCCGGGGAACACTACAATATTTCCTAAAATGTTTTGCATTGCCTTGATAATTTCAATAATGGCTTTATCAATCCTTATTATATATTGTTTTTTTTTTTATTACTCGGTTATTTGTAACAAATGTGTATTTTTTAATAGAGTTAAATTCCACTCAATTTCAATGTGGAACCGATACAAATTCATAGATCCTGGAGGAAAAACACCAACAAGTACCAGCTATACCTATGGTGGTGCAGAAAATAACAATTAGCAGTTCTATTTTTAAAAAACATCAAATGTTAATTTTTTAAATAATATAAACAATGTAAGAATTTAATTATCAGAGAAGTAAAAATAATTGACTGGTATAATATAGATTAACGGTAACTGTATGTAAATACCGTACTATCATACCTAAAACCGTACTTTTTAAAAATTGTTTTGCATAACTCTTTTTAATGCTAATAAGGCCGCAACCAATCGCCTGGAATTTTCTCTTTGGCAACATTGTGTTCTGAAAGGACTTTAATAGTGATATTCAGGCCTATTCTCAAAATTGTAATATTGAAATGAAGGTGATTGTTACACCAACCCTCAAAAATAGACAGATAGTTTTGACAGATTATGGTACGTTTATCTCCCTCACTCTCTCTCCCTCTCTCTCATTCAAATATAACACTATTTTTGAGGGTTGGTGTAACAATCACCTTCATTTCAATATTGCAATTTTGAGAATAGGCCTGGTTATCTAGTAATAACCTGTCCATAGAAATTGAGTATTAACTAATTCAAGTTGGAGCTCACAAATCAAATTTTCTCAAGAGATCGCAATCTGTAAACCGAGAGATTACTACAGTTATTATTTTTTAATATATGTATATGAGAAATTTCAATTTGGTCATATTTAAAACAGGGTATTAGATAAATTAGTGATTTAATTTGTTTTTTATCTTTGAAATGATACTTTTACTTTTTTAGATTAATCCCTTATTACAGTAAACAATGTAAAGATACACATCGACGTTGACACCACCCCCCTAGAATATAATCAATCAAATAGAGTTTATTTTAAACATAAACAAATGAATACAAAATATATTAATTAAAAGTGTGATAATTCTTATTTAGACATTGTAGCAAATTTTGGTAAAATTGTGTATGATTGATAATACCAGTAGATAACATTAAATAAAATCTATTAAAAAAAATTCTTAAACATCCAACACTGACATATTATTTCTATATATGAATTCTATATGGGGCATGATCTCATCTCTGATGAAACTAGCCAACCGAACACATGTAAGGTGCAGTCGTTGCACGTCTAGAGAAAACTGTACAAATAGTTTTATTTACACTATTGAATAGGTATCTATTACAAACACAACACATAGATGCAGCATTGTTATAAAAGTGATCTTGAAAACTATTATAAAGAAATTAAAAATATTTAGTGTCATATCGTACCCCAGCCTCAACACAATTTCTAAAGTTTACTGCCAATGTCTTATAAAAAATAGATGCACAGAAAAAAATACTCCAAAATTTGAATTATTCCAATTTTAATTTATCACACGGTCCTGACATAATAGAAGTAATACGAATGGAATTCATTTAAGGCAAAAACATAAAATAATACCATAATGTCCCAACCTCGTATTAGTTGTGTAGGAGTGCAGTTCATTTCCTCATAAAAATATGCCTCTCCCTTGGAAACATTTTCACCAAAAATAGTTTAGCAATGTTTTCAAAATATTCAATAAACTTAACCTTAAAGAAGCCGCTTTCTTCGGGCCAAGAGAGAATTTCATGCCTGAAATGTTATCAATTCCACTGTGTAAAAATGTATGAAAAATCAAAACAAAAATACTAATCTAGTACATACATGCTTATTCGGACGTTTTTGAATTCGTAAGTTAATTAATATTACTTAAATAATATTTACAATAGAAAAGTTAGTTATTACTTTGTATAGATATTCTTAAAATTACACTTATAAAATATCTGTCAACAAAACTGCACTATTAAGACGCTTATATTCAATTTAATCTAACAACTATTAAAATAATTCGTTTTCACTCAATTACAAAATTCCAAAATAAAATGTAAATAGAAGAGGAAGATTTTTTATTCCTTTGGCTATTTTGTAATATTTCTAATAGATTTTAAATGAGCACATTTCTCCGTGAGCTTAATAAGCATCTATAAAAATGTTCTCTGACTGATGCCATTATTAGATCCCATTGCAGAGTATATTATGTTAGGTAAAATACTAACTTGCAATACTGTATCGAAAGCGAAGTGTATCGGTGTACGTGTGCCTCGCGGCAATACCATGTTGATGACAGGTCATTGCATTTTATGTATTGCAGGGCTGGGTACTGAGAAGTTTTCTATTTTACACCATCTCCCATTAATTTTCACTGGGTGCTTATAGGAATGTTGTTTGTTATAAACAGCCTGCTTTCGACACGGAATTTCACGCTAGTGCTCATCACAACACTTATGCTAAAATATTATTCTGATGATGGACCCTGCAAAGGGATCCGAAACGTCATCCAAAAAGGTTAGAGACACAACAGAATAGCCCAAATGATAGGGAACAAGTGTTGATTTTTAAAATACCATCAGTCACTCAGTTTTACTGATAAACAGTCTATGTCTATGAGTGGAGTTAACTCCCCAAATTTACATTGGTCAACCACCTTCCATGCTTACACGTAAAATATGACCGATATGAAAATATGATTTTAGGCATCGTCCGTGGTATTAAAACCAAAACAAGTATTCCATAATGACTGTGACTCTGCCGCCTGTGTCTGTCTGCCGTATGACAATATTAAATAAATCTAATTTTAATAATTTGCATCCAAACATCTGACAATGCCGCTTTGCTATGAAATTGGCCATTTGCATTTTGACCTAAGAAGAAATAACAAAACTTTTAAAAAATGTTGGAGACTTATTTGTAATAAAAAAAAACAATGTTATTCTTAGAATATCCTTTATTGAAAAAAAAATATAAAAAAATACAAGCAAGTTCCCCATTAAATGTATGTTTAAAAATATCTTTCTCTTCTACTTAATGAAAATAATGTTATGATAATATTTTCAAAATATCATCGGATTGATTACTATTACTATTACTATTGCAGATGTAATGACATGACAATAAGAGTTGCATCTGTAAAATAAAACAAGCAAAATGTGACATAAATAATTATATCACACAATGGATATGTTTTGAGGATTCACAGTATTACCGCGGATTGAACTATTTTATTTTATCACCATGAAATCAATTATTAGGTACAAATATTAACATATAACTCTAAATTTTCATTACTTTAAGGTTTATAAAGTTTTACAAATCATGCAGTTGAATCAAGATGCGTACATATTAAAATCACTTATTTTCTTATTTTATTTACAATGTCAACACTTAAATTATACATAAAAAAGACAGCACTTTATTTTCGACAATGGTGCGATTTTTTAGATCACTTCCTACGCTGTTTTCATTAATTTAAATTATTTTTCTTGGCCGGGCAATGTTAAATCTACCACTAAAAATAAGCATTCCACTCTTCAGTTTAAAAATAATATGTAGTTGTAGAAGATAATGCAAGGACTAACAATTAAGTTTGTACAATACTTTTACATATATGCATTGGACATAAATAATATGCGCATCAGACACAGGAACTGTACATTTATTCCCAAAGGACAAGCTGTTAATGCAGCATTACATCTGGAAGTAATGAAGCGATTACGAGTGAGTAAGGCGTGTCCGGCCTGAATTTTTTGCAAACATTGCATTATGAAGGACTTATTTGCCAAAAATCAAATCACCGTGTTGGAACAGCTGCCCCCCTCTGTGTCTGATCTGCCCCCCTTTGGCATCAAACTCTGCCACCAAAACCAAGAAGGGTATAAACAATCATCATTGTGGGTCACGGCATAGGTATAACGGATTGCAATAGAAAAAACATTGAACCAAGGGCGCTTTGAAGGAGACCAGATAAATATGTTCTGCAATTGAAACAAAAATACTCACAAACACAGACTTAATTGTCGGTCCTCGTATAATAAATGTGTATCAGATCCAACTGCACTGAAAATAATGACATAAACTACATTTACATACTCAAATAAACAGCAATAACATAACATTTAGATATATGTATATATATATATATATACACACAAGTTAGTCGTTCCTAGGATAACTTCCATTCGGTGCTGCATGTTTCATTATCTCCCTCCAGCCACACGTCACATATCTCTATGAAGTGTGCTTTGTATAATTGTCTTTTTTTACTAATATATACTTTAATCAATATAGCATCACATTTGTGTTACGCCAGATTATTTTTAACATTGTCTGTTTCCACGGTTAAGTTGACCGGTCTGATAATATACAGGGTGCGTTTATTCAATACAGGATAAACAAAATTAACTGGTGGAGGGCTACACGTATGATATTTTCATAATAATCCGAGCCATATCAATATAAATTTTATTTTAAACATTTCCCAAAAGATAATATACGTATTTATAGTGTTACAGCAATAAGTATAGAGAGTTTGTACTTTAGTTACTTATTATTAACTGCAAACTGAGCTGAATCCTTATTCTCCAACTTACGTGAACAACGACTACAAAGTACAAGGAATAATCCAATTCTTTCAATGGGAACGACGATGTATGGGAAATTTAAAAATCATATTACTTTAAAATAATTCATAATATACAGTGGGATCAAAATATTTATTTGTGGTAAATAAATTTCACAATAAAGGAAATTAAAAAAAAAACTGTATCCAGTAATTAATCAATTTGAATATATGGGGCCTCTTCTGCAGCTCTCTTGTCATCTGACATATCCACAATTGGCGGAATTTCTTTATCGACTTTCATTTGTAAGAAAACCATAACTGATATGTCAGCCTCATTGCTCTCAGTGTGCGATGTCAGAGCTTTCTCTCCTTACTGAGTGCAAGTTTCACCCATCCGAGTAACAGTCTACAACATTCACCCGTGACTTCCAACCTCAAACAAAATATTTTACATTCTTCATCTATGCAATATGTAAATCCATGTTCATCTCGTGTGTTTAAATCTTATTGCAAATATTGTTTTTCCTTTAAACTAATTGATGTTCCTACATTGTTCATAGATTCTTAAATGCAGGGGCAAAAAGGACCGGCGAGACACCAGGAGAAATTTCAGTGGACTGATGACTTTGATTTTGTTTTAATTATACAAATTCATCCTAAACTAGTGGGCAATTAAAAAAAAGGATTCCAATTAAGCACCAACTTTGATCGCATCTCGCAACAAACCATTTCTAAAATATTATCCATGCAGAAAGCAATGACAGTATAGGGCTGGATAAAAAATAGATTGCTAAGCGAGAATAGACTATAAGCTTTTAGACAAGCAAAAGAGATCGATAATGACATATTTATTGAATTAATTGCGGGACAAAGTGCTAAGTTATTAAAGAGAAAATTAATTTTTTTGAGACTGATAAGTTTTTAAACTGATTTTCCCACATTATATTACTTTTTGTTTTAACTACTTCGGTTATCTTTAAAATTTTCCAGGCCGGTCTTAGGTTGCCAATCCGCCCCTGCTTAAATATCCCATAAAGAGTTGGATTTAGTAAATTTATTGCATTTATACTCTAAAGTATTCAACACTAAATTCGTCGGTCTGGACTTCAATTATTTTAATTAAGCACCAATTCTACAGAATGCTTACAAGATTTATTGAATTTTTTAATAAACATTGTATCATATAATACGTATTATGCTCGAATCGCATTCTTAATAAAATAAAAAGTGGCACTCCTCCCGACAAAATTTTATATCAAAATTTACAATAAATATTTAAAGGAGTTTTGAACAAAAGTCAAATCTTGAAGCCACACATGAACATGTCTAGTACGAATACGAAAAAAAATGCATAAAAATTAAGATTCTGTCCAAAATAATAAAACTAATAAAAATAAAACAAGTACTCAAATAATGTCAGTAAATCAAAATAGACGACAGTACAAGATTAAACCTAAAACTTAATTATTATGTGTAAAATAAGATACAGTAGACTCCACTCATTGTCACTGTATTGGATTCGAGAGCATTGATGTGGGTTAATGTCATTAATGCTTTCATTCCTGATCAAAATCCATACAAATTCATGCAACAAACAATCTGAACGACAGACACACCAACGCTATCACAAAGTAAATTCTTTTGTAATATAAGCAATTGAACTGGACCATAAGCGTTAGATGCATTATGCACACCTGGGCCATGTTTTGGAGAATGCGCCTCGTGCTATGTCAGCCCTGAACGTGTTAAGCAATTAAAAATTATTTTGTTTTGAAAATAAGATTTTAATATACAAAGAATGATCGGACAAGATGATGGACATTAAATGCATTGCGCGATGATTTTAAATAATTATTAATAACATAAAGAAAAGTCTACTGTAAAGTATTTTTACAAATGATTTACATTTTACAGTAATAAATACTGCAAACCTAATAAAACTAAGCACAGACACAAGGTATAAATAATAATAAAAAAGTATAGCTTCATATCTTTATGATGATCTTACGATGTAAACATACACGTTCGTTCACGTAAGATTTGACAATATACAAAATACTCATACGTCCATTAACAAACATTTTTAGTACATATATATATGTTAGTGTTTTTAAAATTAAAAACAATTGATTAACACATTGAGCCCTATCTTAATTACTAACACCACCTTCCTTTTAAATTGACTTATTACTCCCAATATTTTAATTTTTAATGCAACCACTCTTTGGCTACAGTTTTAATTACTTTTTACCCGACACAAACACGTGCGACCATAAAATGTATAAAGTACTAATCTCCCCAGTACATTCATGAATCTTTAAACTCGACTTTGAACTAAAGAATTTTGGAAAAAAAACAAGAAGCATACATTACACAGGTGTGTGTGCGTGTGTGAGTGTGAAGGTTCTTGCAGCTCAGAAAAGTTAATACTGTAAGATAATCTCAACCGATACGAAAATGTTAACAAAATGCATTATAATATCGTTACGTTAACTTATTAACTTACAAATGAAAATATTTAACATTTACCAATCACTTACCCGTGTATACAATTAAAATAACTATTAAAATCATAGCTGTCCATTTGCAATCTGCGGACTGCAAATGAACAACTGGAATTGGCAATGTAGAACTTTGAAGAGAGTGATTCGTATTACTTCTCCGACACCTGGGCCAGGAGATGATCGGGACTTCTGAACACGTTGAGGATTTCAAAATGCATGTAGAGATTTGGAGAAGCGCCATCAAAGTGCAGAGTCCGAGATACTTTAGCGCCGAGCCGCTGTAGTAAATCGGTGAAAGCTCGTTCTTCTCTCTTTATCCACGCTCTCCTTTCGTCCTGCACTTGGTACGGAGTCACGTGCACCCATATCTTCACCCCTACAATATTGAAATAAGACACTGAATGATAAATTGAATACTAAACACGATGAACAACATAAAGAGAAGGTAAAGCAACTAGCAACCCAGACTTTTCTGTCTATTTCCCATTCCATTTTCCCATCGCTAGACGATTCCACTCAAACTTATTGGCTTGCTTTTATTTGCGCCTCTTGGATTTATATTAAGGTAATAAAACCTTTTCAAATAGAGATTTACACAATATTGCTTAACATGAATCAGGTAGAATAGGTAAGGAATATTGTGTACAATAATAAGCTATTTGATTGATGATGAAGTAAAATAAAATAATTGCTAAAAAGTAAACTAAAGAAAAATTACCCAATCTTGTCAGAGTTTCCAAAAGACTTCGGGATGTAATCCACGTGTTCTTTCCACCAGCGTGTCCACCGTCCAGCCAGTACATTTCCGATATTCTCGACACTAACCTCATCATGGTGCTATCATCTGGCGTCAAAGTCTTCAGGTAGTGAAATTCATAAATCAGCTGGTTCAGCACCACGCAACCTTTACTAAATCCAATCAGAATGAGATTGGCCTTGTCCAAAGCCATTCCATCGCGCCACCAGAGGGTGTTGAAACTCGGAGCATTATTGTCTTTACTTTTTGTTTCATCTGTGGAATTAAGTGCCTGCTCGGAAGTGACAGATTGCGGATTAACAACTATGGCCGACTGACACTGTGGCGAAACTAGAACACTGGCGGGTTGACTCGAATTTGTTGTTTGTATAACCCCACCTTGATTGTGGAACTCCTCTAAAGTCTTATCATTATCCGAGTTATTATGTTTGCTGGACGTGATGGTGACGTGATGATCTGGGACACTGTTATTGGTCTGCGTGTGTGGTTCATTATATGAAGAGGTTGTAACTGTGAGGTTTCTTGTGTTTTCTAATTCTCTCTGAAGTAAACTAGTAGGTGTGTCTATTGTCGTTATTTCTTGTTTATTAATAGAATTAGCTGACTCCATTGTAACCTAGAAAGAAGTCAATTTAAATTATTTATTAATTAATATAAACAATACAAAATAAAAGAGAACATTCATTTCTTAGAACCGTACACTCTACTGAATACCATAATAAACTTCTCTGGCATGGGTTATTTCAATCAAATGGTTATTTATTGCAAACTGGCATATTTTGCATTTTTGTCTGTAAAATTATATGGCCAATTTTTTCATTCAATTGTACAGTCAGCAAGGTTAAATTAACTACGAGTTGATTGTTAAAAAGGATATAGATTAAGTGATAGAATATACATAGTAAATATAGTAAAAGGGTCTACAAGATACAACACACCATAAATGACAGAAAAGTTTTTATAACTTCAATTTATTTAAAAATCTACAAAAATACAACTGCAATAACATTTAATATTTAAATTGGATTGCTTGTATTATTGTTTATCAATTCCCCTAGAAAATACAATTTTTTTGTCTATAAATTTTGATGGTTAAAAAGTACACAAGTATCTACTTATTGATTATATCGATCAAGAATATTCCATATTCAAAATTATTGTGACAGACTCCAAGACTGCTTTTATTGAAAGTTGTTGTAAATAAATTGTTGTAGACACGGAGTCGCGGATGTGGGGGATGCAAGGTTATTTTATATAGGATACTATTTTACAATAAAGGTTTAGGAAGTGTTGTATGCAATACCAACTAACCTGCAATATATCCAAATCCATGTAACACTGCTGATTAGCCAACGAAGATGTTATCATCTCTCTGAGCTCAGATATCGGCATTGTTTTAATTCTATTTGTAACACTTTGTAGTAACCTGGAAATATTGTAATTTCATTAAGTGTTTGATCAAACAAAACAACAAGCAAATATGGATTAGCAGTAAAGTATAAATTACAAACAGCCATTAAATTAATCTAATTTTTCCATGTTACATGAGTACGGCTTGTTTTATTAAGACTTTATGCTATCAGAATAACAATTATTTGATTCATCAGACACTACAGGGTACACAGTAAATAAGCAGAGTAAAAAAACCTTTCTAAATGCTGCAGAGCATGGTGGGTGGGAGTGTGGTCCGGCACACCGGCATTGTTGCTAGGAACAAAATTATTGTAACAACTAAAAGTCTTGAATTCCATCCTAAAAAATAATACATTTACAATATTAACAGTCTTATATAAAAGGAAATCAAAAAACTACTATAAATAAAAATAATGTCCACTGCAATGATTCTATACTATACAATAGGTACTATGTACTCAAATGGATACTATAATTAAACTAGCAAACATTTTACTAGTTAGTGGTAAATCTGATGATTTGTGTCTTGAATAAATGTAAACTAATAGTTTATTGGTGTAGTGGTTAAGACGCTGGCCTAGCGATCTAGTGGTCGGGGGTTCGCGCCTCGTTCCAGGACACTAACAAGTAAGTCCTATTTTCATAATACAAGCGTTTAGCTTAGTTTGAAAATAGTAAGAATATTGATGACATGTATTCCATATACGTATCTCTATTTAAAAAAAATA
Organism: Eubasilissa splendida; assembly: GCA_031772225.1. NCBI lineage: Eukaryota > Metazoa > Arthropoda > Insecta > Trichoptera > Phryganeidae > Eubasilissa > Eubasilissa splendida. The sequence goes on from CM062857.1 coordinate 30,115,401, forward strand.
AAAATAAACATTTCCTGACATGATAGACATTCAAATACTTGCCAATATAAAGATTTGAAAATATTATTAATAAAATTGCAGATATCAAATTTTATTTTATTAAACGTTCCTTTTTAAATGGCTATTAGATGATGTCAATAAACAAATAATGATAAATAATAATTTATTGGTAGAATAATCTACATATAAGAGATTTACAACTTTGGTGTTTTATCTCACTGGCAATAGAGCACGATGATGATGATAGGGGGTTTCGAGCGCTTTGGCAGAAATGTCGAAGAGCATGCAGAATACACAAATAATAGATATAACCTTACTTTGATGGCTTTACGACAACTATGTGAGATCTAGGGAAACTGACATTCAACATAGCTGCCATATTTTCCAAATTCCATTTTATGTAATTTTTGTTGTCGCGGTGAGATTTCATCACTTCAGGAAAATCCTAAAAGTAATTAATTATTGTTATTAATAAAAATGTCATGTTGTTTGTGTAGTTGAGCCCTCATATTGTATCAGTAGTAACTTTTTACTATAGTAAAAAATTTTGGTTGTTTCATCGTTAGTAAAAAAATATTTACTTCTCGAAAGTACATCCCGTAGTAAACACATTTTACTCTGTGATATCCAATAGCAAAAATGAGAATCGAAATGACAGACTTTTCACAGGTGATCCAAAAGTCATCTGAACCATAGATATGTACTTTGAAAGTTGCAGTATATGACAATTAATCATCATTCAATATCCTGCTATTTTAGTGATGAGAGTTCATCCGATGATGATTTCATTGTTTAATATACATTATTACACATAATATGAAAAAATTTCACCACCAAAGTGACAGATATCAAAAACCAAAGCGAAAAAATCCATAGATAATGCATATTTCATGATTATTTGTCGCGCCTATAGACATCTCCATCTATGCTTTGACAATAGTAAATTTGATTATCAACAACCCGCAAAGGATTTTTACTATGGACATTAGTAAAAAGTTACTACTAATTACACAACCGGCCCTTAGTTCTATTTTCATGCACAACATAGTAGAGAAAGTTAATGTGATACAACTTTTTTTTATTAAACATATTTACAATAATACAGTACTAATAGTAAATACATATATTTAAATCCCATTCAAACATTTATCATAACTTAAATGTTGAGTCAGATTTAGCAATATTTTGTTATTTTTTGGCATTTTAATCAATTTCCTCCCAATTTGCTCCATATACAACTATTACAGCAACATGCACAAAAGATCTGGAATATTAAGGGCTACTAATTATATGATAATTCAAATTTTCGCATTTTTTTACAAAAATGTGGATTTTTATTTTTCATTTATATCAGAAGTTATACACTAAATTTGACTTTTTTTAAAGTATTGCTTGGATTGGGCCTTTACACTAATATAAAACTAATAAACTGAATGTTATTTGCCATAATTAAGACGATACAAGCATTATAAGAAAGACCACTACCATTAGATGCATTTTCCGCGTGTTACAAAATTATTTTAATATGGTATATTATTGTATAAACTATATATATTTTCTTATAATCATGAAGACAAATCTCAGTTGAGACAAATTAACAAAATGTTAAAAATTAAAAGAGTAATAACCATTCAATTTGCAGGACATTATCAACTTTCAAAGTTTTAAAAATACTTTGTTTTAGTGAAAACATACATTTTTAAATAATATATTATATTTACTCACATGCTATGAGGCTTCAGCTACTATTCAAAACTAATTTTTATATCAAAAACACAATAAGCAGTTTTTGAATAATATATTTTCAATCTTATAAAAGATGATAATTTTAATTGTCTAACGAATTTCAATACGCCGCTCGATCCGGCCGTAACGGACATCGAATCTGCATTATCATAATTTTCGTTAAAAAATGCCAAAAATATATATGTATTTATCCACAATATAAATTAATATTGAACTTATTCACAACATTAGTATCAAATTTCATAGATAGTCTCATTACTGATTTTAAAGTGATCTTGACGCTAGTCGAGTACCTACTCCCTGTGCATTTTGTCCTTCCAATATATACCTCTCCCGCTCTGGCCAACTAATTACTTAGGGATTTCGCCGACGGGGGGACAGATTGCCTTCCGACACCGAACCGTCAAGATGTGTTCTTTTTTTTGTCTGAAAGTAGCACCGTGCGTAACGCTAGGACCACGAAGAGGCGGTGTTCTAAACATCTCAGGAAATGTAGTGATATCTCGGTTCTACACTAAAAAGGTGCGAGTCAACTGGGGGTGAAAACTTGACGTCCAATCCAGGATCGAGATCAAGGTAGCAGTGATGAGCTCAAAATCACAAACCGTGAGTCAATCACTGATATCTTTGAGTCACACTCACTATCAGTGATTATATATCTGGAAATATTGTGATTTATTTTATTTGATTTATATTTGGTTGTGAACCGTAATTCGATGCATGTGCATATGAAACGAAAATATTAATGAAGGAATGACGTTATAATTCATGATAAGCGCCATCTAGTAGATTCTGCCAAAGAGTTTTACGCAATTTGACCTGAAAACTAAACTCACATTTTTATAAAGGTTTTCATTATGTTTGTGATGATATTAAATTAGATATATACTAATTATATATTCTAGACTATGTTTTTTACGCAAATGAAGTTTAAATAATATCAATAAATACTCTAAATAATAAGTGAATTATGTTTATTTTATTTATTTATTTATTTTGTGTATTGTGATATCGTGCGGCGCATGCTTATTAGTAATGAAACTGTGATCACAGTCACAGTTTTTAATCACTGATATGATTGAATATCAATCACAATCACACCGGTGAGTCAAAAGTAGCATTTTTTCTCATCATTACAAGGTAGGCCAGTTCCATTTGCCAATATTCCTCTCTTAAATCCAATTCGGATTGCATCAACTAATCATTATTGTAATCGATACAGTCCACAGGATCTTATCCCACCACAACATTTTCTTGAACAATGTAAACATTTTATGTACATTATTTTTATGTAGTTGGAATCAAATATTTTGTTTATATATAACACTGAACACAGCACTTTAAACATAAGCTGTCTGTTTCATAAATAGTATATAATTATGAAACAGACATATCACCAAAACGGCAACAGGGCATTTTAAATCGATAATATTAAACAAAATAATAAATTGAAGCTGTCATAAAATGTTTAAATTTAGAACATTGGTTTAAGCGATCATTTATATTCATATATATTAATTAGGTACTTCAATAAATGATTTAATTTTCGATTGATTAATTCAAATGACAACACACATTTTTATATGATTCCATATATCAATATGAAAAAAGGTGTAAAATACTTTCGACACGAGTATTGTTTAATTAACACTTGTATCAAATGCGAGAAAATCAACAATTTTATTGTCGTCTCTTTCTATTCACACCTTCCTCTCTCGCATGATTTATGTAACAAATAACGTCATTAATTATTTTTCTAGATCTTATAAGAGTTTAACTGTTAACGTCGTCTTGAGATCATATCTAATTTGTGTATAATTTCTCAAATTTCAAACCGGAAAAATGAAAGCTCGCCCTTAATGTTTTACAATATTATCATGAAGTAGTGATGATAACTGTGATTGTGAGATTTGTGTTCGATTATAATAAGGATTGGTAACTGATTATTCATAATTTGGCAGCAACCACTGCTAAACAAGAAACTAAACTTCCAACAGTTCATTTTCAGTCACTAAATATCATTATAATCCAACACCAAACACACAGTCACAATAATCATTTGGATCATCACCATCATGGAGCATAATAATGAATCTAAGATTTCTAAGTTTCTTGCCACCACTTTTAACCATTGCACAAGTAATATATTAGTAACTTACTTTCGTTCTTTGTTTTTTGTCATGAAGGATAGCATGCTCTCTGAAGTAGTGATCAATTTTGTGATGAGAATTTCATGATTTACTGTAGCAAATACTTTCCACAACTTTCAAAACTCGAGAAATTTTTATTAAGTTATCATATGACTAGCTTAAGCTATTGTAGAACATAGGTTTCTCCTCTCTTGCCTTCCACAGCCCCAACTTATGCGCTTTGCTTCCAATTTTGCCCATCATCTTGTTATGGTATGGTACCAGATGTCCCTGAATCATTTACCAAGTATGTGAATAATAAGTGTACACTTTCTTACCTGAATATCACCGCCAAAGTAGACCACAGTGGAGTGGTCATCAGAGGGAATGGCTGGAGGACAGAATACCACATCATTGATCCTCCCATCATATCCCGCCACAGAACATAGTCTTATCGGAGGCATTGGAGACAACATCTGTACAGCGCATCCGTGACTTCTGAGCTTGGTAAACCAATTCAACAAGGTTACACACATGGACAGATATTTGATGTTTCATTAAAATATTTAAAAATTTTAATTCACATTGAAATTAAATTGTTTCTAATAAATATTACTAGCAACCTTCGTGATTGGTCAAAATGGTTTTCACAATCTATCATCGAATGACATAAATAAATAATTCATTATTATTATTAATCAATAAAAGACACCGTAAGGCATAAATGTTTTAAAAGAAATGTGTAGTTTTAGTAAAGCCACAAAACAAAATAAAACTATTATTATTATTAATAAGCCTAAACAGAATTCTTTTGTATTTATTGTATTGTTTTTCTTTTATTTAACTCCGAGACCAAAGAAATAGAATCAAGATATAACATTTTGTTACGCAGAATGTACCAACGGAATCAGAAGTCGGGTAGATACTGTTACACCTCGAATGTACGTAGCCACTCTATGTCTTGACACATCGCGTACTGAAGTACGTCACACATTTCTCGGATACTTCTTCAATCCGAGGCACTTTGTAAAGCGGACTTGAATGTCCTCGACACACTGCCTCATGTCCTCCTTCAGTTCCCTCGCCTTCACTCGCACATCCTCCCTCATTAGATTGTAGCACATTGCTATCAATCCCATGCCCAGCAACATGTACACAAAGTTTATAATCAGCTTGGTCTGAGAACTGCTGCGAGAATCTTTTATCTTGGTGCCAGGAACAAAGTCTCCAATGCCGATCTTGCACAAGCTGGTCACGCAAAAGTATGTGGAATCCAGGTAGTTCCAATCTTCCCACTCGGCAAACATAATAGTTCCGCAGAGAACATAAAAACTGATTACCCAGAGACAAGCAGTGCTCGGAACTATTATCTTCTTCCTCATGGGAGGTAGCGCTCCATTTTCATATCCAAAATCTACTTCCCGGTCATGACTGCACTCGTGGATAATGGTATAAAGCCATTTGAATGTTTGGGCCAATACTTTTCCCATATTCATGAAATACAAGATGTAAATAGGTATCCCGAGTCCAGCATACATTACTGTAGCACCTTTTCCCCACGCCGTTCTTGGAACTGTGTTTCCGTAACCAATCATAGTAAATACTGACAGACAAAACATTAAAGCTCCAGGGAAGGACCATATTTCATCATTAGTGCGACCGTCATAGCCTTTTGAGACAGTCGTAGCAAAGCCGTCTTGAAACCTTTTCAACACAATGTCAGCTCGGTGTAACCAAACAGATTCATTGAAAACATTCTCATTAGTAGTAACATTCCATAATTCCGAAACACAATTTTTGCGTAGAGATTCAAGGTACGCAAAGTGAGGATTTTTCTCTTGAGTCTCGATACTTATAAACCCGAACGCCCCCACTATAGCGTAACACACGACTAATGCACCGACTCCCACTTGAGTACACATAAAAGCGACAAACTTCCGAAAGCAATCTTTGATTTTTTCCCGCGGATCGCTCTCAGTTGTCGATGAAGAATCTCTACTTCGCAGAGAACTTCTGAATCCTTGGTTGCCCGGATGCCTCATTTTGAATTATTTTCAAATAATCGATTAAAAGTAAATTCACTAAATAAAATCTGTACTTTCTATTAATGGAGTTATGTTCAGAGATAAAACTGAAAGCATGTATACTATTTTTAGAAATATGTTGGCATTAAGCCAATTTCATTTTACTATTGCGTTGGTTATTTATTAATCAGTGAGCGGTTACATTTGAAAATTTCTGAGGAAAATCATATTTTGACTGAAGACCCAACAGGGTCGAACTGGTTGAACACGCCGCGCGCACGAACGTTATGACATTTCACAACGCACTTCATTTTGGCAAATAGAACGTCAGATAAGCCAGGAAACTAATAATAATGAAGACCGTTCACAGTAATGAAACACTATTATCCTCATAATGGATACGTAATGGGGCGGACCATATTGTGGAATAATATAAAAAATGATAAATAGAAAATAGCATGCATTCAGTATATTTACCTATTATGGGAAAAACTATCGTGGATATAAAAGTGTGTTAAGAAATTAATCAAGTAAAATTATCGGCGTTGATTAAATTGCTATCAAATCGATGAACTCATAAGGTATTTTACAATAAATTCTTTATGAAAACAGAAGCATCTCTAAAGCAATGACAGGCGGCCATTATAAACACTTTTTTTACTTAAAAAATAATATGGCTGATGAATGATGATTTAGATCAACACCACAGGTACGCAAAATAATAAGGCTAAATTAATCGTTGGCAACACTAAGTATAATTTTTCATTGTTTTCATCATTTTCATCGTTTTCATAAGGTGACCAAACGTACTCCTTTAGGGAGTTTTGTGCGCCTTTTTCGTGAACCGTACTCCTTTTAAAACATATATTCCCAAAATATTGTATCACCTGTACTACCAATTTATTTTAAAAAAAAATCATAATGCTAATTATTCTTTCATTCGTACTCGTTTTGTATCAAAATAGTTGGTCACCTTAGTTTTCATCATTTTTCATGTTATCAGTTGTTTTTACCTAAAATATTTCCCAAATCGGGATCACGTCAAGGCACAAATGATGACGATTACAAGAATTTCATTAAAACAATTATGATTTTTTTTTACGTAAATAAAATAATACAAATAAAATTTACAACTGCATAATTTTTCGATGGAATTCTAAATTTTTAGATGTTCGACGCTATGGTTCGACGATAGAGCATTTTGTGTAAAAGATTGAAAAAAAAATTGTGTAAACATTCTTATATTGATGAAGGTTTAGAATTTTTTTTCAGTAGTTATTTAATTTCTACTACTAATCAATTTTTTTAAATTCCATGTGTTTGACATCTAATTTACACAGTCTTTTGGTGAATTTAAACTGAATTTCTACATTATTTATATAGATTTAAAATAAAACATCGGCGTAAATTTTACACAAAAGTATAGATTCTGCAATAAAGTAAGTTATATAGGTTCTGACGTCATTAAACTAACTAATTTACCATCATGTCGTTTCTAAGGGGGTAGACAGAGAGGATAGAAAGCCTGAAATACTCAGTTTTGACATACTTCTGCTCTGACAACTCTCGCGTTATCCATCTTTGATGCATATCTGTCGATTGTTTTTTAACAGTACCATCTTCGAATCTGTCGAAGGCTTTTAACATAACCATGTTTTGGTATCTGGTTTACATGATCATGCCAAGTCTTCTGTGTATTTCATAAAAATTTTACCTCTTTTTTTAAAAAAATGTTTTTTTTAATTTGCCTTTATTATGGCTATCACAAATTATGCGGAATTAGCTATTTCAAATTAATATATAATATTATAATAACTTAAATATAACAATAAAAAAAATATAAAAAACAAATCTGAGATATTTTATTAATTTTAGAAGTAATAACTTAAGAACCTCTTAAAGTTCTAAAAAGTCTATAGAATGCTTAAAAAATAAATAGATGTTTAAGATGGCCTGATTAAGTTGGTCTATAGTATCTAAACATCTACCTGTGAATAGGTATATATATAAACGTTTTATCAACCGTAAAATGGTAGAATTCATTTCAAAACAATCATAACCCGTAAACCGTGTATAATTTTCTGAAAAAGTTATTAAAATTTGACAATTAATGTAACCTTGAAGCAGCGATTTAACAAAAAAAAAATGGGTTCTAAACGTGGAAAAAAAGGCCCCCCTATGTGCATATATTGTATATAAGAATATTATGTGAGTATTGTATCGTCTAATAAGTCGTTGCGATGTTTTTTGGATTGCTATTTTTCATTATTTTGTTTTTTGTGACAAAAAATGACATACTATTCGATAGCATTTTTTCTGCTCTAAAACATTAGTGTCAGTGATTTCCTATATCTTATGGTTTTTCTTATTTTTGAGCTTAAATAATGGAGTGTCAAGTTGAGAAAAAACAAATATTTTCGACACTGTAATGTAATCAAGGTTTTAATGATCATCCAGGAACGCAACTGGGATTCTACCGCATTCACCCTACAGTCCCGATCTTGCTTCGTCAGATTATCAACCTTTTCGGTCACTCGCCAATCAAATGCGTGGCGTTACGTTCAACAACGACTATGTCTTCATAAATTGGCTCAATAACTCAATATCGATACCAGACCAGCCAAATTTTATAGAAAATGCATCGACAAATTGGTTGAAAGATGAGATGAAATTCTGAACAATAATGGAGAATAAATAATTGATTGAAATGTTGTAATTTTTGTTTAAAAAATTGATTTAATAATAAATAATTGAACAAAACCGCAATGACTTATTAGACAACCCAATATTACGCGATATTATACATTGAATAGTATGAGAAAAATCCTTGCTTCATTTACGGTGATTTTCGCTTTGCGGTGATATGCGCTAACCCGAGTATTAACGGGATACCACTGTGTACATCGATTATGTTTTCATGTTTTTTCGTAATTGTAATTTTAATAATATCTAATCTAATAATAATTGAGAAAAGTATCGATACTCGAAAAGGTATTCTGGGTACTGACATTTTAGACTCTTATCTAACGTGGGCCCCAATGTAACGCATTGGCATAGTTACGCCACTGCCCTAAAGTTTAATTTACTAGCTTGTGACATAATGCTTCTAAACGAAATATGAATCTCCTAGATTTTTTTTAAAGTATCAAATAGTTTAAATAATAGGTATTTGTACAGGAGAATCATCTCATCATTGATTTGATTAATTTTGTTTGGTCTGCCTCTCTCGATGAAGGATGTTAATATACATTTGTGTCCTTGTCACAGGAGAGAGGCGGCCTACGGCTTATGTTACCTCTCTCTGACGATAGTCACTAAGAAGGGATAGGTTGACTGATAGAAACATGAAAAGACAAATATCTATTTATGTATTATACACTGCATACGTCATGGGCAGGTATACATTCTTATGCTAACTTATCCTCATTTAATTTGTACCTTATATTAATACGCATGGCTTCTTTGGAGTCTTCTTCCAAGGGTCCGATCTTCAGCCGGACGAAGTGGCGTCGTTGACGACTGCTTCTGGATTGACTTGGCGACTGTTCCCAGGCTGGGTGACGTTTCCAGACTGACTTGGTGACTGCTACCAGGCTAGCTCAATGACTGGCAGAGCGGTTGCTTCCAGACTGATTTGGCGGCTGCTTTTAGACTGACTTGGCGACTGCTTTCAGTCTTCCTTGGTCAATTTTCTTCCTCGTAGACTGACTCACTTCCGTACAGATTTCTCGTGGCTAATCTTCAAACTTTTGGACTAGCTTCTGGACTAACTTCACGTGACCGATTAGCTTACAGGCTCGCTGCTTCTCATATCCGCCCTCGGACTTGTTCAACTCTCTTAGATTAATCTCACATGGCCGATTAGTGAACTAGCTTATGGATTAACTTTACGTGATCGATTAGTGTAGTCTAGTCTTTTTATTATTAATTACAATGAAACTTATCTCTATACATATTCATCTTATTATATTAATCATTTAATTTCCATATATTTTTTTTATTTATAGCTAAACATAATGACGTTAACCTGCCCATTCGTTACTATAATATATATTATTAATGCTTGATCCGTATCGCGATTCTTATTGAGGCGCCAGCTGGCTGGCATTGGTGTGTTGTTATTTTTTGTTAGCTGGCAGAAAAAGAACGAACTCAGACTGAATGCGGTGGAAATGAGATTGCTTGGGCATATTTGTGGCAGATTCATTTATGATCGAGTAAAGATGAAGAATTTTAATTAATACGTTTTCAAAAGGCTCACTTAGGTGGTTTAATCATATGGAACGGTTGAATGAAGAGATAATAGTAAGAAATATAGATAAAGAGGCGAAAATTGTGTACCAGGATTGATAAGTGTGACGCTCTATGCTCTCCGCCTACGCCCGCGGAGAAACAGCTTGATGGTGGGTTAATCACTTCGCTAATCTAAATGGGCAATTCGTGGAACATGATTTTTTCTCTTCCATGGTGGTCGACACACGCGTCTCCGTCTGAATTTACTTTCCTAACAAAAAGGGACAATTCTTTGTTCCATCTGTTTCGAAGAACAGAAGGGTCACGGAAGCCACAACCTTTGTTTTGTTATGGCGCCGGCTATTGTTCATTTAATGTCAGCAGTCCACTCTCGCCGAGGCATGGCGAAAGGAGCCGAGCACGAGAATATACTGCAGCTCTCGGCTTGCATCGGCTATTCTTGTGTCTTCTGTCCTCGCCGCGAGTATATAGTCAGCCCTCGGTTTCTCTTACTCCGTCTCGCCTCGTTTCGTCCACGCTCCGTTCTGGTCGGAGTGTTGACGAGGCGAGGCGAGGTGAGGAGCCTTGGTGGGAGTGTACTTTGTACCATTCGGGTCTCGGCACCTCGGCAAATGCCTCGCCCGAGGCGCCTCGGCGAGAATGGACTGCTGGCATTACTTTAAACTAGTCTGCTTTTTATAAAAATTTAATGTCTTCGCCATCCGGACCACCGTGGATGAGGAAGACAAAATGGCCCTCATGTGTTCGCGATATTATTACGTAATTAATAGCATCGAATCTGGTGCGCTCGCGTCACAGCCAATGTTAGGGCATACAATGTTATAAAAAAAAACCAAATTTTATTAGATCGTGGAAGGATTCACAATTTACGGTCTATGGTTTTTTTCATATCCAATTTCCAATATGGAGAAATAAGTCTGTGAAATGTGATGTCCGGTGTGTTTTGCGATGGGTTCATTCCGTGAAATGCAAAGTTTAATGCATTTCATCGACAAATTTATACTGGTCCTCAATCATCCTCCGTTATTTTGCTGATTCATATGAAATGTCTCCCAATACTAACGCATACACAACTAAACATGTTTTTAGGTTAGCTTCGTTCAATGCCTGCACCACGATGCGGCAAAAGTAAGTATCAGTATTTTGTTTACGTAAATATTATTTTAACAATGGTTACGAAAATTTTCATTTCGAATTTAAATAATACGATTATCTGTATTACGTGCATTTACCGGCATTAGTGACCGCTCGCACCTGCTCGAATTAAAACAACATTGACAAAAGATGGGTTCGTAGTCGGCAGAGTCGATACAAAACAATAATTTTAACAGCATATATTATGTTAATATACTGTAAGACATTTTAGTGTCGACTGATAATTATCTGTTTTTAAAAGGTCAACAGATTTCGATAAATCCACGAACTTTTATTTTGCTCTAATAATGATTGAAATATTCTTCTTTCCTGCTAAGACACTAATTTATACAAGTTCTTGAAACAAAAGAAATCCGAAGGGAATAACGTTCCAAATTTTGAAACAGTCACCAAGATAAGGACTAGACAAAGAATTAGGAATACATTAGACAAGATTAAGATTTGTTATTGTTTACAATTCGCATGTAGGTTTGTCCTTTTTTTTGCATGTTTTTAAAATCATTTTACTAATTTTAGTGGCTTCAAATGTCACTGAGGGCTCCAATGGCCTGATCCACTCCTGCTGCGCTCCCGTCCGCACCAATGCAGCTCGGAAAATCATTCTAATGTAATATTTGCAAATTTAAATAAAAAAATGAATTCGCCTAAACAGATCAGATTATTTTCATTTAATACCATGCATTTTTCTTCTAGGATGTTTTTTTTTATACTTAAGACACCCACACTGAGCTTTCACCACAAACAAAAATGAATTGTTTCAACGATAACCAAATACTACTGGAATCCGATTTGATGATTAAACTGGAGACCGAAGTACCTACCATCGAAGAACAGCTTTTTAACGGTAGGTTTATATTGTAACAACCGAAACGTCAGCTGATGCAGTGTGAACAATTTGCGTTTATTAAAAAAATTGAAAATTTTTGGTTTTCAGATAATTTAAACCCGGACATCACAGGTACTTTGGGTCTCTTCAGAGAATGGGCGATGCTCTCTGGAAAAATTACACAGTTCATGAGCAACCAGGAAATTCTGTATTCTGACAAAGATATAGAGTACGCCCCGGAACCCCTAAAATTGGCAGAAAGCTTTGAGTTTTCCATCAGTAATGATGATAATTTCAAACTCCAATCAAAAAATATACATTCAACAACAGATAAATTTAACTCAAGTGATTTTTTGATCATTAAAAGTCAAAACGTTGAACGTGCAGATAGTGCTGTAAAAAGTAATTGTTGGGTGTCACGCTGCGGTATTTTCTGTGGCGTTTGCAAACAGAAGTATCCCAACAAATTAGATTTCGATAGGCACTATCTACAGACTCATTTTAACAATACTGAGATAGTCTACACTTGCTCCCTCTGCAATGAAGAAGATGTCAATTATAACCGATTCCGCAACCATTGTTACCGCCACTTTGCTAAAGGCAGAATCAAGTAAGTGCCGAGTTTATGTTGTCTACATTAGAGATAATATATTTTAAGTGTGGATCGGCTGGAAATTATTATCATAAATTTCTTTTTTTATTTGCTATTATAATGACCGATGGCGGATTAGTGACCTATGACCGGACTAGGAAGTTTTCAAAACAACTGGCTCAATTAAAACAAATTTTGCACATGTTTATAGAACTTATGCGAGTGGGTGTCTGTAAAACACGTCACAAAAAATTAGTCTTATAAGCATTTAAAATTATAATAACATACATTTATTGTATTGTAAACATTTTGAAGGGTCAGTTATTTAAAAATGTTGTTTTCAGTGTATTGTTTTGTTTTCAGGGTCAACACATCTTTATATTAACAATACCTTCTTTAAAATGTATTTGTATGTATGTAACAATATGCATTTGAAAAATTAATTTTATGTTTTCAAACATATTTAATGTTTTTATTTCTTAACAGAAAACGATATGATAAAGTTTTATTAAATTTAATCACTTATTTATTTTACTTACATTTCAAACAAATATTATTATTGGTCCCAGATTGAGAACCGCCATTAGTTTTATAATGCTTTTAAGCAATGTTAAGATTTCACAATGGATACTGAATCATCTTCAGAAAAATAGTCCAGCTGTTGGAAGTTCAATGAACTTTAATTTTTAGTATTCAATATATCATATGAAATCGATAAAATATTACTTGCAATTAATCAAAACCCTCCAGTGACTATGAATTATTAAAATGCTTATATCTCTGAAATGATTTAGAATAGGGCATGGTAGCTTGAACATTTTTGACTCTTATTTGTATAAGGCATAATCCCCTAAAGTATTGTGTTACAACCTGTATATAAATAATTTTAAAAAAAAACATTTATGTTGCAAAGTTTTCGGTTTTTGTGAAGGGGTGACTTCAATCATTGCCTGGCGGTCAAGCAATCCCAGCAGCCTATCTATTATTCTGACAGTCTTATCAGCCACATCGGAGCAGCGAAGCCACAAACTATGCCTTCTGCAAACATATGCAGTGTTAATGTTATAATAATAACCTAAAAAGAAATAAATATTCCCAGTTTAAATCAATTGATCCATAGATAGCTTAGCAATATTGCAGTGGCGTACATTACCCTAGATATTATTAATACAACGGAGCACCTTTAACGAGAAAACTTTTAAAATGAAATACGTGATTTCATCAATTATTTTGTTAGAATGAAACAAAAAATGCTTAACATAAAAAGACTTCACATTTTAAAAGAACATAAAAATATACTTGTTACCACGTATATAACATGAAGATTTATTAAAAATACATTTTTAACGGTGTTATCAGCTGGTGAAAGTAAATTTATAAAAATGATTCTTTCTACTTCTTAGCACAGGCATTTGATAATAAACTGGTACAAAAATAATAATACAAAAAGGTTATATACCTGGGTCAGGTATAATTAACAGTTTGCAAAGGGTGGGAAGGGTTTAGGCCTGCCTAATGTGGAAATAGAGTTCTTGGAAATACAAATTTCATAGATGATGTGGTTTCCACGACCATGACCATCAATATAAATATGATACATTTATTTTACTTCAGTTTCAAATATGGAACTAAAGTAAATATGTCACAAAAAATTAATGAAAAAACTGAGCTGCTACTGGGACAGGATTATATGTTCTGAATAATACCAACCCCACTGATAAAAAGTGAATTTGTTATCATGTCCAAATATTCACAACTTTACACAACGTTCATATTCACAACTTTACTTTGTTGTATTTATTATAGTAGGGTATCATTAAAATTACAAATATTTTTGGTCTTTATTTTGCAGATTATATTTCATAAAATACATCTGCTTTGGTGATGCTTTTATAACTAAGGAAAACTTGTGATAGATGCTTCCATAACTAATATATACTTCTGATAAATGCTTCCATAACTAATGTACACTTGTGATAAATGCTTCCATAACTAATGTTCACTTGTGATAAAGGCTTCCATAACTAATGTACACTTCTGATGATTTTTGTGTTCTGTTTCAGATGCAGTCATTGTCCTACAATTCGCTTCACTCAGGATAGGCATCTGCTCGCCCATATGAAATTGTTTCACGAAGATGATGCATTGGACGCTTCTACGTTCAGTGAAGCCAGCTCAGTTATCAAACCGAGCAACCCCGCGGAGCATGGGACTACCAATATACCAAAAGCAGATTCATCAAATGCATTCTGTGACAAGACAGATATATTATGCGGAATGTGCAAAATGAAATGTGTTGGCAAAATTTTTTTTGAGAATCATTTTCAAAAGATGCACCCTCATTCTGAAATAATTTACACTTGTCACGTTTGCACCGATGAGTTTGACAGTTTTGAACCGTTCCAGATTCACCGCAACAGTCAGCATAATAAAAGTAAACTCAGGTATGTTATTTCTTACGATAGATACTGATTTAATAACCAAATGAATTTAGGCAAAATCTTATATGTACTGTTCAATTTGTTCAGTTGCAGTGATGACCGTGCAAGTTTCAATCACCAGAAGAATTTTTTCAAAGGTAAAAAGGCCGTTCACGGCGAGGAGAGCGAGGATGCTTTACGTTTAAAGTTAAACTGTAAAGATTCCAAGTATGAGACTCGCGACGTAGACAAATACGAAACATGTGAATTAAATGATACAAAAAATTTAGTACAAAAAGCAAATTCCAATGTTGATATAAAAAATGGTACAAATATAGATAATTGCATTAAGTTGGAAAAATTTTGTGAAAATATTAGCGATTTATTTAGCTCGGATGAAAATCAAAACATAGATTTGCAAGTACAATATAAAAACAATTTTACCAATAATAATAACGATGATGTAGAAATCAGTAACAAAATAGAAGGCACTAAAATGGAAAATCACAGCTCGTGGTGTTCCCAGTCGGTGATGTCAGAGAGCGACCTGTCTGATTTGATCTCTAATATCGACGACGTCAATGGCCTGGACAGTGAAATAAACGACTGGAGAACGTATATCGGAATACTCTGCGGAAAATGTAATCAGAAATTTTCCGTAAAGAACGCATTTGACGATCACTACCAACAGGAACACGACAAATCTACAATTATTTACACTTGTCCCTTGTGCAAGTGCGAGCACCATAACTATGACCGTTTCCGGGGACACTGTTACAGACATTTCACTAAAGGCAGATTCAAGTTAGTATCATACATATTTTAATAATTAAATACCTTATAATTGCTGTCAAAAATGTACTTGCCGTTGACGATCCTCGGAAACCACCTCCAATGAGCTAGCGGCCACCGCTGCCACTGCTGCACGGTTGGGATACATTTGTCACTCGGCGACGGTCGAACATGATCATTTTTGATTAAAATTGTGCCCATAATTGTTACATAATAACTAACTGACTTACCATCACGCCGTTTCTCCGCAGGGGTAGGCAGAGAGGATAGAGTGCCACACTCCTCTGTCCTGACACACAATTCTCGCCTCATCCACATTCATTCATCTTCTCATACAAGCATGCCGATTGTTGAGGCTTCCATCCTCCAGTATCTGGTTTACCTGGTCGTGCCAAGTCTTCTGCGGACGTCCTATATTTCTGGTGCCATCAACACTTGCGTCATATACCATTCTCTCCTCATTAATCCGTTCTATATGACCAAACCACCTAAGTCATCCTTTATCAATCTTACTCGTGTGTCCTCATATGTAACATAATATGTCCTCAAAACAATTCACTACGATGCTTGCTTATTGTGTGTACAACATGATGGCTTTCATTTTTATAATAATGTTGTATTCCCCTTTTTTCTTTCTACCTTAGATAAATGAGGGTGTCTTGTCTTATAATCGATGCAATACAGTATTATAATATAAAGATTATTTTATTTACTATTTTTGTTATTAGGTGCTGTTATTGTTCAAGTCGCTTTCCCAAACTTTATCGTCTCTCAGCGCACATCAAAGCGGTTCATCCGGAGTCCCGTCAACCTGACGGATTACTCTTGGACCATATGTCAGATAAAAACTTTCTCGGCAGCGTGGACTCTCAATGGCAACCTCCTTCTGTACGATCTCTGGAGAGCAACTATAGCAGTGAAGTGAAATCTGAGTGCCAGTCGTCAGGCAGAAACACAGAAGGGAAAGGCCAGAAACATCTGAACAGCTGGCTCTCTTGCTATGGGATATTTTGCTGTAAATGCAAGATGAAATTCCTTGACAAGCTTTCTTTTCAAACTCACTATAGGGAGAGGCATTCGGAGACTAATATAGTTTATACCTGCTCCCTGTGCAGTCAGGAGTATGGCAACTACAAATGCTTCAGCAACCATTGTTTGCGCCATTTCAACAGAGGAAGCTACAAGTAAGGCTTATTGCTTCATCCTCCAATCTCACAAACTACACATCATTTATTGAGGATTTCAGTTCGAGCTGTGCTACCGGTCCGTACCCGGTCGTTGCCCGGGAGTCGAATTTAGTTATACAGTAGACTCCTGATTAACTGGGATTTATTTTCAAAAATTAAAAATGTTCCACATTGTTCGCAATAGTTACCAAACACGTGGCTTAAAGTCGAGCACGTCAGCTGTTTGTGGTGTCCGAAGAGTGATCTCTCGAAAAATTCATTTTTTTATTTAGTGTTTTATTGTTTCATGAGCAATTAGTTGCGCCCAGTAAGTTGTCATTGTCACTTGTGTACAATAGATACAGAATAGATGTAGACAAATAGGATAGAGAAGGGGTTTGCTGTCAGGGGTACCATAGATTATTTTTATTTACACAGTCAAAGTAAAATATTTTTATAACAAATTAAAAGTTACAGAGCAATTTTAACGCGTCTTCTGGATGATTAACACGGTTAATTATCTTGAGCAGAAGGATGACAACTCTCGCTGAAAAAATTATATTACAAATATTCAAAGTTGAATTTGTCAAAAAACAATCCTATACTTTCTTATTTCTCTAAATGATTCCATATTGTTGACAAATCTTATTTTTTAAATTATTAAATGCTAAAATATATATTCTGTGGCCGACCTGGACATAGAATTATGGTGATGAATTGACTTTTAATTTTAAAATAATTGTGTTAAATTGTGTATTGTATAGTGAAAATTATTTGACAACCCTGCAATAATATTTTGCGCTATTCATAAATGCACACGTGTGCGCCTTTTTTTGGTAAGTACATACATCAATAGGCGTGCGGAATATGTGATTTTTGTATATATATTTTTTCATATTTTTTTGGATTTTTATTTACCATCCATCCCGGATAATCGAGAGTCTACTGTAATTTAAAATAAGGGTTTACGGAAGTGGGGTGACTTTATTTTGAACAGGTCCTAAATAATAACAATGTGTTAAAAATTTAGTCCAGCCAGAGAATGACTATATTTTCCTGATGATCCTATAGGGCAACTGAACAAAATTTGGATGGCGTTCAATATAATACATATTTATATTTGTGGGAGGGGGGCAGGGTGTCCAGTAAATGTAGTCTGCAGTTTATGCTCAATTTTTTAATTGGTAATCATTTAAATTTTTTTAGTATATTTGTATAGTTTTTATTTATGGTTTAAAATGATGCAATATGGAATAGAACCACGTTCGAACTGATATATTAAAGAACATTCTGGATTCAACTCTGAGAAAGGATTGGTGCATCCCTCCTATTTTTGATGGGCTTAGGTATTTACGTGATAATGCAATCTGTTGATTCTGAGTTACCTCAACACCCCCGCTGCCTTTACAGGACTTGCATTCCATTACAAATTATTATGTGATAATGACACAAAGTAGTCAATTTGAAGCTTATATTGTGCTGCGAATTAACATAAATTTAAACATTTTTCTAGATGTAAACTATGCCCAAAGAGGTTCTCCAAGTATCAAAGTTTTTCATCGCACACAAAGGAAATCCATTCTGATGACAATAAAAAGATAGTTACTTTTGTTTGCAACTTCTGCAACAAAATCTACCTCACTCAAGACAGGCTGAACCTGCACAAGATATCTTCGTGCCCTTCCGACGCCAACAGTGTTTGCAGTGCGCAATCTAAACAAAGCAAGATTTCACGCTCGCCCGCTAAAGTATACATATCAAGCGAAAGCTCAGTGGAAAACTCTCTTGAAATGTACAACTCGTCTAATAGCAACACAAAAAGTGATTATTTTTTTATGGGTTCAAATGACACCCAGGACAGAAACAACAGCATTCTATCATCAAGCATGTCCGATGTAACTCTCAGGGGTGGTGCGGCAACAGTGAGCGATGAAAGTGGAAGAAAAAGTTGTAATTGGCTATTTCACTATGGGATTCTGTGTGTGAAATGCAAGCAAAAGTTTCCAGGGAAGAATTTGTTTGTTAATCACTACCAGAAGGTACACCCCGAATCTGATGTGCTCTATACATGCTCGGTCTGCATCGAGGAGTTCAAAACTTACAGAAGGTTCATCAGCCACGGTTACCGCCATTTTGTGAGGGGACGGTTGAAGTAAGTTTTCACATTAGTATAATAGTTTGTCTTCAAGAAGCCACCTTCTTCTATTTATATTAGATTCAAACAGAGCAACTATTTTAAAGAATCGTATATTACTTGAGTGTAAGTCGAGAAATTTGTTGCAATTTTAAAACAATTAATGTTCACTTTTACAGTCAAGTTATTATGTTTTGCCTAAATTTAATATCACAGAATTAAAAATAAAATATGTTTTCTAGAAAGTTGATTTTAAGTTGAACGTAGTGGTACGTGCAGAGATGCATATTAATTGTAAAGTAAACGAAAAACTTTTTAGCCAAATATGAAGTTGTCATTATCGCAGATGTCAAAAAAATGGTTCGCTGTGGAAACATCATTGAACTTCTAACAGCTAGACTATTTTTTATTAGACGATTTAGAGCCTGACGCAAAGATATACAATATTGAATCAATTTCACAAATATTTATTTCATGCAATAAGATTTTCCATATTAGTATGGATTTTGTACATACTCCTTGAACATTTTGATTTGTAATTTAGTCAGGTATCCGCCCATAAAATATTATGAACTAGGTCTATTTTACTTGTTGTGTTTACTTAATATAATAAAATAATAAACTATAAAAACATTTTAAAACAAATTAAAGGCATCAATTAGAAAGATATGTATACAGATAAACTCAATTTATATCTTTCTAATTGATGCATTTAAGGTGTGACTTGCAATAATAATTCAAATTTTCGCATTCTTTATGAAAATGTGGGTTTTTATTATTCATTTATATCAGAAGCTATTTAATAGATTTGACTTTTTTTTCAACTATTACTTAAATTGAACCTTTACAATAATATAAAACTAATAAACTGAATATTATTTGCCATAATTAAGACGATACAGACATTATAAGAAAGACCGCGACCATTAGATGCATTTTCCTGTGATACGAAATTGAGTTAATACTCTAAATTAATGCATAAACGAAATATATTTTCTTATAATCTTGAAGCCAAATATTAGCAAAATGTTAAAAATGAATAGTTATAAACCATTCAATTTGCAGTACATTTGATCAATTTTTGACTTTTTAAAATACTTTGATTTAGTAAAAACATACGTTTTTAAATAATATATTATATTTACTCACATGCTTTGAGGATTCAACTACTATTTAAAACTAAGTTTAATATCAGAAACACAATAATCATTTTTTAAATAATATATTTCCAGTCTTACAATAATACAATATTATTAATTATCTCTCACAGTGTTAGTATGCCGTTCGACACGGCTACGGCGATCGTGAAATCTGCGCTCCGATAGATTTGAATTAAATTTGCCTATAAAACACATTTTAATACAAATTTTTACTACAATATGAATGAATATTATACTTATTCTCGATACCAATTGCTTATTTTTGTAATTTGTATGGTTTTGAGCTGTTTTTATACGAAAACAGATTATAATTTTGAGATTTAAATATTAAACATGCGTCAAATTCACGTAACACCTTCCTATATGACAGCGCATGTGCAGCCAGCACGCATGGCAACGTCGTGTGGCCAACACGCATGACAACATTCTATTATAAATGAAAAAGTTGCTGTGAAATTTACGAAACTGTAAAATTTTGTATTTGGTTCTCATTAAAAGTCAATAATATATTATTACTATACACATTATTGTTCTGAAATTACTGCCTCTTGTGACTCAAGATGCCTAAGGTCAAAAAGTATCCATTGACACGCTCTAGGAAATGTTCATAAACTTGGAAAAAAATCGCAACGTAAGTTGATAATTTTTACCATTCCTATAACAATTATCTATTTGATTTAATAATATAAATTACATAGTTCAATATACATATATTATGTAGTGCAGATAAATTATATTTTTGATTGATACAGATGTATTTGTTATAGTCATATAAATGAATAAACACGTATTTTAATATTTTAAACATAAAAATACTGATAACTTAATAATAATATTATAAATTATTTTCAGGATGTTCCCGAACTGAGTATTGAATGTGTGGACTCGTGATAACTTCCTAAATTGGATGGCAAAAAAGTGGTTGACATACACCAATTCTTTTTTCAAATTAATCAAATTTACTCCCACAAATCAATATTTGGGTACACATGAACGAATATTGAATATGTGAAAGAACATAAGGTTTTATTTCTAAATTCAGTTTAAAGTGTTATGTGTGTAGATCAAATTTTGTTTTGAATACGTGTAAAGAAAAAACAACGAAATTTTGAAGAACGATAATATGCTTGATGAATAACTAATTATTTAACAGTGAATAATAATAATACTTTTGTCAGATTTTCATTTATATTTTAATATTAAATATATATATAATTTATTAAAATAATAAATAAATATTTAAAAAAAACAGTTTTTTTTATTACAACCAGAGTATGAATATTATATAATATAATATTAGCATAAATAGTTTTCTCTTCACAAATACAGCTGCTTCAAAAATTATCAATATCATTTATCAGTATGAATTTACATCAATTTTTTCCTTATAAATCGGGGCAAAATTGTAATATTTTATTATCATATGTTTATCGACACAAACAATGGTTTTTATCATAAACATAATAATTCTTCATACTATAAACATAACAATTCTTAAATGAGAACTTTAACAAATTATTTAATTTTCACTTGATAATTTCAAATGGTAACACATATCATATGTATTATGAATGCTGAAAAAATGACTATTTTCTGATAGCTTATTACCTAGGAATTTAAGAGAACCAACAATTGTAACCAACAACTTGTCTTTTTCTATTGATACCTTTCACTCTAGCAATATTTACATAAAAAATAACGCACTTTTATGTTTATTTGATATGATATATATAGGGTATGCAAAAATATCTCAAAATTCTAACTTCAAACAAAAAAAATTAAATTTGCGCCTTAATTTGTATTAAAATATCACAGAACTATGTTCTGAAAAAATTACAACTTCACAAATAATAATGTGATCTCTTTGAAATATATAAAGACATTGTTTAAAAAAGTTTTTACCTGTATTGTATTTTTTTTATCTTCGATTTGTGCTAGCGCCGTCGATTTCCGACAGTTTGAATCCTTAAAATAATTTATATCGATACTCCGATCGCATTACACTCGAGTACATGCGATAATCATTTTATAAGATTCGTCATTCTTCCCGAAGTTGAGGTAGGTTATCCTTTCACCATTAGTTGATTAATTAAATAGTATTATTCAACATTATTGTAATGATTTAATTAAACCTATGTTTGTGTTTAACTTTTTAGATGCCACTATTGCCCGATACTCTTTTCCCATCCCTACCAATTAGAGGCGCATTTAAAAGCATTCACATTTGATAAAAGCCACAGCATTAGAATGGAAACTGATCAAGACAAACGTGATACGGATAAAGTCGACGCAATAGATTTATCGCAGAACTTTATTCAGAACAACGAGGTCCTTGACGTGGATCTTCCATCGAATCTGATTCACCCAAATTTCGACAACATTAATGGTTCAAAATTAAATAGTACAGATGAAGTAAAGAATTTCAGCCATGACCCTGCCAAAACCATGGCGACGTGTGTTTTACTCGAGGAACCATTTTGTAATGAACAAAGTGAGGATCTAGAAGTGAAAAATAGACTAAATGTTCCATCAACCGACAATCAGAATGTAACTGTTGAAGATATTGCCACGACTAGTTTCGCCTCTGATGATATTCCTGCGAATGTGGAGACAATAAGACAAAGTTACTCGGAAATATTGTGTCGGCTATGCAAAGAAAAATTTTCAGATAAGGCCACCTTCGACGATCACTTCAACGACATACATTCCGATTGGCATATCGTTTACGCCTGTTCACTGTGCGAGTGCATTGAAAACACTTACGATGACTTTGTCAATCATCTGTGCAATATTTGTGACCTGCTCAGGAAAAGGTTTGTAACATTTATTATGGTGCGGGAAATGTTGCTACGTCTAGTGATTCTAATCGACTTCTTACTAATATAAATAGCAAGGGAATGTAGGGGAAGAATTATATATATATTACAGTAGAACCGCATTAATTCCAAGTTCAAGGGACCAAAAAATATTCATTTTACAAATATCGCGATGTGATTGCGTAAAAAATCGCAAAAGTCATGAAAAAAGTGGTTAATTTCGTAAAAAGCATACATATTTTGGCATATTTTGCGTAATCAGCTCAAGAACACAGTATTTATTATGATAATTCTAAATCCTAATGTATTTTATTATATGCACTACTAAAACTAATTAAAGTGAATATTAAATCTATTTCTCGTAATAAGTAAATATCCTACCTTCAAATGTTCTCATGAAATTAAACAAGCATTAAATTAAATACACACAGAATTAAGAATAATAAGAACAAACAATTTAAACATTTTTAAATGTTAGGCATGTTTCCACTTAAAAAATCATTTATTTTTCCTTGTTTCATTTTTTGACACTTCTTATCTCAGATCGCTGTAAAAATTTCTCGTGAACAATAAAATAAGTTAAGGTCTACATGTTACACTTTTCAAATTAATACATCTGTCGTTCCATTATTTGAAAGCCATCTACTTTGGTTTTACGGAATCGCAAATACCTTTAAGTAAACTGATAAAAGACGCCAGAATTAACAATTAATTTTTTTATTAAATTTTGGACACATTAATATAACTAAAATTTGTTGTCAATCCACTGTGTTGGTATAGAATAATCGGATAATGCACGTTCCCCAGATTGGAAGAGATCTTGGTTCGAATCCCGGTAGCAACAACAATATTTTTCGATAAAATTGATTTTATATGTATATCTTTCTAATTAATACATTTAATTTGTATTTAGAATTAGGTACTCAATAAATTATATAATTTTCGATGGATTAATTCAAATGAAAACACACTTTTTTTTTCAATATGAAAACTGATTCCAGATACGAGTTATGTTTGACACTTGTATCGAATGTGAGAAAATCAACATTTTTATTGTCATCTCTTTCTATTCAAACCTTCTCTTGCATGATTTACGTAACAATTAACATCATTAATTATTTCTCTGATACCTATACAAATTTAAATATTAACCTCATTTTGAAAGCGTATCTAATTTGTGTAGAATTTCTCGAATTTCAAACTGGAAAAATGAAAACTCGCCCTTAACAATGATGTCATTCAAGGGATTATTAAGATTATTAACATAACAAATACAGGTATTAGAAATACAATCGTTCTTAAATACGTGAAATAATATGAAAAGTCATCTCTATTCTATGGTGCGAGTAGCCAACTGAAGAAAGCATACCCGGAATTCCCCCATTATAGCGTGACATAATTATATATATATAAAGGAGGTTGCAGACACAGTATGCTCAGATGCGCGTTGTGTCGGCAGGTATCGCGAAATAAATAAGGAACGCTTCAAACAGATGTATTGATTTATGACACAAGGGCCTGAAAATTAGTTCATACTACATGTTAATGGGTTTTCGTATTAAAGAGGTTGATTATGTATGAAACTCTTAATTTGGGTCTTGGAAGTGTTTGAAAATATTTAATTAATGCGGTTCTACTGTACTCCATCACAATTTAGGGTGGGCATCAATATTCCTCTCCAACGTTTCGTACCCCAAAGTGGCTGCTCGCTAGTTAGTGAAGTCTGCTATGATGTCCCGCCAGTGTAGTTTCGGTCTCTCCCCCTTCTATGCCTCTCTGGGTCAATAGGCCAAACCTTTGCTGGTTCCTGGTTTTCTATACATACATGACCTAACCAACTTCTTGATTTACATTGACATTGTTATACAGCGCATAGAGCTCTGCGTTATAACGTATTTGCTAAGTATTTATTTAATTATATGTATAATATGTTTGGACTGTGCTCGTCTCACTAGAAAATTCTGTGTTGAGACAGGCATAATTTACAAGAAATCGTGCAAATAAATTAATTTACAAGTATCAGACCGAATTAACAGTTACCCCTTATACATTACATATACAAAGTGGACATTTAATATATTATTTTGAAAAAATTTGTGACAATAATTATTATAGGTTTGATCAATATGTTTTGGTGAGTGCCCATATTATAAATTCAAGTTTTTATTTTCAGTTTCATATTACTGGGACAATTCATTGATTATCGTTATTCAAACCAAATATTCTACGTAGAATCTTTCTTTCAATTATACGAAGGGCTCTTTCATCTCGAGTTCAAGTTTTACAAGTGTACATTTGGTATTTTTGGATTAAGTGGGGCCCCGAGTTTGCGTATAAGACCAAAATAGCATCTGTTAGTGGACAATTTTTGCTAACATTGTTTGTAGTATGTATTCACTAAAGAGCCAAGGTGCTTGACCGTCACTGTATGTGAATGTATTAGATAATAAAAAAATCTCCATATTAAAGTAATCATAATTAATAATATTTTCCAATAATAATCTAATTAATACACCCTATATTTAATATTTTCCCCTTTTCAGTGAACTCTCTTATCTCCCCCCTTCCCTTCCAGGGTGGCTTATTTGTTTTATGAATTAGTTGGTCTATGTCCCTCCTTAAGAAGATACAGTGGCAAAAATAATCTATGTGATGAAACAAAGTTATTTGTTTAAATTAATAACTAAGTCTAACCATAAACTCAACTAACTATACACTATAAATAATATTACTAGCTGAAGTACCCGGCATTGCCCAGGCTTTACACAGAGTGAAGAGGCTTCATTTAGGGGGATAGGAGTAGTTTGTTTTTTCAATATTAGATGTAGACAATAATTTTCCCCTCATTTTGAACGTCAAATGTGCAAAATTTCATCAAGAAGTGCCAAAATTCTGCTTAGTGGGAAAGGGAGATGGTGTGATTTTTCAAAATCTCATGTAAAGAGTTACATTCCTCTTGTTTTTAAGGTCAAGTGTGTAAAATTTCATCAAGCTCTGAATAAAACTAGATTTGTATAAAAAACAAACATCCACCCACCCACAGACACCTTTTATATATATAGATGACACTATTTATGCCCTTGGACTGTTAATTGATTAATCTTTTCCCGGCCGACCCTGCAAAACTTAGATAGTACCCATACGCCGGGCGTTTTTCCATTAATAATTTTTAATCAAAATTAATTAATTATAAACAGTCTTGATTAAAAAATGTGAAAACTCACCAAATCACGATGTTTTTCGAAAAAATAATGACGTTTAGCACTAAAATTGTTTAAATAAAATTTATAAACAGGGTTGTCACAAGTTCACAAAATGTATATACTTTTAATCCATATGTGAAACTTTTTTTCAGAAAATGTAAATTTCATTGACAGTTGTGTCGACCCATTGCTGCATTCTGTAGCTTATTGAGGAACTTTTGTTTTTTATATATTTATATTGCTGGTTGGTTTCAGTAACGATTAGCCCAAATAATATTTGATGGATAAAAATTTTAAAAAGATCTATCTCTTGCATACTTTCACAATTTAGCGTCGGAAAAAGAGGAATCAAAATTATGCACTTGTAAAAATGGATCACCGTCCTAATAAAATATAGACTTTTTTCAATACAATTAGTTGAACCAATATTATCTTCATCGACGACGATGAGCTAGCACGCATATATTCGCTTTCGGCAGGAAAAAGGTTAATTTCTAAGGTTCCTCTACCTCATCGTAATTATCTATGGTATTATCATAAACTTGACTGTATTATAATTTTCAGAAAATCTCTCGCTAAAAGCAATAACTGGATTAGATACGGTATTCTTTGTGGTAAATGTGACAAAAAGTTTATTGCAAAATACTTATTCCTCAAACATTATCAGGAAAGTCACTCTGATTGCAAGCTCATCTACACTTGTTCATGGTGCAAGAAAGATATTGAAAATTACGAAAATTTCCGAGGTCACTGTTACCGCCATTCTGTAAAGGGGAGGTTCAAGTGAGTTTATACAACTGAATTATTTAAAAATGAACATAATTTATTACGGATCGGTGTCGCTGACTTATTACATGTTTGTTTTAGATGCCGATATTGTCCCACGAGATTCACGAAAATCAGTCGAATGTCCGCACACATAAAAGCTATTCATTACAATAAGAAACAACCAAGAGTTTTGCTGCAGTCTTGTAAAATTTGCAATATAAGCTTTAGTTCTATATCTCACCTAAATCTTCACAGCCTGTCGTGCGAATCCGCAGGGTCTCAACCGAACGTTCTGTCCGATATGAAGAAAGAAAAGGAAGAATCTGTTTTTTGTTTGTTATGCAATGAGAAGTATCAGAGTGGAGCAGACTTTCAAAGTCACGCTTGCTGCGAAATTAAAAATGGTTATTTGAGCCCGACAACTTCTTTTCAACACACCTTGTCCAACTTCATGCCTAGAAGTTATCAATCCTTTGAATCCAATGTATATTGTTGTCAGCTGTGCGACAGTGTCTTTCATTCCTGCGATGAGTTGGAGTTACACAACATCTTGTGCAATCTGAACTTCGCTGGAAAATGTGACACTAAACACAATCAACAAGTTGAAATTCAAGAGGAGTATAAAACATATCAGGTTGAGAAAAGCCCAGGCAAAATTCGAAATGATTCAACACCTCCACTACTCATCGGCTCTTTCAAAAATGAAGTTGAAGAATTTAAATCGGAACAAATTTCTTCAGAGTTTAATTTTTCTTCTCACTTGGAAGATACTAAAGGCGATTTGAATTCTGAAATTGAAAGAAAGAAAGCTTGCTCCAAGATAATGTGCGGAAAATGCAAACAGACATTCCCCGGTAAAGTGTTGTTTGACAAGCACTTTGAGAAGGAACACGAGGGCCATGAGGTAGTGTACACATGCGCTATTTGTGACCGTGAGTATAGAACCTACCACAGCTTCCGCTTCCATCGCTACCGTCACATGGGCAGGTTCATGTAAGTATTTCCTATTTTATTTAATCTGGTATACGGAAGTATTAAAACATTTAAGGGCGTGCTTTTATCAGCCTGCAAAATGTATCCATATTGTGTCTCTAAAGAGAGGCAGAAGAAAGATAATGTCACATGCCTGTGCTGACATTACACATACTTCTTTCACATCTGTCTACATGTATCATTTTTCAATACTCCTCTTTGTCCATATCAGATTTAATTTGGTCTCCTTGGACTTCACATCATTAACACTAGCTTTAAAGTTTATAAAATATCTGACTGATTATCCCATCGTCGGTCATTATATTATTTTTATATTACACTTCCTTATGTTTTACATTAATCGTCAGTCTTTCCTGTCATTTCCATGTAAATGAGGTTGCACTATCTTGCTTTAGGCAACCACCACATGCCATACAGTAGCATTCCTTGTTAATCTTATTTCCATGACATCTTCACGTTGATTAAAAGCACTGACTATTTTCCTTCCTTTGATCAGTAAATTTTCATCAATATTATTGATAAAAAGAAAGACGTTTGTGTGGGTGTTTAGGTGCAGTCAATGCCCCAGCCGCTTTTCCCTGCAAAGCAGTCTGTCAGCACACATGGTGCGTCATCACAGTAGTGACGGCCTGCAGTTCCCCTGCCACCTGTGCAACAAGCACTACCATACGGAGCCTGGCTTGAAGCTGCACATCCGCTCCCGGCACACTGACTCCCACAAGCACTTTAAGTGTGAGCTGTGCGGCAATGTGTGAGTTTGATTTTGTGTATTTTTCAATTTTTTTTCTTTTGGTACTGTTCCGTTAATGAGTCTCAATTTTCACATCTCACAATTCAAATTTTCAGGTTGCATTCTAAAAATGGATTCCTTCTCCATATGGAATCTCACAAACTGGGATTGCAGTTCATGTGCCACGTGTGCGGATTGCGCTTCAAGCAAAAGATTAACATGATAGAGCATGTACAATACTCCCACCGAAAGCTCCAGTTCTCTTGCCACTCTTGCCCCAAGAGCTACCACAGAAAGTCATACCTCACCAAGCACATTACTGAACAACATTCAAATGTGAAGAAACAGTGTAAGGTATGCAGCCGGTGGTATAGAAATGAGTATTGTCTCCGCAAGCACTCCCTCATCCACGTGGAGAGACCGCACGTGTGCGGAGTGTGCGGTAAGAGGTTCCTCAGCTCCGCCAAGCTTAAGCAGCACACCAACACGCACACGGGACAGAGGCCTCACCGGTGCCAGCACTGCCAGAAGGTCTTCACCAACTTCCCTAATCTGCTGAAGCATAATAAAAGGCAGCATAAACACGTAGACCGACATGAAGCGACTTTAGACCCGAATAATGTCCTGGAGAACGATCCTAGTTTATACGATAAGAATTGGATGCAGCCAACGATATCTGCATTAGACGATTCGATACAGTCTGTGATAATTACATCTGAAAATTTAAAACATTCTGTGATAAATAAAAAAAGTTATGATGTTAAGGATAGAAATAAAGATATTGTTAGTTGTAGTAAGTTGAGTACGGACTCTTCTCTGGAGTTATCCACTAATTACGAGATTAGCGATAGTGAGTCCGTAGTATCTATGGCCTCCCATGATGACAGTATACGCTTGTACAGTGAAATATTGGGAAATCAAGATGACACACACAATTATCCATACTCCGATGCCAGCCGCTCGCGCCAGGGGTATACCCCGGAGGACTTGCAGCTCGGCCATGATGATATTTTACCTCATGATGGTTGGCAAAAAGTTAATTTGCACGATATCACTCTAGATATTGAAAAGAAAACCAATAATTGGAATGAGACATCTGTAGAAATGCAGACCAAACAGAATGTAGATAGTTCTAGCGACAAACTATTTGACATAAAGCTTTCTGACCGCGTCAACCTGCTTCCTAGTTACTGGGCAGATGTGCATTCAACCAATATACCGCTCTTTACAAAGGTTCAGGAAGCAACCCATCTGCAACATTCTACCCGCCCCGAGTCCATCAAACAAACTGAAAATATTCAGAATGAAATTTTCAAAGAGCTTCTTGGAAACATAGACTTCCTTATAGAAGAGGAAATACCTCCAAATATATTTTTTAAAGATGAAATTGAGACTGAGGAATTATTAAGTAGGAATTTAAGGAAACAAGACCATGAATTAAGTCATAACCGTGAACAAGAGCAAGCAGAAAATAATCATGCTTTCGACCTGTCTACACACAACATGGCCTCCTCGGTGGTTCCTTACCCCGGTCATCATTTGTCCCAAACTGGTAAGTGAGCTCACCTTCGCCTGGCACTCGTTATCTCTGCACTGCGGAACGTTTGTTAAAGAAAATATGATTGTGTTGCAGATGACTCTGTCACCGAAGCGGACAGATCCCGGGAACCGCCCGCATCGTGGAATCCATCTCTCCAATTGGGCTCGCGGTACGTAACCGTGGCTCAGTTGTCATCAGTAATAGAATTGGATGTTGACAATCCAGTGACACATTCCGCTGAACAGTTATCAGGTAACAATGCTGCTAAGCAAAGTGACATGAACACAGACACAATAGTTCCACGGGTGGATACTAGTAATGAAGTGCTTACCAATAATGTAAACCTATCTACCTCACCTGTTATATCTAATGCCAATGATTTAAAGTATAGTATTCATCATGATGCACCAGATCATACCATTAACAGTCCCATCTCACCTCTTCCTCCGTACAATTTGAGCAGTCCCTTCACAAATGATCCCAATTTGTTGTACGACCTTTGTGCGGGAAGTAACACGGACGTAAATCATGCTATGCCAAATGAAATTGACCAAAGAATTGTTAATAGTAGCCCATCTCTATCGTGTAATAATTTGCCGGATGCAAATTATGATTGTTTCATAGATAATTTAGATTTTGGATTCCACTTCACGGAATGAGCTGTGGCGTGGAGCCTTTTGGCAGCTGTTAAATGATTTACATCTATTAACCACCTGACATTCCGTACCATTTGAGGATAAAGTAAGTAATTTTTAGAAAGAACATGGTACCTTTAACATACAGGGATAAATTCAAAGGAAGGAAGTATATCTGGTCGTATTGTATCATTTATATATTTAAGTATAGTTTTATTGATGAAGTACAAATAATATAAGAAATATTTTATTTAATTTTATATATATTTGATATAGTTAATATTGTATTATACGTGCGTTGATGAAAAGTGTAACTTTTATTTATGTATATTAATATTTAGGAGGGAACGTTGTCCTGTTATTAAATGTTAAATGTGCCTATACATACAGACCTGACAAGATTATATATGTACACATTTAAAGTGACAAATATACGAGAACTACGAGAAACAACATTGGATGGGTACATTCTTAACGTCTTTTGAATTTATTCCGTTTATTCCATTTATTCCAGTATGTTTCTGAAACATTTCACTCGCTCCAAATATATTACATTTCAACAATCGTCAATTAAGCCGGTATTCGCAATGGAAAATCTACTGACTGCGAATTTGTAGGGAATTTAATCAGATTGAAGGTTGTGATCCCTGAAAGGTTTGTGAGCCCTTTTTTAAATGGCGAAATATTTTTATATGGTGGATCATCTTTCTTACCCCGACCTCGGATGTTCTCGTATATTTGGATAGGTTTAAGTCATAATTAAGGTGAATGTCTTCCCAAATGGTAACAGTATTGTATGGTAGATTTTTTATCATACTTGTTAAGGACAAACTGTACATTTATAACGAGTTGCGGACGAACAGAAAAATCAAAACCATTTGGACAATTGTACAAAAATCTCGTTAACTGGCAGGCCGTGGACGATTCCGCACCGTCAGTCGTGAGTCGGGAACGATCCCGCGCGGCCAGTCTGATTCATAAGCTTACACAAACACAATGTTTATTAGCTTACAGATGATATGATGAAACAAAATGACGAAACGAAAACACGCCAATAATCTGGGGTGCACCGGAGAGCAAATGATCAATTGCACCGCGATAGATCTCACCGAACAGGTCCCATAGTCTATCTGAGAGTGCAAATATTGCAATAGAACTACAGCTTCAGTGAAAGAGTTAGATAGACAGGAAGGTTACATAACACTCTTGTTAGTCGCCAAACTGGCGGGTATCTTCTCAATACCTGCGGTAAAATTCACTGTTTTTGACAGCAAAAACAGAAAACTCAAAGGTAACGCCTGGCCTCGTGGACCAGCGCATAGTTGCCAACCTCGTGTCACTGCAGTGGCTGAACCAAACGACGATTATACCTCTGACACAAATACCCATGTAGATGTGGTATTTCAGTGTCTCATGCTATTTTCTTGATACTTTTTTGCATTTAGAAATGTTGTTATACATTTATGTATTGTTTTATTTTGAACTTTGCTTTCATTACAAGATTTGGAAATTTCTACTATGAAATATTTTCACTTTGACAACATTCTTAAAAAAAGCACTTTTAATGGTTTATTTTGCTATAATTTTTTTATAATCATTCTTTACAATAATTGCTTTAATATTTGGCGGATCGAAAAATAGTTCATTACAAAACTTCAGCCATGAGTTTGAGGTTGCCGAGCCAAATATTATTTTAATTATTATCTGATGAAAAATATGTTTAAAATTGATTATTAGTTACTCTTAAACGTGTGGTTTCATTATAAAAATTATAAAAAAAAATCAATTTTGGATTTAGAAAAAAAAATAGCTGCGTAAGATTTTTTATTTTTCCTCACTGTTTTGATTCATTCGATGTACAAATATATTATCCTTGTTTGATCTGAGCGATAATGATATAGAAATGGGAAAATGTATATTATTAAAAGCAGAACTGGATATTTTATTCAGGAGCATTTTATTGCACCAGATATATGTAGTCGGTAAACGCATTACTATGTAATTTTAATTCATTTATATATTATAGGCTTCATTTCTGGTGCTTGATTAATTTATAATGGAGTAGTTTACGATGATTTTTGAACTATACATTATCCAACATCTGAGATAATCCTTTAATACACAATATTTTGTTTAAATTTGTGGAAATCAAGTTTGCTTTTTATAATTTTATATGTACTATTTGTTTAGGCTTTCTTCAATAGATATGTTTGAGATGTACTGTTAGAAAATAAGTGTGCTGCTTCAACCCTAGATGTATA
The DNA here is from genome assembly GCA_031772225.1 of Eubasilissa splendida. Lineage (NCBI taxonomy): Eukaryota > Metazoa > Arthropoda > Insecta > Trichoptera > Phryganeidae > Eubasilissa > Eubasilissa splendida. The sequence continues at coordinate 30,148,745 of CM062857.1, forward strand.
CCTGGGTATGTTTTCTGTCCTTATTGGGATTACCGGTAACTTCTTTGTTGTAAATTATGTTAAATCAGTTGTAATCAATTTCAAATTTATAGTTAAATATTTCCATAAGCTTGAGTGTTGAATTTGGTAACTGGTTAACTTACGATAAATAGTAATAGGTACATATATTAATACAGGTAATCCGCGAGATTTGACTACAAAATAGTTTGGCGGCCTACTTTTCCAACACAAATAAATTATAATCTCCATGTAAGAAAAATTTCCATACACGATTTTGGATCTTGTTAGAATGAATCGGGCGGTAAGTATTTTTTGGCAGATCTCGAGGATGGCCAACGATATCAATATTTTATAACAATCTCAGCAATTTATTATTTCAAGTGGGCATTATGTTATAATAACAGTTATATAAACTTTACATCCAACTTACTTCCTCAATATTTACACGTTATACAATAGTTAATCATATAATAGTTTTTATAAAATGTTGCTATATAATTGAGGAGTTACATGTGATAATTAGATGGAAAAATCTTATACACCATGTCAGCAGCATCTATGGTAAACTTAAAAGTGGATCATTATAATATATAAGCATTCATTGCAGCGAGATGTTGAGTATTTGTTTATGGTAAAGATCACATGAACTGTCAATAATAATATTTTATAATAACGGATAAATCAATAGTGACAGAATTTTTTTATAATCAAATTTACACAATATACAAATATTTCCTCAACCTAGCTTCCAATATTTACAATAGTTCCAACAGATATGAGATATACAGTTGAAGTTGTTTATAAAATGTTTAATTTTTTATACTTATACAACCATCTGACATATTTGATATATTTACACTGCATAATAGTTATAAAATAAGTAAAATAATGTGCACATTTATATAATCTAAGGAAGTGGGACCAAGGACATGGGAGCCCCCAAATTCATAGTGCAAATTAGTGTAATCTACGAGAGACTCAAATAATTCAATTGCATATCATTGACAAAAATCTTTCCCTGCTTATTTGTAGATTGCAATCGTGGAAGTTACGAGTTCCATCAATTGACAAATTAAATAAATGTTTTATCTACTGTATTATATTCGAGTGCAAGTCGAGAAATTTGTTGCCATTTTTAAACAATAAATATTAACTTTAAATTATAGTTGAGTCACAAAATTCTTTAAAAATACCACAGTAAGTGAATTAAAAATTAAAGTAATATCGCACGAAGCCAGTTTTATGTTGAAGGTAATGGAATATACAGATTTTATATTTGACATACTCATGCCATTAATTTCTGACGTTTTGAAACCCTAAAAACTAACCTTCAACTTATATTGGATAGCCTTGTACTCGAACATATATGGTAGTTGTTTTATATACAACAAATGTTTTATCAATTAATTTAAAGCTTTATGCGAGTAACGTAATGTTCTCTTGATTTTTTTTCATTAATTAGTGAGTGTTTCTACATACTCATCATCGTCTACATGGAAAACAATAAACGCTATTAAATTATTTGAGATCTAAGTTAACACAAATAAATCTGGTTAATCCACTTCCAACAAAACACACAATTTGATTCTGATCAAAAGAATGATGAAAACGACATGTTGGGTGGATGCCGGTACTAAACGTACCGCCATGCATTCCACGCAAGCCCACCATCTGCTGATATCAACAAACAACTGTTTTCATTATTATTCTGACTAGTTTCCGATGGATAGTATTTAATATTTTTACACAGTTTATATTAAATGTATATTGATGTTAAGAATAGAGCATGCCTATAGTTTGATACAGTGTTTAACTTGATCTACCTCGTAATTTGTTAATTATAATAGTTGACTAAGTATATTCTTATACATTTGTATCCTTTTGATTACCTCATCAGCCAAACCGTCATCGTTTGCAGATTTGTGTTGCGCACATGAATAAACCATTTACAGAGAGAAATACAACCGTCTGGTAAAAAGGGATATGATGTGTTTTGTTCTTAGAAGTTTTTGCTATGTAGCCTAATTTTTTACAGTGTCTAAAATTTGGATTTCAGCTTGTTTTTATAAAATTTACCAAAATGTCATTGAAATAAATAAAACACATTTGAAACCCATTTTTTTCAATTGAATCCTAATTTTATATTAATTCTCACACTCTAGCATCACCAATCCTGAAATAACCAGATACCTTTTAGACGGCTGAAACAACAATCCTCATTTGATAATTATATTTATGTATAGGGAAGAATTGCCTTAATAAAAAGCGAATGAATACTGCATTGATTTTTCCCAACTACTTTGAGGTTATTTTTTACTTGTGTCTTTGTTCTTTGTAATTTTCAAATTTTTTCCATCTGGTAAAAATTCTAATCAGATTCCTAGTTTTTTTACAACCTTATGTTAACGATAAATAATATTGGATAATTTTTATTCATTTTCGTAAAAAAAAAAAACACCTCAAGGTTGATTTACACATAAACTGTTTATAGTCGTACATTATTTTTGTATTTAAAATAAAAAATTGTTATTTGAATTTATTGAACAATGTTCAGGGGGAGACAGGTGCATGTGATCTCCCTCTGTTCTGTCTGTGACCCCGTTTCAGTAGCTAACATGGTTTGGGCCTGAGCACCTTGGGGCTTTGCCGTGCGCATTTTGAAAACAACCGATCTGTGATCTTGACGGTTCAACATTCTGCGCAATAATGCCGTTCCTAATGCGAACACAATTCGATCCTGGGTTAGGCAATTAGAGGAAACTGGGACACTAAGAAGAGATATACAGAACACCAGAAAATGTGCAGCTGGTGAGAGCAGCGATCGGCAAGACGTTCTGCTCGAAGGCTTGCTTTTGCCTTAGGGATGTCAGACCGCAATTTGAGGAGGATTCTGTATTTCGATTTGAATTTTCATCCCTTCAAAATAATGGCTCAAGAATTGAGCGCAGCAGACTACGCCAACTGCCAAAATCTGTATGAGCAAATGCTTGCACAGATCCCTTCCGGGGCACATTTTCACCTCAGTTTCTATAACCCCCCCAATTATTCACGAATGACCATTACATTCCTCTAAACTAACGGTGTGGTGGTAAATCTTAATTTGGCGTGATAGTGACTGAATTCTGAATCTTATGTCTCAGTGTTGCAAAATTTTCTTCAGCCCAGAATGGAAGATATTAGCGGAAGAGTGATTCCAACAGGATGGGGCTACAGCTCATTAAGCCCGAAATTCACTCAATATTTTGAGAGAAGTGTTTCCCGGACTTTTAGTCTCGTTGAGAGGTGATGTGGGGTGGCCTGCGCGGTCACCAGATTTGAGTATTTGTGATTTCTTTCTTTGGGGGATATCTGAAGGAAAAGGTGTTTAAATATCACCCTCACACATACCCTGTGATATGTTTGAACTAGCTGTACAAAATTTCAGAGATCATCTCTAACAGTGTTATTGCTAACGGCCACCATGTTGAGGACATTTTCAAAACTTAATGATTATAAATGGTAGGTACTGCTAACTTCGAAAATAAAATCATTTTTTCTCTGTATACCCCCATTAATTTTTTATAACTCCTCAAAATTGTTTAATCGGTTCTGCCGTACCCCGCACATCAACTAGCACAGTAAACTCTTTCAGGGAACCGGAACCGGTATATAATTTGCTTGTAAACTATGTCCGTCTCAACACAGAATTTGTAGTAAGACAGGCACAGTCCAACCACATTTTTGCATATGTATTATATAGTTACCAATAAATAAATATGATAATTTAGAAACTCCACATACACCTGTGCTGCCGCGTTTAGAATGGATTGTAGTCTATCCAGCTGAAACATTGGCAGGCCAGCATAAATGCTGTTATAATAGATCACACGTTACACCACAAATTCATTTATAAGTAGGCAGGCTGCCTCAGCAGGAAGATGTCTCCGAATACTTTTAATCTGTCACTTGATGGCAGCATGCACTGACAGTTTTGCTGATTTGTGTATTCATTGAAAGATCTGAGTCAATGTGCACGCCTAACAACTTACTACAGATTTAGCATTCGCAGACATTGATTCCCGTGTTGCTGTCCCCATAGTAGCTCTGTTTTGTGCCATCCACTGATCTATTTTCTCAACGCATCTTACAATTTTTCCTTTTAATATTTCTAATAACTCATCCGGCTTACAGAAAAAATAAATTTGCACATCTGTATAACAGTGGGGCCAATAACCCTGACGATATATATTCTACATCTTTAGTATACATAATATAAATATATAATAGTGGTCCAAGAACTGATTCCTGAGGTACGCCAATGTTAGAAGTAGGTGTAGGGGAGGTTGGATTTTGAAATCGCACCGATTGTGATCTATTACAAAGATATGATTTAAACCAATCCTGTGCATTTCCATCTACCTCATAGGTTTTTTGCAATCTCAAGCAAGGTTCAATAATCGATTGTGTCAAATGCAGCACTCATCTAAAAGAACGAGCAGGACCAGATGCCCTGAGTCAGTAAGTGTTATAATGTCATACAGGACAGGATTTTATATGAATAAAGACAGCACTTAAGTGACGCTAGGTGTAAATTTTAAATTTTGAGAAAATTGCTAATAACTGCATTGAATTTCTTTTTTCATTTTATATACTGCATAAACTTTAATATGTTATTGAATTAAAGTCACATATCTTTATTACCTTTGGTGAGAGGGACTGACATGGGAGTCCTAGCTTTTAAAACAGTCCTCGGAAAGCGTAGGTACCCCCCAGACAGGACTCAAACCACCCCTGTTTCTGTAGAATGATGACGTCTGTATGCAGATTTCAATTTGGGAAATAGGGCATTTTCTGTTAAATACATTAAGATAACATGATATATATTGTATCATGCTATGAGGCCAAACTTATTTAATTTTTAGATTGGATTTTCAAATTGTTTAACCTGTTTTTAAAGCCCATGATTTTATCCAAAACCACTTTCTTATAATTAGAAGAGAAGGAGATTAATCAGGATATTTAATAAACCTGGGATAGTTCGCAGAAATATTAAAAAATATACTCGTTTACAATCCTTGTTTTATTAAACAAATTTATACTTAGATAATTTTCATAGACAAAAATCTGACTGCTCGCGTGCCACTATATCTTTATTTTATGCGCGCCACCAAAAAATTTCGGTGCGAAGGTTCTCTATCGCTGTGATGTGGCCGGATCTCGTGTGGCGTTTGCGTATATTATTGTATTGGCGGGAGATTTAAAAATAAATATAATATCAAGTCGGATATTGCGCATTCTCAGCTGGACGAAGGATCTCTACCCCCTCCCTTGTGGGTGGGCCGTTGCACGAGCCCAGGAAGCTTTCTCGCCTGTTGATCTTTCTGTACGCCGGACCCAAAGATCTGTTCCCAGAAGGCAGCTGGCCCTGGGTAGCTCCTGGCCGGCCACCATTGCTCCCGAGACACAGTCAACCATCAAGCTGCGACGTGCCTCCTGGCCTTGCCTTGGAAATGAGATTATCGGTGGATATTCCCTGCCGCACAACTAGAGGATCGGCGGCCATGGAACCCACGTGGCGAAGATGCGTGGCGCGAGTTTATATATTAGAAGCAATTAACATCAGTGCGTCCACGTTTTAGATATAAGTAGTTATAAAATTAATTTACTCCCCCCCCTCCCAACCATGTGTTCGTGACCATCGCTAAATTGACGTGACGAGTATGACGTTATACAACAAAAATCTTAATCATGAAAAAGTACTGAAGTGTGCGTTTGACTTGCGTGCCTCCGTTCGGTTCTTACCATAGACATAATACAATACTAGCCATAGATACTAGCATTGTATGATGATTCTTACTATCATAAACGAACGCCATTTCCATAAACATAACTGTTTTGTTATACTATCTAGTGATGGATGCTCGTTCGGGTCGGTAATCATCCGTTCATCATTCCGTTCATTAAAATGAACTGTTCACCTATTCACTAAAACAAATTAGTTAATAGAGGAAGGGAGAATAAATGCAAACATTATTACTTTGTACTACATATATGTTGGGTTATTTCATCACTACTATAGTTATGATAATAGATAACTAAACTAAATACAGTTCCTTGTTGACGTATCCCGGCAGAGGGTGAGGCGTGGAAGGACGAGAGGCGGGTTTACTCGTTAAAGGCAAAATTATGTACGGTAAGGGGTAAAGTATTTGGGAACATGATGTTATTCATTACTCTTTTCTCGAAATTTAAATCCTTATGTTAGTTTTTAAGTTATTTGTTTATTTTTAATCCTTTATAAGATACCGAGTGTAGAAGTTTTAGTTTGTGATTATCGATAAAATGGTTTGTTTCAATTATTTGATTAGAAAATTCCGAGAAGTTATCATTTTACAGGTAACTATAGTAGGGACGATTGTGTGCTTACCAAAAAAATTATAACCGTGAATGGTTGGCTATTTTGACAATTTACTTGGGACTCTTGCAGTCTATGGAATTCCATATAGTTTTTTTAATTCTTGGTTAATTGTTTATTTTAGATTCCGTAAACCTTTTGCTTTTAATAAAGTGAACGGTTGTCAGAAAAAGTGAATTGAACAATTCATTTATTAAAAACAATGAACTGTTCCAAAATAATAGTTAATTCAAGAACCAACCACCTTTAGTTCTTTAATACTTTGTAGTGAAGAACAAAACTTCATTTTATAATGAACGCTTCGCGAAATGCGCGTTCACTAACTTGAAGCGTTCAGAATTAACGCTTTATTCGAAGTATGTTACAGTGCTACTGATTGGTCTACTCCCTATGTAGGTGTAAATCGCTTCGCACTTCGTATAGTTCAATGAAGTGTGGTTGAATCGTTATTTAAACAGTTATTGAACTATAATTCAATGAAGTGTCTGAAATGCGAAGTTACGATTTAAAACGTGCGAACTGTGAAGCGTTAGTATAATGAAGTAGTTCATTGAAGTACTTCGTACAGTACGGACCATCACTAGCACTGGTTTTCCCGCGAAAAGTGGCGTGAAATGCTATCGCTGTCAATACTTTGTTTCGTTACTGTCTTTTAAAACTTTATATAATTTAATCAAAAAATGGACGCCGAAGGAGATGTCGATCAGCGTATGCGTGATATTCAGCGGGAGTATCTCGAGTTTCTTGATGATGAGGTTTCTATTTTCTCACTTAAATGCTTTTATATTAATTTTGTATTCGTTCTTTTACAACTTTATCGACTGCCTATTTTTTAGGAAGACCAAGGGATTTACATGCAAAGGGTGAAAATGATGATTGGTGATAAATCGTCAAGACTTGTGGTCAACGTTAATGACTTGAGGAGGAAAAATTCCGCAAGAGCGATTCATCTTTTGAATAATGCGTTCGAGGAGCAGATGGCTTTTCAGAGAGCCTTGAAGGAATATGTTGCTTCCGTGGATCCTTCTTACTCCAAATGTCATGGCGACTTGTTCATAGCCTTTGAAGGTAGTTTTGGAAATAAACATGTCACACCCAGGTCCCTCACATCAAGGTAATTATACAAATATACCTAATTTAGAACATTCTTAGTTTAGAATGGTTTGTATTGTGTTGTAAAATGTTCTCCAATCATAGAAACTCAATTGTTAATATGTTACGATGCATTAATTTATTTCTGACTGAATAGCATGTTAAAGTTCTAGTGATTAATGACATCCACGTAGATCAGCAGCCCCACTTCGGGCCTTGTGCTAGCAAAGCATATTGTTAACATGTTAAACAAAATGTTGTTAGCTCTAATATGGGTTTACCGAGCTTTGGACTGTTTCTCTTATTCTTTTTTAGAGTTTTTCAGCAATAAAATTGCTACCATCCAATTGAGATGAACGTATTTGAGCCAGAGAGGAGACTTAAAGTTGACTTGCTTTTGATAAAATGCTTCTAAAACATACGGACATAAAACATAGTTTTTAAATGTAATTTTGTAAAACTGCTTGTTTCTTTATCTTTCTCCTTTCTTGTTTACATTAGTTGGCTTTTCCCGTACAAAAATGCCAGGACACTATCCTGGATGACTCCTGACTTATGCGGGCATTTTCTTTTCGTTGACTACCAGGTTGCTCTGCCAGCATTTACTCTTAACATAGTTTTGACTATATGATTGTCTGGTTTTCATATTACGTGACCGTACCGCCTGAGCTTAGCTTCTCCATCTTCTCTATGATCGACACAACCATAAAACTTGCTCTCATGTACTCGTTTCGAATACTATCCAGTCTTGTCACTCCTCCAGCCCATCTGAGCATTTTGAGTTTGTTGGTGCTCATTTTTGGTTTGTGGGCCTTCACTGTCCAGCACTGTAAAACTGTCACTATTGCCAAATATTTTCAAACACCACCTGTTTTTCTAATCATGATCAAATTATTAACAGCTTCGATGATAATAACAAACAAAGTACATTTTCTGGTTTTCTTTAGAGTGCATGTTTTGAAGGAGTGGTGATTATACACTGTATTTTAAATGTTGAATGATCAATATTTTCCGTAAAGGTATTTGGGAAATTTGATCTGTGTGGAGGGGATTGTGACGCGGGTGTCCTTAGTGCGGCCCAAAGTGGTCCACAGTGTGCACTACTGCCCGGCCACAAAGAAGCAGACGGATCGACGCTACACGGATCTTACATCTTTCGATGCTTTCCCCAGCAGCGTGGTGTATCCAACAAAGGTTTGTTAGCACGAGCTTCATTACGATCTTCACATACTATTATATTTTTTCCTGGCCAGATGTCCGTTGTTATATAGTTTGTACTTATTTGTAATTATTTTTGAAATAATATTTAAAAATATTATTATCTCATACCTTGTTATATGGTCTCGCTGCCGGACTGTTATCGGCAGCATTTGACGGATATTTAAAAAAATTAATAAAGCTTGTTATTGCTAAATGTACAGAGTATTTTTCACAGATACTGACATGCACCGTAATAAAATAATATATGATTTTGAAAATTAATTAAAAAAAGTTAATAATAAAAGTTTTAAAAACACTAATATTAAAATAAAAACTGGCAGCTGATAGTGGTCCCATAATAGTCGGTTTCCTTAACTGCTATCCCATGGCTGTTGAAGTAAGGCATATAAATATTATCATTATTGGAAAATGTAAATATAAAATAGATATAAATAGATTTTTATCAAAAAAAGTTTTTATATTTCACAGGACGACGAGGGAAACCTTCTGGAAACTGAGTATGGACTTTCCCAGTACAAGGACCACCAGACTCTGAGTATCCAGGAGATGCCTGAGAAGGCCCCGGCCGGCCAGCTGCCACGCTCAGTGGACGTGATCTGCGATGCTGACCTGGTGGATCGCTGCAAGCCAGGTGACCGGGTACAGGTAGTAGGCAACTTCCGCTGCCTGCCCAGCAAACAGGGGGGCTTCACTGCCGGCACGTTCAGGTGATTTTGTCATGTTGCCTTCCTCTGTGTGTTCTATTAGTGCTTGTTTTTCTTCTCTCACTTGTAACCTTATTATTCCTCGAGTAATGATAGTTTCATTTTTTGTGGTGAAGTGTTCTTTCTATTAATAGCAAATAAATTCTATATACCATATAATTTTAGATTAATTGATGTTTTTTTTAAAATTTGCATTGTTATTATACCTACTAAAAATAAAAATCTTTATACAGTGGAATCTATATTTGTCAGTCCCATATATTTATCTGGTTCTATAGTTGTCTTATTTTGATAACATCAGTGGGTCAATACGTCAATGACCTGCCCCGAGTAAATGCATAATGTGATTGTATTTTCTAATATTTAGTCCCTTGTGGACAAATGCCAAAATTGAAATTTATCGAAATGTGTAAAGAATATCCATATACAGGCAGTTCTCGAATTACAAACGAGTTCCGATCCTCAAGGTCATTAGTTACATGTTTTTGTTCATTATGCGTGTAAACACCAAAATATGCATCTTTTGTGTGTACGATGCGTGTTGTACAAGTTAGCGGTCATTTTTACATATGAAAAGCATTGTATTAAACATTGAATGTGTATTTTGTTTTTTAACTATTTATATATTACTTTTATAGTATACTAGTTGATTTATTATGTGAATATTTTTGACTTTAATAACTCAATGAAAGAAACAATGAAACTTGGAATTGTAAGTTGACACTGCTCATTCAGAATATCTTAATAATTTTGTGTATTATTATTTCAAAGGACAATATTGATCGCTAACAACATCACACAACTTAACAAGGACTCTAACCTCTTCATATCACGAGAAGATGTTGTAATGTGCAAAAAGCTCGCCAGGAAGTCCAACATGGACATATTTGAAGTACTAGGGAAGTCGCTGGCTCCATCTATTCATGGCCACGAATACATCAAGAAAGCTATCCTGTGTCTGCTGTTAGGCGGAGTAGAGAAAGTTCTTCCTAACGGCACCAGATTAAGGGGGTTAGTTTTAAAAAACATTATTATTATTTCAAATACTAATTTAATGTATTAATTATAAATATATACATATAAAATCAATTTTGTCGAAAAATATTGTTTTTGCGCTACCGGGATTCGAACCTGGATCTCTATTTCCAATCCGGGGAAGTACACTACTAATTGTATTATAGTGCCAGTATTTTTAATGTCAAATTTTCGAACCTATATGTTACACTTTTTCAAATTAATACACCTGTTGTTCCATTATTTGAAAGCCATACACATTGTTTTTATGTAATCTCAAATACCTTTGAGTAAACCGACCTATGTTCTGAATAATTACTACTTCACAATAAGAATGTGTTCTCCTTAATAATTATTATTTCATTTCAGTAAGCGTTTGATATTTCATTTCTTAACACATCCTCTGCGGTGGTGGATCAGATTTGACCCGGGTGTTTGTAAATATGTGAATTATGCTACAAATATTCGTCTAATACTGTTTTTCTTGTAGCTAATCTTTTATTAAATATTTCCAAATTGAGATAAAAATAAATGTTATCGGACGAGATTCAAATGAGTAATTGATAAAAATGTGAAAAATGCCCAAAAAACTGTGCGGGATCTCAGCGCTTACACCAAAATATATATTGTCAATATTTTGAGCGGGTAGACAAAGGATACCAGGTATGCGTCCATGTATTTGTTTTGACAATACCAGTATTATAACTATTTGAGGAGCGTTGCGCCTACCTGTAAGTTTTATGACACTACCTGTTCGGGTTCCGACGAGAAGATTACATGCTCAGTGGATGTTTGTATTTTGGCTGTGTAGGGCATCTGTTGATGCGTGAGAATATGTACATTATTCGTAATATTTTTTAATTTATAACTTTAATTTTTTAGCAGAAACATTACGGCACATCGTGCCATTTCATTAAATCATATTTAAAATGAAATATCTATAAAAAATTTCCCACAAAATGGTTGAAAAACTGAAAACTTGAGGTGGGTCTAAAATGACCCATCACCGATGGACGTGTTTTGTTTTGACCCACAAGACAGTAAGTGTTAACGGTCTCCAATATAATATTTTGATTTTTGTCATGATTTTACTGTTTTTAAAAAAATATTAAATGTGAATATGTTATACGGGGACCATACTTAAAATAAGAATCGTTTTGTCGTTCTCAACAAGTTTAACATTCTAATCATGTGCAGTGAAAATATATGAACTACTTTTGAATATAATGCCTGTTAAAATCCAAGGAATTTTGAGATTGGAAGACTGGAATATATACAGTAAAACTCTGTTAATTCGTAACCCCATATTTCGTATTTTCACGGAATTCGCACTTTTTTCAAAAAAATTTGCCTGAAAATAACATCTTATACTAATTTCTACAGATAATTCGTAAAATCGCTGTTCGTATGCATTTTTGACAACCAAAATAATTAATTAGTTGACGTAATTCGCATATGTTTTTAAATCTTTAAACTCGCGCGGCTACGCATTTGACCTTCACCCCTTCGTAAACATCTGCAACTACCCCCGCCTACCGGCCAATCACGATGCCGCACGCTGGCATGCCAGGTGCCGAACTGAGAGTGAGTTTTGCCATATGATACATGGCAAAACTCATGTACGTAATATAATATGTACATCAAATTCTATAATGCATTTTACAAGATTTGTTGTTAAAATAATGTTTTCATTGAATCACTTGATCTAGTTTATGTTTATGAAACATTGCGATTTGCAAATGTAGGTACTAAAGAAACTATATAAATCTTTTATATTTAAATACATTGACATGTTTTATTATTTTTTCATGTTTCATTCTCTAAAATGGCACCAACATCTTGTAATTCGTATATGGAGGTTATTTTTAAAACTGACAAAAAATTGATATCGAAGATAAAATTGGCAGAACAAATCGAATCCCGAATACTTCTCTGGGTTCGAACTTCGCAAAAAAAAATCGCAGGAAAATAATAAACTTCAACCAACAAAGTTTTTAATTATTTTTCAGGTGCATTTTAAATATTCCAATTCGGATGGAAAAGGCGAGTTCAACCGCTAATTAAATTAATGTGTGTGATTTTGTTGCCTTGAGAAACTGCCACGTCACCACTCACCGCACACCTTTCTTATTCAGGAGAAATACGTTATTTGATAAACATTTCGACACATAAGAAGCTGAAATAATGAAGTCACCATGTTTGAGTATGAAAATCGCAATGTCAACAGCGGCGGCGCATACTAAATCGTGGATGCAGTATAAAAAAAAATTCTAGTGTTGCCTTTAAAAACTTTGTTCTCATAATTCATAATTTAATATATTTTTTTAAATATTTTAGTCCCGTGAGTTACGAATTAACAGTTTTACTGTAATGTACTATATTTATTTGTAGCGACATCAATGTGCTGTTGATTGGAGACCCTTCAGTTGCCAAATCACAGCTGCTGCGCTACGTCCTGCTCACCGCTCCCCGCGCTATTCCCACCACAGGTCGGGGTTCCAGCGGAGTGGGATTGACCGCTGCCGTGACCACCGATCAGGAAACTGGGGAGAGAAGGTATCCTATGAGTATTATACTATGCCGTTTTATTCAATTATGTGGCATTACCCTTTTCCTGGGATGCATTGTACTAAACACGTAATTGTACGAACAAAATTTGCCTGCAATATTCTCACTTTGATGAAGAAAAAAATGTTATGACAAAAAATTATTACTTCGCTTTATGGCTTGCGGGCGATGGTCTGGTCTCTAACCCGACATATTAATGGAGTAACACTGTATAGATAGATAATGTTTTCAAGTGTTTTCCTAATGTATTTGAAAAATAATATTTTAAGTTTTGTTTTTCCATTTCTTGATGTGGATTTTCAAAATGATTAATCTCGTAGCACTGGGAAAGTTGTCGATACTCACAAAAGTATCCATGCTAAACATATTGTATGACTTTTTGGCCTGTTACCTAACATGGGATCCATTGAGTAGCTTTGGCTGCATTGGTGTAGTTACGCCACAAAAAACCAGCCATAGTTTTGAGTATTTAATTACAATGCTTGACAATCATTCTATGAAACAAACTAATTAATTGTGTTTGTGTTGATCCATCTACTGCATGATGTACTTCCACCTATAGCACAGCGGTCTCAGAAGAAAGATTTACCGTTAACCTGTTCGGGGCCTTGAATGCGCGCACGCACTGATGAATCACGATTTTCAACATGTGACCTATTTGAAATTGTACCGTCTTCTATGGACAACGATCCTAAGCTTTCACAAATATCTCTAAAATCTGTAATTTGTCGATGAGCTTCACTCGACACTTATGAAGTTTTTTTTAAAGAGGATTTCACGAACCGTCCAATTACTGATTATTTTCGATATACGTCGGTTTGTTGCAAAATTGTATTTTTAGTGTATTGCGGGTGAATATATCTATCTAGTATATAGAATATATCTTTAGCTGCAGGAAGGGTTGTAGAACCGACCAACCGTTGCCAGAAATCTAAATTTAGTGAACGGGCATTTGCGGTTGCAGGCCCAAAAGTGTGGAACTCTTTGACCCCCGTTATAAGAAACAGTGCATCAGAGACTTTATTTAAGAAGAAATTAAAAACCTTTTCTAAAAATCTAAGTGAAAATAACGATTATTAATTTTATAAAACAAAGATAATTGTAGAACTATAAACAGTTTATGTGTAAAGCGCCCTTGAGGTGAAAGTTTTTACGAAAATGGCGCTATACAAATTATTAATTATTATTATTAGTGTGTTTATAAAATTCACTTTTTATCTTTATGTTAGTGGTATTTGACTGGCTTTCTGTGTTTGACTTGAGATTTTGATTTAAAAAACTTCATCCTAAATTTAGATATCTTTGGTAAGTTTTTACACTTTTTTACCATATTGTGTTTATTTTGATTGTTTTTTATTAAATTAATGTTATGGAAAAATGGCTGGCCTGCAAGTGTCTCCCATAATCAATATGGATGGCAATCAAAAGGTTAACATAGGTAAGCACTTTGGTCGTAAGGTGTTGAAAACTGACTAAAAATATATCTATTTCAGATTGGAGGCGGGTGCCATGGTGTTGGCAGACCGCGGTGTAGTGTGCATCGATGAGTTTGACAAGATGTCTGACATCGATAGGACGGCCATTCACGAGGTGATGGAGCAGGGAAGGGTGACAATAGCCAAGGCGGGAATCCACGCCAGTCTTAACGCTCGCTGTTCTGTACTTGCAGCTGCTAATCCCGTTTATGGAAGGGTGAGGCTTTGCGGTTGTGTATTTTATAAGAGAATTAGTATGTGCCGCAAATTGAAACTTGAAGAATATATAATAATATTATATATTGAAAACATAATGTTCTTCCACAGTATGACCAGTACAAGACCCCTATGGAAAATATCGGCCTACAGGACTCTCTGCTCTCCCGTTTTGATCTCCTGTTTGTGATGCTGGATCTTGTGGAGGGGGACCACGACCACATGATTTCCGAACATGTCGTCAGGATGCATAGATACAGGTAAATATGACCCACAACACGGTAATTGACTTTGACGACCATTTCTTTGGTGAAACTGGGTAAATTCAACATTTATCCGGTTTGTAAATTAGTATTTTATCCTAACAGAAATACCAGTGCGAGGGGTTTGTTAAAATGGGGTCATAATATTTCCAGATAAAGAATTAAGAACACCAATATGGGAACAATTATATTAAAATTTATTACACAAATTATTATTTTGGGAAGGTGCATTGTACAATTGAATCATCACAACATTCCTTACTGTTTTGCGCCTCGACCTCGAGAGTATATTACTTTACTTGGATACTTTGTCTCCTCTCTGGTTTATAAAATGTTAGGTGAAGATTCTTCCATCTGAGCCAGATACCCAGCCCATTAAAGTCAAAGGGTTTTTATAAATAACAAAATAAAAACTTTGAGATTGTAGCGGCAATGTCAATTTTTCACAAATCGAACCAAAGATCTTTCTCAGGATTTTAGGCTCAAACATCTTCAGGCAGAGCTCATATACCAGCTCTGGACTATGTATAAAATTGTCTACTCGTATGAAATGAAACGTAAAATCATTGAAAAGTGAGAATGGGGCATGAGCGTGGCTGATCCAGCGCGCACATACAATCGGTCTACATCAACGATTTGCACTATCCTCAAGAACAAGGACAAAATTAAGAAGATAGATGCTTCAAAGGGTCCACGAATGTCCACGAAACGGTTACCTATTCTTGATGATGTTGGAAGGTTGCTTCTCATATGAATAAACGAAAAGCAATTGTAAGGCGACACTATTAACGAAAACATTCGAAACATTCCAGGTTGTTACGCTCCTTAACAATTTATAAGTATGTAATATAATTAGAATAAACGTTAAAAACATAAAAATTGATTTTATTTTGGCAGGAAACATATTATTGTCACTTACATTGTTTTGTATGGGAATAATTGTTTTGCTTAACGAGCAAGACTCTGGAACGAATTAGTCTTGTTATAAAAGGTTCCACTGTACAGTTGAATAGTATTCATCATTCATTATCATCCGCGCTTTCAGAAATCCTAAAGAACAAGATGGTGAAGTTCTGCCAATGGGGTCTTCAGTAGAAATGCTGTCAACAAAGAATCCCGATCAAGATGAATCAGAGGTATTATCTCTCTCTCTTTTTTCATTACAACTCAACGTAATTATATACACATTTTCAAAAAATATAAACAAACAAATCACATTATTTAAAAAAATAACCATCATAATGGACTATCTTTTCGTGCCATTTTTAATAACAACATAATCGTCAAAATTGTCAACATCGTCATTTCTGTATTGAATTTAGCAACAAACTTTTTTTTTGTGGTAGTCGCGACGGCATTTTGCACTCACCTGTGACGTCTTGTTCTTTTTCACTCTGCTTCCTTACTCCTTTTCAGTCACATATTCTTCTGTTAATTTTGTTTTGGATAATATTTTTTGTCAATCTCTTGTTTTAATTTGATTTTTTTTTAGCAATACGTCCAATACGAGTTTCGCATTGATGCCATTTTCAAGAATATAAATTATCAGTCAAAATCATAAAAATGTTTTAATTTAAATTTAATGAAATACGGAAAAGACTGAGGAACACAAACCATGCATTTGTGAATATTAAAATGTCGAACACTTAAATATTAGAGAAATATAAATAATGTCTTTACATATAAAACAATAGCAATGAATATTTTAACTTTTCAGGAAACTGAAACTCCCGTGTATGAAAAATATGACGCTCTTCTCCACGGAAGTTCTAGATCAAAGAAAGATCAAATATTGTCCATGAAGTTTATGAGAAAGTATATTCACATAGCCAAGTGCATGAAGCCTAAGTTAACTGAGGAAGCCTCAGAAGCCATCGCTGATGAATATTCCAAACTACGAAGCCAGGATATGATGGACAGCGATGTAGCAAGAGTAAGTGATGTCTTATCATGTAAGATTGTAGTGTTGTAATTTTTCTTTCTAAAATATATTTTAATAATTCTTCAATACAAATTTATTGAAATACATATCGCACACCTATATCAAAACTAAGACAACTCAAAAAAACAAAATTTTTGAGTTATTATTGTATTCAGATACTCTGTCATATACACAACTTACTTAGCCCCAGTTCTCGAATAATGTCATTTTAGGATACATTTATAACCTTAAATGTTATTTAGTTTCATAACTTTAGTATCAAAAAATGTTTTTATTATTTTATCTACTGAAAAATGACTTTGAGTTGTCTTAGGTGTGCGATATCTAGATAATTATGTTGAGAATCGTGACCGGCATGTGTTACTCTTTACGTGTTATAATTCTTCCAGACAAGGGAAGATAATGGTGTTTAAAATTAAAATAAGATAAGCTCACCTGAATATAGCATCAGTCTGTTTGTCTCAGAAAATAATAACTATAACTTCGGTTTGAGAAAACTACAGTTTGCCAATGGTGGATACTCACTAAGCATTATTAAATTACATCACTAGACGCAGCCAGTAACAGCCAGAACCCTGGAAACCCTGATCCGTTTGTCCACCGCTCACGCCAAGGCCCGGCTCAGCGTGAAGGTTACCGCTGAGGATGCGCAGGCCGCAATCGAGCTGGTGCAATTCGCCTACTTCAAGAGGGTACTTGCCAAGGACAAAAAGAAAAGGAGACGGAACTCTTCGGATGAGGAAAGCGAGGATCATTCTGATACAGAGAGGACGGAGAGACCTCGTGCTAAAAAATCTAAGAGAACGGTATTTATAAAAAGTTGAATTGTTTTTCCAGTGGTCACTATGCCTCCGGTGCATTTTTTTCAAAGGTTTACTTTTCAATCTATCTATAGACGATAATAGTCCAAAAGTTTTGAGTACTATAGAAGTATGCTTTCTTGGCTATTATTTATGAGTTATGCTATATATATTTTTAACAGGGATCCAAAGCTGATGACCCATTTGAGTACACATCTGATGTGGAGATGGAGGAGCAAGAGACGGTGGCTGCTGTATCATCTATCCAGGGGACTCCCGCAGCCAGTGCACCCTCATCAGACCAGCAAGTCCCTGCACCCGCAGAGGCCAAAGACCCCGGGACTATCACATCACAGAGGTACCTTTGCGTGTACTTAAACCCAGATTTTTCAGCTGCTTTAATTCACTTAGTTTTCTAATTCAAATTTTTAACTACATATCAGAGGTAATCATATCTTTCAGAAAAATGAGTTAGAACCGGATCGGATTGATCATCATTTTATATTAGCTTCAGTTAGAGTTAGGAATATTTAGTAGATCTTTTATTTTAGGATTATGTGCATCGAAAAATATAAACGATCTTATCGAAGCAAGTGACTGGACCATCATATCATCCTCATTCAGCAAGTATCTTAAAAAAAATGGAAGTAATTATAATTACAGTAGAGCCATGTTAATTTGAAATTCAAGGGACCAAAAATTTTATTCATATTACGTGGAACCCCGTTAACCTTCGGGTACCGCAAGATCGAAAATAGGATCAAGGGCCGGAGCGGGGTACAAAGTGACCCCATTCAAATTTGTGTTTTAATGAAGTATAATAATTTGAACATGTTCTATCATGTTTTTAATTAGATTTAATAAAATACAATCACTTTGTATGAAACCACAAAATTTATCATACGTCAACCGGTTTCGCTTATCTCAAGCTTCATCAGGACATGTGCACTTATATACAGCAAAACTCCGTTAATTCATAACCCTATATTTTATATTTTTACGGAATTTGCACTTTTTTTTAAAAAAATTGCCCTGAAAATAACATTTCATATTAATTTCTACTGATAATTCATAAAATTTGCAGTTTGTATGCGTTTTTGACACCTGAAATAAATAATTTGTTCACATAATTTGCATATTTGCAAATGTTTTTGAATCCCTAAACTCGCGCAAAAGCATTTGACCTTCATCCCTTCATAAACATGTGCAACTAGCCCCGCCTACCGGCCAATCATGACGCCGCACGCTGGCATGCCAGGTGCTGAACTGAGAGTGAGTTTTGCCATACGACACATGGCAAAACTCGTGTATGTAATATAATATGTACATCTAATTCTATAGTGCATTTTACAAGATTTATATCATTATATTTATCAATAATGTTTTCATTGAATCACTTGATCTAGTTTATGTTTATGAAACGTTGCGATTTGCATATGTATGTACTAAAGAAACAACATAAATCTTTTATATTTAAATACGTTGACATGTTTTATTATTTTTTCATGTTTCGTTCTCTAAAATGGCACCAACATCTCGTAATTCGTATAAATCCTTGACCATTTGGATAAATGAAGGTTATTTTTAAAACTGACAAAAAATTGATTATTTTTCAGACGCATTTTAAATATTCCAATTCAGATGGAAAAGGTGAGTTTGACCGCCAATCAAATTAATGTGCGTGATTTTGTTGCCTTGAGAGACTGCCGCATCATCCCCCACCACACACCTTTCTTATTCAGGAGAAATATGTTATTTGATACACATTTTGACACATAAGAAGCTGAAATAATGGAGTCATCATGTTTCAATATGAAAATCGCAATGTCAACAGCGGTGGCGCGCACTAAATCAACGCGTTTTTATAAAAATTTACTTCTAATGTTGCCTTTAAAAAACTTTGTTCTCATTATTCGTAAGTCAGATTTTTTTTTTAAATTAGTGTCCCGTGAGTTACGAATTAACGGAGTTTTACTGTATACATAAAGAGGGAGATGGAATATAAAATTACATATGAAAGAGAGCCAGAATGCGTATACAGATAGACAGTCCTTTAATGTTAACTGTTAGCCAGAATACATATACAGTTAACATTAAAGGACTGTCTACCTGTATACGCATTCTGGCTCTCTCTCTCTCTTTCGCATATAATTTTATATTCAGTCTCCCTTAATGTTCCGTCCATCTGTATATGTATTCTGTCCCTCTCTTTCGCATATAATTTTATATTTTGTCTCCCTTAATGTTCTATCTAACTGTACATGTATTCTGTCTCTTTCACATGTAATTTTATATTGTCTCCCTCTTTATGTATATGCAACAACACTGTATATAATCCAAGATGGCCGACACTGTCTTATCAGCATTTGTAAAAATTGATATACAGTGTTGTTACAGGGAGGCCTCATATTTTAACATAAAATCACTAGTTTTTGTGGTGTGCATTTGAGAGGTTGGAGACACATTACAGAATAGCCCAGAAAAATTCAGAGAATGGAATGCATTTTTCTCTTTTCACTGTGACTATTATTTTATTTTTCATAGGCTACAGTTATTCAAGACCAGCTTGCACCAGCTGTTCCGAGAAGAGCGTGCGCAGTCCCTCCCCATCACTCGTGTCAAGACTTACCTCAACCGACAGTTTCCCCATGACGAGTTTGGAAAGTCAGAGATTGATGCAGCTCTTCTTAAAATGACTCAGGATAATCATGTTATGGTTGCAGATGATATCATCTTTTTGATATAAATGATACTATATTTTGCGTTACTAATTAAAATACCTAATTCTTCCTAAAGTAGACTTATGGTGCGAGTACACGGATGAGAATTTGCTTTCACCTGAGATCATAGATACAAAATATATAGACAACGAATAACAGGTCATTAGTTGCGAGTTTCGAGACTACCCATTAGTGTATATGCACCATTATGACAGTGTACACGGATGAGATTTCTCTCCAAAGCGCGCAAAGAACAATACAGAGCTAAGTGAGCTGTGATTCATTTTTATGCGCAGGGTAGAATGATGCGACTGGCGCATAACAACTTTTACCGGCAATCAAAATTTCATTCGTGGACACACCCTATATAGCATGAGTTAGAATTTCATGAGAATCAGTAAATTTGAAAATATTTAGCCTGTATTTTTTTATAATAGGGCTAGATTATTTTATAATATTTAGTCGTTCAATATTCCTACCTCCTTTTCCCACAATATATAAACTATTAAAGTTTATTAATAGCTTAAAAGAATCTGATGTCAGCATGCCAAGGAAGAAGATTCTTTATCATTCAGAAATTTATGTTGTGTAAAGTACATTAAATTATCATTTACTTTCTTAGTCCCTAATGTATGTAAACATCTGTTCATTATGCGTTTTGTTTACTTTTGTATATAGATTTTTTTATTTTATCATGTCTTCTGTCAACAATATTTTCGTATGTTTTCATTATACATATTTATACAATAAATATTATACAGAAAAAAATCTTTAATTTATTATAAAAAGATAGTTTTGTCAATAGCGTTTCAAAACCAATTAGATGAAACAATGCTTGCGCAGCGTACGTAATTACAATCCATATTTATATAATTCGCACAAATGATAAAATATGTTTTTATGAACCAGATGAAATATGGATGGATTCGAAATTAGCGCTCTCATGGCTTGAGTTCCGGCACCCTTTTTTTTTTTTTTTTTTAATTTTTTTTGTTTTATTATGTCATGTGATTTCTTTATCTAATCACTGTTTTCAACTAATTTTGAATTAGCATAGTTTTGCATAAATTGAGTTATGTTTTGTCTGTATATTAATTTTATTAGGAGAACACATTCTTATTGTGAAGTTATAATTATTCAGAACATAGGTCTGTTGATATTTTAAATATGAATTAATTATGTTCTGAATAATTACTACTTCACAATAAGAATGTGTTTTTCTAATAATAAAGTTGTATCAATGTGTCCAAAATTTAATAAAAATGAATTGATAATTCTGGCATCCGCTATTGGATTACTCAAAGGTATTTGAGATTCCGCAAAAATAAGGTAGATAATTGAGATTTGACTGTTTGAGGTTTAGTGTAGCAGTGAATGCTCATCACCAACCACCACTAAATTCAACTGAATTGTGTTAAATTTTAAAGAGATTCCATTTAAAGCGATATTATTGTGGGACAGGATGTGGATTTAAGAATGTTGCCGCTGCGCTCTATTAAAACAATTTTTATTTAATTAATTTCTTGAATTCCACTTACTCAAACAAACATTCAGTTTGAGCACTAATATTTACAAAAATACATCCCTCAACACTTTGAGCATCAATAAATCTTTATCCATTAACTGGAAATGCGACGACTTGATTTAACTTTCCTCGATTCGTTCTGCATTCTTGTACATTGATACCTTTGCTATATATAAATAATTGTATTTTATTTTCTCTTTCCTTTAAAACCCTTTGTTTTGTTGATTTTTGACCCAAATACTTTTTTCCCTTTAGTCTGATTAGCTCCGCCCTTTTTAAAGGCAGATTTATGCGCCCTATCTTTTTTAAAACTGCCGCCACCACGAGAAGTGCTCTCCTCTCCATCTTGTTTGTTTTGTGCCTTCCATCCATATTTAGGGTTGTCACCTCTTCCCCCGCTTCTTTTCTTGTCTTCTGGTCTTTTGTTAAAGGGCCGATCTTTGTTGAACGGTTTTCCTTTGTTAAATTTACTGGGAGACATATTTTTTCCTGGTTTTGTTTTAAATCCAGGGCTAGAGCTCGGTTTCTTATCTCTGATAGTTTTATTGAAACGTGTTAATTTAGGCTTGGGTCCTTTGCTAGGATCGGCAGTTCGTTTTCTATTGGCTGCCGAAGCGGTGTCAAACAAATCTGTAATACAAATAAAAATAATTAATTAAATTCAAATGGCATTCGCCTTCACAAAAATGCAATTTCTATTCAGGCAGAAAATGAAATATGTATTAGGATGTTACCATGTTCGGGTTCTTCTCCAACTTCTTGTCTATAATACTCTGCATCATCATCATCAGCTCCTCCAGTTATTCTCTGAGATTCGGCTGAAGCCAGTTCCATTAACCTTGTGAAAGTAAAAAAAATGAGTAATTAATACCTTTTTTAAAGTTTACTTTTATTTTACATAGTCGTTACACAACTAAGCCGAATATAAAATTTGATTACATTACAATAAGTTCACCTTGTAACCACCATGCTGTTTCTACAGTTAACCTCTAAAGGAGTATATTTTACATGGAATATTGTATTTTCTCGGGTAAATTGTGCATCATTTTTGCTATTTTAATCACTCAAAAATCGGGATACATAAAATATGTAAATTTTTTTAGTGGAGGTTTATATTGTAATTGTAATAATATTATAATCTTGAACTGTATAGCAGTATTATTGGAAACGCAAATCACCATGAAATATCTAAAATATCCAAGTGCACGTACATTCACAGTGCTCTACGAACAAAGCTTTCTGTACCCTTGGCATAATTCGCAATCAGCATGCTCACTCTTTAATCGCTAATTTTAGATATAATAGAATAAGTTGACCGTCTTTTGTTGCCCAGGTAGAAAACTCAACAGTCCAGGAATGAAACGCACACATGCAGAGTAAAAAATAAAATCCAAAATTATTCTTTAAAAATAAGGATGTGCAAATGAAACAAGCAAATACGGTATAGAATTTAACCATATTATGAATAGATATAACTCTGAAGATCTTTTAAAATCGTTTAAAGTTTTGGATATAAGAAAACTGTTTTACCAGATCAATCCTAAAATTATTTTTATCTTCACATCCACGATCCGATTAAAAGGAAACTAGGAGCAAAACCTTTGGATACTTCTTAGTGCCAAAAATGGATAACAAATTTGGTCAACGATCTTTCTTATTTTGTGCACCGCGTATATTAAATAAATTTCCACTAGATCTTAAAGGGCCTAAAGTAATTAATATATGATGCTATGATATTCAATAACTTTTTGAACTAACGTAATCACAACTGAAATAGCTAAACTCACTCCTCCACGCGCATTTTCCTGACAAAAACTCACAGCTTGCTATAAATGATTTTTTCTGTATCTTTCTAGTTGATTAATTTAATATGTATTAAAATAGCACAGAACTATGTTTTGAAAATGTAACTTCACAACAAAAATGTGTTAACCGTAAAAAAATTATTGAAAATTAAAAAGTAAGGTGGCAACCAATATTCCGATACACGGTGAGAATAGAATACTAGGCTTGTGATGAATAAATTTACCGCTGTGTCTCTGTTTGATCTCTCTTCTTCTTGATGCCCTCCATAGACTTGAGCTTGTGCTTTTCTTTTTTAGCTTCCTTGTCTTTGACATTTTCTTCCTGTTGCTTCTTGCGCTTTTCTTTCAGTTTCCTAAAATAGTACAATACAAATTAGACAACTAATAAAAATATGAAGATGGTTTTTTTATTTTTCCAGAATTATAAAAATACTAAAATACCTCTTCGCTTCTCTCATCTTTCTAATGGCTTCTTTCTCTTCTTCGGTCTTGTGTATGAATTCGTGGAACAGTACTTCCCCGTCCATTAGACCGTCCTCAACCTTGTAGAATAAATTTTCAATAATACAAAATTAATTACAATTAAAAATGTAAACAGTCACTGTTTAAAACCCGTTCTAGGACAGATGCAGGACACCGACATAGGATGGTTTTGTAAAATAAAATGTATCAAGGTTGTTTGCACAATTAAATTCTTGACACTTCGACCCAATGTAACGTATCTCATGTGACACTCTGAACATACCGACCCCTCCTACGTAAAGTATCGTAAGTAAAAAAAATCATTCCAGTATTTCAAAAATTTTTAAAGGGCTGCAATTTTTTTTATAAATCTGCCACATAAATACATCTGAAATACTAGAATAATTAAAAATATCATGTTTTACTTACAATACTAGGATACGTAGGAGGGGTCCATATACTAGGTGAAAGCCCGGTCATCAACAATGATCAAATTTCCACAGAATAATTAGTAGGTACCTACCTACCTTCTGGTATTGAATTAAATTATTAATGAAAATGTGAGAAGTGGGTAGATAGATAAAAAGGTTGGATATTCAAAGCTCAGTTCATTCATTTGAAAAATGGAACATTCAGTGAGCAAAAGTTTTCCAAAGTGCCAGAGATTAGATAATTATTTTATTTGAAATATGTGTAGTTACGTTATTAAAGTGTGATCAATGTACAAATGGCGAGAACTATTTTAATGTTGATTACTGACAAAATAATATTCTATTCAATTATACTAGCCTTAACGAGTTTTAGAGTAAGCCTAGGTCCTAATTCAGACAGCCGTACGGCAGATTGTCCGTTAGCTCTCGTTCCTCTGGAACTCAGGTCCTGGGGCAGGGTTATCTGCGCATTGGGATCGTCTTCTTGTTCGCTTTCCGATAACATGCCGGCTCTTAAAAGAACAAAAGACTTAATTATATTTAACATATCACACACCTAGATCAAAAGTAAGACAACTTAAAAAACAAGAATTTTGAGTTTTATTGTATTCGGATACTCTGTGATATACGCAACTAACTTAGCCCCAATTCTCAAATAGTGTCATTTTAGGATACATTTATGACCTAAAATGTTATTTAGTTTCATAATATTAGTAATAAAAAATGGTGAAAGATGTTTTTATTTTTTGTCTACTGAAAAATGACTTTTTGAGTTGTCTTAAGTTCTGATCTAGGTGTGCGATATATATATAGATTTAATTATATTTAACATATATACAGGTGCGTCATTTACAGAAAACGGTAGTATATTTATAAATGAGTTTATTTTCCCTTAAATAATAATAAAAAAACAAATCAGGTGAATTACTTTGAAAGATACAGACAAATCTACCTATCAAAAAAAAAAAAAAAAATTACCGGGACTCAAACCGGCAGAATAAGTTACCAATATGACACTATGTTTAACTGATTCATGTTGAATTTTCAACTTTATATGTGCTCCTATTTTAGTGACATGTAATATTTTCTATTAAAAGTAATTAATCAAATTTCTTTTAATTATCAAATTATGTTCTAAAATCACAACTACACAATAAATTTTATTAAAAATATAAATAATATAGTTTTTGTACAAAAATAAATAATCATCTTCAATTTGCTCTACCCTCACCAATGAAGACCATCCAAATGTTACATGTAATAATATTATTATTTCAATAAATATAAACAAACCTATTCATATTCTGTTATATACATATTAAACTTGTTTTATAAAGGAAAAAACTTTTAATCTTTTGGAACTATCGTTTCAAAACATTTTCAATTCAAAATTTAAGAGAAAAATGCTATATTATGTAAAAAGCAAAATAAATTATAAATAATCCATACTTTTCAAAGAACTCTGACATATCTGTACATCTGCTCAAATTCGGCACTTTCCCCTGGACAATTTTTTTGGTTCCTCTCGTCAAACCAACCGGCGCCATCTTGATGTAATAATGTCGGAAATCTATTAACTTTGTGTCAGGGTTGTAATTGAGTAAGACGCATCTCCTGATCGTTTTTAGTTTTACCTGAAAAAATTATTGAGATTTTTAACATCAGAAAATAAAATAAATGTTCGGAGTTCCTACAGACATCTTGAAAGCAGTATTTTCTACCAAAAATGAGCTCTGACCCTTTCCACTCAAATTAATTATTTAAAATCTGATTAAATGGATATGAAATCACTATGTGTGTGAATTTACTCTATAAGGCTCAAAAATGGAGAACATATTTGATAAAATCACAATGGTACCTTTACTATCCCAGCTTTGCTTGCAATATGCAGACATTAGATAGTCTTTAAAAGTTTGTATTTTGCTATTAATATATTTCAATCCTACATTTCTGAATTGAATTCTATTTTGAAACATTTTGGCAAACATATTTAATAGTAAAATAGCTGATCAATTGTGTAGGGCTGTGGATTTGGAGAATTTGTATATTCAGGAAGCTAGCTAACAGGGTAAAGATGATTGCTGCAATTAATCAATCTTAGTGTGAATGCACTGCATCAATGCAAGATTTTTATGATGAAAGAAATTTACTATTAAAGAAGTTTCTAACAGACTGTGCTGCCTTATTAAATATGGTCAGTATCAATATGTAAAATCAGAAAAAAATAAAAACTTACGTTAGAAATGTTTATGGTTGGAAACATATTTTGAAACATGTTCGCCATCAACTTCAGATGCATTCCTTCTCCAGAGAAGCTGTTCATCACAATTAATGGGGAAGTATGAAAGGCCTTTTGTAAGAAATACTGCTTCTTGAGACTTGAGATGACATCTTTGGTGAAGCAAAAGTCTTCAACTTTAAATGTCAATGTCGGCCCTCTTGGCAGGCGGGCAATTTTCAAATACAGCCCCAATTTAGTCATACTAAATATACACAAGTGTGAAACGTGCAAATAACCAGCAACAGATACAAAATCTTTAATGCTGTTATTTTTTCTTTCCTGAAATAATAAGTACAGCGATAAAATTATGAAATAATTCACGTGGAATTAACTAAATATATTCTTTGATTATTCACCTTTAATTGAGATGCGGTGAATGGCTCCATTACTGTTCTGAAATCTTTCGTCAGTTCAACGGTATGTTTTGAAGCAAGTCCTCTGTGAATAACGAATGAATGTGGCGCTTTTGTAAGTGATTCAGGTTCTGGAGCATCCTTGGCTACCCTGTTCTTTTTAGAAGAACGACCTCTTCGTTTCCCCATGTTTATTTAATTTGCGGTAAATATTTCTCAAAACACGCACACAATAGGTTATGTTTTAAGACTTGTCAAAAAGTCAAGCGCACATGGGACTAGAATAGACCACAGATATGAGATATACGAATAGACATAGACAAAAGGAAAAAATTACAGTTGGGACCATAGATAAGGGACGCTCATGAATGAATTAGGGTGTTATGTTCTTCTTTTGGAATCGGATCTTCGAGAAACTCTGTAAAAAAAATCGATTCTTTTGATTCATGTGATGATAGGGGGTTAGGAGTTATCATTCGATTAATCGAACATTGTTATGCTCCTGGTCGTTCGTTAGAGCGACACCCCTCACTCTTATAGAATATTTCGCTTCGCGACCCATCCATCAGGTATCACGTCTTTATTAGTACCATGGTTATAAGAAGAGATAGGTGAACATAAACACACGGAAATACACAAATTAGACATTTATTAGTCATACATTTACAGTCTTGCGGTATTCCTCCGAGATCTTCTTCCGGAGACCTGGTCTCAGGCCGGCAAAGTGATGTCGTTAGCACCCGGTGTGGGCGGCTTACCTGGTGACTGCTTTCGGGCCGATTTTGAAGCTGCTCCTGGGTAGATTGCGGTGAACCGTGATTGTCTATCCTCCGATTCTCTGTTACGTTCGGTCGGATTTCTGTTTGTTTCCGTTGGTCGGCTTCGTGACGTTTTCCGATTCTCAATGTCGATCATTAATCACTTTTGATGACTGCTTTGTGGCGTCTTCCGGCTTCCGAGGTTGACTTTCAACTTTTCGCTCCTTCTCCGACTCCCGCAGTCGAGCTTTCACTTTAAACTTTCACTTCCAACTCTTATTTTCAACTGCCGCAACAATGGCGTTCAGGTTACAGAGTTAATTACTCTAGAGTGATAATAGACCCGCAACCTGATGGCTTTTTTTTTTGGTACGGTCATTGTCGAACAACTTGATTTATCGACCGGCGAAGATATATTATAATGCCATTAGACTGCTCCTGAGTGAGATGTTTCTCGGAACAATTTATTCCTAAACAAAAGGCAACCGATTGACTTGATCTTGGGAAAAGCGTAGGTTTCTCTTCCCGGCTATTATATCTGTCACTTCGAACATAATGTATCGAGTAACGCTTCTGGTCGTCGATTCGTAATTACGGAATAGATAAATCTCTCAGATGAACAGCCGAGATAAATCAATGGCTTTCTAA
Source organism: Eubasilissa splendida (assembly GCA_031772225.1). Taxonomy (NCBI): domain Eukaryota; kingdom Metazoa; phylum Arthropoda; class Insecta; order Trichoptera; family Phryganeidae; genus Eubasilissa; species Eubasilissa splendida. The sequence continues at coordinate 30,177,417 of CM062857.1, forward strand.
TGACAGAAGAAAACGTTCCCGTGGGATGTGGGTCCCTGCGAAATGCCCACCCAGTAATAGCGGGCGTCAAATTAACAATCTGTGGGTCCGAATCAAAACAAGCTCGCGACTTATACCATAGAAAAATCTTGGACTAATAGAAAGTTGTTGATTTTGAAGTTTGACATCTGCTCCATCTGTTTGACAACTGCATAACCTTAATCAGATGTATGTAACTGCATTGTGATTTTTTTTGCAAATAATATAGAATTAAAATTGTAGTTGGAACCCCAAGACTTAATGATGTGGAAAAGATATCTTTTGTGGTTTGCTCATGAGCATGTTGATTTTCGGTATCCGGTAAATATATAAAACAGACCTATAATAGTTATTTGCAATGATTTAACATTTAATTGACTTATTTTAATGATTTTCGATTTAATGTTTAGTTTACTTATTTTAGGAGATCCAGTCTTTGCTCTCGCTGTTTAAAATCCCAATGAGATGGGTTGAAAAACCAACCCAGGAATCTTTGTATTGGATCGTAGAGCTCCCTTCAGAAGAATGTGCGCGGCAGATTTCGTCTCGCTCCATATCTCTACGATGGTGCATTGAATTGTGGGGGCGAGCGAAGTCACAAAAGCTTTTGCACCTTAATTTGGAAAAATCAATAACAAATCATACAGAAATTTGGCATTCTGCCCTTAACGACGGTGATGAAGAAAAAAGTGTTGCTAATGCATGTCCTAGAATGATAATGGAGCCTTATTTTACAAAAGACAAATCTTTCAAAATCACGGTTGAAACTTTTTGCAGACATTTTAGTTTGGGTGAAAAAGTGAAAAAAATTGAGGTTAATTATTTGACGTAGTACTTATTTATAAAATGTTTTTATGGTATAAATCGTATATTTATTCATTTATTATACATTAGGTAACATAACTTAACTCACTGTAGGCAGAGAGGTTGGTGCACCACACTCTTCTATTCTACATACACGCAACTTGTTTCATCCGCATTCATCCATCTTTTCACGCAAGTTCTTCGATTGTTGAGGCTTCTAACAGGACTATCATCCAGTATTAGTTTAGTTCCGCTCTATTTCGTTATATATTTTTCTTACCATTTTGCCCTCATTTTCATGTTCCACTAGTCTTGCCTCTTTACAGTTTATAATGATCAATTGCAGGCCTTTTATTATATTCCTATGGAGGGACCAATACAGCTGAAGAATCCCAACACAGAACTGATATACTTGGAATATTACGGTCTTGATCCAAATAATATCCCCGATGATCCGCATGATCTTTTTATGGGAAGAATAGTAAGTGAACAAACCTAAGAATATTTTTAATTTATCACCAAAATTACAATAAAACTAGTTCAATGCTGACTTGCTAAGTAGAGCAGAGTATAATCAGAAATCTCTGTTGAATTTAAGCACTTTTTATGAATAGTTTTACAGTACAGTAAGTCCCTCTACATTCAAATGAATTTTATTTGTGTGCATTCTGAGAGCTTGTTTGCAAGTTGAACAATTTAAATGTTTAAATTATAAGAAAAAATAAGAGTCGTAAATGATGTTTTACTTTATTTTTTAGGTTATACATATATTTAAAAAATTAAAATATAAAAGTAACTGCAGAAAAGTAAAAAACAAAAAAATAATAAAAACTACATAATACAATTAAAAAAAACTCATTCAATATTTTGAGACCTAAAATGTGATTTCAATAAGATCAAAATGTTTAAGGTTTCATCATTTAGTGATGATTTTATTTTCATTGCTATTTTCCTACACCCTGAAAAAAACCTGTTCGGATTCCACGCTGGCAGGTGGTATTGATTTTAAATCCTCGTAGCATTTTTCTAGATTTACTCCACACCAGTTGCTTTTTAATATCCTGTTCTTGATTTTGAAGTGATTAAGCCCATAATGGATAGCAATTAGATCTTTTGCAATTAGGCGCATGGTACTTTCTAAACAACATGGTGCTAATGAAAAAAAGATAATCCGATGGTTGAAACAAGATGGTGAAACCATGGTTGTAGCAAGCTCAGCCGGTGCCTAAAAAAGTGATTGAAAGCCCCAGTAATAAAATAATCTCCACTGTCTCGCACTTGACATCCCATTTGGTACAGTGCTGAGTTAAAATAATGGCACAGTAGTTGAAAAAATATGTTTGTGTCTTTAAATGTTCACAAGTTGAAGGTTTGCATGTAGAGGATTTACCGCATTGTCATTTGAATTGGAGTTGTTTTCAATCTGGATCAACAGAATTAATTGTATTTATTTTGTAAGCATCTGAATCTTGTATTTATTTTTATAGATATCAGAAGGTCAAAGGCAGTTGATAACAAAACTTTCTCTAAAAACCCGTAAATTTATTGGGAATACGAGCATGGATGCCCAGCTATCCGTTTTAATGGCCAATCAATTACAAATAACACTCGGCGATACAGTAATTGATCCATTTGTCGGAAGTGGGTCACTGTTGGTGGCTGCAGCTGAGTTTGGAGGTTATTTTCTATATATTATTTAAACATCAGTTATTAAAATCAAATAAATGTGTGACACTGCAATTATATATATGTAATCATCTGTTTAGACACATTTGAAGACCTATTATTTTTTTATACGCATTGTTTTATTATTTATGGAGGTAAAGAATAAAAGCACAAAATGAAATTTGGTAAAACTTCATTATTATTTTCATTCAGGTTTTGTTTGGGGCTCAGATATCGACTTCTTGATGGTTCATGGCAAGACTAGGCCGACGAGAGTAAAGCAAAAGGTAAAAAAAAAACAATTTTTAGAGAACCTTGAGTTGATAAATCATTTCTCAAATCGCCTGTTAAGAATGAAAAGTGACTATCTGCAATTTTATTAATTGAAAGTTTTGAAATAAACAATTTATGAATTATGTTCTATTATTTCAAATAGATCACTTTTATTAATTGATCAATTTAAATCTTATTTTGTAACTCTTAAGCTTTCCCTTTTATACTCATACTATAAAACAAACTTTACAAAACTATTAATCTGAGTGCTGTTGATAGGCCCTACGGCGATATTACATCATCACTTCTTTAGTTGTAGTTTCGTGACTTATCCGACCTGACTTAAGGTGTCCCTTTCAAATTTACTATTCTGTGGTTAACCTGTTGCAGCTGTGCGGTATCGCTCTGTCATATATGTGGAGCGCTATCGAACAGCTGCTTAGTAGCATTAAAAAATGCCAACCAGGCGGCGAATGAGTAGGACCGAGATAGGAGCCTTGAGCTTATTGCATCAGTCCTGGGTAAGCGGTGGGTCTGTTCTCATTGATCACATTCTCCACAATGAAAAATATGATCTTTTACAACTTATTGTGCAGGGGAAAGATAGAAGGCAGCGAGGCACGGTAGAGATTATCTTTGTGTGACTTCAGAAACTGGTTCAATGTTCAAAATGTTGATGACCTTATATAGGATAAATCAATATACTGCATTATGATTGCCAACTTTCGATAGAAGGCAGCACATGAAGTGATGTTAAAAAATGTGTGCGCGCGCACACCTTAGAGGGAACATTGGCTACCACGTACATCTGCACACAAAACTAATATTTCTTAAAACTAATTTTTAGTTCAAACCTTTTATCATATTTTTTCTAATTTTTCATTATTTTTTTTTTTGTAGAAAAGAGAAATTGATGAAAGTATAAGAGCGAACATGTGTCAGTACAAAACGCAAGACCACTATTTAGATGTTATAGTCAGTGATTTTTCTCTGCCTATCTGGAAAGATTCCATGAGATTTGATGCCATTATCACAGATCGTAAGTCAAGCTATGAAAATATTATTTATCAATTGCAAAATTCTTCAATTTGCAACCTAGAAAATATTTTGATTACATTTTATCAAATTAAACATTTGCTAATAAAGCAACAAAATTATTGACGTTTCGTATTCCGTTATAATATTGTTATATAGTCTGATTAGAAGAATATTAATATAAATACTAGTGTTTAAAACCTGTCCTGCGGTGTCATTTAAGTGTCACCTTTTCTTACATATTAATTAAATGCCACAAACTAAACACTTTTTAATAACCAAAATCATGTTTCAAAGTTTTGCATTTGTTTTTAACTTTCTTCTGCATGATGATTTACTATTCCATCAATATTTTTCCTATAGTCTGTTTAAAATGTTGTTACTTTGTCGAGCTCGCCATTTTCACTGTCTTTCTCTATCTAAGAGTCACTAAACTAGATTGTTTTCCATATTAGTAAAACACCACAGACACTTTTTAATAACTAAGACCTTATGAAACATTGAGAAAAATAGTTTGGCAATTTAATTTTAAAAATTAATGGTTATGAAATAAATTATTACCTACTTACCTATATAAAATATTGGTGTTATTAATTTAAATTGCCTACAGTACAGCAGTATTGCAGTTATTACATTTCTGACAATACACTTACTTACTACAGTAAAACTCTGTTAGTTTGTAATCCTATATTTCGTATTTTCACGGAATTCGCAATTTAGAAAAAAAAAATACCCCAAAAATAACATTTCATACTAATTTCTACCGATAATTTGTAAAATTTGATTATTTGGAGTTCGTATACGTTTTTGACACCCGGAGTAAATAATTTGTTTACGTAATTCGCATATTTGCAAATGTTTTTAAATCCCTAGATCCGCGCGACTACGCATTTGACTTTCATCTCTTCGTAAACATCTACAGCTAGCCCCATCTACCAGCCAATAACGATGCCATTCCTTATCGCATAACGACGTGTTGGTATGAGAGAGCGTACCGAACTGAGTTTAGCCATATGTATATCAAATTCCATAGTGCATTTTATAAGATTTGCTTGTAATTGTAATTCGTGTAAATCTTTAACCATTTGGAAAAATGGAGCTTAATTTGAAGACTGACAAAAAATGATAGGTATCAATTATAAAATTGGCGGAAAAAATTTGAATCCCGAATACCTCTCTGGGTTCGAACTTCAACCATCAATCCCAGCGAGACATGAGGATTTAAAAGTTTTCAATTATTTTTTACGCACATTTTAAATATTCTGATGGAAAAGGCGAGTTTGATCGCCAATCAAATTAATGTGTGATTTTGTTGCTTCAAGTGACTGGTCAAGTGGTGAATTGGCGCTTCACCCTTCACCGCACACCTTTCTTATTCAGGAGAAATACGTTATTTGATAAACATTCGACAAAAAAGAAGCTGAAATAATGGAGAAAGAAAATATGAAAATCGCGATGTCAATAGCGGCGGCACGCTCAAAATTTTATTCTGATATTCCCTTTAAAAAACTTTCTCAATATTCATAATTTGTTTTTTTTTTTAAATTTCGGTTCCGTGAGTTACGAATTAACGGGGTTTACTGTATTTTGAAAAAGTGTACCTTTGGAATTAAAAGGTCATATGTATATGAAGATTTTAAAGGAAATTGAAAGTAGCTTGTTGGTGTAGTGGTCAAGACGTTAGCATAGTGGTCTAGTGGTCAGGGATTCGCGCCACGTTCCAGGACACCAGCAAGTTAGTCCTATTTTCACAGCATAAGCGTTTAGCTTAGTTTGAAAATAGTAAGAATATTGATGTGACATGTATTCTGTGTACGCATCTCTATTTTTATTTAATAAAAAAAAGAATTGTATCAATGTCCCATTCAATTTTCCCGTGTGACACACATTGGGATTTTAAATACACACTGTATGTATAATATGACTGTTGACTAATAAGCGGTAAGTACCTCCCTTAATGTGTTTGAAAGACATTTATCATTCAAATTATGTTTGTAAATAATATGTTTTGTTTCTAGCTCCATACGGCATCCGAGAACCCACTGAGAAGATTGGAATTGAGAGAGAAAATTATACCCTCTCACCCGAGCATTTGTTGAACCATTATCCGGCCAAAGTGGAGTATGGGTTAATAAACATTTTCAGTGATTTGCTTTGTTTTGCTGCCAAACACCTGTCGCTGGGTAGGAGACTGGTATGCTGGTTTCCATTGTACAGGTATTCTTGTGTTTATAATTCTATTTTATATTAAATCTTTGGTTTTCACAAAGACTCTTCCATGAGTAATATTTAGATGACATATGATATATAATCTCGTGATAATCAACAAAACCAAATACAAAAATATATGTTTAGATATAATTTTATACTATGAAAAGATGATGTTCCGAAACCGGTTTGTTTCAAACAATAAAACTCAAGTGGTTGTCGTTGATTGCTAGTGCGGCTATAGTGGCTGCTGAACCAATGTTTCCAGAATTGATTAAACAAAAAAAAAATAGTTTATGTTGTGTCCATTAGTAAGCATAGTTTGATTGTCTTCATTGTACCTTGTCACGTTGCAGCATTTTTGTATATCCCTAACTTGTTGGTGATCTAACATCTATGAATTGTTAATAATTGACTGTGCGTTGCGCATATTTGATAGCATGAATAAATGAATTGGTAAAGATAGTATCAAAACAAAATACACAAATTATCTAATTACATTTTTCTTAATCAAATTATTGTAATGTGTACACTTCATATTATTTGTCTTGTGTTTGCAGAGACGATTACAGAGAAGATATATTACCGTCTCACAGATGTTTAAAACTTGTAGCCAATTCTGAACAAGTGCTCAGTAAATACACTTCTCGAAGATTGCTGACTTATGAAAAGGTATCCGAACCATCATCGGACGGAACAACAGATGAAAGTCAGCCGTGTGACATTAGCCGTAGTGCGAGTGAAGAGAAATCTACCACCCCAGAGAGAGATGTGGGAGGTTCAGATTTTAGGGAGAGATATTTTAATTCCGGAGATCAATCCAGAAAGGAAAAGAAAGAGCAGAGAGCGAACGATAGAATAAGAGGAAAGATCGAAAAAGCCCTGCGGCTGAAAAGGGAACAAGATAACAATATAAAAAGCTGTGAGACTTACAATGTAGATGCAGGTGAAGTGCGGTGATGATTCTAATTTGTCTGATTTAAAGTTGTCATTTGAATTTTATTGGTTTCATTAATCCTTTAAATTCCTTTTCATTCAAGGCTAAAACATTGAGTTTCTTAAAAGCTAATGTCATGTCTTATTGTTAAAAAAAAATATCTATCTTCTATATATATAAAGCCCAAGAGACACCAATCGAGATGGGGCAGAGCAGGATGAGGAAGTGGTGCACTGTTCCTGTGACAACTCCCGAGGTACTAGCCATGCAGACATATTCCTATGAAATAATCTTGTGACCTAATTTCCTTTGATTACCCACTCATTTAAATACAAATACCTAATAGGTTCATTTTTTTAACGTGTGTAAATTAATCAGTGCTATACTGAATACACGCTGTAAGGTTTTAATTTTACATTCTTTATTCCCCCCAATCTGAAGGCATAGATTCTTGGCCTAGAATGTGCCTGGGAGTTTCCAACGTAACCCAGGTGACATCCCCCTTTTACATTCATTAAGAGGCAGAAACTTATGAGTCATAGAATAGCTCAAGCTTAGTAGGCTTTAATCTGGGAGAAGGATCTATATAATATTATTTTTAACATAAAACAGAACATATTATTTTTTTTAATTGATTTAATTAATTGGTGCAAACAATGGAGACAAATACATTTTTCTGAACTATTTTGTTACCTGTATATGATTTTTGACTGACGTTTCAGATCCCTTGCACAGTCCACCATACTCACAGTGTTCACAGAGCAATGACCATTGTGGATATAAAAAGACAATTTATATTATAGATATTTATCTTTGAATCCCGCATTACGTAGACCAAATAATGATCAAGAATGGCAGTTGACACTGCTGTCAGGTGTGGTTCTTTTGGCGCGACATTGCTGCTAAGTGTGTATTTTTCAGCCTAGTATAACTGCTGATTTGGGGAAAGTCTGTTATCTTTTTATTGAAAAACAAAATGTTTTAGCGGCAACATACGTTGACAATTACATCATTTAAAAATACAAAAGACCTCCACGGAAGTGTGAATTAACAGTTAACAAAATACATATAATAATTTTCATTGTTTAGGAAAACTAAATTATTAACAATAATATAATAAATTAAAATGTAATGGAAATAATTAAATTATTGTAAGTTAAATATTCTCTTTCGTATAGTAACACACATATGTAATAGGTATATTCATAACTAATAACGGTATTATACACCTGACTAACAAATTGTGGTACATACTTGATTATGATATATATATTGGTTCTAGCCATCATAACCGGTTTAAAACCACTAGAAAGGAAAATTACAACAATACTTAATAATACAATCTCGATAATATTGTTTAATCTGACGTGTGCAGTAATCTGGTACAACAGTTCTGCAATTATTATTTATTTTAAGTAAACAAATTAAATAAAAATATTAGGAGAACACATTCTTATTGTGAAGTTGTAATTATTCAGAACAGACGGTCTGTGATATTTTAAATATGAATTAAATAAAAATATATTTATAATTGCGAGAGGCAGGCGAATGCCTAGCAAACAGGATCGAGGGAAGGATGAGGCCGCTGAAGAAGAAAAGTTTATAACGATATGCACAAGTAAAATAATACGGTGCAGTCAGTTGTTCACCATGCTTCCTGGGGTTGCCTGCATTTATATTTATTTTTTAAGTAAACCGAACTTTGTATTAAACACACAACTTAAGCCCGGTTGTGTAAACAGTGGTAAATTTTTATTTTAAAAAATGCACAAACAGGTTGTTCGATCATTGGTAAAAAATATTTACTCATCGAAAGTACATTCGATGAGTAAATATTAAAAAGTTAAAAATGGCTGACTCTTCACAGCTGTTTCAAAAGTCATCTGTCACATTGATATTTTGAAAGTTGCAGTATACGACAATGAATCATTCAATATTCATGCTATTTTAGTGATAAGAGTTCATCTGATGATGATTTCACTGTTTAATTTATATTGCTGAATTTTTTTGCCAGTAAATTGATAGATTTTGAATGCAGGAGTGAATAAAGCCATAGATAAAACATAAAATTATATGTTTTGCCAATGGTGAATATTTCAAAATAAATTTTTGTAAAATTTGCAGGTATTTGATAAATATTCGCCTTGCTACACTGTTAGGCGAGATTAACTTTGACAGTAGTAAATTTGACGTACAAACAACTCGCAAACGATTTTTACCACGGGCGATGGTAAAAAGTTACGTAATACGTGGTTACAGTAATAAGTATGGTTAAAATTTACTAGTGATCACACAACCAACATGTGTAGTGCCCCTCATCTAATCAAACATCAGGAACATGATCAAATAACCAGTTATTATTTACAACTATTGATGAGGGGGACTGCACCTTTCCAAACTGTAGTTGTGATAAAAATAATACTCAATCGTGTGCAGTACAAGGTTTGGTTTATTTAAAAAAATTGCCATGTCCGACAGTGAATTTCTCAATGCAGTGACTTATCGAAATTGTATTATAATTAATTAATTCATCGTCAGGGCGGACAGGGCCCCCATCATGCCCTCGAGAGGGTCGTTGGGTCTCTCGCTGGTCTTGGGGCCCATCAACATAGGGACATCTTGACCCAAATTCTGATATTGCAGTTTGATATTGTTTAGAGCCCAAACCGCTAACTGGTTGACGTCCTTCTTTTTGTTGGATCCCCCACTTTTGTATTGAGATGCCAAATTATTGCACACCTGAGAAATGTAATAATAATTTCATTTTTTGTACGCAAATTCCTCATTCGAGGATGAGTAGGAAGCAAAAAATCTACTTTATCAAATAACAGTTATTATTTATTTATACTTGTTAATGAGAGATGGCATTGTTACATTGTCATTTGTTTATTTATATTTTAACTTAAAAATAGTTAATGGAAGGTATAAATAACTATTACCACTACAGCTGCCTTAAAACATATTTATCTAATGGGTCCAATGGTCGATGGACCACAAAATTATTTTCTATTTCAAAATGAAAAATACTTGCTCATTCATTTGTAAGATTTTAAACTTAGGCTGTAATTATTGTGATTGTTTAACTTGTGTGGTGATTCCGGATCTTCCTGGGACTACGCAGGGATGCGGAAATAAACTTTGATACAAAAAGGAAATTGAACAATTTTCTCACCAAGTAAAGTCCGTAAAGTGCTCGCATGTTGTTATTGTTAAGTTTGATAGCTTGGCAGTAATATGTTTTTGCCAATTCCATGTTGTCGATCCCGCCCTGAAAATTCAATTAAAATTGATAAAGCATTTATATATTTTCTATCTTCATATTTTACCGGTTCTATACATGGGGCCTTAGTAACAGCATCATTCTAGTTCAGCGTGATGATTCATCGCCCATATGTTGTAAGTAAAAGCGAAAGTAGCTTAAAGAATAAATAATGTAAATAAGTAAAAAATTGTAAAAAAAACCAACTATTCAATCAATTACCAACCATTGTGTAACGAATGTCAGCCACCCTCTGATGAAGTAGGTGAGAATGCGGCTGATGAAGAAGCAGCTCCTCCGCACAGAACACTGCCTTGGGATATTCCCCTTGACTCAGGTACAGTTCACATAACTCCTGCCACGCTTCCATGTCAGACATAAATCTATGATATAAAATAAAGCAACTAAAAATTTATTCTGTTAATAAAACATATTCTATTGTGAAAGTTTTCTGATCTATAGCTGTTGGCTAAAATGTCACGCCCATAGTTAATGGAGCCTACCATGTGCCCTAAACATACACACATTAGAGCAGCTAAAATCAACTAAAGAGACCAATGGCAAATTGTAATAGATCATTGAATAAATCAAAATAACAACTGCCGTGTTTCATATAATTGTATAAAAGGAATAGACAAAAATATATATTTGAGCAAAACGGATGAAATTTAACTTACTTTTTTAGGTATTCCGTCAATTCCTTGATTGCTTCTGGAATTTTCCCCCTCGCTTTGAAAATAGCAATCCTTCGCTTACGAGGGGCCGCATTCGTCTCATCATGCTTTATTAGCGAATCCAGCAATTCCAGAGCTTCGTCATATCTGTGAAAAAATAAATCAATCAAGTCAGCGTTAAATAATAAAACTCAACTTACAAAGCTATTTTACATTAATTGCATATTAGGTTTTCGTTTAATTTAAATTTTAAGTAAATTGATTGAATCTTAGGAGATAGGAGAAAATAATGGAAGTATTTCTGAATGACTATGAAGGTCCGGCCAACGTTTATAGATTCCTCCGTTAGTACAAGTAGTTCTACAGTGCAATAAAAACAAATTAAAAAAAAGTCAGTCACATAGAAGAAACTGAGGAGTTTTGCTGCATCAATTACGATTTGCAACTGTTCATCCTATTTTTTTAAATAACCAATCCTGTAAACCTACGAACCTCCCTTTAGTGAGAAATGATTTATAAACCAATAATTTCTTACTTTTCCATAGCCTCAAGTTTCATTGCATGATAACGGTGAACCCTCAAACTGCCTGCAAACTCTCCCAGAAGTATTGCGATGCATTTCTCTGCAATATCAAATCTGTGGCAATCCAGTGATGCAAATATAATCTGCTCTAGAATAACATGTTCTGCAAAAAAAAAAAAAAAAGGATTATTGTATGTGTTAGCATTTTGTAATAGCCGGAAATACTGTGTATATAACTTTGTCCATACATCAAAAATAGCGCAAATCATATTTTTTTTCAATAGACAAACCGTTCCACAGTAAAATCCAAAATAAATGAACTGTTCAAAACAATCAGGGTGTCATTGTGTATTTGTTCACTAACATATATCGAGCTCGAGCTTAAAATAACATATAAGCTAACTTCGGTTAACATTAACATAGGTTAGAACATATATCAAGGGGAAGGATCTGTGGAAAAGTGTAAATGACAACAGACAGGTCAAATTGCACGACACACAGAAAATAATTGATGGACAAAGTACCATAACTTTTGATTTAAATACTTGACTGGTCTCGCGAGGTTTGTATATAAACTTCAGCGTTATCAGTATGGAGCGTTTTATACAAGGTACTTAAGGTTCATTTCACTGACAATAGTTTACTAGCTTTAATATTCAGGCCTATTCTCAAAATTGCAATATTGAAATGAAGGTGATTGTCACACCAACCCTCAAAAATAGACAGATAGTTTTGACAGATTATGGTATGTTTATCTCCCTCACTCTCTCTCCCTCTCTCTCTTTCAAAAATAGACAGATAATTTTGACAGATTATGGTACGTTTATCTCCCTCACTCTCTCTCTCTCATTCAAATATAACACTATTTTTGAGGGTTGGTGTAACAATCACCTTCATTTCAATATTGCAATTTTGAGAATAGGCATGATTATCTGTTCTGTGAACTGTCTTAACCTAACTAACCTACAGAAGCAGCTCACAGAAATAAATAGAGCATTTATTAATTCTTTGAGACAAGTTCAGAAAAATATAGCTATATATTTTTACTAACCGGTAGCTGCAAATCCGCCACTTCTCAAATGAAAAAAATATCAAGACGCTGATGCGACAATTTTCACAATTGTTATTGATTTTGAAAACAGAAATCATTAAGGGTGAGCTTTCATCCAGTTTGAAATTCGAGAAATTATACCTGAATTAGATATTCTTTCAAGATGAGGTTAATAGTTAAATTCTTATAAGTATTGGAGAAATAATTAATGACGTTATTTGTTACGTTAGAAAGAGACAACAATAAAAATGTTGATTTTCTCGCATTCCATAAAAGTGTCAAAAACAACTTGTATCTTCCAGTATTTTCCATATTGATATATGAAATGAAATAAAAACGTGTTGTCATTTGACTTAATCCATCGAAAATTAAATAATTTATTGGGTACCTAATTCACATTTATGAATATGTTTTGAAATCAGACAAAGTACCTACATATATTTAGATTTTCGCTAAAATCAAGGATCTAAATTTAAAATTATTGACAGCTTCAATCTATTATCGATTTAAAACACCACATCGGCATTTTGGCGATATGTCTGTTTCATAATTACATACTATTTATGAAACAGACAGCCTTTGTTTAAAATGCAACAGTGTTATATATAAACAAAATATTGAATTGCAACATACATAAAAATAACGTAATAATGGGAAAACAATGTTTACTTTGTTCAAGAAAACATTGTTTTCCGTTAAAATCAGTAAATAAAAATTTGCTACTAATGTTGTGAATAAATTCAATATTACTTCATACCGTGGGTAAAATATGCGTGAATACATATATTTTCGGCATTTTTTAATGATAATTACGAGAGCACGGACTAGACGTCATTACGGCCGCTGATGATCGGCAATCTGACGCTAATAAAGAAAATAAAAAATACACATTATAAGGATCAATATAAATATTATTAAGAAATTATTACTTTTTTGATATCAAACTTGATTTTAAATAGTAGTTGAAGCCTCAAAGCATGTGAAAAAAAACATGTTTTCACTAAAATAAAGTATGTATTTTAAAAATGTCGAAAATTGATCAAAAAATGGTTTATAACTCTATTAATTTTTAGCATTTTGCTAATTTGGATCAATGCAGTTTGTCTCCATAATCTTGGCTACAAGATTATAAGAAAATATATTTCGTATATGTAAGAATTTTCTACATTAAAGCAATTTTGTGGCACGCGGAAAATAAATGCTTGTATTTTCTTAATTATGGAAAATAACATTCAGTTTATTAGTTTTACATTAGTGTAAAGGTCCTATCTAAGTAACAGTTTAAAAAAAAGTCTAATCTATTATATAACTTCTGATATAAATGAATAATAAAAACCCACATTGTCATAAAAAAAAAACACAAAGCGCGCCTTTATATGTTGCTTATTACGTGGTTTGGCGTATAATTTTCAAAATATCTAATAAAATGAACAATACTTTTTGTTTTTTCCATATTTTTCTATCATTTTATATTGTATTTGTGTACATACACAACATAAATGTGATATTAAATTTTTTATTCCTTAATTTTTTAAATAAATGTTCTTGAAACTTCATATTTTTATAATCATGTCTTTATCTTCGTCGGCGAAATGAATTGTCAACAAATTGTCCCATTCCCAACTATTATATTTAGAATTGTGTCGCAGGTGTGGTGTACTAAAAACAAATCCCATACTAAAAGAACAAAGAATGGATGGTATCCAAGAGACGAAAAGAGTGACCAGTCTCATTGGATAGACAAAATAATATGGCAAAAATTTGCAGAGGAATGAAGAGTGGGAGGGTTGTGGGGAAACCTTTATCCATCACTAAATTGACAATGACATGATTTAAATCAGTTTCTAAAAACACTATAATTTTTAACTGTTCCACTTTTCAGTGTTTAAACTTACTTTCTTTTCCTAATTTATTAATGTTGCCTTCAATAGCCAATTGGAATAATTCAATCACCTCATCACTTCGTCGTAAGTTATTTTCTCTCCATGTTCGCAGCAGCGTTTGAACCTCTGTAAACAAAAAAAGGTGCTTTTGGTATGTTCTTAGGCCAAAATAGTCACTGTTGCCCTATTTAAAAATGTTAATGCTTTTGAAAGATTTTGTGACAATTAACCTGTTAACTCTACCTTCCAGTGCAACGAATATTAATTATCATCTGAAACATCATTATTAGGACAACACATTCTTATTGGGAAGTTGTACTTATTCAGAACAGACGGTCTGTGATATTTTAAATATGAATTAAATATATTAATTAGAAAGATATACATATAAAATCAATATTATCGAAAAATATTGTTGCGCCACCGGGATTCGAACCTGGATCTCTTTCCTAACCGGAGAAGGTGCATTATCCAACTATGCTACAGCGACAATATTTTTAGCGCCAAATTTTCGAATATTTAATTCATATTTGAAACATCATTAATTAAAACTCATTTTAACCGAAAATGGAATGGAAGAAGTAGAAAACCTGGCTATTCAGATTCAGTTACTAAACATAGCAATATTATCAATGTTGCAGAAGTACCATCCACTTAAGTTTAATATAAACATCCGAAGAGCACGTGACCACCTATCCGGGTTCAATAATTTAGTAATCAAACTATCACTTATTTGGAGTTGTAATAAACTCCTTAGTTTGTAGGAATTTTAAAAATTACTTTAAAATAAGAAAACAAAATAATGCACATATTTCAGTTAGAAGCAAAACGCACAATACAAATTGCTATAAACGACCAGTTGCAGGATGAATATTTAAAATTAAAACGATTGGAATTACATCTAATTGGAAATTAAACTTAGGCATGTTCAATTAAAAAAAGATTACTAACCGCTTAAGCTTAGTTGTTCATAGTCTGCAGACATTTTTTCGTGAAAAATAATGTAACGAATCTATTAGTTTCTACCAAATTCAAAATGTTTCAAACACGAATATAAATTATGTGGAAATGATGACATTAAATTTGTCAAAGCGTCATGCGAAACCTGGCCATAGATAAAATGATAATAATTCTGATCCTCTTATCGTATGTTCATAGATTATAGATACTAAAGAATGAAAAACTCCAAAGACAATGATCAACTGTTTCCATTTAGGTAACACCAGGTAGGTACATATCTTATCTATGGTAGTTCTGAATAAGAAATTATTAAAAAGCACATTGATATACCCCAGTGATAATTTGTGTCGCGAGCCTATTTTGATTCGGACTGACTGATTATTTATTTGACACCCGCGAATACTGAGTGTTCTTGGGAGTACATTTTGCAGGGACCCGCGTCCTACGGGAACCTATTTTTTTCCTTCCGTCATTAGAAAGCCATTGATTTATATCAGCCATTCATCTGGGAGATTTATCTCTGCCAAAATTAAAAGGCGACGACCACACACATTACTCGATACATTACGTTCAGGTTGACAGAAATAATAACCGGGAGAGCTCCCAAGATCGAGTCTTGCCTTTTGTCTAGGAATAAATTGTTCCTAGAAATATTTCACTCGTGAGCGGTTTAATGGCATAATAACATATCTTCGCCGGTCGATAAATCAAGTTGGGCTGACAATGACCGCCCCCAAAAAAGTCTATTGTCACCCGAAAGTAATTAACTCCTGTAAGTAGCTAGCGACAGCGCTGCCGGCTGCTGCCACAAATCTGGCTCAATTTACCGCCAGAGAGTCTCTCCAGTTTCAGCGTTTCACAAGAGCGGTCTTGCCGGCTCGCCTTAGCCGAGCAAGACCAGCAATTCGTCCCATTTCATAATTTCTTACATCTTCATTCACTGTATTCATTTCTATCTGTCTTCATTGTTGTTATCATTTGTCACAATAAACCTCAACACGCGCCAATCACATGTATTTCATTTAACCACCGTCCTAACCCCCAAAGGTTTAATTAAAGTATGCCGATGTAGCAGCACTTCCACGGTAATCTACTTTCTACTAATCTACTAGAATAATAAAAATGAAGGCGGGCAGAGATTACAATATAAATAAATAAGTATGATAATGATGATGTATAATTATAACTGAGCAGGAAGGAAAACTATGTTTTAGGTATCAGTGTAGGCAATGCGAAAAATCGCTCATGTAACAATGTCATGTAAAATTGTAACATAAGAAAAACCAACGTATTTTTAAATGACAGATGATGAGATAGCTGGCTGAGATAGCGGTGGATTTGAATTCTGATTCATAAATATAAGTACTTATAGGGAATCCAAGTTTCACCTTTATAATAGAAAATTAGCATGTACCAACTACAACTATATGCAAGGTCAAATAATAAACTCCCATACCGTATATAAAACAAAGGAAAGAATAATGATATGCGAATAAAAATAAGAGATCTACAATTAAATTATTACTAAATTACTATAAAGATAAGTTTAACCATAATTTAATATAGAAATAATGTAAAGCGATAATGATGTCACTGGACTAGGAATTTTAGTTAATAAAGTAATGTGTGCTTATACCTATAGATTAGATTGACTTGAAGTTTAAGTGATTATGTGATTAGGTAGGCGGACACTAATAAACATAACTTGATTATAAGACGAAGGCGGAGTCCGAGTTTAGCCTTAACATGAAGGTGTAGCACAGTTGTCAATGATGGACCTATAGAATGGCGTTAATTCTGCGAGGGTGAATCCAGCCGAAAGGCGGAGACACCCTTGCCGCAAACAATAAAAACGAATGGAATGCCATTTTTGGCAGTTCGTGTCAGAAATTTGACAGACACAGTCCGACAAGGTTCCTCGAGGATAGTCCGCCGGAAATGGCCCAGCGTGAGTATAACAGAGTCTGCTGGAGACAGCCGCGAAACGGTCAGTGAAAGATGGTCCTCAAAAGAAGGTTAATTAGTTAGCCTCGAACCGTCTTCTCCAATCGTATGAAGAAAAACCGAAGTTTGGAAGTCGTGTGCAATTAAGCGCACCTGTAGTTGCTAAACGGATAGAAAGGATAAAGAAAGTGCAGAAACGAGCAAGGCTAAATCGAATGGATCAACAGATGTTGATCAAACGGAGAAGCAAACGGAGCAGAGGCAGCAGTCAACACCACGACATAAGAGACTGGGAGTGGACTGCGACCTTGATGGTAGCGCGGATGCCTAGTTAATCGGATTCTAGGGTGACAGAATAACGCGGGCGTCGAGCCTAGCAGACACCAGGTCGACAGAGGAAGACGAAACGATGCAAACGACGACACCGCCCTCCGTCCGGTCGAGAATTATGTATATAATATATGTTTATATTTATAAAATTAAAAAATGGAATTCCATCACAATACATCGGTTGAAAATTATTTAAAGTATAAACCGACGTGTTGTGGAATCTGGTTATCCAAAAGATTCAGTCTTTTCATTTCGGTGGAAGTAGAGGACAAGTTTTGCTTCACACCAGTCATACAATCTGAAATTCTTGGCACCAAATTATTTTGTACTATGAGTCAGAGTAATTCCATTACCATCTGCTTGCATTTTATTACCTTCCATTGACATATTTTCAAATGCATTTTTCTCTAAAACTACTCGAGTTAAATGAGTGCCTTTTACATAGAATTTATCTGTTAACAGCCTAGTTCAGTTTCGTATAATATTTTGCATGAAATTGCGGAATAATCCACGAGCAGCATTTTTTTTTTTTCTATATCCTGAACTTAGTACCTTTTGTGACGGACGCATATTTATTATTACGTATTATACGTATACGCATACCTATTATTGACGTTACTGATTTTACCGGGTAGATACTGATTTTAAAGACTCAGAAATCCACATAATGAAAATGCGAACATGCCGTTATCAAATAAAAAATGTCATGAGTGTACAAAGGCATAGAAAACCACCTCAATCCAATAGCAAATAGTAGTTTTGATGGTTGTCCTCTGAGACGTCTCCAACATGTCTGACGGTAGATAGCAATATTTATCGTCTATTTATTATTCACACTTTTCATCTACGCATCGGTTTATAAGTATGAGAAATACGAAATAACAACAATATTGACTCTGAAAACAGGTCAGGTAAGTCCCCACTAAAATAACTAACAAAAAAAGGTCTTCTCAAGTTTCCGATTCATTGTTAATGTTATGCTTACATGGCTGAGATAGTTAATGGATTTATTTATTGATCTCTCCCAAATCATGGTTGTATATGTTGTGTTAGAGGGTTTTTTTATTGTGAAGAATACTTAAGAATTTCAATCACGTTTGTGCTGAGCTATACTAACATATAATGTTGTCATTGACAGATCAATAAGGAACCGTGCACTCGGAACGAGTTTCGCTTGGGCCGCGCGACGTTGCTTTTTTTGCTTTCGTCGTGTTGAAATATTTTAGAGCCACCTTACGGACACAAGAAGCAAATATAAAATTAGATCGAGACGTTTTCCCACTTCCCATGCGAGTGCCGGCGCCGTCAAGATGAACATCATGCTCGCTCACGAATTCCAGAATGGCGGAAAATTAGATTCTGCGACCTCAAAAACTTTAACGGTATCCATATACTGTCTTCAGAATGTTTTCTGACTAGAAACAAACGTCCAGTGTATTTGTAAAATGACAAGAGGCGACCTTGAGTGAAAGAAAATTCCTAGAGATTCGCTACAATGGAGACCATGGAGCAGTTGGTTCAGTGCCCCGTCTGCACCCTTTACCTGCACGAGGGCATGTCCTTGAGCGCCCACCTGGATACCCACCCCAAGGATCAGGTCATACACGCTCTCTGCAGCTTGGCCAAGAGTGGTAAATCTGGCTGGCAATTTGGAAGTCGCTGCAGCACACCGTACGATTGTAGTGGCCAGTCGGAGCGCTCTTATCGCAGTCGCTCGCGCACGCCAGCGCACCGCTATCGACACCATCACTCGCGCACCCCGTCTGACCCCTACCGCCCGCCCTCCAAGTCGCTGGACTCCACGGAGGCCTCCACCTCCACCTCCAAGTCAGATTCCTTTCAGAATGCCCGCATGTCTCTTGACCCAGGCCGTGTGGTCACCACCCCGCTTCAGTCTGACTCTGGCTATGTGGATAAATCTGACCCCATGAATGCCAACACTTCGATGATTTCCGACCAGTTGTATTTCATACCGCAGAGCGGAGCACAAAGAGACTTCTCTTCTAGGAACATGGACAGACATAACGAATTTGTGTTTACTAAACAGCCGATGAACAGTGACCCCATCACCCTGGCTACTTTTGTGCAACCGAAACTCAACACACCTCCGTCTTGCGTGTACAGTTCCAAGCCCGGATCATCTCGCGAGACGGAGGAGAGAAAGGACACAGGTGTGATGAAAGGAAACGTGACTCCGACACTGCAGTACATGAACTCTCCCTCGAAGCCGGTACATTTTGTGCTCCCTGTTACGCAATCTTTTGTTCAAAGTGGTCATAAAAACATCGTTATCTCAACTGCTTTACCTGGAGTGGGTCAAAATCATAGTAAAAATATACTCAGGCCAATGTTCACTAGTCAGTTTAATTCTATTAGTTCTCCATCCACCCCGCATGGTGGATCTACTCCCACTTCTAACCCCCAGATAATCTACAAGGAACTGATGCAAGAGGTGGGTGGGAAGAAGTTTATTTCTGCCATTCCCTTTGTCAACAAAGGACAAGAGGAAATTCCGCCGCAAAGCCCTGTGATGTATCAAAACCTCATGGTCTTCAATCCTTACGCCAATACCCTGTACCCAGGCACCCAGCAGGCACTTCCCGGTGATGTTCACAACTTAGCTAGATGCTATTCCGACACGTCGATCGATACATCCATAAATACTTGTAATAAGGCACCCAGTAGTAGAATATCTGACCATGGTGGTGACCAATTAGAATCCAATCACAGCTCGCTACTTCAGAAACAACATTTACAAACTGCGGGACTAGAAGGGAGTACTTCCTTAGATGAGTTACCCAATGGAAGTGAAGGAATTCTTAATTCAGAAAAGACTCGTGTACATGAAGAAATAATTGATGAATCAGAAATAATATTAGATCAGGGAGATAGCACCAATGATAACTCTTCCAAGTCTGACAGAGTAAAGATCTTGAGTAATGTGAAAGTGGAGCTTCCCATCCAGCACATACCTGACATTATTGACCTAACATCGAGCAGTGATAATCAACAAAAGAAGATTACTTCTGATATTGCAGAACCTAATTTAAATGAAGAAGAGGCCCTGTTGCCAGATTTTGTTGATGCAGAATTATGCCATTCCTATTCTCAAAATAGATTTTGTCCAAGATCTAACTTTTCACTGTCTAATAATTTATTAAATTGTTCACCTTGCAACGATCCGACCACCGATCACCAGACCGTCCAAGAAGATGTATCAGCTAAGCAGTCGGGAGCTATAGTTAACACTTTTTCTGTCATCAAGAATATTGGTAATCCAAGTGTATACAGAGACAATTCTCCGCAAAGTGATGAAAATAAAAGTACCTCCGATGATATCTGCACAATACCTGATCTCACTTGTAATGAGAAGCCATCAATCTCTCCCTGTAGCGATCTCACTAATGATTCCAATGAGGGGGTGTATGACAGGCTCTGTACCTTATCTGACACAGCGAGTACATCTGCCAAGCTTCCCCCTATTCTACAAAGTAGATATCCACTTTCATCAACGGTCACCCGAGTCACCGCCCGGAAAAATCTTTTTGTGAAGAAAACTAAGAAAATCCTATCCATTAAATCCTCAAAAAATAATTGCAATAGTTCAGATAAACCTTCATCGTCCAAACACTTCTCTGTAGATATTTCAAAGACTATCGATACAGAAGGTGGATCGCAGAATTCCCAAAGGTCATCGGAATCAATGCCAGAAGAGACCGGTCGCCTAGATGGGTTTTTTAAGGAACTCGATAAACAGAAAAAGTGTTCTGAGATTACTGACACACCGGTAACATCTGAAAAGTCAGCCTCACAAATGGAATGCAGATCGTTAGATATATCTGTGGAAGATGATTCTAGGAGTTGCGACGTAGACATCAAAGAGCAATCCATGGACATAGAAACTGAATGCACCGTGCGAACGTACAATAATGATTTTAGAAATTGTATTTTGGAAAAAAATGACTCGCTGAAAGTGAGCAGCGATGATTGCACCTCTGGGGTGGAGAGATTGATGGATAATTTATCTCAAAAAAACTTTACGCAATTGGAAACCATGAGGCCAGTGAATGTGATAGCTTTCGGGAGTATACTCGCGTCCAATCCGTGCTCGGACAATACCACAAACACCTTTGTGGATGTGGATAAATCTAGTATGGACTACAACACTTCAAGAAAAGAAAAACAAGAATTAGACAATTTGATGGGAGAGTCGTACTTGCAAGAGAATGTGTACACGGAGTATTTCTCTACACACAAGGTGACATACAATGGAGAGACGGTAGAAGAACAATCGGAGAGCAATTCTGAACAAAAGGTCGAGGTATGTATTATCGACGAGGAAGATATGGAAAAAAAGGAGGAATACATCACTTGGGAGACACCACAAAAGGAGGAGTATGGCTTTTCTAATTTTCTGGACTGTAGTTATGGTCAAGGGATTTATCAGAAGGTCGAAGACACCAAAGATGGAAAGTCTTTAGAAGGGAGAAGCGTCGATCAGAGATCGCAGTTTTCTTCGGCAGACGCTTGCGGCGGGGAGCACAATGATTATGCTGAGCTCATTTGTCCCCGTAACAGCTATTTAGAGCACGATCACAAGGGATCATTTCTGGATGCCATGGGGTCCGGGGAGGCCTGCGCAGGGGCGGGAGGCGTGGGCGAGGTGGACGCGTTGAACATTCGTACTGATGAGAGGATGCCTCCCCGAGGTGAGCTGTCGGAGCAGGAGAGCAGCGGAGACACACCCTGGCCGGGGGTAAGATCCTTTATTATTTCTATACCTAGAATTGATATTTGTTTGGATGGGTCTCAATTTGCATATAATCCCAAAGGTGTGGATTTAATGCTTAATGTGGTAGAAATGTTAAATTAATTTATTTAAAAAAAATTTTGAAACCAAATCGAAACAATGATACAATTTAATTTTAGCATATAATTAGAAATATAGATTTTGTAAATTGAGTTAAAACACTGTTTTATTCCACTGTATTTTTTATTGTGTTTAACAATAGAACGTTTTCAGAAACATCTTCCCATTATCAATATTATAATTCACACAATAATTCATTAACACAATAAAAAATACAGTGGAATAAAACAGGGTTTTAACTCAATTTACAAAATAATCATGGAATACCACAAAGTTTCACCAAAAACCTTTGAACAGTTAGAAATATAGAGTATTGCAAAATAATCTACAATTTATAATATAATTTAATATAATTTTTTTTTAGATACTTAATGCAATAATAATAATACAATTTTTCATTTAATTATCAAAAAAAAATTAAACAAATTCTGCTTCAAATACTTGTATTTGATGCTGCAATGCTGCATATGAATGTCTCATTATTTCGTAATAATTATTTCTTTAATTTCTCATATATCAGGTATTAAAATAAATCACATAAATACATACTTGACTTGTGAAATTTCAGCGTTTTTGTTAATGTATTTTATATATACATTATTAAGAAAAAAGATGTCAAATCTTCGGTACAATCCGCACAAATGTCGTTAAGCCATTTTATTTGTCATATTTTGTAGGTTTTGCTCACTTGTTGCTGAATATTATTGCAGATGTACTGCGATGTGGTGGGAGGTTCCACATCCTATGACCTGCTGGCGCGGGAGACGTGGCCCTCGGACGGTTCAGACATGGAGATGCCCGTTAGCCCCGCAAAAGACGCATAGTGAGTGTTTTTCATTAAATTTTTTGCAGTATTTTATTGAACCGTATTGAAGTGATTAAAGTGTGGACCAAACTAATTATAAAAATGCTTATACGTACATAGGACTTTCATATTATGGTTGTAGACCTTGAAAGTTGCGTAAAGGACAGTGCAGAGTTGATCATCAATGCTTATTGTATTTTGCACTCAGAGTAGAATGACACAACTGATATATACTGATTGCTATTGACAGATCTCACAAGACGAGGATCAAAGTTTCCTTTGCATATGCATTATTATCATTGGCGATTTCTGCATTTAAATAGCTCAATCTATTGTATTGATAAGCAGATGTCAAATATTTCTTATTACTGATATTTTTGTGAACTTAGTCAGCTTTAATATATCATTGAAAGGATTTTCCGCAACCTCTAAATAATAATCATGGTTCTCCCCATTTTACCTTTTCTCATCATGCATATACTGTAAAACTCCGTTAATTTGTGTATCAATTTTTAGTATTGTCGGGTAATTCACACTTTTTTCAAAAAAATTTGCCTGAAAATAACATTTTGTATTAATTTCTACTGATAATTCGTAAAACCTGATTATTCGTAATTTGTATGCATTTTTTATAACCCATAACCCAATTAAATAATTTGTTCACGTAATTTGCATGTTCACGTGTTTTTAAATACAAACTCGCGTGACTACACATTCATCATCCCTTCGCCCCCTAGCCAATCACGGCGCTGTTCCTTATCACAATAACGGTGCGCTTAGAGCTCGCAGGACCGCAGTCAAATTGAGTGATACCAAATTGCCCAGAGCATTTTATAAGATTTATTGTTATTTCAACAGTGATTGGCGGCGTGTTGCGAATTATGTATTTCTACCCTCCCTTCTTAAATTATATTATTTCTACCCCCCCTTAATAAAATAATTTGAATAATTTTCATTGAATCTCGTAATTTATAAATTAATTCTGGTTGCTCGAATGCGAATAGTGACATTGAGATAGCTGCAAGAAAGGTGGGACACTGCCACGCAGGGGAGATAGACTTACATCTTTCTCCCCTCCGTGGCGGTTGAAATGAAAGGTGGGGGTGGTCCTCCGGCTCCGGATCACTACAAGATCTTCGACTCGGGACTTGTCTGTAACCGTGGTGTGTTTGCACTCAGGTGAGGCAGACTGTTCTGTCAAAAAAATTGTTCTCATTCGTAATTAAGATTTTTTTTTAAATATCGGCCCCAAGAGTTACGAATTAACGGAGTTTTACTATAATAAGCATTATGTAATTAAATGACTATTTTATTATTCTTACTAATTACTTGACTAGGTGGCCATTCATAACTTAATTTCACATTTATGTGGATACTATACTGCTTCCATTGAATCAACCTAAATCCCTCACAGACAAGTAATGTATGCAACCATAGCCAATTTTATTTACTTCAAAGCTTAAAAAAATATTTTAGTTTTCATAGACAAATTGACAATCCCATTGAAATTTTATTTAATTGTGTTCTTTCATCGATCTTTTATTTTAACTGCCAAATAATCCAAAAAATTTCAAATAAACTAAATATATTCACAATAATCGTAAATTAGTCATAATTTATATAAATACTTTATTTATAAACATAAGAGTTTTATTGTTTAATGCCATTAAGTTTCAGAAAACAATCCTTTGTGAGGGCAGTATAAAACTAAATTTAAATATACAATTTTGTTTTTGGTTTAAGGTTACAAAATACGCTACAATTTTTGCATACCCTACAATATAATTTTGTGAAAACGAATATACTTTCCCATCGATCCAATAAATTAGTTAATTGTCTGGCTATGTAATTAATGAATGGTATCAATGTACTTCTAATTGAAAAATATGCTCGTGAATTATATTGAAAATATTAAATGAAAAAATTATTCTTAATATCTAATTGCTTTTGTTTCAGTAATGAGGTAGAAGACATCCCTATCGTGGTGGGGGTGAAACCTCCGGATAGAAACTATCGCTGCGCCACATGCGGCAAGTGCTTTAACTGCCCCAAGGAGAGGCGCGTGCATCGCAGCAAGGAGCATCCGCCCACAGCTTCGGGTGTTCCAGGTCCACCCAAGAAAATCATCAAGAGGCGTCGGACTCCGCTGCCGAAAGGCAATCTTAAAATTAAAAATGAAAAATTTGTAAAGACCGAACCTCCATTGACGGGAACAAAGGTTGAAGAACTACTAAACGATCCTGATGTTGATTTGATCCCTGTGAAGATGGGTGATGAAGAACTGGAAGAAAAGAAACCCAAGATCGAATTGGTCCGACATGAGACCAAAAAGAAGAAAAAGGACTACCTTTGCGGGACCTGTAAGCTAGAGTTCACTACGGAGCCCGCCTTCAATTATCACTTGAAGATACATCCGTTAGAGTGCCTTACGTGTGGGAAGTACTTCCACAAGAGGGCCAATCTTCAGTTGCATGTTAAGAGACATCTGGGAATCAAGAACTACAGGTACCACATTTCAAACCTTCTAGTAAGATCTCTGCGTACTGCAACATCTATTTTTAGTAATGAATCCCTTAATGAAACTAGATATTATTCAGGTAGAACTGTGATTGATGGTCAGAGTACAAAATAATCAGTGACAATTGGACTATTTAACCTTTCATTTAAGATAATTGAGAGTAGTGTATTCACTGATAGTTTTCATTAAAGATGCGCTTTCAAAAATAATTCATATTTTTTTTTACAAAAATGTAGGTTTTTATTATTAATTTACATTAGAAGTTATATAAATAATAAGAAGTTATACAATAAATTTGACTTTTTTAAAACTGTTACTTATATAGGACCTTTATACTAATGTAAAATTAATAAACTGAATGTTATTTGCCATAATTAAGAAAATACAAGCATTATAAGAAAGAGTGCGACCATTAGATTTATTTTCCACGTGCTTCAAAACTGCTTTGTAGAAAATTCTTGCATATATGAAATATATTTTCTTATAATCTTGAAGCCAAGATTATGGAGACAAACTGCATTGAACCAAATTAGCAAAATGCTAAAAATTAATAGTTATGAACCATTCAATTTACAGTACATATGATCAATTTTCGATGTTTTTAAAATACTTTGTTTTAGTGAAAACATGTTTTTTTCACATGGTTTGAGGCTTCAGCTACTATTTAAAATCAAGTTTGATATCAAAAAGCAATAATTTCTTACTAAATAATATTTATATTGATCCTAATAATGTGTATTTTTAATTTTATTTATTAGCGTCAGATCGCCAATCTTCAGCGGCTGTAATGATGTCTAGTTCACGCTCTCATAATTTTCGTTAAAAAATGCTGAAAATATATGTTTTCATGCATATTTTACCTACGGTTTGAATTAGTATTGAACTTATTCATAACATTAGTAGTAAATTTCATAAATTAGATATTACTAATGATAAGGGAAAACAATGTTTTATTAAACAAAGTAATCATTTTTTGTACGTTATTTTTATGTATGTCGTAATGAAATATTTCGTTTATATACAAAACTGTTGCATTTTAAACACTAGCTGTCTGTTTTATAAATAGTATGTAATTATGAAACTAGACATATCACCAAAACACCAATGTGGGGTTTTAAATCGATAATATTAAACAAAATAATAAATTGAAGTTCTCGTAATAATTTTAAATTTATAACATTGATTTTAGCAACCATCTAAATATATGTAGGTATTTTGTCTGATTTCAAAACATATTCATATATAGGAATTAGGAACTGGAAAAATAAAAGCTTGCCCTTAACTCTTCCATTGAAAGTGCTCTCAAACTTGAATATAACCCCATAGAGTGTTAAGAGGAAAACGTATAACATAAAAAGATTTCTCATCTTACAAGAACAAAACAATCTTCTCGCCGCCACAAAAGCACCAAAATGCTTATGAAATATGATAATAAACAAGGATGCTGCTTGCTGCACACCATCCTTATCATTTTAAATATTACGTCTTTACCGAATTGCTTACTGTTTATGACATAACTTTGTATTATAACTAGGCTGGTATTTGTTATTTATTTTAACATGAAAAAATGTTTCGGTCCCCAAGGTTTCATGTTAAACCATTTCAACTTTGCAAGATAAAACAGGGCTGATGTGTGTGTAATAGTTTTACCAAATTCAGTAATGGATTATTATTCTTCCAGGTGTGACATCTGCGAGAAACGTTTTGTGACAAAGCAGAAGTTGGTGGAGCACTACAACGTGCACACAGGCATCACCCCTATCAAGTGCAACTTGTGCGATGAGACCTTCCGTCGTCACTCTAACATGGTGCAACACCGCAACCGCCACCACTTTCACATGAAGAAGCGTCTGCGGGACTACGTGTGCCACTGCGGGGAAGTTTTCCACTCCAAGAAGAAGTTGGCCTGGCACAAGGAGATCCACGATGAGCGGCCCAAGGCCTGCCTCCATTGCAGCGAGAAGTTTATCCACGTGGCATCTCTCACTCGCCACATGCGGCGAGCTCACAACAGCTACTACATCCCCGACGCTAACAGACAAAAAGAAAATGTCACCTGTCCCATCTGTGATCACGTTTACCTTAAATCTTCCATAGACATGCACCTCAGAACACACACGGGGAGCAAACCGTACTCTTGCGTGATATGTAATAAGAACTTCACCACTAAGTGGAACCTCAAGCTGCACCGGTGGACGCACGCTAATAGGTCGAGTAAACCTTTTAAGTGTACCCTTTGCAAAGGTGCCTTTGTGAGACACACTGATTACGTGTCCCACATGAACTCGCACAAGTCCGTCAGGCCGTACACATGTAACTATTGCGGGTGCCAATTTATTAGGAAATACAATTGCCAGAGGCACGTGAAGGAGCACGAGAACGACAAGAAGTACGTGTGCGAGGTTCCCGACTGCGGGAAGACCTTTCACCGGAGTTACTATCTGTCGGAGCACATGAGCGTGCACTCGGGGCTCCGGCCGTTCTCGTGCAATATCTGCGGGAAGACATCCAGCACCAAGTCCAATCACAATAAGCATATAAAGATCCACCACGCCAGAGAGCCGGTGACCACGGAAGGCTAGTCCCTCGCTGGCGTGTGCTGTAGCTGTAGTAACAAATTAAAACATTAATTCGTGTCTTCATAGATAAATATTGTTTGTTTTTCTACATGGTTGTATTTTTTACTAAAAAAGGTGCCCACGAAGTGTAGAAGATATGTTTTATTAAGAAACTTAAAATTAATAATTATTTTTATATTCATTAATTAACCTTAAATTTGTTTTATCACATTTTGCGACTCCATTGATGGCCTCTGGGTTGCTTCAACCCTGAAATTGTCTGTTCTTAAATGCGGGCAACTTGTTAACGCAATTATTCAGGAATATTTTACAATGTACCGACTGTGGTGAAATTGTAGGCAAACAACTTTTATTGATGAAAGCACATTTAATGAGTAACAAGAACATTTATTATAAATATATTCGTTCCAAAATAAATTATATCGCTTTATAATGTAAGTAACTGTAAATACACTATTTTACCGTACTATGGACTATGGACAATTGGTCACAAAGTGTGGAAGTGTTTTAATGTGCGCTTAACATAAGACTAATTTAAATAGTTCTAAGAGTGGTTTGATGCCAGTACATTTCTTATTTAACAATATTAAACAATTATTTATTATAAATGAACTGGAAAAATATTAAAATGTGACTTTAAAATGTTGGGTGCGATTCATCGTCTACTCGCCACAATGTGTTCTTATCATTTCTTTTCTCATACATATTGGAAATATGTAAATACACGTACCGAGGTCATTACTAAATATTTTATTATCTCGAGAATGTTCGTACTCTAGGACTAATTCGAATTAGGCCAATTTCCAAACTTTGGAAAACAAGGTTGTAAACACCCGACACTTAAAAAGTTCTCAGATTCTTAGTTCCCGGTGAATTCTTATAAAATGTTTGCGCGCGCATTTCGTTGTAGCTGTGAGGTAATTTTGTTTTGATTTGCGACATTTATTATTGCGGCAGCGTTATTCTTGAAAAGTTTCACAAAAGCCGTAGCCGCATGATTTTGTATTGAGCCTTCCTCGGATAACGGACGGAGGCGCACGATAACCAAAAATTATTGAACTAAGTTCTGTACTGTTTGCCAAATAAGATTAAAATAAAATATTTTTAAATATACATACACGCATTGTTCGCCAATATGAAACTCTTCGCCTTGCACACTTTCACTCTTTTTTCGCACATTATAGAACATCACAGGCGGCCAAAACTTACTGTGCACCAGGAAGATACCTGGAGAAAAAATGTACAGGAATGTTTACAGATGTTTATTTGCATGCAGCAGCATTTAGCTACTGCGTGAGTGAAGGAATGAAAGGATATTGGATTTTATTTAGTTAAAGTTAGTTTCATGTCAGGAGAACACTTGAGTCTGTGAGTGAGTTGTGTCTTTTAAATTACAATGCTACTTATATCTTATTTCCTCAATGTAGAACATTAATTCGTTTTGATCATTCATTCATCAGGGGTTAAACTGAATTAATTTTAAATACTTTGAATTTTACCAGATTCTACAGTCAATCATTTTATATATTATGATACATTTTATTGACTGACTTTTTGTTTAATTGCGATCTTTTCTCGCTGCATCACTCAATTGCGCGTTTTGAGAGTTTTAAGAAGTTTTTACGGGAAAAAATATTACACATTGTTAGGCCAAGTGTCCCTGGTGAGATTTTACAAAATTCAAGTTATTTTCATCACCGTGATTATTTTATATTGAAACAAAACAGCGTACGTTAAACAAAGTGCCAAACTTACATTTTTTTTATTTGACAATTAAGTTGTTTTGTAAATTTTTATATGTTTGACATTGTTAGTAATAGTTATTCTTTTCATATTTACTATCTTTTGGTATCTTGGAATTAATATTTTGCAAATGGTGGTGAGCGACGGGAAAGATTAAATAAAAACGTATTAATTAATTGCAACAATTTGATGGAATAATCTCAAATCTTAGAGATACATTGTTTAAAATGTTTTATGTCGAGTTTTCTTGAAATATATTTCTGTAATTCGAGCCTCATCCCGGGAGACCACCAGCTTAATCTTATTTTTCATAGCACAGGTGTTTAGCTTAGTTGGTTGTTGTAGGATAGTGATGTGTGACATCCGTGGACGCATCACTATTATTTTTTTTAAATATTTTTCTTGACGACTATTAATTTTTAGATCTCGACAATTTCAACATCTACACTTCATTTTGTTTTCAAATTTTGATCATATTATTGTTATTTTCTGTTGTATAAAGTATTTTAATTTTTCAAATTCTATACACGTGTCACAAAATTATCTCAGAGGGGGGTGAAACAGAAACAAGTTTTGATTTGAAAAGTTCCGATGAATTTTTTTTATTTTGAGCTTGGTGGGGTTAGTTTTTTCTGCCTAACAAAATAAGCTTTATATGAAAAAAACACATAAATGGCATGCTTCAATGTTCAGATGGGCACTGCAGTCATCCATTGAAGAATAGTGATGAGCTAAACAGTTATTGTGACTGTGATTGTGTAATTGGTATTCAATTGTAAAAATTATTGATAAATTAGATTTAATTGTTGGAGGTTTAATTTCTAGTGTACTAGTGATTGCTCGATGAATTACAAATAATAAGTTACTAATCATCATTATAATAGAACACAAATCTCCTAATAACAGTCACAATCACGGTTAAAATAACAATTTAGCTCATCACTATTGAAGAATGACTGAATTTCTGCTATAATGGTTTTTGTGACCTTGGCAGAGGGCTGTGTTTGTACAAGTTATGAATCCGGCATATTATATTCACTGCAGTGAGTTAGTCCTCTTCGCGCAAAACATTCAACTTGTAAAGTTTCAGAGAGAAAAACTATGTCCAATTATTACATTTTTGTAATGCAATATTCAAAATTGTACCAATTTTAGTTCAAGTAACAAAGTTAATTTTTGTCTTTGGCGTGTAGGATCTACATAATCAGTAGTGTTTACAGTAATCACATGCGGTTTTCTTTAACAAGGGTGTTCAGTGTAGCTACATTTTGTTCAATTACTGTGTGATTCATTTTAAAACTAGCACTGCACATTGGATGTCAGGTGCAAGAACAGCGCTGATTATTACAGTAAATGTTAGATGAATAAGTTAACATTGTTTGGGGACAAATTTAAAATGCGAATGAGCTCTCAGAATGAAACTCGTTTGTATATAGAGGATTTACTGTACTGTGATTAGGGTATTATGAAATTTTTTGCTTCCTATTCACTGCTGCTGTGTAAGCCCTATAATGACTGCATGCTAATTTAACTTTGTCTTTAAAAATACATTTTTGATTTAAAATATGATTCTGTATTCTCCATTTTCATTACTAATTTTGTGACATCGTGTATAGTATTTTTAAACCACGTTTTGTACCAAAAGATCAAGTTAATTTCATTGTCGTATAGTATGATTCCTCTACCTTGGCGAAAGTCACATTAGAGTTTTATAAAAATTACAGTATTTTGTGTAGTTGAGAACACGGACTGCTTTTGTCATGTCAATGAGGTACTAAATATGTAACTTGTGTACTGTCAAGTTATACTTAATATTGGTCCTTTATCCGTTAATCAATTTCTTTCTTTCTTGAACATTTTAAAAGTAGTGTATTTACCCAAAAATACGGGTACTATTATAAGTGTATTAATTCTTTAGATGTAATGGAAATTATTATTGTATTCTTTTAACCCCAAGCATCAAGATTTGTTTGACTTCATTTTGAAACACATTGTCCCAACATGTGTAAGGTTGATTGTCTCTACATTCTTTGAGATATAAACATTTAAAAAGCCTCATGTGTGGAAAGACAGATAGCAGATTATTTTAATGATTTGAAAGAAATACAGTATATTGTTAATTTAAACAAATAATTTAATACCATGTTTATCACTATGGCATGGAAAGGTTTTGATATATAAATTTTTCAGATGTACACAGTATCAAAACCGGTTGATGTTAAAGTAATTCAACATGGTTTAAGTTAGTTATTTGTTAAAATTAATAATTATGACTACTTAACCACAAAGTTAAAGCTTCAAACATTACAAAAAATAGATTCATTATCATTTGATGAAAATCTACATGTACATAGTACACTCGATGTACTTGATGCTTGAAGTCAAATACATATAGGCATACAAATAGCTTTAAATGAGATCATTATGAAATTAAATCATTCATGAGCATTAATTCTGTTGGAAAATAAAAATAACGCAACTATCACTCATCTATTGCATGTTTTTCACAGGCAGATACATAAAAAAGTAAGTGATAAAACATGATAAAGTTACAGGTTATACAGGCAAAAAACATTTGTACATTTTTATTCAATCAACCCACTGTTATGTCAATGATGATTTTGAAGTCATGCAACGAAAATAGATATAACTACTAATATTTTCACCAACAACGGTGCAACAGGGATCTGTTTGATCTACTTATCATTATTACTTTTTCTTAAAATTTCCTTTGGACTGTTGGATTATTTTTCATTGCAGGACTTACATTTCATGTTGAAAAATCAAAATGGAGAAAATATTTGCATTCATTTGTTGTACCGCTTTCTTTTTGGATAAGGTTGACCAAATCTTACAAAAACAGTACTTTAAAATGTCACTGCCACATGAGTAGAATATATAATATTTCATTTTGATTTATCTTTAAACTGCTGACATTTGTGAAATGTGTACGTTGTGTGTGTATTTTATGAAAATGTTTACTGAAAAAAATTGAATAAGGATTTAAGTAACATAGGACATTGAGTGAATAAACATACTACATGTATTATCACACTATTGACCAAAAGACAAATAAAACATACCATTGTTATAAGTTGGCTGTGTAATTTTAAACTAAAGTGCTTTTGATTTTAGAATCGATAACACGCCACAATATTTGATAACTCAAAACATCATCACCCTTTAAGTTAATATAAATGAACATATATATGTATATTGTCAACTGTAAAAAGAGTAATTTAAAAGTGAAAATCAGCAGTTTAAACATAAATGTACAAATGTTTATTTAGAAGCAAATCAAAGCAATAATGTATAATATAAGGTACTAGGTTCGCTTTAGTGATTTATTGGTTTGTAACTTTATAAGTGTCCGCATTTTTTACGTTAATTCATTTTAAAATCCAGATTTTCTTCAACGGATTTGATGTGAAATTTAAGCCATGAATAAGTAAAATATTTCTGTACAGATTTTATATTGGACCTATTTGTAATACTACATATAAATAATTCTCAATGCACCAGATAAATTCATGGTCGGTCCAACAAAGTTGTTATGTGATTTTAATATGGTTTTATTCTTAAAATAATATTTTACCTCTTTGTTTAACTGTTTTTTGATGTGTTGCGGACTTTGAATACTGGTAAACAGCCTTGCATGTTGAGATTTGCTTATACGTATATTTGTACTGACCTTAGTGATGACACCGACCTACTAAAAAAGATCTCCGAGTGTTCTTTGAGGATACGCACTATACCTGCAGTGTATTAATTGAAAGCATTTGCAGTTATGTCATTAAATTGAAACTGTCTTTATTTTAGACCAAATTATTCTTGTATATAAGTGTTTAGACTACGTTTGTGTTGATAAATAAAATTACATTGATAATAGCGTAATTTTGGTTTACAGAACGATAAAATTTGTTAATTAATCGTAAGTTATTAATTATTTTTGTTTAAAGGCATTACATATAGGTACTGTCATATTACAAGTTAATTGTAACGTATATTTTGATGGTGTATAAAGATGAGTATTTTAAAACAAAAAAAATATATTTATATTGAAAGTATCGAGTTAGTGGATTAAAATATTAGATATATGAAGGCGCGACTGACAATTCATTTTTTTAAGATTAATCAATTTGGAATGAACGGTTTATGTTAGCGCCTGAATGAAATGAACTTTTTGTATGGTTACTTCTGGGTTTAAAATTATTCACTTTATTTATCCACGAAAGTTTGCTGTATATTTGTGAATTGACAGAGATTATAACAAAAAAGCAGTTCTAGTAGTTCCAACTAGTTCAATGTTTTGTATATAAGACAATTTTTTGCCTGGAAACATAAAACACTTTATTACCATAAATATGAAAGTTCACGTAGGGGACACGGTTTATTTTTGGACTAACCTTACATTGTAAATATATTTGATTTTGTGCGGGGTGTTTCCGCATCTTGCGGGGTGTCCCGATATGTTTCGGGGCGCTCCGACACCGGTGAAGAAAACGATCCTCATTGTATATTAAGGGAAGATATCTTTCCCGTTTCATATTAATAATCAGTACAACGCTGTTGTACAAAAATATCATTAACACTGTGCAATAGTCCCTTAGTAATTTTATAAATATTATTAGGGTAAATAAAATATTGATTTTTCTTTTTAAAATTACACAAAGTTTTTCATTAGTTTATTACCTACCACTAGTTCACTAACTACCTACTAGTTCAAAAAATATGTAATCCAACCAATACTGCAGGTGTAACAGACGCAGACTCCCTGGAACCTGAGGTCAGGGCTGGAGCAGTTAGTTCCAGTTTTGTTTGGTCTACTCTGAATGTATCCTAGTGAGCAGAGGCTATAAGAACTATAACAATGTTTTATTTGTTTGTTCTCTTAGTATATTAATAAATCCCTTTCCTCACCACCTGGTAGATTACGTTTGCCTCCTGAATACATTCATGAAGAGTAACAAAAATCATTTCTTATTAAAAATATGTCTGATGCATCTTTTGAGAAAAATAGTTTGACATTTTAACTTGGAAAGATGACCATTCTAAACAGAAGGATATTTCTGTAAAAAAGTAGCTTAAAATTATTCAGGTGTTAAATAATAATTACCTACCTACACAATTTGTGTCAGAAGTATTACTATTTTGAAAAACCTTCAGAACAAAAAGGCTGTATATCTGCATTTAAAAAAAAATTCACTGCTCCAACAAAATCAATTTATATTATTATTTCTGAAATATCAATTTCTCTACATAAGACACGGAAATATATTGTGATTTTATATACATATATGAATAGGTGGTACAAAACTGCTCGCATAAAATATGAGGGTTGTTTGATAAGTAACTTGGTTTGATATCAAAAAAACAATTTGAGTTTTGTAACATATATTATTTTTTGACATAGTCCCCTCGAAGTTCAACGCACTTGCCTTAACGTTTCTTTAGTTTCGCGGAAATGAGTTTCTTCTAGGCTTTCTTTCAAAGTATTTGTTTATTCCTGTATGCCCTCTTCATTTGACTTAAATTTTCATCCTGACAGAAAAGTTTTGAGTTTCGGGAATAAATGGTATTCCGAGGGAACTAGATCTGGTGAATAGACAGGATGCAGAAGCAGTTCAAATTACAGCTCTGCCAATTTTTGTTCAGCGACATGGCTTGAATGCATCAGTACATTGTTATGGTGAAACAACACTGTTTTTGGCCATACCCAGGCGTTTTTCTGCTATTGCTACCTTTAATCGGTCCAAAAGTGATATATAGTATTCTCCAATAATAGTTTTCCCTTTATGGGGTAGTCAATTAGGAGAATGCCTTTTGTGTCTGACGCCATCACCTTTCCAGCGGGTTGAATGCATATTGCCTTTTTCGGAGTCGGTTTGTCATGTG
This sequence comes from Eubasilissa splendida, assembly GCA_031772225.1. Taxonomy (NCBI): domain Eukaryota; kingdom Metazoa; phylum Arthropoda; class Insecta; order Trichoptera; family Phryganeidae; genus Eubasilissa; species Eubasilissa splendida. The sequence goes on from CM062857.1 coordinate 30,213,391, forward strand.
CGATCCATTGTCTTAACTGCTGTTTCGTTTCCGGAATATAGCGGTGTATCCAGGTTTCGTCCATTGTCACAAAATGATACTTGCAATGTCGGCAGATGTTTGCATGCGAATTCACTTGTGGAACCCATCTTGCTCAAAGTTTTTTCATGTGCAATTCATTATGCAAAATGAAGTGATCCCACTCAGTTCAGATGCCTGTGGCTTCTGCTAACTCGCACACTTTCAATCGTCTGTCGGCTAAAATGCAGACTTAAAAAATCATGGACTTTATCAATGATTTCGGGGCTCCGGGACGTAGTGCATCTTTAATACGTGTTCTGTCATGCTCAAATTCATTTATCCAAAGTCAAACAGTTTCATAGGAAGGACATGAGTCACCCAATATAGGTAAAATCCTCACAGATTTCCATCACTATTTTCTTTTCCAGAAAAAATAATTGAATCACACCACAAATTCCAATTTTATCAATTTTTCACTGTTACTCGAAACGCTTCTGTTAAAGCAATTATCAGAATGTCTTGAGACCATAGATTATTTATTCATAAGGAAACTTTATGACTACATATATAGATAACGTTAGCGCCATCAATTAGTATGCGAACCAAGTTACTTATCAAACAATTCTCGTACCATTAATAAAGGGCTTCCACGACGACTACAGTCTGCTGCCGTGACTTTGTATTGAATAATCTAACCTAGCCAACTTAATGTAATTTTACATATAAAGGAATGTAAGCTATTGTGAGGTAACTTAGTAAAGCTGTCCTGTTGCTATGCAGACTGACATGCAGAAAGTTTTTATTTAATTATCTTAAACTGCTGCATAATGGTGTAATGGATGACAGATTTATCAATATTTCAAGTAGAAGAATTGGGATGACTTCAAAGAGACAAACGATAGATTTTTTAGTAATTTTATTACAATAAACTTCTCGCACAATGAACATGTTTCTTTGCAAAACACAAATCTAATATTCCAAGGTCATTTAATGGAATTCTAAGGCCCAACTGACAGCGCAATATAGTTTACAATGGATGTTTTTCAAATTTCCAATTGTTGATATATCTGGTCTTCCAAAGTAAATTTTATCCACATGCCAATGAGACCTCAGAAAGTGAGTACACAACACAGAATAGTGACAAGGAAAGCTCTCATTGGAGAAACTAATAACATTTAGAACAATGATTTCAAAATATTGTGGTCAATTTGCAGTAACTAGAGCCCGGATCAATTTGATTTGAAGAAATTTAGCTCAACTTTAATTTCTCCAAATCATTTTTAAATTCGTTTGTTTGCACTTATGAATATTTATTAAAATAAAATTCAGAGGAGAATGGGCATTTTAGTAAGAGATCTGGTTCCAAGTTTATAATAATAATTTTATTATGATTCATTAATATTTTTTTTAACGTAGCAGGCTAAGGATTAATTTAATTTGAAGTGGAAAATAGACTTTACTCAGGAAATGTTTAATTCTTACTTAATTTACAATGATGTGTGTTGAAAATAATTAATAAAATCGGGGTTTTTCATCACATAGTGTACATATATAGAAAATAGTCCTGTTCCCTCTTTCATTTGGAGTTTACCCTCATAGAACAAAATATTGTACTAACTGAGACTTTTCATTTGTGGTATCACTCATAGTGTTACCACAATACTTGGGCCAAATGCCAATTCTCGTTCTCTTAAATATTTTTGAATATATGAGCTGCTCGGGTGAAGACCACGGTAACAGATATTGAATTTTGAATTTTGTTTACGTGAAAAAGTATGTTAATTATCATAGACTGTATTTAAAAGTATAGTATCACAATAAAAATAATTTTCAGCAGAAGAGGACATCAGAAAACATAGTTTACATGAAAAAAGTGAGATTTGCAAAAAGTATCGTTTACCATGGTTTTCACCCGAGTAGCTCATTTCACCATTGTTAATAAAATGATACTATAATAATAATAAAACTTAACCAAACTTTCCAATGTAACGTTAATAAATACCAAAAACTTCACTCAATCCTTTGAGCAAGTAAATAATAACATTCAATAAAAAATACAAAAGTTTTTAGAAATATAATTGCAAATTAAGCAAGTAGTGATGATATAATACATACAACACAACATAAAAGATTCAAGTTCACATTTAACGTTTATACATAACAGTATAAAAAAATCCACATTTAGCAGTAAAAACATTTGTATATGGACTAATAAACGTGCAAACTTAGTTTGAAGTACCGATTCTGTCGTCAGGAGAGTTCACTATGCAAAATTACCCTTTTGGTTTGATTAATCTTTGTGTAAAAAATATTTTTCTACAAAATATGACACTCTAGGAGTTACTGGCACAGAAGATTTAAAATTGGCATATTTTTTGGCAGCTGCTAATATTCCAGTGAAATAATTCAAACACATTATTCTCACAGATATACTTTTTAAAACATATAAATTAAGATTTACATTCAGGTTTTACACAATAATAACTATTTTGGGTTAGAGATGTCACATACAAACTAAAACACAAATATTTCAATGATTGTGTTTATGAAACATCTCTATCTCCATAGATAAAACATCTTCCGTACTAATTCTAATGTTGCAATGCATAAAAAAAACATATTTGTGAACACTGCAACTTTTCAAATACATACATAAGTAAATAAATATACAAAAACAATTCACGAAACAGTCAGAAAATGTCTAAAAGAAAAAGACAATCCGCCTGCATGAAGATTCAGGGCCCTGTGCCCAACTGATATGTATGGTGTTAACTACACACTTTAAACGATGATAAACACCCATTGTTGAAAAAAATAATTTTAACAAAACACGGTATTTTTTGTTTATAAACATGTTCAGTTTTCAGTCCTAGAATGTCTTAAGTCTTTATCCCAGTTTGAAAGTGAGCCACAACTACTATAATGCACGCATTATTCAACTCATAGGCAAACCTTCTTGTTCCGTTATGTAAAAATATAACTTAGAACTAATTAATCTATTGTTAATATTTATTTTTATACCCCTTAAATGTTCCTTAAAATGGTTTAAAATCTAGAATTAGTTTTGGAAAACGTTAACAGTCTATGAATTATGGATAAAGGCAAGTTACTTCCAAATGTGTCGTGGTTCTACAATAATGCAAGTCTTTTTACACAGGTAGATATAAAAAATGTTTAGGTTAATGTTTAATTTTGTATGTATGCAAGTTTACCGATTTCAGGGGGGCGAACGTTGGCCAAAAAGATTTGGCAAAGTAACACAAATTTTTTTTTGTTAAATATGGTCAATAAGAATTTTTAACACCCCATCTAATGCATAGCAGTAGAAAAATTATTTATTTATGAGATTCAGTTCCAATTTTTGCAAATTATTTGAAAGTGGATGAGCTAATATTTAAGATCGTACTAAATATTAATTTGAGATACCATAAAGAATTTCATAATTTTTAATAATAATTAATAAAAAGGAAAATACCTGATACCAAATACTCTTAGTAAGGAGCTTTTTATTTTGAGCTGATTAATTTATCACAATGAAACAAAGAAATGTAATATTTAGAGTCCTTCAGGTAAAACATGAAATTGTTGCTTTTGAAAACACAGCAAAAAATAATACAATTACAACAGTGTCTTTATAATTATAAATACACGTTTACAAGAATTTAGGTAAAAGTGTGAGAAAATTTTTGCTTTCTCCAGAAGTCCAGATATATTTATGGAACATTCTAAAATAGGCTTTTTAAATGATAAGCTTATTTTATAAGTGTAAATATTAAAACATGGTACATATATTATATATTAAAAAAGTACACATTATCGCTGAAGTTTCAGATGCTAAAATTCGAACTACGGGAATACAACATGATGGTATGTATGCACGCCAATGCATATTAGGTTTATGATATTCAAAACATTAATATTGTCATATTATTCAATAAGAGATACGCTTGGATAACATAGTTTAACTCGGGATCATTTTCATTTCTAAAGTAGGTTGTATATATTGGTGTTATAGTATGCTAGTACAACTATTACATTATCTGTACATCAACTGCTAAGAAACTACCCAGAGAAGGGCAATTATTCCAAAATCAATCATCCGACCCAATTACATTATCTAAAATGTGATGAATTGAGACATATTGGGCATGAAATTCCGGAAGACCAGGAGACCACGACACTCATGATCAAAACTAGTGAACGTTTTTTGGCCTGAAAATGCTGAAATATTGCCACGCGGTAGTTTTTTAGCTGATAACGTATTCATTAATATATGTATACAATGGGATTATTAAAAATAGACAGTTACATTCATTACACACTAAGGAATTAATAGTATTTCATACGAACCAAACAAATCTAAATAAATAATTTGAATACACATATTATTATTACTTTAACACACAAAAAGCCGTCTACAACACTTTTAATTCTGTTATCAAAATATACATTTAATATAGGATATGTAAATTTGATACTTTATTAAGACCATTGAGATTATAAGTCTGCTAAAATAAAAAACACAGAAAGCATAAGAAAATGAGAAATAAGACAGGAACCGTGTCTTTATATCTTACAACTAGGGCATTTACAGTAAATAGTCATTTTAAAACACCGCATTTAATATATACAGGAAAAATACTTTTTTGTAAATGCATCATAAACAATTTGATGAATCTGTCGTGCAACCAAACTGAAATAATCAAATCATCAGATTGATTAAGGTACACAATTATTGAGAACACTCACGTCAAGTGGTTGGATTTGACAGTGAAAAAATACAAAAGTTTTAAAATTGCCTGTCACAATTCAGAATAATTTTTAAGATTTACTCACAATTGTCAGCTACACTGATCAGCCATTGGCTTTGCGATCCACTTAATCACTTGTGATACAATTGTTTATTGGTAAACGTTATGTAATTCTCAATTATTATTTATTTGAAAGTTGATTTTTGAGATCCTAGATTGCAGATTACTCAAATTGGTGATACTTGATATTTGTATCCTGGTGATTTTTAACCGGTGACTATTAAGTTTCCGGGACACCCAGTTACTCGATATTGTAGTAACCAGTTCCACAGATGTATTTGATCGTTCCATAGATTGAGTATCGTAAGATGCAATCTCAAAATTAAAAAAAACTAGTTCTTTGCAATGTTAAAGGATCATTTGATCAGTTACTTTTGGAACTGGTTTCAACTTTTAAAATACATCATGAATTAAAAAGAATTTTTCAGCAAATCGACAATATCAATATTTATATGATTGGAAATATATTCACATGAGAGGCCATCACAAGATTCGTATCAGTCCAAAGAAATGGTGTTTATTTTTAACAGTTTAATTTTTAAAAATCTAACAGTAATCTGCAGTCACTGATTTATTAAACCCGAGAGTCACATTAAAGAAAAATATTAATGTAAGGGCGTCTCCGTGTCTTGGACGGTCCAGGTATAATGCGCACGTAGACCACATCTTAGGAAATTTCTCAGGAACATAACCCTGCAGATAGTGAGGGATTAGTTAGGCAGTAATGTGTTGAATAAACGCTAACTTGCCAGCGATGTGTGTTGGCTTTCCTTACCTCACATGCTCACTTCTTTTCCTCTTTTAAACATCAATTATAATACTGAGTAGTCAAACTTAAGAGACTAAAATGTATAATCTTATATGTAAAAATATATATTATGTGTATAAAAAGTTATGCTTTAATTCTTAAATCACAACAAAACAAATACAAGTGTTTTTGCTTTGTTATAACAGACCGAGAAATATAATTTATATGCATTTGAAAAATATAAGAAATCAAATATTACACAGATTAAAAGACTAACTGAAAACATGTTAAATTTATATCAAAATAAAGTGGTGGACCCTCATGGATTAGTCTGAACAGACATATTAACATTAGCAAACGTAAAAGGAAATGTTAAATTCAATAAAGCATAAATGTCAATTTTTATTAAAGTTTTCACCAGTTAACATTAATACCAATACCTACGGTTCCGGAATCAGTGAGCCGAGTGTTTGTGTCGAATCGTGTTCGTCCAACAATCAGTAGTTGAGAAAATTAGTTTTACTAATAATTTTAATACTTGATTTACAAATATTGTCATGAAAACTTGTCAATAAATTAAAAATGTCTGCGATTGTATATTACATATGTACCCATGTGACGGGTGACACATGATTATAAATAAATATAATACGCATACATAGTAACTACCGATAATGGAGTATAGAATCATCGATAACTATTTCATTTATATATAGCTGATGTTCACAGCATTATGAGTAAAAAAATGAACATTAAAACTCTCAAGAACCATCTCAAAATTAACCCCCATGCACCTCTCCCCCACCACTCTCAACCCCCACCATTTTCTTGATAAGCCAATGTTATTTGTCGTGAAAAAATACTCCTAGTAAGACCTTTACTGTACCCTTAGAATCTTTAATTTAGCCAGGTATCACATGCTTGTACATACTGGATGTCACATGGCTAAACATGTCCACATGTCCAAACTTCAGGGTTAGATAAACTATTAATCTTGAATGAACAATGTTCTTCACATTTTTTGGATATTCTTTGTGATTGTTGGATTATAACCTTATTAATTGTTTCACTTAATAGTTCGTAGTTTGTATATTCATTAATTTAAGTACACACAAGATTGAAAAATAATTGTATAAATAAACAACTGCAAATAATTTAAATGTACGCATCAAAGGGGACAATATATTACATAGTCTAACGTATTAAAAAAAAGTATTTTTAATTTATTATATTACACTATTTCCTTTACAGACAACTTACAGCTCCGCATGTTTTGATAATGTATGTGTGAGTATTTCAAATTTATTTTTGCCACAAAGTATTAAACTTTTTTTTGACTCGCATTAAGAGAATCAATCAAAAATATTGATAAGTTATAAATATTGAATTTTTAAAAAATAAAGCTTTGAAGTCGCTTATATCCTTAACTGTTAATATTTTTTTCAAAGTCTTAGAACATTTTCTATTCAAAATTGAAGAAGACTATCCTGAAGATTGAACAAATAGCTATGTAACACCATATATATGTATATACACATACATCTATCTAAAATATATGTAAGATGCAAGTAAAAACTTATTATATTGTATAAATATAATAATAAAGAATTCTTCTGTTTAAAAATATATAAATACATATATTGTGTGAAAATGAATTACATTGAATTTTATTCATAAATATTATATTACTGCGTAGAATATTTTATTTTAAAAATAAAATAAATATAACCATTTCAAATTACTTGTGCTATGTATATAATAATCTTGCACGGTAGCTAACAGAATCAAACCCAGATTATATTTCATTCTAAACATTCAAGAACAAGTTAGTTAATTTAATATTCAACAAAAAAATCTTGATTCAACAATTGTTAATAAATAATTTATAAATTACATTATTTATTTATAACATATCAGAAGATATAAAAACATGGTTAGTATACCTTTACACGCTATAATATTTATCAACTCAACAATTGGACAATTGGAGAGATACAAAATATATTCCTTTATACGTTCAAAGTGAACATTCTAAAGATATATCTGTACTAAAGAAATTGAAAAAATACACATAATACATATTGAGTAATAAACTGTTAAATTTGTATGACATTATATAATATTTTGCTTCAAATTGGTATCAATAGCCAAATTTCATTAAAATATTGTATTTACTCACATCTTGAATATATACAATATATATATTCATATCACTCAAATTATGCATAACAATCTTTCTTACTTGCTCAGAGAAGTAATGCTCCAAGTACAGCTGATGCTTAGAATGTGCAGGAGGTTGAAACAATGTGTCTCTCAAATATTAGAATATTTGGATTAACAATTACTAGGGTTTTATTTTTACACACTCAGGAAATTTTAATGCCGCAAGAAGGTATTATAGATCGTCGCTTTTGTTCATATCTAACATTTGTCCTAAACATGATCTTTATGGGGTCAGATGACTAACAAATGGGTGATCGCATATTTTCAAACATCAAAAATTACTCAATTTATATTAGGTCATCCTATAAATAATGCAATATTTTTATTTTTCAAAATTAAGATAAACAAAGTTAATTTTTAATCTAAAATATATTCTCCTTCATTTTCTACAATGCTTTTCTTTCTGGTAGACTTGTAAGGCCCCTCTTCCAAAATACTCCTCCAGTACTGTTCTGACCTCGTTTACAGAATTCATATTTTTTCCATCCAAATGATTTCGAAGACTGGGGAACCATGGATTTTGTTCCACCAGGGTTTGCAGGATATCCTCGTCATGCTTTACAGATTTTTCAGGACAAGGTTCGTTTTCTAGGCTGTTGTTTCCGGCTCGGTATTTCTAGAACCACCGCTGACACTGTCTTACGCTTATTGTCCGATCCCCATATACTGCATTAATATTCCTCATACTTTCCGTTGTGTTGTTGCCTTTATTGAACTCAAGCAAAATATGCTTAATATGCTCCTTTGTCACTTCCAGTATAGCTTTGAAAAAATAAACTGCACTCTTCAAAACTTGTACTAAAAATAAGTTACTACCTGCTTTTAGAGCAGGTAGTAATTTTATCTGAAGCAGGTAGTTTATCCCACCCCCCTCCAACTTTTAGTTTATGTAATTGAAAAAATCACATTATTTATGGAATGACCAAATACTTATAAGAAAATGAGTATCCCAAAATCTTATATAATTTTGTAAATAAATCAAATAAATGCATGGATAGCACCCGACACATTAGTATGGCCATAGTTGGTTTAATTATGAAAACAAAGTATTTATAATACTTTATGGTAACACTTTCTGAACTACTGATTGCAGGTTTTACGATAGATTCATCTTCTAGATTCAACAGTGTCTACACTATTTGATCTATGGCCAATTGTAACAAAATATAAAATATTTCCACCCTGATATGGTTATATAATTTATCTATTTATCATATAGGAATACTCTCTTGCCTGCGGATGACAGGCAAGTTTGTTGGTCTCAGCGAACCTGGCAACATTGTTTTATGAACTCCTCGTGTTTCTTGACAACATTGTTAACAATGGGGGCTTCGATTTCCATCCCGGCGTGAACCTCTTCTCTGGATAACACTATGTCTTGACTCTGGTCTGGGGTCACAAACACCACTTTATGCCTTCTTGTCTGTAGGATGTTGGCTATCACCAACTGCAAATATGTACAACATTCACACTGTACAAGTATGTATGAACAGCCAATAGAAGCAAATTGAATTTCTAACAATTTAACAATTGCCCTAAATTATTACATATAAAAAATTAAAATATTTAAAATAACTGATCCTGTAACGTAATTTGATCCACTGTAATGCTATTTTTAGACATGTAGTATTCATTACATAAATGGTTTACGGATATACTCTGTGAGTATTATGTTATGACAATGTTTTCAATTTAGCATAATATTGTGATTTGATAATACACTGGTGAAGCCACACAGGAATGCAAGGCTCATAGACAGGAAAATATGAGCATTACTGCTCCAATTCACATATCTATGTTAGTCTCAGTCGCTCATAAACATTTACAAGCTCTTAGACTATTACAACCTAAACATAACTTAGATATAAGCCGTCAATAATGACGGAAAATTAATAGTTCTTATGACACAATTAATTTAAAAAATCAATGAAAATGATTTCAATATTTAAAATTATATTATATGTATATCCCATATTAAATTGACAATGGGTGTCTTGTTTGCTTGTCTAATGAACCTTTTTAAAGCTGCGCTACACTACATTTTTTTGCTACGGTGCCGAATACATATATATGAGGAAATAAGTTTTTATTTTATTTCATTATATGTGGAAATTTGTTATTACATATTTTTATTTTATGGTCCTTTGGATTTTGCAATAACGAGATTTTACTGTACATACTCAAATGACTGTTTATCACTTTCTCTATAAACTACTAATTTTTTCTATCTGAATTATAGTAGTTAAAAATATACAAGTGCCTACCTACTTGTTTATTGCATTGTTCAATGATGTTCCATATTAAAAATTTTTAAATTTAAAATGATTGAAATATTGTTGTTGTATAATTACATTTCTATGTGATATGCCCAGAATCGCACACAAGGTTGTTATTACTACATAATGCAGGATTAGAGACATACAAGAGATATTCTAGTTCTAGTAGTTCCTAACGCGGAACACTGAGATAAATATATTTTAAATTATTGTAATTTCAGCATGTTCCAAAACATTGGCTATCCAGAAAACATATATAATTAGTATGCTTTAAAATAATTTTTAAGATGAATGGGATAATAATCATACTTACTTTATGTTTGTATTTATTGAGAGATTCCCTTGACTTGACGATGAGCAAGTTTTCATCAGTCTCCAGCTTGAAGGACACGACATACGCTCTCGGTACCCATACGTTCACCAGAGGAGACAACATTTTGGGCACAAGCTGAAGCTGAATTACCGGAGCACCCTGACCCGATTGGATCTTGTGAGTTGGCTACAAATGCAATTTTAATTATATTTCAGGCAGGTTTGATTCGAAAGCGAGAATTTTCTTGTATTATATTTATTTATATTAGATCAGTCACAGTCACTTGAGATTGTCTCTTGAAGCTTCTGCCACTTTTTTCTTCCTCATTATCAAGTGAAATCAACATATAATATCATTTTCATTATTGAATTCACCACGATAATGTTGCTAGCCTAACCTAACCATTGCCATTATAATTGTGTGTAGATCGAGTTTTAACAACAATCGGTCGAGAGTGGCCAAGCAGTCAAGAAATGTTGCAATAAAATAATTAATAACACTTATAACTCTTCACATTTTTTTATATTTGCAACACAGAAATAGCAGAACAGACTATCGTCTAACTGATTGAAGCCACTGAGATTGGCTCGTAACCATTGTATCTTTGTCCATCAAATATCTAGTTTATAAAGTGTTATATTTACATACATGTATGTTATGTTATGTTAACACCGTCCTACTGTTCAGTAATTCAGAATGAAATACTAGATGTATATGATTTATAATGTTCATCTCTTTTATAATGTTTAATTCTTTTATATAGAGCCAGTGATGAATATTTTTTCACAATTTATAAAATAGATTAATGCTATATAGAAAGCTAGGTACGGTAACAGTATTATTTAAAAATACGATTCCAAGTATAATTGTACAGGTACATGGTGCTAGAAATACGTGGAAGGAAATAAGTGAAACGTAGTAATAAAAAGAAGAGAATTGTACGCATATCACAAGAGACCGCGTAGGGCATGTAAGCAAGATAAGTGTATTCTGTAAATTTTGAAGAGTTCTTTTCCATCATTTCTATGGATTTTGTAACCAATATGACACTAACCATTTGACTGCTCGGAATGTAGAAATCAGACACAGCTGCGGCGAGGAACAGCAGAGCCTTGGGCCCCAGGGCGGCCAGGCACTCGCAGGCAGCCCTGAGCAGCCACAGGTAGTCAGAGACACTGGTGAAAACTACATACAAAATCTTTCCAGCTCCGTGTGCAGCCTTGTACCGGGACAGGATAGGCGCCACCACATCCACACAGTCTGGTTTTACTGGATGGATAGAAAACAGTATGAAAAACTTGAATTAATTATATTTTTATACATTTTATACAAAATTGTATAATTTTACAGATGGCTTTTTACATAATTTAGCACTCTTAAAAAAAAATTAAAATAATTAGTAGGATCTGGAATTCTCGTAGCAAAACAGTTTTTTCAATTGCTGCATCGTGGTAAATATATTGTACTTTTTTTTCTTCATAGTAGGTGTACATTTCATATTCTTTCAAGCAGACACTAATAGTTGATTTATTTTCAATATCATCTAAATACTAAAGTGTGTTTTTTTCATGAAAATATATATTTTTTTCAATCTATAAATATGTTTTTAAATCAGTCAAAAAGTATCAAAAGTATATACATACCTAGAGGTTCTACAATGATGATATTCAAAAATAAACATGCAAATTAAATAATCAGTCTGAGAGTGTATTTGACTTTTAAACATTATTTTACTGTGGAAATAATTTTAAAAATATTCAATTTTTCATGTCAAATCGCGTTAAAGAGTGAGTACGGATACAAAACCAGAACTTATATTTGACAATAGATTTATGGGGACGTGTGCAAAATCCAACAGACGCAATCAAATAAACATGCGTTGATGGAGGTATAAACTCAGAAACCCACGTGAAAAAGAAGACAAGAAGAAAGAAGTGTGTTGTAAATGTAATAATAATTGAGTATATATGTACTACTTTTTACAGTGTTTGAAGGCATTATTCCGTAAAATCATACGCTGAATTAAAAAATGTAATATAATATTTTACTAATTTACGCTACACCACAGCACTGCTTTTGCTATAACGAATCCGGATCTTAATAATAAATTCATCATTTTTAACATAATTTCAAAATGTTCCCTTTCAATTTGAAAATACTGTACAGATATATAAAAATAAGATAATGTTCTGCCCATTTTAATAAAATAAAAATATAGATACTATTATGGTATTTAAAATGTACAAATTAGAACTTATCTTACTTCAATTATGGTCGGAGAGATATGACTTCTCAGTCAATATTCAAAATTAACAGTTCATACCATTGATAGTAGTATTAGGCCCTCTCTCCTGGATGTCTAGCATGTCCATAAATCGTTGTCCCGTGAAGTGTCTCACAAATGGCTCCAAAGACTTTTGCCGGTACATGAATATCACCGCATAGCCGTGGTCGAGAAAGTACTCCGCAGATGCCGATCCTCTTGTGCCAGCGCTGAAGTTGTCAACGAACCGGACAGTGTTATGTTCGAGGGGAACTGTCGTACCACCAGACTGCAAGAAAATAATGGAGAGGTATTGATTTTGTAGACTTTTTACACCTCAGTATTTTGTTCCAACATTTTTGTTTTACATGTACAGGTAGTCCTCGACTTATGACGGTTCGACTTACGACAATTCGCACTTACGACCGAAAAAAAATAGCATTTTTTTTTAAATTTTACTGCGTCACAGGGCACCATTGCCAATGGTTGATGTATGCGTATAGAAAGATGACGCAATAATGATGCAATACATACTTCCTGAAGGTCAGTTAGTCACGGGATGTTCGCAAAGAATATTGTTTGTTTCTCACTTCTTCCCTTCATTCTTTTTAAATTCCAATTCAGTTAACACATTTTCGAAATTAGACATTTATTTATACATATAATAAGACAATGGCAAGACTGGTAAACGGAGTAGATGTGATAAAAAAAGGAGAAGTGCAATAGATTTAGGAATAAAACTTAAAATTATTAAACAATATGAGAGTGGTAGAAAAGTGAAGAACATAGCTTGCGATCTACAATTATCACATTCAACGATCTGTACAATTTTGAAGAATAAAGTAAGAATCAGTGAAGCTGTTAAAGGAACAACATCTATAATAATAACAAAAAAAGACTTGGACCCATCTACGAAAGGAAAAACTATTGGTGATTTGGATGGAAGATTTGATGAAAAAATGAATCCCCTTTAGCCTCATGACCATAAAGACAAAAGCGCTGAGCCTTTTTGAAAACCTGAAGTTAAAGGAAAATAACAACAGCGACCGAACATTTACTGCCAGCAATGGTTGTTAGCGAGATTAAAAAACGGGCGAATTATCAAAATGTGAAAATAAATGTAGAAGCAGCTAGTTCTGATTACATGGCTGCTGAAGATTTTAGGAATTTAGGATTTGATTAGGAAAGAAGAACATGTCAAGGAACAAATTTTCAATGTTGACGAAACCGTGCTTTATTGGAAGAAAATGCCTCAGCGTACCTATATTAATAAGGAAGAAAAAAGTATGCCAGGATTCAAAGCATTTAAGGATCGTATCACCCTTTTATTGGGTGGCAATATTGCTGGATATAAATTAAAACCGTTAATGATTTATCACTCTAAAAAGCCGAGAGCCTTAAAAGGAATCAATATTGATTACATAAATATCAATTGTTTTGTTAATAAATAACTACAAATTTAACAATAAAAAAATATAAATATATATACTGTATATGTTACATACATGTTTTATTTTAATACATATTTTGGATGAAATTCGACTTACGACCAAAGTTTTGGAATGTATCTCGGTCATAAGTCGAGGACAACCTGTATAATTTTCGTAATTGTTTACACATTCAAAAAAATATTCTTCTTCTTAGGATGACGTCTGCCATGGTTATTGGGTCGGCTATGGCAGAGGCCTACGCATGGAATTGTTTAATTTGTAGGTGATATTGCACAGTGCCACCCGCATATGCTCTTGGAATAATGGAGAGCTTGGCCCAGTGGCAAGGTTCGTCCTAAAAAATATATATTAATGATAACTGTTCAAAGGTTTTTGGTGAAACTTTGTGGAATTCCATTACTATTTTGTACATTGAGTTAAAACTTTGTTTTATTCCACTACAGTTTCGGAAACATCTTCCCATTGATAATATTGAAAACGTTATACATCATTTAACACAATGAAAAGTGTAGTGTAATAAAATAGAGTTTTGACTCAATTTACAAAATAATATATTAATGGTATGTCAACCTGTAAATGGGTTTTTATTGTCAATTACTGGTCAATAACATAAATGAAATAAAACTAACTTTTCCCTGATGTGTCAAGCGTGAGAAAGCACAGAACATATATAGATTTTGATTGAAGAGAATGACAAAAAACGAAATAGTAAAAAACTCATATTTTCATAACAAAGGTAAAAAGATGGATCGAAATTGAAAGTAGGTCCTTAATGATTCAGAGATAATAACTGAATGTAGATTGGTGGTAAATATTGAATGATAAAAATACAAAATATATTATGTTCTAATCAGGTCTCCGAGATTACTGTTATATCAATGCGTTTGTTACGTTTACAATAGGTTTGTAAGAGAGAAATGATTTCATATTTGTTACAGACAGTACTATGGCCACACTGCATTTTAAACAATATTTCAAAATGTTAAAAAGTTTCGGAATTTTTTACTGCTTCGGTTAATCTGGAATCCGGTTAATGCGACCCCAGATAGTAAAAAATGTACTATTTACCTATGGTGATGAGCACTAGTGTTAAGACAGATTAAATGTACCTACTGATACCTTAGTCTGGTTTTGTTTGTATTTATATGCTTGTCTTAGACATATTTATAGACCATATGCATACTAAAAAAAATGTATGACTGCAAAAACGCAATTCAGAGCTTTGAAGAAAATAATGAAATGGTTAAATTAGCCTACTACTAAAAACTGTTTCAGTAATTATTTAGTTTTTGCAGTATGTTCACGATAAATTAGTTTCTTTTAAAATTATGCTTGACTTTATACACAAAAAAAAATTATAAAAAAAAAAAATATATATATATATATATATAAATAATCAGAAAGTGACATTGCCATAGGGCAATTTTCTAACTTCAATTAATTATTTAAAAAAAAAAAATAGAAATTTGGACTAACCGTGACTAGTACGATTTTGTGTCCAAATTTAGTATGTCTTTCACAAAACTCTTTTAACAATGTTCTGTTATCTTCAAAATCTGCCGGAGGTAAATGTGAAGAGTAAAAATCCTCCCACTGAGATGCCATTTCCATGCAACTGCACTCACTTTTATAAAATAATTATCATGAACGATAAATTTTGATAAGAAACGTCAGAAAAACTTGGAAACGTGTTACTAGTTTGAAAAATTAATTAAATACTGGCACCAGCGGTATGAGAGCAGTACTTACATTTTTTAATATTTATGGGAAAAGTTAAATGTTACAAGTGACAACACGTAAAAGCTTATGTCAAATAGATGCATAGAAAAAGACCTCTGGTATTTAGTATTTTGTAAATTGTTTTTTTAGTGATTTATTTATAACTAAATATATATTTTGCGATGGCCAACAATGTGGCTGGAGAGTAAGTAATACTTTAACTTGCACACATTAAAGCATCAGTAATGAGTAAAAAATTAAAGATCTCGCACGGTAAATAAATGGCAATTTGACATTATCAATACACATTTCTAGGCAATTTAATGCAGTGCGACCGCAAGATGCCTCTCCAGGTCCATCTCCAGAAACTAAAAAAGATCCGAGTGAAGTTACTAGTAATGATGCCGACGGCGTAGGATCAATAGAGGTACGTGTGCACTATTGAAATGTTTTTTAAAATTATTTTAATAATAGTTTATGTATGTATTTTAACTATAATTTGCTACTTTAAAAAATTCTTTGCGACCATAATTTACTCTCTTTTTTATTTTGAGACATTCCAGGTAATTAACTTGGTAATTCCAGAAGTGGATACAATATAATATATTTTATATCTTGTGATTTGTAAAAAAATATTTATTGTTAGTGTAGGTAATACAGTATTGACTGCAGATAGCGAGGTTCACTCAACTCGTTAAACAACTTTCAGATAACTAAAATTTTGATTCCCAATCTTAAATAAATAATTTTAAATACAAATTCTTAATTCTAAATTAAAAACATATTCTGGTCCCTACAAAATATCATGCGATTTCATACATTTATTTTCTTTTAATATGAAATAAAATATGCTTTTCATGACACACGATTTTGACGCAAGATTTTGCATCTTAGAAGAACAAAATACCATACCAGCCACCACACTGTTTACAACATTGTGATTAGTCAACATCTGATAAATAATAAGGATGCCGCTTACCGCACACCACCCTTCCCATTGCTCAGATTATTTATCGGCTGCGTGGTCACCAAATTGCTTACCGTTTATGACTTTATTTTCTGTTGACTGGTTGGCATTTGAAATTTCTTTTAACATGAAATTTGTTAAACATGCATTGCATCTTAGAAGAACAAAATACCATACCAGCCACCACACTGTTTACAACATTGTGATTAGTCAACATCTGATAAATAATAAGGATGCCGCTTACTGCACACCACCCTTCCCATTGCTCAGATTATTTATCGGCTGCGTGGTCACCAAATTGCTTACCGTTTATGACTTTATTTTCTGTTGACTGGTTGGCATTTGAAATTTCTTTTAACATGAAATTTGTTAAACATATAAAAACATTTTGGTTTGCTAATATTTAGGTGGACAATTCAGGCAGCGTTCTCATCAAAATAGCCACCCTGTATGCGGAGCAGTTGATGAGTGATATTAAATTAGTTGTCGGAGGTATCAGTTATCCAGCTCACAGGCTCATTCTCTGTGCCACCAGTGAAGTGTTTCAGGTATGATTCCTAAAATATATATTGTATGTTTGCGTTTCTGAAATCCTTAGCAATATCCTGTTAACCCATTCCTTAAATATTAAAATAATTTGTGTCCTCGATTAAATCTTATATTGCTTGTGTATTCCAGGTCATGCTGATGAACCGGGAGTGGTCTGAATGGTGCGAGAGCGCCATCGAGCTGAAGGAAACGCAACAGTGTGCCGAAGTTTTCCCTCACTTTTTACGTTACTTCTATACTGGACAGATACGCATCTCTCACAAGACAGTGTTGCCAGTTTTATCATTGGCAGACAAATATAATGTTAAGGTAAATATATTTTAACTCTTTATAAAGTCATTTCATGGGAAATCACCTAGGTGTGGTTACTTGACCATTTCAGATATTTTTTAATTTTTAGCTTAGGTAGTGTGTAGCTCCAAACAATTTTTATTTTATTTTAATCTACCACCATTTTGGATCTAGGCTCAATTTTCTTTGCAGCAACAGGCAAAAAACGGAGCTTTGCAGAGGTTTTGAAAAAATATATTGTTCTCCTATAAAAGGTTCTGGTTTTCACAAACAAAGAAAACGCGATAGGGTTATAGAAAATTATATATAAACCATGACTTAAATGACCTTGAAATATGCCAAATTTGGAAGCATAATCACCAGTTTTGATGAACTTTTAAGGTGACTGGGGGTTGGAACCATAAGATGGATTTTTATGTTATAACAATGGCTAATATAGTCCCAGCTATAAAGAATTAATGGGGGACATTTAGGTACAATGTAACAATATTTTAAGATAACTAGGGGAATTACATGTTACAGCCAATCCTCACTTAATAACTAGCTTCCGTTCTACCAACTTGGTCGGTAAACATATAGTATAGACAAAGTGCAATGTAAATTAGGGAAAAGGGTGTGGTACTCACTGTCGTCATCAACATATTTTGATAACCGCTCACTTGGCGCTAGAAGTGGACTACACGACTTATCTTATAACATTAAGTGTCTCTTCTCTGCTAACGATGATGGGATGCTTTTCATACAGAGAGCGTAGTGTTAATGAGGCATACAGTGATGTTCGTAAATGTGAGCAGTCGTAAAATGAGATGGCCGTTAAGTGAGGAAGAGTTGTACACTTTTTTTATGGTTGAGAAATAAAGAATGGTGTAAAAAATGAATGTTATCTTCCAAATTGACAATTGAGAAGAATAAATTACCTCACAAAACAGAAATACGGAAGCGCATAGATTCCAAGGTATATAAGTGACTTAATAAAACAATAATATACTAAATTAAATATTGTATGTGAAATATAAGAAGAATTTCAATACTTTTTATATCAAGTATATTTTCTTTATACAACAGGACTTGGTATCCTTGTGTGTCTGCTACATGTCTCGACACTTGGCTCACGCAGTACTGCTGGGCCATCTGGTAGAGTGGTTGCAGTACACCATGGCTTGCGGACACATCCAAGTCGCAAAGGTAGTGTCATGAGTATTTTTTTCTTAAATTTCATACAATTATTGATTAAAAACTATGACTTCAAAAAATAATTTTTAACATTTGATGTTTTTCTCTCATCATAAATTTTCTCCACGTGTTTAAAAATATTATATTTTCTTATTGAAAAATATGGAACATTACGGCGTTTTGTCTTATTTTTTGACAGTTAAATGAATATTTCAAAGCATCGTATCTTATGATATTGACATTGCAAGCTGAAAATAGACACATTGACCTAGAAATTCAAAACAGAATAAGCTGTATGAATTTTGTGACGCCAAAGCTCACCACTCAAGAGTTTTTGCTGCTATTTCATTTGTATAGTTTGGTTTTTTATATATTAAATATAAGTCTTATTCATTTTATTGTTTCAGATTGAACGTTTCAGAAAACAATCAGAAAATCTTAGTAACCTCTCTCAAATTGAATAAATTGATATTTTATTTTCTAGGCCTGCCAAAACTTTGTGAAATGGAACCTAGAGACGATTGCTGACACAAGCAACTTCGGTTGTTTGGAGCCAGAAGTTCTGATCAGTCTGCTGAACCAAAATGATCTTGTAGTTCATAATGAAATCATACTTTATCAGTAAGTAAAATGGCTATTTTAAACATGTATTGGTTTTTTCGTATTTTTTACTCTGATAAATTGGCCACGATTTGAGTCAGTTTTTCAATATTATTCATGCTTGAGGTGATTACTTTGCATGCGTGAATTCCATGTATATCAAATTGAAATATTGCAGCTAGTGCCTATGTGTGAATACAGTTTTCAATCAGTTTTTAGGCAGAATCTTAATATGTCGAGTTGGTACGAAAACAGTCGGATTTTATTACAAGGTCATGTATAGGAATCTTATTGTGTTGGTATCCATGTATTTTATTTCCAGTTTACAAATCTATGTTGTATTAAATGATTTTTTTAATTTATAAAGCATAATTGTTTGAAAATACATTTTATTAAACACCATGACTTCTCTTTACAAAGAAAAGTTTAACATTGTTGAATTTAATGAAATATGTAATGTGTATGCAGTTTTTTTAGACAGTGAGTCATAATCTGAAAATAACAAAAATACCAATACATACTAGGATTCCTGCACACCATGACCTAGCAACAAATATTTTATTAGATGATACAATATCCAAAGGATACTTTTAAGAAAAAATTATAATTATTTAATATTTTTTCAAACACACAAAAATAAATACAGGAAGTAAACAATTTTAAATTATAGTTTCATATGTATACTGTGATAGTTATTTATAGTACATCATAAATCACGTGTTGGTAAATAGTACTGAGATAAATTAAAATTATAAATACATTGTAATTAGAACAGATTAATAAATTTTTAAAAAATATATGAAACTAAAATATGACTATGTAGAAGTAAATGATCACACCAGTCAATGTAAATTCTTCCATAAATAATTTTAACATCACACTTTTTGTGTATTTAATATACAATTTATCTTTGAAATATTTAATTATCTATAGAATAGCATGTAACGGGGTTCCAGATTTGTCCTGAGATGGCTGGACCACCAGCACACGCGGCTTCTGTCTATGGAGGGAGTGCAGGAGAGCCAAGTGGACGAGCATATGAGGGAGCTAGTGGTGGCCACCATGTCCCACATTCGTTTTCCCATGATGAGTCCTCGGAAGCTGGCCCAGTTGCTACTCAGCCCGTTGGTGCAGAAGTACAAAGAATTTTTCGTAGAGCGCATGGCCATAGCTATGAGCTTCCATTCAGGTATGAGTTTTTTCGTAAATAGAAAGGTCCTTCCTTCCGAAATTAATCTACGTGTGCATCAAATTGCATACTACTAAAAATACTACAAAAAAATTCTAGAATCTGATGAAAATGATAGTAAGAGAGTTTGGAATCATTAATGAAATCATGGAAAATAAACAAGACAAAAAAGGAAAAATAAGTTTTATTATACATGACGATTCAAAAATAAATTGCTCAGAAAAGCCCCAGGAAACAGCAAACATTTTTAACAATTACTTTGCAAACGTCTGTAAAAACTTGGCTAATAAAATCACAAAGAACTGGAATACTGACGTAGCTACTTCTAATGCAGTATATACAAGAAATAAAATATAAATTTTTCAACCCACAACAGTTAACGAAATTGAACAAATCATAACATGTATGAAGGGTGGAACAGCACCAGGTTATGATGGATATACTGTAAAATATATAATGTATATACTTAATACATTAAAATTTATAAAAAAACAAATATCCAAACCCCTAATGCATGTAATAAACCTAAGTTTAAAAACAGGGGTATTCCCAACATGCTACAAACAAGCCATCATTTCCCCCATATATAAATCAAATAACCCCGAGGAAATAACCAATTACAGACCAATCTCTCTTTTGTCAAACTTTGGAAAAATCCTAGAAAAAATTGTTAAAAAAAGATTGTCTCAATTTATTAAAATAAACAAAGTAATTGATGAAAACCAGTTTGGGTTCATGGAAAACAAAAGTACACAAGACACAATAGGTAAACTATCTAATATCATCCAAGAATCTAGACAAATCTCTTAAATGTATTGGAATTTTTGTGGATTTGAGAAAAGCAGTATCTCCCACAACAAACTAATATTAAAATCCGTCAGTATAGACGACAAAGCACTAAGCTGGATTCAAAGCTATCTTCACGAAAGACCGCAAAACGTAAAAATTAACGAAACTCTTAAGTCAACCCCTAATCAGTGAACTTGGTATACCACAAGGGCAGTTTTGGGCCCATTTCTTTTTATAATTTTATGTCAATGACATTTTCAAACTAAAATTAACCGGAAAAATTATATCATACCGACCGACAGCCGACGGCACTGCTATAATTTTTGACGGACAAGACTGGAACACTATAAACGAACATCCAAATAACGTCATGAGCATACTCAAATCCTGGTTCGATAGTAATTTACTTTCTTTAAACTCTAAAAAAACCTATTATATTCCCTTTTCAATAAAAAGTCTTAAAACACCGCCCCATATAAAAATTACTATTCATAACGACAACTGTAATAAAATTACCTGTAACGACTCTTGTACAAATTTAAGCTCAAAAAAAGACATCAAATATCTCGGTGTAATTATTGATCAAAATTTAAAATGGCACAGTCACATTAACGAATTAGTGAAAAGAATAAGAAAATGTATTTATATATTCATAAGATTAAGGAACATTCTAAGTATAAATAATTTTAAAAAGGTATATGTTGCTATTGTTCACTCACTACTCCAGTATAGTATAATTGGGTAGGGAGGAACATACAATAATATAATGAACTCGGTAAAAATAATACAGAGAACGATTATTAAAGTGATATTAAAAAAAGATAGAATTTTTCAACACAAACACTTTTTGCAAAATTTCCAGTTCCCAAAATAAAAAACATTTTCAAAAAAATCCAATTAATCAATTAATTAAAGAAAATAACACTATCAAATTTGAAAAAAGCACATCATTAAGGTTTAAAAATAACTTTAAAATCCCTAAATGTAAAACCAAACACTATCAGCAAAATTCTATATATTTAGGGATAAAAAAATTCAATAGCCAACACAAATTAAAGAAATAAAGGATATAAAAGAGTTTAAAAAGAAACTAAATGAACACTTCAAAAACACATAATTGGACAATAAACAATATTACAGAATACTTCAGAAGCACACAAATGGACAATGAATAGAATATGTAAGCTATTATATACAATTATTGTAGTGTAACTCCCTCTCCAAGCACAAGAGCTGGTCTCTTTTTTGGAGAGGTAAGCGAAAGAAAAACCATGTGATTTAAAAAAAATGTAAAATACTTTATTCATGCTATTAAAAAATTGTAAAAAATGTCAAATAAATTAAAAAAATAATTATTGGAAAAAAGATTATCTTTTCAATCTGATGCATTCTCCCAGTTTATGTCCAGAGATAAATTTTTATTGATTTTGTACAAGAAGTTAGGCGTTTATTTATTTCAAAGCATGCTTCTAAATGCCTATTGTCTGTATAATTCTGATAATCCAAAGATGTCCTTGTATGATTTTCGATTGTCAGTAATAAAAAAGCTACTTGGTACTCCTCCACCTCCGTTGCTTGTGCCGTTACGGAGACCATCCATAAGTAAAATACACCTACCGAGTATTTGTCAAAAAAACAAAGCCGGTAAAACAAAAAGACGACGTTGTAAATACTGCTGGAGTGCAAGACAACAGAGGAAATGCTCAATTTTCTGCTGTCCCGATTGTCCCACATCTTTCCGATTGTACCACAAACAGAATTAATTATGTGTTTTCTCACTATCGTTCTGTAAAAATAGCAGTGATATTAAAAGCAAGTAAGTTATAATTTTCACTAATATCGATCTAAAAATAGTTTGAATAAATCAACACATGTGCACGGGCCTTTAGTACGTTCGGCCTTGAGAGCCCATTTTCATATGCTCCGTGGACGTCATTATAAAGAAACAATTAGCTTCGCCTATGCGCGACCACGGGCGGTTTTGTCGTAAAACTGATTTTTCAATGTTGAAAATACAATTCCAATTAGACATATTCTTATTTACGTATCTTAAAATATTTCGGCGATATACTTACCTCCTGGTGACAAATTTCCAGATTTCGCCATCCTAGCGGCGATAATTATTATTATCAGTAAGTCAGAAAGATTTGTAAGTCTTCGATAAATACTGCTCGTGTATAGATTCTGCCATTGTAGTGTGACTTCCAGAAAGCTATATCGCCTTTGCCGATTACCTATTGTAGGTGGTGTCCGATGGTGTTGCGCGGCCATGGCCGGTGTTTCCGTAGAACCAATTTTTCAATGTTGTAATTATAATTTATTATAAAGTAGGGAGTACAACTTAACCAATTAACAGTTTATGTTCGCATTATAGTATGTCGAGTGTCGCAGTGATGTAAAGTTTAGGTTGGTTGGTTATAAATCATAATGTAAACAGAATATCCACATACCACTGAGGAAAATTAGTTTAAAAATAGATAAAGAAGACGCCATTAAAGTTTGGAGCACTACGCACTAACTATGCGGGTGTAATGTGGATGACTTGTGTTTGTACTTTGATTGAAAAGTGTTGATCAGCATCCATAGTTTTGGTTTGATCACAAATCACAAATCTTCAGTCAACATGATCATTTACTGACAAAATCGTTTACTTCAGATAATTTTATTATTAGTAAATATCTGAGGACTAATTTCTCCGTAATGCAAATCTTTATGGCTGACCATGTAAAATATGGAAACTTTCCATTTTATTTATATACTTACGAGTACTCATGCACCGCTCGTCTCTGGGTCACTACCTGCTGTATGGCAATAGTCGGATGGGAGATTAACTCAACTCGTTTAAAATGAATAACACCATGAAAAATTAAGAGTTTCAAGTTATTTTATTTTAAAGTCCTGGGACCCGAGACAGCAAAAAACTGTGGAATTTCCAGGTTGTCTCGACTCAAAATCCCTAATCAACACTGCTCTTTCATGTTACAGGTCACACGGATGTCATCAATAAGATTTATTCCACAGATGATGGAAAACTATTGTTCACGCCTCGTCTTTATACGGAGGACAGATGGAGTTCTATGTTGACCATAGACAATTTTCATTCGTTACAATGTTACCATACCAGAACATTTGTTTTTTCATCACACTCTGCTTTGGCAGAATGCGCTGGTAATAATTTTTTTTTTATCATTTAAATTAATGTACTTTTTGAAAGTCTATATTTGTTTTATTATCTACTAACTACTTTTCTATTTTTTCAGGTGATAAAACCTGCGAATGGGTCATCGACTTATATCCAAAGGGCGTTTGGTTTAAAAAATCCCTTTTAATTTTTTGGCAGGGATCCCATGAGGTATAAATTTGTTGTTTTTAAATTCATTTCATTGTCAAGGCTTTCAGAAATATAATATTATTTTGCTAATAATAGAAGCGCAAAGCTATTGAATTATTGGTTGTATATTTTTTTAGGTACCGGAAGTGGTGCTGCGTACTGTCAGACTGGCGGTGACGTGCAGAGACCCTCCAAAACTAAAGACGACAGTCACGCCTTGGGGGGATGTGAAATACGATTCTGAGGAACCTTTCATGAGGGTCAAGGTTAGAATTGTTTCAAAACATTTGTATATATTAGTAAAACAGCAAATATTCATTATTTAAGGCTTCCCTTTCAATAATAATTTATATTTTCGCATTTTGCCAATGAAAAAATGCCAATTTTATTCTCCAATACAATTGGAGAATGTGATGACTGTCAAACTTGGTGGTATAGAAAGTGCAAGAAAAAAAGGAATTGTAAGACGCCATTGATTATGTATTCTATGTACATCATAGAATCAAAGAAATACAGCATATTTAAAAAAATTGTTTATTATTATTAATTGTAAAAAGTATTTTTAATATAAAAGATAATGTTTTTTTGTATTTTCAGATTGGAATTCTAATAACCGGGATTCAATGGGGAATAGAACACATTATGACGGTGAAAGAAAGAATTTTCCACTTTTCCGACAGTCAGAGGGTACTGAACATCGACAACGTGTTGGATTTCGACGAACTAAACACGCCAATATATTCTCCATCCTCCAGTAGCAATCAGCAGCAGCAGAATGCTTCCAGCTGTTCTTCCCGGTTTAGTGTTTCAGGGTAAATTTATGTTTATTGTGTATGATATTGATGGCTTTACAGTCGGTGTTTGGAATTTTTACCAACACTAATTGCGGGAGAATTTTGTTAATTCAAAACCGTTTAGTTCTCAATTTTTTTGTGTGATGATGTTGATCTATTTAAAACATGTCTTTGTGTAACTTGCATTCAAATTAACTAGGTCCCTTCATAAATCTCATTTATTCTTTGATAATAATAAGAATATCATCATTTAAAAAATTAAAATCACACTTAAACTAACTAATATATTTAAAAAAACATATTATCTTTATTGAGGCATCCATGTTGTTTTTAAATAATGTGTACGATTTTTAAATAATGACTCCATCTTGAAAAACGTTTCGAATTAATCATTTCGACATCTTACTGCCCTCTATCGAATTCATTTCGTAGCTCAAAACGTAAACATGGCCGTCCAGAAACATCAAACGTCAGAATATTTGAGGTTAAAAATCAATGACATTAAACAGCTTGTGCGGGCTCGGTTATGGCCATAGATTTGAGTAAAATTTCGAAAATAAATATTTTGGGGTCTGTTGTTTGAATCATTGATTGGACACATGGATTGAGAAAAGTGGGAGGCCTTCATTCAGCAGTGAATAAATGATGATGACGATTATGCTTTTGGGCAGTCTCTGGTTAAAATGTTACAGAAGTAACAAACAAACCATTTGTAATAACTTAACAATACTTAATTTATGTGCCTTCCAACAGGAACATTAAATTAGATGAATATTGAAAAAATCTAAATATTAAAATTAAAAATACATCTTAATTTTAAAATTTGATGTTTCCGTTGAAAATATTGTTTTCATACAATATTTAAAGAAATTATGCATTATAATTATGATTTTTTCATAGAGATGTAGGTAGTAGGACGATGATTGCATAAGGGGGCTCCTTTCAAAACTAATCCATCTTTTCCCATTTTTTAACAATATGTGTGTTTTTATTATTCATTATTAAGTTATATTACTTATCTAATTTAATTTAGTTAACTATTAGCCTCATCTTGAAAGAGTATGTAATTCGCGTAGAATTTCTAAAATTTCTAACTGGAAAAAAGAAAGTACTTAAAATTTTCTATTAAAATGAATTTTAAAAGAAATCATATTTATAATGTAAAATATGTTTTGTTTAGTTCTCGCAAGTGTTGTCACTGCAGTAAGGCCAGCATGGACTGCAGCAAGTGCCCCACCTTCAGCACTTCCTGTACCTGCGCTGTCCCCGAGCCCCCCGCCAACCTCGTGGGGCCCAACAGGGATCAGCTTAAAGTGAGTAAAGCTCAAAGACAGTATTTCATTATTTTGCGCAACAGCTCTTTATCTTCTTCGTCACTTCTGCACGAGATGTCCCTCTGGACGCTTCGATGATTCTTCATCTTACTTAGTATTCTGCAAAGTTAAACGTAGCTGTCAGGAGCAAGTCTGTACATCAGACTTTGTCCCCCCATCCATCCATCCCAGCATCTCAGCTCTACCAGTCACCGCAAGCCTCTCCGTCTTGTCTATATGTAATATTATTTTCTCAAAATATTGACAATGAAGTGTGACTTTTACAAATATACACAAGTACTTAATGAGCGATTAACAAAGTAAAATCTATATTTTAATCTTTGTAAATTAATCTAATAAGTCAATCACTACGCCCCTGGTACTGAAATTATATTTAACATTTCTCATCCAATTTAAATTACAAAAAATGTACATATTAAGATAAGTAAATAAGTCCTTTCAAATTTGTTCGTGCAGGGACTGAAGAGTGCCTAACCGCTGACTGATGTTTTGTTCCTCGTGTAATGTATATATTTATTAATGTTTTAAATGAAACTATCTTATCAAGAGTTCCCAGCTTTAAAATACATCTTAAATCGACACCCTTAAAGCCTAACCCTATCGTATGTGGTGTTCCCCATGTCAAATATGATTGGCAATTAAAAAGTAAATGATTTGATGTTATTTTTATTTCCAGATTCAAGTAGTCATTATCCCGTTGACTGACGTAAGTTGTATGGCCGCATCCGAGTTTGGTTTCAAATGATAGCTGTGTCCGATACTTGTGATCTCTGTGTCCAAAGTAATGGTTTGTATTTCAGCCTCAGGGTGAAAGCTCCAATAGTCAAGGGGACAGCATTTTTTATTAGAATGAAAAGACTGCTAATTACTAATATTGAATTAATGCAAATACTGTGAATTAATAAAATGTGATTTAATGTTATGCATAATTGAACTGAGTGACGCAGAAATAATTATTTTCAACTCGAATAAAACCTGTCAACACAGTTCTGTGCATTATCTACATTTATATCTACAGTGCGTATAGTAGGTGTCAGTTGTTTTTATAATAGAATATTAGAATCGGCGGTTTTAATAATACGATCTAAGAAATTTTATAAAATAATGTGAATGCTTCACATCTTCTTAATAAAGTTTTTGGTTATGGAGAAACTGTTATATCTTTGGGCTGGATTTCTGAAAGGCAGCCTTTGGACATTGGAGTGGAGTTAGATAAGTGAAGAGATGGTACATTACGTGGAATCTACAACATAGACACTTATAATGAATACCTGGTAATGAAGCCCTGACAGAATCTGTCACTGAACAAGACAGTGAAGAGCAAGATGTCGAAGAATGTGGTGCAACTGGTTGCAATTTTAACTATCTTAGGTAACCTAGATGCAACCTAGGCAATGTACAGTTTCTTTGAACCATATTATTTGTTTGTTTTTTGTGAATTACAATTAATATAATTTATATTATATTCCCACAATCATCACTATTAAACCTTGGCAATTAACAAATGGAACAGTTAAGTAGAAAACACCCAATCTACAATATTAAAAAATAATTGTTTTCTTTAATTATTTAATTTCATTAAATACTAATTCATTTTTTTAAAAGACCTTGACCGTTAAATTTGTTTGCCAGAAAATTCCCTAGTGACAGATTATATTTCTAGACATATGTAATACAATAACCGACTCCTACTGCGTGACACGTGCTGCTCCTCGTTACAGTGTCGTCTGCTGGACTCAGTTCATTATGTGATGTGTTATTTAATACTATACAGACTTCTAGTAGGTTTTTTAACCAATACACGTTATATGAATGTGCCAATGCTAAAGAAATAATATGTTTAAGATGCTAAGTAAATAAAAGTATGTACCTTTATTAGGTTTAATAATTGAGGAATGATTTTATGTTGATGTTTTAAACCATAATGCATTTCACGCAAACCACATCAGTTTGCGTAATTTGGTGATCAGGCAGTGTGACAGTTTGATTGTTCAATATGAACCCCTCCTATGAAAAGTGTATTCGTAAATAACAAATGGACCATTTTTAGTTGTTGTAATATTTTGTCAGCATTTGATACACTTTTAAGTATAGCAGTATTTAAACAAATATGTATATTGTGTTGATTCCATGACAACTGCACATGAGACAGGTGCACTTAATTGACCTATAATAACCTAACCTAATTTAACTGAACATAACCTATCTTGAAGGAATGCGTGCTATCGTGAGGTAATTTATCTACCTAATATATATTATGTATGTGGGGGGTGTTTTAGCTGGCATGAATTAAACTCGCGATTGGTGTAAAGTCATTTATTTGTTCAGAAATACAGAAATAAGAAGATAGGAGATAGAGTGTGAAATATGAACAGTGTAGAAGTGAGTCAACGGTGTTCGTTCTCCGTCACGAGTTGTCCTGTTGTGTTTAGTAGAACACAATAGAATACAATGTACAAAAAAAATACTGCCAATGTGCCAAATATATGCAAAAACTAGAAAAACTGAAAGTATACCTATTTGTTAGTTATAATCTTTTTCATAGGCGGGGGTCAAAATAGTTTATGATTTTTTTACATGTTATGATAGGGATGGGATATCTATCTTTGTTCATTCATACAACGTGTGCAAAGACTGGAATCCCGTTGCATCAATTTTAAATTGCCTAAAAATTTTGCATCTTATTTTTTAATACAAACTTATTAATTGTTACTTAATATGCTTAAATAATATTAATATATTTATAAATGTACATTACAGTATTTTAAATGTAGAAGTTCAAATAATTGCACATTTGCAAATCTGTAATTTCTATCCATTTATATACAGTGGAAATCAGTTACATAATAATGTAATGAAAGAATATTGGAAATAACCATTTTGTATGCTGGAAAAGTCAATAAAATATCAAATGTACCCGACAGTGATTAATTTTAAAGATATTTACGTACAACATTGTTAATAGTATACAATTTTTTTTCTAAATTAATAGTTTTTTGCACCGTACAAATTATTACTGAGGAATTGTTGTATATTACCAATTACTTGAAATTTTTTAACATTCTAGTATACATTATCTTTATCTATCGGGTTGTCTGTATCGTTTGCTATTGGTGTGTGGCTTCTATCTTCAGGAACGCTAGGTAAAATTGAATTAGGTGTGTGAAATTTGCAATAAATTTTATCTAACGATTTATTAAGACAAAAGTGTTAAAAAATAAATTAATGTATAATTGAGGGGAGCTTAGAATATGGACTGAACATTCATTTCATGATCATCAGTTCTTTTTTCCGTTTCTTTCAGTGCATTCTATTTTTTATGCTCAAGTTTGCCATTCTGATACCAGTTTATACAATTCAAGTTTCCAACTGAACAATATTTTGATTGATTGAAGCGTTTGCAAAGTGCATTATAGTTTGAAACTTTGTCTTCCCTGTACTATAATTCTTTTTAAATGCTTTTAGCACAATATAAATATATAATCCATCGTCAAGATTGAATAATTAATTTATAAAGTTGAAAGAATACTTATGCCATTTTATTTTGATTAAAATATATAATTTCATACAATGTATGGCATGACAGTAATCCCTTAATTTAAATATAGATTATGTTTTACAAAATCAATACTATTAATTTTTAATTACCCCTTGTTTTGTAATTTGGGGATTACTGTACATAAGTGTAATTAAATATTTTGTTAATTATATTATTACATAGTCAAGTTATTATTTTATATAATTATTTTTATGTAAATCAAAATTTACAAATTCCATTGATTTATATCTTGTGTTTTAAAATCTAAATTAAAATATATTTTACATGGATATGTAATATCGTACTAAATGATAGGACTGTAATGTGACAAAACAAGTTCATTTTTATCAATAATTATTATATTAGCACGATAAGTGAAACTGAAACATTTTTATTCTCTAGGCAGCTCCAAAATATGTATTTCTATAATATATATAGTAACGTAAAACATAGATTTAATTATAAAATATATCAGTATACATTCATATTATGGATATGTATTCTGATACATATAAAATTTAAAGCTGAAAATGTTGCAACACTAATACAAACTTCATATTTAATGTAAAATAGTTACTAAATGAAATCATATAAAATTGAAAAAATGAACTGGTCTTGTTGAGCAACTCATAGGTACTAATTATTGCAATCATATTGGTTCATGAAGCATGTTACATAATTATTTATATTACTTTGCAAGCCCAATGGTGCGTGTTCACAGACAGCACGTGCTGAGAGCGGCCTGAAGAAATGACTTAAAGTTGTTCATTTAAAAATGGTATTAACATTTTATATGGAGACGATTAAACTAACTGACCGACATTGATTGAACTTTTCCTTCTGTTCTCAGTGTCTTGTGCACTGTGGATACGCACATTAATGGCTCGTGTACATGGATGAAACTCTAAATTCATTGCTTATTGTATTTTGTATGTAAAGTAAAATGTCTGAGACGAGAGAACAAAGTCTTATCCGTGTACGTGAACCATAAAGATTTATCTGTTATTCTATTTATGTATTATGTTAACATTTACGATGGTTTAATCTTTAATGGCCTTTTAAAGGCCTTTCCAGTATATATTATTTTAATAATATACGCAGTTTAAATGAATGAATCTCAATGAAAAAAGGAATGACTATTTTGTGTTGGATTCATACTTTATCATATCTGAACAGTTATTTGCTGCACCACCCTACCACTGTTGAATATTGCTTAATTTAATTTGAATTACTATACGTTTATTGTATTTAACATATTTCTCGATACAGCTAATCATAAATATTATTGATGTTCGGGATCTGTCTGTCTAGATAAAAAATTATAACAAGCTGCATTATTAATTAATTATCATACTTAGTAAATTGCTAGCTGAAGCATTTTGATCGGAACATGATGTGACGATTTAAGAATATGAATTACTGTAAATACTCGTATATAAGTCAATCCGAGTATGAGTCGAAGATAAAAAAATAAACACAAGCCAGTTTTAAAACAATGTATTTATAGTTTATCATTATTGGGTATACATAATTAAACCATTATACACTCATCCCTCGATTTACGCGGTAGATACGTTTCAGAAAATTACGCATAAAATAAAACTGCGTAAATCGAGGCATAGAACGCATACAAAAATGGAAGATAGGTTCCAGAAAATTAAATGCGATGTTGTGAATGAAGTGGGGGTAAGCCGTTGATGCATGCGTTGTGGGGGTTATGGCGCGAACGTGTTTCTACAGGCTCGCGCAGTCATATGTTGACGAAAAGCGGTTGGAATAGCTAGAGCCCGCCCTGACACAACAGAATAGTGTGCACACTCGCCAATACGATAGATCACGCCACAACACGATAATGTAACTCCGCCTTCACGCATTGCATTTGTGACACGTGTCGTCAAATACATGTTTGATTTTAAAAAAAAGTTTTTTCTCAACTGCGTAAAACGGATACCGCGTAAATCGAGGAATGAGTGTACATTTCATATTCAGCTTTTTTTTCTGCCTCTCACTCAAGTTTTTTGTTGACATTAAACTCTCACGTTTGAATTTCCACGATTCTCTGCGTATTCCACTACCTTCAAGTTAAAACTGGCTTTAAGTTTTACTTCACTTATTGTGATATCAAAATATTTTTAAAAATTTTGCTAAAACACGATGCGCAGCAAATTTTGTGGCTTGACTATAGGTCGAGTTAATATTTATTGTTTCCAAATGGTAACAAATTTGTCATCTTGTACTATTTGTGTATACGGTACTTTTGATAGTTTGGACGATCCTATGTTAGTGGTGCTTCTATCGTAAAATCTAGATGAAATGTTATGAAATGCTGTTTTGACGCACATTTCATGGACTTGATTGTGTGTTGCACATGCGTGTTGATAATTGTCATGGTCTGCGCACGGTGGAGAGACAGGGTGTTTGGCTTCTCACAAAACATTTGGTAATGGCACATACACAATTTAAAAAATGTATGTTGCTTGTTTACATTTTCAATAATCTGATTATCTTGTGTTGAATTTGCAGATAGATTAAATAATACTATCTAAAATAACAACATTTTTTGCATGCAGTGAGTCAAAATAGGATTGTGTAAGATGCAAAGTGTAGCTGATTATGAGTGACCCATATACATATATATGTGTTCTAAACAAAACATACATAACTTCCATTATGGGCTTTACATAAAATTATGAACAAAAAATGTTATTTAAAATTTTGGTCTAATCAACAAACACTTTAGACAATGATCAAGAGACTGCTGATTTGGCAGTAACAACGTTGTAACAGTAATAAAAATGTTGTTATTGTAAAAATAAATCAACCAGAAAGATATATTTTTCTAGTTGATTAATTTGTATTATTTTTTCTTATTATCTCGGTATTTGAGCAATTTATTTTTGCAATAATAACAATTTTCTACTTAGAAAGTGTTGTACTTAGGTACATATTTATCGTTTAGTATTATTTTTTTTGTTTCAGTATTACATAAATTTACATAACTTTTTTATTTAAAATTGTATCTTATACCTATATTTAAAGTTATGCAAGTTTTGTTTAGAATACCCTGTGTATATACGATAACCTATAGTTATTGTAAATATTCTCAGTTCAATGTGGAGCGAAATATTATGTGATATTCGTGTGCATTTTATAAGTATGTCGGGATACGTACTGCGCGAGTGCATCATAAAAATTGATGTGATCATATAGAATTCACCGAAGGCGAGATTTCTGTAGATGATGCATTATTTCAAATCAACAGATTTTGCAACTAAAACTAATTCAGACTGTGTTCATAAATTAAATGGCTATATAATGAATGTACTATTTTAATGATTTAGCACTTGCTTTGTGGGGGGAGTATTACATCTAATGTATAACAATAAAATAACTGTTTTATTCCACTCTTTTTTTTATTTTAACCTGTCTTCTTCTCCAGCACTGCTGATCGTACTTGGCGCTCTCAGATGATTTGATTCTTGGCCAAACTAATGTATGACAAAGAAGCTATAGCTAACTAGCTCTTTGTCAAAAAAAATATGGAATAATTATATGTATCTGGAATATCAATAAGGCATATTTATATCTAGTAAGACTTATTTGTGAGAAATATGAGATTTCCAAAAAATTCTACCAATTACTATTAATAATTTTATGAAAATCATTTGATGTGAATTTTGTGATAAAATAAGATAAAAGAAATATCACATTAGCTCACATGATTTCTCATTACAAAACTTTTTGTTTATTGAATTGGTTGATTTCAATACTGATTCACCTTTTTCATTCATTCTTATGAAAACATGTTCTCAGGGTCGACGGTGAGGCAAGTCTCAAAGCAGAGAGGACTGTCCACCCCAAGCTGTAGGGCCATGATTGATTTATTGACGAAAACATGGGTTTTTCAAAGCATTTTATACATTTGTTGTTTTATTGAATGCCTTGTCACACAGTAAAATGGGAGGTGTTAATCACTAATTAGCGCTATAATATATAACAAGGAAAGATTGAGTGCACTATTCCCCGACAATGGCAATGACAAATACAAGAGAGGAAATCTACTAGATGAATTTTTTATTCAGAATTTTATTTTGTACCAATATTTGAAATTCTACATTTTACATTTACATCTGTTGTACAGTTCAATGGACAAAATATCCTTTCAATTTTAGTGGTATTGAAGTATAAAATTTATCCTTACTTTATTT
The DNA here is from genome assembly GCA_031772225.1 of Eubasilissa splendida. NCBI lineage: Eukaryota > Metazoa > Arthropoda > Insecta > Trichoptera > Phryganeidae > Eubasilissa > Eubasilissa splendida. Next base: position 30,247,958 of record CM062857.1, read on the forward strand.
AATGTGTGCGGTTAGTTGTTTTATTATTTACTTATACGATGGAGCCTCAGTTTACAAATGACTCCATTTACAAACAAAAATCCTGACAGAAAAATGCTTCAGTTTGTGAACAGAAAGGCAGTCCCAGAACTCACTACGGAAGAACTGGAACAACTTCTTAACGAACAGCAAAAAACGGTGACAGAGAAAGTATTATTTTCTGAGACTGATGAACAAATAGAAGATGTTCCTAGGTCCTCGATCCATGAAATGTGCGCGAAGTGGAGTGAGGTGCAAAGTTTTATGGAAAAATATCAACCCTGATAAAACTTTATCAAATCGTGTTATAAAACTGATTAATAATAATGTCATGTCTCATTCCACAACACAATTTTTCGTAAAACAGAAACCTGATGAACTTCAAGCACTATGTTTTCATGGAAGGAGAGTCTCTTTCCAACCAATAACACTTTATTATATATTTTGTAAGATAAGTTAAAATAAAGTTTGTTTTTACGTTTATTCTTTTCGTTTTATTATTCCTAATTCCTTTCAAGTTAAAAGGATTTATTTTATAGGATTTCAAGCAAGAAGTAGAAAATAAAGATGATAAAGAGCCATCTTCTTGGGATCTTAAACAGATTAATACATTTTACATTGATTATTACGGGAATAATTGTTTCGGTTTACGAATAACTCGGTTTTCAAACAGTTTTACGAAACGTATAATTAACGTATTCAGTAACCAAATAAATACAATTTTGACATTGGGAAAACATGGGATCATCTTATCGGTATTACATAAGATATATTGAAAATTATTAATAAAAAATTAACCTTATGTGAAACATGTTTATTATAAGTACAGGCACTGGAGATTTACAAGGGTCACAAAATATAATACACAGTCCAGGTATAAGCTTACTTCATAATATATTGAGTCAAAAAAGCAATTTGAGAAATTATAGGGTTCATGTCCCAAAAAATGAGTAACTAGTATATAAGAGGGCACAAAAGTTGCGGAGATTTTCGACAGACAATGTCGTGCTCATAATTGCAGAAAATAACTGGCCTAATGGCTCGTCATGTTTACATTCAAACTGATAAAGTTACAAAACATAATTAATGTAACACTGCAATTCACTGTTATATTACTGTAATTTTTTAAAAATAGCTTTCATTCTGTTGTGGTTATGGTGTAAACCAGAGATGGCAAACCTTGGTACGCATTGTCCATTTTTGAAAATTTTTAATTTTGTTAGTAATACTTAGTTTGTAAGATGAGCCAGTATTTTTTAAAAATACAAATGAAATACGCATAAGATCTCGCTTTTTTTTGTTTTGCTAAAGAAGCTTCGTGGACATCTGGTCGCCGGCTACTGCGGGAGTATGATATGGAAATATATTATTTACTACACAATATGCATAAGAAAAAGGTTCACCATCGCTGGAGTACACATAGCCGTGTGCAACAATGCATTTCTTTGACCCATATCAAGATAATTGCACACAGGACAGGTGCACACATACAAAGTAGTTACAGTATTAGGTTAGGTTACTTAATACAGTGTCACAGTAGTAGAGTAATAAGCTGACTGACTGGGTGTGCACTTGTTCTGTGTGCAGTGGTCATGGAATCATCAAATTAGATAGCAGTTAATATTTTCAGTTTCTATAAAACAATTTTATCTGGTTACTGACAACCGATATGAAAAAGCTAACTTATTAAGCAAATAATGATTTACTTAGAAACAACATTAAGATACAAAAACTAATATTTTGATAGGTAAGGAAGATTTTTATCCATAAGTAATTGAAGATAAAATGTTTACATGATTTTATTAATTTATATATATAGTTTAAATATACTTATTGGATGAGTATCATGTACACTGTCACTATCAATACATAGTTTTCAAAATTAATTAACATAAAAACGGAGTTATGACTATAAACAATACGATTATCCACCATACAAAGAGAATTTTTGAAAATACGTATATATTTTAAAGATAACAATAAAATTGAACAAATTTGCAACCCTTATCCTTATTAAAGAAAGTCCTAGTTTTAGAAAATAAAAGGTAACTGAAATATTTTCTTCCAAAATAAAGATATATATTTTTAAATCTAAGAATATAACATGTATATTTATGTATAATATAAATCACTCTTAAAATGTATTTCTATAAAAATGCTAAAAAGGTCTAAACTTTCAAATCCTTTATAATTGTTATACAATAAAATATAAAAGATTCCTAAGTACAAAAAGCACAATTTGTAAAATGTCAGAACACAAAGAATATAATGTGGCGCATGAGGTGGTCGCGTCTTTACATTGATAATTGTTACCAAAAAATATCACATAATTTCACTTCTTAAATGGGGCACAAGAAAATTGACCTTCAATTTATAATTGAATTTTGTAAATACAATTATTCGGACATAATTATTTACATTATCGCGAACGACAGAAACGGAGTCGAGTCGCGTTTGTTCATTTGCTCTAACATTGTTATTCGCAGTCATGAGTCGTTATTAGAAAATTGTCATCCAGCTTGCTAAACATAATAAACTATAAATATTAATTGGCGTAAACTTACAAAATTAAAAGCACATTTTACTTAAGACTAAGGAACAATTCATATATCATAAGCGCATACGCATTTATAAGAAATGTAATATATAATATGTTTATAAAATAATTGTCACAATAATTTTCTCATTGTAAAATTTTCAGTTTAAAAGTAAGCTGTGTGAAATAATACCTACGTTGGGTCGGTTATTATTGTAATTGAGAATTCAAACCTCATTTCAGTGGCCCATCGTCAGGGCTGAAAGTAAAATAAAAATATCACAAATTGTGAATCTATTTCTACACGAGCCCTGGAAGTACACATATAAAACCAACAATATTATCCAATTTAAAACCACAGAGTATCCTGTTTGGCGACATTGGATCAACAATACTACCGGCAGTCACACAGCTACCTATCTAAATTTATAATATGACTAACTAATGACTCAACACTGAACGTTTTCCTTTAATATATCGACCTCTTCTTCATAAAGTATCCTAACTATAAAATAGGTCATTTTTATTTGATCTAGTATTTGATACATTTTTATGTCAAAGCCATTTTTTTGTATACATTATGTTCAAAAGAACATATTTAAAATGCAATATGTAAAAAAAAAATTACTGATACTTAAAATATATGCAAAATACTACAAGTTAAAATTACGATGCTTTACATAGGAGGGGTTGATATATTTAAATCACTAAAAATGCAGGACACCATCATATATATTAAAAAATAGTCACAGATACAGAGTACCTACTGTAATGTCAAAATCAAAATTCTCACTATTTCTTTCTCCAAATCAATGAATGAAAACTTTAACTGAAATTTTTTTTTTATTAAATTTTTGCCGGCTGTAGAATAATTTACATACATTTTATACTGGGATACGTCGTTACATCAAAAGCTTGACTAACATGATTAGTATTTTTACCATACTTAATAATAAAATAGTAAATTCAATGTAAAAACATACATTTTTGGCATCTAGAGTATAGACATATAGCCGACATTGAGCAATTGGCATAGAATGGTTACATTTTAAATTTAATTGTTAAATTCCGTAATAATACGTAAGCCAAAGACTAGTTCACCACGTTGACAATTTAAGTACGGTTTTATTCAAATTAAGTTCCAATAATAATTGTCGTGAAGAGAAAAACAAAATTAGGAGAAAATAACGAAAGAAACGCCATTATTCAATAGTCACTAGATAATAATATTGCCTGGAACATTAATTAATTATTATTATATAAAAATATAATATAAATGTGAGAAAATATTCAAAGTCCGTATATGTATATCAAATTTTGGAATCTGTGGTCCCGACATAAGGACACATTTAATATTTTATCCAAATAAAATTTCCAGTAACATTTCAAACAATTTGGTTCATTTCACATTGTACATGGAGATGTGCACTTTCCTGTACACGCACCGTGAGATAATGGTTTTCAAGAATTTTTATTGAGTAAAATGATGTGGCTTTATTGCGGATGTAGAAAATACATCCCAGAAACAAAGGTGAGATGTAGGAACTGTTCTGATTCCCGATTCAAAGTATTATATGTACATTATAGTACGAAATTATGACTGTCAGGGGGGTGGGGGGGGACACGCACATATCACAGTGCAAGACATTTAGGAAAAACTCCCATCTCGATGTAGTCTTCGATTACCTGAAACAAAAATCAAGTGAGTATAATTAGGGCTACCACTACCTACCACATAAGTACAGAAATGAGAGCCCGAGATTACTCTGGGGTGGAGGGGGGAGAGGGGGTTAAGACGTTTTCCCATCATGATTTGCAATATTATATTATGTACATAGTTGCATGCATAATTAGTATTGTATTGCATCGATTATGAGACACCCTCATTTTTTTAAGCTAAAAAGAAGTGAATAAAAACGTTATTATAAAAATGAAAGACTATTGCTACATAATAATATTTCCTTTCAATGCAGCAAGCATCATAGTGAATTGTATTTGATGACATTCGCAAAATGATTGTATTTAAGCGATGAATGTATACTAACTGTGCAGCAGTGGCAGCGGCGGCTGCTAGCTCATTGGAGGTGGCTTCCGAGAATAGTCAACGGAAAGTACATTTTTGACAGTGATTGTAAGATGCCATCGAGTGCAAAAATGCACCATGAATATAGACATCAAAATAGGAATACACACGCGTCTTATAATCAATGTAATATGGTAGATTCAATATTGAGCATGATTAGATGAATATCTGATAATGAACTCTCTTTGACATGATAGACGATCAATCAATATGAATCTCTAATGAATAAATATGTGAATGCCCTTGAGATTTCAATGTTATGACACGGCAAAAGCATCCCTCGACAGATAACATCTGAAGGTCCATATTGTTTGTTTGAAAAATATGAAATAGATGTATCAAATATGATACATTGAAAAGTGTGATTAAATGAACAAACCTCATGCAACTCCTCCTTGGTGACTGTGGGCTGCTCATGTACGAACCCGAGCGCTTCCAGCTTGGAGCCGTCCAGGTGCACGTGCTTGTTGAGCAACAGTTCCGGCGTCATGGTGGGGTCCAGCGGAGTATTCTGGATTCCTTCGCTGGAGCAGGCCTCGGCCCAGGAGGCCAGATGCTTGTCGTTCACCTCATCCACCACTGATGTCAAGTCTGTCTGCAATTTTAAGATGAAACATTACATTTTTACCAGAATTTCATCGAAGATTTTTGTGATTGCTTAGGGCCGGCTCGTGCGATCAGTAGTAAATTTTTAGCATGGTAACATTTTACCATCACCTGTGTACATCAAATTTACTACTATCAAAGCATAGAAAGGAAATCTCGCCTCACTGCGTGGCAAGACAAATAAATAATCAGGAAATATGCTTTATCTATGGCTCTATTCTCCTCTGCGTTCGACACCTGTCACTTTAGTGGCGAATATTTTTCAAATATGTGCTAATATATATTAAACAACAAGATCATCGGATGAACTCACATATAATATAAATAACGGGATATTGAATGATTAATTGTCATATACTGCAATTTTCAAAGTACATGGGACAGATGACTTTTGACAACTGTGAAGCCATATTTAACCATCGATTCACAATTTTACTATTGGATATCAGATTAAATTAGTTTACTACTGAATGTACTTTCGAGAAGTAAATATTTTTTTACCAAAGATCAAACCCATTTTTGGATTTTTTTACTTTACCTCAGTAAAAAATTACTACTGATCACACAATCGGTGACAGATTCTAAATATGTATACATAAAATTGGAGCAATATTTTTTTGTCATTCTTTTAGCATGAATAACATATAAGGTTTGATCAAAAAAATATGCAAAAAATTTTAATTTTGCAGGCTGTACAAGTCCCATTGTCACAATTTTGTTATTGTTGTGTTGGTACACTTACCCCTGACGTATCTTGACACTGTAGTCATATTGGATGCTTACTTTATTGGCTGTCGAAAAGGTTACACGTATTTTGGTGTGCTTGGTGACTTTGTACATATGGAAAAATGGAATAAAGAATTTGCTTTAAGAATGGAATAAAGTGCAGCACCGTATTGGTAATGTTGAATGTTGCTTTTGGTGAGTCTTCTATAAAAAAAAACAAGCAGTTACAAGTGGTACAACCGTTTCCAAGAGAGCGATAAAGACGTTGGAGATGACAAGCGTTCTGGACGCCCCAGAACATCAACAAACGATGACAACGTTGGAAAGTTGAGAAAATAATTATGGACAATGGCCAAATCACTAACAGTGAGGTTGCTGATGATGTTGGCATATCATTTGGCTCATGCTAAGCTATTTTTTAAAAATGTTTTGGGCATGAAACGTGTGGCAGCAAAATTTGTTCTGAAATTAGTGTATTTCGACCAAAAGCAGTGTAGAATGAACATTGCTCAGGAGTTACTGATTGAAGTCAACGACGATTTAGAATTGCTCAAATAGGTCATAACTGGTGATGAAACATGGGTGTACGGATATGATGTCGAAATTAAGGTCCAATCGTCAAGTTCGATTGAATGTAACACTGTTACTAAGAATCTGCTCACCGTTTTCTTCGATTTCAACAGCATAGTGTAGCATGAGTTTTTGCCACTAAGTCGTACGGTCAATAAGAACTACTATCTGGAAGTTCTACGCCGTTTGCTTGAAGCAATTTGAAAAAACACTCTGATTTGTGGCAAAACAACTCATGGCAATTGCACCACGATAATGCACCTGCCCACACCTCACTGCTTGTTTGTGAATTTCTGACCAAAAATAACACCATTATGATGCCTCAGGCTCCATATTCGCCAGACATGGCCCACTGCTATTTCTTCCTATTCCCGAAGATGAAAAAAACCCACGAAAGGACGACGTTTTGCCAACATTGAAGAGATAAAGACAGAATCGCTGAAGGAGCTAAACGCCATACTGAAAATTGCATTAGAGAAGTGGTTCGAAGATTGGAAAAAGCGCTGTCACAAGTGTATTATATCTGATGGGGACAAAATAAATATTGATGAATAAATAGAGATTTTTGACAATTCAGCATATTTTTTGACCAGGCTATGTACTCTTTCAAGATGACGCTAATAGTTAAACTGTTTATAATATGACCTAAATACTAAAGGACGTGATTTGTTACGTAAACCTTGCCAGGAGGAAGTTTTTGATAGAAAGATATGACAATAAAACAGATAATTTCTTGTATTCGAGATGAGCTGTCAGAATAAAACTCATTTTTAGAGTTTTACCTGCATATTTTCATATTAATATTATGGAATGAAGAAATGTGTATATAGTGATTTAAATTAATTGATCGAAAATTAAATAATTTATTGAAGTCCTTAGTTGATATGTTTAGATTAACGCTTAACACGATGTTCTACATTCAAAATTATTATGTCTGATGCATTTGGTGGTTTTGATTAATATTATCGATTTAAAACACCACATTGTCGATTGTGACCTGTTTGCTTCAAGATTACGCAGTATTAGTTTATGTTTAAAAGACGAGTGTGTTATAGATACACAGAATATGTGTGAAAATACATCTAATGGACATATTTAACCAAAAATTAAGAGAGCGATGGATTCCACGTCCACTATTGCCAGATTCCGTAATCTTGGCTTCAAGATTGTAATGTGGAAGTGCACTTGTCGAGTGCACGCACCAGGTCTGTCCCGAGAAGTGTCAAAGAGAAGATGCATTAAAATGTAATGGTACGGCATATATTTATGATTGCTTTGTATTATGTGTACTAGTTTCACAGTAGTTTTACTCACTTTAGCCAAACTGGACATGGTAGTTCCCCAGTAATCATGGTTAATGTTGAAGATTTCAGAAATGAGATTGGTGATGCTCCCCTGAGTGGAGCCACCCTTATCCACAAGGTTGTAGATCTGCCCTACAGCTTCCGGCTTCCCGACTAGGAACCAGATGGCCCGGGCCACGTCTAGGACACTGACGGTGTTCAGTTTGAGGTCTGCAGTCCACATGAGCTTCATCATCTCTCCCAGCTGTTTGTACACCGCACCCACCAACAGCCGAGGTGCTGCAAATTAAAATGTTATTATCAATTTTTTTACAATAATATTTTAAATAAATTGACATATCAAAAATTATAGGAATTTACATTCTGATAATTCATAGGTTTCATTGGGAAGTTTCCTTCCATTTACACATTAGGACGCTAATTGATTCCACCAAATGTCGTCGATAAACGGAGAGTCGATTAACAAACTATTACGAATTATGTACATGATTTATTAAAATTTTGAAAAATATTTTTTTTTTTATTTATGTATACATAATGCATTGTGTAAGGCTTAATAGTTTAACCTCAAGAAAGCCCGTGTCAACTATCGCCGACATAGAAAGGCACAGCGATAAACATCAGAATATTTACGCTACATCATAGATAAGAAAGACGCTGCACCATATGACAGCGCACACAGAGGCCGGTAATTTTGTGTTGCCAGAATTCTTCTTTATCCAAATGACAGAACTTTCAGTAATATTATATATATCGACCCCAAACGCATAGCACATGCTAATTACGCACTTTCAAAATACCAGAACTTTCCAAAAGGAAGTTACATTTTGATTCCGGAGTGTTATCAGGATTTATCCTGCAATACACATATATTTACAATTGTACCCTTATTTCGCGATACTTATTAGTTTGTAAGTGAGTAATGAAAGAGAATAAGACAATATTTTTTAGTTATAAAGTGCATTTTACTATAAAAACACAGCGAGTGCTTAGTTATAGTCCATATTGGCCATTGGCGTAAATGGCATTTTATGCATGTTGTTAGTGCTATATAAGTGTACGTAGTTGTGATGTGAAGTGCAAATATTTTTTCCATTTTAAGCATTGCATTAAACACAGTAATATTAATAAAATCTGATGTCATCCTTCCAAAAAACAAATATAAAATAAATAATAATTTCATAAATGTTATGGCCTGACAACACTATGAACTTTTATTTTTTTCATCTAAAAACCGTACGAAATCGCGGTTGATGGACGCTTATGATGAAATAAAAGCTCCATTTTCTTTTAGTTATACCAACGTTTTCATGGTTTTTTTGTATAAATAAAATTTGGAAAAAGTTAGCCTGTGAATTTTGAATTTTAAGAATTTTGGCGCCAATTGGTGGTATGGTGCTGTTTCACCTTCCCCTGTTTCAAGATTTTATTTGGGCAGCTAACAGGTTAACGGCAATGCACCTTACACACATATAATGTAAAAATAATATTATAGGCACAATTAACATAATTCTAGACCTTTTTGCTACTTTAGTGTTAGGTGCCATATTATGTTGAAATTAACTCAATAGTAACGACACAAAATTTCTTTAGTGAGACAGGCACAGTCCAAACATATTTTTACATTGTATTATATAGTTACCAATAAATAAATATGTCAAGCCAACATGCTCATGTAACACAGACTGAGTGCATAACCTCGAAATGAATGTGCGTGCATCATGTAGAATATCGGGGCTGGCATTGTTTGATTAATTCGTCGAAGTCTAATAACGGGGTATGACACAAAATGGAAGCGTCAATTGATTAAATGGTCAAATAATGAGGAATGACTTGCATTACTTCTCTACCACACTGCAATGTGATCCTCTTACTATTAGCTACATGCACACTTACTAAGGCTTCGGCGATCACCTAGCCCGTAGACAACGGCAGGTCTCACAATGGTGTATTTTAACTCCGGCGCAAGATGTTTTAGCTCTGCTTCCACTTGACTCTTCCACTTGGAAATGTAAGTCCACGGATCGACGGGCCCATCTTCCGAGTGAGGTGACTGCAAATATTAATAAACTGTTATTTATTTTATAACAGACAGGTGAAGATATATTACATTAACGTGTAATAAGGGTCCTGTGTTATGAAAATACCAAGTTGGGCATAGCAGCCGCATTGTAAGTGGCATTGAACCTTTGACTTTTGAATGGCCATCTCAGCCACTAAAAAATCAATGGACTAATATCCTTTATGCCTAAAATTGTACAATTTTAACATATAGTGTAATCAATTTACAGTTCACGTTTAAAAAATATCAAATATTAAATTCAAAATGCATATTACCAAATTAATTATACAGTAAAACCGCGATATAACGAAACCGCGATATAACGAAACCCGATATAGCGCAAAATGACGTATATCGAAAAAAAAATCGAAATTTAGTCCCTAAAACCAATTTTTCATACAAAAATGCATTTATATAACAAAATCCCGTTAATATTTATAACAAAATCATTTAGTCCCGTACGAAAAAATGCCAATACATTTACGTAAATTTATAACGAAATAAAAAAATATTAAAAGATGAAAATATTATTTCGCACTTACAAAGCCGCGCCGCTGCATTTGCCGTATGCGAACGGTTTTATGGCCTTTTCGGCGGTGTGCGGCGGTCTGCCGACAAGGTAGTAAAACAATTCTAACTTCTTCTTGGGTTCATAGTATCATATTTTGAAGTGGTTGCCGCCGTTACCGGTAAGTACCTCCGTAATTTATATACGACTCATTTTATAAAAATGCCGCGATTCAACTGTCAAATATTTATTTTTGAATTATTTTTTATATTTCATGCCCAAAACTATGTTTGAAGCGGCTCTACATTTAAACATAATTAAAATATTGTTTTGTGTTTGCAATATTCTGGAATTTACAAAAATATCTTCCAATTGGTGTTGAATAGGTTCTGTTCTTAATTTAATTCCTTTGATTATCCATTTGCTTATCTGTTTTAATAACAAAACTACTAAAAATATGTAGGTATTCAGTTCCCTATGGCCTTCTTCCTCCTTTGTTTGCAGAATTTGCGATCTTTTTTGAAGCCGCGCAACATTTTTTTGCGACGGCGCGTAACATATAGTAGGATTTTTTTAAAATTTATTTCGTTATATGTGGGAATTCGTTATTACGAATTTTTATTTTTTGGGCCCTTGGATTTCGTTATATCGCGGTTTTACTGTAATTGGTAGAAAAGATGATCAATGAGCCACAAAGCAATAATTTAATTCACATATCATTATGTATTCATGGCACATGCGTAATCTCAAGGATTTAATCAAATACAAATCTGCATTTAAATCACCGCACTTCCGAGAAATAATTAAAAAGAATATGAATTCATTTATTGTTCGATTTTTTTTATATTATTCGGCTATTGAATTTAAATATTGGTTTTAAAATTCATTACAATAATAGATTTATTCATATCCTTCTACTTTTGAGTTCACACTCATTATGCAGAGATAGGCAGAGAGGATAGAGCGCCACACTCACAGTATCTGGCTAACGCTCTCTATTTCTGGTGCCATCAACACTCGCATCTTAACTTTTTAATCATTTTCTCATCATCTCAACTACCCGAGTGATTCTTTATTAATCTTATTCATCATGCTAACATACACTCATAATTTATTAAATATTTACTCTATTGTAAATGGTTTTATCACATGTATGCCTATATCCAGTGCTTTTAGTCTTTTGTTCCTCTTTTGCTAGCTGCAGGTTTTACTTCTAATTTTTTTAAATTCTCACTAAGAAAATATTGGCAGAATATATTAAAAAAATGAACATGAGCACGAACATCATACAATAGGAAAATATAGACTGAGACTGTCATTCTGACTGAGATATTTCATGAAATGCCAGACTATAAAAGAATGGAGGAGAAACTATATAGATTCAAAATGAATGTGCAAGATAAGTTGTAGTAAAATGAAACATTTTGATTGTGTATATATCAGAGCATATATAAATATACTTGTGTATGCAGTATATTAAGAATAAACAAATAAGCATCAATGTTGGCATCGGAACTCCACGGTATCGCTAGTCATGTCTCGGCTGACAACTTTCCATTGTAAATTATTGCATTCAAAGCACAATACATTTGTTTCCTGCAGTCACCTCTCCTTTTAATTTTCGAGAATGTTAGAAGACTCCAATTATCATGCAGTTTAAACCCTCTTCTGTGTGGAACACAATCCAGAAACGAAATATAAAAAACTAACAGTTTTTGTTCAGTGAGTGCATCACTTTGGCCTATTGGCTTTAATTATGATGATATTCTTGGATAGTAGCAAACTAATGAAGAGTGTGAAGAGTATGGAGCAATTGCACAATACAGTCTGTATTTTGATTGTGATAAATTTAGTTTCTAGACAAAGTTTTCCTTATTTAATTTCCTGTTGAAAACAAACAATAGATTTAATTGAAGCAACAAACCTTCTCACTGCTGTACATGCACCCCGATGTGACTTCTATGTATCTCTTGACCTTGAGCCGCAAGCACTCTTTGGCGCAGTTCAGGCTGAGAGTGAGGATTCCCTCTTTGTATACGGGGTCCGTCTGACCGGGCTTGGTTTCCCCGGCACAGTTGATGACCGCTTCCCAAACACTGAAATCGGGACCGGGCTCTAGAGCCGCTGCGCACGATGCTGAAAAAATAATTCTTTAGTTATTTATTTATATCTTATATCAATGGGCTTTTAAAATCTGAATGTTTACACAAACAGTTTGTACACAAAAACAGATTTTAAGTATAATATAAAAAGAGTACATTTTTTGATTATTATTAAAAAAAAAATAGAGATGTGAAGACGGAATACGTGTCACATATTTTTACTATTTTCAAACCAAGCTAAATGCTTGTGCTATGAAAATAGGACTAACTTGCTGGTCTCTTGGAACGGTGCGCGAACCCCCGACCGCTAGATCACTAGGCCAGCGTCTTAGCCACTAGACTGACAACTTAATTTAAAAAAAATCATATATATTTATAATGTACAGATTACATCAACAGGTCGTAAATGACCCAATAGATTGTCTTACAATGACAAAAAATTGCAATGTTAAAATATTTTAAGACAATTTGGAGAATAATGTGTTAGAGAATATATTTTTTATGGTTGACAAATTAGCAATTGAGGAGAAAATATTGAGTACTATTGCGTAAGTGCACAAGAGCGTGGATTCCAAGGTTGACAAATCATGTGACGTACGGCTTTCACCAGTGTCTATTATATGTCTGAATGATTATTAACCATGTGTGATATATCATGTTCCAATAAGATACTGATGGCATTATGTTGAGAAAAATTAATTATTTTCTCTACCTAAACTTACACACAGCCCAATCTCACAGTAGCGGAAGTTGCAAAGTTACCCACTGAGCAAATTGTTAGGTCTTCTCAAGCAGATACCATTTATAATAATTTTCTAAAATATATTTTTGATACCTGTATTAGATTATATAATAAAGAAAAATACATAATTTGCATTCAGATTTGTTTTCTCATTTTTGTTTATTTTGAAAAGTACTTGTTTTACAGACTGTTGTGCAGATTTTATTGAAGGTAAACAAAGGCAAGCCAAGCCATATTATTATTGACTCTAAAAGAGCTGGTGTGTTTGGGTATTCAGCGTGCAACATGTGATAAACCATTGTTCTGATGATATGAATAATGCGAGACACACATGTAGGGTTATCAAGAAAAACAGACAATGCTACAATCTCCCCAGCACACCAAATTAATATAGGAGGGACAATCAATGAGTTATGAGAAAGAGACAGATATATTTTTCATAAACAATTAATTTTTCATATTGTCAAATTGTTTTTCGAATGTGGAAAAGATATTAAATTGTGTTTAGAAGAAAAAAGCATCTCAAATGGTATTCTTAATTATTAACTGTATTTTGAAGTGGAAAACGTGTTAAATTGTATTTAGAATGTGGAAAACATGTAAAATTATGTATAAATTGCATTTTGAGAATTGAAAATGTGTCAAATTGAATTTGAATGTATAAAGGATGTCAAATTGTACTTTGAATTTGTCAAATTGTATTTGGAATGTGGAAAACATGTACTGTCATTAAAACATGCGAGTCACATGTTCCAATATTGGTGACCTCGGATCCCATGCTCTTTTGTACTTGTACAGAAGTTTTATTATCATGTTCATTTTCCTCAATTGTCAATTTGTAATAGTGTTTCTAATTGTACAACAACATAAAAGTGTATTCTGTAATATGTTATCCTATCTATCTTAAAAACATTATACTTCAATGTAGAACTATCTGCCAGTGTCTGCAGATATGTTTTGTGGCTATGCCTGACATATATATATAACGTGGGTCAAATTAAAAATGTTGAAGGAAGTTATCACAGGAAAATGACAGGCTAATAAAAGACTTTGAATAAAATATTTCCTATTCACGTAAGTGATGAACTTGCCATGACTGGTATCGAAGAAATTACGCTAGAAAAACTCCTCCAGCCCCCGTAACCGGATCAGATACGCAGATCTAGTATGGTGGGAATAATATATTATAAATAAAAATTGAAATCAATGTAAAGTAATATATTCATTAAAAAAAAAACATTTTAATCATTTTGTGACTCAAGCGCGAGAGTACCCGCAGAGATATTTTTAGCCGTTGAGTATAACGAAAAGGAAATCGATGTAGATAAGGATTGTTCAGACTACAAAACACAATACAGCGGTTCTAAACATATCTGGAACACAGCCAGTGGCCATCCTCACGTATATTGAATAGTTAGCAAATAGAATTGTTAGCGACAAATATGTTACATAAATAACCAATCGACCCCTGCAATGTAATTAACAAATAGGTCATTTTTAATATTTTGTTGTTTAATACATTTTTTGACATAAATGTTGTGTAGCATTAGTTAATATTTGGTATAAATTATTCTAAAAATATTAAAATTATACAATGTCAGGGACATAATATTTTAATAAAAATGGAAATATGCTTCCACACATCCACAGAAAATAGCATTCAAGCTGGCTCCCACAAGCAAGTAAAGAGTATGAAAAAAAAAACTGAATGTTGGCAGCTTTTCAATTCATTAGGAATTTTACACAAAATTTCATCGCATACAGGAATAGATATAAATATATTAAACAATCAATTTACGGTAATATAAACGGCAGAATAACACTCACCGGGATTAATGAGGTTGGCGCTCCTAAATTCCACTTTAGGATTTTCAAATATCAGAGCATGTTTTTTATTCAGCCATGCAGTTTGCGGGGGGACTTTGTCGATAACGCGGACGCCGCTGACTAAGTCGTTAACGATCAAATATTCTACCAGGTTCCGACCGATGAAACCGCATCCTGCAAGGTATCCACAAACATTAATTACAAGGCCGATTATTTGTGAAAAACGGGAGAAAAATACAAAATTTAGTTTCATTCCATTCTTTCGAGGTCACAAACCTTCGAGGAAATGTAGTTACACAATAATCTTTACAAGAACAATAATCCCATTATCAGAATGCAATCGGCAGTGATTGTATAATATTTATAGGCAAGAAAAAACTGGATCATATGGTTTTAGAAATGATATGTTAAAAGACAAAATGATTTATATTTTCTAAAATTAGTAATACACAATTACCTCCTAAAACAGCAACCCAAGTCATATTATTTTCGCCGGCCTCTTGCGCCATGCCTCTGTCAGTTATCAGTTGTCATTCAAAAACCATAAATAAAATGTAGAAATTCAAAATCACTTTTGTCTATGATAAAATCGTAAGGCTATAGAATGAATTTTTTTTCTTCAGGAAAGTACTCTTAATCGTTTTGTGAAATTTTATTTACTTTGGAATGAATTAGAAAGGTCAGACAATTAAAAAATGTGCATTAGGTGGATACTTATCTATGGGTGGATATTTAAATTAAATGAACGTACTAGAAAATACTTTTTGCCTTTGTAAAAACACCTATCAATAGTCAAAATTGATTGTGTGATTGAATGGAAAAATGAAGATAAAATACTCTAATTTTCCCATTTATGCAAAAGCAAAAGCTGGTGTGTCAAAATGTGGTATTGGTAGAATTTGTTCACTTACCAATAAAAATGTATATAGAACGTTTTGATAGAGGGGGTTGGAAGATTTTAATAATCTTTAAGATGCTCTTAATTATTTTATTAGAGCGGCCCCGCATACAGGTCATATTTCGTTCCGCGATTATTTCCAGGTATCACATCGTCAATTGTACTATGGTTATAAAAGGAGACAGGTGAATATTTAAAACATAGATAACACACAGATTACTTGTGTATTTTCCACAACATATAATACACAAATGGACAGGCAGAATATTTTATAATTACCTTAATCTAATCTTCCGGAATTTGGTTTTTTTCCGTACGATTAAAGACTGCTGTTCGAAGCTAACTGCTAAGGACCATTCTTCACTGCCTATGTCACGGCTGTTTTCAGCGAATTCTCTTGCACGAACTCGAGGTGGACTCGTATCAGAGGCCGATTGATGGACCCTCCCGAATTCTGTGACGCACTGTCTGTAAAATCTTGAGACGAACTCCTTCGGATTGTCATCGGACTCTGTCGAACTGTCGAGATTAACTGCTGTAAAAACTGCTCTCGTTAACTGCTTTAAAAAAATGGCTTCGCTTTTATTGTTTGCGACAAGGGTAAATTTCCACATGTCGGTTGGATCTATCCTCGCAAGACTGGCGCCATTCTATGGGTTCCTCCTTGACAGCGGCCTTTATTATAGGCCTAACTTTAGACCCCGCCTTCGTCTTCTAATTAAATTACAATTATTAAAATAATTTATTTATGTCCGCCTAACCATACATAATCACTTAAACTTTGAGTCCCTCTTATCTGTAGGTATCTGGCAGTTAATGCTTGAAAAGTGGCAAGAGATGTGAGATACGGCAACGCAGGGAAGATGGACTTTTGGGGGTTAGGACGGTGGTTAAATGAAAGAGACGTTGTAGATTTGCGTGTTGAGGTTTATTGAGATGGATAGATCGAACAAGGAAGACAGATAGAATGAATGAGTGAAGATGCAGAAATGTAGAAGGTGTGCGTGTGTTACGAAGTGAATCGGCGGTCTCGCTCGGCACGTGTGGGCCAGTAAGACCGCTATTGTGAAGCGATGAAACCAGAGAGACTGCATAGCGGTGAATGAGATGATGACCGAGCCAGACTTGTAGCAGCAGCCGGCAGCGCTGTCGCTAGCGTCGATGCCGACTGAGATGGCGGTGGATTTGAATTCTGATCCTTACAGACTTATTCATTTCTTCCTAACGTCGCCGTCAAGTTGAGGCATGATGGAACCTTTAGACCTAAATCATTATGAATGGCAGATGATTACGGGGCACGGACAATTTCGGAGTTTGTACATGTGGGAGAGTTGAACAGACGCTTGAGCATATTTTGTGGACTTATGAGATACTTAGAGATGCTCGAGAACTTACGATTGGTTCTTTGACTAGAATTAGACACCACCCGCCCAGGAATGCAGACCTAATTAGTAATGGGACGAATCTTGTTTTACATAAGGAATTTATTCGGGTATGGGCGACTCATTGGAGTTCCTTAGGTGTGTAGTTAGGCAGGTCTGCGTGGGTGGGACTCCACCTAAGCGCCTACTTCTCACTCTCCATAACTCGTATTTTGTAACTCCGTTAGTCTGTCCGTGTAAGTGTGACTCAATCCATTTTGTGTCTCGTCTGCTGTCTCTCTTTTGGGAGTGTTTTTGATGAATGTATCCTTGAGTGTCTGCCTTGAACTACTGCACCTTAATTTTCCATCTGTATGCAAAATTATGTTCTATGAATTTATGTTATATGATTTTTTTATAAACAAAGACAGCACTTAAGAGACGTTGGAGGGCTAAATTTTAATTACTAATAACCACAATGAATTTCTTCTCCTTTTTCGTTTTGCTTATACTTAAATATGTAATTGAATTAAAGTCGCGTATTTTCATTAACTTTGATGAGTGGGACCGACATGGAATCCCTAGCTTCTAAACCGGTCCCGGGAAAGGGTGGTTCCCCCCCCTCCAGCTGTCACTTTAAATAAATGTAGGTTTAAGCACGTAACATTGCCTTATTAACTGAAACTCCTAGTCCAGTAACACCATTATCGTTAAACATTATTCCTGTATAAAATGATGACTAGACTTATCTGTATAGTAATGACTTTGTTCGTCTAGATCTTTTATTCTTATTTGCATATCATTAATTCTTTCTTACAACTTTAAATACAATTATAATTAATACACATGAATCCATCTACTATAAAATCGCATCCTGAATTTTCTATATTACATAATTGCCTAACCTAACTATGTCTTGTTGTATACATGCATGTTATGTACTTGTAGGCGCGGGTTCGCGGTACCACAAGCCTATTTTAATCTAAACTTTATTTCAATTTTGATTGTTTTATTTCTACAGAATTTCTCTAGTGACACGGGCACAGTCCAAACATATTTATACATTATATTATATAGTAACCAATAAATAAATGTACCTATGAAGGCGAGGCTTCTCAGAATCATTCTCTCCATATGAAAGTCAGAACTTGCGTTCGACTCAACGAAAAGCAATGCAGTCGCCATGTGTGTTTGCCCAATATTGCATGTCCTTGCCAGAGATCTCGATCGGCTGTTATCTCATTCCTTCTTATTTCATTTATCCTCAGAGTTGATGAGCGGCCCTAGCAAAAATATTATTTTTTAGACAAGAGAATTCTAGGAATTTGTTGTAATTGTAAAACAAACTTCTCTCTTTTGGTCGTTATTCCTGCCGCTTGAATGTGAATTATTACATCTACTTCACCTTTTAAAACAATGAATCCCATACGACAAAAAACAATAGTCAGCTTTTTTAACGGTTATTGCGCAATTCTAAGTCAATGGTCCCTAGGCAGTTACGCCTGCCACAAGGTCCAAAGGTCTTTTGTTCAAACTACGGTTTCCTCGCCATGTGGTTTCGTTGACGGCGATTCGTTGTGAGATGGGAACAATGAGATTTCCTTTATTGTATTTTTTAATTTTCTAATTAACGTGATAGTTTCGCGTCATTTCGCGCCGTGGTATATCAATTTGATAGAGGGGTTTATAAAAAGATGGGGCCCTAAATCAGTTTTATTAGAGCAACACCCCGTACACTGGTAAATAATTTGTTCTGCGATTCATTTTCCAGGTATCACACCTTTATGGCACTATGGATATGAGAGGAAACACAGGTGAACAATATAAAACACTGATAACACACAAATCAATTATTTATTTTTGTCCCTACATATGTACAAATGAACAGGTATACATCTTTAATGCTAAATTAACTCTAATTCAATTCTACCTTAATTTATTCCGTAACCTGGTATCTGGCTCGGTGAAGTGACATTAGCATCCCACCGGACGACTGCTTTAGAATTGACTCGGCGTCTGGCTCTCGCCCGGTAGTTGATCTCGTCCTTTCCGGGATTGGCAACGTCCCATTGGTCCATATTCGACAGCGGCGCCACGCCTTTGTCTTAGGCCTAAATTCAAACTCCACCCCTGTTTTATAATTAAATTATGATCAATTTTTCTTATAAAATTATTCACCAGTGTTCGTCCACCTTATTACATAAGTCTGGTAATATCAATAATGCTAGACATCGTTTCCTATATGGAATTAGGGATGAATTTTTCTCTATACATATTAATTATATTTTTTAAGAAAAATCTTACATGGGCTATTACAAAATTATATATAAAAACATGTGCAGCTCATACAAAATTATTCACCATAGTACGTATAATAATATAGAAGTACACAAGTAACATCGGATTATGTCTACCCTCCCCTTTTGGGAGTGTGTGATTTCTATAGCTTCTTTCTGGCTGCCTTTTGAAATTAATGTGACAACAAATCCCTCATATTGTACAGGTATGGTTCTGGTACGACAATACCGGAGCCAACCTATGATGGTGTTATTCTATCTACTACTTGTAATTCTAATTAATCGAACAATTGCTTGTAAACTATGCCCGTCTCGACACAGAATTTCTCTAGTGAGACGGGCACAGTCCAAACAGATTTTACATTGTATTATATAGTTACAAATAAAATAAAAATAAATAAACTAGACAATGTATTTATACTATTAGTTTCTCTATTTATCAATAATGTTTGCATCACCTTGGCAATTTATTCCTGACATTGAACTAGTTCCTTTACATACTCCCAATATTCACTTGTATGCCCAATTTCAAGTCTCCACCTTTGTGTGCTCGGAGTAAGTATGTTTGCGGACACTTCCACCATACCTCTTATTACATTACAAAGTGTACAGAGCTCGGTCTTAATATGTTTCCCCCCTAATTCTTGCAATTAAGCAATAAAAAATGTTTACCTCAGTATTTTATAGGAAACTAGCCACTTTCTTCATATTACAAACGGGAGCTAGAATTCAGATCTACAGTGGCCGGCATCGCGGTTGGACCGACACCATCATGATTTCCGAAAAAAGTTTTTATAAGTGCATTTCAATATTAACATTTTTTTGTTTATGTAAAAAAACATATTTGTAGAAAATATTAAAAATATGGAGTCTAATAGGAAAAAGCTCGGTAAGAATTTCAGCTATATAGTTAGTAAATGGTTCATTGAATTTGCTGCATTCATGAAGGAAAAATTTTTCATTTTGCAGTCAGTGAAAATATTAAAAATTCAGTATTTTTAATTGAACTTAGATAAATAAATACGAATATAGTTTACACTCATCGAAGGTTCCAAGGTATGGTTACTCAATTTTAGTCGCTATTT
Source organism: Eubasilissa splendida (assembly GCA_031772225.1). NCBI lineage: Eukaryota > Metazoa > Arthropoda > Insecta > Trichoptera > Phryganeidae > Eubasilissa > Eubasilissa splendida. Next base: position 30,268,683 of record CM062857.1, read on the forward strand.
AGTAGGAATAAAGCAAAAACATTCAAATATTAAAGCAATTGGATCAAATAGTAAAAAAAATATCAGATTTTTTATATATAAGAATATAGAACATAGAAACATAGCTACATATAAAGTATATACCTACATCTATATATATATATAATCTTTTTCTAAAGTTTCAAAAGAATAGGGTACTGATTGTTTTATTGTCTTAAAAATTAAAGTAATGTGTAAGGCAATAAATCTTAATTAATGATTTGAATTGCGCATAAAACACTCGACCAATTTAAAGAAGTTATATTGTAAAGTGTTGGTATCATCTGTAGAACAGGCTGGTCTAAAATCATAAACATGAATGTCTTAAAATGGTACTCATCGTAAGTTTTCTTCTTCTTATGGGAGAACAATTATTGGAAAAGTTTGGTGTGAACAAATAATTTCCAGAAAGACGATCAAATACTTTTGAAGAAACACAATTAAAGGAGCACTACGTGTCCATCGAAAGCAACTATGAAGATTTTTTAGATTTAACAGGTAACATCAATTATCTGTAATCTTTTAAATATTTGTCATTGAATCAAATGAAATTGTTGACATATTGTACCTTTTTTAATATTATAGGAGATGGAAAATTTAGTCATATGGTGTTGTCGGCATGTGCGTTTGGCCTCCTGGCGGTCGGCTTTCAAAACGGTGTAACAGCATATTTGATGCCATCAGCAAAATGTGATTTAAAAATTACTACAAATCAAATTGGTTATGTGAATGTAGTTTTTATGATAGGTGAGGATAATATCTAATATTGAATATGTACAAAATGTAATAACATAAATCTTTAATTGTAGAGCAGTACGATTTTTAACTGTATTTTTGAAGAATATTTATTGAAAAAATAACAATAATTTAATCATTTCAGGAGGTATTTCTAGTGCCTCTATTTGGGGCTTGGCAGCGGACATGATAGGAAGACGGAAAATACTCTTAATAACTCTAATTGGCGATTCATTTATCACAATATTATCAGCTTTGTCTCAGGGTTACAGCATGCTTCTCATAATGCGATTTTTTAATGGATTTTTTATTGGAGGACCCGGCTGTTTGGTGTTCACGTATCTGGGAGATTTGATACCCATTAAAAGAAGAATTAAATATATATATTATATCGGATTTTGCTTTATTTTGTCATGGATATTTTTGCCTGGTAAGAAATACTTTTATGGCTAACGGAACAATATGTTATGAATTAATTAATTATAAAATCTGTCAATTGTTACCAGCAGAAGCCATTAACTTTCCCACAAGAGTTTCTGTTAAAAGTTGGCTTATTTGTTATTATTAAAGTATAGCATAGTAATAAAGTGATTTGTTTTTTAGCATTGGCTTTTCTAGTCTTACCAATGAAATTTCAAATTCTATTGCAAGGATATTTCAAGTTTAACTCTTGGAGGTTATATCTGTTGTTATCAGCGATACCGAGCATCATCTCTGCAGCCTTATTTTATAAACTCCCCGAGAGTCCACGGTTGCTTTTGGCAAACAGAAATAAGAAAGAAGCGCTGAATATATTGAAAAATATGTTTAGTATTAACACTGGACGATCTGAAAAAGAATATTTGGTATGGATATCCTATAAAACGCATATTGCTTTAAATTGAGTAATAAATCTTATTAATGTTTTAGCCACTCATTGTTTATTTTCAGATGTTACACAGTGCTCATTCCTCGATTAAAGGAAATGGAGGACACAACAAGCAAATGGCTGTCAGCCTCAACGGAGGTAGAATAAGCCGTTTGATCACAGATATTTGGACACAAATGACGGCCATATTTAAAAAACCGTACACTTTAAAATCTTTAATGGTCATGTTTATATTTTTCGCAAATATGTTTGGGTAGGTAGAAAGTAACACATAGATGAACAAATATTTATTGCAATTGCACTTGTCTGTTAATACATCCTATATTATATTTATATTAAATAAATAAATTACAGGTGTTACGGTTTTGGGTTATGGATTCCAGAATTATTGTCACGGTTTCGGAAATACAGTAATATTAATGTAAATTCTTCTACCACAGTTTGCCAACTAACAAGTCACGCAATTAATACTGTGCCAAATGTAACCTCAAATATATTACAAAATAAATGGAATAGCACAAATGATAAGATGACAGATTACTTTTACGATTCTGTTAGTGTACCGGAAATGACATTTATCTGTGAAAGTAAAATGGATTATCAGGTATACATAATTATTTTATCAACATAATATTCCAGGGAAGATAATTTTACTCAATGCATCAAACTCTTGGAGCGGTAATAATTATTTTGATTACGCTGTATTTTTATGAATGACTAAAAACTTTATAATTCCAGGGATTCAAGGACACGATGGCCATTGGTATGGCTTGTCTAATTTACAATGTGATGTCTGTGTGCGTCTCTGATCTAGTGAGTGCCAAAGTATTGCCGGCTGCGTCGCTGGCCATTGCAGGTGTGGCAGCAGCCATGTTCCCCTGGGTTGGCTCCCCTCTATACTGCCTCACAGCGGCTAGCATCTTCCAAGCCGCCATGATTACGGGGAATATAGTGATCGTTGGACTGGTCATGTGTGCGTACCCATCTCACATCAAGTAATTATTTTAGATAATGATACCACATTGGCTCGTTTCATTGGAAATACTAATATAAATATGTAGCCACATCTGACACTAGTTTTGAAAATGTTATACTCTCAAGTATAAGTAGTAAGACTAACAGTTAGGCCGTTTTTTATTTATCTTATAGAATCCAATGGCTCGCGTCTACAAATGGGATTTTTGAGAGATAGTCAACTTGAGACACAGATTTTGTTCCTGCGAGATTCTTTAGAAACAACTCTCAGCTTTCGTAGTCTTCGTGCACACATTGTCTTAGAGATTCACCGTTTAGTGCCTTACTTCATGCTCGTCACATACATCAAATGTCGGTGGAGTGATTTTGAATATCCCAATAACAGTTAAAACTGAAAAAATGTTTGTAATTTAACGCCTTATATTAATATTGAATGATTTATATCAAACTTTTTGAATAGTTGTATGTATGTATTTTAGGTAATGTTTGTGTGCTCTAATTGTCACCGTATCAAGCTGATATTATCTCATTGTGTCTCTTTCCATGGACACGGGTCTTGTTATTGTAATTCTATTGTACATAGGGAGTTAGCCTGTCCGATGACCTGTGATTAATAAAATATAATCTTTACTTGGTTTCATAACTTTGGCTTGATAATCCTTCTTCTGATTTAGATTTGAAACACCTCGTGTGTTCTTTTGTGGGTTTTCTGTTACCTGGATGTCTAAATTTCTTAATTGTGTAATTTCAATATAAATGGCAATGTTATACAATCTTGCATTTGTATTCTATCACTTTCTAGTTCTATGGCAGTTTGCATCGCAACATTGGCTGGGAGATTAGGATCGATTTGCAGTAATCTTTTCTTCGCTTCATTCATGGACGCATCTTGCCGAATACCCATTTTTCTGGTGGTGACATTATCAATAGGTAACAAAGAAAAGTGTAATTATACTAAGATGTTGAAAGTAAAGAATGAACTAATTACGTGTAAATATTATCGACATTGACTGAAATAGTATATAAATATTTCAGGCGGCGCTTTTCTCGTTCTCTTTGTTAAGGATCACAAAGCTGAAGAAGACAAAGCAAAGGAAATTAATCTCACGGATGATATTAAAATGGGATCAACAAACAGGTCCAGGTGCGAGGAAACTGATTTACAAATAATAGATTTGAATCAAGTAACAGAGCACATATGAACATAATGTTCAGGTGCAGCACCACCTCGGTGAATATGATAAATCGTGACATTTACCTTAAAATAAATGTAGAGAAACACACTTTATATGAATAAGTATACGATTAATGCATTTGTGTGGCTTTTCTTATAAATGTGGTAATGCGAAAATAAAATAAAATAACTCCAAGCAAAACTGTCTTTTACTAATTCATTTACAAAAAAGACCCTTAATTAACAATGTAAGCATATTTGTTGAAGTCAATAACATAAACTAATTTCAGAGAGCTGTCTCATACTGAAAGAATATTTGAATCTACACAAGATAATATGTTTATAATATACATATGTTATTAGTAATAACTAGAAAAAATAAAATCTATTCTTATTACCCCCACAAATTCTAGAATGAATGTTCAGATTGATCTATCCTGTGTTCACACCCGTTACTTGAGTAGCCACAAAATCAAATTTCGCTCCGCGCTTAATTCTACAGTGTTACTCACCATTAGCTCCATCGATTAATATATCTTTATAAAGCATTCAATTGAACATTTCTTCAATTACACAACAAATGATAAGAAGTGATGATTGAGTAGCAAGTAATTTGATAATTGTGAGACAATCATTCATCCGTAATTAAACTTTAACGTGGAGGGTCTTCTGAACAGATACCAGATGTTTTTTTTTAAAAACAATAATGAATATATTCAGATACTAATGTACGAAGAATAGACAATTTATTTTTTTCTTCCTCCTCTTTCCTTGACTTGAAGATGGATGACACAGCCTGGAGACACGTTGTAGAAAGCCAGACTGTTGGAGTCTTTGAAGAACAGACCCTTAAAAGACAAAGAAAAGGTTTGTTTAACAATTTAATATAACTTAATGGATCCAATTAAGATAATTATAAAAGAGCGTGGTGCATGCAATGACGAGGCAACAGTCGTATTATAAGAGTAGGTAGTAGGTTTATGATGTTATGAATGAATGAAGAAATGTACCTTACTTTGGAAGCAGGCAGGTTTCAGGAAATCGATGGCAAGTTAATTTATAATTATAACTTACTTAAAGTAATTTTAATGTAAACACAGTTCAGCTAAGATTGTAGATTATAAATCAAAAAGGAAATATAATTATGCGGCAATAAAATTAGTTATTTGTTTTTAGAATGTAAATGTACTGCACTGCGCTTTCAAATTATTTCAAACATTGCAAATTTTTTGAGGAGCAGCAAATAAGAATATAATTGACACTTACATCCATATGCAACTTCTGCTTGGCTGGCTGCATCCCCAGAGCCGTGTGCAGGCGGGCCTTGAGCGCGGCAATGGTGGCATTCCCGGCTAGTCGCAAGGGAATCCTCTGCCCTGACAGGCGCCATTCCGGTTTTTCGGGCATGCTGGGCGCCTGCACGGTGAAAGATATCTGTCCCTGTTGATGAAGGCGAGGCCTCGTTATAATGCTTGTCCGTCAGATTGTGAACATTTATTTAGAAATGGGACTCCTCCAAAAAACCAATGTTGAGTAGATAATAAGGATTCCAGTTTCATAAAAAATAAAAACATAAGCTGCTATATGGAACCAAAGTTTTCTGGGACAAAATGTTAAATACTTTTGAAATTAGCAAAATTAACATTGTGGTTAAAATTCAATAGTATTGACATCTTGAAGAAAAAAATAGTAGTTTTCGAAACCGGTAGATGTATTTAAATTCAATAAGTGGTTAATGAAATAAAGTTAAAAAATAAAAATATTAAATGTTTAAAACAGTTTTGAAGTAATATTGTAATAGACTTGCCGGATGTAGCTGTAGGAAATGCTGTTCCGGCAGAAGCTGATCCTCAGTTCGAGCCTTCTTAGCTGGAGGCTCGTCCCCACTGCCTCCCTGCTGAGACGGGGTGGGTGGGGGTACTGGCGGTGGCTCTGTTTGCGGAGGTGCTGGGGGGGCAGGGAATCCAGGGAAGCCGCCGCCTGGAAAGCATTTTACTAGTACTTTATACCTACACAAGTATGCATATCACTATTCCCATCCAATATACAAATAGCATTCCATTATAATTTAGATATATGTTGTGACATTATAAACTGATGTCACGTTCAAAATTGCCCCGTCACTTGTTTTAAGCCAAGTACCCCGTAATCATGAATAATGCCTTCAGGTTGATAACGCGGTCTGTTTTGAATGTTATAAAAACGGTCACCATCGTTTCACTTCCGGTTCACTGCTGCGGCCAGCGGATCTAAGATGTAACTGTGAGCATCCAACATAACCAAAGGGTAAATATTTTTATGTTATTCAATCACTAGTGTATAATTTACTATAATTTGTTAATCTAATCGCATAGTGAATAATTTTTATAGGAAACGAGACATTTCCCTTTGGTTGCATTCAGTACTTCGGTTTTGGTGTCATTATTACCCCAACATTACATCTTATTTTCTACAATTCTGTATACAAATCGTATTGCGTTAGCCTAGATATTGAGAACCAAATAAGATGATGGGTCAAGGAGATGGGACGTTATAATGGAATGTGCATGGATTGGAGGTTATGCAATCTGTTGTAACATTTCGAACTTGTTGTCACCAGCCTGCATCACAGAACGTCGAACTCGCGCCCAACCGGATGAAATTAGGATTTGTTAATGTGAATTGTATTTTGATTCTGACTTTACTTGTTCTTTCTTATGATTAGATTCAATTATATAATGAATAACACCTTTTCATTTATCTCCTCTAGGTATTATGAATTTTTTCCAGTTTAGGATGAAGGCACAATGTGACAAAGTAAGGTGGGTATGCGTTTCTGAGGTGAAGAACCTGCGAATGTTGTGTTCACCACTGACTAGTAGAATGCAGACCTACACCCTCACAATGCATTATGATGTATTCATTTCTTGTATTAATGAATGTACTGAATTATGATACCTTCAAAGTGTTTTCTACCATATTGAATACAAACACATTAAGTATGGCAATTTTTTAAGCTACAACTCACCCATCATGGGCGGGCGTGGTGGCATGGGCGCCATGGGAGACATGACCATGAGCGGGGGCATCGGAGGCAGCATACCTCCCATAGGGGGCCCCACCGGAGGTGCCATCTAGTCATAAAAATATTTAGTTTAACATTCTTAAATTTATTTGATAATAAGAAATCACATCAAACCTTTTGAGAGACATAGTAAAGCATCATAATATTTGTTGCAAATTGAACTTTGTTGTTTATATTAATTTTAATATAGATTATGTAACTTTGCTTTTAACCACTTAATGAGTTATATTTAATAAACTAACTAGTTTAAAATATACAATTTCCTTCATCAGGATGTCAAATTAACTAACTAAAACCACATGTCAAGTTGTTCCAATGTTTTTATAAATCTATTAAATTTTTTTTAAATTATTTTTTTTTTTATTTAAAAATAAATTTAGTACCAAACTTAAATTGTTACGATGATGATAGATGTGAAAAAAAGTTAAATAATCTATATTCTAATATTATTAAGTAAATTCTTTTCCAAAAAATTTACGGAACATTAGAAGTTTAATTGTTTTGCTAGACTCACCATGGGCATTTGCGGTGGTGGTGGCTTGGGCACCTGCGGAGGTGGCTTGGGTCCTCCGCCTCCCCCACTTCCAACAGGCTTGGGGCCAATTTTCTCCTTCTCCTCATCAGGCAGCAGCCCCTTGACCTTGTGGATTTGGTGAATTTGCTCCTCTAGTGTAATATTGGCGCGGGCGGCTCGCGTGGCAGCCTCCACCGAGGATGTATGACCGTCCCAGGTCACCTGAAAGGAAAGTTGCATTAATCAAAATTATGATAACTTAGTATGTAAGGAATTTATAAGGCCGGTTGTGTGATCATTACTCACTTTTTACTAAGGCCCGTGGTTAAAATCCTTTGCGGCTTGTTCAAATGTAAAATTTACCATTGTCAAGCATAGATGGGGATGTCTATAGGTGTGACAAATAATCATGAAATATGCTTTATTTATGGATTTTTTTGCCTAGGTGTTCGATATCTGTCACTTTGGTGGTGACATTTTTTTTTGTTATGAACACAATACAGGCTTTTACTTATAGTACTAGTCTTATTTGCAGGAGCAACTTACCCGGTCATCCTTGCGCACCTCTTCCTCACCAATCTTCTTACCGATGGCTGTTTCTTCATCTCCCACACCAAAGATGTCTGTACGCCTCTCGGCCAGTTGCTTGAGGGATGCCTCAATAGCGGATCCTGTACAAATGGATTAAAAACAGTTAATAAACAGTAATGGATATTCCACTAATGTCGCAAGTGAGAGTAGTATCACCTTGTGCCAGCACCGCATCCTGGGCTCCGCGGTCCCCTAGAGCCCGGTCACGCTGTTCTAGCCAGCGAGGATCCAATAACCCGATGCGCATGTGTTCCTGCACCTTGTGCGCGGGGATGCGCTCTCCTGTAATGGGACTGATCAGCCACTCCTCTCCGGCACCCGCTCCCGGTGGTCCCGTGTCTCGTTTCGCTGAAAATAAAAATATTGAAATTTGTGCAAGTAAACATTTCACTTTAAAAATTATTTAATGAGAGAAACATTTTGATTGAAACATTGTCAAATTACTTTATACAATATCAATTTTTTAAATATTTTATTCTACACATAATTTTTTCCCAATTTCCCACAGGCTGGGCTTGATGAAGGGAAACCGCCTCACATTTAATGAGAGCTAATGTTGTTTTAATAAAAACATAGTAAGTATGTATTATAAATAGTATAAATCTAAAATAAAGAACTAAAGTGTGTAATTTGACCAGGTACAAAATAATATTATCAGTACCTTGCTTGGGATCATATTTCTTGACCACAACTTTGTCCAGCTGCGGGGGCAACGGTGGCGGTTGCAGAGCGGATGTTCCTCGTCCCCTCCTCCTGTCATCACCCGACTCAGAATCAGAGTCTGAAGAGCCTGACGAGGAGCTGTCTTCCTCCATGTCTTGCACCTATAAAATGTATAAATGTGTGTGTGATGTGTTGGTCATATACAATTAATACGCAGCAGCGGAACCTTAATCCAGATATCATATGGGAAAGGGGACACACTCCCGCGGCTCATACTTTTAGGAATCATTCAGGTTGACATGTAAATTAAGTTCCAAGCACAAATTCAATCCGGTCAACATAATTTTAACATGTAATATAAGCGGTAACCTGTGTATTGTCAGGCCTGTTATCCTGTCGGTGAGTACGATCTTCCATCTTAGACAATCCTTCTTCTTCTTCGCTCGAACTGTCCTTATCGCCTCTCTCCCCTTCGTCATCCGACTCCAGCTGCATCTCGATCTCTTCGACACCTCCGTCTTCTATGCGTTCCTGCACACGTGCACAAACAAAATAATAAGAAACAACTCTATTTGAAAGTACAAACCGTACAAATGTAATACATACAAATGCTGAGGAAAGGAATAATAAGATAATTACCTGCATAAGAACCCTGGCTCCCACCTCATCGGGAGTGGTGGGTGGCGGGAATGACCCGAGTTCCATGTGCTGATAGTCAACTGTCTCCACCACCACAAAATCATGCCAGTCAATTGATGCATACGCAACTAAAATTATAAAACAATATTATTAGTTTTAAATCATAATAAATGACAATAAAACCAAATAAATTAAATAATTTGGAAAATTGCATTTTTTTTTTTTTTTGCAACAAACTTACTCCTTTCTCTCTCCATTTTCTGTTCCTCTTTCTGCTTCTGAGCCAACTGATGCGTCAGCCAGGCAGCTCGTGTCTTGGCGAGGTTCAGCACTGTCTGTGTAGAGCCAGCCTCTTCCGTCAGCTTCGGGAGCAGCTCTTTAGGTGGAAGTAAAACCTATAAGGAAAATTATTGTAATTATCATAATTAACATATTTTTCTCTTGCATAAAGCGGAAACATGAATACTATCACAAACAGTAATCTCTACATTAAAATAATACCTTGGTGTACTGCTCCAAAAGACGGGTGAAGTAGTGGAAGAGTGAGTGCTGGGGGCGCAGGAAGTCAAACTGGTAGTTCCTCTGTTCCCTGTTCATGAGGTTGGTCAGGAACTGACGGCCGTTTCGGGCCACAAACTGGGCTGTAAGCTTCACAATGTCCCTAGGGAGATATAACCAAATAAGTTATTTCTTAAAGCAGTATTCGCAACAGTTACATTAAACTTTGTTATTTAAATAACTATATTTTTAATTACACGGACAATCTGTTCGTTCCAGGATGTCTAACTTTTCAACGCCATCTCCCATGAAGGTTCATGCGTTTGTCCAGAAGAGACCATGTGACAGGGAATGTGATCTCAAATTTTTAATGGTCAATTCATTCGGTTTCCGAAAGTGATCTAATAATATAGTTTTGTAAATTATAAATGTAAACATTAATTAGTATTTAGTAAAATACTTATAGAATCAGAAAAAACATTTAAAACAATACTGTTTTGTATATTAGAAATATAAAAATGAATACATATACAGAAAACATTTGTCATGCAAATGCCTCACGTAGTATATTGACGTTGAGCATATGTTTATTAAATGGGCTGACTCACAGATCCAGTGCAGAAATGGAGGGAGGGTCCGCGATAAACTCAAAATCCGGCGGGGCTTCCGTGGGGGGAGGGGGCTCAGCGGCAGCCCTAAGGAGTTCCTGCTGTCTGAGGGCAGCAGCAGGGGTCACGGCCAAGCGCTGCATTGCACCCCCCAGGCCCCCCTGAGGACTCGGTTCCACCGCTACAGATTACAAAAGAAGATAAAATAAATGGATGGTCATATCTCGAAACCGTGATAATGTCATATTATTATTATGAAGGTTTCAGCTGTGTACCAGCCAGAAGGTGTAGCTTCTGATAATGGTAAACATGGAATGTTGATAAAAGTCCAAACTTAATCTAAAAAACGCATTTGAATCAAGAATATGAGATTTCTTCACTTTCTATAACACAAATGACCCAATGACTGGTACATTATCTGACAATAATGTGAACATAATATAAATAAGGAATATGTTTGGAATGATTTCACAGCAATGAAAATACCACCATCTCAGGCAAGATTGTTTAGTTAAAATGATTTTACAATCCTTTTTAATTTATTTAATACTGCCAGCAATAGAAGGTAAGCTGTGTCTCGTACTGATCCACATACATAAAACAACCATATTTGATTGTTTTGTGTCAGAAGCATCGCTCACTCAGCATGTAGATTCATGAAACTTAATTTTATCAGACTATATTTAAGGAGATGTAGCGTAGTGGCTAGACGTCTACATATACTTTAAACGATTGTATACTTAAATGTTCACCAAAAAAAAAAAAATTTGCTAAAATGGTGTACTTTGGGAAGATGTACAAACCTTTTCCTTCCCGGAAATCCTTGACTTTATGTTGATAATATGCATGATAAGGATCTCCAGAACTCAGAAAGTTGAATTTAGGATTCCCTAACTCGTTCTGCCGAATACGAGCCTCAAATTCTGGACCATTACGGGCTACGAAGCTAGCGGTCTTGTCGACAATATCTGAAAAAAGCATTCAGGAAAATATGTCCGTTCCACATGGTCAAAAGTATCTGTAATAATTAAAATATGCATGTAAACAAATTTAGAAAATATTGTGTCAAAAGGATACTCCTAACCTCCGGCGGAGGATAGATAATGCCGATAGTCGGGCCAATTGGCGCGGACTCTTCTTGTTCGTGTTCATTTTCAGATTGTCTGTTGACTGTTTCCAGAACAGGCATTTTGAGTATTATGCCAGTCTGAAACGCGTGAAGAAAATTATTATTTTATATCGAATGACGAACGACGAGACGACGAACCGTCGCCGCACACTTTTACAATTTACAAGATGCAGGACGGCAAAACGGGCAAAATGCGAAAACAATTGCCGGTCGGCATTTTAGGTTTCTACTTTATCGACAACTTTAGTCCATCCATCCATCCATGCAGCATTAAAGATTTTGTATAAAGACTATAGATGTCTCTAATTTACTATCTTCGATTCCCCCCCCCGCCCCTCTTTATATCTTCATACTATTCTTCATTAAACATATCTCTTATCTATGCATTAGACTATGATGTCAAATTGTCGTACATTATATATATAAATTTCATACACTATACATTTTTACCATCAAATTTTAATAAGCACTGCTTAATTACAAATGCATGCATGCGATCGACATAACAAAATAAAAAATAATTTAACCATAAAAAATAAATGTAGTTGGATTTCCTTAAGATTTTTGCGGGCATTCTTTTTGATTATTATTTCACTTCCAATTTAATAAAATGTTAGCAATTTAACTAAAAAAATGGGCCCCAATGCAAAATATATGATATAAGAATATTAAGCGGTTTTACCCATAAAATATACTGCTAGAATAAATTTGTTCTCATCTCCTATAATATTCGCACATTTATGAAAAAAATAAAACGTGTTAGGCATTTATATGCCTCGCAACTGAAAAAATCCTCGCTTCACTTTACGATGAATTTCTCTTTATGACGATGATCTGTTTTCATAGTGATGTTTTCACGTGTTTTCGTAATACACGTGACAAATTATTTATATAATTTAAAAAAATATTATAATGGATACCTACGTATTAGTGCTAGGAAAGGTATATACGAAAAGTATTATATGCCGCGGACCTATTGTACCTCTTCCTAATCTAATTTGACTGCAAATCGTTATTTAAACTGTAATGATAAGTGATAGTTGATTATTCGTAATTCTTCGTACACTAGAAAGTAAACCTCCAATGGTTAAGTGGTAAATCTTAGTTACCAATCATCGTCACTATCAGAGTCACAAAACGGTTTATCATTAATAATGTACATTGTTACACCACTCGTAAAAGTATTAGTAATACTAGCAGAATAATCGCCGATTGCTTACTGCTAGGCCCTGCGGGCGGTTAGTATAGCCGCTTCGCGGCCGATAGTGCTCGCTACGCAGCCATTGGTAATAGCTGCGCGGTTAGGGTCTCAACAGAATCTACATTTCAATGGCAGAGCTTTCCCTAAAACAAAGTACACGTAAGTAAAATGTCGATGTAATTAAAATTATTCCATCTTTATAAGTTAGCTGTCAAAACGAACAAAAATGTCATTTAGACGACATATAAGAATAGCGGACAGACAATTTCTATGGTAAGTAAGATTTCTCCCCTACCACTGATAAGAAAATATGACAGATGTCAATATACGATTTCGCTAAAATATGTTTTTTTTCTTACTCGTAATAAAGATAAAGTACACTTCATTTTAAATTAAATATATATTTACATACTGTTATTGAATATATAAAAGATAAAACATTAAGGTAATCTTAACCTAGAGACAAACACATTCGTTTTTTGTCCTGTTCGCGTCTCACAGACCTAGCCGTTTAAGCAAGACCGCAAGCCGTTTAAATGACACTATCGAAGCCGCCACAGCCACCACATCCAGAAAGTCATAGATATAGATGGGAAAGCGTAATATTATTTTGGATTTAATTAATAATATTATATTTGCACGCACGTGGGGTGGTATCTACCACTCAGAATATTACAGATTCTTGGTACATGTGGGGATTTGTGGTAAAAGTCTGTATGCATTAGTTGATTTAGCTTTGTGTATAAATTGCAATAACCAACGGATGACAGCTCGCTCCGCGATGATCAACTTTGTACTGTACTTACAAAGAATCAGGTCCCGACCTTTCCAGTGAAAAGGAACACGTTGATTTTCACAGCAAATTGAAAAAATAATAATTTGTCCGGCCTCACCTAATGAGATCATAATTGTTAAGTTTCAGTGAGTGAGTATACCGTCCCAAAGTTACTTAATGTTTTTTATGAATGGGTGTACGAGTATAAGATTAGACCAGATGATATATTTTTACCTGGGACAAAAGTGCACGGAAATTTTTAAATTGATTCAACACACGGATCAATCGGATATGCAATTTGAAAAATGGAACGGGTAATAAATTCAATGTATGAGTGTTTGTGTCTTTATGTACAAACTTTCTAGGAATTTATCGATGCGTAGTAGGTAAATAGAAATTAGCGGAGCTTGATCTTTATATACGTCCCTTCAGTGGTGTAGTGGGGTCAGGGCGCCGCCCTGGCACTTCTTTTGACACGTAACTTACTTTTTAAGTACATATAAAAATATTTTAATACAAAATAATCCGGATTGAATTTTGTACTTCATATATCGTGCATCGGACGGATATTACGAAAACATGAAACTCATTACCAGGAAATTTATAGTTTTTTGTTGTTGTTAAGAATTGGATCATCTGGGCGTACGGCGTTGTCCCATTCTTTCACTATTGGCCATTGACCATGCACTTGGAGACACATGAAATATGTGAACCCAACTTAAATTAACAGTTGTCCCTAAATTTTATGGCTCGACAGTTCTTTTAATATATGCATGGTTTTAATGTTTTACTAAAGCTAATATATTACTGGTTAACATTAACATTTTTATTTAGCACTACACCACTGGCCTCCTACATAAAACAATAGTTAATACTGAACTGTTTTTTCAATTTAATTTAATCTAAAATGATAATTATTTTTGCCGTACAATTTACATTGTAGATTTTAACAAAATATATTTACACATATTTGTATGAATACATTTATTTTATCTAATATAGTATTACACTTAATTATTATTATTAGGTAATATGCAAAGCTAAAGACGTGCAAGTAAAGACGAATAGTGAACTTTTATTTTTGTAGCATAAATAGTACATATGATACAAATAAAGATAATTACTTTACTAGACGCGGTCTGTTCTAAAGCAATTACCTGTACAGTTTTTAAAAGTTGTAATTGTTTAGAGGTAAGTAAGTATAATGTTAGGTACGTTATAAAAAGTTATGTGAAAAAAATACAATCTGAAGTACCCATGTACATATTGTGTAACTGATGAGACTCTGACAAAGTGAATAGTAGACCATTTTGAATATTGTAATATTCAAGAAGCTGTGTAAAATTTTGAAAATATAAATTAATTTTTATCAATTGTTAATCCGAGATGAATTATCTCATTCGATTTTTCAATGATGTCACGGTTACATATTGAATTGAATCTGAAATGCATGTATGTATTTTAATAATATTTGGGACGACATGGTTCTCTTATTTATTTAACGAAAAGTTTTTTTTTTTTTTAGTTAAGTAGGTGATTGTCTAGAGTACTTTTGATTTCTGCAGTGGCTAATTCTGCCACTTTTATGAATCCATAAATAAAATAGAATTCAATTACTCGTAAGTATTGCCAGTTCTTCAATAAACAACCAGTTTATTTGAAACTGAAGGGGGAAATGTATTGAAGCGATTTAGTGCGAGTTAAACTTAAAATCCTGTTTTTCTTATAAAGGCAACACTGAACACTTTATTTTAAAATGACCGAAAGTTGCTAATGAATAGAAACATTTTTCTAATGGCAATCCTAATGTCGGCAGTCGGCAGCAATTTTCAAACCTCACGGAACTCAGATTATCAGAATTGTCTTTTGATTGATTACATAATAATGTCTTGTGACCTATTTTCGAGATGGAAATAAGAAAAACACAAATGATTGCTTGACGACAGAAGCGGAGATGAAATAAAAGGGTTGCTTGGAAGGGTTGGCGTCCTGCCAAAACAACCAAATTAGTCAGAGGTAAATAACATTTATTTGACAACCAAATCGAAGACATTGGTATGGTAGGAAATATGAGTCGCTGACTTTCAATACCTGGTATAGCACGTTTTGATAATTTCGGGAAAATCAAGCAAAACTTTATAACTTTAATGACAGGCATTATTACTTTTTTAGAAAATTTATTAATTACTTTCATCTAAAATAAAATTATTATGTATTAACGTTAATTATTGCACTAATTTGAACCTAATCATCAGTATGATAAAAAATCATGGCAGGTCATTTCGCGTTATGCTCACCCTTAATACTTAATATTAGTAGCTAACAAAGCGTATTTTTAAAATGAAACACACGTTTTTAAATAAAAATAATAATTCCGAATGCAATGATATATTATATATAACTCAAATTTGTTAAAAAAGTGTTACAGCGTATTTTGAAATTCAGTGACACATATATTTGTACAGGTGTTGTTTATTTATTTTATTACATTGTTGTTTACACACATAGACATATGAAACATAGATTAATAAAGACTATAAACATGTATTAAAAATGGTGAAGGAGGATGTACAGTCAATTATTGTTATGTTGCAGGAGGCTGGGTGTTCGAATAGAGATTTGTACGAATACCGAAACAATGTTTCCAATAAAAAAAAACAATAAACCCTCAGATGAGTGTTTATTTAAATCTCTATGATAATTTACCCAGACATTGTTTATTGAATAGCCAGGTTTGATGTGAATTTCACTATTAAAATTCGTAGATATGTAGTCATTTTTAAAATTCTGTTGTCGTTTTCACCGCTTTCCTTTAAACTTGATTGAATCAATAATCTTTTTTGGACTTACGATTACGCTTAATTTCAATGAAAATATTTAAAAATAATCAAGAACCTTACTACTTGATGCGTAATATCACCTTATTACCAATTGACCGCTTCAGTCAATACAGTCAATGGTAAAATTTCTCACCAATTTTTAACATTTCAAAATAAAATATTCTTAAGTCATGTCAAAAACAAAATAACTTTTTTCTTTTGATCGATTGTTTTTAATTTTTGCTTCTGATATTTTCGAACTGATCCAACTTACACTATCTTTGATGAAACCGTTTTCTCTACGTAATATATATTGAATAAATAAGTAAATTGTAATTATAAATTTTCTTATTTGTCAGGCAAAGATATCGAAGTTGAGGTATATCATTTCCACAACCATCAACACCGCCGACGGTTTCTGAACGCACTCGGCAAATACCTGGATGCAAACCATATCCTATCAGCTACATAATCTCGCCTTTTAGGTTCACTTTTCTCTCAGCCAGCTTCCCGATCAGTTCTCCAGCACACGCTTCACGTTTTCACTGCAAATATTTAATCTGTAATTGTGCACCAATTAGCAATAAACGTCTATCAATTGTGAGTAGTCTTTATTGTCCAACCTGCTCTGGTCACATTCGCGCCACGAGCAAATTCACACACATACACACACTGGCTGGGAGAATGGGACCCCAGCCTTCACACATACAACTTTCTGATCAATACTCTTTAATAAACAGTAACCTTGTTCACCAAAATCTCTATAAGCAAAGTAAAAACAAAACATCGAAGTCTTACTAACGTCAGATTTACAAAGTGATCCCAGCTAGCAGAAGCGGCCGGCGCTAAACCGACCAAACAACCGACCAAACTGAATTCAGGACTGCATTAGTACAGTTTGAAAGAACTCTCAATGTTTGCGATCCCTGTTTCAGTAATAATTCATAAATGCAAGCAGGTTAAATCGGCACCAAATGAATGACGACTGTGAAACGAATCCTAGTCTAACGATATCATTAGGTAGCTAAGGACCTCCGAAGTGTCCTCCCGCGACTTGTCATTACGCCACGAAAGGTGTCGGACCGACAAACGACTAAAAGGACTCGCGTTAACAACGGTACTTTTAATCTCGTTAACGGTCAGGCCGCTGTCAAATCAGGAATTTGCCGCCAATGGCATAGCCGCCGTTCTTTTGTTTCAGTTTGAACAAATATGGCTACCCTGGATATGCGTAGGTACATGTCAACCGTAAATATTTGTCCGCTAGCACTTACTAGTCGGGCGCTTTTCCAACTGTACTAGTGCAGGCATTGGCAATTTATCGATAGATTATTATGTCAGTTGTTTGGGTTCATTAAATTGGCTAGCTGGATGACAATAACTCCACAAATATTGACATTAAAACACGGTTTTTGTTAACTTGGAATCAGGACTCGAATTGAATAATTTAACAAACATTCGACGTCAGAAATTTCTCTCTTATTTTTAATAACAAAATATACACCTTTCAATGGTATAATAAGTTCAATGACTGGAACCGGCATTTGGTAAAATTCTGTTAAATTAGAAGTTTAATTTATTATTTGTCACACGTATAATTAAATCCAACATTGTGCATGACATCGCGAAGATTGTGCGTTGCTGCTATAACGGGGTGAAACGATATGTATGAAAAATTAAATGAAGTACATATATCGTTTTATTTTTTACATAATTGAGCGATTCAAAAAAATATGTAATTTTAATTTTCTAAAATACTCAAGTAACTCATATATTATAAAAAAAAAAAATAATTGTAAAAATTCAGCAATTATGGCCGTGTCCACAAATGAAATTTTTATTAGAGATTTGACTCCAGTACGCATAAAGAACAGTGCAGAGATCAAGTGATCTGCGAATTATCATCACGTGTGTTTTACTTGCGGATTAGAATGACGCTCCGGTACACACTACTGTAAAGCTGTAAACAAAGTATGATAGTCAACGTCCGTTGCACGGATAAGACGCTCATTAACAAGTCATCGTGGACATGGGACATGGATTATTAAATATTTTCATAATGCATATGTCCGGTACATGCAAGTGTTTTTTTAAAATTACTCTTCCACGTACTGCAGGTACCTATTTCATAGTCCCATACGTATTTCCAACATAAAGATTAAACCTATTATAGAAAATAAATAAATAACCTAATACAATTTGTGCAGATTAACGTTGACCGCGTTTGCGAATAAAAATCGATCAGCGAAACAGTTTTCGGCGGGCATTGGCGTTTCTATCGACAGCTTTCGGGGGAGATCTGTCGAGTCGGGTGGCTGACTAAACAAACAGCTCCTCCCACGTAATCACTCAATCCACCCCGTCCTCGGGAGGCGCCCACTGCTCACTGCCCACTGCCCACTGCCTACCTACTGCCGGATATTGTTTAATTATTTCTAGGTTCACCGGGTCGGGTCGGTCCAGACTGGATTTCGGGGCGAGCCAAAAATAATATCGCCCGTACAGTGTGTTTCCTGTGTGATGTACTACAAGAAGAATGTCAATCGTCAAGATAGTTCAAGTCGCAAAACTTGGCCACAGTCTGGCAGAAATTTACCTTGTCCAGGTCGCAAGAGAGTGCGAGAGAGAGCCAGTGGAATGTTTCTCTAGGTCTCTCTAGTATCCCCCCTCTTCCCGGCACCGTCCATCCCAGTAACCCCCAGCGGGAGACCCACACCTTCATAAATTCTCGTAAAAGTCCGAGAATCCTTTGATTTTTTAATAGGTCATCGTTAATAATCGTCTTATAATCCTGCAATCATTACATAACGTGTAAAAGTACAGGGAACATACAGCATCATATCATTCTCTTTGGCAAATTTAAATTTAGGTTATAGCTGCATAATATTTTCTTCATGCGGAAGAGTGCAGGGTTTTGTCCCAGTTTACGCCATCATCCGTATCGTTTCGTTTGCTAATGATCATGTTTTATTTGTAAGTTAGTTTTGACAGCTCATACACTCCCGTTCGCACTTACATAAACTAAATATATTTTAAATTATTATCCCGACCGCGTTCATTTTATAATTTATCTTCTTTTGAGAGGGTATTATAATTATTTTAGAGGCAAAGGATTTTAACTCTATGAATATCCTAAAATAAAGAGAAATTATCAACATTTTGATTCTCAGCCGGTATCTATTATCACTATTATAAATAAACGGATCATCGACATGTTTAGAATTAGTAACAACCGGTCCGCGCGAACCAGTGTGGACCCGTGGGGGACATCACTGCATGCTACTAAACTAAACATACAAACCTTAATCTTGAAAATCAATTTACTGCGTAACTTGACATGCTAAATTAATGACACAATTCTTATCTTCTTTCTTAGCCTTAGCCAGGACATGGGTCACGGCCAAGTTATTCCACAACGTCCATGATGTGATTTTCAACATTCTAACTCGGCTACTATTTAGATGTTATCTGTTATTGATATTGCGTTAGGATCCTTCTACATTTTTTTGACTTATTCGTAATCTTTTTTATTTGTTCCCCGCATCATGACGATGCCGGCGATGGTAATGACGATGATGATGAACTGCGTAGAATACTTTATTATTTATCAATGTTTGGAACGTGCAATTAAATTGAAACAAAAATGTTTAATGTTACAGTTCCGTTTGAACCACCCTATCCCGTGTCCGATATTGTCCGATCGAGGCTACTCCTTTTTTTCGGCCCGCGGAGTTAATAGTTTAAGGCGATTTTTTTCTTCTCCGATAGCTTCCCGCGTCGTTAAATCGGCGTTTATCTTAATTTAATATCTATATTTGCTTTAACAACATTAATTCGGCGGATGCCCGTCCAAATTTGATCGGGTAAAAAATGTACCAGAGTGTACCAACCTGCGGGTAAACACCTATCTTCCTCCAGACCCGTACTTTCGTAGGTATTTGTTAATTATAAGAAAATGAAAGTGTTTGTGAACCCGTATACCTGATCTAGCTTTTAAGCATTATTTAAACTTTTTTTATTATACTTAAATACAGGCGCCTTAACATTACAAGTCAATAAATTGGAGCTAATTAAAAATAATGATTACAATTATCTAGATAATGCATTTAAAATTTAGGTGTACCAATATGTAGAGGCTGACTAATTGTATATTCGAACTTGTATGTACCATAGAAAAACAACTTTTTTATTCGCGCCAAATTGAATTGAATTTTCTATAAATGACACTAAAACTTACATATTTTAAGCTGATGGAAAGAAAAAAATCTTCCCTCAGTTCAACAAGGATATTAGAATATTCATTTTTAGATTTATTTGGTAGTTTCGTTCATCGCCCACGATGCAAACTTTTACACAAACAAATAACGCGGTAAAATTTAGAATAATAAAACAAACTTATTTCTGTAATTTAACTTAATTTTTCTTTTGGCATTCAAGTCAACCGTTTTTTAAGTGCTACTCAAGATATTTTATCTTCTTGTTTTCTCCTAAACTACTAGGACACGTTTGTTGCCCAGTTTTAAAGAAAAATAATAATTTAAGATATTTGCTGTAAAAAAGTCAATTTTGACCGAAATGTCAAATGATAGATACCTTGTTATTTCAAGGCCACAAAATGTCATCTTAAAAGTGCCTCTTCACCCGAGTTCGGCAATATCATAGTAATTATTTGTTAGATATGTTCGATAATAAAGCGTGCACATTTATTATTTTGAACAAACTGTGAAGAATTATAATTTTACTATCTTTGTTCATATTAATAATATGACTCTTTGTGTGCTCTAAAGCAGCTATAAACATTTAACTTATCCGTACTTGTTTTTAACGATGCAAATCCTCGCATTAATAAAATGAAAGTATAGTAAATGGATATTTCGCAAACAAATAGTCTTTTCATTTAAAGTAGTCATGACTGCTGATAAAAGTAAAATAATCATTATATTAGATAGTGCAATGAACAATCTTAGAACATTAATAAATTTTTCCGTTTTTCATTTGACGTTTCTCGCTTTCCCGCCAACGCGGAGTCACGTGCCAGACAAATTTCAGTTGGCCGGCCAGTCTCACCGTTCCTAAATAAACACATTTGCCGCCTTTAATCCAATTATAAGGAGGTACCTACCTCTGGCGGACACCTATTAAAGCGCGCCACTATTTGCTCAATCATTCTGGTCTTCGGGAAAATAAGTTTGAGGTGAACGTATCGAGGTGCTTCGGACAATAAACATTATTCTAGATAAGAAAACAGTGACGACATTTTTGACTTTGGTTTAATTATGTATATTATATAACGAAGTAATTAATATTGATATATTAGTTTCCAAGGCAACATCAGAGGTGTTAAACCAGATATGAATCTTGACTGTGTCTCTTTAACTATTCTATCACCTTACGAAGAAGAAATATTATATCGCTATTGTTTTCTTATGTTCTTTGGAAACTATTTATACAATTTGCGGATTAAAAAAGTCATGAAATCTCAGTCATCTACAATTCTAATTTATATGATTATATATTTTAAACTCGTGTGGATTGGTGATTGTTTTTTAGTAATTGAAATATTGAATGTATCATGAATTTCCGTCTTTTTCACTACACTCCTTCACTTTATTCCGTATCCTGAAAAACTGAGAGCTATCATCGGAGAAATGAAAATTGATTTTTTCACTGGTCTGTCCAACGGATGGAATCTTCCTCTTCCTCTCCGTTCTTGGACGTGACCCACGACAACAAGTTTCACTGAGCTGTCTTCCCTTCTCGCAAGATGTCTACAAAATTGAAGAAAGATGATAGTGAGTATCGTTCGTGTGTAGTTCCTGCAAAATGTTAATATTTATGCACCTCGCTATTCACAATTTGCTCAGTCCTCCAACACCACACCTCAATGGCATCAATCAGCCATCTTTTCCTTGATTTTAATGTTTATAATTCCACACTACTCCACCAGAAACTACACAAACCTGACCTTATTGTTTTAGATATTCCGTGGTTTTTCTATATCTCATTAAGTCTGAAGATAGTACTTTTTTTATTCACATATCACTTTTGACTCGTAATGCGTATAATATTATTTAATTAAAGTAATATTTTATTAATATTTTTCTGTCAACATACACCAAAGCATGTTATACTTTACATTGCTCCTCTGTCTGCGATTAGTTTTTTTTTTTTAATTTATTTATGGCCATAGACAAAATTGATCCAGATAACTCGTTTGAAAATCGAAGGGATCAATTTGTTCGAAGTTTGGTAGTTCGGTTGCAAGGAACCGAACAATTTTTCGGGCGAGGCAAAAAAGATAATATTATTTATGGCAGTAATAGCGATTGTTTTAACGATCGACGTTTATTAAAAAACGTAATAATACGTCTTGATCGATTGGTCGCAAAAGGCGCTGCCGAAAAAGGCTCCCATTGCTAGACTTGGCTTATTTCCGGCGTCAAACATCACGGCTCGAAGTGTTTTGGGAATGTGAAATAATAAATGATCGACCTATATTATTTTACCCGAATCCGTATTTTCACTATAAATATTATATAAAAACTCCGACATAATAATTCAATTCTGGTGCACAATTCAACTTTTTACTAATAGTCACAGAATCCAAGAGTTGCACATTTTGGTCACATATTAGACGAATAAATTTATTATTTATTATTATACATATTTCCTCCTTGACAGTGATTAAAAACATATAAAATAACATATATAATATTGTTCATATATATTATAGTCCACCTGAAATTTTCAAACTCTATTTTATACGTATTATTTGTACCTTGCAACACAACACATTTGTACTACCTCGTTTTTTGTTGTAGATAATTATATAGCAAAATTAAATTAATTCATTTGACGATTCATACGTATCGTGTCATCAGCATTACATTATCAGGGGCGTGCAATGCATACAAGCAAAAAAGCTGTGCATTGCTAGAAATTATGGGAAACAAATATAAATGAAATAATTGGATTAACATAAACGGAAACATTATTTTTCAATTAGCGCCACATGTGTACCAGTAGAGACTTTAATTGCTTAGTTCTAAAAACTACCACGACAACTCATCGCTGTACCCATGCCGCTCTTTTTTTATTCGCCGCATCGAGCTATTCACATTACTCTGTTCTATCTTTGAGCTAGTGAATTACTCAAGTCATATAATTGGCTATTTACTGAATTGAAAATCCATTTCGGTTAATCCGTTTTGTATGGAGTCGTTACCTATGCTGTTTATAACAGAATAACATTAGGAAGGCTTACAACTGCCTGCAAATCATTAAAGTGTCTACTTCCTCTTTCAAAAATTTGCGAATTTTACTATTTTACTCTTTTTAACGTGTTGATTTCATGATTATTCTTTAAATTTGGTGCATGGATTGGTTTTTGATTTGCGAAAAACAAAAACCAATTGACGGAACTATTTCCGACGTTAACCTTTAATAAAATTAATTAATTTCCTTTAGTTATTACGTGAAGAATTTTCAAACAATAAATGAATCATGTTCAGTCATAGAAAGTGTTCTTAAAAACGTCCATACTTTTTTATATGGGTAAGAAGGTATTATTTTACGTTAAAACTTAAACATTAAAAAATAGTACTCTAAAATTATAAATACATACATGGTAAGGTCGTATAAACGACAGATTTATTTTGTCTAAAGACGTTCGTTAAACGAAAGTACATATATTGTAGTACATATATTACATATGATTATATAATATCATTGGTAACAGCATTATCTAAATCCTACTGCACGCCACTGAGTAGAGCTCTCGCTTAATATGTGAGAGGTACTGCGATCGATGTTCGCCTCAATATTTTTGAAATAATAGTGAAAATTAATAATTGAAAGCTGTTTTTAAGTCAAGTTTTCGTAACAAATGAGCCATCTGAAACACAACAATATCATATTAACAATTGGTGTCTAATCACAAAAGAGGATAACTTTAAAATACATCATACTATATCTAAAATAAAATACTGTGTAATTAAATGTGTTTCATTTTTTAGTATTAAGTTTGCAGAAGTAATTGTTTTTCTGAGAATTTAGATCGCCGCGCCGCATTTTATTTTCTGGCCCAGGACGTCATACCTGTAACATGTCGTCACTCACTCCGCAACTTTACCTTTTTGATAATGAATCAGTCAATAAGGCATACTAAGGTAGCTAAAGGTATAGTTTAGCTTGGCTGCCGAGCGTACGGCATGTGATCGCGGTGTTAGAATTCGTCATATGCAGAATTATGCATCAGAGGTTGTATCAACGTTCCCTCCAAGATATGCGGGCGCACTTGCCATTATAGTGCACACAAAAATAATATAGCGCGCATACAATTTTAACAAGACTGCTTCATTAACCGCCTTCTATCGAAAATTGTCGACAGTGCTCCAGTATGCTGATTCATCGTGTATAAGGTATTGACGTGCTGTGGTCTAGTGGTTACGATACTCGCCTAGTGATCTAGTGGTCGGAGGTTTGAACCTCATTCAAGTTAGTTCTATTTTAATGTCACAAGCGTTTAGCTAGTTTTAAAATAGTAAGAATATTGATATGATACGTATTACGTGTACGCTACTATTTTTATTTAAAAAAAAAAGATTCGGTGCCAATATTTTGGACGACAAAGCATTGTCATCATCGTCTTGTCCATCTTCATTGAAGATATGGCCAAGTTTGCCTTTTTTTTTAACGTTCAATTTCGTCCTGTCCAGCCACACGGGAGGGATATTATCTGGTCCTTTTCCATATTTGAACGCCATTATGACCGATTTGCTGGCATTGTATAAAATATTGTATTCACTGGCATATGTTTCGCAAATCTATAAAAGCTTTCTTATCGTTTTTATAGATGGCGCCAATATAACCATATCACCGGCATGGCTAATGTGGTTCACATTCGTACTGCCCATGTGGTAGCCAGTTTTTGTATCAGATAGTCGCTCGCTCAATTAGTCCACGTACATATTGAAGAAGATGATATGGTCAGTGCCCGACGTTGCCCGGGATTCCGACTTAGTCACACAGGCCCTAATTATGATGTATGCAAAATTGGAGGGTGATATGTCCGGGGGAGTGGGATGGGATGACTTTATTTTCTACAGAATCCTAGAGTGCAACTGAAAAAAATTTGGATGGCATTCAATATAATACACATCGCGGGGAAGAGTGAGGTAGCCAGGGATAGGGAGAACGGGATAGGTACTTACACGTTTTGCGCAGGATCCTAAAGTGTAACAATGGAAAATTTTGTTTATCAAATCAGTCAAAGAGTTTAGGATTGTATGATGTACAGAATCGACAGACAGACATTCAGTTTTAAATATATATATATATATTTCATATACGTACGGGTAGGCTAACAACAGTACACAATCTCGTCCGTCCTCAATGGAAGGTAGGTACCTACTTTGAAAACAGATACCAGCGCTCCACCGAAATTTTATGTCAAAGTTTCCAAAATGGCGGCCTTCAATAGTATTCATTGTCCTGAAGGTGACCCAAATTATTTCTGTCCAATCAATTGAAGTGACATTAACTGATACAATGCACTAAATTAAAGGCATCACGCGATGCCGCATATTGTAAGCGCCATCGGTGTGTTATATGAAACAAAGTGAAAGTGAAATAATGGAAACCACAAAATGTCAACGAAGCCCCGTTGAATTTTTATAAATGTTCACGGAATGAGACTCGAGACAATTCTCATCCGTGTACATGCACTATAATAATAATTTACGGGCAGAGGCTCATTTCACTTTCAATTAAATATTGTACGTAAATTTAAAAGCATCCATTTTGAAAAAGGACCATGCTAGTAATATTTGATAATTTTCAAAAGAATGCATATTTTGTTACCGGATTTGTACAATTATATAATTACCGATTGTCTCAAGTTATTAGGGTTAAAGGGAGTATTAAAATAACCGATTGCTATAATTAAGCAATTTATAAAAAGGATTAGAAACAAGATCTCCAATAAAACAACAGTATTAAAGGATTTAACATATTTTTAATTTTCGGCTCATTTGTTTCTTTTAAGAGTAACAATTTTAAACGGATGCCTACACGGTTCAAATTTTCAAATTGATCAATTTGGCAATAATCATGATAAATTAAAAGTCATCGGGTAACCGTTCGTGAATCAAGAACACCAATCACGGCGGATATAAACATTAGTTTATTAACAGATTTACTTTCTCCATTAGACAGAGAAAATGGTATACTGACACAGATACACCTAATTCTCAATTTACACGGTATATTGGATGCCGAAAAAACCGTGAAAATGAAAGCCGTGTAAACAGACATAGAGTACACATGAAAAAAATAACAATGGTTCCAGAAGTAAAAACTCGATACAAACAAAAGTAATTTCTAAACAAATCATGATTAAAACTCTACTTATTTTTTTCATCTGTCTTTTATACACGATGATTACTTGGCACCTACTTTTATACACGATGATGACTTGGGACCTAATTTTATACACGATGATGAATTGGCACCTACTTTTATACACGATGATGACTTGGCACCTACTTTTATACACGATGATGACTTGGCACCTACTTTTATACACGATGATGACTTGGCACCTAATTTTATTTCAACAAGAACAGAGTTTCGAATTGTTTCTGCATTTTTTAAATGATTCTCACGGAAGCTTCATTCAAGTCAAAATATTTTCCTTCTCCAATTGCTAAACAATCTAAAATGTATATCTTCTTCTCAAAAGAGATACCTTTTCTTTACTTCTTTTGGGCAACTGGATTCTCTGATCTCGCGATTTAGGGTGTCACGAGTATTATGGATTTTCCAAATTGACCTGTACTTCGTACTTTCGTATAAAGTACTTTAATGGACTTTAGTAATCATATTGTCAATCATTATTTTATATGTAACAGTTCGACATAGTTGGTCTGTGAACTCTTCTGTATATTTTTCTGGATGTCTTGTTATATAGTATGGTTAAAGTATTGTAATTTATAGGTGTTCATAATTAGAACGTTTTATTTTTCCATTCGAATCTGAATCAACACCTGTATTATATTAATACAAATAATATGTAATACCTACACATTTTTGAACATTTCTACGTTTTACACATTAACAAATATTTCCCTTCGGTTATTTCAATTATTTCATTCTTTGTACACTAAAATAAAGAAAAAACACAAAGAATTGCCATATAGTTATTCAAATATGTATATTAAAAATAATTTTAGCATTGCACGTGCGGGATCTACACGATATTACGGAAAATGTATTTAAATTGATTACGCATTATAAGAGGCGCCATGAAAATATGGAGAATGTTGTGTGCGACCACATCTAGTAATTGATTTTATTAAAAAAACTACTGAAATGCACTACGTCCAGTAGTAGGCTGTTCAGAGATTTAAAAAACAGCATTTGAGAATAAACAAATGATCCAAAACTAAAATCTTTTATAGAATGAACCTTGTGTACATTGATTTTCAGCTTAGGAGCAATCTTGTTTTTCGACCCGAAGATCAATTTGCATATTATCGGCTCTTACGTGATATAGAGTATAGAGAAAACTAGCCCCAACCAATAAGGGATCGTTTCGTTAAAAGCTTTGAATAAATAAAATCATCACATTTTTGTTATCTGGGTGGCAACAAATTTTTCATTATTATTGATACATTTATTTTGTACTGAAATATCATAGAACTATGTTCTAAAAAACTGAAATTTCACTATCATACATAATGTGGACCGCTAATTTATTTTTCAAAATATTGCGATATATTCGTGTATTATTTTAGGTACCTACTGAATGTACTTATCATACCCCTGTGGCTTATTTACATTTTCCAAAATTATATATTAATGATAGCAATTTCCACCGAATACGGATGCTGGACGCTGCCCGGGAATAAAGCATCCTTTATTTAATCCAAGTACGAGGGAGTGCTGGAGGAAGTCATTGGAAGAGTTCATGATTTGGAAGAACAGCTGTCCAATGAATAAAATTTAAAGCCTTAATACAGCCAGTCAGGTGGGATTACTCTTAACGGTGAACCGATTTACAAAATCATTCACAAACACCATAAGTACCAAAAACAATTTCCTAGCAAAATCCGTCCAACAAGAATCAGATAGATCTTGTCTCTGTAAGTGTACTATTAATCTTTTCCCTTGGTCCAATAAACAATTTTTTTTTGGATATATCGTCGTCCATCTTTAAAAATGGCGTATCTTATTTTAGCATTTTTCAATAGTGAAAAATTGCACACAATTTGTTAATACATCATCTGCTGTATTAACTGATTCGAGATACAATATTTTGAGTAAGTTTGTCAAAATATTACTGTGTTTTATCCCTAGAGGGATTGCCATCAAGATATATTATAGATATCTCATAGAGACGAAGCCATTATTTATATGGGAAGGTAAATATGGAAGTCTCGGGCTTTACAGGGCTCACGACCATAGATGGCGACAGCGTAGTTTGTAAAAAAATGTTTCTACATGATAACATATATACAACTTCCAAAAATTTGATAGGTATGGTAGTCGAGCATGGGTGGAATTGGTCAACGTTACATTGTGTAAAGTGATCAGTTATGCCAGCCATTTTGAAACAACATGGTTGATTAGGCTTAATAATGAAAATGTCTAAGATTAATTTTTCAGAAGAGCTTCATTAAAATCATATCCAATACAAAATTGGTTATGTCTATACATAATATATACCTTCATTCTAGGTTGTAAATGAGATTATACAAGGCGTACAATTATGATAGTTTCGAGCTTAGAATGGTTCTCATCTACGGATCAAGCCAATTAGTATTAGAGCGTGCTCGGGTCAGTTGGCTGACCGCCCGGAGCCGCTGCGGGCTGTTAACACCTCGGCCCGTCATCTGTGACGGCGGGCCTACCGCGGACACGAACCCTGCACCCCCGCACGGGAAATTATACGCACGGAAACATGCAGTACAGCATGCTCCATGCCGTGAGAGGCTTTGGAAGCGTGGCCAGTTATCCTTTCATTACAACTAAACCTTGTACTCTTTCATTATTCAGATGCTGCTATGATGCAATTTATTTCTACTTTGAAGTGAGCTTTTGACTTTTTTAGAAATTGTTAAAACTCATGTGATTTCTATTTGATCTAGTGGTCAGAGGTTCGCGCCTCGTTCCAGGACACCAGCAAGTTAGTCCTATTTTCATAGCACAAGCGTTTGGCTTAGTTTGAATTTGAATAGTAAGAATATTGATGTGACATGTATTCCGTGTATGCATCTCTATTTAAAAAAAAAATTGAATTAAAATTAAAATTAAATTATATTTAAATATCGTTAACTGTATTACGCTACAAATGTCAGCAATACGGCGTCGTATGTTGCATACTCTGTATTGCCAATCTGTCGGTAAGGCTGTAGCGAAAAACTCGTCAAACTCTGTCACGTATCATCGCCGAAATCATAAATTACGAATGAATATCATTTAAAAAAATGTCTGATTAGGCATTTCTTTGCGTTAATTGATAAGTTAAAATAACACAGTTTCTGCCACAGCACATCTTAAGTTCCCTTTTATGTTTAAAAATTTATGTTGACATTGAAAAATATTTTTTTACGGAAACACTGGCCATGGTCGCGCGGTAGCATCTAGTGTACATGAATACATTAAATACAGCGTTGAAATTTGCTGCTAGTAACATTAAAAAGATCATTTAAATTTTCAAGTAATACGTCATTAATACATTTTAAATACATAATTGCAATAAATAATTGAGCCTGTAAACTCATTACAAGTACAAATCTTTCTCTTCATTAGCGTTTTGTTCCATTTTGATCTGGCTAATAAAGTTCTCGATACTTTGGTACTTGCGGTAATATAGGACGATTGTAAAATTATGTAAAACGTCAGAATGTTGGTTTTTATTATCAACCCCGTCCTGATTGCCAGTCATTATCCGCGTTTATTGAAGGCCCGTCGGACTGTTTGTTTTACAGAATGCCGAAAGGGTGAAAAAAAATCTCACCCCCGGAACGAGGGCGGCCATTATATTATATTATTATTTTTTTCCAACCGCCCGAACGATTTGCCATTTGTCTAACGAGAGGCCGAGACAGGGCCGAGGACTCGGGATGTGACCGAAACTAGAGCAAATTTACGGAAATACAATCAAATTATCGATTCAATTTGGTATAACGTAAAAGAGAAATAGTATTTCTATTTGAGTGTTTGATCCCCGCGCTAGGACGGTCGGTGTGGTAGAAAATATTAGTTTCTTCCCATCTTTCTTGCGTGTGACGATTTACCATTCTATTATCATTTTCGCAGTCTGTTTCACATCGTTATTTATCAAGCTCGTTGTTTTTGCTGTCTTTCTTTATCTAAGTGTCGCTTTTTCTGAACTGGATCATCTTCTAGATCAAAAAAAAACCGATATAAACACTTTAATATCCAATCTCAAGAAAATAACGAAAAATAATTATCTATATAGGTGTACCTAGATAAAATTGAAAAAATATTATTATTTTAAATTTGACGTGCTTGTGGACTAGTGGTTACGATACTCACCTATTGATCTAGTGATTGGGGATTCGAGTTTTGTTCCAGAAGGCCGTCAAGTATGTATTTCTATTTTAAACAAATCAATATTTATTAATTTAATTATAATTTCAGCATAATCGGTTAATGCATGTTCCCCGGACCAGGAACCGGAAAGGATCCAGGTTCTAATCCTTGTAGCAACAACAATATTTTTTATGCATATTTTTCTAATGAACACGTTTAATTAGTATTTAATTAATTTCACTTACTGCGGCATTGCAATGTTCCAATTTTATAAAACACTTCTTCTTACGCGGCGTTCGGATTTAGTTGGAATTTAAAATATTAGTTTAGGGGAGCAGGATATCATTGTTTTTTTTTTCAACCAATGAAATTAATAGAATTCAATATAATGCGCTTTTACATCGGTGACTTGAAGTCGAGTAGAGTGGCCTGATGAGGGGAGAGGATGTTTTACGCAGGATCCTTAAAAGCAATTGTGCAAAATTTGGAGTGTATAAAATTCAATAAAAAACATACTTATATCACAGGGTGGACAGTGGAAAGATGTTGATGTTTTGCGTCGGGTCCGAAAGAACAGCTGTGCAAAATTTTGTCTAGATCGGTCAAAGTGTATAGGAATTTATTTAGAACAGACAGACATTGAGTTTTCAATAACTAATCTAAAAGACTTGACTCGTAATTAACGTTGCCTCTAAGGTATGCGGGTGTATGCTCGTACACGATTTGGTATCATAGCGCACGCAATAAAATATAGCGCGCACATAATTTTTAACAATACGTCTTCTTCATGTGCCGCCTTCTATCGTAGTTTGGCGACCATGTTACAGTATGTTGATATATCCTGTAGAGAATCACCAACATTTTAGACTTTGAATCACTTTCTGAGGCACAGCCAAGATATATTTGATCTAGCTGCGCCTGTGCTGCCCTATCTTCTCCTGCTTAATGATATTTTTCATTGCGGAGAATGTGTCCGAAGTATAGAATATATTTTTATTTTCTCTCCTTGTGCACGATCAATAGCACTGGTCTTTAAAATTGCGCAAAAGATTATTTGTGTTTCCCTTCATATTAAATTAGAACTAACATTCCTTGTAACTTCATTTCAATTTATTTCTCACAGTGCTTCTAACTTCTCAGCCATAAAAAGGTGTATTCTGTAAATATGTAATTACATTTAATCTGAATTTCATACTAGGACTATCTATCAGAGTTATTAATGACCGAAAATAAAATATATGCACTTACTGATAAAATTTATAGTGTCATAAATTAACAATTACTAATTCTTTAGATAATAAAGATGCATAAAAAACATATATTATATATACATTTAGGGGATGCTTTGTGTTCAGACAAAAGAAATGGTTCATCCCCCGAGATAATTTCCACTTTTTAACGCCGGATGTGATTCGTCGAATATAAATTACAAAAACTAAATCATTTTCGGATGTGGCAACTTCACAACTGGGTCTGTGCTGCTCGGGACGACATAACAAGAGCATGATGGTTTCAAACACATCTCAATATAGCAATCATGCCAACACCCGATATCATATTATTTATTGCGGTGTTTATTGTGACGTAAATTTGTTCCAAATAAAACAAATTGTTGTAGGAAGAGTTATTATTAAAACAGACACATTGTAACTAATTTGGAGTACTGGTACCGATAATAATGTATGCACAAAATAAGTGAAGCCTAGAATTGGCAAAAGAAGTAATGAAAGTAGAAAGTAGAGAATTGGATCTTCCGGGCTAATCTGTCGTGTATATCTAATCTTTCTGGCCGACGTTTCAGATCGCATTGTATTATGTACAATAGAGAAAATAAT
The DNA here is from genome assembly GCA_031772225.1 of Eubasilissa splendida. Taxonomy (NCBI): domain Eukaryota; kingdom Metazoa; phylum Arthropoda; class Insecta; order Trichoptera; family Phryganeidae; genus Eubasilissa; species Eubasilissa splendida. Next base: position 30,301,348 of record CM062857.1, read on the forward strand.
TAATAAATTAATTCAATATTCAAAAACCTGATGCAATTATCTATAAAACATTATATTTATTGCACGAGTAGCTTGTGATGAATATTGCGATTATTGAATACTACAAGGGCTGTCAGATCGTAAACCGTGAACCAGGTATGAAATGTTTAACATTTTAAGTATACCGAAGGCCGTAAAATAATTTATGAATTTATATTTCCAGGGAAACGATAATAATTCGGCAATAACGGCTCATTAGCTGCACAGCAGACAGCTCCGGTGATGGCGGATGGGGCGCCAGGGACAAGAACCCACCAACGGGGTGGTTTCTGGTGATACTCTCCTGGTGGCACCTCCAGCCTTTCAAGGCTGCCCGACAAAACAATACCGCAACCTTTTCGATGCCGACCTGCTCAGAAGCTGAAAACCTTTGGATATCGAACTGTCGAACTATCGAACGGATAGTGAAGCGTTTATTCCATTATTTTACTAAATTTAGGATATCATAACTATTTTTACAAAATTGATCTATTAAATAGGTTCTATGTAAACATGAAATATTACCTTTTCTCTTCGGTTCTTAAAGTTGCCTTCTAAGTTCCTCGCATTAACTAGGTACGAGGTATGTACATACATACATTTGAATGTTTGATTTCACAATAAAATAGATCCACAGAATATCAGAAAAATGCACATTAAATAAGTGAAATTAAAATTAAAATTAAAATCTGCTTGGCGCGGAACCGAACCCCGCCCAGATTACTCACCATTGCGATGCCGAGAAATGCAAGCAAGAGGTAAAGATAACCGTTTTCAAATATGTTAAACTCTTTTTTAATACTGCCTTGTTACAAATTCCAATAGGGGTAACTATTTATTTAGAATAAAATTAAATAACCGCTTTAAAATTTTACGTTTGAATGTGTAATGATAAATTATATCAGAATCAATTCTTTAAGTTATAAAAAAAAGGTTTAGATTGTTAAAAATTCGTAATATAATTCTAAATAAAAAATTTCATATTTTGACAGGGTTCTAATTTCTAGCCAAATACATATTTATTTATTTTTATATAAGTAAATGTTAATTGTATTATTATGAATATTAATGATATTCAGATTTTGGAGCACCTGGAAGATTTTTGTGTTCTTATTCATTTCACACTCGTAAAATCAAATTACATATATTTACATTGATTTTGGAAACCTTTAACAATTTATTTCAGCCATATTTTGAGGCTATGTGGAACTTCATTTAATTACCTTTAATGAATGGTAATTATTTAAAATGTTGTCGACCTCTGATGATCTACGCGGTCTCTCCACTTAGCCTCCTTCCGACACATTGTAAACAAATAAGATAATTGGTTTATTTGCTCAGCACTTTTTGGTCACCTCGTCCGCACCACGACCATTGTTTCCTTCAGGGGTTTTAAAATCACGGCCACATAAATGTGGTGACTGAAAATATATTTAAATTAAATACAATACTACTTATGTGACTTCGTGAGTGTATATTTGACTACGGATACAAAGGCGGAGTATTTAATCCTCACACTAGCCAGTTAAATAATGTCTCTTCTTCATTTTTTCTTTTAGCCATTCTCGCTTGAGGTGGGCACGTCTGCCTCCCTGGTGGCGTGTTCTGGGTCCTGGACGGTCTTCCGATTGTTAAGGGCGTTTGTAAATTTCTTGGTATTTGATCACCAGATTGCTCGAGGTCTTAATAATAATATCGTAAGATAATTTTTATAGCGCCATTTTCGTAAAAAAATTCACCTCAAGGGCGCTTTTTAAATAAAAATAATGTCTCTGATGCACTGTTCCTTATGACGGATGGCAGAGTTCCATACCTTTAGGCCTGCCACCGCAAATGCCCGTTTACTGAACTTAAGAACTGGCAATGTCTGATTGATTCTATAACCCTTTTGACGTGTACCATTCAAGATATCTCTTGAAGATACAGAGGCGCCGTGTTACGTGTCGCCTTGTACATCAGCCACACTTAAAATGTAACTTTTTCAGGAAAATAGCCAATGTAGTTCACGTGAAAGGGACGTTACGCGAGAGAACCTTCTAATAAGTCTTCCTCTTCGTCTCCTGTCAGTATTACGAAACAATAAATATTTATTTCAATATTTCACCACCGTTTTGAATGTTACGATAATATTCGAAATGTATTTTTATTTCCAGAATAGATTCGAATACGCTTTACGTATTATAAGACTAAATATATAGACACGGTGTACGATCCAATTAAAAAAAAAAAGAATAAAATATATTTAAAAAATTAACCCCGATACTTTTAATTTCTGCCGCCGTCTCGAGGCGCTAAGGAAAATAAAACAATTTGTAAAATAACTAATTATCGCGCGTTTTTGCTTGTTTTCTTTTGCGTCATGCGACGGCCCTCGCGGGGGAAAAAATCTTTTCGTTTACAATATTTGGGGTGGGGACCGGCGACCGTGATTAAGGAGATCTCTGAAGCCAAAACATCCCCTAATTGGGTGCACAGGATTCTTATTATTTTAATAGTGGTATTTTACGCTCAGCCGTTCTACGATGCGATTGTCAGCCAACCTGCTGGGTGAGCTTGTGGAAGAGGAAGATGCCGTAGAGTTTTATCTTTCACTAAAATTATAGCGTAAAGCATAGATAAAAGATGTGACAGAAATATGTTACATATATCGCGAAACATTCCTTACGATTGATCCAGATTCAGCGTCACTGATAAACACACATTTCTGGGCTTTCATTATGTTAAAATAGCAATATCTCAAAGCTAGCAAACAACTAGGAGTTATTTAAAATATTTTCTTGCCCGTATGATCATTTAAAAAAAACTGTTTTAAATGTATGCATACTTTAACCTCCAAAGGAAAGTTACATGAACGAGTAGATATATTTGAACATTTCTTGGACATCATCTCGCCGTTTCGTGCAGGGGTAGACAGAGAGTATAGAGCGTTCCACTCCTCTTGACTCGAGCAGTGCTTTCTTTAATACATATTCTCATGCACGATTTTCTGTCGTCAGAGCTTTTAACAGGGCCATCTTCCAATATCCATTTTTTCTTCTAAAAAATGTAGTATTTAATATAATATAATTGAATGGTTCGGTAAATAGGGTTGATATTATTTCAAAACATATATCTCTTTATATATCAAATAGAAAGTGGACGCAGGGTGTATGTATATGACAGACGTGAGTCAGTTCTTTAGCGGATAAATATGTTATATATTATATTAAAAAAGCAGAATACAAATTAGATAAGCATACAATTTAGGGTATAATTAATACCTATAATATAATATATTATAACAGTTTTCTTTCCAACATGTTTTACGGAATTGTTGAATTTAATTAAATAATTTCTATTTTAATAAGCTTAGCATTATTTTAATTGTATAATTGAATTATGTAATTATATAAAATATTTTCAGCAAACAAAATATAAAAAAATAATTGTGAATATTGCGCTTAATCCCCTTATCTGGCTTATAATTCATAAAAAATCATAACAGCTTTGTTTGTTTTTCGCGTTCCATCTTTTTCATCTATTTAAATACAATGTATCTATATTATTTTTCTTATCTACGGTGCAGATGTACAATGTTGAGATTATCAATATGTATGTTGTAGTGCTAATGGATCTATCTGAAGATCCCAATCCTCAGTGATAAGGAATGGACTACGAAGAGGACAAAAAACTTAACAATTTTTTTTTCTTGTGCAATATTAGAATGACGTACATTTCGAGTGAATTAGTAGGTATTAATGGTTGCGTGCGTCGCGTGGGCTGACTCCTCCCCGTGCCATATGGGTCAGGAGTCATCGCCGCCCCGGCCGCATTACCCGTATCATCCCTTAACGACTCCACGGCTTGTTATATATTCAGGGCACCCCCAGACAGACCCATTTCCCCCGGAATATTGTTATTTGTACGATAGCGTTTGTATTCTGACTTCAAACCGCACCTATTGCTTCACATCGGTACCTACTTCACACCGTTTGTATTGAAGCAGTTTCTGCCTTGAATAAATAACTAAACAAAGAATAATAAAATATTTTCTAATCATTTTAGTATCCTTAACTAATTAATTTAATAATTATATAGCGTACCTTTTTTAGATACAAATAAAATTCATCTATTTAGACGGAAAAGAGGTAGGTATCAATGTAAACTTTTCAACTTGTAATTATTTCTCAATTGAGTTTAAAAAATATTGATAAACATTTAACGTTCATACTTATTTACTTATCATCGCGCCGTTTCTCTGCTGGGGTAGGCATTGAGGATAGAACGCCACGCTTTTCTGTTCTGACACACAACTCTCGCCTCATCCAATTCATACATTTTCTTATTCATGCTTGTCGATCATTCAGACTTCTAATAGAACCATCTTTCAATATCTGGTTTTACACGGTGCCAAGTCTTCCTTGGAGATCCTCTATTTCTGGTGCCCATCAAATTATATATTTTTTCCAACCTCTTCTCGCTCATTCGTTCCACACGACTAAACCACCAAAGTACACAATGCTAAGATAAGCTTTTCATTTACGTATAATTTGTTCATTCTCCACTCTTATCTTATGATAAATTAGTTTTCCTGAGTGAATTTATTTCCATTGCATTCAGTCTGCTTTCGTTCTTCTTTGTTATCTTCTTCTTCATCCTCTTTATCCTAATCGGGTTCGGGATTTAACGCTTGGACAGTGCTCTCTGTCGTGCGCTGCGTCGATTACTCGGGGCTACTGATAGTTCCATCTTTCTTCGGAGTCTCTCCACGTTCTCTCGGGTCGTCATGCGGATCTTCTTCCATCTGACACTGATGAGAAAATCTGTTTAGGCAGTCTTTCGTTTAATGAAACTAATTGAAATTTTCTTAACTTCGTCATAATTTGCATTCTAAAAATAAAATAATACGTCATATTTGTTTAAACTTGGTATGTCAAGTTAGGTTAGGTTGAATTCTCAGCTCACTATTTTGTGATATCCGTATCCAACATAACATATAATTTCATTATGTTCATCTGCCCGTCCGTCCTGTCGCGTTGCAACATAAAACAAACAGTAAGTGCAGTCAATTAAATCACGTGAAAAGTATATAAATTACTATGCTATCGTGTTTTCTAAATAAGTTACAAAAGATATTAACTTCTCGCGATCATTGACTGGTTATTTCGAGTACAATTTTATAAATATACAATTTTAGTTAATAACAATTTAGAACATAATGTAGTTGTGCCGTGATCGCCATTGTGTATTAATATATAATAGATATATAACAATAGCGGGGGTGGTATCGATCGGTAGTTGGAAGTAAATGTCAAACCGCGTTATATGTTAACAATGGTCCGCTAGGGGTGCGCGCGAGGGGACGGTGTGTCCAATGAGCCAGTTAAATTTATTAGACAACTTTTTTAGAGCTCACGAAATTCAATAGGGGTTTCGCATTTCACAACAATTTGTCGATTGATTTCAGTTCTTATATTTTACACGCGGAAGAGTCGAGGAGTGCTCGAAGTGAGATAGTGTGGGCGCCGCTGGTGGTTTAACCAGAACGTGAAGTCTTCGATAGTAATACAAAGCAAAGCTTGTTATTGTGCCGGAATCTTCACAGAGTCATACACGTCTTACGTGACCTTGAAACAATAAGATAAAATTTTAAATTTTGGTCAAAATTGACTTTTTTGTATCAAAATTCTGACAATAATTTTCTCTTTTAAATTGTGGTGCAGACTTTGCAGTAGTTAAAGATAAAACACGAAAACAAAGTAGTAATTTAGTGGCGCTTGTTGTATTTCTTTAGATCAACATCAATTGATTTGAATACAAATGAAATGTATTTACATGCCCAAAATCAGAAATCAGTTGAGTTTATTACTTTTAATTATTTTGCGACATTTTTGTAAAAAATTCACTTCACGGGCTCTACCGAAGAAATGGAGAAATTAATATTCAAAACTGAAAAGCTCAATATCTCAGTTTAATTTACAAGCTAAAAATGCCGCCTGTATGCGTAATCTAGCCTCGTAATAATTGACATAAAATATTGACATTTTATAAACGGTTTCAGACCCATGTAAAACACTAACCCTGCATATAATTTTTTTCCCCTACACATTTATTAATCGTTAGTGTCTATATATATGTAGGAGTACATTAAATACTGCAACAGCTATTTTTATATATTACAGTCCACCCGCGAATCTCATAAAAAACCTTTTATTTAATAACATATTCTATGTTAGAAGAGTAACAAATGTTTACATTTAAATTTTTTTTAAATTTATAGGTGTCATCACATACTCTTATAAAATAAACATTATTTTCTCATACGACAGTTTGGCACGGGATCCAACCGAGGGTGTGACCAAAATGGCAGCACGCACGCTTATCATGTGAAAGGTTAAGATCGATACCCGGAATCTCCGAAATATTTTTATAAATTTCATCGAATTTTAATAATTATGAATATTAATGTTAAATGATGGATTGATGTTCCAACTTCTAGCTGGAAATAGAAACTTCAGTGCTTGTATAAAACTTCTGGGGTCGAAAATACCGAGTCAACGAAGCAAACTGCTAATATATTAAACTAGAAAAGTTATAAAAATGAATTACAAGGTAGGTCCCAAAGATTGCGATGGGCTTGCCACGTTGAAAGAATGCCAGATGACAGGGCGCCAAAGATCATGACCGAGTGAAGCGACCTGAAGACAGACCGAGGAAGAGGTGGGCTGACTGCGCTGAAGAGCACTGGAGCACGATGGGGGAGACTGGGAACTGGAGAAGAATGGCCAGGGATAGGATTCGGTGAAGAAGATTAGTATTAACATTTGATGTCAAGAATGTATAAATAATAAAAAATGACAAAAATATAAATCAACGCATTAAATAAAAGCACAAAAGTATGATGTAATAATATGACAATTTTTCATCACAGATCTATGTTAAAGGGGAGTTAAGATGGCAAAGCACTCACTGATCGATACTGGGTGCCTCTAAAATATTTTTGATTTAGTAAGCTTTTGAGGCACCTGATATCGATCTCGGTAAAGGTGAAAATAAAACACAAGGTAAAAGTGACAGTACATAAAAATGTTGCTAGATTCAATTTTCGTGAGAAACTTAGTTACTTGGGTCCCCTAAATAATCATATTATATGTTAATCAATCTTCCCTCTAAGGTATGTGCGTATATCACAAACATTTTCGATATTGAATCACTTTCATAGGTTACACAGCCATGCTAATAGTACGGCCATCTTGCCTTCTATCTTCCCCGCATAATGACTGCGGAGAATGGGTCCAGCTTGGGATGCAGCTTTTCTTATTTAAGCGTCTTAACACATATTTCTAAGTAACGTAGCCTCATTCTGGAATGGTAATTTTTAGTAATTTTCTCCCCCAGCGCACAATTAATAACACGGGGCCTTAAAATTGTACGAAATATTTTTAATATTATGCGCACACCGTGATCCAAAATTAGTGGGAACATTGGTTGCGATACAAGTCATGCACGAGGAGTAGCTGGAGTATCTCACACGGGTTAGTGACATGCACTCAGGCGAGATTAATGAAGAACACCCGGATAATCTGTCGCTTTTTTTCTGCCAAATTGTTAACATTTTCTGGTAATTTTTTCACCGTGGGAAGGACTCGGCGCTGGGCAGCGGTGTCGTCTTCCCGCAGGGCCGGGCTGGCTTCGCGTGTCCAGCGCGGCACCGAGGAGTCCACCGACGGCCGAGCGGGCCGAGAGTGTCCGAGGAACGTTAGTTCCCACAGTCGCCTAATAAATACGTTGCGACATGTGTGCTTTACCGGTTTTATGTAAATGTCAGTCAGTCCTCAGTCGTATATTATTACATTCCGAATATGTTGAATATTTAACCAATTTAATCCCAACCTAGAAAATATTTCGGTTTGTTGTTATTTTTTGTATAGCGTAAGAAGGTATTTAAAAGTAGATAAAGGGAAAGATTCTATTGAGTACTAGCGATTCAAGCCTGCGATTTAGATTCATTAGAGTCTGCGAGTACCTATCTTATATGTGGATAGACCGCCTGATCTAGTAATGTCAGTAAATCAGCGTTAATCTTAAGATAAGTTCTTAATATTAATCCATGAATTGGAATGATAATAATTCTAACAAAAGTTCTCAATAAAAGAAAGATAAATTAAATATTGATTTTTAAACAAAAAGCTTTTTACAAAAGCTTTGGAGGAGCAGATTGGGGGTGAAGTTGCCTTCGTTTTGCGTGTATGTACGCGAAATTTAGATAGGCTGGGATGAATTAATTAAATTTCTATAGCTGAGCAAAATTTGTAACAGTACAATTGTGGGGAGGGATCGGGGTAGCCAGACGGAGGAAAAAGCAGGATCCTAATGGTTTAGAATAGTTAAAGGGTGTAAGATATTTATACAGATATACAGAAAATAGACAGATATTTTATTTTATATACATAGTTTTTGCCACTATCACAGAGCTAACTATTATTCTCGATATTAATATTTTAAGAAAGTACCATTAGCAAGTTAAATCCACATAATTAGTACGTCACGTAAAGCCACGAGGGATACAGCCCGCAGCCACTTTCGACCTCGCAAATATGTGATCAAAACGAGTTTACAACTGTCATATATTTGAAATTATACTTACGATTTGGTTGGTATTTTTAAAGTTTAAATTAAGCATACTTTGTTTAAAAAATATTCTTGCCTATTATATATCGGCATACATATTATTTACATTGATTTGACTAAAGAAACAATTTCATTTTCACTAAACATCGCGAGACAATTAATTAAATTGAATTTATGTATACACATCTCGGTTAAAAAACTAAAATCCTGGCGCCATCTAGCTAATTTTGTCTCATTTAATTCCTAGAAACTCTTCATTCTATAATGTTGGTAGCATTTTTTTAATTAAAATTTAATGTCATCGGAGAAAAATGTGACGAATAGGAATTGTAAAAATATTTTATTCAGGTTACAAAAATGAAAAAAAAACCCACCAGGCTAGAAGGTGTTGAAGGTATCCGCAAGTTTTAAGGGTAGATGATGCGCAGTGCTGCCGGTGGCCGAGTCGGTAGGGAGCGCGCTGCACGCGTGGCTGCCCGTCGACATTCCCATACAGCACCGCGCCATAAGGTCACGAATATTTAAACCGCGGTAATTAGCCCCCACCCCCACCCTCGCCCCCTCCGCCCCCGCCGCGCATTGTTTTCACATTAGCCTCTCTGTAGGGTGAACAGTGCAGGGACATCGCACTTCACAGGGCCTCATTACTTACGAGGGATCCAAACTCAATCGTCATTTAAATAGCACAATGGAGTCCCGGTAACAATACTGATGTATGATAGTGAAACCTACCAAGATATGAACTACAGTGGACTGAATGCAGTGAAAATGAGATCACTAAGTGGAAAATCCATTTATGATAGATTAACGAACTAACACATTAAGAGAGAATATAAAGATGATTATAGCACAGGAAGGAAACGTTTTGAGAGTTATTTACTCTCTTTTCGATTCTACTCAACAAAGTAACGTGTGCAATATTTTACAAAATTTTAAAAGTCTTTTTAGACTATATTTTAAAGTAATAGCAGTTAGTTATTAAAACCTTGTGGCATTCCTACTTTTTTCATTTCTTTATTATATGTCACAATTATTACAGTTGGTCATTATTACATTTAAAAAAATATATTATTACATTCAGTCATTAACATCTTAATACCATCATAGGTTGGCTCCGATATCATCGTACCAGAGATATACTTGTACAATATGACGTGAGACTCGTTATCATATTAAATTCAGAAAGCAGTCGGAGAAAAGCTGTCATGCATCCCCAAAAAGGAAGAGTAAACGTCACATTTATGTGTTGAAGTCGCAGAACTCGGTCAGACCGGCAGAAAGTCACCCTGTCCAGGTTGCAAGAGGATGCGAGGGAGAGCCAGTGGAATGCTCCATTAGGTCTCCTTAACTACCGCTCTTCCCGGCATCGTCCATTCCTGCAATTCCCAACGGGAAACCCACATCCTAATAAATACCCGGAAAAGTCCGAGATTTCTTTTATTTCTTAATAGGTCAAGGTTCCCGGTATCCGATGATTTGTTCTTTCCAATCCTGCAATCATGATCAGACGTGCATCATTATAGACATACACATATAATGATCAAAAAAAGGTCGCTTAGGTGGTTTAGTCACGAAAGAATGAATGAGGAGAGAACTGTATGAAAGATATATGTTAACGGCATCAGTAAGAGTCCTCTATTGGTGGAGCGGTAATCCATTTACTGGAAGATGTGAATGTGGTGAGAGATGTGTGTCAAGACAGAAAAGTGTGGCACTCCATCCTCTCTGCCTACGCCCGCGGGGAAACGTCATCGTGGTAAGTAAGTAGGTACATAGGTTAAGTTAGGTTGGGTTAGGTTGCATCTCACAAACCAAAATCAACGATAAATGACAAGTTGGCATTTAATAATATTTTTGCAGTTAGAAGGCTCAATAATCGACGAACTTGAATGAGAAGATATTGAAGAAGATGAATATAATGAGGTTGAGTTGTGAGTCGCACTGAGATCCTCCCATTCCTCTCGTCGTCTCGAGTTATCGACTTCGACATCGAGTCTATCCTGTCGTGTTTACCGATTTCTCCGACCGATGTTTCGAATCTCATCACAGCTAATCAGCGACATAAGTCGGTATGGCTATTTCTCTATCATCATCTCTTAACTCTTTTTGATCTACCTGGTTTATGAATTATTAAGGTGGCCACGCAATTCATCGAATAATAATATTGGATAATTTGTAGAGCGCCATTTTCGAAAAACTTTCACCTCAAGGGCGCTTTACACATCGAAGTCTGTTACAAACTATTATTCCTTATTTTTTAACAAGTAAACCTTTAAAAAAAAGTAATTATATAATCCATTCGTGTATATATAGAAACCAGTTACATTTGTGTGTGGGCCGTTTAATAAATTCAGTATAAAATGGCGATTTAAAGAAGTTTTTCAAATTAAAAGACAATCAAGGAATAACAGGATGGGCAGTTGTGGAAATGAATACTCATCAGTTCAGGACTGCATTGTTGTTCTCCCTCCTTAATTCAAGGATGGAACTTCATAATACAGAGTGATCGCAGTCTGATTGCTGTGGGAGTACCAGTAGACATAAAAAAAATCTGTGGGTAGGTACAGCCCAGCCCGCTTTTCGATTTTAAAGTTATAGAAAGTCAACGGCACGATTGAGCTTTATGTTATTTTGATCGATAGTGACCGGCGATGAACTTATGTCAATACAATAATTTGTTTTTTTAATTTATTTAAACCCAATCCCGAATCGTTTTGAGAGTTTAGATTCGTCATAATTAAGGCAGCCAGAAAGATGCTATATAAATCATACACCCCCAAAAGGGGAGGGTAGACGTCACATTTACGTGTTGCAGTCGCGAGACTCGGTCACAGTCCGGCAGAAATTCACCCTGTCCAGGTCGCAAGAGGTGCGAGGGAGAGCCAATAGAATGCTCCGTTAGGACTCTATAGCTAATGCTCTTCCCGACATCGCCCATCCCAGCAACCCCTAGCGAGAGACCCACACCCTAATAAATACCCGGAAATGTTCGAGATTCCTTTAATTTCTTAATAGGTCACCGTTTTGGGGGATTGGGGCGAAGAGTTTACTCATGAAATGCCTATGACCCGAGATCATCTGCATCTTGTCCAGCGCCGGAGGACCACCCCCACCTTTCATTTTCACCTCCACGAAGGGGAGAAATGTGTAAGTCCAGCCCTGCGTGGCGGCGTCCCACCTTTCTTGCCACTTTCTCAGTGTGACTATTCGCATTCGAGCAACCAGAGCCTGGAATTGGTCAGCTGAGGGCCTAAGAGTCGTTCCAAAATGATCGACCTCCAAATCGTTCCTCAGGAAACGGCGGGCCAAAAATTCCATTACATTTTAAAAATAAAGTAAAAATCCTCACGAGCGGTTTTTAAATAATATATTAATATTCATCTTATTCTTCATTCTTTATTATTCTTACTCTGTTTATTCATTTTAATAAATATATTGGCAGAATCTGCACTGAACGGACAATTAATGACTTTTGCTGGTACAGCATGACATGATTGCCTTCTAGAGTAAAAATGCCATTCTGGCGGCGAATGAGTAGGACCGATATGGGAACCTTTGTTCATAGAACGGTTCTAGGTAAGCGGAGGTTCGCCATTCGTTGTCATGATTTGTTTGTTAATATTAATAATTTTGTTCGATAGATTATAAGGTATGAGAATATTACATAACTTTACCTATGTACCTAAATGGAAGATGCATCTTGCAAGATGCAATTTGACCAAGAACAGAGAAGAGGTAGAAATTAGGAAAAGGATTGAAGCAGGAAATTGAATTTCAATTTCGTATCATTACCAATTCTGAAATCATGGAAAATTAAGTTAACACTGTGTAACTCTATATGTGAAGTTGTAATTATTCAGAACACAGGTCTGTGATATTTTAAATATGAATTAAATATATTAATTAGAAAGATATACATATAAAATCAATTTTATCAAAAAATATTGTTGTTGCACCACCGGGATTCGAACCTGGATCTCTTTCCTAACCGGGGAAGGTGCTTTATCTAACTAAGCTACAGCGACATTATTTTTAGCGACAATTTTCGACCCTATATGTTACCTTTTTGATATTAATACATTTAATCGTTCCATCGTTTGACAGAGCCATCTACCTTATTTTTACAGAATCTCAAATACCTTTGAGTAAACTGATAGCAGACGCCAGAATTATCAATTCATTTTTATTAAATTTTGGACACATTGATACAACTTTATTATTTTAGGAATTATCGTAATCCATTCTACGGTGAGTGCGACCCGGAGATCGCACTCTACCCTTTACATTATTAATATTATTATTTATTATTATAGCAGTATTATTTTCTTAAAGTCAAATGACTGTCTTTACAGCTTACAATTGATGGCACAGAGCCTCCACGAAGCACCACAGACCGCGAGTTCGTACGATTTTAAACACGTGGTAGGTTTATAAATCAGTAGGCAAAACCAATCGTTTTCGCACCTATTTTAATAATGTCGACAATATAATTTATTAGTGGTACACCACGGTACAACCTGACTTTACCAATTAACGTAAACAAATACTCAGTCAGACATAATCTTAAAATTGTTCAAATAATAACGTTATTTACCGTTCTGGTGACGTGCACGTACAAGTGCCACCTGGCGAAAGATTATACAGCATGTCTCGCCGCCCTGGCCGCGGTGATTTAAAAGCCTGCATTTAAATAATCGGTATATTATATAGATTCAAAGCATAAAAAGAAAATCTGGAAACTGAATGTAGGATAATAATAAATTGAATATTATATAATTAAAAAATGAATTTGATAAAATTAATATTTATATCATTGTCTCTGTGATTAGATGTTGTTATTAATTTAATATAAAATTCAACCAAAATCAATGGGATTAATACAGAATTTGTTTAAACTAATAAAAAGTTTACAAAAAAACCCCACAGCATTGTAATTACGACAATTGAATATTCCTATCTCTTCAGTACCCCGTGAAGAAATGACTGATCTCCGCCATCAGGGCTAGGGCCCTTCCCCTCCCTCGCGGTGGCGGCAGCCTCTTAATGTTGTTTTTTGGGAGTCATATGTTGCGGTAACGGTTCTAGGGTCTCGTGCCGCCGAGCGCGCCCGACGGCGCCCGGAAACTTCCGAACTCACGAGGCGGAAGGAAGGTTTTTGTAGGCTTCTCCGGGAATAGTATATTCGCTACTTCCCATTTGGATTTTTGCGTCCAGCACGTTGAACTAATGTCGTCTCTGTTACTCCTACTTAACAACATATTTTAATTTGATTCTTCTTATAAAATAGTAACAAATAATACGATATTGATTATGATAGTGATCTTGAGAAATGTTCCAAAAATCGTCTTCCCGTTTTTGGAATATTTAACGATTCATTAATATAACTTTATTTTTTCGTATTTAAGAACTCTTTTCTTCTTGTCGGGGCAATGCTCGCTTTGTATCCCATCCTAGACGCCATTCAGGAGCATACGCCTAGATCATATCTCGGTGTTTGGATAACAGATACATTTCTGAAGTATGTGTTGTGTCCAATATATTATGTGATGAAAAAGCATATCTTCATGGTGCTGAAGACAGATGTCGCGCATCCCGCGGACGGCGAGACGCGAGACATCTCCATTCTGCAGGAACTAAACATCATGGACAGACTCTCAACCTGAAGCCTGGGACGAATCCTTCAATTTTTTGGGCATCTTCCGATAAGGAAAGATAACTTGGAGGAGCTTGTAGTGGTGGACGAAGATCCCCCACTCGTTGGACCGACCGAGTGGTGCTGGCAACAGGCACTCCTCTGATGACAGCAGAGTAGAGGAGCGCAGCAAGAGGGCAGGAGTTCACGGAGATCCCGATTCTGTCATGAGGGACCATAGCGGATGATGACCTTCATGATACAATGTGATTTCATGAAAGTCAGTATAGAAACTCCTAATCAAAGGTTTTTGAGAAACATTATAATTAAAAAGATGATCGCTTGCAAAGGTAAAACATTTATGTTTCACTTAACAATATAATATATACATAGAAGTAGTATGTGACGATATTGTCTAGTATCAATGGCAAAATTAGTTAAAATTGTCTACCGGCAATATAAAGTTCTGTTATCTTCTATTCTGCGTATCTTTCTGTAAGTTATTAATCTAGCATATTATTTAACTACAATGGAAAACGCAAATGAAAACATCCATTGCAGTATCTCAGGAGAACAAAAGAATGGACTGGCCGCCGCGCCGTCACTACATTGTGACTGAACTCTCTATTAGTTAGGACTGCATCTGTCATTTCTTTCACTGTATTTTGTTTATTGCTCCTAAATACCGGGTAATATAATCGATGGATAAAATTAAAAAATGGAGTCCGTCACATTTGTGCACGGATTGTAATAAAATGTCCACATTGAAAGCAGCAATAATAATGAATGTAAACACATGACACGCTCCCAATAGTAGAAGTAGCTAACTATTGACGGAATGAGCCGATCGGCACAGAAAGGCGAATTATCGTAGATTACAGCGATATTAAGCTTTTGTAAAATTTGAATAAAATTCGGGCTACTCCTCAAAACGGTGTTTTTTTTAACGGACGGTGATTATTTGTGCAGGCGGCCACCTGGCCGGGCCCAGCGCCCCGCCCGCCCGCCCGCCCGCCGGCCTTCTGCCGCCCGCGCGGCCGCTTTTCCGACTGCGCTGCAACACTCGCGAGTGACAGAAGCGATGCTCGATTCGTTCTCCGATATTTTAATCGATACGTATTGATCCGAGCGATATCTGCCTTCTGCTGATATCTGCCCGCTACGCTCACAGCACCCGTGCATTGCGGAATTTTTTACCAACAAAATGCCGGCAATTACGAAAATAATTAATTTACAATTTCACAACTATCCGAGCGTAGTGGGTTCAACTAGGGTTATCGATCTTGCTAATTACTAGATCATTGCGTAATCAAACTTCGCCGCACCGAGATACGTCACAAGTTAACTTCCGTGCAGAGTTTCGGATCCCTCAGTGATGGGTCCTCGCGAGGACTGACGCCACCGACAGATGACGCGGAAGATTCTGAACAGTTATTAATAAACTGCAGCGTATCTAAAAAAATTGGGTTCGAATGCAAAATTGAAAAAGGGGCCCTGGATATGTCTTGAATTTTATACTGGTATCAAAATATGAAGTCAGCCCTGGGAAAGGTATCCGTACTCGCGTACGATACTAAAAGTATCGCAGAGCACGGGTCGTTCTGGACCCTATCCAACATGGGCTCCCATGCACCGCGTTGGCTACATTAACGTAGTTACGCCACAGGGACCGAGGGGACGCGTGAGACGCCCGAAGAGTTTAGCATCTTTTCATATTTTCATTATCGTTTCATTTATTTTTGAATACTTTGATGATTGAATTGTCATTTTTACGTATTTATGAATACATCTGGGGCTACATCGCCCCCTACTGAAGAACGCAAAGTTCATTAATTTTTTGTTAGTCAACCATCTACATGGGTTCAACAAATAAAGCTAAATAATAATACCCGTCGAGATTACAAAAAGAACTTTTTATAACAATTTGTGTTTTATTTATTTCAATTTAATTGCTAATATTTGACATTACTTATGTAATATGAACAACAAAGAATGCTCCCATGGTTTGTCTTGAGACTATTTACTACTGATAGTAGTGTTATATGGTAGGTAATTCTATATATGTACTTATTTTCTTTCCATGTCTGTGAAACGTTATATTATAGGGTTTATAACGCTTACATATTAGAGTAAATAAACAAAAATAATGTATAGTATGGCAATGCTAATCAAGAATTTTATAAGTACATACAGGAAGTATGATTTTTTCTTTCAAACTAAAATTAAAAACTAACAGATCTCAATCTAAAATTCAATATCGCGAATTATCTTAAAATATAGTGAAAATATTTAACATTTAAAATGTTACATCTCCAGTTCACCTGATTCTCCCCACCGTCGTCTAGGAGCGAGGTCCCCCGCCCCCGCGGCCCCGGGTCGGCCCGTCTGCCGTGACACGTGTTCAGGTTAAACCTGCGCCCCTGCGCCCCTGCGCCCCTTCACGCCACAACCTTCGCGTGGCTCCTCAAATAATTGATCACTCACAATAATAACAATTCGAGATCCTTTCACTAAATTTCAACTAAGCTATCCCCACAGACATTGAAGTACTTCTGTGGCAGGCTACTATCGTATGTTGTCCCGATTTGAAAATATGTCGAAATGGTCTCATTTGATTTGTATTCGTTATGTTGCGATGGGACAAAAAGTAACCAAACAAATAAGTTATACTCATTACCATGGTGATCGTACACCACCAATAAACTTAAAACTTACGTTTTGATACTTTTTAGAAATTTACATGTTCGAAAAGCCACAACATTCGCATGAATTGAAAAATAAAAATTATGTCTTTTCATGTCGGTAAATAAATTATTTGTGAATTTAGTACCTACGTGGTATCTACTTAAATATTAGAATTAAAAAACTATTACACACCTGGTACCCAGCTATATGAAGTAACGCTAAGCTACCGTTTTTCAATGATTCGTGTCCGTATAATGTCATTCTTTTGAAATTCATCATAGTGCCTTAAAAATAAGAAAATTATACTTATCATGGCTGGGAATAATAATTAAAAATGTTTATAGTACATGCCCGAGGAGGGGGGAGAGAAGGGCGGTGTGTGAGCAGTTACCAAAATTATATTAATTAATATTTTCATAGAAAGCAATCCCTTTGTGGTTTTACATATAATATTAAATAAAATAACAATAACTTTGTATAACTGTTTCGTTTAACTCGAGCTTCATCAAGTTTCATACAAAGTTATTATTATTTTATTTAATATATATTAATTAACATCACTGGACCCCAGCCATAGTCTGTAGCACCCTCACAAATGTCTGTTTCTTAAGCGCGATAATGTCGAGATCTATTTGATTACACGGAAAAGCGAGACCCGTAGCGGATGTTCTATAATACTCGGGAACGCGGAAGAGCTGAGGAAATGGTGCTGGGCAGGAATCACCTCGTGTTCAAGTGAGATGAATATATAATATTATTCGAGAGTGATATTTGTGACGTCATTATGTTGAACTAGTGCACTCATTTATGCATTCTAAATTATTAAATAAATTAACAATCATGACCGGTGTGAAGTATCAGGAAGTGCAGGCAGACCGAATATCATCAGAACCATATTACATCACATGTTGTGGTGTGTGTTGTGGTAAGGTTGCAAGTCTTAACATTACATTGCTCCTTCGTAAATAAACCAAATTAAACAGGTCGCGGATAGTAATACAATTTAAAAATATATTCTTAAATATAGTGCCAAATAATGATTATTTGACATTGTTTGGCACTACTCGATCGAGATGCCGGAAAGTCGTTCAGTAAAATAGTTTGACGTTTTAACTTTGAAAAATGATTGTTGTGAAATAATAATCTCTCACTTATACAACATTCATATCAGAAATATTACTGTTAATCTATGATAAATAATTAGGTATCTATCTAAAACATAGCAGCATTGCAATGTTCAAATTTCTGATTGCTTACTGCTGTATTTTAAAAATATATCTTCAGGATAAAAGAGGTCACGTATCCGCATTTTAAAAGAAATAGACACATAACTTTAATGAGTATAAAAACACACACACAGAAAGACAACATATTTTCATCATCGACTATTATTACTAGATTTATTTTTATTTGTATTTAAATAAATTAGAATAATTTGACAAATGGTTTTAGTTAGTTTTTTTGACATCCTGAAGAAAGAAAAGGTATTTTCCGACACCGGTTGGTGTATAATTAACTCATAAAAGGGATTTAAAAACAAAGTTAATAAATAATTTAATATTAAAATGAATAACCACAGTATAAAGATTGCGTTGAATATTAAATATAATTTATATTAATTAAAAAATGAATTTCTCTCAGGTTTCGCGCTTAACCATCGATTGTGAATATTGTCTACGAAATAGTTATTTTTATTTTCTACTAGCGATACATTTTACAATTTGTAAAGTGTTACAATGACTGTGATTGTTATCAAGCGACGATGTGTTCCGAACAATCACAACTTACCCTAAAAATAGAATGAATTATTAATGAGCAGGCATGTAAGGGAAATATTGATAATATGTGTAAAGGGTATATATTGCAAAACGCCATATTGATATTCACGCGTGCCTCCATTGACTTCACGATCGCGTGCCATGACATGATGTGCAGATCTCCAATTTTCTTTGAATTATTGAAACATCAGCGACAGATGGTCGCGACAAAGGAGCATCGTAAACGCTCAAACTTCAGGAAAATTCTTCACGATTACATTTAGAATGTGACTGTGTCGTGTTTTTACGCTATTCCAAGTTTTAAGACGCGGATAAGTGGAAAGTTCCAGGTTTAAGGGTGGTATTGTTTCTATTTCCTGGGCGTGGTTTATATCCGTGAATGATCCTCGAGTTCAGTTCCGGTGGAACCTGCTGCGGTGCTATTGTCTGAAGATGGGCGAGGGGCGCTCCCGAATCCTGTTAATACCACAGCTTATCAAATAAAAAATATAAAAATAACCGTCTTTGTGAAATTAGTTAGATAGAGATTTTTGACTCGAGACAATCTCTGCGATACGGATTTTGCTCCCATTAGATTTCTCTCGGATTCTTCAGGTTCTTCTCTAGAACTCTCGGGTTTCGTGGACTCCATGTACACACCGTGTCTCAGAAATTCGCCGTTTTACGCCTCACTTCAAGCTTATTGTACGTTAAACGTTAAATATCAGTTCATTGACCATTTATGTCCGTTTCGTCTAAATATTAGAGCATTCTGCTCGGTTACCTTTCAGAAAAAATAGTTATAGGTTTTAGATGTAATCTCACTGTCAAATTGAACGTCGTATATTAGGGATTGAATTTTTGTCTCTTTCTACCAATTTCAAGCTGACTTTCGGATTAAAATTGCAATACGTATACACGGTATAGAAATTTATCGCAACTAAATCTCTGAAATATATCTCATCGTGAACACGGGCCATTACTATATTTTTTCCCATACCGGAGGCTTCCTGAATGCTTGAGTGAAAACAATAAGTAATATCCAATCATGCCAGCTTTGACGCAGATGTGTTTCGTGAAACACGCGTATTACGATATATAGATAAATAATTGAATAAAAATGATAGATTTTAAGTTGGAAGAAACGTCACGGTTTCCGTGCAAAACGAACTTAACATGTATCGTAGAAATTGTTGCAGAAAAAACAAAGCATACGTTATTTTGGTCGACAGCAGAAGATAAACATGGTGTAATATAATAATACTTTCAATTTAACACAAAAACGCTTCATTATAGGATCTATAATCCTCGGTGGGCTTTACAACCCTTTAACATTTAGCCTTCTCAACAATTTTCTTCCATTCATATCACGCTGTTTCGCTTCAGGTCTTGATTTCTACGACAGAACTGTCTTTGAAGACATTGTTGCTCCATAACGAAAAAAATATGACTATATTAATATTTTAAATTAATATTAAAATATAATATAATCAAATAAAGAAACAAAAGTTGTGACAATAGTCGGAATATAAGAAGTGCAACAGATGTCGGCGCTCGGCGCACGGGACACGTGTCCTGGGCCACAGCGATCAGCTCGGCAGCCAACTGCTCCAGGCAGCTGCCCCCTGCCCCTTCCTCCTGGAGGAACTACCGTCTCATCCCTTCACCTTTTCATCGAGGAAGTCATCCATTTCTAAGGGTTAAACTTCACAAAGTGTCTCGCGTTAAACCTACGCCCGGAAACTGCACAGTGAAGGTAATTTTACCTTTTTGAGTAGATCCGTCTATTTTATAGTATTTTTTTTAATGATACTTGTGATGTTTTATTATTAAATTAAATATCTAATTTTTTGTGCGTTTATCTTGGAATAATTACATTTTACAGCGAGGGTTGTGTTCACGCTGTAGTGTGGCCGTATTTCGAACCATTACAATACGTATCGGGAAACATAAATTCTTTCAATATTACGTAATAATAATTCAAGGTATTAATTACGTACATTACGTAGAAAAGGCAAGCGCACAAACTGGTGATGAGTTAAATCGTTATTTTAACGATGATTATATCTGTATCGTAGTTCGCACTTCACATACTTCATTGAAGTATAAACGGTTTAAATAACAATCACTTTATTGAACTTTTCTTCGAATGAAGCGTTTATTTTGAACGCTTCAAGTTGAAGTGTAATGACGAATAGGGAACAAGAATTTCAGATATATATATATTATTGATAGAATCGGCGTTAACTTTCTAGAGTTTCTTCATGGATGGATATAAATAAAACAATGTTATAACTCTACTTGAGTTTGTTGAAGAATTACAGTAGAATATAGAAAGCGATCTTATTATGAAAGTCAACAAGTTGAGAGTGATGGAATTGAAGAAGGAGGAAAGTGAGACAATTGTTAGAAGAGGTGATACAAGTAGCCGAGTTTGTGTATTTGGGAAGTGTGCTTCATAGAAACAGAAACTAAATCTAATGGGAACTTGTCCACCGAGGCGAGACACGATGGAGTCCTGGTACCGACACGACTCTGATGTATGGAATTGAGCTTTGGAGCTGGATCAAAAGGAACGAAAGTAGATTAATTGTAGTGGAAATGAGATCACTTAGGCGTATATGTGACAGATCCATTTATGACAGAGTAAAGAATGAAGAAATAAAGAAAGAATGCAAAGCTGATCTTAGTATAGTGAGTAAGATTAAGAAAGGATCACTTAGGTGGTTTGGTTATATGGAACGGATGAATGGGGAGAGAATGGCAAGAAAGATATTTGACGCGAGTGTTGATGGCACCAGAAGTAGAGGACGTCCGCAGAAGACTTGGCACGACAAAGTAAACCAGACACTGGAGGATGGTCCTATTAGAAACCTTAATAATCGACGAGCTTGTATGAGAAGATGTATGAATGTGGATGAAGGGAGTGTGACAGAAGAGTGTGGCGCTCTATCCTCTATGCCTACCCCTGAGATGATGAACAGCGTGATGGTAATCAGTTAAGTTGGTGAACGTGTATCTACTTGGTGAAGCGTTCATCCCGATACGGAGTGTGCCCTTCGCTAGTTGTGACGCCACGAGCGATACACCAGCTGAAGCTGAAGGTTAGTCGAGAGGACCTCGTCATGTCGAACAAAGCTCCCGCTAAGTACAGATCGTTTATAATATTGGGGTCATGCAGGACGCACTCTCCGCACTCTCCGCACTCTCCGCTCATCCTCCATCCACCGCCCGTGGTACTTTCCACAGCTTTTCAGCCCTTCTCCCGTATCATGGCCCGGCGAAATGATATTATTAGCGGGAATTAAGGAGTGGGTTTAACAAAAGTGTTCCTCGGGCACATGGCGCCCATCTGGCGGCGCGCGCAGGAGGCGCGTGGCGCGGGTCGGCGAGCGGGGCGAGGCGCAGCGGTCGGTTGCGAAAATACTCATTATGACGAGGAAGGATGTTCCGGCTTATTGTAATACTTGCAGCACTTTGTGCTTCTTTCGTTTGTGCCTGACTTCAAGTTGTATTATAATTACGGTCGACTTGTGCGCGCGCTGGGGTGGGGGCGCACGCAGAGTACGGATGTAGCACAACTTAGTGATCGAAAACCCGCCATTGATATCAAAGATCGGGCGTTATTCAAGTTAATTATATTTGGTATCTCATATTTCGTTGTCCATCTATCAAAACATCATTTTTTGTTAAAGTTGAGTTACGACTTGGGTTACATTGCCCAAACGCGTGCCATTCAAACAGGCATTTCTCAATTTTATTCCAATGAAGTAATATGAAATAAATACATGTTGATGTAACGACTCTTATATCGATATGTCATTCTTACAAATGACAGTTGTAAGTAATATTTATGGAATAAATAGACCTCACACTGTCTTTAAATTAAAAAATATCCTTAAAAATCTGTGGCATTCTTTCTTTTTTTATCATTTATCAATAGTGAAAATTTCCACACAAAATGTGAATATATTTTCTCTTGTAAAATCAACAAATTCGAGATACGCCTCTACGAAAGATGGGTGGTGATTTTTTAGAAAATTTCAGTGAATAATTAAATGAAACTAATAAATATATTTTCGTAGAAAGCAATCGCTTTGTGGTTTGACATATTATATAATAATTATTGTAATATTTTAAATATTTATTTAAAAATTTACATTGTGGTTTTTATTCCTTTTAATATAAATGATTTATTCTTTGTTTTTAACCACTTTTAGGAGTTAAATTGAATACACAAACTTTCTCCGCAAGGGTAGGCAGAGAGGATAAAACGCCACACTTTTTGGCTGTTGAAGCTTTTAACAGGGCCCAGCAGGGCTCCAGCACTTGATTTATCTGATCCTCTGTTCCTAATACCTTCTACACTTGCCCTGTATACTTTTTTTTACCATCCTCTCGTCGCTCATGTTCCATGTGACCAACCACCTCAGCAGTTAAGAGCAGTCTCATGCTATCGTACATAAATATTCCACACGTGCGTCAAAGCGATCGCATTAAGTCTACTTTTGTAGTTTAAAAATAGTTTTTAGATTAAAAATGTATGTAAATATCAGTGGCTTGCAATAGGCATAGACTCAGGTCACACTGTTACCAATGATACTGTATACACACTATACATTAACTGCCTGATATGTGTGTGTTGCCTGATAAGTCTGATAAGTGACCGGGAGAGTAATTATAACAAAATTCATTGTAATCTGATTACGTTATACGTAACTTAACCTAACCTAACGCGCAAAAATTACTTTTGTAAATATTTTCAACTTAATTTATAATTTCATAATATTAGTGCATTTTGTCTAGAAAAGTTGAAAGCGGGTCTCACAAAAAGAAGATCACTATCTAACTAACTAATCTGCTACAGAGGTACAGAGGTAGGCAGAGAAGATAGAGCGCCTCACACACAATTCTTTACCTGGTTATGCCAAGTCTTCCTCTATTAGTGGTGCCATCGACACTTATATGCGTTACATATCTCCTCACTTATCCGTCCTACCGAACCAAACCTCTCGAGTGTTTTTTTTTTAATCTCACTCAATTACTTAAGCTAAGTATCACAATTTATGAAGTAAGCAAACCGATTCCAGGTTGCTGCTCCTTGGCTGATCAAATATGCGCTTCACACTTCACACGTATAGCGAAACATTTTAGGAATCACAAAACCAATCATATTTTTCTGAAGAAGAAAAAAGTGTTCTTTCATTGATCCACTTCTCGTCAGCGGAGCGGTGTAGCCTGTCAGCAGTGGGCAGTGGGCAGTGGGCAGCATCAATCAGCCGCACCGCGGGAGGCGTCTTGACACCCGAAGCTCTCGATGTCTCGCCTGTCCGCCTGTCCGCCTGTCCGCCTGCGGAGCTGGTGGACTCTCCGAGTGATTGATATTGTGTTTGTCCCTATTTTTGACCGCCATAAAAATTGTTTGCAAATATTGAAGGATCGCTTTTGTGCTCCGATAAAGCCCACTCTAGACAAATTACCTGTGAACAGGTCATATTGTAAATATTTTCATTTGAATACAATACACTGGCTTGTAATAAGATGGACAGTCTTCTAGAAACATCGATGTAAAGTCCCCACGATATCTTACAAAGGAATCTGTACTATATTTCAAAATAAAAATAATGTTACGAAATCAGTATTTATTTCTATTGTTTTACTCGATAAAAACTTTGCTAGTTTTTAATAAACTAATAATTACGTATCTTTCAGAAGGAATAGTCAGAGATGACAGAACGCTACACCTTTCTAACATGACACGTTCACTTTCATACATTTTTTCACGCTCGTTCGATTTTTTCTTTTGTTTAAATCGATTGAAAAATCTATTGAATTAAATGACCTAATTTACAATCACGTTAAAACGTCACACTCTTCTGCACATGCATATCGTTCTTGTCTCGGTCTCTTTCATACATATTAGTGCACGCTCGGGAAGCTTATAACAGGGCCATCGTCACATTATCTGGTTGTCTAAAAGTACCAGGTTTTGAATTGCATTGCATTCATCACCCTACTAGGAGAAAAGCATCGCGTGTGTGTATTATGTGTACAATTTACTGAGAAGGAAGGAATGCAATTCGATTATTTGTACTGGTTGGGAATGTATTATTTTTTAAATCAAATTTATTGACAGGTATCTACCGTGTAGGTACTGCATTCATAAATAAGATATATTAGGAGGTATACCGGGATGTGAAAGCACATAATATTAAAAAATTTTAACATGCCAGTGTTATGGGTTTTCGAATAAATGAATTTCTATGAAGTGTTCAGTGTTATTAAATATATAAAAAACGAATAGATTTCGCAATCGAGCACTGAGGCAAATCTGCAAAGTTGCGGCTGTCTGCTTTGATCCAACTGAGCCCATCCCCTCGGCAACTTCTCCCTTCTCTGTAACGTCAGCTGATATTCCCCGATTCGAGAACTAATTCGAGGAAATAAAATGTGTCAATCTTTTTTCATTCTATCCAAATATTTGATATGGGTATTAAAGTGGCGCGTCTTGGAGCTGCGGGGCGCGGTCCACTCGTGATGAACTCTTCCAAATGTGTACAGCCAAACTCCTCTATTATTATCGTCCCAGGATACAGTTACGGACCTGCACAGACGATTCACGGTACTAGTAATAATTTTTTTTCATACATAATTAATATGGAGTGATTCAAACTCAATCGTTATTTTAAACATCACTCTATTTGTATTTTGTACGATTACAAGCATATCATATAAAATATAACATTTTTTGTCAAATTAAAACTGGAATAATAAAAATGAGTCGGTATAAGAATTAGCAGAGCATTTAAATTGTAAAAAATTATTAAGGAGAACACATTCTTATTGTGAAGTTGTAATTATTCAGAACAGACGGTCTGTGATATTTTAAATACTAATTAAATTTATTAATTAGAAAGATATACATATAAAATCATGTATTAATTTGAAAAGTATAACATATGGGTTCGAAAATTTGTCGTCAAAAGTACTGTCTGCTGTAGCATAGTGGATTAATGCACCTTTCCCGGATTGGAAAGAGATCTAGGTTCGAATTCCGGTAGCGACAACAATATTTTTCGATAAAATTGATTTTGTATGTATGTCTTTCTAATAAATTCATTTAATGAGTATGTAAAAATTTCGCTGAATAGTTTGTAAAGTTCGAAGTGCTTTTTGAGCTTTTTTCTCGTTTTTGAGACATCGATTGGCCGCCCAGATCGTACTCCAAGCACTTGAGGTTAATTCGAACGGCTGCTGGTGAAGTAGAGCTTCAGTTACGCAAAAAATTGAAGAATATCGTTACCGATGCAGATGCAGAACCGAGAATATTGTGTATGGCCGAGCGCTGAAATAATCTTGAAGTTGATCGAATGCATTGTTCGATATGTGGCAAAATTCTTCCGGGCGGCAATTTTCTTTGCGGCCTAGAATAACACTTAATACGTTATAACATGACGAAGGATGCGCGATTTATAACTTAACTGTTATGAGCGATGTGCGCGATCTATAACTTAACTCCAGGGCGATCCTTTGTGGCCGGGCCGCGAGGGAGCCTCCAGTAAATTGCGTCATTAGTCACGGTATCGCTAATGTTGCGGACATAGTTTGACTTGCCTCGGCCGCGTGCGGGAACCCCGACTACAGGGAAACTACGGCAAATAAAAGGATTCGAGTCCACGGATGAGACTTTTATCTCCCGTCTCAGAGATTTGACGTTAAAGGTCGACATGCATCACTTACGTCTTTCTACTAAATAACTCACTCCGTCACGCCATTTCTCGCCTCATATACATTCATTGCGTATCTCACAGCTTGTCGATTATTGAAGCTTCTAACATGATCGTGTTCCAATTCCTGGTTAACCTGGTTTAGCTGAGTCTTCTGTGGAAGTCTTCTATTTTATCGTCTGCGCCCACCAACATTCGAGTCGCATTAGCTTTATAGTTAACTAGCGGGAAACTCTATTCGCATGTTCTTATGAACCATTCGTTGTACACGACCAAACCATTTAACCTTTTAAATTACATGAGAGCATTAGCACGCCAAACTGTGTATGTTACGCGAAGTTATTAGCGTGCTAACGCGCGCTTTTGGACCTTGCAAACTTGCAAGGATTAAAGTCATATTTTTAAATCATTTTGTCATCTGTAGCCAAGTCCCAGCTTTTGATAGACCCTTAAAACCTAGTCTAACCGAATGCGGTGTCTTTCATTTCAAATAGAGGTGGCAGTTAAAAGGTTGAGCGACCCTTTTTAATACTATTCAGTATGCTAAGATTAGCTTTACATTCTTTGTTAATTTTTTCACTCTTACTCTATCATAAATGAATTTGTAATATATACACCAAAGTGATCTCATTTACACTGCGTTTAGTCTATTTGATGATGAAGAAGAAGATGCAGTTGATGAAAATTGTTATAAGATAATGGCATCTTTGAATGCTTTTAAAATAAAATGATTAATAAAGTTGAAAGAATTAATAATAATAATTAATAATGAGAAATTTTTAAATATGAATTAAATATATTAATTAGAAAGATATACATATAAAATCAATTTTACCGAAAAATATTGTTGTTGCGCCACCGGGATTCGAACCTGGATCTTTTTACAAACTGGGGAAGGTGCTTTATCCAACTAAGCTACAGCGACATTATTTTTAGCGACAATTTTCGACCCTATATGTTACCTTTTTGATATTAATACATTTAATCGTTCCATTATTTGACAGAGCCATCTACCTTATTTTTACAGAATCTCAAATACCTTTGAGTAAACTGATAGCAGACGCCAGAATTATCAATTCATTTTTATTAAATTTTGGACACATTGATACAACTTTATTATTAGGAGAACACATTCTTGTTGTGAAGTTGTAATTAATCAGAACAGACGCTCTGTGATATTTTAAATATGAATTAAATATACTAATTAGAAAGATATACATATAATATATTTTATTAATATGTAAAATATCACAGAGCGTCTGTTCTGAATAATTACAACTTCACAACAAGAATGTGTTCTCCTAATAATAATGAGAAATGTGACAATACTAGCAGTTCACAGGGACCTGATGATATTGTTGAAGCAAAGTAAAAAAAGCTGTGGCATTGATATAAGCATATGTGCTAATGTTTGTAACAATGCCATTGGTTCTAGTACCTTCGGAGGAGTTCAAATTGAGACCATCAAATGTTTTAAACTATTCTCCAATACTTCTCTATCTATCAGGTTATTCAATAAATGTTTTCATTTTTAATAAATAGTGGTTTAAACAAAGTGTTTAATCTTATTATTTATATAATATGTGGCCACAAAGTAATTTTGCTAATATTGAAGATGTTTTCATTTTACATTATATTCATTTCCAAATATTATGTAAATGACATTATAAATATTTTCAGATCTACAGGGTGGTATTTTTTTACATCCTAATGTCCTCGTAATGTTAATCGCACGCAATAAAACTGCATCAAATTTAGCCCTGAGCTATTTAATATATCACAATTTTCCCACCCAAATATGACAAGTTACAGTTATGCTATCTTGGTGGGCATCCCGACACAGCGGTCCTCAAACTGTTTATCACAGAATCACAAATGTTATTGCAAATTATTAAAAATTTTAGTGACATAGCTTGTTGGTGTAGTGGTCAAGACGTTGGCCTAGTGATCTAGTGATCGGGGGTTCGCGCCTCGTCCCAGGACACCAGCAAGTTAGTCATATTTTCATAGCACAGCGGTTAGCTTAGTTTGAAAATAGTAAGAGTATTGAAGTGTCATGTATTCCGTGTACGCATCTCTATTTAAAATAAATAAATAATAATAATAACTTAAGCGCGTATTTTAATTTTTCTAGCTTGAAATTCGACAATATCTATGCGAATTACATACTGTTTCAAGATAAGGTTAATAGTTAAACTACTTATAATATTATCTAAATACATAATAACGTTATTTGTTACGTAAATTTTGGCATAGAGGAAAGTGTTGATAAAAAGAGATGACAATAAAATGGTTGATTTTATCGCATTTGAGATAAGTGTCAAAAATAACACGTATCTAGAGTTTAATCCACGTTTTTTATATTTATATTATGGAATGAATGATAAATGTGTAAGATTTGATGGTTCAATATAGGTCGTAACCAGGAAAGCTTAACAACCATTGGAGTTCACAATAATTTATCCTTTCTCCCTGATCCGTGAAGAAGTTAACGATGCAAACGTTTAATATTTTGCACCCCATAAAGAGTGGGCAGCGACCTCCACCCCGCACTCCTTGCGCCCCAATCTATTAAAATACTTCTTTCGGAAAATATTATGACATAAATCCTCGGGGCTTATTGCTGTGGCGAATTGGCTCTAATGGCCACACGGCTAACGGATTTTACGGGTCACATTGTGGCCATCGGCAGCTAGAAACGTATCGGGGAAAAAGTTCCGACAAGCGAAAATAGTTCTTGAGTAGGTGATTAGAGTTGTGGATTAAAGGAATTTAGGATGTTTTAAACACTAAATGAAGTTTACACATTTATATTCATTAAACGGATTTTTGAATCGTATTGTATCGATAGTCCTTAGGGCTGTCAACAGAGAAGTGGCTGTTGTATTGCCTTTTTCACTCGGTCGGTCCAACGGGCGCGGGATCTTCCTTTTACTCTCCATCCTTCGACGTGGCCCACTACAACAAGCTTCTACAAGTAATATTAAAAAAAAATGATGGATTCGTCTCAGTAAAAGGATAAAAATTAATTCGGAAGACTCCTGAACTTTTCAGTTGATATTGTCATAATAGTATCGGCTAAATCAACATCGTCAGCTCGACAACCCGCAGTGGGGGATGATGGCTGTCTTCTAAATTTGTCTTCATTGTGGTCTTTTGTTAGTTTATTGAAGAATAGTGAGATCTGCTATGACATCGTCCTACCAGTGCAGCTTGGGTCTGTAACGTATACTTCGTCTTTCTGGCTTACTGTACAGCGCCTTCTTCGCTGGATGCTGGTCTTCCGTTAGCTGTATAAATTAATTTGTTGAAAAGCTATCGAGGGCAGGAATTAGCACCGGCGTTACGCACAGGCGAAGACGGCACCGGCCTGTGGCGGCCAAATAAAGAGGGCGGCCAAAAATATAGTAGTGTGTAATAAAAATAATCCCGTATAAACAATCTAAGAAAGCAAATCCAATAAATAACATTATAGTTATTTCCTAATAAGGCAGTAATTTGTAATCAACACTAGTGTCCAGAACGTCTTTTGGCAAAAAGCCGCCCTCGGGCAAGTTACAAAATGCCGGCCAAACAGAATACCGCCCCTAGCGTGTGTGGCACGCGGGCGGCCAATTTATGGGAATGGTTTTACAAAAATTTAAAACATCTTCACTTAAGTTACCAGGGCGGAAAAAAACAATCTTGCCTGTGGCGGCAAAAAGTGTGAAAAATGTTACTGTCCGTTTCTAGAACGATCTATGGATCTAGGTAATGTTTGTTTGGCAGTGATTATATATATATATATTATGAACCCGTGTCGGTTGAGCCTCATCTCTCCGTTTCAGTCTCAATGTGAGCGACCTCCGGCCTCTGAGAAAGCGCCGATAGTAAAAGTAGAGAACAAAAGCAATTTGAAGCCGTTGGGGAGCCATCACCACTTTCTTAATTAATGAGCAGCGGAAGAGGTTTCTCTACTTTACAGCAGGCACCAGGCAGAGGCGTGCATCATTAAAAATTCTAGAAAACAAATCTTCTGAAAAGACTCCACAACCTTCTGATTCCAACCGTAATCATAGATACGTATTAGCGTATCTCGCGGCTCAGTTTTTTATTCCAACAGTCATTCCGCTGCAACGTTCTGCTGCCGCGCTGCGAGATAATCAGCCACTTTGCGCGCATCCACTTTGTTAGGTCAATTCAACAATCTTACTGCGCCAAATATTTCCTTACGGAAGCTGTATTGTGTTAGGGACATCTTTAGGTCTGCACTTTTCTTACTGTATTCTGTCGAAAGGAATTATCTTGACTGGAAATTGCGTGCAATGTCACCTTTACTAATTCTACAGACGTTTTTCACGATATATTCTAATGTCATATCGTAATTCGTGTTCATATGGTTATCGTCAACTGAGCGAGTTTGTATTTTTTGTGTCGATTATTAGCTATAATATTGATACGTTATATGTTGAAATATATTTCTTTCTGTTATATGAGTTTCGATTATAACAATTTGGAAAGCTAGTTATAAAGCATAGCGAGTAAGATTGAGAAAGGATCACTTAAGTAGTTTGGTCATATACGGATGAATGATAATGGATGGACATAATGGTAAGAAAGATATTTGATAGCACCGGAAGTAGAGGACGTCCACACAAGACTTGGTACAACCGGGTAAACCAGATTCTAGAGGATGGTCTCTTTTTAAAAGCCTCAATAATCGGCGAGCTTGTATGAGAATATGTTTGAATGAGAATGAGGCGCGAATTGTGTGTCAGAATAAAAGTGTGTGGCGCTCTATCCTCTCTGCCTACCCCTGCATGGAAACGGCTTGATTGTGAATTAGTTAGCATTTAAATATAAGAATTTGACTACTATCTTAATATAATAAAGATCTTGCCATTTTTGAAGTAATAAATACACAATTATTTTCTAAATTTAAATTGATGGAATTGTCGTCAAAATTATAATAATTTTTCTCAAATTTTTTGATACTTAGCGTCATCGGTAATAATAGCATATCCTGTGTTTATGTCTACTGCACGCCACTGGTACCAGGTATAGCGTCTGATCTTTAAATATTACGCTATTGAGAACATTAGTACCAGCGGCTGATACAAACCATCTATGTGAAAATAATTTTTGAACAATTAACTAGAGCTGGAAATATGCGAGCAATCTTTGTGTTTGCTATATAAAAATTGACAAAGTGCTAATGCCCTTGTCGACGGATGATATTTTTAAATCGAAACATTCTCTGAGACTGAGATTATGAGAAACTTCCACGAGATTCTTTAGAGACGACTATCGGCTTTCGTAGTCTACTGTGTACACACCAAGTCTCAGATATTCACCGTCTCGCGCGTCACTTCACGTCAAGGGTCAGTCAATTGACTATTGATGTTCCGTTCGTCAGTTGGGTGAATTTGAAACTCCACAGCAATTTTATTTAGTTGAGATACATCTCAATACACTTGTTGAAATTTTAATCTGGCGATAAATTCAGAGGTCAGCTTGAGATTGGTAGAAAGAGTCAAAATTTCAGGCACATGACCTTAAATTTAATAGTGAGGCTAGTGCGTACAAACGTCACGCATAACCATATATACCTACAACTATTTATTCTGTAAAGTTAGACGAACAGACAGGTATTTAATTTAATCTGTTTTGATTGCTATCGGGATGATTCAAAATCAGTCAAATCGCTGTCTTACCATATATCCACTCTATCGTCACTTGGCGTCATTATTGAACACACTGTTATAATGTGTGGAGGTCTATGGTCTATATCACTCTATTCACTTCACGTACTAACGTCTGCCGCAACAGCAGCTTCCGAGTCGTCTTCAATATATAGTTCGCGCGCTTAAATTTAAACCTCTATTTTTCAATAAATTTACTGCTAACAGTAAGTAGTTTCAATCCATGATATCTACCTGGCTGTTACATCTATATCAGAGTCCAAATATTCAATACGATTTGGTTTACGAGGGTAGCGGTTGATTTACGGGGTAGCTACCTTAAACCTTCTGATTAGTGATGAGCTAAACCGTTATTTTAACTGTTATTGTGACTGTGCTTGTGAAATTTGTGATCGATTGTAACGATAATTAGTAACTGATTATTCGCAATTCGATATAGTGGAAACCAAACCTCTAACAGTTAAATAACAGTTACCAATCATCGTTATAAAAGAAATACCAAACGCACAATCACAGTCACAATAACGTTTAGCTCATCACTACTTCTGATCACTTGATCCGAGCCCATCATACTATATATCAACCCCCATAATTGTATAAAACTTTTTGTTTAAGTTAAGTCTAACAAAAAACTATTATTGAATTAACTTATTACTTACAATTGCCGACCCGATGAATAAATAAAGCAGCCGTTCGACATAGCGCGCGTATCGATATTAGTAGATTAAGAAGTGCGAGGAAAAAAATCATTTTCTTTTCGTTAACTATAAAAAATGTGATAGTCATCTTGTTTGTTGTTATTTTGGCTCGTGTCAAGTTAAGTGCGAACTCATTGGTTACGTTTTATGACGCAATATTTCAGTCTTCTCCGACGATTTTATGGCTCTTCACTGTCGCAGGAGCTATTGCCTAGCAGCGTGTCAGACTCGGGGAGAGATAAATAGTGATAATTTGTTGAGCTGATGGTAATCGCCGGTCGGAACTGTTCGAACTGTGGAGCATATTAGCAAAGATTGCAATACTTTAGTAATCATTTATACAATTCTGTATTAGACTATTAGTCACGAGTCAGACTTTTATTTATATACGATTATTGTTTGCAAATATGTGTCTTTGTCATTTTATAATTCCTGTACAATATTTTTGCTAAATAATAATTTTACTAAGATAATATTTTTAAACCCAAATGTGGGCAGTATTTAATTATTATATTCTCTTTCATCGAAAAATCTCAGTTTTAAGGAGAACACAGTTTTGTTGTGAAGTTGCATTTTTAGAACATAGTTCTGTGGTGTTTTAATACAAATGAAATGAATCAACCGTGCTCCGGTACTCTGCAGCCATCCATCCTCTCGGCAAAGTTAAAATGGTGTTAGGTTAGGTTAGGTAAGAATTTCGCGGGAAGTAATTACTTCATCGTGAAAATAATGATCTGTCGAAGCTGCCTCGTTTGAGGCTCCACGTAACAATATGCAAACACTTACCTCAATTATCGTTGCAGAAGTGCGATGGAATGTGCCGCCGTTTAAAGGAGTTCGTTCGGTTAGAGTACTTCGTGTCTTTGATGGGGGAATTTAAATCACGAAGCGAAGAATTAATTGCGGGGAATTCGGGATTTTAATTTGGTGTCGTCATTCGCCCGGGTGTTGCGCACCCCTGCGGGAGGCACCCCGTGCCGGCAATTGCACCCGATTGAATATTAATGTAAGTGAGTGTAGGTGGAGTACTCGGAGCCCGATTCCCCGCGCTGCGAAAGAAACGGTTCGAACGTTTTCTGGTACACCCAATAACTGTCTAGAAGGAACACCACTTCATAGAAAAAACTACCAAAGAACGAGTTCAAAAATAAAGATAATTATGGTTAATTAATGGTTGACTTGGCGGCAACCCACTTCTGTACTTATCTTTACAACATTTAGTTTACTCTCCACAATTGTCAATTTATATTATAACTTTTATTTTTTTAGTGTTTTTAAATTCTTAATCATTTCTTTTGTCTTAAAATGTTTTTACATTGTACTTGAATGTCATATTAAGATAAGATTTTTTCAATACTTTTGTTATCTCAATTAAATCTAAGTACAATATATTATAAGGTCTAATCACCGTACATTTTATTTTAATCCCTATCCCACTTTCCTTCCTCTTCTCCTTCCCGTTCCCACTGGTATGTTTTTTTATTTTATCTCCCTTTTTATTAATTTATTTTAATGTTATTGATTTTTCCTACTTCTTTAATAGAAAAGAAAGTATTCACCCTTTTATTGTCTTCTGCGCAATGTAAAATTCAATTATTAACTAAAGTTTTAAATAAATTATCGTATTTAAGTCTTATAAATTAAATACTGTCCTTCATTGTGTCACTAGTCTATTGTTAATGTAGAGAAAATATGTAATTGGTTTAATTTATTGTTATAATTTTATCACTGTTTTACATTTGATTAATTGTTTGTTTTCCAAATAAAATAATGATGTACGAGTATGATGGTGATAAGATATGGAGAGTTCTTGAATCGAGACCCTATTGCCATGGGCGACCAATCTTGTTTCCACATTATCACTCATTACCTCCTCCGCCTTTCGGAAGCTGTTGTAGTGACGAGAGTAATTGGTGATGGCTCCTCGGGTAGATACAGCAGTTAGCAGTTACCCGCTTACTTCGCGGAAACGTCCATCGTTCTATAATTTTCTCTTTCAATGACTGAAAGACACACCAGAGATTGGACACCAGAGAATGGATTAGAACGAGTTGAGAAAGTGTACCTACTGGAGTGTTAACCCACTGTGGGATCATTTTTTAGCTCACCAAAAGTGGCCTAACAGATCGAAAGTATAAATAAATAATTATCTACTATATATTGGGTCTTCTAATAAGTCTTTGCGGTTATTTTTAAATGCTATTTTTTCGCTATTTTGTATTTTTTTGTGATTAAAAATGACATACTATTCTGTAGTATTTTTCTGCTCTAAAACGTCAGTGTGGTCGTTCTCCAGTATATTTTAGTTTTTCTTAATTTTTAGTCTTATATAATGGAGTATCAAGTAGAGAAAAATGAACATTTTCGACACATACTTCTTTTCGCCTTTAATCAAGGTTCCAACGGTCATCCAGGAGCTCAGTTGGGAAATTCTTCCGCATCCGGACTACAGTCCCGACCTCGCTCGGATAGATGATTCTTTTTCGCTCACTCTCCAATCAAATGGCGGTACGTTCAACAATGACAATGATCTCAGAAATTGGCTCGGTAACCACAATATTTCGATACCGGACCAGCCGATTTTTATAGAAAAGGCATCGAAAAATTGTTTGAAAGTTGGGATAAAGTCCTGAACAATAATGGAGAATGCATCACTGATTGAAATGTTGTAATTTTTGGTAAATTGTTTGATTTTATAAAAAATAATTTAACAAAAGTGCAAAGAATTATTAAACTTATTGTGCCATATTTCTAGTATATTTTTTGATACCCCTACAGGTGATCTGTTCTGATTTATTCCGGTGAAACATGGGACTCAAATGAGAGGATCACGTCCGAAGATGAAAGAAGCACGGATCCTAAAGAATCGTTAATGGACACCCAGAAGTTCAGAAGGTAGACCAAGGGTGGGCAGGTATCGATTTCACCAGGAGCATAGCGTAAAAGAAAGACAGTTGAGATACTAGAGATTCCGAATTGGAAGACAATTACCGAGAATATTAAAGAAGAAAATAGAAGAAGAAACGTGTAATAATTTGAGTTAAGTCGGTCCACACAAGAACAAAGAGAATAAAATAAGAAAATGGCCCACCCTCATCAAATTAAATAGATATACATTGTAATATAAAATATTAAATACTATGCCCTCTCGATATTATTTTATTGAATGGAAGCATAGACACTTACCAAAGAAATAATAAGGTGACTTGAAGCATTTGAGATGTTGTTCTACAGAAGAATGTTTAAAATAAGCTGGATGGAGAGAGTTACGAATGAAGTGTTATAATTCGGATGAATAAAGAAAATAAGTATTCAAAACAATAAAAGTCCGATGACTTCAATATCTCGGTCATGTGATAATTGTGCGGAGAAGTACCAGATCTTGCACCTCACAATGCAGAGAAAGAATGCTGGAAGAAGAAGAACATCATGGCAGAAGAACCTGAGACAATGGTTTGACCAGTCTACTGTAAAGGGGCCGCAGTAAACAGAGTGATGATAGCCAACGTCCGTTGAATAGATAGGGTACAAAAAGAAGAAGAATAAGACGGACCTGCAAGAGTGTCCACCACATTGGCGATATTAAGGGTTAGATGGCGCTCGGTAGTGACCCGCAGTCGTGGAGTCATAAAATAAGAAGGCGTATAATCAGGCCTATTCTCAAAATTGCAATATTGAAATGAAGGTGATTGTTACACCAACCCTCAAAAATAGTGTTATATTTGAATGAGAGAGAGGGAGAGAGAGTGAGGGAGTGAGGGAGATAAACGTACCATAATCTGTCAAAATTAAATATAACACTATTTTTGAGGGTTGGTGTAACAATCACCTTCATTTCAATATTGCAATTTTGAGAATAGGCCTGAATATCGTAACACGTATTATGTTTTCTACTTTGGGCCAATACATGATTTGCATCAAACTATAATAATATATGGGAAGACTAGTCGACTCTAACATTATCTGAATATTATTCCTTTTGTAGCTTCAAATTGACGATTGTTAGGTGAGGTACACACGCAATGCTCGTGAGACAGCTCGGTTTAACTTTAGAAAAATTAAAATATTTTAATAAGAAGTATTCATTAATGAACTCTAGTGAGATATAATTTTATTACTACGACTCATCCGGTCCAAGAGCTGACTTTCTTTGAACTCCTTAGATTATGGCTGTCGTCTATAAACTTCCTTCTTAGAACCTATAACTCTTCGCTATCGTGACGAAAGCTCTAAGTGTGCCAGTCATCATGTGATGACGATGCTGAGATACGCAGAGCAATAACGTCTGACTTAGGAGAATTCAGTGACAAAATGAACACCATTTAACATAATGAACACGTCAATAATAATAATAATAATGGCCGTCCCTTTTCCATTAAATTGCGACGTTTATTTAATTTTGGCAACACGACAATCATCGTGCTTGTACAAGCGACAAAATCGAACAGGGATCCATTTTGTTTTATGGCAAACGGTCGGTAAAACAGAGGCCGGTGTAATAACTGTCAAACACTCGGGGCCGATAAGACGTCAAATTAATTACGGGATGACCACATAAATTTCAACCACAGTTTATTTATTTACGGTTGTCCCAGGTGAGTGGTCAGTGGTCAATGCCAGTAAATCCATTTTATATTTTAAAGTGTTTATTTTTAACGTTTAAAGACGTGACACTCGCATTTGTCTATCTAATACGTACGTTACAGAATATTTTTAATAATATTTTAGAAACCAAAAGAAAAACTAATGTGTAATTAATATACAGCCAGTAATAGACCTAGTCCACAATATATTTATGGTGGAGTGGTGGATATCTGACTAAATTACGTGTTGAAAATGTTCAAGGAATATGTGCCTAATGTCAATCATATTAGGGATATAAAGCATTAAAAAAAAAATCGTAATAATGCGATTATTTAAATTAATTGAAATATTTTATAGATTCCAAATTATATATTGAATACAAAAAATAAAGGTCAACGAATTTTGAGCGGCCATACTATTTTTAGTTTGATGTTTTAGGGTCTGAAGCAAAGATGAATTTCCCTAACATTTATTTTGAAGCACGTACACTTGAAGCTTAGCCTAATTTTGTAAAAATTTCAAACAATATTTTCTGTAACGGTGCAAATTCTTTAATGTGAATATACGACCGTTTTGTTCTGAAGGTAGGTATATTATTTTCAAAATAGATAACAAAGAATTCTACTCTCAGAAATGTTTAAATTGAACCATCCCAATGCTGCCGCGTTGTATATTATTTAAATCAATAACAGTAAATTTATTAGATAGTTATTAATATATTTCATAAAAATCGGTTTTCAAAATTAAAATTAAATCGTCAAACTAATTTTCTCGACGTTTCATTAATTTCATGAGACGTTGGGTATTAAATAGTTCGTGGTGTTTCTTTAAAGCGAAAATAATGAAGAAATACAGCAAACATTGTGAGCTCAACAAAGTAACGATATATTAAACAGATTGCGCGGGGAAAATATTGATAGAATGATAATTTGTTGAGCGCAAGAAATATGGAAATAGGCGAAAAACTTTGAAACACCATTTTTATTATTAGAAAGATTTTAAGGTGTTGTTGTTATTAATTATTAATTAATATGGAAGAAGATCCAGTTCAGAAAGAGTGCAAAAGGTTTTAAACACTAGTAAATAAATAAAGGTTTGGATGTGTATAGCTCCTACTAAAATGTGTTTGAAATAATTGTTATAAAATTTAAAGCTAGCAGCATTTAGACCGATGCAGCAAAATCCAGGTAATTAAATTATTATATTAAACTGATTTAATATTGTATAATTTAATTATTATTTGTACGAATTTCATGTTCGCAAATCAAGTTAGTTCTGGCGAAGAGAATTTTAAATTCTGCGCAAGATATCTAAAATACTCGCGTCTGTTTTTTTATCGAAATATCTTCTATGGTAATTATAGGTGTTTGTATGTGAATAAAATAAATCGAATCGTAAGAATTGGTCAAGGAGTGGGTACCTAATTTAATAGATCTCTAAATAAAGGAAAACATAATTAATTCGTCCAAAGTTTCCAGTCTCATTGTGATTGTTGTATATTTTGTCGTATGTATATGGAAATATAATCAAATCATTTTATTCATATTTGAGTATTAATCTAAATTATTTCTCGTTATCTGTTACAAGAGGGTCAGATAATGAAATTAAATTACGATTTAATGTTACCCCATGCAGTGATTCAAATATAACGTTAAAGTAAAAGATTTCAACTGTAAATATACGGATATTAGATACATCTATAATATTTTTGGATGAATCAGGTCGGACATATGAAGTAAGACAATGTGTTCCATGTCAAAAGAACAGCTGTGGTAAGAATTGTAGAAGATTTCAAGCTAGAAGCACTCTTAGCTACTTCCTCGGTAGGTTGTGGTGTTAAATTATCGTATAAGTATATAATGATTTTTTATGTCAGAATTTATTTATGTCTTTTATAACAAATTTTAATACATTTAGTGATATTTGTAACAATCGCCATCGAATCGAATCTTTGAGGAAAATCCCAAACGTGGACACGGTTCATTATACGTTTAGCACAAGCTGACTGCGACACGGTAGCCAAACTTCGCTAAGAAGATGGTACATGAAGAAGACGAAAGTGGTATAGTACACGTGTCTGAGTTATTTTCTGCATTTTTTTAAACATTGATTGATCTAAAATCGAAATGATCCAGTTTAAATGAAACCATTACGCGAATCCATATTGTGTAACATTAGCAAAGCTGTGGGCGGGCCGTGCGCAATCAACGTGAACCGCAAAGATTCCGATGGCGAATCGCCGATTTAATTGCGGGCCGCGGGACCTACCGCCCGCCGGATCCTAAATCACTTTCGACCGCAGACGAGCGCGTGGCGCGCGATGCGTGCCCGGCGCGGTGTACCTGCGCACCGTAGAGCGGACAGTAGACCACTGCGGGATGATTTACCGCGGTAATTGCCGAGGTCAAAATAGTTTATGGTTTCTGCTACCGCGGCGGCTGAACCTCCGGGCTACGCTCGGCCCCCGGCAGGGGCTGCGAACCTTTTCCGGGGTCACAAGTCACGTCACGTGCGGGCAAAGCCGCTCACTTTACCTAAAGACATCCATCGCAGCGGTAGCTTCCGATGTCGCCTCCTATCTACAATACAAAGTTTGCGCTTGTATATATGTATATATTTTTATTTAGTTGTAAAAATTATATAATTATATTCTTACATCTAGTATGCAACACTTTAGAAAACATTTAAAAAAATAAATTACATCGTACGTCAATAAGTATTATGTAAAGAGATTAAAAATACAAAAGAAAATAAACACATGAAAAATGATCGGTTAACATAGATATAATATAGTGCACTTGACCTACGAAAAGTAACAAGACCAGTTGCTTCCTTCACTTGTTGACAGTTCATCGAATAATTTGAAACCTTCATAGTTAAACTATCTTGTGTTCCTGCCAGATTTGTAGTGAAAGTCTACAATTCCACCGACTGCTCGTAGGATAAGTGTGGACCTCAAAATTATATTTTTATTCGTGTATAATGGTAATAATCAATTTTTATATCAATACTAAAATATTTTTTTGATTAACCGTATTAATTTGAGCATATAACTTATTCTCTTATATCCATTAGGTACATCTTAAAATAGTCTTCAGTGCTCTGTTTTCAATTATTAGAATTTATTTCTTCTCAGCTTCAAAAATAGTACTGTTGAATAATAATTTATATGCGGAGTGGCAATGGAATTGTAAACTAATTGCGATGTTTTTATGTTAAGTTTCTTTCTTATTCTGCGTAAAAAAATAATTTTTTTGGCCATTTTCTTTGTAATCATTATAATATATTTATCGAATTTCAGTTTATTGTGAATTATTACTCCTAAATATTTCATTCGCTTCTTCAATGTTTGTATTATTTATTCCAAATTAATAATTTTTATTGTTTTCTCTACCAATTATCATGAATTTACTTTTGGAGACGTTTAATTTAAATTTATTGCTATTTAACCATATATGTAGATATATCTGTATCTTGTTTCAAAAAATTGAGTGCCAAAAGTGAGTAGTCTATATCCGTAATACTTACCACCTGCTACACTGACATCCCTACTTGTATTCCAGATATTCAATACGCTTCGCGATATACGAGGGTAGCGGTTGGTCATGGCCTTATTCTCCCACTTCACCCTTCCTGACCTGCAGCCTCCAGCCGGTATACACCGTTGCACTCGCTCCATCCGAATAAACGCGCATCCCACACGGATTACCTTAAGACTTCAAGGTCGCTTTACATATTTATTATTTATTCCTACATTACCATTGAAAGTATCACATGCAATGTTGGTTGTACTCATTCGTAACAATGTATGGGCCGGTGAGCGATAATCAGTCAGGTCAGTGAAGTATTCGCAGCAATGTATGGGCCAGTGAGCGATAATCAGTCAGGTCAGTGAAGTATTCGCAGCAATGTATGGGCCAGTGAGCGATAATCAGTCAGGTCAGTGAAGTATTCGCAGCAATGTATGGGCCGGTGAGCAATAATCAGTCAGGTCAGTGAAGTATTCGCAGCAATGTATGGGCCGGTGAGCAATAATCAGTCAGGTCAGTGAAGTATTCGCAGCAATGTATGGGCCGGTGAGCAATAATCAGTCAGGTCAGTGAAGTATTCGCAGCAATTCAGAGTTGATCTTTATCAAAATCCTGATATAAAAGTGTTAAATAGGATATATTTCAGTTATTTAAATAACGTATGTACATATTGTATATTTCATATTACTGAAGACAAAGAGAACCGTGCTGTTTTTCGATCTTCCAGCAATGACTGATCGATTCTACAACTCTTTCTGCGGCTGAAGTAGAAGCTGACTCGAGTGTATGACGTTTATCAGAGGCGCCATGCTTTGTGTCGCCTTGTACATCAGCCAACACAAATTAAATTCTACTCTTTCAGGTAAATGAACTAACCGTGGTGTAACTTGAGTTTTGACAGATTATGGTACGTTTATCTCCCTCACTCCCTCATTCTCTCTCCCTCTCTCTCATTTAAATATGTATAACACGGACGTTAATTTACATACTGTCTATTTTTGAGGGTTGGTGTAACAATCACCTTCATTTCAATATTGCAATTTTGAAAATTGTAATGTAATGGTGATTTTTCATATGTTTATTTATTTCCCTGAATTATTTTATATTTACTAAGGCCATGATGTTTAATATTCTTGGACGAATTGTTTTTTTCACTTTATACTTTGTTATTATTGAAATGTTTTGTTCGTACTTTGTTCTCCATTTATGCAACGTATACTATGTTTGTTATGGTAATTATTTAATACCAATTAATGAATTAAATAGAAAAATACACAGAAAAAATCTATAAGTTGTATCCAAATAATAACAAAATTTGTAAAAAATTGGCCTGGCGTGTATTACTCAAATGTATTTGAGATTCGTCGCAATTCATAATAATATTACGCTTCCCCATCTACAGCTATGACTTTCTAGATGTGGCTATAGTATAGTCATTATGGCTATAAAGTGCTTATCGTATTACGGCTGCCAAGAATCTGTTATCCTGTAATAGATAAGAAAAGCATCGTGTCATCTCATCTATGTCTCATGGTCGTATCGCATCGGATTCTATGGTCGCAGTTTTTTTTCCTTATCTATGGTAGAACTGTCAAATATGACATGAATGTTTTATTCGTATTATTCAAGAATGTCTTAAGTGGATATATATATATTTCAAAGTTAATACGTAAGAACACCGTTTGTACAATTTCAGGGAGGAAAATATAGAATGCATTAACAGAAGATAGAGATAGATAGCACGACAAAAGATCTTTAAATTGTATAATGTCCAGCATTAGGTTCTATAATACACTTTTGCTACTTCATTACCCCTCTGGCTTTCCTTTTCTGTTTTAGGTATGTTGCCACATCATCCCTGTTATTGTACAGTACAGGTTGGCGATCGCTCCACCGGGCACTCCGCGCAGAATAATCGAGGAGTGCTCAGCAGTGCGGGTACATATCCTGACTGATAATGTTTACACGCGAGTTCAGCTATAATTGAAAAATGACCTTGAAGGATAAGCCGGAATGTCGGCCGAACTTTATTGAATTCGCGGATAATCACTTAATTACAAGAAACGTATATTTACGCGTAATGTAATTACCGTCACGCCGGCACACATCTAATTATTCATTCATTTTTTTGCGTAAAATGTTGGTTTAGCATTATTTATTGATATTTGAAATTTCACACTTGATGAATTTAATGGTTCAACTCGTACATAAACTATTTTTATGGTAACTACCTAACCTAACCTAACATAATTAATGTAATATACATATGTGCTTAAACTAACCTTACTTAATCTGATCTGACATTAAATTGAATGCAAATTTTCGTCTGGACGAGGTATTGTCATGACTTATGACAATATTTTTTGTTCTTCAGATCAACGCGCGGTACGAGACTCGAATATTGAAGCTAATAACTTTAAAAATAATAATTTAGAATTGGTCATGAAATAAAAAGAAGAC
The DNA here is from genome assembly GCA_031772225.1 of Eubasilissa splendida. Classification (NCBI taxonomy): domain Eukaryota; kingdom Metazoa; phylum Arthropoda; class Insecta; order Trichoptera; family Phryganeidae; genus Eubasilissa; species Eubasilissa splendida. The sequence continues at coordinate 30,344,730 of CM062857.1, forward strand.
AATCGTAGGATACGTGAATGAAAGTGGCTTCAATTAAATAAGACATCATAAAGGAACCAGAAAACTCAATGTAAATATGTAGATACACTAAAATATACAATACTTCAAGTAAAACAAAATTAGATTAAAATAGAAAAGAGATATAGAAAACGACAGTTTTCCATGTAAACATAACTATTATATTATACTATATATTAACACATTTTATATAAATTTCTTAAGAAAAACTACTTTAAATACAGTCCTACACATTAACTGGTAGCGGAATGTCAAATCAAAATAATATTATCAAAACTACATCAGGAAGGGGTAGATGAAAATATATTAAAATTGAATAATTATGTTATTACAGAGTGCACCTCATTTTATTAATTTAGTGAACGTGATGCGTCATTTGTTGTAACTAGAAAAAAGAACTATCTAAATTATTGTCGACAGTATTGAGTTTTTTTAAGATTTTGTTTTGAGTTCTGACAGATCTGGGTGTTGATTATATCAATTGATGGTTTTGTGTCACCCCGGTGCAAGAGCAGCACTCGGTACCGAAACACCGCTAGATACGAGCACATTGTTTTGATGAGTTATTTGTACCATCTACAATTCTACATATTTCATGTCCTCTTGCCTTATGAGAAATGTTAACAGATGCCGCTGATCGCGCCTTTTCGTGGGTTAAGTGAAAATAATATTTTATTTGATTTTTAGAATGTTGTTTTCTGACACAATTCCAAGGAAGTTTTAATTATATTTTATCAATTTCACAACAGAAATTGAAAAAAAAACATTTCGATTATAGGAATCCGCAAGGGATGGGGCGCATTCTCTCCTCGGGGGAGTGTTCGGCTCCGCCTTCCCGCAATTCCAGTTCGGGGATGGAATCCAATCACGGGCCATATTTATAACTCTATTGTAGGGAATCTGTTTATTTTTTGCACCGCAAAGGGCGCGTGCTTTACCACCCTGCTGCGTCATCAATCACATCTCTCCCGGGCTTCTATGCCACGTTGTACATTTCATCCCGAGTCGGGGAATACTGAAGGCGTCTATTTCCCGCCGCTCGCTATTCAGGCTGTCCTGCTGCATGTAAATGTCTGTTTAAAATCGTGTAAAAGAAATAAAATAAAAACTCTAGTATCTTCGATAAACTATTTTTATCTACCCTAAATACGTAGGGTGTTAAAAATCAAGTTCATATTTCCCATCACACTTTTCTCCATCATCATTTCGCTAAAAATGATCAAAATTGAAAAAACAGTGAACCAATTTAAAAATTGACATTTCCATCGGCGGCCTAATGCGATTTTTTGCGGTGATGCCATAACAAAAAAAAAACGTTAAAAAACCTTAATCCATTGTCATCGGGCAAGACAGCTTCAGAAAACGAAAATTTCTCGGATTGTACAATCAACATTCGGGCCACTATCCAAAGGACTATCTCCGAATACCCCGCGCGCCAAGTAATTTCATTACGAAGGTACGGCCTTCAGACGAAGTTCCGGGTATCTGTCCTTTAACTTGACCACTCGCAGCCTAGATGTTGCGGTCGGGCGGTCTCGGTGCCAGAGTGTCGCCTCGAGGGTCGCCCCTTCGGTTCCAGTGTCCCTTCGAGGGTCCGTCATTTCAGCAAAGAGCGCCAAATAATTTCGGAACCAAATATCCGTTGATAATCCCCTCGTGTAGTTACATTATTGTTTAATTTGAAATTATTTGCGGAGACAAACTTTTCTAGTTGTGCGCTCTGAATCGCCGACTTTCATTTAGAAAACTATGATTATTATTAATTCACGATGGAAACTGTTCTTCCTTCAGAATCAATTGTGGACGTGTGCGGTTCAATGGTCATGTCGTCCACCTTTGATGTCAAAGGTTGCTAATTTGATTCCGTGAGGGATCATCCGATTGGTTCTATTTTCGTAGTAATGGCATAGTTTGAAAATTCTAGAGATAATATTATATTAATAATTAATTATAAATATCTTTTTAAATATTTAACCATTTGAGTTTTATTGTTTCAAATCAATAACGTTGTCAGAAGTATAAAACTTTGGTTTCGTTAATTATCTCGAGACTCAGTTTTTGAAATGTTTAATAACAAAGTTAATGCTTCAAATATATACTAAAAATATGATAAATCTTGTTATTATAGATTTGAAGTTTTATTTAAGAAAAAGTATTTCTGATAGATGATGATTAAAACTAACTGATGCCGATTCTTCTACAGAATACAAAATACATATCTAGAAATCAATAAATAAAATAGTAGGTACTTATTTATAGTCTCGTAAAATGTAATATTATTTTAATTTTACCGTAATTGTTGTACATATTGTAAAAGTCCCAACAATTCATTAAACATTTAATGTGTGTGTGTGTTACGGATGAAATAATAAACTTATGTTATGTTCATCTATAAATATTGACGGAAAGATGTTTCACCAATTTGACTATTTTGTACTAATTAAAGAAAATTACAATAAAGCCATGATTAAACAGACCAAACTAATACCTATATATATATAAACCACTAGAGATGATTGTTCCCACGATGATTAATAAACTAGCAGTGTTCTTGTTCGCTGGAGGCTCTGATGCAAATTTTGAAAACAAATTAAAAATTGTCTCAAAGTTTTAGTATTTATGTTAATAGCAAAGTGAATTATTACACTGTTAAATGCAATGATATGAAATTGCATGAGAGTATTTATAGACCCGCAGACAAGGAATAGTAACATTACAATTATCTTGTATACAAACAGTGCTATGAAGATTTTCTATGAAATGTCGGATTATATAGAAATTGAGGATAAATTACTAATATGTCGAGAAAAGTTATAATAAGAAGGAAAATATTGATATTGCTTATGATCTTAAGTGTTTGGATGTTTCTGGAACATTATGTTTCATATAATCTCAAAGAATAAGTTTAGTGTTAAATCGCACTATCTGGACAGCCAATTGATGTCTCCTAAACGAGAAATTACTGCTGAAAATAGACATCGTCTAGAAGTATTTCGAACTTAACAAACTGTTTTTTACGAATTTTTTATCAGTTTTGGACTGAACAATGATACATATTTCAATTTTAATACGCTTTTCAATAATTTATCGACTCATTTTCATGAATGGTTTTCTTTTTAATTGACAAATTTAATATTAGACGTTTTAACCCTAAAAGATATAAAAAATGAAGTAATATTTAAAATAAAGTTAGAGTTTGGATCACCCATTAAACCATTACAATAATATCCAGAATAAAGACATCTTGATAGACATTTGGAACCACACAGATTCTTGGCACTAAAATACTTGATGGAATAAAAGTGCAATCTGCAGATGTCATTTTGAGTAACCTAGAATTAGGGCGCTAAAACCGTAATGCTTTTGGCACCTACCCACACTTGCTGGAGGAAACTTTTTACTAATCGAGATTATACTTGGTGTGGCGATGACTTCCGTCCCGAGAGGAAATTGTCTCCGCGATTTTGCTGACCTATTATATTAGATACGGACCACCGACCTTGCATCCTGTTTGTATAAAGCACCCATGGAATGGTTGGTTTCTTTACCGTTACTGCAACTTCGATACCTTACCTTATATTTTGAAGTCGATTTTACTAAACGTAGATTTAGATATCAAGTAGCGAGAAGCTGTGTCGATAGTCTACTGTAATTTTTTAACTTTAATAAAAATAACTCAAATATGTTCCGAATTATATGAATTTTTATCCATCCATTGATAAGTTGATTAGAAATCTTCATCTCAAATCAGTTATGTACTTATATGTAGTCGATTGCGTTTAAATTGTTTAAGCTCTTTTAACTAAGATAAAACTTAGAAGGAATAAACGAATCTGGAAAGTAAAAAAAATAATTAATCTAGATTAGGTTAAGTTTGTTAAAAAAATTTCATATTTTAAAATAATTTCTAGATTTTTTAGGAGAACACATTCTTATTGTGAAGTTGTAATTATTCAGAACATAGGTCTGTGATATTATAATATGAATTAAATATAGAAAGATATACATATAAAATCAATTTTATCGAAAAATATTGTTGTTGCGCCGCCGGGATTCGAACCTGGATCTCTTTCCTAACCGGGGACAGTGTATTATCCAGTTTTCATTTTTCAGTTGCTATCAGTTTACTCAAAGGTATTTGAGATTCTGTAAAAATAAGGTAGATGGCTCTGTCAAATAATGGAACGATTAAATGTATTAATATCAAAGAGGTAACATATAGGTTCGAAAATTATCGCTAAAAATATTGTCGCTGTAGCATAGTTGGATAATATCTAATTAACATCTTTCTAATTAATATATTTAATTCATATTTAAAATTTCTAGATTTCTTCTCGAACGTTAGAATTTTTAGCAATAATTGTTCTGTGATTTTAATAAAGAATATTTACATATTCATCGAGCACCAGAATATCGCTAAGTCTGGTGGCATTCTCATCAAAATGCCATTGATTAAACAGTGCAATTGCTCGTCCAAAAGTCGTGCTTGATATGTCCATTAGATTCAACAATGGATCAACCCAAATTCCATTGAATCATCAATTACAATTTATTTATTGAATATATTAATGTCGAGATATCGGTGAATCGCGTGATTTAAAAATATTCAGATAGGTAGACTCAGAGTTTTATATAAATCTACATTTCACTTCTTGAAAAGCTTGATTTATTGTGTAATATCACATTGTGCGACTTTGATAATTGACTATTATCTAGTAATGTCTAGTATTCCACACGCCTTCCAGAAATACTAGGCAGAGTAACATTTTATTATAAAGTATTGTTTTACCACACAAGCAAATTGCGCACACATCATGCCTCAATTCATTTAATAATCATTTATTACCACTCTTCGAAAGATTTCGTATTTAGCCTAAATGAGCTTAAATTAAAACATGGATATAAAGATTACATACAAATAAAATCCGAGTCATGAAGAATGGCTTTACACACCAGGGAAACATTACTGTGGATGGTGTGAACTTATAATTGGGCTCCTCATAATAAGGAAAACAAAATCGAGCTGGTGTGAACGACGAGAACTGATCAGTAAATTCTTTAAAACATCGACTATGAAACCTGGACTATGAAACGGAGTTCTGCGACTCCAACACGTGATGTCCACCCTCCCCTTTTGGGGGTGTATGATTTCTATAGCTTCTTTCTGGCTGCCTTCTGAATTCAATGTGATAACGAGTCTCACGTCAAATTGTACAGGTGGTGGTTTTGGTACGATGATACCGGAGCCAACCTATGATGGTATTAAGATAATAATGTAATAAAATAAAATAAATATGTAATTATGACGAATCGAAACGAGAGTAAACAACTCTCAAAACGATTCGGGATAGGGTGGAAATAAATAAATATAAAAATATGAAACCTGGACTCTAAAAACCAAGCTAAATCCAGACGACAAGGTAGAATGGAAAGAAGTATGCTCAGATTACTAGACTAAGGGAGACAGACCGAGGTAAAGGATGTCACTGTAACTGGTAAAAATGGAAATTTTTAAAACTAACAGAAAAACGAAATTATCGTAGCGTAATTAATGACTCACAGGGAGTCCTTCATCCGGCAGTAGACATATTGTATAATGGCGATGGTTATGTTGTCGCTACGGTTGGATTTTACACATTTTTTAAAAATATATTGAACTGTTATTTTTTTTTATGTAATTTAATCCTCAGACATTAATTTTGAGCCATACGAAGTTTTAAATAACTTTTTGCTCTTTTATCATATCTCAGCATTTCTGTCATTCTATATTATACAATGTAATATTTAATAACACTTTATTTTAGTATCATTCCGCCATTACCCGACATCCTTCTGGCTCTAAGCGGTAGTCGGATGTTTAAAAAAATGAAGCGTGTAATATTAATTCAATTTGTCGCAAATTACAGGCATTGTGTGCGATCAGATTAATAGAAAAGGTCCGAAATGAGGACCGAACCTTCGCATCTTCGGCTCAAAACCCAGGCGGGTGTCATTATCTTTGGCTGGGCACACTTTCTGGTAATTTTGGCACATTAGTGACTGCATTAGCGAAGACACAGACACTGCGGACCTACCCGCAAGATGAAATTGAAAAACCTGCAAATTTGACGAAGTCCCTAAAGACCCTTTGATTTATCTATTGGCGCGTGCGTCCGTATTTATATAATTTTCAAATTATATCAAATCCATCAAACAATTATAGAGGCGAGTGCTTTTATTTATTTTTATCTATTTTATTTTACATGGCATATTAACCGATGAAAAAGATTGCGTCTCTATACTATACGATACTATGAAAATAATTTTTCAGAAATTTTTTCAAATACCTGCATTCAAGTAATAAATCATTATGTCATATTGAAATATTTTGTGTACATTTTTTATTTATTTTGCAGCAAGATCAGATGAATCAGACTATATATTTAGAATAACTCGAGAGAAATAGTATAATGAAAATAATGTTATCTTTCTACCTATTTTATTTGACAGCCAAAGACCTGTAGGGTGAAGCGTGATGGATATTTATTTAAACCTAAAATGGGACCCGCAGAGTATTATTTATTTCAATTTAAACTGCATCTTAGAGTTGGCAAATTGATTTTTGATTTCACCACAAAATTGCAACCTCGTGACGAGGGATGGCTCGCAAAATCCGCCCCAAAACCGCAACTGGAGGCATAATAACAACTATCAGTCTTAAGGGAAGTTTTGATCTTACATACCTTTCTCCGACAATCATCTACATCGGTGTATTGTGTATAGATCAATCTTTTTCAAATAGTACATTTGTTTTCCTTTGTATAATGTTCTAAGAATAAATAATTCGAGATCCGTGGTTCGTTTCTTGAATGCACGAAACATGCAACCAGCTAACATTCATCCTTGAGTATCCTGTTTTGTCCTGATTTATCGCCGAGTGATTTCCATATTTTCCTTTATCTGAAGCGGTTCTTTTGTGGCAAGCATTTTGAAGACGATGTTGAACTCAGTCATGGTTTTCATCCCAGGCAGCGTCGTTATATGATGAAGGAATACAAAAATCGGTACCCCGTTATGACAAGTGCCTTAATAATGATGGCGACTATGTTGAGAAGCAGTTTAATATGTGTAACATCCGAAGAAAGTGTTGTAAATATGAAGTTACGATTCTTAAAAAAAAAATCAGATACTTAAAAAACGCGCCTCGTATATATATTTTTAAGAAGACCACAATGAATCAACAGAAAGATATTCAGAAAAAATGAATTTATTTTTATTAAAAAACTAAACAACGGCAACATCACAATAATAATGTGTTGTCCTTCAAAATTATATATATATATAGATTCTGCATCTCATCGTCTTAGCATTGCTAGTAGAGAAGACATTGGAAGACTGAGAGCATCCTGGCTCGAGGAGTATACAGTCTAACTAGGCCGAGCTACTGCAAATAAAATAATGGTCGATTACGTTAACGTTCGATAAGCAGAAAAGTACTCGAGAAGAATAAGAATGGAGTCGTTATGAGTGTATGGAAATGTCAGGTGATCAGGTGTGTTGATAAGCCCCGAACCCTGGCGCTGCCAGAAACACAACAGAAGCAAATAGACAGAATTGGAAATATATTTTTGAATTTTAATAATTTTGTTTACACGTTTTTTATTTACTATCTAATCGCATCTCATTTTACTATTTCTTGACCAATATAATGTCACTTTAGAGTTTGAAATGTTAAAGGTTGATTACGCCATTATGCGATTATGGTAATTACACCGCGGGGCAGCTCATAAATAAATAAATATATATATTATTAATACATATTAAATTAATCTAATAGAATAAATCTACGCATCGAAAAACTATGAATGTTTATAAAATGCAACTTCACACTACGATATGTGTACTTACGTGTATTAGAGTTAATCCAAATTTAATAAAATGCATTAAAATAAACTTTGTCATTTCTTTGCGTGATTTACTCAAAGGCATTTGAGATTCAATAAATGTATAAAAATATACAGATATAAGTTCTAAATTTGTTCTAATCGTAATCGCTTGCTGTAGTGGAATAGTTAACCGTTTCCTCAGATGGGAAGACGTCCAGATTCGAATCCAGGTACCAAATAAATATTTTTTCGATAAATACATTTTTTCAGTTAATTAATTTAATTTGATTTAAAATAGCAAAGAGCTATGTTCTGAAAATGCAACTTCTCAATAAAAATGTCTTCTCCTTAAAAATATATATTATTACTTTGAATACACACAAAAGAAAAAAGATATTTCTGTTGATGTCAAAACATGTTTATTTTGAGAGGACACAGAAATTGAAAGCCGACAACTATTGAAAGAACGTTGCTCAGAGTCCTAAACAATGGTTATCCTTTGGTAGGAAACGGAAGGATATCGTACAAATTCCATAAAAACTATAATATTTGACAACGCGGAACTCACGCTTCACGGAACAGGAATACGGTAAGGAGGGAAAGCCCATAATAGTGCGGATTTCCACTAGAGCAGGCCGTCACTAAACTGGCTGTGAATGGCCAATAAGATCACTTACAGAATTAACTAAATAAATGATCTATTTTGTTAAAAGTAATTTCACGTATTATTAATACAAATGTTATTTTTTTGACAGAGAAATGCGTACACGTACATAGAAATACGTCACGTAAATATTATTATTATTTTAAAATTATGCTCAACACTTCATCGCCATCATCGTCCACGTGTGTTGGTGGGTCCCACTGATGCATGCTAGTCTCTCTACCGCTCTGCGCATCTAATTGTTCTCGGCTAGCCACCATATGTTGTCGGACTGTGGAGGACCTGCACGCGCTTCACAGTTACCTGGCTGTTAATCCAGGCTAATAATCTCTCCTAGTAGACAACAATACATGGCGGTGTAGCTACTCCGGGAGCCAGCCTTAAGCGACCACTTCTCTCTCGGCCGGCTTCCACTGCACACCATCAGTAAACGCTTCTCGTCATTTTCACCTCAACTTGTGTGCTGTAAATTATGCATCAATTCTATTCAACTATAAGTTTATATTATTATTTCATCTGTCTGTTCCAGGCACACACACACAAACACACGCACACATCTACACACACTCCGCGATATCATATACTAGGAATGCAGTGAGCCCTGGGAAGATTGGGGACCTCAGCCTCACCTTTTAACAGATCTTTCTGATTCATCTGCCAAACACGTACCAACAATTATTATCAACAGCTAATCCCATTAGCCTATAAAACTCGATCTCCATATTAGTGACGCTAATCCATATATCATAATCCCCTCAATCGAGCTGATGGGTAAACCACACTTCTTCCGGCCCATTGCTATTTCAACATGCACAGTCTTTGAGTAATTTCAGCTACTTTGGCTCCTTGGCTAATTATTTGACGTGATTGCTTTTTCCAAAGCTCGCTGTGCTACTTTTAGGCATTAAACAATGCTTCGGCTCCTTATATTACCGTTGGAAGAACGCACAGGTGGAAAACTTTAGTTTTGAGGCATTGTGGGATATTTGATTTGAAAATTCCTATATATTTTAGTTGAGACAAAAGCACTTCTAGACTTTCTTTATAGCCTTTTATCAATTTTGATCCACGAATTGTGTAGTTATTCATCGAAACTTTTGTACTAGAATCCCACTAGATGAGTGTCGTATCGTTAGACTGATCAAGCACGACAATATTTCAAATGCTACATTATTTTAACATTTATCATTGAAGAGTTTCCCTTTTCTATATTAACAAAACGGTATGATTGTTTAAGAGTTCTATAGTTTTATCATTTGTGGTAAATATGAAAAAACATTAATAAAATACATATTTCTTTTTCTGTGTTTAATCAACAAAAATATTTCGCCATCTTCCAAATTATAGACTATAAAACAAAAATGTATATAGTATGTATTTAAGGTGCATAGGTCATGAAATTGACTGCGGGTAACAAAATAAAATAATTAATATGGATTTTTATTACACTAGAGTTTTGGAATGCTTAGGGAGCTTTTAAACCGCCAACTTAATAAAATTAATTCATTATATAATTAGTTTATTGTTTAACGGTGGCCAATATTAGTGTCCGTCCCTTCGGTAGTCCAGAATAAAAATATACCTAAACACTCGCATCTTTCAACTATTTTCCTTGTGTTATATCTGAAATACACACTGTAAACTTAGAGTTCCTGTTACATGTTACACAAAAAAAGGTATGTAATATTTAATTATTGAAATATCTACCTATTATGATCACCATTATTCTGTTTCTATCATCTGCTGGATGAAGGCCTCCCCAAGTGTCTCCCACTTTTCTCTGACCATTGTTATTTACTACCACGTATTTCCGCTGAGTTTTTTTTTAGTTTATGATTTTGTTAGTCCAGTGGGTTTTAGGACGGTCTATCAGCTTCTTGATCCTTTCGGGTAGACAAGTTTCCGTTTAGAAAAAAAACAATTGTATACGTAAAATGCACACAGTGTATTGATGCCGCTCTGCGTTTTAATTGGTCAGGGGGCGGGGTGTATCTACACGGAATCCACAAATAATGTGCACTGAATGTTTGAATTTTGTAAATTAGGAGAGTTTATATTTATGTTTATATCTGTTAATTTTTTTAAATGTTTTAGTTGTCATTTTTATTTTTATATTATTGCCAATATTCGTCTTAGTCAAATGCATTTGTTGGTTTTTCTATTATTATATAATAAATATATAACTACGCACGTACATTATAAAAGTCATATTAAATATAAATATTCCTAAAAGCATTACACGTACGAGTATCTTCCAATAAATAATTTTTCTGTAGATAAATATATTATAATTAACCCTATTTGTATCACATCAATACTTAATACCTACACCTAGATGGCGATGGAAAACGTAAAATATACATTTATCGCAAAAAACGTTGAACATGAAAATTAGAACTCTGTGTGCGTTGTGTGTTCTATTTCCTTAGAGTTTTCCGGCACCGTGTATTTATTTATATTTAAAAAAAGTAATATATTTATTAGAAATGTGCTGTTACACACACTAATACAATTGTTCTTTCTAAATTAAAATTGGTCTACAACTGCGATGTGGCTTGTCCATTACTCGCAAAGATATTATTACATCATGTACTATTTTTACTCACTGAACGTGTATAAATACCTTTGACCACAAACTAATTCCCACTAGTTTATCAATATAAAAAAACACAAAAATATGCTTTGTGGGTGTAGAATTTAAACACACAATTAAAAATATACAATAACAATATTTTAAACATGAATATATTTGTATAAGTTGGAATGTTTGGATTTTCTTGCAGACGTAAAACATTTGCATGGCTTCCACGGCGCATGCTCTGCGAAGGAGCTAATTGCCCATGAAGAAATTGGGCTGATGAGTGCAGGGTCCGTCTGCCGGGCCGGTGTATAGTAGCCGGTGGTCCGGTGTAGGGTTACCCGCGGGAGGTTTTGTGGCCAAATAGTTTAAAGGTGCTCTGTGGGCTACTGAACTGTCTCCACTGGGACATGGATTACAATATCACACTTTTTTTCTAGGACCGAAATACTTACCGACCACTTTGTAGCAGGACAGGGAGTTTTTTGCAAGAGCATATGTTATTAAAATATACATTTTTTTAATAGTATTATTATTTATTTATTTATTTAATTCTTAACATAGCGCATACATAAGCACTTCTATATATGCTCTAATATAAACAAGATTTTTTTACTCAAACTTATCTTTTACATATATGGTCAGTTTCACTTTAAATCTATTCAATTTCTCCTCCTTTCTTATGTTTTCTGGCATTTCATTAAAAATCTTCATCGCACTATACATCATCGATTTCTGAGATTTGGCCTTCTTCTCGAATAGCAATCTCAATATATCCCTTCATCTAGTATGATGCTCGTGCTCATGTTGATTTGCATCCATTTTTCGTTTAAATTCGGCCGATATTTTCTTATTGAGGATTTTATAAATAAATACTAAAATATATTTTCCGCTTAAAGGTTATCATATTCAGATCTTTCAGCACTGCACTGATCCGCAATGATTTATTTGTAGCGTGTGAAAGTAGTAAGATATTCTTTCACGTAAATATATTAAATATATACCTTTGTAAAAAAACACTACAATACATATATACATTTTATTTCTTAGTTTCTAACAGGAAATCGTCAATTTTTCGCTCTTCCAGAGCACTCATACTCCGCCGTCCCGTTCATAAAGGCAAGGCTATGCGGGGCATGAAGGCGAAATTATTCAATTTGAAGACAAAAAAAAAATCTTACAGCGCGCCTTACAATAATAATTGAACAAATTCGCAAAGACTTATTAATTAGACAACCCAATAGATTGAAGAAAAAAGCTCAAAATTAGGCAGATGGATAGAGTTAAAAAATTAAACACCCGGAGACTGCATCTCATAATGCTGGGAGGAAAGATTGTTGGAAATCGTGCACCAGGAAGAAGGAGAACATCATGACTGAAGAACCTGAGGCAACTTTCCCGGCTCGCAATATGAATGTATGTACTTACATTTTTATTTATTTGTAAAAATTATAATATTCTTACGTATAGTATGGAACATTTTTAAAAATCATAAACAAATACAACGTAGCATTAGGTAAAGAAATTATAAAATACATAGGAAAATAATAAAATATGAAAAATGATCACTTGTCTTATTGAACTCATATACTACATATTGTACTTAACCTACGAAAAATAGCAAGACTAGTTTCTTGCTTCACATTTGCTGGCAGTTCATTGAACAATTTGGCACCTTTATCGTATCAACTATTTCGTGTTCCTGCCACATTTGTTTGTGAAAGACTAAAATCCCACCGATTTCTCATAGGATAAATGTGGATCTCAAAATTATATATTTTTTCACGTACGATGGCTAAAATCGATTTTTTATTTTGAATATCAATACTAGGACGTTTTGAATAATTTTTTGCTTAACCGTCATTAATTTTAGTTGTTTTTTTAGCTTCTAACTAGTTCTTGTATATCTATTACATCTTAAAATAGTTCTTATCAGTAAATGACAGCTGACGTCCGTTGGACGGTTAAGGCACGAGAAGGAGGACGAGAAAGGTGTATAACAAGCTATCACAAAATAAACGAATGAATGAGTATTTCTTTTGAGATATATAAAACCAAATATCAAATTCTCATAAAGTGGAAATTAAAACAAAATATACAATATACGTATATTATATTTTAACGTTTGCTATTTTAGGATCTCCTTATTTATGTAGATCAGTGAAACCGATCGGGTGGCCGAGTCGAGGCCGGGAGTCCGATTTCTGGAATATTCTGCACGGTAGCACACCTCGCTTCCAATTCCCTCAACTTTTTAATAAGACTACTAAAGAAGCGACAAAGTAAATGTACGTTTTATAAACTATCGACGTCAGTTGAAATGGAACTTTTGCGTATTTGCCATTACTTTTTGCTTAACTATGCGATATTGTCGATGTTTACAGTTCGCGCGAAGAAGAGGTGTCAAGTTTTGTTCCCGCCCAAGTAGAATCAGGTGAGTGTTCCAACAGATCACATCATTGTCTGATTCGCTTGTTCACCGCGTTGCTGAGGAAATGTCACGATGCTTTAGATTAATTAAGATCATCGAACACGATGTAAATGAATTTTACACGTTTATTTCGTGTGGCAGAACTGAACTTCTCAACTGTCGCTTTAGTTATTATCTATTGTCTTTGACAGCCGCTTTCTTGACTGGTTGCGAACGGAAAAATGCAGTTCTGTTTTGATTTGATAATTGGGTGTAACATGTCGTTTCCAGATTTATTTTAAGTCTACATATAGTCCATTGAATTTGTGATAATAAAAAGTCTCAATTTCATTTTTATGAATCGTCAAGCTGCTGTGTATGCTCGGGAGAAATATGCATGTATGACCATGTCAGATTACAAATCTGCATTCATTTATGATTTAAAAATATATTAATGTAGGTATACATAGTATAAGAAAAAGTCTTAAATGTGTTTATCTTTCTGGAACAAAATTGCAAAAAATACACAGTATTGCATACCTTGATTGCAATACAAATGAAAGATGGGATTCTTTTATTGAAATCATGTGCCGTAGTATTGAGCGAGCTCGTACAATCTGTATCTTCATAGAAGAGTAGAGCTTTTTCGGGCCGCAGTAAAGAAAGTGATGACAGTCAACGTCCGTTGGGAGGTCAAGGTACGAGAAAGAAGAAGACACGGTGACTGTTCTCATCTGCTCATGTCGCCAAGTGGAAAATTATAAAGAAGCGAGACTAGACCGAGTGTTATTTGAACCGCCATTAACAATTACTAATGTAAGTTACTACTAAAACTGTGAGAGAGTGTGATGAATTACTTATTCTGAATAAAGATCCAATTCTTCGTTTCAATGTACCTACAAGGCGTTAGATTATTGATAACCTGGGTTCGGAAGTAATCTATCGCCCGTCACACGGAAGCTGCTGCTGTAATGTCTTCCCCAACACCAGCTCCAGCCCCAGCCCCAGCCCCAGCCCTGCAGTGCCCTCGGTCCTCGGTCACGCCTAGTCATTTAATTACACCGACTATAATTGCTCAACTTCTTATTCTGTTGTAATAAAGCGACCTAATAGATTTAAATTTAGAGGTGATTTTTCAAATTGAAATCTGTGTAATTTAATTATCAAGAAATTAAAAGGTGTTTTGTTTAAAAAATGAAAGAGCGAACCGAATTCTTTTAAAAAGTAATGCCAATATGTAGAATGGTAAATATGTTTGTATACGAATGTATCTCTTACATAGTAGGATGTGTAGTATTGAAAAACTTTACAGATCCTAAGCCATATGATTTAAAATGTTATTAAACACCACCCAGTAATTGTTTAAATATTATTTTCAATCGCTGAAGTGAATATTATAAAATATAATTCATCCCCTCGACCCTTCCTTTGGCGCATCGGAAAATGGTGAAAGCTCGTTATGGTTATGAAGAATCAATATTCGATCGTAAAATTGTCATTAGTTCCGCTTCTGTGGAAGTATACACAACGGAAGCGGAGGCGAGGCAGGCGTGACGTCAGCACTCCATTCAATTCCGTCAACCAATTTAATTTGTGGGTAACCTACGTAGAGTTAGGTGATTTTATATGGTATTTTAGCAGAAGATATCTACATGCTGTGAAGAACTGAAGATAAATCGAACGCCATTGTGCGTTCATTCAGTATACAGCTGTGGTCGCGGTATACAAATTGCGATGTCAACGAATATGTAATATATGAAATATTTATTATATATTATGTATCTTCTGTACTCGATTCCCTTATTACTGAGAATCGTAATTCCGGCCTGTGACCTTGAAGATTCTCCTCCACCTTATCTGCAGCCTGTCGGTGTTAATAGGATAGCCACTAACGTCATTGATCTGATTGGTCCATCGATTTATGGATCGCTCTCTTTCTTGTCTACATTACAAGGTAACTAAAAGACGCAATATATAGAATGGATGTCTACTATGGAGTACACAAATCTCGTGGAAGGTCTCTGACGAAGTGGATATATCTGGTGAAGTAGCACGCTTTAAGAATCTGACAGAAATGCCAGATGAATGAATGCAGCAGATGGCGACTATGACAAGTCTGCCAAGAGTAGGTATAACAGCGAAGAAGAAGAAACCCCACATACGTTTAGTCTTCAACAATCAGAACAAAAACAGCATTAGAGACGTTAAGATGATTCAACAAAGTCTTAAAGTAGAGCTTGATTAATTCCACCTTTCATTCTGTTTTCGGTGGCTTGCTGTGTAAAGTGTATTACAAAGAAGCGTATTATTTTTAGGTGGTTCTCGAGGATATATGCGCCTGAGACATGTAACGCAAATTGTCTCATTGGCTATCTTTTCGTATTTATTAATCTCCATTACATACCTCCTTTCATTGCAAAAAGTAGGAGTGGCTCGTAAAACCAGCAAATAACAAATTCTCAATAAAGAGATTGTGAGAGGAATTCTATTCTAGTGATGAGATAAACTGTGATTATGACCGTAGATTGTCGTCCATCTTTTAAAGGGCGTATCTCGAATTTGTTGATTTTATAGCAGACAGAATATTAGCAAATTGTGAGGAATTTTTCATTGTTGAAAAATGATAAAGAAAATAATCTTATCGATTTCAACGAATATTTTTTCATTTAAAGACAGTGCGAAGTGTATTCATTTCATAAATATCACTTATCAATGTAATTTGTAGGAATAAGAAATCTAAATAAGAGTGCTCACGCCAGGTTCTTATTGAGTAATATTATTTTATTGGAATAAAATTCAGATATGCTTGTGTGAATGGATTATAGACGTGTGTTTGGGTAATGTAACCCCAGTTGTAACTCAATTTTAACAAAAAATGAGATACGCGTTTTTGTAAGATGGCGACGAATAATTGTGTGATGGGTGTTCGATTGTACCGATGATTGTTAATTGTGATTTAATGAACCAATAATCACTAATAACTAGTTACCTATTATCATTACCATCAAACATCACACTCACAATTTTGGTTCATCTCATCACTAGTTTTATTCTTTACGTTCATCGTCATGCAGGATGGTATATGTATGTTTGTTTATATTGTACACAAGGCTCGGCAGGTTCTACCATACACGTGCCTCGGTTAATTTTAAATATAATTACTGTAGTAGAGGTCTACTTCCCACGTGACACGGAGTAAAGCATTCCACTGTAATAATGTATCCAAAGTATTTTTGATATCACGCTTCGGGAGTCCCGAGGCGTTTTTCGTGAGAATCTGTGAGATTTTTCACACCACGAGATGTTAGAAAAAAATCCTCCCTCGTCATCCCCTCTTCAGGGGCGAGTAGCCCAGAGCTAAGCAGACAAGAAATTCGTTACGGACATAAAAACAGAGGAACAGAAAAAACCCGTGAATAACTACCTTGCTGGAGGATTCCTGCTCCGGAGGATCTATCACGGTTTGATAATGATTATTAATCAGTTTTTTATTGTTACTGATACAAAAAATACCTGACGAATTATCGGCCAGGGCTGTAGCTGAGCTTTCAATGTATTTGAAAATTACTTGGAAATGTGTGGCTTGGAAAAGTCAAGTATCAAAGAAAGGAGAAAAACGTAAGAATATCTTTACCATACATAATTTATTTAGTATAATATTATATGTTTTTACTTTTCTTAGAGGCACGCGGCTATACAAGTTCTAGGGATTCTGTATTGTCGACTTTTTTTAATTCCCGGGACTCAAGATTCAAAACTTCCAAGTGCGGGAATTTTATTGTATTAAAAAGAAAATATATCTTAAGAAATATTTATATGTGTGATGAATACTAGTTATTAGGGATATTATTCGCAGTAAATCAAATAAAAATTGTTTCATACAATAATAATTAGTAGTTTTTTTATTAATGAAATTAAGCTTACATTTATAAATTGATTACAAAAAAAAACATCTATAAAACACAAACAATTTTTTTTAAATATCAAAAAAAATACAGTCGACAAAAAAACACATCGGAAGAGAATGACGTATCTATTTGATCAAAATCAATAACAAACGAAGTCCCCTAATAATCTTTTTCAAATAATTTCATCTCATCTTAATTTTTTTTTCGTTAAAGGATGACACGATTTTATCTTAAATATTGACATAATTCCTAGTTTGAACAAACCGCTCAAACTATTCTCTTTAGAATCTTTATAGTTGTCCGTGTGTTTCGCTCTGTTAGTACATAGTTAGAAGCTACATGAATTGATATACGTGCACCGTTCGCCGCTAGGTCGCTACCTGCTGTACCGTAATGGTCAGTATATCTTGCAAATTGATTAATTTAATTTATATAACTTAACTTGTTTCAAATTAATAATATCAAAAAAAATCGAGTCTCGAGTCTCGGGTTATTTTTTTTTAAATCCCGGGACTCGAGACAACAAAAAACCACGGGACTCCCGGAATGTTTCAATACTGAATCCCTAAAGTTACTAAACAAGTACCAATACTGCAGTACAGTACACTACCAAGGTGGGTTACCAATATTTTGATAAGGGACTCGCGTCACCTCAGACTAACTGACATTTAAAATTTTCCTTTAAAATAGAATAAATCGTAAAAAAGATGGCGACGCGTGGGAATAATGATCCGCCCCTGCACGCTGCGGGGAGACGAGCCCTCGTGCCCTTTGTTGTGGGAAGAAATTACGGAATATCCGGTGTCGGGAGATTTCTCTTCAGCTTCCAGACCAGAGTTCTCCGTCTCGTGGGACGGTTTACTGGAGAGTTATATTTAACGACATCCTCTTTGCTCGTAATTAGTTGTGGGCGGGCGGGCTACTTAGCTTACCCGGTCCAATGTTATTTATCTGTCATTATTTATAAAAAATATCTTATTTTTTAGTTTTTTTGAATTTTTGAATTTTTTTCTGGTACAATAGGCCCTTTTCCATTGCGTAGAGACTCATCACCTCCATTCAGCACGCATTGTGCCCAAGTCAAATTTGTCACGAAACTGCATTAGAAAAATTCGTAACATTTTTATAATCTCTCACCTTTACATTAAGTTTTACTTTTCACTTTGCCGGTACCGGGATTGATACTAAGCGCATCCAAAATCTTTTTGAAATCAATGAGATAACTCGATATAATATAACTCTACCGTCTTGTCAGAGCTCTACTCTATTAAACTGTGGCGAAAATGTCATATAAGTACATATAAAATGCTGATATTTTTGCTAAATTTTATTATTTCTACATCGTCATATTTTAATACTAACATTTAAGTTAATTTAAAATATACCTGGTGAATTTTGTAGCAAGCTAGTATTAAGAGCTCAAGATATATGTTACCGGCTATTTTCAAATCTTATGTGTATTCCTGTGTAGGGTAATGTTAAGTATCCCCCGCCAGACACGCAGGGTTCGTTATATTTAATTCATTTTCCTGAATTTATGAATATTTTGATCGAATAAAAAAAAAAATAACCAATCAGTGCAGGAGTGGTATAATAGATGTGCCTGAGACATGTAACGTATTTTCTTCAGATAATCGTGTTGCATCGTTGTCAGTAAATTTCAATATCAAATAGCCTCATCGTAAAAATATTTGACCCATTTCAACTTGGCTTACCTCGAGTAATATTTGTAACACTGCGGTACCTTATAAAAAAATAAAACTGTTTTATATGATATTTAATGGATACACACGAACAAAACGCACTGCATTACTCGTGAGTAAAATACTCGATTGCTTTTTGTAAAGATACGTATCTAGATATCAGGGATAACCGCCCCTTTTCGAGTATTCTGTACGAAGAGTTAAATAGTTTGTCCCGCCGAATTGTAAGCTGCTAGAACGGTGAAATTTTTTATAGTTAAATGTTAACACAGTCCTTCGGATGTCCGGCAAGCAGGTGTTGGCAAGCGCGGAGCGCGTGCCGGTCGCGGTCCGCCGGGCTGATGGGGCTCCGATAGCGAGGTGACTCTTCCCCTGCGCTATCAAACCCTTAAATAGCGCGGAGCCTCTCGCTTCCCTAATGAACCCTAATTGAATGAGTGGACAAGAGGACTATACTGGTTTCGAGGATCACGAGAGTCGACACAGTGTTTTATGGTAAATTACTATCTAAACTAAACTTCATCAATTATAATTTATCCTCTAAATTATACATTGCACTATTTAATGTATTGTTAATACATATGACGCGCTTGTTGTTAAGACACTTGTCTAGTGATCTAGTGGTCGGGGATTCGAGACTTACACCAGGAGACCGGTCTGGTGCTTAGCTAGTAAGAATGGAGATGTGACATGTACGAGTACACTGTGCTATTTAAAAAAATAAAAATAAACATTATTTAGCTTAACGTGTTTATTTGTGATTCTAGAAGTTTATTAGACAAAACATTTACACGAATGTAAGTTAATAAGATCAGCACTTTAATATTTGTACGATAGTATGCTTTATACGACAATACATCTTGTACTCTAAAATCATAAAGAACGTAAAATACTTCGATCTTTCACCATTTTGACTGTTTTCAAAAACCATGGGAATTAAATGTACATTATAGTGGTTAATGTGGTTTATTATATAATATATAACGTGCAAAGTAATACTTGGCGTATAAAGAGTTGGGAGTAGAAATTTCCACTCATATAAATGTTTTGTCGTTTAAATACTGTCGCATAAGTTTCGCGCCGTATAAATTTCTTTTATATATATAATTTTATGCACACTTCGACTTACACTAGTTTTCACAATTGTGTATTTTCAATGATTTGAAAATTTTCACTGAAGATCCTGTCTCTATCATAACAAACGTCGATCGATAGCAATACAAATGTATTATTGTAATATACTCGTACTTCGAGCGGCGGTTGTACCGCTATAGATGTCTCCTGACAAATCTTCTTGTATTCCGTGCGTGGGTCGATAGTTAAACTCGGATCGTGTGACAATATACAGCAGTGTATAATTCCATAATTACAATATAATATAATGTGATTTATTTAAATCGCGTCAGAGCAGAACAAGGAGAGAGCTTGCCCTCCCGGTGCGCTGTCTTATAACGCCTTGCACACAACACACACACACATAACTCCTACTTCGCCCGTGCTTCATGGACCGACACACACACACATACCTCCTACTTCGGCTGTGCTCCGCGGACCAACACACACACATAAACCCTTGAATATCACAATTATTAATTTTAATCGTGAATCAACAGGAAAGATAAAAAAATATCAAATACATTCAATTGAATTTTAAAAAGGTATACGTATTTATGACGTCGATATATATTATTTATAGAATACATAAATCTAATCTTAGACCTCTTTTGTTTACGAGTAAAATATAAAGTTTTCTTATGGCCAGTCTCTAAAATGTGATTAAAAATTTGTTTTTGCCAAGCCATCTAAATCATGTCAATGACCTAATTTAAAAGATGTTGATTCATTTGATTTCAGTTTGAGTGACGATTTAATACACTGTATAGTTACGTTAGTAGTTTTTGCACCAATTTCAATGATGGCAAGCTGATAAGTCAGGAGAGCCACACAGCTTGACTCGGGCCAGCAACTAGCACCGCTACACAGACACAGTTTCTGTCTGGACAAAGGACCGCAGATCGTATCCCGGGGATATTATTCTGTGATAATGAAAGCTCATCCTTTGATTCGCGCATTTTTCCACATAACGCCTGGAAAATTGTTTCGATTATGCAGAAGAATAACTCGTTTTGTCCATGTTTTTTTTTAAACTGAGGGTGGTTTAATTAGTTACAAAGTTATGGCTGTAGAAATAATGAATTATATATTTTGTTGAAATTAAATATATATATAAATGGATTTAAATTCTTGCATTTCGTATGCCGAAAATAAAAATGGTTTGAACTAGCTAATGGTGAATATGAATATTAAATATCATTTTAAAATAATACCCTCAAATGGAGCCTTGGTACAGTACATACAATTAAGATTTATAATTCAATCATAGTTTAGTAGACAATATTTGTTATGTTTAATTTGTAGATGAGTCTCGATAGGCTCGTGATCACGAGGACAGTTGAGGGAAGAGGACGCTCTGCTGCAAGATGGATAAACCAAATAAAGGAGTCAACAGGGTCTCTTTAAATAGAGCGATCAACGTGGCTCAGGACCGGGAGAAATGGAGAAGCATTATGCAACAAGTTACAAATATTTCAGAAGATTACGGCGATCAGTATTGAGAATACATTGATGTTGAATAAAAAATGAGGATATAATCTGTTTCTCGCATTCTTGCATCCGCCTATTTTCTCGTTACGAACCGCAATTTGAGTCACGTCTCAGAAATGAATTTGTTTTTAAAAATACAGACACGGAATTCATGTTACATCAATATTTTGTACCTTTTTCAAATTTGTTTGTTATATTAAAAATAAAACTTGGTTTTCCGAGACGCGTATGGAAGATTTAACTTAGTATTTCTGATGTATTTATAGTATGTAATGTATTTGGGAATTGAAAATTGATGAATCTTTACTAAAATATAGTTTTTGTAATTTAATTCTTCGTATAAAATCATCAGTGCTCGTAAAATTTACTATTGTAAAGAAAAAAGTAGAAATGTGAGGTCTAAAATTTATTATTTATTTATTCCAGTCTATATTTAATCGGCCCACTTTTAGAAGACGCCTCTTAATTTATAGATACTCGTACCACCCGCGCTGGAGGGTCCAGGTCCTCCATTCATCCCGGATTTATTGTGTTTTATATAAAACTCCTTTCAAAAATGATCGTTTAATTAATAATGATTGTTGGGAACGTCCAGGACCTGGGTCCCGGGTCCTGGACCAGAGATGATTGTTGCGGATGTCAGCTCTTTTCGGAATCCTTTTATATGAATAACAGTTATCGGAGACTGCAAGCTAGACACGCCATCTTACAGGCGATAGATGAATAAAACATGTTCTTTTTTTAATATGCTATAAGTGTCGCGTTGTGTGTTTCTTTAGTCGCTTCTGCCAACCAGACGCCCTCAGGCAAGTAAAAAATATTTCCGAATGTAATATTCGATTGTGTGTTTTTCGTTTTCAATTATGTAATATTTTTTCAAGGCCCGTCAAAAATGACATATTTGGCGATACTTAGTGAACGTCAGACGATTATATGAAGCGATATGCTTGTGGTCTAGTAGTCCCGATACTCGCCTAGCGAGCATTCAGCTCAGTTTCTAAATGGTAACAATATTGACGTGACACATATTTCGTGTAAGCATCTCAATTTCTTTTTAGAAAAAAAATAGATTTCATTCAAACTACACGAACGTATGGGTTACTTTATCAAAAGTGTGACCGATGTACTAACGGAGAGAATTATTTTATTTTCATTGTAACGCTATTGATTTCTGCTACTAAATTCATCCTCTACGCGGCGTGAAACCGACGATAATATTAGCACACAAAAGATTGTCGGTGAACTTTCGTTAACATCTCTGTGTATAATTGTGAAGAATGTTAATCTAGTGATCAGATAAATTGTAAACTATTAGATATTTTTTTGTAAACTGTCATATGTAGATACATATTTAAGAAATTAAATCTATATGCTTCATAATTCTAAGCAAGACATAAATTTAAATTGCATCTTGCATATTTTTCTCTTTATTTCAATAAATGAATGCGGAAAATCTACGCGAGGAATGATATAAAATAAATTTTTACTACTTTCTACATTCAGTGTATGTTTATAGTCATTATAGATATTCAATCAAATAAAATTATTTAAATAATAATGGTATTTACCGTTCCGGTGACAAAGGTACCAGATTATATTCCGGATCACCGCTCTGACGTCGATTATTAAGAGTTTGCTTTTAAATAAAGTTGTTGCGTCATGGCTATAATAAAGAGTGAACATACTCGTAGATGTCGAAAAACACTGAACAGCTATGTTAAGCCAGTTTTCATTTAGAAAGAATAATTGTATTAGTGTGTGTAACAGCCCGTTTCAAAAACATGTAATACTTAAAAAAAATTTTTTTTTCATAACTGATAATACATGGTTGCGGAAAATTCGTAGAAAATAGAACACACAGCACTAATTGGTCAGCCCTTACGACTGACTACTAAAAATGCTCAGAGGCGCCATTACATACACTGATGCTAATGTGCATGGTATCACGTACACTAATAAAATTGTTCTTTCTAAATGAAAAGTTGTTTACTTTAATATAATATACGATATTTGTCGATGTTATCGTGCTAAAAATGTACGTCATCAGACGACGACACACGGTGCGTTTCTACGGCAATATAATTAAAGATTATTATTATTATTTAAAGTTCATCTTTATAAAATCTCGTCCCAAAGTGCGATCGTGTGAAACGGGCTCAAGTTGTACAACTCCCGAGGGTACAGGGTGCTCCACGAATAACGAATCTGTAACAAATAATAAAATCCCTTGTCATTGTGCTCCGCCATTGTCCGGAATTAATTAGGGGCGCGCATCCCCTTTGTGATTGGGCGAGCTCTCGGCGGGCAGCGGAGGCGCAGAGGTAACGGGGATTTTGGGGATGGTTGGAAAAAATCCTCAGTTCGCTAGAGAATTACGTTTTCAATTAACAGTGTGTGGAATGTATATTGTACTTGTCCACGTCCTATCTAGGCACCGGCGGAAAAAGGTTTCTAACGGGGCTGGAGAAATAGTGCGTGGATAGGCAAGCGCCTAGCAACGTTGTTTATAAAACAGGAGCACTAGTGCACGCTAAGTAAACTGAGTTGAGCAAAGCTAAAATCTATACGAGTAGTTTATTCGGCACAATTTTTTAATGTTGAATTATGTATCAATAATAAGAATTACAGACAATTTTATTTTACTTGTGTAACATACATTTACCGATTGTCTATCTTTTTGAGTTGGTAAGGCAACGATGTCATAAACCCATATAAGATTTGAAGCTTTCGCGGCATACCGAAAGATTGTACTTACATCTGTGCCTGAAATATTATCTCGATAAATTAGTCTCGAAAAACTCACAATTTTTATGATGTTGACAGCATAAATAGACCATTTAAACATTGCCTTTATTTATTATAAAGACATTTACTGGATATTTTTAAATTACCAGATTAATAATTTTGATGCGCGCTATCGCTTGTCTACAAGTCCAGCCAATCTTGATAACTGCTCGCATTCATGGTAAGTAGCTACGTAGTCAGCAGTTTGGCTATTAAAAATTTACTGACTCTATTTAGAGTGTACCTATAATTATTAGCAGGTCCGGTTGTAATGGATTCTTACAAAAACATCGAAGAAGAAAATGTTTTTGACAGAAAAATTTTCGAAAAATATATGAACAGGTGAAAGATAATAAATCAGTGACATATTCATAACAATTCAGAGTTAAAAGATCTTTAGCAAAATCGTGGTAAAATTACGAAAGATTAGACGGGTAGGCCAACGTGCTGTCAGCCGTGAGGGATCACAAATGGGCAGCGACCTCTTGGCAGGTCCATATTGTGATATAGCGACAATCTGAAGACAGATCTGTTATTGTCTCCTAGAGAAGTGTGTTGGCTCAAGACAGAAGGCTCTCAATGGGCCGTGAAGATATAGAATAGAAGTAGTAACCTTTAGTAAGGTTTCAATAATGAAACAGACCAAGACTGATAGTCAAACAATCCTCTGTTACTCTGTTACCCAAGTAATTATAAATACATTTAAAACATCTAAAATGTTAGATCGGGCTTAAGAATTTTTGGAATTCCATGTTTATTTTATACCCCCCATTTGATTAGGACACACAATGACCCATGAATGTCTCACCATTATATAATATTAGGGCTAATAACGCCCTGCTTCGATCCTAGCATCTATGAGTATGTAAATATAATTACGTTTTCACAGTCATCAGAGGATAAATGATTTTTCTCTGGTTTATTATACCATTATCGGTTTTTGTATTAGCAAAGTTTCGCTTAATACTTCATCAGGCTATCATCACATCAGCGCTTATAGTAGCCACACCTCGACCTCCGAACCTCCGAAAAAAACCCACAATATATCCTTTTAACCTTTCAATTTAAGGTTTTCGATTACACAATCGAAATGTATAATTTGTAAAAACGTAAATTTAGTTTACAGATTTTAGGGTAGCTTTAGCACCCTAGATAATTAATTTCTTATTTTCCTACACAACATCACAGCAGATGAAACTGATCTGGCAAAAGAAGCGCGGTATTTCATCACAAGTGGAGCTGCAGCATCTGTAATACTCTGACTCGACAATTTAAATACATTTCAAGTGTTAATAAAATCAACACTGCGATGATTGTAATCCAATCACTCCGAGATGCAGCGACGTCTCAATCAGCACGGAACGGCTCCTGTTGGAGCAGCACCCGCCGCGGGCCGTCAATGGGATCCGCAAGTCATCTCCCGTCTCCTGGCTGCGGGGTCTTTTGTCGATTCGTAGCGATGGAGGTGTATCAGACTATTGCAGGTCTGGCCCTTTGCGATTCCAAATCGTTTAGTGGTAATAATCGCTGTGCTTAGCGGCATGTGGGCGTTATGTTTCAATCACCCGACTCGTATACGGTGGCGATTAGTGAAATTTTTCAATACATAATGAACATTATGCAGTACTGAGCCCATCGAGAGCTCGGAAAAGTATTAACGATTTTGCGCCGAGCTGCGGTGTGCGAGTATGCTGCGACTATGTCCCGTGGACTGTTCGCAGAATAAACAGCTTCATTCTACAACTAATAACTGAGATCACCTCTGCAACGACATTGCATATCAGTTTTGGGCAGATCTGAGTTATGAATGCCACAATGTTGTATATCTATTTTGGCGTCGAATGGTCTTTTAAACAAACATACAAAATAAATAAAAATACTATTACACAAAATTTCTGAGTAACAGTTTCCCTGCAACAACACTGTATATCATCCAAATGGTAACGCTTCGTCTATCTCCCGACATTATTTGTAAAAACCGATTTATAGTCTTGTTTCAGGGGAGGTGTCGACGTTGAAATGAAATGTTGAACGACGTTTATTTTCCACAGTATAGCTATAAGCATACTGAGGTACTTTGGGACTTTCACGAGGCGAGCGGACGCAATGGAGTGGAGAGACTGGCGGTGCAAAGCGGGGAAAAGTCCAGGGAAGATGGGAACCCGCCAAGAATGCTGCAGATGGCGCCAGATAGTCTTGGCTGCGGTGCCATCATGTCATAGCGAACACAACTTCTGTCATGAGAATAACGAAAGATTAGAGAATATTGAAGGCTTTATTCACTTGTTGTTGTTCTATTTACAAATTTGTTTCTTGCCGGAGGACAGTGAGGGGTGTATTTTGTCTGGTAGTCGTGTATCGCCACCCCGTTACCCATCCGGCAAGGCGGCTGGGCGCAGTGAGAATTCGCTCATAGAACGGGCCTGGGTAAGTGGTGGTTCACCTCTCATAGAAGGCTTTTACAGTATTAGAAAGTTTATAAAGAAAACAAACATTTAAATATAAATTAAATGTATCGATTAGAAAGATATACGGATAAAATCAATTTATCGAAAATACATTTTTGTTGCCACCCGGAAAGTATAAGTTTGAAAATTTGTCGTTAACTTACAGCGGATAGAAAGGGTTCCCGGTTCGAGCCCGGGTGGCAACAAAAATATTTGTTCGATAAATCGATACATTTAATTAGTATCACAGAACTATGTTCTGAAAAACTGCAACTCCATAATAATAATGTGTTCTCCTTAAAAACAAGCATTTCATTAAAAATAAAAGTGTACTTTATATATGGCGTGTGCAACAATTAGGCATCTATTAGTTGTTATTTTTGAATTGTTGAAACTTTAATACAAATTAAATTAGTCAATTAGAAAGATATACAGAAAAAATCGAAGATACATATGGTTGCTACCGGGATTTAAACCTGGAGTTTTTCTACTGAGGAAACGTGTTACCATTTTCACTACATAAACTGATTACGTTTTTGAGAATATTTTAAATTTATAATCTGTATTTTTTTTAGCGATTGACACATTTATTATTCCATTTTTAAACTTTGTATTGCGATGAATTCCAAATATCTATGAGTAATACACGCTAGGAGACGCAATAAGCAATAATTAAATAAATCAATTATATTAAATTTGGATAAACTTTGATACAACTTATTTTATTTTTTAAGAAAGCACTTTTTGTTGTTCATTTAGTTTGTATTAAAAATACCACAATTGTTCTGAAAGTGAAAGAAATCAAGAAACTTAACTTAGATATACAAAAGGGTGCATTTCTCCTTACAGTATTACGCAATACTCCCCCATATGATGCTGGCAATCTTGGTATTGTAGCTGTTAATACATATATAGGTCAGTTGGAGAATACGAAGGGTTTTAATACAGCCCCGGTCGCTCGTAACTGTTATTTGTTTGTCATTTATTGTAAAATGTAAACCCTCCGATCAGTTCGCACCGCTGAACCGGAACTGTGAGGGGAGGGGCGGTCAAAGTTAAACATATTTGTATTTTATCTATTATACGAGTATTATAGGTTATGAATGATGGGGTGATGAAAACGAATCATCTACAAATCATGAAAGAAACATGACAGAAACACTGCTTCTAAATGAAGATGTAAGGAAACGATAGCAAAGTAGAATCTAGCGTAATAGGCAGATGATATAATGAAGAACGTTTTGCTGATGCAGTTCCGACAGTAAGTAAGACGTGTAGGAGAGTAGGACTTATGAAGTGTCAAGTCATTGTTTCTGTTCACGTTTATTTAACATCTCATTCGCTCTAAATATCTATACATTATAGTATATAAGTAATAATATTTTTTTGGTACATAATTTTAATACAGTTTTTATTTTATATTTTTATTATGAAGTTAAAATTTTAGAATATAATTTATTATTATTAAACACAATAATTTAAAAATTTATATGCTCTACTCATTAAAATAGATTTTTTTAATATAAAGTAAAAAACTCGCTAATTCAGAGAAATTTCCGGGATTGAATCCCCGTGGTAATTATATATTTTTTCGATAGATAGATAACAACATATAATTTGTTTCATATTCTAATCTTTCATTTGGAAGAGAGACTCTCTAATAACTTTCATCTAAATAGAGAGACTCCTTTTTAATATGAGACTTCGTACTAGTCATGATTTTTTAAATGATTCTTCAAAGGGTTTATGAAACTCAATTAATATTTATTCTTCAATTTGCGAATAACATTGAATACACGTTCCAAAATGACCAGTGAAAACAGCGTCAATGGAAAATATCTAAACCTATAATTGTGTTATCAACGGTTTTCTATGACGAGCGATTGACACATTATGGTGTGTGAGTGAACTACTAGTGGCGCGTACTCTGCCCAAGGTGCAGGGTGCAGGGTGCAGAGTGCAGGCTCTCCTCGCTAGAGTGCTCACCACCCTCCACCTCGGGCACGCGCGTGCCGTCACTTACCGCGCACGTGCGCCGCGTGCCGCGCGCCGGTTCAGTGTTCACTGTTCATCCCTCATTAAAATTCCCCCTCGGAACGGAATTAAGTTTTTATGCCGATGACTGGTTTTAAGAACTCGGAAACCACAGCAATGTATACGCGTGTGTTTCTCCTTGGCGGTAAAACCGTTATAGTTCTGAACATATTTCGGATTACAATTAAATTGGTGACTTGTATTACAAATTGATTTTTAAAATTAATTTATTTTTTCGTGCAAATTCACTCATTTGAAATCGCATTGAATTCATTGTATATCTATTAATTTAGATAAGGTACACATATGAAAGGTGATCTGGCAATCCGTCCTGTGTAATTTCTCCGTTTTATATATATTTTAACAGCAATGCGATGCAATGAGTGTTATTGTATGTACAAAAACGAAATTTCACTTCGAAAGAAATAAAATTACCCGAAATTGAGAAAAATACGGGTGCACTATAGCCAAAGCAACATATGTTTTGTTATATTTCAAATTTAATTAATTATTCTATTTCAATAAATAAAAATAGCATTTTTGTGCAGTAAAATTTTAAATTTTTTAGATGGATATAATAATAATACTCAATTATCGTCGAGCTTATATGAGAAGATGTATGAATGTAGGCGAGAATTGTGTGTCAGGACAGAAGAGTGTGACACTATATCCTCTCTGCCTACCCTCGCGGGAAAACGGCGTGATGGTAAGTAAGTGAGATAGATATATATTTTTATTTTTTATCTTTGTTTTATTAACCACTAAAATGAGTTTAAATACATCTACATGTTGGAGATACATAAAGCGTGTAAAACTAATAAAAAAATTATAAACAACCAACTTAATTTAACTACGAGTTCCATTCTAAAATTTTTTC
Organism: Eubasilissa splendida; assembly: GCA_031772225.1. Lineage (NCBI taxonomy): Eukaryota > Metazoa > Arthropoda > Insecta > Trichoptera > Phryganeidae > Eubasilissa > Eubasilissa splendida. Next base: position 30,374,622 of record CM062857.1, read on the forward strand.
CTAAAAATTATTCGAGTAAATTTGTATTAAGGAATGATTTGAGTTAGGTACTAAAAAAAAAAAAAATTTTTTAAAATAGATTCTGTCAAAGAAACAATATATGTTTTAGTTAGTTATGACATCCTGAAGAAGAAAATGGTATTTTTCGAAACCGGTAGATGTATTTAAACTAATTTTAATGGTTAATAAAACAAAGATAAAAAATAAAAATATGAATAACAAAGATAACATTGCTGATTTTAAAAGATAGATATAGAGATTTTTTTAGATAGATAGATCCCAGGATTCGTGATTTTCAGCGAAAGTAAGTAAGAATAATACTAAAAATAGATATACATACTCGGATCCGTGCAATGCTGAAAGATCTCAATATGATGACCTTTAAGCACAAAATATATTTCAATGTGATGGTATAGTTTATAAGAAAATTGATGTAAATCAACATGAGCACGAGCATCATACAGGGGGAAGGGATAGACTGAGACTGCCATTCAGGAAGATGGCTAAATTTCACAAATCTCAGATGTACAGTACGATGAAGATCTTCAATGAAATGCCAGATGATATTAAGGAAGAAGGAGAAATTACACAGATTCTAAATGTAACCAAGCAAATATCTTCATGATAAATTTTAGTAAAAAGGAACATTTTGATCTTATTAAGGAGAACACATTATTAGTACGATGTTACAGTTTTATCACAACATAGTTCTGTTGTATTTTAATACAAATTAAATGTATCAATTAGAAAGATATCCAGAAAAAATCAATTTGAGTGTATCTTTCAAATAGATTAATCTAATTTGTATTTTGATATTAAAGTATATATATATTAAAATATGTATGTATTAAGAATAAATAAATCAATGGATAATGGTAAAAAAAAGACTTTACAAGTACACTTCTAAGGACCGGTTGTTTGATCAGTTTAAAGGTTGATAAAAAATATTTATAATCGAAAATATATTTAATAGTAAACTAATTTTACCCTCGAATATCTGATAGTAAAAATCGTAAATCGTTAGTTAAAAATGGCTGACTCTTCACAGCCGTTTTAAAAGTCATCTGCTACATTGATACTTTGAAAGTTGTAATATATAAAAATTAATAATTCAATATCCCGTTATTTTAGTGATAAAGAGTTCGTCCGATGTTGATTTCGTTGTAGAATTTATATTAGCACGTACATCGAAGATTTTTCGCCAGAAAAGTGACAGATTTCGAATGCAGATATGAGTAAAGTCATAGATTGGTGAATATTTAAAATGAATCAAATTCGACAACATTCTCAGACGTTTAACAATATTCGCCATGCGGGATTAACTTTGACAATAGTAAACTTGAAGCCCGAACAACCCGCAAAGGTTTTTTACTACTGATGAAATAACCGACCCTAAGTAGCTACAGATAAAAATGACTGCCTATTCTGGTAGAGTTTATTTTCACTTTGTTTATAAGTACTTTAACGGCTTTAATACATTCCTCGTGACTCGTAACTAACCTACGCCAACATTGCATTGTGAACACTAATTTAGAATAATGGTTTGTCAGCAGCCTAAATGAACCATGAATAATTACCTCCAAATTCAATAGGGCGACCGGGGCAGTGGAGTCGTCCCCATCAAACCACCCTAAGCCCCGTGCGCCCTGCGCCCTGCGCCCTGCGCCCTGCACCCTGCACCCTGCACCCTGCACCCTGCACCAGCGCCCCCTCGGACCGGCCGCGGCTAATATCAATAAACAGTTTGCAGGAATTTTAAATGAATCATCCCCCATCCAGTGAGGGTTGGATTAGTTGTCTCATTGATTAGTATCACCATATCAATTGGTTCATTAATATCCATTTATGTTTGACTGATGGTCGTATTGACTTACCTTAATAACAACCTGGTTATGATTTACTTTTTACATTAAAAAATATTTAAGTACACGGAATACATAACAACTGATACTCCAAATAAATTACTACTGGCCTAGGGGTAAAACATTCGCATGATGATCAAGTGGTAGGAGGTCTGAGTCTCGTCCCGGGAGCCGAGAAAGTTAGTCCAATTTACACAGCACAAGCGCTTAGCTCAGTTTGAAAATATTTTTCTTCTTCTTGTGCCTTATCCGTTTAACGGACGTAGACCACCATCACATGCAGCTCTACAGTAGACTGGCCAAACCATTGCCTCGGATTCTTCAGCTATGATGTTCTCCTTCCAGCAATCTTTCCCTGCATGATGAGGTGCAAGATCTGATGTCTCATCACATGTGCGAGAATTCAAGTTCTTATTTTTCTATTTTCATCCGAACCGTAACATCTTCATTCGTAACTCTATCCATCCAGCTTATTTTGAGCATTCTTCTGTAGATCCACATCTCAAATGCTTCAAGTCGCCTTATGATTTCTTCGGTAAGTGTTCATGCTTCCATTCCATAAAATAAAATCGATAACACATAGCATCTGGCCATTTATATATATATATATATATATCTATATATATAGGTCGATATAGATTATCAACAGGTCGTTAATGACCCTGATATAATCAGGCCTATTCTCAAAATTGCAATATTGAAATGAAGGTGATTGTTACACCAACCCTCAAAAATAGACATTATGTAAATTAACGTCTGCGTTATATTTGAATGAGAGAGAGGGAGAAATAAGGTACAACTATACCGCCTTGATATCAAGGCGGTATAGTTGTAAAAATTGCCCATTTGGAATTTCCATCGGGTTGCACAAATCACGCAAACGACGTCTTTCCATTCTCGAGTTTCGACTAAAAATATAAGTTTTTGGTTAAAATAAGTACTAATACAGTATTCAAAGTTCACAGAAAAGGGTTTGTTCATAAATTACTTATTGATTTCCTCATCTGCAGCGTCGTAGTGAAGAATCACGGCCAATTCTCTTGCCATTTTTATGTTTTGACAGATTATGGTACGTTTATCTCCCTCTCTCTCTCTCCCTCTCTCTCATTCAAATATAACACGGACGTTAATTTACATACTGTCTATTTTTGAGAGTTGGTGTAACAATCACCTTCATTTTAATATTGCAATTTTGAGAATAGGCCTGAATATATCTTAATATAATATAATAGGGAATAAGGTGTTACAGAATACACTTGTTAATGAAAAAATAAAAGTTGTGTTATAAATTGACAGTTGAGGATAGTAAATAAAATATTAAAAAGACCCGCCTAAGTATAGAGACGCGTGGGTTCCAAGATTAACATTTAATCACGTGACGCGCGATAGTCCTCGGCGTTCCAAAACGATTGATTTTGAACAACCGTGAAAATTAGAGAACATTTTTAACAACACGAGTCATTTATAGTCGGTAGTGTTGGTATCAGTGTTTCTAATTTAAATAAATAATCGGCAGTGTAGGAAGCGACGTAACATCATAAATATTATTTAGCGTATACTCTTTGCGAACTCGATAAATAAATAATAATTTTCAAAACAAACAACAAGCCCGCGCGCAAATAAAGCCGTCCATCCCTTTTGTGTTGTACAGCATGTCCGCGCTTGTCAAATTTGAATTTGGAACAGGAATAAATGTTGCCATATGGTCGGGTTATTACGCGAGCTTTGGGTAGGTAGGTGCCTACCGTGTTATGGAATCCGTTATTCTCAACGTGTTTTGGGCTTTGAAAAGTATTAAACACATATTGATTCTGTAAAATTGAAAACGCGTTTTATATAGATAAATGCATAAATTGCAAACTTTTTTAATATATATTTTGTATAAAAATGATTGTCTTTCTATTTTCTGTACAATTCGATATCTTTTTACCTTTAATGTTACTCTTTACAACTCTTAACAAAATATAGGTACCCTCTTCCTGGCCTCCCCACACTTTACCTGGTCATCTCACCCTCCCGCTTATATAAATGTGTATTTTTTTTTCAGCTACACTCTATGACCCTGAGTAAATTATGGGAACCCCATACCCCCCAGATATCTCACTCTCGCCTTACCTGGACCAAAATTTGCATACATCTTGCGTTACTGTTTAGAACCTGCGGAAAACAATGACACCCACTCTCCTCATTATATAACCACCTATTCTTAAATATAAACCATTCGGAAAATGAATAAAATCACAAATTAACAATCGATCTGAAACAGTAAGTACTTATTTTTGAGTCAATTATTAAATTTATTGTAACAATGTTTATTGTCAGCAATCGTCATGCTCTTTTCGGCTACCTCAACTTCGTTCCAATTTTTATTGAGTGCTCGACACTAATTTGCTCTTTAAAACTACATATGTCACTGTACATGTCAAATTTCCTAGTAGTTTAGGAGATAACAAGGTTACACCTGTTGATTTGAATACAAATGAAATGTACGAGTTATGTTATATAACCTGGACGTAATCAGGAATCAGCTTACTTTATTACTCTAAATTATATGGAGACGTTTTTGTATAAATTTCACACAATAACCAAACTCCTCCAAAGAAATCTAAAAATAAATATGTATTCAAAACCAGACGATACCTTGTTGTTCCGATGGCACGATATGTATAAAATTATACACCTGTACATTAGGATGATAGTAAACATGACATAAAAACAGACAAAATAAATCTCTGACACAACTATCATTTCACCCTGCATAGAATATGTTTTTTCTTACTCATCTGTATTTACAAAGATATTAAATATCCGTAACAACGTTTTTACACATTGCAGTCCACATGCGAACCTTTTATTATTACGAAATTTTCTAACTCAGTTTCTTTCGTCTTTTTTTCAACGTTCCGAGGATGTCTACGATAAAACAATTGCAATCTTAATATGTGTTCCAAATGCAAACGAATGAAGTTAGATCGGGCTTTTTGACGTGAGTAAGCACATATTTTTCCAGCCAGGACCGTTGAGGAAGCTTCCACAGCGGCCGGTAGGTGCTGGCTGTTTGCTCTGCACGCCGCCAGTGGCGCTAGCAGTATCTTTACACGATTGCCTGTCATATTTTGTCCATGTCAATATAGTGTACGGATGATGGCAGAGATCGTAAACTGTGACATAAATATATTTAGATGAACACTTTTAATTTTATATCTAAAAATTAAGAAAATAAGTGTTGTAGATTTTGTTTTCTCATGTTGGTCAAAAGGAAAATAAACAGGGCAACTGTAGAGGACTTAAAATATTCTAAAAGTACGTAAAGTTATTCATAATAACGTTTTGAAAATAAAAATAATTTTAAACATTATTACATTTATTCATCTATTTATTGATAATTATATAACATATAAGTAAAAATGATGTTGGACTGTGCCCATCTCACGAGAGAAATCTTGTGTTGAGAAGGGCATAGTTTACAAGCAATTGTATTAATAAATTAGTATTACATACATTATCCATAATAATATGTATTACGCTTCCTATATATATAAGTGAATATGTCAAACATGTTTTTAATATCTCTAGGTTAAGACTACTTAAATGTTTTCTCTTTTATATATTCATTATATAACAGTACGTTAATATATATTCAATTTAAAATGAAGTGTACATTGTCTTTATTACGAGTAAGAAAAAATATACATTAGCGAAAACGTACGAATTTTTACGACTGGCAAGTATATTGGGCATCTGTCATATCCATCGCATCGCACTTTCTTTTATTAGCTGTGGTCGCACTGCCAAATGCAAGCGTACAGTTGTACGCCAGTCTTGACGAAGATATATCAGTATCGAAACCCGTTGACGTAAAAATAACACAGTTGTGATTTAAACATAGTTAAATACAACCTTAAAGTACAAATCATTAAAAGATTTCCGGTTCGGCGACCGACGGCTGAGGACGCGTGTCGGCCAGCGATGACGGGAAAACATTTGGCGGACGGGCGCGCGCTCATTGTCAGCGATAATTGCTTTAAAAAAATAATGGAGCCGCCATGACAATATCAAACGGTGAGACATCCCGCCTTTATAATTTTTTGTTCGCTTTCTGAATTTGTAAATCTGTCGACACGTGCGCGATGGAACCCAAATGAGGACGATTTGAATAGAGGTCGTGCGAAATATTAATGCGGGAAGTCAAAATGAGCTTATGTTATCTTTTCAGAATGTTGTTGTATACGACGATGATATGGGGCACGATTGTCACATGTATTAAGGCCCGTGTCCATGGAAAGAAACACGATGAGATATTTTCAGAGATTTAGTTGAGATACATCTCAATACCATGTACGCGTATTGAGATTCTGATCTGGAGACAAGATGATCAGAGTTCAGCTGAGATTGGTAGACAGAGACAAAAACTCAAACCAGTATACACAACGTTCGATATGGCAGCGAGATTCGACACGTGCACACAAACGTCATATAAAACCACCATAAATCTCAACAACTATGTATTATGAAAGTTAGATATAAGTTATTAAACATTAACTTTAAAACATCATAAGGCGATAAATTAAAAACATTTATTTCGTTTTAACTACTGCTGGGGAGATTCAACGTCATGCAACCGAGGAATAACAATGACAATTGACGTTTGACGTACGAAGAGCGTGAAGTGAAGCGCGAGACGGCGAATCTCTGAAAGCTTAGAGTTATCTCCAAATAATCTCACGGGAGCAATATCTGTATCTCATAAATTGTCTCGAGAAGTCTGAAAATCTCAATCGACCATTGTGTTTATATATAAAATGAATGTGTCACGTTTATTGAATATATTACAGTGCGGTTCTTATATAAAGACAAACATTAAATGCCGTCCATTGTAAATTTTTCCCGAGATTATGTCAACTAAATATTTGGTCTCATTTCGTCTACGCAGATACTACTGTGTACTATTGTACTGTCCGCGTATTGAAATGCTGCGCTTGTTGCAGCCATTAACTACCAAGTGGCCGCTAATGTTCCGCCCGCAGCTCGCTTTGTTATGTTAATTCGCACTCATCTGCAGTGGAAGTGTGTTAGCAATACTAATCACCGCACGCTTTAGCCCCTAAGTAGCGCTAATAGATTTAAATCACTTTTGTATTAATTTTCTAGCGGCAAAGTATCCGATAATTGAGCTCGGAGTCGAGTCGTGTCAAGCCAGACACGCACATTTGGTAATTTGACGTCGTGTTAAAGTCGGTTCCTTTATAGATCCCGGGCCATTTAAAAAGTAAGTATCGTGGAGGAGAAGGGAACGAGGGGGAGATACGCGGTCCCTCTGAGGAGGTAGAAGAGAAACCGAATAGACGGATTCTGCACAAATTCAGATCATTTCTCAACAATTCACATGATAATACAGTGCCAACTAATTAATATAATAAAAGCACAGAAATGTGTTTGTCCTGTCGCTGTACGTACGTAAAACCTTAAAGGATATTTAACAAAGGTTGAATATTATGTTCCAGATCGATGCTGTTTTTGAATAACTAGAAAATTAAATACAATTTATAAATTCGGTTTTTATTTATAGATTATATAGTTTATTACAATTATGTATAAAATATGTTACTGGTCAAGTGGTCGCTTTTGGTAGCGGAAAAAAATTGTGTTCATTTTTCATAACATTCTCGCACACTTGGCGTGTTATTTTAGCAATTTCATTTCGAATATTGTCTTGTAGCATCGGAATTGTTGTTGGCTTATTGAGGTAGACCTTTCCGTGGGTGGAAAGACCGTTGATGTATCAAGTGAGGATTTTCAGTGCCTGTTAATAAACAAAACAAACTCGAAATTGACGAAATTGGAGCGCACATGTTTTGCAGCTCAATATTGATAACCCCGACTTTGAGCGACGAAGTTCCTTTCGACACGGTGGGTTTGCTCTATGGCTTGTGTCAATTTATTTTTATATGAGTAGCAATGCGAATATTTCTCGAGTATTTTTAACACTGTTCCTTGAGACATTTCCGATTGTTGTGCACGGCGCCGAGAAGAAGTGGCAGCACTTCTCAGCACTCTCATTGCATTCATATTTTCGGGCGTGCCGTCATTATCGTTCCATCTTCATTTCAGTGTGTATAAAGATTCAAATTATTCACTACCCGTTGACGTACTGAACACCAAAAAAACACGTAACTTTCTTCGTAAAATATATTTTTAAGGCGTTTTACTCTTACTGTCGCAATGTCTGCCAAAATAAAATGGCGGTCTAACAAAATCGGCCTGGAACATTATATTCACCCTGTATATACTCGTATGTAACATTTTTTGTCACATTCGATTTTCGACTTCCACAAACAAATGTGGCTGGAACACTAAACAGTTGATACTAGAAAGGTTTCAAATTGTTCAGTGAACTGCCAGCAAGTGCGAAGGAAGCGACCAGTCTTGATCATTTTTCGTGTGTTAATATATATATATTTTTATGTTTTCAAAAATGTTGCAGAATAGATTTAAGATTATATATCATTTTTACAACTAAATTAAACTATACACATATACCTTCATACTTGTTTTTATGTTTTTATCTGTGCTTGCTTTTTTTATTAAAAATAATCTAGTATTGTATACAATTCATCTGCATCTTCTTCTTTCTCTTCCTCTTCTATTGCCACACCAACAGCTCGTCTGACAATCGCGTCTCAGGACGAATAAATTGCTAGTTCTCTAATATTTACAACAAAAAAGAAGAGTAAAATGATGTAGAATTAGATTGATTAATATTGTATGGTGGAGATGGGATGCAGATGTGCCGACTTTCGAATCAGCCTTGGCTACCTTCATGAACTCAACTCCTTTCGGGTTTTAATTGTTTTAACAATACAATGTTGGTACAATTTAATTTAAAATTATTAAGAAGAACGCATTCTTATTGTGAAGTTGTAATTATTTAGAACATAGGTCTGTGTTGTTTTTTTAAAATACTAATTAAATGTATTTTTAGATAAAATTGATTACACATGTATATCTTTCTAATTAATACATTTAATTATTATTTCATTTAAAATATCCAAACATTCGTGATTACGCTGTACCAGGTGACAGCCCGTCAATAATGACGGTATATAATCATATTTTATACATTTACCCACAATAGTTGGTAGTTTATTTATTACATAATCAAATTCTCGTTGGCAGCATACAAAAATATTACAATATAAATGCGAAAATGGCGTCTAACCTCTTCCACCGGAGGTAGTTCACAAATAAACAATGACTGAGCATTCCGTTTTTCAAGCCATAAATGAAATGTTTCTCACCTCTTTCAATATAATATTGTTATTTCTCGTATCTTTCTTTCAAATCTATCACTTCTGTGGTGTGTTTTATCAGAGTTTTATCCAGAAAATGTCTTTTTCTGGACATCATGTTCGACTTTAGCTGTTTTTGTAGGCGGAATTACGACGATACATGTTTATATATCTCTTCATCAGTTCCGTTTATGACTTGGCATCCTAGACGTGTATGGTGTCGTCTAATAAGTTTGTACGATTTCTTTTGAAATACCAATTTCACGCTGTTTTATCTTTTTGTGACAAAAAATGACATATTATTCGATAGGGTTTTTTCTGCTCTAAAATATCAGTGTCGCCGTTTTCCTGTATCTTATAGATTTTCTTAATTATAATTATAAAGTAGAGAAAAACGAACATTTTCGGCACATACTTCTTTTCGCCTTTAATCAAGGTTCCAATGATTATCCAGGAGCTCAACTGGAAAATTTTGCCGTATTCACTCAATAGTCCCGACCTCGCTCCATCAGATTATCACCTTTTTCTGTCGCTCACCAATTAAATGCGTGGAGTAACGTTCAACAACGACGATGACCTCAGAAATTGTCTCGATAACTATTTCGATACCATCTCGATAACTAAAGGCATCGACAGACAAATTGATTTAACGATGGGATGAAGTTCTGAACAACGATGGAGAATAACCATTGATTGAAATGTTGGAATTTTTGTATAAAAATTTGATTTTATAATAAATAATTGAACAAAACTGCAAAGACTTATTAGACAACCCACAATAGAGGTTATTTTCGACAGGATGTAAAAGAATTGAACTGATGTGTGCTCTGGTACTTCATATTTTCTTAATTTACTATAAGACGCAATTTTTTTGATAAATTCGAAAAAAAATTGTCAAAAACAGAACTACGTGTTACCACTGTAGTCTTCGTCAGACGAATGTATAAGTTGGTCATCGCTACCATATGGTGAGAAGTGCGAGGAGCCTGTGGCGGTGCTGACCGCCGTCCTCCGCCCGACTTGCCGTCACTCGTCCCACACCTATTAGGGAATACAGGAGCCGACAAATGGTTCCGCACTCGCATTCCTCCGAGCTTCATGGCTGGGCGCGTCGCCTCTCCTCACTTTAAAGGTGATATTTCAAACCGCGGATCAGCCCGGAGGACTGGTTAATTCGTGCAGGGGAAAATTTATTCCGCAAAGTGTTTACCCAATATATATAAATTGATGAATAATGTCGACAATTTGTTTTAAATAGCCCGTCAAAGAAAGCGAGATGGGGCTTCGCAACCATTACCGCCAGGCGAGTTGTTGCAGATACGCTTCTACACCTAGTGGTGCTCCAGCTCGTGACTCGTGACTCGTGACTCGTGACCCTGCTTCCGGTTCTATTTATGTCAAGTCCCATTCGTCTGCTCTTTTTCTTGCCAAACAGCAAAACAGTTTTACGGCAAGAATTGCCCTTCACAAACTAATTAACAAATTAAAGTACGTACAAAAACACATCAAAAAAGTAATTAAGTAAGATGGTAAAAGTAAACTAAAATATTTTCTTTTTAAAGGAAACGCATTATTATTTGTGAAGTTGTAATTTTTTCAGTACATAGTTCTGTGATATTTTAATACAAATTAAATGCATCAATTAGAAAGATATACATACAGATAAACTCAATTTATCGCAAAAATATTTTAGCTGCCATCGGGATTTGAACCAGGATCTCTTCCTATCCGGGGAAGTGCGATATCCATTATTAGCGATTATTTCTCAAAGTAGGTAATCGTTATAAAAATGTGATAGATAGCTTTCAAACAAATAGAATTCAGCAATTTGAAATAGCTGCAACATATAATTTAGAAAATTCGTATTCTATTTACGAGCTCGAAGTAGTGTCATTGGATAGCGCACTTCCTCGGATTCTGTATGTACTTACTTACTTACTTACTTACCATCGCGCCGTTTCCCCGTGGGGTTAGGTAGAGAGGATAGAGCGCCACGTTCTTCTGTCCTGACACACAATTCTCGCCTCATCCACATTCATACATCTTCTCATACAAGCTCGACGATTGTTGAGGTTTCTAACATAATCATCATACATTATCTGGTTTACCTGGCCGTGCCAAGTCTTCCGCGGACGTCCTCTATTTCTGGTGCCATCAACACTTGCGTCATATATCTTTCTTACCGTTCTCTCCCTATTCATCCGTTCCATATGACAAAAACCACCTTGAGATCTTTTCTTAATCTTACTCACTATACTAACATCAGCTTTATATCTTTCATTCCTTATTTCTTCATTCTTTACTCTGTCATAAATATATTTGCCATCTCATTTCCATTGCATTCAGTCTACTTCCGTTCTTCTTCTACCAACTCCAGGTCTCACTTCCATACATCAGTGTGGTACCAGGACTCCATTGTGCACCGCTAGTCTTGCCTCGGTTGACAAATTCCCGTTAGATATAATTCCATTTAAAGCGCCGTTCACTTTATTCCCCGCAGTCACCCTCCTTTCGATATCATTCTCAGCCTTTCCGTTTCTATCAAACATGCTTCCCAAATACACAAATTCATCTACTTGTTCCAAACATTCATTACCTACACGTATTTAGCGCGGTGTCTTGCTTTCCTCTTTCTCGAATACCATCACTTTCGACTTGTTAACATTCATCATGAGGTCGCTCTCCTTGCATACATCGTACATTCTACTCACTAATTGTAACACTAATCTGTAATTCTTGTTCATTTAACACCGCATCATCGGCGTATAATAAACAGCATACAATCAAATCGCCCATTTTCATACATTACATTCATACATTCCAGTTCTTTCACACATTTATCCATACACAAGTTGAACAGCCATGGAGACATTACACAACCCTTGACACCCTTTGTGATGCATTTAATTTGTAGTAACATTTTATCAACAATTTTTTTTAATGGTATACAACAGAAACAAATAATTAAATGAGAATGTGTTCTTTCAGTTTATATTTGAGGGTGGTCCTGGGGTCTCTTTATTTTTCATAATGTTTAATAAGTCTTTACTGGTTTTATTAAATTTTCTTGGCACAACACAGGCACATACATCGTCCTCTCACGGTTCGACCCGACGATCTGCTAAAATAGCTATGGTGAGAGTCAGTTTCATATTTACATTATTGAACATCTCTTCTACGTTACTTTTTTGTCAATTGGCAAGATTTAGCATATTATAAATTATTTGTAATAATCATCTTTATACACTTTAACACTTCGTTCTGTTATAAGGCTGATTTTTATTTACTTTATTATTATATTTATACGTTATTAACATCAAATTTGAATACTGGTTTTTAATTTTACTTATAAAATATTATAGTCACCTCTGTTGAACTTTATAACAAATTAATATTAAAGTAAACGTCTATTTTCACGAATCATTCACATTCATCGGTAGTGCAATGGTTAACATCGCCGCTGGTCGTGCAGATTTTAATTTAATTTAATTTATTTAACAGAATTTATTAAAATTTATTTCCAACCAGAATAACATATTCAGTGACGTGTTCTATTATTATTCTAGTATTATTTCTCTATTACTTTTAGGTGCAATGAAAGTACTTACAGCATTATTATACTTTGAGAAGTTATTATTTACATTTTTGATTACTATCAGAAAAGCCACACGTGTAGTATGTCTGATATAACACTATTAAACAGTCTACCTGATGCCTGGGGGAAGCAGTCTCCACAGCCAGAAGAAGGCTTCGATAATAAGGTTCGCGTGATCATTGATGAAGCAGAACACCGATGATTTCGAATAAAGGGAGCTACCACTTTAAACTTAAATTCAATTAAATTTTTGGTTCTTACGTATTTCTAAAGAAAATTGTTGCCAGTTGTTTAAATTCGTGTGTTACAAAGGATTGCGGTAGGAGTGAATTAAATTGGGCGTCACTCCTGATGCTCCAGCATTCGAACCGGTACACCTTCATGTGCAACTTTTGTAACATTGTTAATTAGTCATAAAAATCAAATCTAATCCGACTTCCAAAAGATCACCAACTATCGAGATGATTAAAAGTCTTGTACAGTTTTACCTCAATTTAAAAATGATTGTGTTGTATCCCATACTAATGTACACATAACCTAATTTAATATATCTTTTTTCTTCTTCCTTGTCAGTATTGACATATAGCGGCCTCGATGAGATAAGACAGCGCTCGTAATGCGTCTCCACAAGTCTCGGACCCGGGTCGCCCTCGCAGCATCGCAGGATGTCTTCAGCCAGTGCAATATTCACCGTAGTGGCAGTGTTGTTTTATTCGTCCTATCGCTGAAGCCAGGATCATTTCCTTTTCTAGGCTGATACACTGACGCAAATGTCGCCAAATGATTGCAAATATCTTTTGTTATAAGTAACAAACAATAATTGTATCAGAACATAGTGAATATAAAATAAATATAAATAATAACCACTATTTATTGATAAATCAACATGTTTCAATACCGATGGTCCCATCCACAGGATACAATGTATACTAAAATTAAAAATACAAGCACAGACACCAAATATTAACATATATTGTGATGGGTAACTAATTATTTTATTTTTGTATTTTCTTATTATTTATATAATATGTTGCCACAAAGTAATTTAGCTAATATTGTAGAAGATAAAATAAATAAACCAAAGATCGTTAAAAATAAAGCAATCATCCTAAAATATAACTAATATTAATGATTTTAGTTGTGTGAAACGTAGTATTATTGATTTAAAATAATATAACCTGTCAATTTATTATATATTTATTTATTGACAAGGATTTTATTTTAAAAATCAATTTCTACATGCAAGTCTCGTTATTGTACACTTTCTACAAATGAATATTCACAAAATCTGTCGCGGTGTTGTCAACTAAATTTGACGTTGATTCCAAAGATTTTTCTTTACCAAAAAAGAACAAATACACTAGGTTAAGAAACTATGAAAATATATTATTTAACAAGTTATGTTAAGATTGTGCATGTAAAAAGTTTATTTTATTTTACTAGAAATATTAAAATAAATCATCTAGAAAGATATTCAGATTAAATCTTTTTAGTTGATTAATTAATTTTTTGTATGATCTATGAACAACAGAACTACGCTCTGAAATTGCAACTTCGCATCAAAAATCTGGTTTCCTTGAAAGATATTTTTTAGCCTCGGTGCGTGATCGGCCCGCTCTCACCGTATTACTATCATTAATGTTTGTTGTCCAGCTTATTGACAAGGGCTGAAGGGAGCACCGATATAATAATATCAATTTGTATTACCCACAATGCCCGAGGTCTGGACACGAATGCCAAGAAGCCACGGAGAGGTCCTCGATCAATAACAATGATCATTACAGGATGCAGAATGTCCCAGGCCAATTTATTTACCCTGCACATTGTTGCAATTCTTCTCCTTGACGGAGTGGTCTCGGTCGTGACACGGGATCATTATTGATACATCATAACATTATTGTTATATTAATAACAATGCACATTTTATTTTAAACATGTCATAATATCAATAATAGATAATTTAGAAAAATCGTCAGTCTTTGTTCACTTTAAAACGATTGTACACTTCAACCGCCAAACAGGATAACGGAAAACGTTAATATACGTCTTTAATTTTATTTAAAATAAAAAGTTTATTGGTATTATAGAATAAATTAATTGATGAGATTCCAAATGAAAGAAGGTGAGAAAATATAAAGCAATAGCGTGCTAGATCAAGTCTAGAATCGTCAGATGCTAAACCAGCTGCCAAAGTTGAACCGCAATTATCTAGGCACGGATAATAGAAGACGCCTAGGCAAGGAAAATATTGGTTTCCAACAGAAAGCAACCGGATAACGCCGGGCCCCGCAGGAGGCTATTGAGACATACCCTAACTTAAGTAGAATAACAAACGCAAACATATACTTAATCAGACATTATCAACATTATGGTTAACCATGGCGTTTGCCGGTGTTGACTGTTGGTTGTTGACTGTTGACTGTTGTTGACTGTTGACTGTTGACTGTTGACTGTTGACTGTTGCCTGTTGACTGTTGACTGTTACGATGCCCGTTATCTGTTATCATAAACTGTAACAGCGGAAGTAAGTGTTAGCAGTAGGAAATGGCGTAATTCCAAATAATTGATGTGTACCGAAAGATCTTATTATATATTTAAGATAAGATACGTTGAAGAGTATAAATACATTATGTACGAATATTACATAAAAATATTTGAATAGTTTAAGTCCGACTATATGAATACGAATGAACATAGACTTTTATGATTTTTTTTTGTTAATATTGAAGAACCTTAATATAATGAATATTTATTGAATGATAAAAGCTCATCAATTGTAAGTGTTCCCTAAAAAATTCACTTTCCATGCATCGAATAATTAAATAGATATTTGACGGGCGTAAATGGCGCTCATGACACGGGATCGCCGACTGCCGATAGTTTGAGGAAGTTCTTTAGAGAATTAACATTTTATTTGACGCGTATCGATCCTTTTATTATAGTCCAGTGGCCGAAGCTGTCCAATACCGCCCCGCGGCTTCGGGTTCGCTCCCCGCTGCGCCGGACCGAGCGTTTCGGCTTCCTGCGTTGATAACATCTTAGTTTTTTAGTCTCGAACCTGACTTCTGTTAAAAAACGTGACGATTTGAAAGATCTGAAATGAAATTTGCACTATTAATTAGCGCGGCGTTCTGGCGTTATGCGCGATTTTTCATCGATCTTCATTCGCTTTTCATTGTTTGATAAGACATCATTCTTTAATAAGAGATCGGGCGCGGTCGGCAACCGAGATGCAGATTCTTTGAAATGATTCGCATCAATATTTTAGCAATTTATCATAAAGTTAATGTATTATTAAATATGATCGATATATTTGAAGACTTTCATGTTACCTACATTCAATTATAGATCAATTCATTATTCTGTATATACTTTGTATATTTTTTTTTACTCATACAGCTTTCACAGCATCCGTCCCTTAAAAGAATAAAGACTACGCCGATTTTTCGTGGAAGATATATATAAATATATAATATTAAAATTTTTCACTACCGACAATTGCAGAAAGATCACAACTAACTTCATGTAACCAATTAAAAAATTTCGTTTTCAAAACTCCGCGGTATCTGATGTGACCCACTAAACTCTTTAGAAATTTCTACTATGGCATCGTAAAAGTGTAATGCAATCAGTCGAAAGTAGGGTAAGTAATAAGCATATTTCCTTTATTTTTGTTGGACTTAAAAATGGTTATTTAATAATTTATTAAAATTGGAAATATGTTTACTGTTTCGTGTCATAAACAAAAAAATTTAAGATTTAAAAAATATATTAGCGCGGTTTTTCGTTGACTTTAAAATACCAGCAATTGAGGAACCTAATACGCACAATTCAAATATTTGTGTACTAGTCTAGTCTATTGATTAGTAGATTTGATAGCTTATAATATAAAATCATGCGCGTGACTGTGACCGTGACTGTGACTGTGACCGTGACCGTGACCGTGACCCAGGCGCGACAATTGGAACCTTCAAGAATTACATGTACGGGGTAAATATGATGTTTCAGACCGATTTCGTTTGTTTGACATTGGTCAGTTAGAATTTGGTAGTTGTAGAAATAAGTTAACTACGGTTTATTATGGAGCATCTAACGCCTCAACAGCGTGTTCAAGTCTTTAAAATATTTTATCTGAATAATAATGGTAATGCTGTAACAATTAATGGTGATCGCTATCGTCAAATGTTGGAAAACTTCTTAGTGGCCGATTTAGCCTGCAACACATGCGGTTTCAACAGGAAGGTGCCACCTTTCACACAGCCCGAGCTACGCTTGAAATTTTGCGAGAATTTTTTTCCGACCGCATAATATCTAAAAGTGGTGATATCGACTGGCCTCCTCGATCACCTGATTTGACGGCTCCCGATTATTTTCTGTGAAGGTCTAGGCCAATAAGCCAACAACAATTCCGATGCTGCAGGATAATATTCGAAATGAAATGGCTGAAATAATACGCCAAGTGTGCGAGAATATCGTATCGTAATATCGTAGTTTATACAGAATTTTAATAAATCAAATAATTGATAAATAAAAACCGAATCATAAAATGGTGTTTTATTTCTTAGAAATTAAAAAATAATATCGGCCTGGAACATAATATTCACCCTGAATTATTTAGTACATATCAAACAAAATCATGTTTAATTGACGACATGTTAGAGTTGTAAACGAGCGTATCAAATTGATAAATTGCCAATTTATTAAAGTCCAATAAAATAAATTTATTGCATACTTAGTAATTCACATTAATTCTATATAATACATATAATGTATTTTCACGAAGAATCAACAAAAGGTTTATCAATAAATCACTTTCGCATTATTTAAATATGGTCTTTTTATGACCCGTTGGACATTTATCGGCTGTGAACCCGGCCCCACCTGTACCGGCCGAGTCCACCTTTAAGATGGCGCTGAAAAGTTATTTTATTGTCATCCTTTTATTGATGTCAAATTAAACGCTGCCATAAATAACTATAGCCCGTCCGTCCCTGGGGCGCGCGCAGTGAGGCGCGGGAACAGTAAACAGTGGGCAATAGAAAGTCTGATATTCTATTTACAATCCACTAATATATTTACTGATGCACTGTACCGTGTGGATTTGGACTTCTTGTTGATTTCTTTCATATTTTATTAATTATTTTTAGTCTTTAAACAAGGCTTTACACGGGCCAGAACCACATTTTTAGGGGGTCTATTATCCATTAGCGCTCTCCTTTCCTCAGAGTCCGTATTTCAGCACCTATAATGATGACTGATTTTATATTAGATTATTATTTAAAAAAAATTATACTCCAAGGTCCGGTTGTGTGATTAGTGGTAAGTTTTAACTATGGTAAAAAAGTTACTAAAGTAAAAGCTTTTGCGAAAAAGGGTTGCTGTAAACTAATTTTACTCTCCGATGGTAATCGTTAGTTAAAAATGGCGGACACTTCAAAATTGTTTCAAAAGTCATTTGTCACATTGATAATTTGAAATTTGCACTATATACCGCTATTTTAGTAATGATAGCCCATCTGATGATGATCTCGCTGTTTAGTTTATATTACCGAAGATTTTTCGCCAGTAAAATGACATATTTGGATCGCAGGGGTGAATAAAACCACAGATAAAGCATCAAATTGTATATATTGCCAATTGTGACGGGTAAAATAAATCAATTTTGGTAAAATTCTCAGATATTTGATGATTATTCACCTTGTCATACTATTAAGCAGGATTAATTTTAATACAATTTAAATATGATGTACGAACAACCCGCAAACGTTTTTTATCTCGTCGATGGTAAAAAGTAACTGTAGTAAAAATTTACTATAGTCTAAATTGACTATTGATCACACTATACGCCCATAGATGAAATAATTCAGAATGTTCAGTATTACTTATTGCCACACCGCCGATTGTCGGAATTATTTAATAATCTAACATAATGGTATACAGTAACGTCCGTTTCAATATATCATTATACAAATATAATCATATGAATTGTGAATTAATATTAAAATTATTTGTTGATTCATATCTACTGACTGTACCCAGAAGCGGCTGCTTCCGCACGGATTACATCTTCCCTTCCGAAATATTTGCATTCAATATTCTGAGAGGAACCCTTGCGAAGGTCCGAGGCTGAGGAAAGGATGAAGAACTGGAGATTCCAAAAATTAAATAAGTAAACTAAAATATTGAAATGTTACTAGAATTGGTCCAGTCTGTTGGGCACTGACCTTCCAATTGCAGGACTGTCTGGCATCTATGTTTTGATCTTCTCCTCAATCTCTATCCTGATGACTTGTGCACGAGGGCTTTGTGCTCTCACTACATGCTCCGCCAACATGTGCAGCATCCACGCATTCACCTTCCTCAGGATATTCGGGTCACTCCCGAATAAGTAAGTCGATTGTATCAGTAGCGTTGTACCTATATAGTTTAATCTTTAAATTCTGTGACAATAATTTCGACGGCAGCTTTTTATGCAAAACAAATAACAAGCGTTTCTTGATATTTATTTCTTATTGTGATAATTATCACCAGATTCCCTTGGGGTTCTATCCTTTGCTCACTGTCTAATTACTTGTGTCCCAAGTCCTTGTAATACAAAACTCAGTATGTCCGGGTAACGATATTAAGTTTATTATAACAAGTATTACAGTAATTATAAATTATATACTTCAGAGATTGACTAGTTATTCAGAAGAAGCTGTGATGGAAGAGAGCTGTTTCCCCGGAGACGGCCCCTTATAATGTTCGCCCCTCACCACTCATATACTCACTTTCATGACACACACACATTTACAAAGTAACAGTTGTCACAATTATGATGTTTGATATTTTATTAAAATCATTGCACTACTGTTATCAATTTCATCAAATTTTTAGTGGTGTGGAAATAGGACTAACATTAATAGTCGCTTCTTTTTCTTCTTTCGTGGCACTATATCCCAGGATGGGATTTAACCTCCTCCACAAGTGTCACAAGTGCTCTCCGCCAACTCCTATCCCGGGTCATTCTTGTCCAGTTACCGTACTCTCCCATTCTGCTCTAGTCTTCTTCCACACAGTCAGCCCGCGGTCTGCCTGTAGGTCGCTTCCACTGGGGTAACCGCTTGCTCATGATCTTTCTATCTGGCATCTGCCATTCTTTCAACGTGGCCAGCCTACCGCTGTCTTCGGGACTTACAGAATCTTACGATCGTTTCTCGTTTAATTGAATTAGAACACGGATAGTCGCTGGTGGATTTTAAGCTGTCACGAGCTAGTATCTGAAGGTCCTATTCGCAACGCGAGCAGCGACCTATATGAACATTCAAGAGTCGAGTATACGTCACCGTGACGCGGGGCGGGTGCGCAGTAGATGGCGCTGCGCGTGCCGGCGCGAGAGGCGCGACGCTTCCGCCGGCCGGCGGCAGGTGTCGACGTTCCGAATTCAAATCGCGGAGGGGTTCAAATATCAACGGCAACTTTAATAAGTTTTTTATTCTAATTAACATTCAGCAACAAGGCATACAGCGTGTAGGTGGGCGTTTTAAGTCAACAAGTACTTGTGAGTATAATTCTATATGTGTAATGTTGTGGATTGTGCTAATGCATATTTAGGCGCGCTGATTCCGAGCAATGCTGATGACAGCGAGCCAGAAATTCGAAGACGTAGAGAATGCGGAAAGACAGTGACATCAAGCAAGCAACTAATGTTGCATTTTCAAAACATAGTTTAGTGATTTTTTAAACAAATTAAATGAATCAACTAGAAGATATACAGAGAAAATCGATCTATCGAAAAAATATTTAGTAGCAACCAAATATTTTTACGATAAATAGATTTTTACTAATTGATTAATTTAATTTGTATTAAAATTATGTTGGTTCACAGTTGTCTCCTCAATCTTCACGAATGCAGCGGAGACTCAGACAGTCCGCAATATCGATCAGCCTAAAACAGAAGCCTTCGAAATGTATTGCTGGAGAAAGATGTTACGTATCAATGCCTCAATGCCACAACTTTTGGCTGATGAAGACCTGGAAGAGTACCACAGCATCTAGCCGGAGAGACCCTGGACAGGCGACCCAGGTTCGGGACTTGTGGAGGTGCATTACGAGCCGAGTCTCATCTGATTAAGGCCAGCATATTTTAATAAAAATAAATAAATAAAAAGTTGAATTCGATACGATATAAATACTTGAAAATATTATACCATCTCTACCACGGTATAGATTGTGGCGGAATTACTATATTTTTTTCAGTATCCTAGAGTGCAACTAAACAAAATTGGGAACGAATTGCATTCAATATTATATATCAGGGTTAGGGTGGTCAGGATTGTCCATATGTTTTGTACAGAGTCTAATGCGTAATTGTGCAAAGTTTAGAGTGTGAATATAAAGATGGAATTCAATATAATATTTTGGTTTGCCAGTTAGACCCTTTAGTGTGAATATCTGCTGGCGGTGGTTCTCGGACAGAAGCCGTGACCAGTTCTGTTGTGTTGCCCTTCGGTCTCCGGCTTGTACGTGTTTGTGTCTATTTGTTTTTCTGTCATTTTCAGTATATTTAGATATTGTTTTGTACTGTACTTCTTGTAAAATTTCGTTCAATAAATATGAGTATTTTATTCGGGATGTTAGGTCTTAGGGTAATGAGAGATGTTTTTTGGTTGGCGACCGTTTTACGCTTTTACGCTGAGCTGAGCTGCCTTGCACAGTCGCCTGTTTAGCATTGAATAGCAATGAAGTGCAATGCCAGGACAGTGGCGTGTTCTATACTCACTGTCTACTCCTGCGGGGAAACGGCACAACGAAAAGTTGGTGAAGTTAATAATAAAAATGTGCGACATTAAATCGCGTGTTGGACATGAACGCTGCCAGCAGTTCTCTTTTTGGAAAGGAACATCGGATCCGGAAATCGCATTTGTCAAAGTGTCATGGCGCGGGGTGGCCGCCATCGGCAGATAATCGATTGTTCCTCATAGAAAAATTACCCAGAATTTTATTACCATACAGACTATCGATGTCCGTGGCTGTCTTTTGTATTTATTGGGATTGATGGGTTAACGACATTTTCCTTTTTGGAACTCAGGTGCGTTTTTGTGGAACATTATAGATCGCAAGCTCATCGTTCAATTGAAGGTACGAATGAATTATTTTACTAAATATAATATTACAGCTCTATTTCCTTTTATCTGGGAACTTTCTGTCATCGTGCGGTGCGGGCTTAGGAGCGTTCATACCGGAGCCAATTACCAATTAATTGTCCACTTAATTTCTTTTTCAATAATTACAAAGTTTCTGTGTGGCATCATATTATATTAATAATAAGAAAACACTTTATTTATACCACTGTTTATTGATAAATCAACATGTTTCAAGACCAATGATCCTTTCTTCAGGATTCAATGTATGTATACTAAAATAAAAAATGCAAGCATAGACAAAAACGAAACTATAAATCTAAGTGGTGAGTAACTAATTGAGAACTTCTGTGAAAACAAATGTAAAAGAACTTAATTGTTCATGTCTATTATAATTACTGTATACTCTAAAATTGTATATACATAAGCTATGTAATAAATCTATAAACTGTGAAGGAATCCACAAGGTAATAATTTAACTAATCGGGAACTCATTTTATAATTATCCCCTAAAAAGCTGTGCAGTCTACATTCTGATAATTAATGCACGCGTTGCTTTGCTGAGTGGAATCGAAGCGGGAGAGCACGACTCCTATAACGGTTCCGTAGGGGTTTCCTTTATATCTAAGAACTTTTTGGCGCGAGAAATAAAATTTAAATTAAAAAAAAACATTGCATGTGTGAGTTATCATATTTAAAATGCAGTCAACTAATTAACTAAGCCCACAAATGTCTCTTTTCTCCAAGAGTTAAGAATTACGAAAAACTTTCTCCAACTTGCTAGAGAAGGATTCTTATGTACATACTTTGAACATGCTGTCACAAAAAATGATGACTTTAAAAACTCGTGATCACGGGAACAGTTGAGGGAAGAAGCCGGTCTACTGTGAGATGGATAGACCAAATAAAGGAGTTAACAGGATCCTCTTTTGACGCTGCGATCAGCATGGCTCAAGACCGGGAGGAATGGAGACGTGTTGTGCACCGATTTTCAGATACTTCAGGGGACGACAACGCTCAGCATTGAGCATACGATGAAGAAGAAAAAATTAACTAGTGTTAAAAATTCATGTGTGCAAATAGAATGGTTTCACAATCAAAAAAGTGCAACAAAGTCGTTTATATAATGAAGTTCTTTGAAAAAATATGACACACGTGTGTAGTTGGTGACGTTGTGCAGATGCGTTTTCGTTGATACGTTGAGCAGCATCAATTATTTTTGTTTTGGAAAATGTACCACCTTACTTTCAATTTAGCCAGTCTTCGTTCGTGTCGGAAGGATCAGGAACCATAGCACATATTACCGTTTTACAATTTCAATTTTCAAATTGCTGACAACGTAATTTGAGAAATGTACTTGCGAAACAAAAAAGTTACGTAGCAAAACAACTAATTAATATATTTAAAATGAAATGGACAATTGGCTTCAATGCAATCTATCTAAGTAAGACTATCGATGTTCAAATGTGTACCGCGCGCAACACGAGGACATTGCGATCAAATCAACATTTATTGTCATTTTAAATATGATAAACGAGAATTTTACCCGTTATAAAACGCGAATGTAGGACAAGTAGTTGGATATGGCGATAGAAGAAGAAGAATAAGCGGTGAAATTTTATATCACCAGATTTTTTTAAATCAGAAGAGCCTTAATCTCAAAAAGAAAAGTATGTGTGACAGATTTTTTAAATATCTATATGTCATGATATACCAGATACAGTGTCACTCGACACTTGACTTTCGATTGTTCACTTGGGGTTCAACGGTGGCTAGTACCCCTGATTCAGTCATTTGAAAGTCGATCCTCGAAAAGCATTTTTTGAATCAGAAGTCGATTAATACGTAACATTTTTTAATGAGTTATTTTAGGAGATTTTTGACCGTACGGGGGGGGGAGTATCTAGCGGACCACCCCAGGGCCGCCCCCTGTCACAACACGCAGCATCAATCTTCCCCCGGAGCGTTAACCGTTAACCGTTAACCGTTAACCGAGCTACTGCAAATTAGGTCATCCCCTATTGGAAAAAGATATGAAGAAACCTCATTAGTCGATGATCATTTGGCTTCACTAAATGACGTTGGTCTTAAAAAATAGATAAACGGACTTTATTAGTTAGTATAGTAGTGATCTGGTGGTCAGGACCAGCAAGTTAGTCCTATTTTCGTAGCACTAGCGTTTAGCTTAGTTTGAAAATAGTAAGAATATTGATGGGACATGTATTCCGTGTACGCATCTCTATTTTAAAAAAATAATAATAATAAGTTATAGTATAGGCAGAATTGCTAAGATTAAAAAATATATAAATAAAGTACACACATTTTACATTAAAAAAATAAAATAAAAGGGAAGAAGACAAAGAGTCAAAAATACATTCACCATTTTGTACTGGATAGTGTCCAGGATACACTTGTTTAACGTGAATACATGAATGAAGAAGAAAAGTTCAATTATTTTCCTTATTAGGAACACACCTATTTGCACTTAATATAACTTTTTGCGGGTTGTTTTACTAGTGTTCAATTTAATCCAACCTAATAGTGTGGCAAGGCGAATAATCATCAAATACCTGAGGATTCGATTTAGTTTATAAATTCACCATTGGAAATACATACAATTTTATGTTTTATATATATATATATAAAACTGTCCCTTTGCTGGCGAAAAGTCTTCAGTCTATGTGCTAATATAAATTCAACAGCGAGTTCATCATCGGACGAACTCTCATCATTACAGGCCACAGTCAGGCTGGCTTCTTGTAAGAATTTGATGAATCTATTAGATTGATTCAAAAAAGAGTGACCGATCTTATCAATGGATAACTCATTATTGATAAGTATTCGGTAGATCCTGGAGCAAGCACTGATGGACACTAACTACTCGGAATTCAGTGGAACTTATGATTTCTGCTCGGGACGAACTTGTGCACTGAATACACTGAATATATATATATATATATATGCCGCCATTAGTTACATTTAATTAAATCTTTGAATCATTTAGGCGCGCTATTATAGAATGAAACACGTCCCACGGGTGATATGGACCCCACTCATAGGGGGCAGGTCTCTTGGGTGGGTTAACATAAATTAAAGTTACAAATGAGAAATAGTTCATCATTTTTGAGTGCTTAATTCGCACGGAGTGATATATTGTGCACTTAGTGGGATATTATTTTTTCAGTGCCATTAATATTGCGTAATTTAGGCCGGCTGATTACAAAACCCGCATCCACTAATATTGCCATGTTTTAAAAAAACAAAAAGGCAATAATTCGTGTCTTAATTAGGACTAGTTTTTTAATTTCATAAATAAAATAGTTTGAGGGATGTTCGTCACCGCCCCCAACTTCGGGTGAGGGCGGAAGGCGCAGCTTCTTTAAAGTTTGATTTAGTTCCCCCATTAGATCTCTGCTCTTAATGAACTTTATCAATTTTTAAGATAAATGATTTTTATTAAATGAGTATTTTACTAACGATAATATTCTCTTGTGATGTGCAACAGCGAGCAGAGCAGTGCAGTATGACTGACTATTTTGATTCTTTACTTTTTATTTTTATTTCTTCCTCTCCGCTCAAAAAATTGAAGGATTCGTCTTTGGCAAATGGTCGAGTGTCTCTTTAATATGTAATTCCTGTCGGATGCACACATTTCGTCGTCCATCGTTAATTGAGTAACGAGTGAGGTTGCATTGCTCAAACACATGCGCATAATTCATTCTGACAGGCATATCTGTTTTTTGTTTTAATCAAGTAATATTACATAAAAATATTTTGACATAACCACTCTTATTTCGATGTATCATTCTTACAAATGACAGTAATTAGTATAAAAATATACGTAGAAATCGTTAAGAATATTTTTTTATCATTTTTAAACAGTACAGTAAGAATTCTACATAATTTGTTAATATACCGTATGCTGTAAAATCAATAAATTCGAGATGCCCCTCTTTAAAAGATGGACGAAGATTTGTGCGTCTCGCCGTCTATGGTATGCATCCTCCATATGTATGTCTCCAGCACCACATCTCAGCGGCATCGATCTGTTTTTTTCCCTTGCATTCATCATTGGTTCCTCAAAAATGTGCTACAGTCGAAATGTACGAAAGAAGAGGGGAAACACGTAACAAAAAATATATGAAAGAGAATTTATTCTTTGATAAATTTATCAAGAGTTGATTGTATCATATCTTTCTTGTTTTTTTATCGATAAAGCTCTCTATAACGCGCCGTATAATATAATTTTTCCAAAAATCTTTTAATGTAGAAGTATTCGTGCAATCTAAAAGGAAGCATGCTGGTTACAAACTATTTCAATGTTGACAACTTCGAAGTACAAACCGATCGAATGAGATTTTTTTACTTTCAGAAAGAAAATGTACGAAATAGCGAACCGTACGAAAGTCGAAGTCCGCCCTTAATGCAAGCCAGCGATATTTTGTTAACATTTTTATATTAAATTAATATACGTGTAAATATTGACAAGTGAGTACATATATTGAATAAATTTAATATTTATACTACACATGAATGAAATGAGATATAATATATAATTCAATGGACGCGACAGGTTGTAGGTATATTTGTTGATGCATTTGAAAAGATGGGAGTCGTTATCTTCCCTAAATGTTTTGATTTCCGATAGATTGGGTTTTATAATATTACAGTAAATTGCTTCATTCATCCAGGTTGTTTTAGGATCTTCCAATATCCGGCGGCGGCCGCCGAGGAATGTGAGCTGGAGATGTAGGTCAATCCTCGACACAATCACTGGAAAAAGGTTTATTTTGAAAATCCTCGTCACTGCACCTGTATTCGATTCGGTTACAAATAATTATTTTGTTTTATATTTCTTTTTAGGGATTTTAACATTCGTAAATAATATGAATTATCAGATATTTATTCTTTGCTATTTCGTCATTTTCGAACAATGTTACACACAATTAGTCAAATGACCAGAGTTAGCAATATTAAATAAAAATGTTGAAATTCATCTAATAATCTTGCTAATTTATATATCTATATGTACACCAGTGGCGGTGGGTGACTTTTTGTAGAAGGGATGTTGGAATTCCGCTTTTAGTATTCAAGTCAAACTGTCAAAAATGCGTCAAACAAATAAATTTTTCAAAACAATCCGTTCGCTTCGTAATATGTATGCTATTTTATGCATTATACCCAAAAGCATTAGTCGTCTTTTGTACGTTGGATGCTGTTAACAAATACATATACAGTATTCAAAGACATCGATAGGCGGAACTGAATGCGCAATACTGAAAATTTTGTGGATACGGAACGAATGATATAATCCACTGTTGCTGGTATGTATATGTATGCTGTTGAGAATGTATATGTATTTCGACTCGCTCCGTGCGCGCGCCGTGTCATAGTGTGTGTTATGACTGGTCTCTAAAGGACAATACGAAACAAAAATATCAAAGCTTTTTGACTTTAGAACACAAGGGATGCGGAGCATCCAAAGCATCTATAAAGCGACCGTTCCTGATGTACGTGTTGGTACCCATCATGCCAATTGTATATAGTTTCCAAATAACAGAATATACTTATTAAAAAGTAGCTAAAGTACAATACATAACATTAAAGAAATTATATTTTTATGTATGTACTTGTTGATCGTATATTGTGCCAAAAATACGAGTAACCCGTATGGTGCAGTGCGTATTGAGAACGAGAAAAATCACCAAAGTAATGCTTCTATCGAATTTAATGTGATCGTATGTAGACTGCTGTACCAAATGAAGCAGAATATTGTTATTAGCTGTTAATTGAAGACCACCCATCCGATAAAGGGCTATTTAATGAGAAATAACTCAACAGTTACCGTAAGACACCCAACAATAGAAAACAACATTTATCAACGTGTTTTAATATTATTCATAAATTATTACTAATATTATATTCAAAGTTTCAATAAAATTTCATTACTGTGTGGTGTTGTATAACCACCCACGTGGCACGTATATCGCTGGAATGGTAAATTACGTTCATTATTTCAATAATTTTGCGAATACGTTGGGTTGGATATTTGTTTGCGTTAATCGGTTAAGTTAAATTATTCAGTGGAAGACCACGTCCTTTAAATTAACATTTGTTACTTTGTATAAAACTCGGAAAATCATTCTAAAGGTCCGTTTCCGTGGGATGAGACACGATGAGATAAGTCTCAGAGATTTAACACGTGAACGAGTTGAGATTTTGATATGTAGATAAACTCAGATATATGCTAGAAAGAGGACGCGGACGCGGGCCATTATATGTTTGCTAAAATATTTGTAAAAATCGAATCTTTTACAAAAGGCAATAAATTTAATTTTTAACAAATAGCTACCTTAACTAGTTTCCCAGAAGGCTGTTCAACAACAGTGATACGAGTATAATGTGATAGGAGCCTCCATTCAAAGTATCAAATGACCCATGCATTTTCATGAATCGAAGGGTTGATTCGGAGGCTCCGATAGTATTATTAAAAAAAATAGTTTCTGTGTTTCAATCTGAGATCTGTTCATATTCTCCCCCGTGGGACAAAGAAGTGTCATAAATTATGATATTTAATGCCGCAGTCGTGTGTTATTTACCGGGATGAATTATTCATTTTGCTAAAACAAATTTTTTAGCGTCATTTATTTAGCATGAAAAAATATTATTGCCATTTTTTATTCGTCTGTTAATGAAATACAAATTAACGATTGCAATCTTTATTTGTTTTCAAACAATATTTTAACATAGAATGTGTTTTTTGGAAACTTCCCGGGTAAAGCGTGTCACGAAACTATACGCGCAATATGTTATAAGATAATATGTAATTAAATTAATGTACATCGTTTTTATGATGTGATGTGAACATACCGAAACAAAGTACAATGATCTGTATACGAGGTATGGCGAAATCATCCAGAAAAACATATTCTATGCAAGGGTAGTATGATACATGGGTCTGAGATAAAATGTCATAGAAATGGTTAGGTAATATATGATACGCAAAATAAGCGAATAAACACACATAACATGTATACGTAATATGAGTGATATTTTTTTCGATACTGAGTATGGAATGTTATTTAAATAAATGATCTATAATACTGACCGGCTGCAATGAAATGCACTTAGTTTATGAATTTAAAATAAAATGCTAATATTTCAAAAATTAATGGAAATAAATAATTTGTTTAAAGTAATAATTAAATTATATTGTTCATTGCCACATAGGGGTTGATAGAAGTTTAAAATGGCTAACACTGATCCACGAATACATAGAGTTATTTTTTTATTCATATATATATATATAAAGAAATGAAGTAACGTCCTCTCCCGCACACGCCCTCATCTATCCACAAACTTAATCATTTGGAAGATATCTTCATAAACAATAAAATTATCTAAAATATCAATACGAAGTACACAGATGAATGAAATGTTAAAATTTTCATTAGAATATTATTTTGAAACTGTCGTGTTTGACGTTTGATATTTAGAAGAAAACAAAAAGAATTGCAATAATATATATATGTTGTGAATTACTATTATTGTTCCTATTACCAATCTAGAACACACATTTCTCAATCGTTCTATCAATTCCACTATAAAAAATATGTTTTCAACACATTCAGCTATTTTAATTCAAAAATCACATATAAAACAGTGAGAGTACAAATTTAAAAGTACATAAAATGGACTCGATCTGAGGTTTTACACCGCTCGCACAAACACCTGTCTGTTCGGAGGGGTTGTTCGTAAAATACAATACGTTTAAAATACGATGGGATACGATATGGACGTTCACGAACACGCATACGTCGGGCCTCTTCCGTTCTGTATTCAAATGAGACCAACGTTTTTTTGTCTATGCTCCAAGTTATATTTTTTTGCTGACAATTTGACAAATCGGCTCCTTGTTGCTGCCTAACAGTGACTGCCACCGACTTAATTCATCGGGCAAAGAAGAAATCTGTAATCGGGAGGAAAATCTCGCGTTTTTTGTGATTGAATTTTATCGTGTGAATACATGATAATGCAGTGTTGATGTGTAATAAATTCGTTCAAATTTATGAACGGGTTTGTGATTTACGGTATGTTTAATATTTTTTTAGGACTTTTTAACATTGAATATGTTCATTCAGCGGGTACCCTAGTAACATTTTTTCACGTAAACTGCGTTATTACGCTTTCACTTTTACTCGGTGTTTTATTTTCACCTTTACTAGTAACGGGAAATTATAAATAATATTTATTTAATTAAATTCAACAAGTCTATAAAACATGTCAGAATTTTTTTTTTATAAAATCTGCACTAAAAATTCTCATCTTCACATACAAATTATATCTGTCAAGAACAATGTCAAAGTTCATTTGTATTAACTTATATTATATATTGTTTTTATGATATTTCGCACTATCGCTCACTATTTTGAAAAAATATACCTTCAGAATTAAAAGGTCTTATGTGCACTTATATTTTTTCAAAGGAATTTAACACTTCTCTTCAATTAATTATATGAATTTCCCATACTATTTTCATTGAAGACGAATTTTATTTATAAGAATAATATTGTCATTTATGTTTCCTCCGAAGACGGCCTAAACTGGAAATATTTTGAAAGCACATTATTTAGCGATGCGCCCGCGTACACCCAAGACGGATATAATTCCATGTCGGATATAATCAATCCGTTAGCTGTCCGAGAGGAACATTTATACTAATTAAATTAGAGAAGAGTAAACCGAGATGGGCGGCAGCGGTAAGGTATCATTATCAAAGCGTAATTTGCACATCACCTTCAAACATTTGCATGGCGGTACAGCCTCTGTAGCCGCCTTGTGACTGTACGTGTGTGGCGTGGATTCAGAAGAGATGCACTGATGCCGCACTCACGGGGTGATGTTTCATTTTTAAAGAATTTATTGTAATTGTAATATTTTGATGTGTAAATATTTTAGTCGTATGTAATACGTCATACACGTTACCGCGGTGAATAAATTTTTTATTTAGTAGTTAGTCAGAAACGTTTAGACACATTTTAGAGAGTCACATGTTCGAAAAGCGACAACACTCGCACACTTGAAAATGAATATATGTCCTTTCACGGACCTGTGTGTAAGTTCTTTGTCAAGTCAGTAGGTATCTACCTAAAAATTTTAATTAAAAAAATAGTACATACCTATTTAGTGTTACCGAGGTAAGTTTGTTGATTTCCGTATGAAAATAAAACACTTGTTTTTGATTCTATTCGTTTAATTTACTTGAGACGCGTTTCACCTTGTGAAGGCATTATCAATCTAATAATTCAACTTAACAAATTGTATTTATGTCTATAGTATCTATAGTGTACTCATAACACACATGGGTGTATGTGTGATGTATACATATAAGCCATGAAGGTAATCATTGAACATACTCGATTTTTTATTTATTTAATAAGCAATACTAAGCTAAACGATGACGTCACATTCTCGTACAGGTAGGCGATCCTAATATTATCTTCTTGTACCGAGAGAATGACAGTTTGTATTAATATAAAAAAATGCGCAGACCTTAAGGGGTAATGCAGTATGAAAAAATTTGGTCCGGGCAGGACAGTGTGATATTCGGGTACACGGTGCGGTGGGGTGACTTTCTTTTCCTCAGAATCCTAGAGTGCAACTGAGAAATTTTTGAACGGATGGTATTCAAATTTAATACACGTTAATATCTCGGAGAGGAGATTAGGTAGCCATGGAGATCCTGTGTTTAGCGCAGGGTCCTAAAGAATGTAAAATTTTACAGAGAACAGACAGACACATATTTTATTTTATGTACTTATAGATTTTTTAAAATAACACATTATTGCAAAAGGCCGCCCTAATACCCGCAGGGCTGACGTCAGAACATTCAGCGGAAATACGAGACAGCGAACATCAACAGATTGAGAAAAGTGGCAAGTTAGTTTTAGATGATGAAATAAAAATACAAAAACAGTTATACCGTTTAAATAATTGTAGTTAATAATGTACTATAACCCCACGCGACCTCGGAGAAACATTTAAAATGATCATAGGTGATTAAATGTTCAATTGTGAGATTTGTGCACGCTGCAAAAAATGTTCACAACAACGGCGCGCTCTCATAATCCAGAACCAATGTCTAATTTACCACCTAATTGAAACAAACTACCTCGCCAGATTATTCTCCGAGACGCAGAAACAAAAATGGTCCACGTACAGCATTAACGAATGAAATGTTATGAATTCATTGAGGATGACGTTACCTTTTTTACATGCAAAACAATAATGGCGCCATATGCAGATAAAACTGTGCAATACAGATTTAAAAGATTTGGATATACAAGTGTCCCGATGCTATTATATGAGCTTCCTTCGATGATTTAAATTATCATTATTTGTTTGTTTTGCATGCACTGAGTGTGCACTATATTTTAAAGGTAAATACATATTGAAAATGTTCAATCAGATCAGATTATCTCAACCGTGTCAGAGATAAAACTATTTTTAAGGAGTCATCAATCTTAACTACTTAATGCCAAGCTGACCTTGATCGAATCTATATTTGTGATATCATAACCATCACCAGCATCGTCATCCTCATAATTATCAATTAATGCTGGATGAAGACCTCCCCATGACTGGCACTCTCTACGGTCCTTCGCCAATCTTTGCAGGGTAAAGATATGTATATCTGGAGGTAACACCTCTAGTGCACAATATTTCAGGGATAGATACAAATTCAACATATAAGTGGAAAATGTTTAAGCTGTATGTGTCTAATTTCAAATATGAGGATCTTGTGAATACTAAAAATGAAAGGTCATCGAACCTCGAGCGGCTAAACTCTTTTCTGAATCAAAGATATAGAACAATAACGGGTAAATTACGGAAATATTTATTTCTAAATACGTATAGTTAAAGCTTAACATAATTTTGTAAAAATCTCATATGATAATGTTAACGGTACCGCACAAAATTTCTACATTCTCCTTGAATATTTGAGTCAGTTATCCACCCATAAAATATTGTTGGCCAGGTCTGTTACATCCTGTTTGTGTTTGTGTCGTATGTCCAAAATTGTTTAGGTACTATATCTATTGCATTTGTTTGTATTAAACAGTAAATGGCATTTTTTGAGATTAACCATACAGGGTTACATTAATATTATGTAACACAGCATGGACTAAACTAGAGATAAATAATGGCAACATGACGGTCCTGGGTAAGCGGAGGGTCGCCGTGTATTTTAATGAGGTTTTAATTGAAATAATAATATGAATAATGAAGAATGAACGTGTCGGTATATTTTATTTTGGTTGGTCCATTATTCTTCAGTACCGAGCAGAGCTGTTTATTTGTGTCGATATTAATAGAAATGAATATCAGACAGATTCGTGGCCAATTATTCCGGACGGTAGTTAACTCTATTTATATTTCCAATATAACTCGGCCGACAAACTTCGAGTTGATGATCTTCTATCATTAGAATTGAATAAAGCGTGAATCTGTTATTGCGTTGTACGCGTGTCTCATACCGCTCCTGCATGCAATATGTAATCTGTTGTTCTGAATTAAAAATATATTATTTAAATTCGGTGACCAGATAATTACACAATTAGTACCGGGTTAAATAATATTAGCTAGATTCATGAGTTTCCTCGCGATACCTTATATTCCTTTAACATAAGCTACGTTACATTACGCTAGGTTAGGCTATTTAATACAGCCAACAGAGTAATAAGCTGACTGTGTGCAGTGAGTAGTTGTCTACGTTTGCACCTGCCTTGAGTGCACTGTTATCATGGAACTATAAATTCAATTAAAAAAATAAAATATTAATTAAATTAATCAACTATCTGTTTATCGAAAAAATATTTATCAATAATTTAATATTATTTTCTAGATGATTTATTTAATTTGTTTTAATACATCACAGAATTATGTTCTGAAAAACTGCAATTTTACAACAATAATGTGTTGGTGTCAGGGAATCAAATTCCAGTGTCCCGAATGATAGAAATACTTTTCCACAACACTGTCGAGGAATCTCTAGCTCTGTATTAATAGTGTCTTTTTACAAAGTTCTTCAGTGATAACTGTTTACGAAATAAAATAAAATATTATTATTATAATTTTATTTTAACAATGCATAAGCAATAAAGTATAGCAAACATATCAATCAAAGCATTCAATTCTGACACAAAAAATCAGCATTAAATTCTTTAATGACAATTTGTCACCACAGTCTACCGGGAGAGTAGGGAGTAGTACAACTTTATCCACCTTGCTCTCTCTCATGACTAAGGATCGTGATTTCTATAAACTCCCGCCCTCTTGACTATGCTCCTCCACTTTTATCGGCATAATGCAGATCTTAGGAATCTCACCAGAGAATTGCCTGTTGTCTTTTCCTATTCGTCCTTCAGCGTGGCCCACCGCAACAAGTTTCTCCTAGAATAATTCGTCTCAGACAAATGTGATGTTCAGTTCCTGCAGAATGGAGACATTCGTGCGTCTCGAATACATAGTGCATAGTTACGCCACTGGAGCCTGGTAAAGGTGAAATTCTGTGTTGAAAAGTATGTTGTTTTATTTTAGACTAGCACTCCCCAGAATTAGTTATAATTTAAGATAGGGGTTTAGTTAATACAATAAACATTTATATCGGGATCTCTTATCCGGGTGGCTGTGTTTTGCGCAAGATGGTAGTTGTATGTTTTGAAATTGTTACCAGTGTATTCAGCGCGCCCAAATAAATTTATTGACCTAACTCATATCCTGCATTAGAACGATCTACAACCGTTTTAGATCGATTTATCTCTAAATAAAACTGCTTTCTTATTTATATTTAATCTGTATTTGTGTCTCAATTAATCTAGTTAGTCTTTATTGTCCAACATGCTCTAGCCACATTCAAGCACACATACTCCGCGATATCATCCTCAAACTAACACCGGTAAGGACTGGGAGAAATGGATCCCTAGCTTCTACACTTACAAACTTCTGTCACAATAGTCACAAACATTCAGCCACACACACACACTGTTACCCCATACAGTGATACACTTTTAGTTTATCTGCAAGGATTTGGTCCAAATTTGATTAAGAGACAAGAAGCCCAGTACCTGCTGCGAATGACGCGCGGTGTGACGTCTGATCGTCCGATGGCACCTACCTTAAACAGTGCTTATTCTTGTCGAGTGTATTCATTTCTTTACAAATTCCGCCTCCATTCACAGTGAGCTCAAAACCTATTAATCCTAAACCTATTAAGCCACTGCGTTTTATACAAATCAGCTGTATTTCATTTTCCCGCCGCTAATTCTTCACAATAAATAAAATGGATGTCACAGCGTGCATGTTATTTCATTGAAGACAGTTTCCGAACAAATCTTCGCTGATTCTAAACCTCGTCTGTCCGAGGCGCGTTACGATTCATCAGCTCTCGAGCTGCTGCAGAGTTTTGCAATTAACCCTTTGAAACCGGAATTGAAATAATAAATGTTTCTTTATTTTAAAATATTTATGTAATAATATTTTAGTCTCAAATAATACGTAGTTATTGATCAAGTATGAATTATAATTAAACTGACTTATTATCGATGCAGTTAGTATAAACATATTATTTATACAATTAGTTTACTTAGACAATTTTGATAAAAAATCTTATAAAAGATATACAGGTGTAACAGACTTAGTCCACAATATTTATAATATACCTGATTATATTATGAGTGGAAAATTTTCAAGGAATATGAATGAAAAATGTAACACAAAATTCGTGATAATTTAAATTGACATTGGTCTCTAAAGATACTACAAAAGTATAAAAACTACATATTCATCCGTAACTAACATACTGAAATCATATTCACCTGTTGCGAACCCCGACAGAGAGCGATCTTTCAATCTTACCTACTGATAGGACATAGAACCTTATAACATTGAGGAGACTTAGTGACGTCAAATTTGCGTAAGTATAAATGAACCTACGAGAAGAAGGGACAACAACTCTACTCAGTAGAAACAAAATGTAAATACAAACAAATAATACATTTTTACTCTTCCCCTCCAAAAGTGAAATATTAGAGATAATTCCCCGCGGGATCATTAGCGGGAGGAAATAAATTAAACCCAGTAAACATTTTTATAATAACAAACAAATATACATTTTGAAACTATTTTGGCAATGTCAAGGGATGGATAGAGCAGCGGCGAGTAGTGACTTCCATCTAGGCGGGGACTTCTCGAGTCCCATGAGGCCGCTCATGAAGAAGTGGAGAGAAGAGGGAAAAACGGTTACATGAAGGTTATCCAGTTTGATCTGATGCGGCACGCGTGAATATTTGATCCGTTTAGCATTGATTCAGTTTCGTAAGATCTTGATATATAATATAACAGCTAGATCACATTATTAATTTTACTATCACATCTCTAACTTGTTAATGATTGTCTGAGCGCTGCGCATATTCGATATCAAATATTCGATGAGTGTCAAAAGGGTTAATTTAAAACCCTGATGGGTTTTGATAAATAATCGTGATGTCCTTGGAATGGTGGGATGGTGTGTGTATGTGTGTATGTGTGCCGCACCGCCGGTGCGGATATGTGTGGCTATAAAGACGGCGCGCAGGAGTGCGCGCATCTTTTTTATCTGCGGTTTATCGGCTTAATAGTTTGACCTATACTAGTATTAGTATACTTATTGTAATAAAAGATTAATGGTTACAAAGTCTATTTCTTGGACCTTCACATTACGACGTTTACACTAAAGACGTACTAAGAAGTCAAGTACACATTCATAAGATTGGAGACACTTCTGTAAGAAAATATATTTGACTGACAGGACGTGTACATACAATACGATGAGTGTTCGAATATTCAAAACGACAAGATTAAATAAGTTCAAACTCGATCCGTATCGACCAGTTTCAGGGTCAGGCACTCCATATATAATAGAGGGCTAATTGCTTTCCAACCGTCTCCATAACCTTAAAATCACACCGGTACCGACTGAAAAACAGACAGCAATACAACTCGCCGCACCCTGAGCGCGTCACTTCTCTCTCAGCCGGATTCCCAATCAGTTCTCCAGCAGATGCTTCAGGCTTTCAGTGCATATATTGTATCTGTAATTATGCATCAATCGGCAATAAGCGTTCATCTATTGTAAGTTGTCTTTATTGACAAATCTGCTCTAGCCACATTCACGCACACATCCAGACGCACACTAATTACAAATATTAATCAAAATAATTGTAATTTCCTCGGGGACACTCGGATATCTCATCGGCTATCTTACCTTCCGTTCGCATCACCGCACATTAGACACTACATCATTTCATTTTTCCGAACTTATGGAGCCGCTGATTATATATAGGTACCAGAGGATATTGTTTACCGTAATGGAACTAATGCCTTGTGAATGCATCATTTTTCATTTCAGTGCCGTTTATTTTTATGACTAAATTTCTTTATAGCTTGCATCAATATACAAATCCTCAGTACAAGTATTAATAATTCATTTCGTTTACATGCAAGCCTATTGGCCGCTTCCTACCTCGCTAGGTACATAAAAAGTACCTGAGATAATTTAAGGAACTCTTCCAGCTGATTTCTTCCAATTTTTAAATGGCATTCTTTTATAAGCACGCAGAATTGAATTGAGGTTGCCATCTCTTGTGGTAGCTTATTGTATATCCGCGGTCCTATAAAACATGCATGTCTTTGAGCAAATGAGGTTTTCATTAACGGGACAGCTAGTTTTCTTCGAGTTTTTGCCCGAGTGCACCTAGAATGTGTGATAAGGCGCAGGGCTCTGTTTTCACGTATGCCTTTAAGTAGAGTCTTTATGAGTAATTGCATGATATTTACAGAGTTTTTGGAATAGCGGCTTTGATTCATTCTCAATAAATCCTTTATTGAGAATTGTTCTCAAAATGGTTTTTTGCATTTTAATCAGTGGGTTGAGTATTGTAATAGCGGCTCCACCCCAGCCCACTGTACCATATCCTATGATAATTACATAAATAAATACATCACGTGTATAATCTTATTTCTTAAGCGGCGTTGGTCAATTTAAAACCACCTGGTCTTTTCTCAAGAATGCTATACCTACTCAGATGCGTAATAATTTGGTAATGCGAAAGAGTTTTGATTATATCCTGGTCGTTCATCGCGCTTACCTGGCTATTGGGTCTAGTAAATAATAAAATAATAACGCCATTTCTTGTTTCACGATTTAAAAAAATTATCAGTATTATACGTTGCCAAGATATCCACTGAGATCTTTTCAGTGCTGTAACTGTGGTTTAAATAAGCTGGCAGTCGGTTTAATTTCATTTCTCGGGCCCGGCTCCGGCTCCGGCTCCGGCTCCGGCGCTCAGCTTCCCTCGCGGGGAGTTAATGCGATCTGAACATGACAAATCGGTTCACCTTGTTCACATTATTAATGACGGTACCGGGCATCAGTAAGGTCATCTTCTCCTCTGCGTATTACAATACGCTGTACACAAATTAGACGAATTTTAATTGTGTCGGGTTGGCAGTCTTCGTAATAACCAACGCTTGCTGGGTTATCATAATTAAAACGATTCTTTATTTATTACATTTTTCTGATGTGCAGGTTAGTTCTGGTCAGTTGAGGCGGAGTGCACTGTTGAGTAGACCAAAGCATCGAGGAGACGTCGGACGTAACATTCTAAATTGGGCGATAATGCAAAATTGAAAAAAAAGCATTGGCAAAATACCAAAATAGAAGGGCCCCATGGTATATACGCCATATCCATCAAATGGTAAGAAGTAAAAACTGGTCTCTTGTCTTCCATAATATTCGCAATCACGAAGAAAACCTTGCACTCTCAACTGAATAAATCCTCGCTCTATTTAACGGCGAGTTTTGGTTTGATGCAATGGTTTCGTTCTTTCGTTCCCAACTTGACATGTTAACGCCACTTCTTGTGACATGCAACTTACATAGAGAATCATCTTGCGGTCCACGGGATACGCAGCATCCGCTTCCGGCAGAAGCATCTTGAAGACATCCACACAAAGAAGTAAAGATTTAAAAAATGATATAATTCCATTTCTCGGTGGGGTGGATTTCAACTGTCCGTATTGGTGTTGGGAAAAGTATCAACATCTAATGTGGGTACCGTACTGTAGAGCGAGTGCCTTTCGAGGCCCTCTCTAACGTGAGCCCATCGGCTGCACTGACCTGACGAGAAGCTTAAAAGAAGTGGTAGAATGAAATAACGCCGCTGGTCGAGCCTACCAATCGGCGATCATCGTACAAGTTCAAGTCACACCGCCAACACAAGGTTAACACAGCCACACATTTCTTTCACTAATAATTGTCACAAATCTTGCACCCTGTCATTATTTATTATTTTCTAAGATAATTATGCCTTATGTCTGACTTTCAGGTACAAACATCGACCACGCAGGCTTTATTTCCTGAAGCAGACCGAGAAGCGAACTAGCGGACAGCGTCGACTGAACTTACATATAAAATGAGATTAGGTATGTAATTTAATTTATTTTAGTTACATACCTTTATGTATAATGTTAGAATAAGATGCACTGTATATAAAGAGTCCGCGGCTAGATAATTTCCTTTTTTAAATTGCTGTAAAGTGTTTAAGAAGTTTTTTATTAGACTTTCCAAGTATGATTAATCATGAATTAATATAAAGCGCTTGTGTTTATAAAAATGAGGTAGTCAGTAAAAGTGTCTTGTAGTAATAGATCAGGCAGTCTTCTTCTTCCTCCTTCATATCAGTATTGACCTCAATGAGATGAGACTCGGCTCGCGGTGCACCTCCGCGAGCCCCGATCCAGGCTCGCCGTCAGGACTGACTCCGGGATTTCTCCAACCAGATGCAGCACATCTATCCATCGCTGTGACCTTGTTTGGTCCAGAATAATCTCCTTTTCTAGGCTTTACTAGAATTGAAGGGATATGAAATGATGTAGTGTTTAATGTGTAGTGATGTTAATGAAGATAAGATAAGAGGTTATGTGTGAGCGTCCGAGTGCTCCGAGCAAATTACATCGGGCGCTTACCTGTTCGTTTAGATTATAACACGAGTGTGTGTGTGTGTGTGTGACCAGAGCAGGATGAATATTAAAAGACTACTTACAATAGAACGATGTTTATTGTTGCTTGAAACACAGATACGGACACACGTTTAAGCGTTAATGTTCTACAACGTGAAGCGTCAGTTATTGAACTCGTCTGGAAGGCGGCCGTAAGATAAGTTACGCGCACGGGACGGTCTCCTGACGGTTGCGGGCGCGTTGTATTTCTGTTTTTCGGTCGGTATCGGCGTGATTTTAAGATTGGTGAGGGCCCCGTTGCCCTCCCAGGTATTTGCGGGGTACGTGCAAATTATGGTGAATAAATAAAATAAATAAAAATAAAATTTGAAGAATATTTTATTAATTGTGGTGGATGCAGCTTGCTGTGACTGGATTTGTTGCAGGATTGAGGCATGAAGGCATCGTGCTGTCCGTGAGATGCTGAACATCCTTCTCCAGCAATACGTTCCGAAGGCATCGATCTACACGGAGTACCGTAGACTTGACCGGTGCACCGTCACCAGTGCTATCGCCTGCAAATGCAATAAATAAACGTGACATTTTCATCTTGATCGATTCATTACTTACTTACCATCACGCCGTTTCAGAGAGGGTAGAGCGCCTCACTCCTCTGTCCTGACACACAATTCTCTCCCCATCCACATTCATACATCTTCTCACAAAAGCTCGCCGATTGTCGAGGTTTCTAACAGAACCATCGTCCATTATCTGGTTTACCTGGTCGTCATCTATTTCTGGTCATATATCTTTCTTACCATTCTCTCCTCATTTATCTGTTCCATATGACCAAACCACCAAAGTAATCCGTTCTTAATCCTACTCATTATACTAACATCAGCTTTACATTGTTTTCTTATTTCAGCTCCAGGTCTCACTTCCATACATCAGTATCGGTACCGGGACTTCATTGTGCACCGCTAGTCTTGGCTCGGTTGAGAAATTCCCGTTAGATATAATTCCATTCAAAGCGCCGTTCACTTTATTACCTGCAGTCACCTTCCTTTCGATATCATTCTCAGCCTTTCCGTTTCTATCAAACATACTTCCCAAATACACGAACTCATCTATTCATTCTTGACATTATTTCCGTTGGTAGCAGCCTCCATTATTTGTGTACTATAATTTAACACGAATTATGGCCATTGAATAATAATATGCTGCTACAAAGAGATCCGATTATGGTGAAGCCAAGATAGTGGTTTAGCTAAATTTACGAATGTACGTATATTAGTTTTCTCATTGAGCGCATTTCTTATTTGAATAACGACATTGAAGAACAGCTCTCGTGATTCCATCCGTTAGTCCGATATCCCATTTCTTCACAAAGACGATTCAGCACTGCACCTCGCATTGTGTTGCCGTTAGCGTAATGAGATCTGAGATGACACGGCGAGATGGGGTCACGGCCCGATTATTATACCCCCAGTCTCAATCTCGAGAGCAAAGTGTTGGATTGTTGCGATAATCTCACCTGACGATGTACTGTTGGGGATTTCTGTTCATATTTGTGCTGACATCTGAATTCATTTTATCATTTCTACGGGCCGCGTTCACGGAAAGGACGCACCCTCACCCGGGACTCTTATGGGGGTGTTTACTCTCGTGCCAGTTCCTCTCAGCAAAGCGAAATGCAAGTCTAGTTTAGTGACGCGAAACCGTTACGTGAGTGTGATTGTGACGACGATTGATAACTGAGA
Source organism: Eubasilissa splendida (assembly GCA_031772225.1). NCBI lineage: Eukaryota > Metazoa > Arthropoda > Insecta > Trichoptera > Phryganeidae > Eubasilissa > Eubasilissa splendida. The sequence goes on from CM062857.1 coordinate 30,416,289, forward strand.
TTTAACCGTTCGAGGTTTAGTCGCTAGTGCAGCAGTTATTGCTCGAAGAACCACCTTCATCCGTTACCAATCGTCGTTACAGTCGAACACGGCCATAATCACAAAAACGATCCAACTATCAGTAATCAGTAATCAGTAACCAGTAATCTAGTTATGATATTTCTGACATCAATTTCCTGGTGGCAATCAAATATTTTTTAGATGTGCAGATTTGTTTCTGTCAATATTGTTAAGTCTAGGGTGTAGGCTCTCCAGGTAACGGGTGCATCTGTAATGGAAAAGTTGGAATTTTCAAAATGATATTTCAAAAGTTTGTAAATTTATCACTCTTTTTTTAAGAGTTACGGAATGCAGTTTATCTTTCATAGTTATTGAAATAAAATTACATTCTATGATTAAAATCTCCTAGAAATTTATTTGGAATCTTTTCTATCATACGGGATTCTCTAACAGGGAAGCCAAATGAAAGCAAATTTCAATAGACTTCAAACAAATGCATCGTACTTAAGTTTAATTGAGTCAGTTACTTACTAGTATACTAGTTACTTACAGTTACTAGTAATTGAGTTAGATTGCACGAGTGAAGAGATCCAAGAATGACGCAGATATAGGTTCTATTAATTTTGTTCCAATTCCATGTTTCAAACCAGAACACTGGATTGAAACTGAAGTTTTCCGCAGTAAATTATGGTGCAAAGTAATGAATATTAAAAACCGTCATTCTCAAAACCGGGCATAATTACGGTAAAGAGAAAAAAATGTGCGCGTATGAAGTATGAAGGATAATCGCTCAAGGCATCGTTCACAACAATATTGCGTTGAACATCTAACAACATTTGGAAGCAATCTATGATGTATCAACGTACCATTGTTAGACTATAGACAAAAAAATCGGCATTATTATGCACCTGAAATAAATGTATTTTACAAGAAATTTCAAAAGGTAACCGAGTATTCATTTTCATAATACATTTAAACCATCTACAGAAATTGCATTTAGCTACTGATTTCATCTGAGAATATTGTTTTCTCTTAATTGAACAAGAACCCCCCCTCCTCCCCACGTATCTAACCTCTGCTTCAGTCCAGTGCAGTCCGAGCGAGAAGTGCGGAGGTGTTACTGGACGGCGATCAGTGCCTGGATTAAGAGTAATGCGCGCCTAATTGAATTCTATCATCGCCTGAATTAATGATGGCGCATGGAAATCCAGCGCCCGGATTGGCCAGCAATATTGCCAGTACCTGTAGTGTTCCCGATGACTTTGACACTTTATCTAATGAAGACTCCGTTAGCGCCCGCTTCGCATCGAGACGGTCCGGACGTAGATTTATAATGATCTTAATTATACTTTCTCGTAGATGGCTCGTATCAGTTGCGGAATTGTGCGATTGTGGTTTCACCGAAATGATTATTTTTACTCCACTAGTTTCAAGCGTCTATGTAAGTAAGAATGGAATGAATTAATATAACACGTTACATGCGTATTTAACACAATGATCAAAGTGAGATTATTTCCATTATCATTTATTCTTTCATTCTTTTGTGTCGGATCGATTATCAGATCTATCGGATTTCATTGCAGGGTCCATCATCATCATCGTATCAGCCCTGATGGTGGACCCTGCGATGGTTAGATATACACGGCAGATTAGCCCAGAAAACTATACAGAGAAGATTCTGAACGGCCGGATAAATAAAAACATTTCTATTCTCCCATTAATGCCACAATCGGAGTTCTGGCGTAGACTCCATTTCCGAATGTATCGCAACCGGGACAGTCTGTTTCTACCCATCCACCGTATTTTTTTCACTTGAATAGTTGTTTCTGGTAGAAGATATTAGGTTAACGAATATTTATTTAAAAATTATAATGTCACCAAAAATTACGAACTTTTTAGGTTTTCAAGGTGCCCCCCCAACCTATGCTTTCGTATTATTTTATTTTAAAGATGCAGATTATCCACAGGTCGTTAAAATAACCCATACTACAACGATATATTAAAGTACAATGTGAAGACAGAACAGAAAAAGAGCAAATATGAAATAAGACGTGAAAGTATTAGGTTGAAGTGAAACATCTAAAAACTTTAAAACAGAAAAAAATGATTATTCCAATAGATGAGAAAAAATAAAACAACTTAATTTTTTTTTTTTAAATGTATCTACATAGATACAATTTTTAATTATGTCTAACCACAAAGTTAACGCTACAAATATCAAGAATACCTGAAACATAATTCGTGAAATGTGAGCACATGACTTCCAATTGTACGTGCTATCAATTTTACGACGATATTTAAAGTTGTGCAACAGCTCTGCACTTCCAATTTATTTTTCCAATTCCCAACACGCGTGTAAACTGCCTATTTTCCTTTTTTAATTTTTATTTTCACTTTGTATTACGCACACATCATTCTGTCGAGTTGTGCATCAGCGCTGTTCGCTGTAACACTTTACCTAACTACCTTTACTGTTTTACGTTGATACTTGAATTGGTAAGAATACAAAAGTCTTATAAAAAAAACCCTCTAAACATTTGATTACGATGAGTTGTGCACGTTTTACGCGACTAAGGATGGCGATCTTCACGAACGACCGTACTTCATCTCGCATCTGAGATCTGTTCCTGTACGTGGCCCACCGGAGCGTGTTGACGCAAGATGACCAACTGGCACTCTCGCACACACTGCACAGAGGTGCCTCACATTTGTTTAGCCGAATTTGGCTCGTACGGTTTTAATCGACGATCAACGTCTCCGATAATGACGGAGATCGTAGTTTGGAGTGTGAACATTGCAGTGGTTATGGTGAATCATAAAAAATATTTGTTGTTAAAAACAAAACAACACCAAAATGGTTGGATCGTAATTTTAAACACACACAGATCGTGGCGGTTACCGTTGCTGGCTAGCCCCGTTATCAACCTTTCGGCGTGAGCATTTTAACACTTACAAAATACATTTGTAATAATAAATACAATATTCTAAAATACTTTACATATTCAGTTGGCAGGTGACATCGCACGGCAATCGTCCTTTGTTATGGACGCGTGCAGGACGCGTGTACATTATGGTACATTGAGTAGAAGGAAAGATGTAGATATGATGGGCAACATCTGTGAATGAGAGAACTGATAAGAGTAGTCCATATAATAGAATACTCCCAAGAAAATGAATAATGTAAAGTGGTACCTACGTGCCAGCGAATGACACGGACAGAGAAGAGCAGGAGACACTCGTCTAGTGCTGAATAGAAATGGCTGATGACGTTGGTGATCAGGTCACCAATCATACCAAATACCAATTAAAGGTGTAACAAGTGCATGACTAATGTTTGTGAAAGAGTGTTGATCTAAAGGTTGTACATGTGGACCGGGGACTCATTTCTCCCAGCGATCCACAGTGTTAGTTTGAGGATGATATCGCGGTTTGCGTGTGTGTGTGTGTGTGTGTGTGTGTGTGGGCTTGAAGTGGCTAGAGCAGATTAGACAATAAATACTACTCGCAGTTGATAGATGTTTACTGTTATGCATCAATTAAATGAACTGTTTATGGTAGGTATATGAAAAATTAATATGTATTGTAATTATAAATATCAAAAAAATACGATATATTAAATCCTTAAGTACATAAACGCAAAGTTAAGGTGAGTAGAAAAAACTTATTTTTGATTATCTCAAAAATATTAAAATTGTAGATTTGTACATTTTGTTCCTAATGGACGTTATGTGTTGCGCCATTTTTTGATATATAACCCAGCATAATTAAAAATTAGGAATGGTACCTCGACGATATATTATACTACTGAATACAGGAAAAGTGTATAAACAACAAAAGAAATGTTATTTTAAAGAGAAGAATCATAACAAAAGCTTATAAATGATATTGTTACACTCTCGTGCAAGATAAAATATAATATGGCTTTAAGCAGAAGGTGTATAATTATGTCCGATGGTTAAAAAATCTCATGTGAAAAGCTTTCTGTCCAAAAATGCTTTGATATTCCAGAAATGTAAAAATAAGGCGTTCTTCCCCTATCGGAGTAAGCAGGATTCCAGGGGTTGGGGGTTGGGGCCTGACAGGCCTTCATTAAGTCGGGGGTTGCAATCAACTGGACAATTAAAATTATTTCTTACTTTCTGAATATCTGTATTTAAGACATCAAACTTGGGAAATAGTTAAATTATCATTTTATTAAAATATTTTAATAATTCGTTACAACGTTAAATTTTTTTTTTAATAACTGTATTTTATCAATGATGTATTTTGTGGCGACTTGAAAAATGTACTGTCATTCTAGTTGATTTTTAAAAAATAATACATACCCTCAAAAAACATATCTCTATTACGGTTCAATATGTACACTTTCTGAGCTTGTTTTTAAATATAATGTAAGCGTAAAATGTACTTTGAAAATTAAAAATATTTATAGACTTTTTAAAGGTATTTTGCAACTGTCGGTAGAACTTATTTCGAATATATATGTCTCATTTGGAAACGTATGTAGATGAAATTTTACGTTTTTCTGTACGATAATTGTAGTTTAATTGGTGAAACTGATGACTGTATCACAGATAGTAATTAAATGTGATTTATGTGTGATCGATAGTGATTAAATGTGATTTATCTCAATTATTTCGAATACATTCGTACCTTTATATTTTTACATAGAAAATGTTTAAAATGGCGTGATGGAAAATTTAGAAATTTTTGTAAGAGTTTCACGAGTGGACTTTAATATATAAGAACGTTGTTATGGGTATTTAATATCTTGTAAACGCCAACGAGGAAGTTATTATGTAAGAAAGAACACATTCTATCTGAGGGTGGAATGAGATTAGAGTTTTTTCTAGAAACTGTATAAACATATATTTACAATATGTAAATAGGTATAAAATATACATCTTATTAATGAGTTACCGGTTTAATTTATTAGCGTATTTAATGTGATTAATCCGTCCTATGACAATGTAATAAAAATGATTTTATCAAGTTTATACATCACGCTTGCACTTGTATCCGAATTAACCACGAAGAGAAGAAAGCAATGTACTATATGTGTATAAAGGGTACATAAGTAGGCAGTGTCTACCGTTGTAACCCCTCCCGAGGCGAGGGTAAAGGATCATGCGCAGTATTGTTCCCCCTCGCGCGTTCCGCTCGCGACGCCAGAGCCTCCCGCGCAGACAATGACCCGTCAGCTGTGTGCGTGCCGCGCGGAGGATGGGAGTATACAGGCACCGTAAAATCACGACCTATTGGTTGACAATGGGCCAATGAAAAAGCTCTGTACCATCTGCAGCATTTGATGTTTTACAATTCCATCAGTGAAATGTTTTAATATCTCTCTCTCTCGGTCGGCGTGGCTGTGACTGAACATCGCGGTCCTCATATCTGCTTCCGGAGAGGCTCCGGTCGTGTCTCGGATTTGTTTTTGTCCATCTTATTAAAGATCGACCTTTCACTTCGTCATTTACGTTTCCCGTGGTCGCCAATTGGTCCACCTTTCCAGCAACTTAATATCTCGACAGAATCTCAAATTAACTAACTAAAATCATTAATATCACGTTATTATATTGTATTCAAAATAATAATTAACACAATTCATATATATTTAAAAATAAATCTAGTACCTAACTTAAATTGTTACGATTATGAAAGATGTGGAAATTGGCTTAATGACGCAGCATTTTTTAGAATAGAACTTGTGGTTATCGATAATAGTACGGTTATTTTAGCACGCTTTATTTATTTCTAATAATTCTAAATTATTCAATTTAAGATCAATATTGTTTATATGAAAAACAGACAATCCCAAAAGTATGTTAATCTTCTAATTAATGATCGGACCATTATTATTTAATCATCTTAAATGTTCTTTGATCAGCCAAGGTTTTAATGTAAATATGAAGCTTCCCTATTCGTGTTGGTTTTCTGCTGCCACGTGTCGTCTCACCCGTCACGGATCCAACCGTTCCTCGGTGGAGGTAGATAGATACTATGTTTTGCGCAGGGTCCTAAAAAGAATTTATGCTAAATTTGGTTTAAATCGGTCACAGAGTTCAGGAGCAGACAAACAGATGAACGTTTAGTTTTAAGGCGCGTGTGCGCGAAAAGAGACACTATGAGATAATCTCGTGTTGAGATTTTGATCTGAACTTCGAGACTGGTAGAAAGAGACAAAACTCGATCCAGTATACGCGACGTTTGATCTGATAACCTAAAACCACCATAAATCAATACCAATCTCTATTCTGAAAAGTTATCATAAGGCGTTAAATTACAAACATTTATTCACTTTTAACTGGAGCTGACGAATGATAATGACATTGCGTAACGAGCGTGAAGTGAGACGCGAGACGGCGAATCTCCGAGACGCGGTGTGAGAGTTGTCTACAAATAATATCGTGGAAGTAAAATCCGTTATAAACAGTACTGACATTATTATTCTATTATCAAAATAGCCAAGACTGATTTCTTTCTGCGCATACCGTCGGTGCATCCCAGATGACACAACCAAATAATATGAATTGCAATACTGTGCTCGTATCATATCATTAAGTGTAATAGATTTTTGAACCAGCCAATCAGTGCCGTCTGCGGAAGCGTCATTACTCGGTCCAGAGACAGCCGCGAGCTGTGATCACTTCCGCACGATGATGAATTGCACTCGCGTTTTTTGCTGGAGCTAAAAGTATAACGTTCAAATTAATTCATCTCGCAAAACTATTCTACATAAAGCGAAAGAAATGAAGCTATCACGTGATCAATCATGTCTATAATATTTTCCATCTAAATAACGTTAATTAACGCAGCAAGATGCAAAATCATCTAATTTCGGGCAGTCTGGACCACTTAGCGAAACTGAAATGTGGTATTTTATTAATGTTATTTCAATCGGACATTTTTCAGCTTTTGATTAAATCTTCAGGGAGAAGGGATGGGGCATCCCTTATTAAATGGTGACCGCGGAATTACATGTTTGGGTTGAATTTTAATAACTACCCCCGAATCTAGAACTGTTTGATGGATATCTTAATAATATTCGGATCATTCGATGGAAGCCTTTTTGATGTGTAAACATCATCCCCGACTTAAAATTACATATCAGAGAAATAGCACAAAATATGAGATCAATAAAATACGCCACGCTCGTTACCGTGGTGACTAAAGATTGTATTCAGTTCCCATAAAGTTTAACTTACTTTTTAACACTACATACGCATGTTTAAAAATTAAAATATGTCTAATATTCACGTAACGGTAGATGGAGAAAAAAAAAAGAAAATTTTATACCTACACCTATATAAAAATTAAATTTATAAAAAACAATACATACATAGTACCTATTTACATAGGGTACAATGGGAAGCAATCGTTATCTAACAGAGATTTTAAAAAGTTGCAAATAAATGTAAAAAACTCATTCCTTTCTTTATTTCCAATAAATTGTACACACACACACATACACACATGCACACACGCGCGCGATGTTTAAACTAAACTCTGATAGTTCTAATATAATCACTGCAAAAAATAAATAAAATGTGTTTTGCATAATTTAGATCCAAATGATTTTACGCAAGTTAAAAGTTACTCACTGATATTAGTCAACTAAAGTATTTTGTATTTTATTTTATTATATAACTTTTTTGAATTTCAATAAATAAATCATTTTTAGTCGGTCAAAAGTGTGACAAATATGATTTATTTGATGTAATATCAAATAATTTTGATTCTTAATATCTTTCAGATTCAGCTTTGGATGTACGCTGACGATATCAATGAAAGTATGTCGACACTGTTGTCTCGCGAAAAAAATGATGTATTGTATTTTTTCTCGTCTACGATTTAGCACTAAATACGTATTAAATTCTCGATTTACTATTTAATCTTAAATCCACATATACTCACGCGTTTTAAGTGAGTCACAACCAATTAACATTTTAATGTGGAACTCTAATCAAGGTCTACGATTTTCGAGCGTCACTAGCTTTGAAAATTGGCCACGTTGAGAAAGTACAAAAAATGTATTACAATTTGTATTCACCGACACCATCTAAGGCAGGCGGCTCGGATTATTAGGTGCTTGATTGATGGTATGAAAGTGGAAGCTGCGTCTTCCGCTCGCATCATCTCGGTTCACAGTTTCACAGCGGACCATAATACGCAGATCGATCTTCTTGTCACTCACAGCTACGCCGTGGCACATGGGTTTGCAGAAATCCTATTATATGGCAACACTTAACTCTGGAGTACCTACTTAATCTTTTGAGCCTCAAAAACGGTGTGCGAAAGTAATCAGTCGAAGATTTAAAATAATTTATTAAGCATCATTTGATTATACTCTTAATACTGTTATTAAGATTTAGATCGGCAACTATCAACGCAGTACCTGAACGCAGCCAAGATACACCAGGCACAGGCCTCACCCAGCGGGCGTTCGCTCTTCCCACCGACGTTGGGTAGTTCAATAAACAGTAAATAGCGATCTATATTGATAATTCTCGCTGCCGGCTCATATCTCACACTTACAAGTAGGCGGAAAACCGTTCTCTCATCCTTTTGATGGCATTTCATACAAACTAACTCTAACCGTAGCGCCACACGTCTTTCAAATCGATAAGCTCCAATGGCACAACAGTCCGGTGTTTCGATGGTGTTTTGGAAGTGTTTTTGATGAATGGACCTCTGAGTGTCTACCTTGAACTACTGAACCTTAATTTTCTATCAACTTTCTACCTATATGTAAAATTATGGATTTACGTTATATGTTTTTTATGAATAGCACTTAAGGACGCTGGAGGGTCTAAATTTTGCGAAAATTGCCTATATGAACAATGAATTTCTTCTCATTTTTCGTTTTATAACTGCATAAAGTCGCGTAGTTTTATTAGTTTTGATGAGTGGGACTGACGACGGAGTCCTGGCTTCTAAACCGGTCCGTCGGTCCGGTGTGGGTCCCGGCATCCTCGAGTAACTGGCACCGCTTCGATCTACCCTATGCCACGCGCATTTTGGGTAACTCCGTCTCCTAATAGTCCTTCGGCCAATGTGACCAGTCCACCCTGCACTCGTTATATTACCAAATTCTCTACTAAAAGATTTGAGTAAATTTGATGCCAATAATTACGAAGATAGAAAGCTTCAGTCAGTGTAGAAACAAAGGAGTAATAAATGTAGGTCGGTCGATAAAGATAGATGAGATGTGATAGTATGTACATATTTGGAAGCGAGACACCGAACTCCGAATTCTGGAAACACCACTAAAAAGCTACTGATGGTTTACTACTAGAATTGTAGTGTACTAGCAACATTAATTTTGCTAGTACACTACAATTCTAGTCACAACCGGGTGCGAACACTTAACAAAAGGAAAAAGATAGAAATTGAATGAATGAATATTATCATATTTAAATGAAGTAACAAATTGTGAGGCTTCTCCCTCGCTCGACGAGTCTCAGTCTCGCAGCGGATGTAATGATGATGGATAAGCGAACGGTCCATTAATCAACTATAACGTGGGAGCACTTAGACGAGCCGTCACAAGTTTGGTCATTATTGCGAACCTTAAAATAATAATTTTTAATTTAATCGTAATTGTCTGTTCTTATCATGTCCAATTAGAATTGACTATTGCAGTTTTTTATTATAACGGTATTCATCTATTATCGAAGTCTCAAATGATTGTAGACAAGGATTGTAGAATTAAGTAGGTGCTTATATTTATATTAGTGATTAATGGAATCAAAACACCACTTATTATAAATGTCTGCCATGGACCGAGCTTCGACTACTCTCCCTGTCTATCTCACACTTCCTTTTATATTTTTTCTCTTACTAAAACAACGACATACCCTTCTTCATTTACGTACCACTTAAATAGTTATATTTTCTTTTAATTTTAGAAAAAATTAAAACTATTTTTTTCTAAATGTATTTTTAACCCTATAATTTAATTTATCCCTTAATCATGTACATTTCTATTATATAAGGTAATTCATTATTTAGCAAATGTTAACAGATTAAAAAAAATCACTTTTATACAAGACGTTTCAGAAGTCCTTTTCATAATACAACTTATTTTATTTTTTAAAATAGATTCTGATGAAGAAACAATAATATATGTTTTAGTTAGTTATGACATCCTGAAGAAGAAAATGGTATTTTTCGAAACCGGTAGATGTATTTAAACTCAATTGAGTGGTTAATAAAACAAAGATAATAAATAAAAATATGAATTTTAACCACAAAGTTAATGTTTATTTTGCATTGAAGTACAGTCCCAAGGAATTTATTTCTTAAAAATTATTGATTCTAAATGTGAAACGTTATTTCACTGGCACTCTTCTAAACGGGAAGCAAAATTTCTGAGAACTGCTCGGCACGTATTCTCCGTGATCGCTGCCATTTCTTCTCGGATATTTTCTATTAATTGGTCCAGAGAGAGAGAGGATTATTACCGTTTACCTTTGATTTAAGGTAGCCCCATAGGAAAAAGTTTCAGGTCGGGCCTACGTGGAGGCCAGTTTATGTCACCATGTCGGGATATCGACTTTCCAGGGAAAATTTCACGAACACCTAGTAAGGACACGCTCCATAGCGACTGAATTCCCAAAGACGCGGCTGGCGATAGGCATACCCCCCGCCCCTCTCCCGTTCGTTGCGTCGGTGCAGCGAATGAACCAAAATGAAAATTGGACGCTTTTGTATGACTACGTGGTGTATCGTAGGATGTGACAGCCGCGGGCGGCGCCAACGAAGAGGCGCGAGTCTCGAGGCTCCTGTCCGAATCGTCGGCCATTCGCTCTGATCTCGACATCGATCTTGTTTTTCAGTTGGCCAATGTTTGTATGAAAACAAAAGCGTCCATCCTAATACGAAGAATGCCATAATGACCATCTCATCGTCCGAGCGTGTTCTAGCGTGGCCTCAGATATTAATGAATAATCTAGAAACTATTTATCGGTTTGGTGCACAAATTAATCAGCCAGCTTTCCCATGCCTCACGCGCTCTTAATGCTCTTCACCTCCATTCAATCTGTGGTGATCTTTAATTTTGGTATTATTTTTATTCATTCCGTCGGTCAGAGGTCAGAGGTCAGAGGTCAGCCTCGCGCGATGCGATCGTATTTATTTTTCACATCCCTGACGATTTAAATTAATTAATTAATTGAGTGATTAAATTATTAAATGCAGTAACAGTAAGCAACAGCGTTTATGCAATGCAATCAGATAATCAAATAATTCCACGTCCGCCTTACTAGGTGAATACCTATCTAAACTGTATGAACACACATTTAATTTGCCAGACTGTTAGATATTATATTTTGTTAGTGTATGAACATAGACGAGTGAAAAATTGCTAAATTTAGTTTTGTAAAAAATATCGCTAAAATTTGTCAATACGCCTTCTGAATATTGAGTAATATTTCAGAATATTTAGTGCCTAGATTTATTAACTTTGATGAAACCGTTACGCACTGTGTACGGGGTGACAAGGTGTGCGAAAGTGCTATTATATCTGGTGGCATTAAGATGATTTGTGATGGTAGCATTACTGCTCTCTCAGGAAACATTATCTTAAGGGTGGTTTCCTGACATCGAGTAAAGCGCACTCTCGGAATAGAATGTTAGGTGGGTTTATATAATATTCGGTGAATAAATACTTGAGCATTGATTACATGATGAGTCCTGACTCCTGACCACCTCAAGAATACACCATCTGTTGATACTGAGAACGAATAAGTATTGTCCAGCCATCTTCCTTCAGGTTTACTATTGAGCAGTCATCGAAGATTTTCGAATTTTATGAATTATTAAAACTTAAGCTACAGCTTAGTACAGGTCGTAGAGTTCCTAGTTATAACGCTTCATTTTCTTAGACCGTATCATATTATCTTCGAAAAAACAATCGATGTAATAACAAATGGATTAGCATACATTAATATTTAAGAAGACAGATCATTTACATGATGTTTGAATGAAGTTGAATTTCGGCCATCAGCCAAAACTAACGTCGGGTTGACCTGCCGCGACCCCCCGCTGCGCTGGATGCGCTGCAGTTAGTTTTGGGATTTCCTGCGAATGAAGTAAAAAGAGAAAACTTGCATCGGAGATAATGGAGCTCGGTGCGTTATCCGTCAGCCCAATCCCAGGATCCAGCCCGGATCAGCTCGGATCAAGGATCTCTTAAAAGCGGTTTAATTAAAGCGATCTTTACGTTTTAACCAGATAATGAATCGGCGCGCTGCGCCGGTCGGCATTCTTCGCATTCGATTTTAAAAGTCTTGTTGCGTACAGCCACAATAATACAGGTGGTTCGCCGATCTCCGCTTTTCTCAATTGGTGATGATGATGATGAGGTCGGAAGAAATGAAACACAGAGATATGTTCTTTCGAGGGATACTGCGGCGAGAGAATCGAGAATGCGTTCCACAGTGCATTTCGGATACAAACAATTCATTCAATTCAATTTAGTATTCCTCACCATTTCAGTGAGCAGGCAGCATCAGGCGCCAACAAGACGTATTTTATCAAAAAATGAGTCTTTGTTTGTCGAAATCTATCACACGTTTTTCATGATTGTATATTTTAATTACTGCCTCGTATCCTTCACATTACATCAATTAATTGGCGTCACTACGGCGACCTCTTAATCCCGTGCGATAAAAGTATTGTCTTTCGATACCACCAAACTTGGAATGCTATCTGATATATTTAGCCCAGTATATTACATTATATGTAAGTACCGTTTAACCCATGTCGGTCTATGGAATATTACGGCAACCGAGAGATGAGTTACTTTTCGAATAACTTCTTGCACGTGAAAATCTAAAGAACTTTTAATATTTTGATAATCAAATGAAATAAATGAAATATTTATTGTAGATTTTATTCATTTTAATATAAAGTATTTACGGCTTTGTTTATAGCTTCTTTTATGAGTTAAATTTAACACATCAACCGGTTTCGGAAAATGCCATTTCCTTCATCAGGATGTCAAATAAACTACTAGTTTAATTAAACATAAAATTTAACTTTTTTTTTCCTTTAAGTGGTTAAGTGTTTTCATTAAGTGTCATAAACAAAGTTAAATAATCTATAAAATTATGATAATATATTTTTATTTAATTTAACTGATGAAAGTAATTAAAAAACAGTCATAAATAATTAGAGATAAATCTATTTTATTTCCGCCATTTTTTTCCAATCCTATTTCGCGCTAGACAAGCATTTCTTTATTATGTGTGCATATAATCCCATGATACGACTTTATTAATACTTTGTATTATAGTATGGTTAAATTTTGAAAGGGTGATTTTCAGTCGTTAGTTTATTTTAATAGTACATTTGAAAGCCTTATTTCTAAGTGATTATCTTTAAATATGATTAAATCGTGCATTTGATTGAAAATGAAAAATATATCTGTTATACAAGACCACTGCTGAATCCGAAGTCTTTTCATTTGCTAGGTGCGTGCGCGCTCTACGGTTTGCAAATCACCCCCAGCTCCAGACTTCCAGAAAGGTTTCGGCCTTCGACCGACCTCCAATTAAACCGTCACAGCTCCCCTCTGCTGTCAGGAGCCACTGCCAGCGATCCCTGATCTCAACTCGGAAGGTATGGGTACCTACCCCTGACTCGGTGCGGGTCAGAGTGGAGCAGCGTCGAACTAAAGTTCATCACGGGGTCACCATTCGCCACAGACTACGTCGGTGGACTCTGACTCCTGTGGATTGTGAATGACGACATGACAACACTTGACCCACGCGTCCCCACGATAACAAAATGTATCGATGTTGTCCTTCATCTTCTAGGTATGCTAGTAGGTTTCATTACACCCTTCAGCGTGTGGAATTGTACTGAACCATACTTTTTCTCATTAACAATTAACCGTGATAAAATTGCATCTTAAATACTTCAAAGACCAACCGGACAAATAGAAAAACCAAATAATATATGTAATGACAATAATAATACAAGTAAAGTATACATAACATATTTTTATATCGTTAATATATTAATTTCATTTAAAGATGTTGGGAATAAAACTGAATCACGAAATCCAGATGTTTTAAACACATTAATAAATTGAATTTATAAAACATTTTAGGAAAGATCACCCTTTAAATAGAATCAAGGTAGAAACCAAATGAAAGAAGCGCTAATGTTAATAGGTTAATCCCATTCAATTGGTACCATGTCTTCCCTCTGTTTCATCTATTCTACGAAACTTTGGGCGCCTTCTATATCTAGGTTATGATGTTAAAATATATATATAACATATTAGATTAATCCAATTCCAAACCATAATAACAAGTATTATTCTATTGGCGCAATTAAAGTCAAGCAACGTAGTGTGGTGAAAGTTACTCAACATGGCAGTTACTTCGATTAATTTGTTGAGTGAATAATTGCATTAATGTCTTATTTTTAAATTAGAAATAATAAAATTATATGATTGTAGAAGATTTTCATGATTTCTGAATGACGCATGACGTGCAAGAACATCGGTTCTACCGTAGAAATAATCTGTGTACCTTAACATTAAATATATTGTATTTTTCTAGCAGTTAGATTCCAAGGGTTACCTACGCGACTTATTTATCTGGTTGGTATCTGTTGGACATAAGAGCTGTTTACATAAGGTGTGGGAAAACGGGGGTGCAGGAAGGATGATATGAATTAGGTATAGGGACAGGACAATGCTCAAGGATCAACTAGAAAAGTACACAACTTACCTGGATTTTCTCCGCTGTAGTCATAGCTCTCCTGAACTTCAAGAACAACTTTTCCGATCTTCACGCACACGCGAGGAACCGAATACATTACCAACAAGTAACTTTAAAACACCTTCAAGTTAGTGACGAGCACATAGCAGGACATCCACTCTCCTTGACAGTTCAAAGTCATAGACAAAACATAGGTACAGTAAACATAATGGAGCATCCACGCGGCCACGGCGATTTGTGGTTCTGTCATGAATTGTTTTATATGTATTGTAATGGAGAATTAGTTACAAATTGAAGACATGTATTAATTTTAAAAATTCATATCCATATATTGTTATATTTACACATATGATTTATTGCTATATTCCTTCTTCTTCACGTACCGTCTTCTATCGATGTTTGGTCACCATATTGCAATATGCTGATTTAACTCTTAAACTCTTAATCTCAATCTAACTGAGGCAATTTCCAAGATACGAATTTTGCTTTTATGAGATTCTTTGGAGACAACTCTCAGCATTCGCTGTCCCCGTGTACACACCATGTTTCAGAGATTCGCCGTCTCGCAACACACTTCACACTTGTACGTCAAATGTCATTGTCGTTCGTCAGTTGAGTGATTTTGAATCTCCCCAACAGCAGTTAAAACGAAAAAATGTTTGCATTTTAACGCTTTATGTATAGTCAATTCTTAGACAAAATATATAGATTTAATATTTAAAAATTTCTGTATAATTCACCCAATAATGATTTATATAAACTTTCTGAATATACAGTTGTACGAACTTATAGTGGTTTTATAGGTAATAATTGTGCACAAATCTAATGTCAGATCCAACATGAACATTGGGTTAAGATTTTGTCTCTTTCCACCAATCGCAAGCTAAACTCTAAGTTTATCTTCAGATCAAAATCTCAACACGCCTACACGGTATCGAGATGTACAATCAACTAAATCTCTGAGATTATCACCTTCCGTAGACATGGTCCTTAAGATCAGGGACATTTTGGACAATGAACCACTTTCTGAGGTTACGCAGCCGAGATAAATTCTTTCTACCTACACTACTCTGCTACCTTCTATCTATAATATTTTAAATATGAATTAAATATATTAATTAGAAAGATATACATGTAAAATCAATTTTATCGAAAAATATTGTTGTTGCGCCACCGGGATTCGAACCTGGATCTCTTTCCTAACCGGGGAAGGTGCATTATCCAACTATGCTACAGCGACAATATTTTTAGCGACAATTTTTGAACCTACCTTTTTACGTTACCTTTTTGATATTAATACATTAATCCATTATTTGAAAGAGTATCTTACCTTATTTTTACAGAATCTCAAATACCTTTGAGTAAACTGATAGCAGATGCCAGAATTATCAATTCATTTTTATTAAATTTTGGACACATTGATACAACTTTATGTTCTAAATAATTACAACTTCACAATAAGAATGTGTTCTCCTAATATCTATAATATGTTGTGAGATATCATATTTCTCACCGCGGAGAGTGTATCCGAAGTATGCAGCTTTCCTTTCTTTGTAAATTGCTATTAGTTTTCTTAAGAAATTCACGCGTCTTCATTGATCATTCGGTCAAGCAAGGAGATCTTTAGCATACGTTGATACAGCCACATCTCAAATGTCTCCGCTGTACGAGTATACCCCGCTAAACATTTTGACAAAATTCAAAGAACCGCTCTAGTTCTTTTAACAGTATTTAAATCTTATACCTGTGGCTGTCACCTCAGTGTTTTCGATTTTTTTAATAGGCTCTTATCCATCTTAATTAAACTGTTTCACCGAGTTAATTACTGATAATAATGATCTCATCAAGGCTTTCATTGCCCGAATCACAATGACAGCGAATGTATTAAGATGTTGTTCAAGGCGCAGAGATGTCTCCCTGTCATATTATGCCAATCGCGGCACACTTTATACTAGGAACTCGGATAAAACCTTCCCAGCACCACCCTGTATTAAGACATCTCTTAATAGGTATAACCCATAATTAACTCCACTAATTTGATTGGAAATTTAACAAAGATGCTTTTAAAGTTTAAAGTTTAGATTAAATTTTTTAAATTCGACATTTATTTGTGTGAATTTTATAAAAAAAATCTTGTGGGTATTATAAATTACTACTGGCGATTTAGATTTACTTATTATTTAAGATATGGGCTTAGCTTAGATCAGATAGCTCTGAAGCGGGACTTTCGTCAGAATCCTAAAGAGCAACTGTGTGAAATTATTATCATATTATTATTACATTTTTGCCTGTCATTCTATGTACTCTGATGTATTTGAATATTTTTTATTAATTTTGGCAAAGGAGTGAGATGCTACTAGCGGTTATCCACAATTGTCTTATTTAAAAAATTCTTTGGGTTAGTTTGAAGTATTTTTTTTAGTAGAAAATTAGATCAAATAGAATTCCAGAAAGTTTCACCGAACACCTTTGAACAGTTATAGATCAAATCTAGCAAATAAGCAAATTGGAATAATAGAGATTAAATATAATGAATAACGTATCTTTCTGGAACATTTTTCTTGTGTTGTTTATTTATTTAAATTTGAGAGTTTAAAACAGTTACACACAACTTTCGCTGTCACCTTTAGCAGAGATGCGTAAAGTAATTTTGAAGTAAGTTATATAAAAAAATCAATTTTCAACATTTACTTCATTTCACGACATATAATGTATAACACAAAAATAAGTTGCCATTTGAGATAAGAAAGAATTATTTAGAATGGGTTTTCTTATATCGAATAGTTATTCCGCCTCGTTCTGTCTGTTTGACTACAGATGGTTAGTTCTGTTTAATTGATGTCATTTTTTTTATAAATCAAAAAAATATATAATTCTTCACGTGTTCATATTCATCATTATTAGCTGATTTCTATCCACTGCCGGATGAAGGCCTCCCAAGTATCACTCACTTTGTGCTGACACGCATTTTCGCAGAATTTGATGATAATTTGACTCATATACTACTGTATTAAAATATTTATTTTTAATATTTTCAAATTGAATTTTGTGGTTTATAATATTTTTTTATAGATATAACTTTGTTTAATTATATTTTAAAACATTAATCGGTTTCGGAAAAAATCATTTTCATCTTCAGGATGTCAAAAATAACTAACCAAAAACATAAATCACGTTATTCTAATGTTTATAAAAAATATATTTTTAATTTTTAAAAATTAAAATAATAATTATTAAATAAATAAATCTAGTACTCAAGTTAAATTTTTACGATGATAAAAGATGTGGAAATTGATGATACAAAATTATTAGAAATTTTTTGGAATAGGACTAGTGGTTATATTTAGTTGGTTATTTTCGTTAATTTTACATGCTTTATTTATTTCTAATGATTATAAATTATCCATTTAAGACCACATTATTTATATATAAAACAGACAATCCCGAATTTTATCATTTTCTAATAAATTATTGGAAAAGTTTTGAAAAATCATTACTATTTAAATATCTTGATATTCTTTGACTTTTATGTTAAAATTTCAACCTGTTTTACCAATATATTGTAGAAGCTGTACCATATTTACAACTAAGTTTATAAATACTGGAATTATTAAATTTATCATCTATATTTTATATATTATAATGAAATGTAGAATTAGTAAAAATGTATTATTTATGTATTTTAATTGTTGTGTTGTATATATATATATATAGGAATGTGAGGCAGCGTCGCTTCCGACTGACCTCTGCCCATTTCCGTATTTTGATCAAATTGTCTTTTGATATTAATATATTTGCAGATTGTTCGCGAGAAATTGTTACGATAGATTATTTTTAATCACATTTTTTCGCATGGAAGGAAATAAAAACATGTATATAATTTGATTTGAGTTTATTTACATTTTATACATAGGAAATGACCTTAATATTATACATAATTTACAATTGATGAGTATCAGTAGGGCACCAGTCATGAGTAGGTACTATAATATCTAATATTAAGTAAATGCAAATTATATATATCTCCGTAATCATAAAAATAACTGTTGCATTAAAATTTTGAGCATTTAAAATCACACTTAAGATTACACAAATATAAATATTTACTTTACAATATTCTAAATTCCGCAATAATTTATCAAGATGAACATTTTTTTTTACTAATTAAATTGAATATTATTGGAATTGAAAATATATTGCAAAAATGTATGGAGGCACTAGTGTCTTTAACATTTTAAACATTAATACTGGCGTAAGTAACTGGCCTAAGTAACCTTAGTTAAATTAATAAATAGTGCATCGTGCAAAACATACGCAACATATTAAAAATAAAACAACCCTGCTTCGCAGTAATCTCGTGAGGTTTCAAAATAGGAAGGTGGGTAACTTCGTAACTTGCGAATTATTTACTATTTAGGTACCAGTGTATAAGTGTAGTAAATTTATTTAAAGGTATTCTAAACTCTACGATTAATACTGGGTTGAGAGTGAAGCCCCGCTGAATGGACAGGCTTCATTCTGTTACCTAAATGCAAATGGATTAGTTCATAATTTGGCAAGAAATTTGGCTGCTGAACATTACAATTAGACACCTATTCGTTAAATTGGCTACTTACACGAAGTGACTAAAATCAAATAAATTAATAATTTATTAAGTTTCAAATGACTGTCTTGAATATCTACTGCAGGAGTTCGTACAGCGCCGTGATGTACGTCTGCGCCATCTGCAGAGTCTCGTACTTGGACAGTTGTCTGTCGCTGCCCAGCGAGGGGAGGTACGTCCTGAGTCTGTCGAAGGCCTTGTTGAGGTTCTGCATCCGTCTCCTCTCCCTCGCGTTGGCGGCGAGTCTTCTCCGCCGCATGACCAGGGGGCTGACCACCTTTCCTCTTCCGCGGCCTCGCTTCACCTCCCCGCCGTACTCTTCCCCGTAAAGGGCTTCGTCTCCGGAATCTTGCATCAGACTATCGTCGTCCCCGACGTCTTCCAAGAAATCTCCATCGTCCCCTTCCAGACCCAACTTGAAGGATTCGTCGAGTTCCAGCGAAGAGTTGTCGTTCGTCTTCGGTGAAGCGTTTTTCTTAAAACTTTTATTTTTCTTCTTCAGCGCTTCCTCCATCGGCGGGAGCAGGTCTGAAGAGTAGAACTCTCCGTGGAACTCCTGGTTCGGCACTATTCCTCGGTAGGCGATGGTGTTCGACGAAGGAATGAGCGTCGTGAAGCGCTTGTCGTTTGACTGCAGTCGCTCCTGGTTCGGGATGAGGTGAGGTTCGCGGACTTCCGCCGGGCTGATGGACCTGAAGCTTTCTCCCGGAGACGGGGTGGCCAGATCGGAGCAGTCTCCGTACCTCTGCAGCAGCTCGGCCGGCTGCGGCGCCGGGTACTCCAGGGAGACGTGGCCGGAGTCCGGAGACCTCGGGTAGGAGTAGGACGACGAGAAGTAAGAAGCGAGGTTGTCGTTCAGGTTGTAGGGGTCCTGCTTCGGCCCGCTCACGTACACGTATCGGTGTCCGTACATTTCGGTAGCCATCACTTCAAAGTCAATCGACAAATATGTAACACAGTCTTTTCAATAATCACATTAATTCACGATTTATTAAGAAAATGTTTTTCCGCGTCACTTATTTATGTCGTTTTACAAAAATTAAAATTCGGAGCTTTCGTGTCGCGTAATTATCTACGATAAAAGCTCCGGTGGTGCGGGTTGCGTGGGAGGGTCACCGGAACGAGAGATGCTGCCACTGCGCCGGTCGAAGCGGCATTAAGCCTCATATGTTACCTGTCCAATTTATATAGCCTCTTCGTAGTTTTACCCACACGTGAGGGTCGGCCTCAGCGCGGCGAGCGACTCACAGGGAGCTCTCCGTTCGCGGGCCGAGCTCCAGGAGGCGCAGCTTTTCGGCGCGGGTGCTTATTTTCGCGGGCGATCGTCGGCCGTGCTCGCGCGCAAGGGAAGGATATATGCGGAAGGCCGAGGGTTGGGGCGAGAGAGCGAGACGGGCGCCAACAGGTGGCGGCGGGTTAAACGTATTCCGATATATTTAGATCATGTACGTTTAGACTTTTACTTGGAATACTACTTTAAATTTTAAAGTTAATAAAGTCAGGTAATGCTAAAATGAATGCATTATGAAAACGTATTATTTGTAAATTTAGAACAAAGTACTAGTATTATCTATGAAATAAACAAGTAGGTACCTATATGTACATATTCATCGGGTAAATGTGTGTTTTGTGTAAAATTCACTGGGAAGAAAAGGAAGGAATTAAATTTTATTACATTTATTTGTGAAATTTCAAAAACACATTTATTAGAGAACGGTTTCTCAGCATTGCATACTTTGAGTAGATACGTACCTACTAGACTCATGGAAAAAATTAAGGTAGGTACCTTGTAGGTACTGAATTAAAAAAAAGGGATATTTTATTTTAAGTGCCAAAATATAAGTTTGACAGGACAAACTGAATAAAATAGGTAGTCATCACGGTAAAGCTTGTCACGTACTTTTTCTGAAAATACTCTTGTAAAATATTTTTGTAAATTTTTTGCTATAGTAAAAAAGGTACTTTAGTAAATATTTTAGTGAAAATGGGTTGTTCGATTGTTAATAAAAAATATTCACAATAGAAAGTACATTCAATAGTGAACTAATTTTACCATCTAATATCGGATGGTAAAAACCGTAAATCATTAGATAAAAATGGCGGACTCTTCACAGCTGTTTCAAAAGTCATGTCACTTTGATGCTTTAAAAGTTGCAGTGCACGACAATGCATCATTCAATATCCCGCTATTGTAGTGATGACAGTTCGTCCAAAGATTTTTTTACGTCGACAGAGACAGATTTCGAACGCAGTGTTGAATAAAGCCTTAGATAAAGCATACAATCGTATGTATTGGGCATGGTGAATAATTTAGTAAAATTATTGCCTTGCCACACTTTTAGGCGAGATTGATTTTGACAGTAGTAAATTTGACGTACGAACAAACCGCAAACGTTATTTACTATTCACAACCGGGCCTAAGATATGTTTACTGATTGTGTTTACGAGCAACCCTCGTGGATCAGACGGTGGAATGCTTTTATTATAATTTAATTAATTTAAGTTCAGATGTGCCATCACATCGTTTGACGAGATCAGATAGATAACTAGTTACTTCCCGCCTCCACAGAGCTGCCCAAACATTTCCGATAGGAAAGCTACGCCAATGAGAGCGCGGCCGAAATACAATGGCGATGAATTCAATATCCCAGTTAATGAATTGTTCTACATTATATTCTACATTCTGCATGCCCGTCACTGTAATTGATTAACGAATCATTAGTTCGGACTGTATTACCGCTGACGCTGTTTATACGCCACATGTGCTTTGAATATCACCGTTAATGTGTTCAGTTCAATGGCGAAAATTTACAACGGCATCCATTTTGCTTTCGAGGAAAATTGACGGTAGTTTTGACGCCAAGTTGAAGTGAAATATGTAACATCGTTTTGATGAATACATATAATATATATATATAAATACATATAACTAGTATGCTAAACCAACTAGAAAGATGTAAGTACAGAAAAAATCTCTTTATCGAAAAAATATTTAGTCGCTTTTTCTGTATATCTTTCTAGTTGATTCATTTAATTTGTATTAAAAATATCACACAACTATATGTTCTGAAAATGCAACTTCACAACAAAAATTCGTTCTTTTTAAAAATAAGATAAACTGTTGAAAGTTTACTTTCATAGCTCGAAGAATTACGAATAATTAGTTACCAATCATCGATACAATCCAACACAGTCACAGTCACAATAACGATTTAACCATCGCTAGTATTAATAGATTTTTTATTGGTTATTTCACATTGTTATATTACCTCAACACTTATTATTACATATATATGACTCAAAAAACACATTCTCCTAAAATTATGCAAAATGAAAAAAACTCAACATCATCGTCACTATTGGACCCCTAAAAAGTCTCAAGAATTTTAATCAATTAATCCCTATCACGAGCCACTTCTCTCCGGTACTGGATTTCTGAAGATTTGAAGACATCGCGCCATCTCAGCATTGATCTTCCCGAGCTCCTGCGCGCTGCTGGTCTCGTTCTGCGCAGCGACGTGTTGCGAGTGATCATATGTCACACAGTCTCATCCGATTCAATTGAACTGTCAGGCGCGTATCTCATCACGCAGAGTCCACAGCTCAGTATTGCATCATCTACGCAAAAAATCATATTCCAAAACCGGCGCAAAAACGCCGACCCTCAGACGCCCTAATGTAATGTAAGCAATGAATAAATAATATTTATCAGAATAAATTGTGGGAGGAATATTGTTATTAATCACATGATGTCGTGTTACAAACAAATCACTTTTTTATTTTTCTAGTATTGTTATAATTATTACCGACACATTTTTTTAATAAGGGTTATTTCAGGAATTAGAAATGGAGTACATACGATAATTATGTTTTATTTTCACTACAAGATACATAAAATACGATGTTTATTTATTATTAATACAAATTTAATTATTCAATAAGAAAGATATACAGAATGGTAACGCACTTCTCCGCATAGCATAATGGTTCTAGTTCGATAGTTGGTTATTTTTTGTATAATTTTCTAATTTATTCATTTAATTTGCATTAAAAATAGCACAGATCTATGCTTTGAAATTGAAACTTCACTACAAAAATATTTTTTCATTTTAAGTATTTAAAAGAGTCAGAGTATAATATATTTTTAATATTTTTATATTTATGGCGATAATGTTAATTTATTTTTGAAATGATAAATCTATAGTAATAGTAATAGTAATAGTGTATGTTATCAATTGAATAGTTATTTCTCTGAACGGATATATTATTTTCCCTTTTCCTTGACGATACTACCGAATACATTAAACATGCTTGTATTTGTGAAGTTTGTCTCCATATTACATTATATTATATTTATAATCGTTTTTTCAACGTTTCATATTTTCTATTATACATGAATTGTACGATTTTCTTTTATTTTTATATATATTTAAAAACCCTAACCCTAAACCCTAATCTAAGCGTAGATTTAAGTTAGCGAGGTAGATAACGAAAGAAACCGTTATAGCACTATGCATTGTTAAATAAAAGCTTACAATTCGTGTAAAAGAACTTTAAGTGATTTATAATTTTTATTTAAAATAGTAAATGGCATACTGGACGCCCCTAATTTAATTAAACTGATTGTATACCACGTTCCTGCGCGGAGTACCAGGTCGTCGGTGATTTTCCATGTAAATTCATCATTTACTAATTTTGATAGGAATGCACCCACACAAAGACTTCACAGGCTCGGGAACGATTTTGGTCTTGTAGATATATTCCGATATTCTATGTTTAAATATAAGAGTGATGTTTTTGATGCTATTCCGAGTCAAAAATACAAGTGATTTTGATACTCGGCCATTCTGTGTCAAACCTAAAATTAATTATTTTTTCCGCCTTGAACCTTTATTTTTTATAGTTTGTTTTGCTTATTTTTTAATTTCTATTTTTTCTATTCTATTTTTCTATATATATTCCATGCTAATTGTGTAGCTGCTCACGTATTTTATACTAAACCTGTTTTATAAAAGCCAATAAGGGCGTTAATAAATAAATAAATATTTATAATTCACGATTCACACAGTACCTACCTATTAACTATCGTAAAAAATGATCAGAGTGTGAGAGTTGGCCTTTAATTAAAGATTTGATAAATAATCTATCTAATATTACAAAGTACGCAATCGCCAGCAATGATTTCCACATTTAAATTTCAATCAAAGAAATACTGGCTCACAAAAAACTTGAACAATGAAGGCGTTGACTGTCTAAAGCTCCTAACGACAGGTTTACGAACCGTGTGTAAATAATATCAAATTATCCTCGGATTAACTCGCGTTAAAAGTTGTATCATTCGATTCCAAAAGCATCGCTCGAGGAAATTATTATGTTTACAGCTTTTAAAGTAATGTTTTCCGCTGTAAAGCTAATTGTTGAGCTGTGCTAGTAACAGTAACAGTAAATCAGTATGAAAACGGAATTCGACGATTTCGTGATATTTTTATTTTAGTAAACTACTTTTGTCAATTAAGACAGACACTAAAATAAAGAAAGATAGATCTGAATGAAGTACCTATTTGGGAAAGTAGGACGCTTTACTTTGCAGGCGTCGCATACATCAAGCTGAATCTACAGGGAAATAGAAAACGATACACCTTTTTTTCTGATTTTGAACCATTCGAAATACTCAACTATCGCTAAATGTTGAATCTCGCGGCTACTACATACCATCAAGGTTTGTTCTATTATGTCATGCCACGTTTATTAGATAATACGAGGGTTTTCATAACATCCACAGTGTCTTACGTACTATAAGCAAAAAGCGAGTCAAATTTTAATTCATTCAATCAATTAACTTACATATTTGTTTGTTTTCAAATAAATAAACAAAAAATCAACAATTATGAAACAGAAAAAAAAGTTTAATTTAGAACCGAATATACCTTATTCGTAATTCGTCAAAAATAGGATTATCATTATTATATTAGTTTATTTATCAATTTCACTTCAAAGTTCCCTACATGACACACAAGACATTTCTGGAACAATATATTATATGAATATATAAAACCTGATAGTTTTAGTAATAGTTTTAAGGTATCTGAAACGCATTTTGAATAATTTTAATAGATTTTAGAATTTTATGCATTTGCAAATTGTATTTACACGTTTAAGCTTGGCGAGGTGAGTTATGATGTTTTTGTATATATTTATCGTAATAGTATATGAAAGGATTCTTTAGAATAACTTTAATAACAGTCCATTGTCATTATACGGTTGAATGCAGCTATTGTACCCCCACCCCACGCAATTATTGCGTACTCGATGAAAGGTCGACACATCGCGTGATATAACATTTGTTTGCAAATAGTTTCAATAATGTACCTCGTACTTGTAACAGTTATGTCGAGCTTCGCGAATGTTTTATTAGTATTTCTCCGCGCATTATTCTTTCATGACAATACTCAGAAGAAAAGACGGTTTAACAAAAACGACGAATTACTATTACGTATTATCCATTTATGGCTTTGACTGAGTAATTATCCCGAACCTGTGTAGTGTGCGCGCGCACGGGCTACGAATAATATAAAAGTACTCTGTCTTTAAAAGTACAAACCGAAATTTCCGTCAGTTAAGCGATTGATCGTTAACTTATTAGCTCATTACCTCCGACAGCGCCCCAGGAAATTGGTAAGAAAACCTCTCACAAAAGATGGCGTTAATGACTATTATCCATTAATATTTGGCTTATTACTTACAGCGGATTCCGATAGTGGCTCTGTCGACACACGAGCAGAACATTATACGGACTAGATACAATAATAAGCTTCGCTATTACAAGCCTCTAATAAATGACTATTATTTTTTTAATAATTTGATCACAGAATATATATTTATGAAGGCTTTTCGGGTAAAATGTATCAAGAAGCCCATTAAACAGTGCGTAACGTTTTATATAATGTATCATATTATACTCGAGGGTAGGGGTGTAATGTTATACATATAAATAAGAACGTTTAATATCTTTGTAGACATCAATGGGGAAGACATATCGATACAAATCAAAAAAACAGTATTTGAAGTTGAAATAAAATTCAAACGATATTTGAAGAGACCAAAACAAAATACATCGATCTGTGTATGAAGTACGGCGGGGCGAACCAGAAAAACACATTCTACGCAAGGATAGTGGTGCGGTTCTTGTCTCAGATATGTGAGGTCTATAAAACCTATTTTAGCTAATAATTATACGAGGTTTTTTTATTTGTGAAATTCCAATTTTTTCAGAACATAGTTATGTGGTATTTTAGTACAAATTAAATGAATCAACTAGAAAAATATTTCAGTTGCTACCGGGATAAGAAAAGGTCCAGGTTCGTATCCCGGAAGCCACGGTGACTGCATATGCATTTTGAAACACTTATTACATTTTCCATTATTCTCATCCGCCATCCTCTGTCGTTTCGCTAACTTCCTCGTCCTCGTACACTGTCGCCTATCTCCGTGAAGTCCCGCTGTTGCCAGCAATCACAAACCAAATATCACAATATCAATCAGGGTAAAGATAAAGTAGCTACTTGAACCGATCATCTTAAACTTTTTACTCTGCGCACCGATAGCAATAATTTGTGGGCGAAGGCGGCCGGCGGTAAATTGCTCGAGGTGTGAATGTATTAACGGGCGGCGATGAATAACTGATGATGCCGTCATTTTGTCGGATCGGATCGGATTAACCATATTAAGTTAATAATCTTCTAACTGTGAACGGTAGGCGCGGATCATCTTTGATGATTCCCCCCCCTCCCGAGTCCAGTACGTCAAATTGCAGCCCGAGCGTGTATAAAGATGATATAATTTTTGTATCGTAAATTAAATTAATTCAATTTAAAAAAGATTTTTTAAATCATTACGTAACATAGATAGACACATTGCAATAATAACAATACAAAGATGACTATCGTCAGCCGTTTCATATCTACTGCTGGATAAAGGCTTCCTCAAACACCGCCTCCGTTTCTTTGTCCAATGTTATTCCGAGTTTGATGATTTCATCAACCCGTCGAGCTTTAGGACGGCTCGTCCTCGTCTCGGTTCCCCTCGGATGGCTGCGACTGTCCGCCTTGCGAGCGATGTGGCTCGCCTATGCCATCTCAATTTATTGGCGTGTTACATTATATCGAGTATTCTTGTCAGCTACCAGAGGGGATCAAAGTCTAGGTACCTACAAATAACACTATCTAAGTAGTTGTGAGTGCAAGACTTCCATAGCATCTCTCTGGCTGCAAAAATGGAATCAATATGAAAATGAGTTTCACGTCAAATTGGAATCGTACAAATGAATATTGTACGTATGGTGTATATTTGGTACGAGTATGTGTTCGCTTATCGTGCCATATACAGAAGAAAATAAGTAAACTGTAAAGAAAGGGCACAAGATATTAGTTAACTATCTGCCGGAACATATAATATATTCTAAAAAGCTAATTATCATCTAAATTGTTTACTAGCTTCAGTTATACTAATAGTCGATGTTTTGAACCACATTCAGGCCTATTCTCAAAATTGCAATATTGAAATGAAGGTGATTGTTACACCAACCCTCAAAAATAGACAGTATGTAAATTTACGTCCGTGTTATATTTGAATGAGAGAGAGGGAGAGAGAGTGAGGGAGATAAACGTACCATAATCTGTCAAAACATAAAAATGGCAACAGGATTGGCCGTGATTCTTCACTACGACGCTGCGGATGAGGAAATCAATAGGTAATTTATGAAGAAACCATTTTCTGTGAACTTTGAATACTGTATTAGTACTTATTTTAACCAAAAACTTATAGTTTTAGTCGAAATTCGAGAATAGAAAGACGTCGTTTGCGTGATTTGTGCAACCCGATGGAAATTCCAAATGGGCAATTTTTACAACTATACCGCCTTAATATCAAGGCGGTATAGTTGTACCTTATCTCTCCCTCTCTCTCATTCAAATATAACACGGACGTTAATTTACATACTGTCTATTTTTGAGGGTTGGTGTAACAATCACCTTCATTTCAATATTGCAATTTTGAGAATAGGCCTGGTTGTGTGTAAACCATGGTCCCTGAACAAAAACTGACCTATGGAGAAAATAGCTAGAAGAGACCTCTAAATACATTTTCTAATTATCCTTGAAAACCCGCGAGTGTGCTTCTGCGACTGTTGAATACAGAATTGGAGCTATATCGGATACTCGTGTACATCACACAAGTCCAATTCTGCGTGACCTGCATATTGCGGAATTATTGTTGAATCAGTCCAGCCAGGTCCGCTGTCGGAAGATGTCGGAAGATGTCGGAACCGCCGGTCGCAGCACCAAATTCGATATTCGCCTCTCAGTTTACACGGCCCAGATTCCGCGGACCGCATTTGTGGACAGCGAGGGGTGGGGGGTGTGAAAAAATGACAAACGAGGAAACCGGCGCGGGGGGTCCCCGGTTCGGGACCACCTCGGGCCGCCGGTGTCGGGTGACCGGGAGGACGAGGTAAGCTCGATTAGTGCTCAAATCTCGACACAGTATAGCACACAGACATAGCGCGGTGCGGCAACCCCGCCACGCAGGTGCGCGCAGCCACACTCGCGCTGCGTCGCTCGGGGGTAGACAGAACCGCTTTTTTATTCTTATCACCAGTGTCCGCGAAATTACAGTGGCGTAATTTTAAAATTGGACTCCAATGCAAAATGGAAGAGCCCCTACTGTATATACTGATACTGAAATTTGATTTTACTACTAATTGACGTTACTAGAAAAAGATAAGAACTCGAACAAGTGTACGATTTATGCACAATTTGACAGCGAGAGTCGACACGTGCGCACATAAAATTCTACAACTATTTATACTGAAAAAGTTAGACAACCAAAGGCTTTATGGGACATATTGTATGAACATGCGTAATGTAAAGTTACCAATATGAGGTGTGATGAAGAAATACTGACGGTATTAAATGGATGATGTAGGAGGACGTTATATATGATGAGACTGCTTAGTGTGTGAGTGGTGGATGCTCCAACGTTCATCCATCACTCACGTGTCCGATTGATAATCGCGGGATGCATTATGTGTGCGTTATGTTTGTGGCCAGAGCAAACTACTTACGGTTAACACTGGGTTTAATGTCAGGCACAGTTTAGTGTTAGACAATAGTTAAGTTGTACAATTAAAGTTACTACACGCGAATAGTTCACGGAGGTGTTTCTTGTAGCCGTTGTTGGAAAGGTGGCGGCAAGAAGAGTGACATTCGATAGATGACCTTCTAGATGGTCGATGGCCGCATTAGTATTGTTACTTGGCATAGGTACTGGGAGTATCTACGGCTGTTTGGAGTTTTGTTTCAAACACCGGTATCGCAGGGTGTATTCAGCATCGCCGGACGGTGAAGCTACGAGAGAAAGCGATAGACCTCTTTATGTTAGAAACATATATTCGGTTTTAATTGCTGGAGGGAAAATTCAAATTCACCCGACTAGCCAATAGAACTCCAATGGCAAATAGACTTACATTTAACGTATTACAAGAGTGAAGTGAACCGCGAGGCAGAGAATCGAAGTGTTTGAACTTTCATATACATTCAGATCGGTTAGGTCATTTTTTAATGAGCGAAAATATATTATTTTTGTCTGTTCATTTAATAGTTAGTCAACAAATTAATCTCAATCAAATATAAATAATTGAATAACCATGTATACATGTATAAAGGGTACGTTAAGAATATGAATTTAGTCGTTAGGTTAGAGCATTTATGGCTTACGATTACTATACGTTTAACCTGCAGCCTGAGACGTATCCTTCAATTTTTTGGGCATCTTTCGAGAAGGGAAGATATCTTGGAGTAGTTTATTGCGGTGGACCACGTCGAAGGATAAAGGGGAAGAAGAAAATCCTCTACCCATTAGACCAATCTAGCGGAAAAGGCACAAAAAGTGACGAAGCATAGTCTTGAGGCGGGGAGGGGAGGGGAGGGGAGTGGAGCTCGTGGAGATCAAGATCCTGTCATGAGGGAGCGACGTGGATTATTCAAAATTATGGTTACTAAACAATGATGGTCATTAGATAATGATGGTCATTAAATAATGATGGTCATTAGATAATGATGGTCATTAGATAATGATGGTCATTAGATAATGATGGTCATTAGATAATGATGGTCATTAGATAATGATGGTCATTAGATAATGATGGTCATTAAGTAATGATGGTCATTAGATAATGATGGTCATTAAATAATGATGGTCATAATAATGATGGATTAATAATGATGGTCATTAAATAATGATGGTCATTAGATAATGATGGTCATTAAATAATGATGGTAATTAGATAATGATGGTCATTAAATAATGATGGTCATTAGATAATGATGGTCATTAGATAATGATGGTCATTAAATAATGATGGTCATTAGATAATGATGGTCATTAAATAATGATGGTCATTAAATAATGATGGTCATTAGATAATGATGGTCATTAGATAATGATGGTCATTAAATAATGATGGTCATTAGATAATGATGGTCATTAAATAATGATGGTCATTAAATAATGATGGTCATTAGATAATGATGGTCATTAAATAATGATGGTCATTAAATAATGATGGTCATTAAATAATGATGGTCATTAGATAATGATGGTCATTAGATAATGATGGTCATTAAATAATGATGGTCATTAAACGATGATGATTGACAGTTGACTGTTTACTGTTTATATTAATGACTTTCTTTCAGCGTATATAAATATATATACGAGTATATAGTAGAGTAGGTACATTTATTTGTTTTTGTAATCCATCTTAGAACGGACATATGAAAAGGTTTCGAAATTAAAGAAATGAGATGTCAACTTATATTTGCCGTGAAATAATATAATTTAAATACCAACCTAAAACACAGAAACATACTATTTTATGATTTGGCTTATTTGTTTTCTATTCGAAAATTTTTCATTCAATGCCAAATATATTTATTTAACATAATCCATGTAATATATAACACAAGAAGAACTTTTGTATATACACTGAGCTATTGAGCTAGTACGAAACATAAAGTTCCTTCCGTAGCAATCAGCAATCAGCAATCAGCAATCGGCAAGTAGCAAGCGGCAACCTCCCTCACCGCCGCTCCCAGGACTTCTCCACTTGCCACGTCCATCAGCCAAGTCTCGCAGATCACACGATCAGGTTACCCTTCACGTGTAATCCACAAGATTTTTCTCAGACTTTACCGTAAAATTGCCTGATCATTTGAACTCCTTTTTGGAAAAAGTCCTAACAAATCAGTGGTCTTTAAACTTTTCAACAATGATTATTTTTGGAGAAAAATTCGTTTGTTTTTGAAACAAATTATACTGTTTAATGAGAATGTGAATCGACCTATATGCGAGAAAACAATGAGTTAGCAGAAGCTATTGTGGAAAAAAATGTATATATTTTATTTTTATTTTCTCCAAGCACCACCGGATCATCTGCTCA
This sequence comes from Eubasilissa splendida, assembly GCA_031772225.1. Lineage (NCBI taxonomy): Eukaryota > Metazoa > Arthropoda > Insecta > Trichoptera > Phryganeidae > Eubasilissa > Eubasilissa splendida. Next base: position 30,448,123 of record CM062857.1, read on the forward strand.
GCAAGCACAGCAAGTAAACTTAGGTTATTGTTGAATTACCATGGACTGTAATCATTCAGAAGCATTTAATTGTAAAAAGTATCGGTTCTGTCTTTGAAAAATATAAATATTATTATTTTTAGAAACTTATTAAAGTTATCAAGTAAAGGGTTCAAATATTATTACATAAAATGACACCACATTTGATGATGATGAAGCCCTTCATTGAAATTCCCTCCAAATTCAGATTGACGCCATGTAGTTACACGTTAGTTCAAACGATGACATGCTTTCAGAATACCGTGTAGCGCGAACCAGATAAGTATTGGGCTTAGGACGTGTGTGTTTGCCAAAAATTACCCGAAACATGTCCCATGAGACATGTTTTCTTAATTTTCTGTCGCTAAATGGTTTGAATATTTGCTCGTGGAATTAAACACAATAGATATTATAACAAAAAATATGTTATTTAGACATTCGCTGAAATGTCAGCCAGTGCTGCATAGTCCAGTAATTCAATAGCCCGTAGCGCCAAATTTTGATAATGATTTACTTTTAATTCTACAGCAGATCCTGTACAGACGTCATCATTATTACTATTGGCTCTCCAACCTCTGATAAGTCGTGACATTCTCAAGAGTTATCCTCCGTTGACATTTAAGCCAGACATGTCTTTGAAGACTTTGCCCATATTAGCTTATAATATTTACTAGAGTTAATTAAATACATAGAATAACCAAACAAAAAAGCTACTACCACACTCTTTTGAACGCATCCGAGGCGATCTCACTTGTTCATTTATTGTCGTGCCCGACGTATCGGCCCACATTTCTGTGACAATCGTCATATCAGTTGCCTGTACTCATTATTTGTTAAATATCTGTATAACTTTAAATTACTACACACATAACATGGAATTTTGCGTTCGTGATGGGAAAAATTTCAACCAAACCAATTAACGGTTTCGCTCTTGACCGCGCGTTTCACGATTTTATATGTTTTCGAATATATTCCAGGCACACACAGTTTACTCGAGAGATTGTCAAGTTAGCTATACATACATACTAAAATGTTTAAATAAATTGTTTTATAAACAAACAAGAATAATTATATTTAAAATAATAAATTGAATATATCCGTAACATCTGAAAAATGCACTTTAATTATTAATTATATCAATTGATTATATTTTGATTTGCATAAAATAGATGTATGGGTTGATGTTCGTACAACAATTACTGTTCTAACTATGGATAATTATTATATATCTCGATTTGTTAGAAAAATCTTTTGTTAACTATTTTCAACCTAATTTTTGGACGAATCCCACAAAATGCAAAGATTTTTTTTTTTAAATGTATACATAGTCAATTTATAGTTTTTATAACTATAAGTATATTTTATAAGTCCGCAGCTATATATTGTAAGATAGTAGATATAATAATGTAACGAACGTATCAGAAAACGACAACGTATATTTCTGTTTAAATAAACGCAGACTTGTTTAAAATGATCTTCGATCGACATCACACTAAATAAGTAGGTACTTGTGAATGTATGTTTTAACTAATCTCAAAATACAATCGTAGTCGAAAGGTAGAAATGTGTAATTTATCTAGGAAATAATATGAGTCGTTTTTGGACAATGCAAACGTTTTGATGGCGTTCTCTTGTATCTTATGTTATGTTTATTAACATAGTCATCGATATGAAAATATGTTTCGTCGGTAAACAATATATTTCCAAGGGTTCGTGCTGTTCCAAAACGTTCCAGCATCGTTTTCGCTAAGGTTTCACTTAAAGAATAGTCACATTCGTTGAGAAACTGTACGATTTGCAGTTTGTATGCACTGTTGACTTTTTTATTCCAGTACAGGCTGCAATCTTCCTTATCGATTTACGCGGATTGCGCATAATTTCATGTTGAACTTGAGCCACATGTTCTGGCGTCGCTTCTGACGTTGATGGTTCCGGAGAAGTTTGGTTAACCATTGTCCCTTCTTATCTGAACTTTTGAACCCAACATCAGATAAGTTGCGTGCTCGGCTCATTACTTACTCGTCGAATATTAAAGTGAGTGCAAAAAGCGCGACGCGCATGAACCAAGGAATGACCGCACTTTAAATATTAATCAACCGCGAACACGCGATGCGCTCCGACCGGTGACTCATTGCGACTGGCAAATACGTAAATCACGCGCGTCGAACAATACTCCTCCCACTTACTTCACCCTTGCGAGCAATTAACAATTTAATCTTGAAATTTTTCCGCTTGACACCCTATATTTAATTTATTTTGCTATTGTATTTGTGATGATATTTGTAATGTTGAATATATGTACATATTAGTTTTTTTAAATCTGCCCCACTAGGCTTCTCCCGTGCTGATGCAAACATTTTACACGGTTAATCAATAATCAATACTCTAACATTATGTACATTTTAAATGGTTGGTCAATCAGCATGTAATATAATTAAATTAAAAGGAAGGAAATGATGCTATATTTTAACATGAAAAATAATAATATAAATTAAGGTTAATTTTAAAATAATTAGCAAACATTTAGAAAGCGTCGTAAACCGACTCCCGTGGTCCTGGTCCTGACTTTCTTGGTACAAAACGGTTTCGGATTTCGTTGCGTTTAAAAATTCGAAAGACTTCTTTTGTTTTAATATTTTTTTCATTCGACCGCCGATTTAGCCCGAGGATTGCCGGAGGATTGGTTTACAATATTTTCACATCGTTTTCGATCGTCATTAGAGCTGACTATTGGTTCAAACCGAAAGGCCTCATCGCGCACCGGCTCGGAAAAGGTTCAATGTGTTTGCATTGTACCACTATTTCAAAAGATGTTGTTGTTGTTAAAAAATATCGTGAATTTCATACTAATTATTAATGTTGTAACAATAATATACACTGGGTGAACAGCGGAGATTGCGGATGACAGATTAAGAAACGAAATGCAGAAGTGCGTGTAGCAGGTAAGGTGGACAGATATGCCATGACAGTGTGTGATTGCGAGAGACGTCTATATATTGTATATTTGTGTGTCTCGGCTAAACACACCGCGTGAAGGTATGACCGTATGACACTACGTTTATATTAATTAAGGGTTATGTTTGATAATTGTTTAAAATATATTTGAACTCTGATCTCGTAATTTCCAACACCGCCATCGCAGATGGATCGATTGTAAGATGATTAAATAACGCGGCTATACAATTGATTTACTTTCACCAACCAAAACAGAAATATATATTTTAATATTGAATTATTTATTACTTTGTTTATAACCACTTTAATGAGTTAATTTAATAAAACAACCGGTTTCGGAAAATACCTTTTCTTTCATCAGCATGTCTAATAGATGGGTTAACTCGACTAGGTTTGCGTGTTCAGTTAACTCATAAAACTGGTTAAAAACAAATATATTCAATATGAACAGAAATACACATTTTTAGGGAGATAAAAAAAATCTGCGTTAAAAAGTCTCGACTCGAATCGGATGAGCTCGTCACAAAGCCGTCGACCATTGTTTGGACAGATGACACGATGATGAGCATGTTAGTTTGCGCATGCGCCGACAGTTCGGGCGGTAAGTCACGTGGCACAGAACCGGTGGCGGAGGTGGGTTTGCCCTTCGGTGTTGCACGTCATTAGAAATTATGCGAAATCAAATGAAAAATTCCCTTTTCCGTTTTTGACTGAACACGTCCTTCCATCTGAATTTTGTAAAACATTTTTTGGAATTTAGGTTAGGCGCATAGAAGAATTTTTTGTATTCGAAATATATTAAAAAATTTATTCTCCAGCGAGAAACACAAAATAATTTACTCGAAAGGTTTAGATTGAAATAACGCAATACCAAAAGGAGAACTTCGGTAAAATAGTTTAAAATTACTTTCGCTATATTGAAAATATAACTGTCTCTGGTGCTCTCTAGAATAGTACAAATGCACCAGGGAAATGGCCGTTTCCGACTAATGGCCAAGGAAGGGAAAGCTTTAGGGCGGCACTTTCGAGAGGCGGCAACTTAACACAAACTTAACACTTTCGCAAACAAGTCCGTTTTGAGATGTCAATTATTCGGGAAAAATTATCTTTAATATTATAATGTTATTTTTTATGCAGTTGCATAGCAAAAAACTAGCAGAAAATCAATCAGCTGTCAGGTCTCGGCGCTATTATGCCACTGGTGAGGGCTTCCATACAATCTATATACAATCATATAATTAATAATCAATCGAACTTAACAAGCAACCCGCTATTCAACATATTCCCTATTTCAATGTCTCTCTGTCAATCCTCTCCTCACTCCTCCCGAGACTCCGCCCCCCGCCGCAAATGGTGTCGTTTTTATTTTTATGGAATAGTTCAGTTGTACGCCAGTCCTGACGAAGATACATCAGTGTCGAAACAGGTCGAGGTAAAAATAACTCGCAGTGGTTTATATAATGTTTAATATATGTAGACACAATTTTAAAACATAATATCTTTAGGATAGTAGAAAAAACGCCTCACAAATAAAGACCTCATGATAAAACAGATAGCTACTGAATAGTTAGTAGTTATTATATTAGCACAGAAGCTACTTTACATCACGCGGCCATGGCCCACAACTTTTATATATTTTACAATCGAACATATATTCGAGATTCAATAAGATGAATCATTTCTTTACACTAAATACTGACGGATGTCTGGGACCGTCGCCAAGCATATGGCGGCAGGGCCGTCACTGATAGTTGTTACCGTACGTCACAATGCAATATTAAGTATTGTTACTGTAAAACTGTTTAATACAGGTACTGCTGTACTGACGTTAGAATCCATTAACGAAGATTGTTTGGCACGATTGAGCCATTTTATTTTACCTCCGCTCCCAAATGGGACTCGACGCAAAATCCAAAAAGTGCCTCTTGCACATATATTGTATACACAAGTCATATAATAACAAAATCGGTGTCTTGTCTACTAAATTATTTAACTTCTATAATTACATGAAAAAAAATAAAGATGTGTTTTTAAACAGCTGAACAAATCATCGCTTCACTTCCCTAACGACGAATTAGCTAATTATTCCATTTCTTGCTTTAGCGACGGGAAAAGTATTAGATACTCGCTAAATAATCCGTAACAAAAGTATTGTTGGGGGGAATGTTTTAGGCCCCTAAATAACGCGGGCATGGTTGGACATTTATTATTTGAGCCGGTGCTTCTTTTTAAATATTTGTACAATTGACGTGCAGGAAGAAGGCCAAATCTCAGAAATCGATGATGTACAGTGCGATGAAGATTTTAATTAAATTCCAGAAAACATACCAGATATGTATAAGATAAGTTTTAGTAAAAGAAAAGACTTCAATCTTGTTGTTTATATTAGAGTATATATAGGAGTGCTAAGTATGCGTTAAAAATTAAACAAAAGTTTTATGAAAACCACACAATTTGTTTATAGTAACAAAAATTGTTTTACTAAAATTATTTTGTTTCTTAATTTTTTTTAACATATGATATTATTAGCGGGTCAATAATGACTATTACAGATATTCGTAGTATAATATTTGGGAACAATGTAAGACAATTTAAGACCAATGATTCACTTTACATTTACAACACATTTGCTACCCTTTTTTGTCTCTCTTTTTTATGCATCTCTGTCGAATCTTACTCTTTCTATTTAATTTTATTAAATAACACCGCAAATGACGAAAAAACTGTCTACTTACAGACGGTAGTGTATCAAAGTAGCCAGGACAATGGTTTATATATCAGAGGTGGATACCTCCTGCCGGCTGCATCCCACGCAGTCAGCTAATAAGTGTGTTATATCATTGTATGCTCTCTTCTGATGTATAAAATATTTATGTCAAATAAATAAATAAAATAGGAGAATGACATAACACAAATTTTTTTTTTGGTTGAAAAATTAGAAAGGATGGTAAGCTCGTTAATTAGCGTGCAGTTTCTCAGCTAAATCAGGAATTTTCTATCCGCTGCTGGATGAAGGCCTCCCCAAGTGTTCCCCACACTTCTCTATTCATTGTTATTCACTGCCACGTATATCTGCAGAATTCAATGATTTCATCAATACAGTGGATTTTGGGCGGCTTGTCGACTTCTTGATTCCCCTCGCGCCCCACTGGATGACTGCATTCTTATATATTATACTCCCAACTGTTAAGGTCCTATATAAAAATTACGCACTTTCGTGGTTCGGAGAACCTCTAAAAGATATATTCTATATTAAAGTCTATGCTTGAGCTGTTATGCAATGATTCCTAGTAGATTCTGGGGTCCTCAAATGTTTGTTTTATAAAATGTAACGTAAAAGTAATTATTCGTAATTCTACCGTACCGCATGTAATTTGATGGTCCAGCCCATCCCATCCCATCCCATCCCAGCCCAGCCCAGCCCAGCCCAGCCCAGCGAGTAAAGTGACTGAGATACGTCACAAGTTGCGGATCGCGTGTTGTGCAATTGTGGCTGTTGTGGCCGTTGTGCATTACGGAAATTGCTCCTCTCAGTTTTCACTTTATTGAATGCGGCCTTACAGTATCCCCCATTGTGTCTAACATAAAGGCAACAAAGGGCCGAGCACACAACGGCACATCGCCGGAGACCGCAACGGCGCGCAGTATGCAACGTTTTCGTGTAAACCCCTTTATTATCGGTTTAATTTGGGGCATTATGCCGGCTCTATAAAACGACCAATAAAGGGTTTTAAATAGTCGATGTTTTCGTAGCCGCCGTCACGCCATGGCGCGCGGGAAGCTGACGGGCGGTTGCGTAATACACTCGGAGCTTTTCGAAACGGGAACTAAAATTTGCAATGCTCCATTCAAGTTCTCGACATTAGCTCATACATTCGATTGTTCACACGAAAGGGTAAGTTATTAAGATAAGTGGTGCCGGTGGACACTTCCGTCGTCATCGATCTTCATAAGTTCGTCACCGAGGACGGACCTTGGACCTTTCAATTGTTTACTGAAGACAGTTATATTATTATCATCATCGAGACAATTAAAAAGAATCAGGTATCGGTCATCCCATCAATTTAGATACCACTATATCTTCGTCAGGACGTACAATATTTGATCCATAAAATAAAATATGAAACATAATTAATTGTCGGAACCAGCTGAGTTTATACATCTTCTTCTCCTTCTTCCGCGGCACTACGTCCTAAGGTAGGATTCAGCCTCATCAACAGCTGCTCTCTACCGACTCCTATCCATTGCCATTCTTCTCCAATTTCCAGACTATATTTAATAAAATAGATTTATTAATTAGTTCTGGCGTCTCCTAGCAGGTTTTACTCGAAGGTATTCTAGATTCAGCGCAATATAAAGTTGATTGTTATTAAAAATGGAATAATAGATGTATCAATATGCGGCAGGTCCATTTATGATAAAGTAAAGAATGAAGAAATAAGGGAAGGATGTAAAGCTGATCTTAGTATAGTAAAATTAAGAAAGGATTTGTCATATGGAACGGATAATTGAGAAGAGAATGGTAAGAAAGGTGTATGACGCGAGTGTCGATGGCACCAGAAATAGTGCACGACCAGGTAAACTGGATACTGGAGGATGGTCCTGTTAGAAGCTTCAATAATCGATGAGCTCGTATGAGAAGATGTATGAATGTGGATGAGGCGAGGACGAGTGTACCAGGACAGGACAGAAGAGTGTGGCGCCTTATCCCAAGTAAGTTAGTCAATTAGAAAGATATCAGAATAAAAGTTCCGAATTTGTCCAAAATGTAGGTATATGAAAATATATACGGTAAAGCAAATTAGTGAACGCGAATCCTGGGATAAGAAGAGGTCCAGGTTCGAATTTCGGTAGCAACTAAATATTTTTCAATACTAATTAAATGCATTAATTAGAAAGATATACATATAAAATCAATTTTATCGAAAAATATTGTTGTTACCGGGATTCGAACCTGGATCTCTTTCCAATTCGGTTCTGAATAATTACAACTTCACAATAAGAATGTGTTCTCTTTAATAAAATATTTTTCGATGGATAGATTTTTTTGTGTATATCTTTCTAGTTGACTCGTTTAATTTTGACAAATTTTAATATTTCTTTAAAAGGTGAATTTTTGATGGATATATAATGTAAATGTATATTTTTTTAAATTCCTTAAATTCGCGTTGGTCTGAAACATTTTTTATTGCGAGTCACGTCATTTGCATGAGATAAATGCATTATGCAAGTGTACCTGGAGCGGTAGGTTTGTCGATGGACGTTGATCGAGACATCGACCCGCGCATCCACGCAGCCACCCCTTCCGCTGGGCTGACGGTAACGGTAACGGTAACGGTACTCACCGTAAAGTAACAGGACCTTCCGAAAAAAATCCGGTAAGGTCGTTCCGTCCCCAATTTTCGCTTCGGCGATCAAAGAAATAAACAAACCGAAAGATTTTTTTCTGTAATTTGGGTTCGACATTAAGTCAAAAACGATTTACCGAAATTCAATCACCGATCGACAGCACAGCCTCTCCCGCAGGGTGATGTGTGCTGGGCTGAGGTGATCTTCAGGCGCCGGGGATCGGTTCGTGCACCGGGACTCAATTATTTCAATACAATTAAAATGTATTGTTTTTTTATGAGGCGTGATGATATATGTGTATAAAAGTGGTCTAAGTCAAGAAATGAGTTTATCGATTATTTCGCGTCACATTGTTTTAAATGAATGTACTACATGTAACATGGATATAATATTAAATAAATAATTAATCTAATAGACTTTGAAACAATATATGAAAATATTTTTTAATCGATTCAAACGCAAATCTCTAAATATTTCGAAACGAACGAAACGTGACTTAGACCACTTTCATAATAATGGACACATACCATATATCTAAGAGATTTAGTTAGACTGTAGTCTCAGTACCATGTGTGAACTGAGTTGTGAACATGAACCAAAGCTGCGCGCACGCGCACCATTCAGTAATGTGATAATTTTGTCAATTGCACGGGATTAGTAATGAAACAAAACGGCAACGTAGTGTATTTCAATCAATAAATTATTATAAACTAAAGCAGACTTCGAATAATGTGCTCATTTGATCCAACGGTAAGACGCTCACCCAGTGACTAGTGATCAAGTGATCGGGAGTTAAAGACTCGTTCTAAAAGACTGCCCAGATTGTCCCATTTTTATAGCGCGAGCATTTAGCTTAATTTGAAAATAGTAAAAATACTCATGTATTAAAAAAAATAGGTACAAGAATCCGTCATAATCATTTTGAACCTTCGTTTATCGACATCACGCTAAGTAATTAGGTTATTTTTAACTAATTTCATAACATGTGTAATTTGTAGAGAAATTGATAAACCTACAATAAAATTAGTATTTCAATTTAGTAGATATTTTACAGATCTCCAAAACTAGCCAGACGGAGCGTCACGTGACACGTGGACTATTCATAGTCATGACACCCGCCGACTACAGGGCTACCTGTAAACGTTGTGCATCTTTGGATAAAAAGTAAATAAACAAATAGTAATTATCGATCCGGCAGATAACAAACGCGTTATGCGATCTACTCCTCCTCCTGAACAGGTTCTGAGTAGGTGCCGGATCTGTCTGGATCAGTGGAAGCGTAAGAAATGAAAGTGGACCGTTAATTGGCGGATCCAATCAGACATAAGCAGTGACTGCTCGCCCTCAGTTGCAGTTGCCCGTGTCCACGAGTGAGATTTTTAACTCGAGATAATCTCTGAGACGTGGATTACGCTCCCGTGACCTTCCTCGGAGACAACTCTCGGATTCTGCAGTTCACCGTGTACACAGCAAATCTCAGAGACTCTTAACACCCACTTCACGCTTGTTTTAAACCAAGTTTCAGTCCATTGATAATTGAATTTGAATCTCCTCAGAAATAGTTAAAACGGAATAATTATTTGTAATTGATTGTCTCATGTTTGTATATATTTACAGATATTAATTCTTTTAAATAATTGTAGGTATCTATGGTTCTAGTTGATGTTAATGAACTGATTATCTGATATCACATGTACCTATCGCCTCGAGATCTTGTTGTTGCGAACGTGTATTAGGCAACTAATCTGCACGCATCTGTTGACTGTTTTAGGATGTGTTGCGGTAGCCAATCATCATCACCGATGGCCCACCATCCACCATCCACCACCACCACTTCTCTTGTCGTATGTCCATAAATTTGAAAGATTGTAGATCCTACAGAATGGAAACATTTACGTGTTTCCCATCTATGTTCGCGCAAGATGTGTCTTCAGCACCACATTTGAAAGACATCAATCCGCCTTCTCTCCCTTGCCTTCAGAGTACACTAAATCAAACATAAATATATATCTTAAAATATTTAAAAAAACCGACATTTACCTAATAAAAAAATCCAAAATTCGTGATTGAAGAGTCTGATTCTTAACCTACGTATTTTGCAAGTTAGTGTCATTCACATGGGGTTGAATGCAGCATTCTCTTCAAACTATCTCATAATTATTCGATAAAGTTTCTTCCTGTCTCCATTACTCATTTTCAGTGAACGGGTACACGGCTATAGATTGATGACTTAACAGTTCTGCAATGAAATGTATTACACAAGCAAGTGTCGTACTATATTATCTTTGTTTAGTGTTGGCTCGAGGATTTGTGCGATGACGTAACGTCTGCTTCAAAGAACCCTCCACATTGATACCCTTAAATCTACATCATTTCACCGTTCTTTGTATTCTGCCGTCGGGAGCTTTTAATAATGCATAATTTGATTAGCATCAGCCTAAAACAAAAGTCTCGCGATTACTGATCAAATGGCTTTCAGGGATCGTAAACTAGAGATCACAAACTTCAGAGATAATAAAATTAAATACTCAAATTGGTTTAATAATATAATCACAACACCTCAATACCAATAATGTAACAAAGCTTGAAACACTGACAAAATTTACCTACATATACTTACATGCTTACCTTACTTCACGCCATTTCTTCGCTAGGGTAGGCAGAGAGAACAGAACGTCACACTTTTCTGTCGTGATGTACAATTCTCGCCTCATCCACATCCATACATCTTCTCGTCGATTATTGAGGATTCTAACAGGACCATCTTTCAGTATCTGGTTTACCTGGTTGTGCCAAGACTTCCACGGACGTTCTCTATTTCCGGTGCCATCAACAATGTCGTCATATGTCTTTCTCACAATTCTTTTCTCAATCATTTGTTTCATATGACCATACCACCTAAGTGATATTTTCTATTTACCAATTACACAATAGATCCACATAGTTTATGCATAAAATTAGTAACGATGATATAAAGGCAAATGGTACTATATTTCACGAATATATTAACAGAATATAAGAAGATAGAGAGCAGAAGCAGGAGTGTAATAGGCTAGATCAAAAATAAGGCAATCGTCATTCAATTTGTATCGGACTAAAATTAAATGGCCACAGCAAGCAGTCAAATTCAATATTGTCACATTTAAAATACAAACACTAATATTGTCTATAAAGTTCAGACGTAACAGATACAAATAAACATTATATAAAAAAGTATATATATTAAATTTTACATTACAGTTTAACAGCGGTAAAAAAAATACAGTTAGACATATATTCCTGAAGACCTAGTAAGGAAAGATATGTATTTACATTCCTCGAAAGCAATTTTTTGTAGTATTGGTAGGAGTATTTAATTACTGCCTTAACTCCTCGGTTGAACTCAAATAAAATAATATTCATATAGTCTTATTTATATAGTATTTGTATATGTTAAACTCAAACAAAAGAATATATATATACAAGTCGCAAATTTTCGTTTCTTGTATGTACCTACTTGTAATTTTCTTTACCCAACAAATAAAACAAACTTTCTACAAATCGAAATGTGAATTTGAAAAAGCACTGTTGTTTCGAAAAACAAAAACTACGAACTTAAGCAACGATCCAATAGTAATTTGCAGTAAACCGAGAGTTGCGCCCCCCTGACACAGACACGTCACTCCTCGTGGGGTAAATAGGGTTCACAAAAAACCCGAAAGAGCGGGACACAGCGCGCCAGCTCTCTCACTTGCGTCGGCCAAAGGGAGACGGATACACTAATGAATGATTACACCTGTACTGACGGCTAGCACTCGTTACTTCATCCGACGGTCGCTCCGGGTGAGGGAAGATTTCTGCTTCCTCGGTGTGAACTAACTAAGATCAAGTGCTCTTGGAGCTACAAGGTATCATCTGATATTTACATCAAACTAGAGATATTGTGCTTCAAAGTTTTGAAAATTATTTTTTACATTTCTTTAGCTGAATTAGATTCATGACCCATTTTTACAAACGTGTCACTGTATGTTTTAGAGTAATAAATTAAAGTGATTCCTGATTTCGGACATGTTAAATAATATTACTGATACATTTTATTTGCATTCAAATGAATAAAACTAAGTAAAATATGACAATGTTTTTTTGTTACTGATGCTTTAAAGAGAACATTATTGTAAGAATTTTGAAACTTAAATTAAAAAACTTAATCAATTTTGACCCAAATGCCAGATGATCCCTTGTCGTTCTAAGGTCACTATATATAAAAAAGAGGTGCGATAATTTACAGATCAGATAGAGAGAGAGAGAGAGAGAAGAAAATGAAACGATCTAGAAATAGGATGCGGACAGCCAGCAATCTTTTAGTTATAATTGTATTTTTGTAAAGTATGGAGAATAAGTAATAATATATCCCAGTCCTATTTAGAGATTAATATATAAACAAAGCAAAGTAAGCCATTATCAAGGAACAATTTAGTATTGAAAAATGGTCTCAGTTTGTTATTCACCAGATAGAAGTTCAGATATATGCAAAAAGCTATTTTCACATCTCGTTAATTTCTCAGCAACTTAATGGTTAGTATCCCTGGTTCTGTTCTTCGCCAGGGAGATTTTTGATTTTATTGATTTGGCTGAATTTATGATTACTTTTTGAACCAGAAAGTAAACATGCAGTGGTAGTACTAAAATATTTAACGAGATTTTTTCTCTTAATATTTCACATTATAGAAAGGTTGAAGACTAAAGGGGTTAATTCCTTCATTATCTTCATTATTCGATGACTTCATAACACAAAAACCTATATTTTTAAATAATTAATAGTAATAAGCAAACCAAATTTGAACACGTATATACTGAAATGTTTAACACGAGCATACAGTTTCAAACTCTTCCGTTTATTCTGCATAAATCTACATTCTTAACTCGAAAATGCATTTTCGTAGACAAGTTATTTTTGGGATATCAAGCTGTCGCATTGTTTTCCATAACACACAGGTATTACATAATGTACTTGCAGCCAATGTTTGATTTGTATCCGTTGTAATTGTGTATTGTTTTACATTAATATTTGTTTTCTGCTGCCAATATGTAAATGTTTCACATGCTAGTAATAAATAATAATAATAATAAAGGTGTAAATTAAAAAAGAGTATATTATAGGAAAATTTAAAAAAAATGTGATCTCCATAATAAAACCGATATTATCATGAGGCATTCATTCTCCATTCCCGCACGGTAGCCTTGGGCTTAAAATGTTTTCTGCTCGTGTCACGCGATACTTATCTGTCGCCATTGTTGAAAAATATGTTTTCCCAAATATCTTCAGATCTCCCGTCCCTCTTCAAAGTTCTCCAAAAAAAGGGTAAATCAGAAATCTATCTTACTTGCCTGTCATCGACAAATCGCAAGAAAAAGGTTTGAAACGAGAAATGCACAAAAAATACGAAATGACAAATCTAATGCACAAAAGATACTCAAATTGGTTTAGAAGGAAGTAAAGTCTGAAGGAATTAATAGATTCAAAAGTTTAAAAAAGAAATAATGGAATAAAAAACAAACGAGCATCACGAGAGATCTCTCCAGGACGCGGCTGGCGGTTTTGCTAAATTATTATCTTATTATGTTCGATAATCTGCGGTGATTTGCCGTCGCTGAGGGAGGTCTCCCTGTTTTATAAATACTTAAAAAAAGCATAATGGCGAATATCAAAAAACCACCCAAAACGTGGAAACATTTGTATACATGTTTTATATCAAACGTCAAACGGACGCCACTCTATCGGACGGCTCTCGAGTGATCCTCTTCCGCTTTCTTTTGAATTTGGAATCCCACGGAGAGGCGCGCACCTTTTTACGCTGTGAAAGAATTCAAATTCGGAACACAATGGACGTCATGCGCGCGCAGAAATAATTGCCATAAATAAGAAGAGCCCCGATAATGGCCGCACTCGAAGGTGTGCAAGGTTTTTGGGTGCCCTCGTCGCATTTTTCATCGAAAAGCCAGATTATTGTGGAATTTTTTTCATATATTTATATGGTGAATAATTGTGCTGACAGTCGTCGTGCATTGTGCGCGGGGCCGGACCCGCGCCTGGCCTCATCGTGTTATTATGGCCGTGGTTTTGGAAGCACGCGCCGACATCCAATTTAATGATCTAAGAAGTGAATTAAATAATTGATTACCGAGTATTGTCCAATGTTATTTTACCTTTTTTCGGTAGTAATATGATATGGTGAGGGAATTATTTTTTATTTCAATACGTTTTGTATAAAAAGTTATATATTGGTTTAATTTAAAGCATCTTCAATTTTAAATATATTACAATCATAAAGACACTACACTCTGTATTTAATTATGCGTTCGTGTTTATTTATTAATAATATTTTTAAGATGATCTGATCTGTCGACCAATGAAAGTAAGTAGTTAATAAAAAGTTAGTTACGTGTCTTTAACAAATGGGCATAATTGGCGAATACGGTATATTCTCGGATTTTTACATAAGATATTTTTCTATAATGAAAATTTGAAACTTTAAAGTGTAATAACATTTGCTTGCGACCGAATCATTATATTCTTATTTTTAGAATAAGAGCACTCAGCTCTATCGGACAGCACGCCTTCTGCAAATCTGAACGTACACTGAATTTCCAGATTAGCCGACAAACGTATCGTATCATCGTATCACCCCTGCACTAAATATTTGACTGGTTTATTTCGTTTAATGGAAATATTTATTGTTTGTTCATGTCTACAAATATATTAAATACCGTAACAACGTTTTTATACAATGTACACTTCATCCGCGAACCACCTATTAAATGTTATATACTTTTTTAAGCACCTATTAAAGGCAGTTTAGAGACACATTTTACTGGGGATGCTTCCGAAAAATTAGTTAGCGATCGCTAAATTAAATGAAGGAATTGAAAGAAGTTATAGGCTTGCTAATTATAATTTGTTTCTAAAGTTACTAAATCCTCAGAAAGTCAGAATTACTTTGTATCGCGCAGTCAGAAAGCCATTTGTCAACAGTGGCATATTACGCCCCCCGGCGTCAGGATTTCCGCGGAGGGCGGCGCGATCATGATGCTGATGCTCCGCGGACACCTCTCTTCAAATAACATTTACGCCGAAAAGCAAACATTATTATCAAGCGGTTTAGTCTTCGCGCCGGCAGAAGTGGTCGTATAAGCGGTAGGCGTTTTGAAAAACAATGTCAAAAACACACGATTTATCGCCTTGCGAAGTGCCTTGTTCCCACACTTCGAGAGCTGCTACCGCGGAGGATAAATGTAGCGTACCGCGAGAGAAGTGCACAAAAAATCAAAATGTTGCTTATTATTCACAACTTAGAAGACTACACAGTGCTGCACCAAGATGTCACATAGATGCGACATGACAACTGTCATACGAGTCGCCATTGTTACAGGCAGAACGCAGATTAGTTATTATTTTCATCACCAGAGCACAGTTTATAAATATAAATTTTGCGTCAGTGCAACCGACCCACAAACACGGATTACGATTTCAAAAAGGGAAAATTATGTTATAAACGCGTCTTAAGCTCGAAATAGGCCACAATACAATTCAAATTGGCGTTCTGTGGTGAAGCTTTGAATGTCTAATGCTTTTTAAATAATGAAGATAATTAGTTTAGTTTTAATATGAAAATAATTTAAATAAATGAGCATTTTCTCGCATTAGCGTACAAAGTCAAAAATAATGTAAAATTTGTTAGAAATGGTAATTAAATTAGTTAATGTACTTAATGCACAAAAAATATTAGCTCGTAATATTCCAGTTTTACATATTTTCTGCCTTTCCTATTACATATAAATATATTGTAAAGTAATATGTGGCACCAGCGTTATTGTTATTACCACAACATTGCAACCAATGAGATGCATTGGCGCCCAAAAGGGTAATCTAATACGTCGGTTAGGTACCAAATAATCAGTACAAAGCAAAAATCGTTATAAAGTGATTTTTTTTAGTCGTGAGTGCATTATGAACTTTTAAATATATATTTTTGCTAGCATTTATTAAGTACGCAATAAAATATATTTTAAAGTGAACACTGTACTACTGTATATAATAAAAATCTTGGTTGGTTGTTTTTTTTGTATGGAACCAATGCGTACATAAATTCGATTTGCATTGGGGCTCAATTTTTTCAGTTACGCCTCTAATTCTAGCACCTTGAAACCTTTCCAGTTTTAATTGACGAATTTTAAATAATGTAGACCAAATTTCCAATTTATATTCTAAGTTACTACGAACTATAGCTGTGTATTTTACGGTAGGATAATAATCAATTTATTTATTTATTTGTTGACACTGATTGACAAATACGAGCAAAAGAATCAACTGCAGCGTAATAGATATTCAGAATGATTGTAAGACTAATTTTAATTAAGTTTTTAACATTGGATTTAGGAATCACAAAAAAATAGTGAAACAAAACATGTAAGAGTAAAAATGAAACGAGACACCGAAACAATATTGCGTAGGATTTAGTTGTCGCGTTTATACTCCGAGAAGGTAATTTCCGTATTGCGTGTTACGGCGGACATCTTTATTGGAGCAAACGCTTCACGCTTATTTGTTTACGTTTGTTTTTATCGAAATTGACATTTAATTTTGATGTGGATTTAAGTTATCCAACATTATAAAAATTGTGCGCTGTCTCCGGGTGCTTTGATGATTGTTCATTATATTAAATCATATGTTGATACTTACGTGTGAACGCATACAGATTTGATCTTAGTCATACGGAAAGTGCACTGATATGATACAAAATGAAATAAAACTAGAAATAAATATTCATTAATGATGGGAAATGTTTTTTTTAAATCTTAATTTGTTTTTAAAATCAATGAAAATATAAATAATCCTAATATTTTTTCTATATTTGTCGCGATAGCCGCACATTTTGACGTGATTGAATTGATAGCAGAATTGCAATTATTGTATGTTACCATGTGACATGGACGGCTGTCAACATTATACTTGTTTTATGTTGCTACGCAAAGACAGCTGTCAATATTGGTTTTTATTGATATGCGACTCAATATCAAATCTTGCTTTGCCAATAATCACCAATATGATCTGTAACTCTTGACAACTGGACAAGAATGAGGAGCGACTATATGTATGTTATTTTTTAAGTCCCATTCTGCCCTTTTATAAAATGATATCTAAACTAAATTTATGATCATAATTCATATTATATTTTTTTTAAATTTGCAACCCGTTCTATATTAATATAGATGCACTCTTGTGTGGTCAAAAAAAAACTGTTTTTAATGGGCGAAATAACTTAACAAAGATGATAAATCATTTTGTTTAAAAAATGTCCGAATTTCGTTAAATCTGTCGAATAGCTCGCCACGTGTCGTATCAACTCGGCGCAATATTTGGACAAATTCTCGGTATAAACTAGTCATCCGTCATCATTAATCTTATTTTTTTGCTCAGTAGGAAAAAGTCTTAATTATTTATTTATTTTGACGGAAATCTCTCCATCAAATGGCGCAGCCGGTATTTTGATAAAACGCCGCATGTTTTCGTGATCTACATTTTTTGAATTTTTATATTGGCTGCTCTGAATAATAAAAACACATTACAGAAGTATTATATACAATCTTCTTCTACTCGTGCATTCCGGGAGCTGGCTGGTTTGTCAATCGTGTCGGTAACCTTCCTAACGTCATTTCATGCTCTTTTCGATTTGGCAAAGATGGGATTGAACAACAGGATTTTCAATTTGAAATATCTGAAATCATTTTATCGCCTGTGGACGGCAGTTCGTAGCTTTTAAATAACACTCTTAAAGGCTTACCTCTGCCGTGTGTGGTGTCCTCCGTTAAAGCGAATTTTCTCTAGATCGTGTTATTGTCAGGAGACGGTTAGAGCATCGTCATATAGGGGTTAACTCTATCAGTCAAGATGTGTGTGTGCTTTGAGTTGTCAAGTCATGACTGACATTTATGGGTTATGTAATTCGGATCAGAAGGTTTTGTACATACTCTTCAGGTGTCACGCGTGTAGGATGTATGTCGCAATGTGGAACGTGCGAGTGAGTATACATGCCGTAACTAGAGAAGGTATTTAAATAAAACAGGACTTGGAAAAGTTGGTATTTATTGGGGGTCAATTTACAATTGAAAGTGTAATGTTAATTTGCACAAATGAAGTTCGTCAACGGAGTTGCTCGCTTCAAGTGTTTCTGAAAGGACGAGCTGCGGAGAAGTGGCTGGCTTTCGCTGACTTTTTGGAGGTACCCGTCTCGATGTATTGACCTCTGCGGGTACCAGGCAGACTAATATAGCTGATGACAGCCAGCTACTGAAAGGCGTGTCCGGGTCGCCTACAGCCTCACCAGCTTATTATACATATATGGTGATACTGCACAGTCTACGCGAACCGCCAGCCCGCGAGACGTACGCGTGAGCACCTACCAGAGTAAGGCCGCCGTCCGGAGTACACGAATTATTCCCTCATAATCCGGCAGCTTGCATCGCCCGTGATTTATCGAAATGTTAACATAACTTCCCGCCAATCAGCGCGAGCAATCAACTTAAGCAAAAGACTTGTACAACCGTATCCGAAACCAATATCTATCAATGACATACTAATACGCGATTAAAAGTATCTTCTTTCCTGTTTCACTTTCTTTACCGCCGTTTTCTTCTCTTAATTCCCCACGTTCAGTCCCTTACAAAAAAGTATTTAATTTAGATCTAAAATGTTTATATGTATAAGTGCGCACTCGGTATCGACACCTCGATGTAACACTCCACGGCCCGGTCGGGGGAGAGCGTCGTGAGTTGCAAAATGTTTTGTTGTGCCACTCGCCATTGTGAAGCAGCTCGAGGAACGCTCTTTTAAACATCGTTATATTATTTAACAACTCTATATATACTCGTAGCACCATTTTATTATTTACAATTTCTATTTGTGTATTTTTAATTTTTCTTACTTATAATATTGACTGTTCTAAACGAAAATAACATAACTTAAAATATAGGTATAAAATATAATTCTAAACAAAAAATATTATAAAAGAAATTGATCTAAAATGCTCCATTGATGAGATAATAAGAAAAAAATATTTTTATTAAACGATTTTTTTAGTGTCAGGGCCGGTTGTGTGACCAGTGGTAACTTTTACTGTGGTAAAAAATTACTACAGTAAAATTATTTGCTAAAATGGGTTCTTTGATCGTTGGTAAAAAATGTAATGATTAACTAACTTTACTCTCGAAAATCGGATGGTAAAAACTGTAAATCGTTGGATAAATATGGCGGACTCTTCATAACTGTTTCAAAAGTCATCCGTCACATTGATACTTAGAAAGTTGCCGTGTGGGACAGTTTATCATTCAATATCCCATTATTTTAGTGATAAGAGTTTGTCCGATGATGATCTCGTTGTTTAATATACATTAGCATATAATCCGAAAAAATTTCGCCAGCAAAGTGACAGATGTCTAACGAAAAGGCGAGTAAAGCCATAGAAAAAGCATAAAATAATGCATATTCTTATCTATGCTTTGACAGTACTAAATTGGACGTACCAACAACCGGCAAAAGTTTTTTTACCAAGGTAAAAACTTACCATGGTAAAAATTGACTACTAATTACACAACCGGGTCTTAATCTTCACCCCTTAAGAGTCTCCCACTCGTTTGACTTCGACCCTCGGTATGGAGTCCCTATTTCTACATAAAGAACCCAATGAAGATGGTTTGAAGACGTTTTATGAATGAAAAATGAACTATTACCGAGATGCATCTTCTCGGCTCCTCTAGAGGGAGCGCGGACGGTGACTCGCCCCAGACTAAACGATGGTTGTAGGAAGGTAGTCTCCGACCCTCCCGACGATGATATCAATGTGTTGTACCTACATAAGCAAAGTCAAAACTTGATGAAGAAAATCTCTCTAAACTAGGTAGGTACGCAATTCCTGCAAAATGCTGTCGAGCAAATTATATACAATTTTAACATCAACCCGACTTACGAATCAATCTGAAAACCTGCATGTGCTAAATTTGAAAGTTAGATATTATAATAAATGTAGGCGCATGCATCGGGGCTCTTCACAATGGTACTCATCACCGCCATTATTCATTTATAAAAATGTGCGCTCTCGGCAGGTCTCTCGCTTTACAATCTCGGGCTCGGTATTTACTGCAGATATACACTCGTCATACATCACATCGCCAAACGTTGCTCAGTGCGCCCCCCGTATCTGTGGTAAACGAACGGCGTTCAAATTATCAAAAAATAAACAAAATTCAAAGCTTGTAAACGATGGATGGGGATAGACGTCCATTTATCACCAGAACCGGCCGAGGCCTTACGAAATCAAATCATAGAGACCTAGAGGTGTACATTTTTTAATAAACTATAAAAATTACAAGAAATAATAATCTAGAGTGATTTTTTGGGCATCCATTGTTCTCATGCATCATCATCTCCAAATTGTTCTGATCTAAAGTCAACATCTGTTCTCTAAACTCACACCTACATGATAACCACAAAATAAAGTTTATCGCAATATATAAGTGAATGAATTCCACAGAGGTCGCCGGTCTGCGGAAGTTAAACATATCTGCATACAGAGGCCGACACCTCGGGATGAACAGCGTGCGCACGTACCGCGCCGGGGAGTGGGGGACCGCGGCGACGAACCGGCGCGCAGCGGTCGACGCCTCATTACATTGCCATCTATTTCCCGGCCCGGACGCTATCGCTTGACCATCCTCGATCACAGGTTCGAATCTTATTTAATCAGTAGTCCTTGTTTTTAGAACTGGGCTACACCGCTTTGATTTTGTGTTGTTGAAATTCTTTTCCAAGTTCCTGAATGTTCGTTGGAATAAATGAGTAAATGAGAATTAAATTAATAATGTTTTAGGTATGTATGTAATGCGCATATTCAGTTATTGAAAATTTTGGTGGATTGTGTAGGTCGGTTGGTACTTTTGCATAGCTCAGTGCGACTTTATTTTAGGCTTATGCGGTCTTTAGTGGATTCAATATTTTTGTGTGTTTTATAATGCGCGTTAAATCGTAAGCTCTGAAGGCAAGAGAAGGGAGATAGGTGGATATCTTCGAGATGTGGTATTGGAGACACATGCAGCGCGTACCGTGCGTAACGAGACGCATAAATATTTTCATTCTGCAGGATGTACAAATCAACAATATACTCTTAACCATTTACCCAAGGAGGCTTTGCCGAGCGTGTTGTGACGGAGCAGGAGAAATATACCCCACCTGTTGGATCTATCGACTAGAAAAAGCAATCGGGTGCAAGCATTCCCGGAGACAAGCCCAGCTTCTTCACCAGCTGGACAGTATTGTCAGGAAGGCGGGAATGACGAGAGACCCACGTGGAAGATTGTATTATTAACGACATCCATCGAATATACCGTTATTATTTTATTACACTGTGAAGTGAGAAATAAATAATATTTATTAATGTACGTAGTCTGTTGAATAAAGAACCTACCGATTATAAAGTATTACTAGCCACGATTTAGCGTATTCGATTCGTTGCAAGTGTTACTTTACACAAAACAATGTAAAGTGAAAACTTTTTTTTTTTAAATTATTAAAAAAATTATTTAGTTCCACGCGGAAGGCTCGGTGTGTCCTGCAACCGGCCCTGCGCACGCCGCCCTGGTAAAATATTGACTCGACGGTTTCCCGAGACGTGTAATTATATGTGTGTCAAAATATTTATAACACGGCCGCTGACTGCACCGAGCCGGGCGCGTGGAAAATTAATTCGTTTAATGACTACATTCGACAACTATTGGATCGATTCATTGTCGAATTAAATCCACCTTTTGTTCATTATTCAATTCTGTCATATTTCTCATCTCACGAGGGGGCATGTGAAGGGCTATCGCTCGCGTCAACCTTATAGGTACACCCTGTAGAGTGCCGACCCGCAAACCAGCCGGGAGCCAGCCGCAGCCGTTCACTTCTCCCTCGGCCGGCTTCCCGAACGCACTTCCAGTGAACGCTTTGTGCATCTATCTTCCATAACGGCCATACCTCATCTGAACATAGTGGCGAGCCTGGAGGTATAGGGACCCTTCTGATCATAACTCATTCCACTCTCTACCTATATATAGTTAACTCTCTCATCTTGTCAATTGTGACAAGCTGTGATTACAGTTGATTGAATGAACACTACGGTCATTGGATGAACATGAACAATGCATTGCATCCTATTGTCTCAAATGTCCAGGTCCTACAGAACTTTTGATAGTTTTGTGAGTAGTGATACTTTTTCCAGCTCTTGTATTAATAATCTTAAAAACCAATTATTGGTAGAACTATAAAACATAAAATCAGATGTATGCAGTAGTACCGCACTAAAATGTCGAGATAGGGACCAGACCATCAGAAAATAAAGTGAAGTAAGAATTTTTTAAAGTTAAATTCATAAAAACACCCTTTTTAATTTTACGAAATGTTTTTTTTACAATTTTTAAGAATATTTCAGGACATAGTTTATGCTTATTAAATAACGCTCATCAACAGCTCTCTGTCGGTCCAGGTCTTCTCGAGCAAGTTTTGTCACTCCGATCTCTCCTCCGCTGTCCTATTCCAGCTCCGACCGCATGAGCATCCAACCACCGCAGCTTGGCTTCTCCTTCTTCCAATACTCGCGAGACCAGGTTTTGCATAAAACTCCATCATCAAACGTGACCAGCCCACCTCGGCCATGCTGTCTTGCAGAATTTGGTGAACCCAAGGTCGTCCAAGTTAGGAAAATAGCACGATACATTAATTTCGCATTGGGGTCCAATTTTTCAATTACGCCACCAGTCAAATCTATTATCGTGTTCACCAGGTATGCCCAGCTTACGCGGCATGCGTTATTCTTCTAATCACTAAGCTCGCGTCGTCTTGCCAGTGAACGGAGAACGAAATGACAGGTGCAACAATAATATCTCAATAATTAATTTGAAACAAAAGCAGACTTCATATCTCTAACAATAATTTTAAATGTGGAACACTATAAATAAGTAGGACCTTACATACTTTTAAGCTCTTCATAGACGGAAGAAAAAATGGGTACTCTATAGAGAACTAGCGGGTCGTACCCGGCGTAGCCCAAGTTTCAGATTTGGTAATAGTTTAGAATAGGGGGTAATGGGGTACCAGAGGGAGGTATTTATGTATGCGCTGGTTCTTAAAGAGTAACTATGCAAAATTTGGTTTATCTAAACTGACAAAGGGGATGTAGGATTGCACGGAGAACAAACAGTTTTGTTATACCTATACATTATATATTTGTTGAACTTTACACCATTTAGCATCATCATTTTTATAATAATTCCATACATTCTGATATAATTTATCTTTTCACGCTCCTGTTCCGTTTGAATAAGGTTAACAAATAGTGTTATGTAGATTAATGTTTGATGTTTGTGTGCGTATGGCAGATGAATCGGAAGGATAAGCTGATGTGTGAGCGATGGGTGACCCATTAATCGCCAATCTCTCGTATGTTCGTTCGAAGATGATCGCGGAGTGTGCTTGGCCAGAACAGGCCATTGAATTTATTGTTCAACACAAATTAGAGATATACAATAGCCGTACAATAAATTATCTGTATTATGTTTATGTATTTTGTTTATGTATATTGCACATTTTCTTATTTTTGTTTCTTAACTCTACTTTCATTCATGTCTCGTGTATTATGATTTGTGTTTTATGTACTTAGTAGTCCTATTTTTCTAAATTATTAATTATTAGTATTAACTAGCCTTGATCGAATTTGCTAATATTTGCGTTTTTAAAAATCCGCGTAAATTAGCACTGTTGAGTGGAACCGATAAGGGATTAACTACTCCTATAACGGATCCGGGAAAGGGGGTGGGTCCTTCCAGCCGTACAATGAAATGACTGGCAGGTAGGAGACGATATCTGGAAGGCGACAGCGAGAAGAGTGGTGCTCGCGAGCCGGCCTCCCGGGCGGGTGCTGGCGATTGGTTTTAATTTTAGTTCCCAATTTTTTCAATTATATATTTTCCATTATGGAGACCTTATGTCTGTACATGGTTACAACAATTGAAACCGACGATGAGAAATATAGATATAGATATTGGAGTAAAAAAGAAACACAATAAAAATGTAAAGAAGAAAAACCATCCTACGCGCCATATCAAGCTGACAGAATAGTTGCAGAATAGACGTAAAAAAAAGTAATTTAGAAGAAAAAAGGAAAAGGTACTCCATGAAGGGTTTCGTGTATCAAGTATTAGAATGGGCTAGTGTTGGCTAGCGCTGAATAGTGTGATAAGTAAACCATCCTAGAAGAGCAGCATATAATTTTCTAATAAGCAGAATCATGCTGTTGCTTTAAATGTATCATTTATCAGAGAATCATCTCACTTATATAAAATAGACGCTTCAATCGTATCTAAAAAGTTATGCCTGTTCTTTAATGCTGCTGCGAGTTGTTTTCAATAAACCTCAAGGGAATAAGATCTCAGAAATTGTCTCCAGTTGAAAATATATTAAAACTGATAATCTATTAAGTTTAATTTTTGTATAGCAGTTGCTATTCGTGTATTATGATCGTTTTCAACTTTGGTTTATAATATACATAAATACAATATATACAAAATGATTTGTATTAATTTGAAAGCCTAGAGAACTGACTTACGAATGAATGAACATTGACAAAGATACATGACGTGAAATGAAACGTATATGTGGCGTTCTATTTTTCTTGGCCCGTTCTGATAGAAGTATAACATAGTTGACCATAAATTTCAGGACAGCCGAATTAATTGAATTCTGGACCGAAGTCTCAAATACAAAGAAGAGTAAAATAAAGTGATTTCGCAAAGTTGTTAGCATAGTTATTATGGCGTCGGTACCGGCCGTGTTTTACGGCCGTCAGCTCTGGTTTTACGCATCGGTTACACAAGGTGCGATCAAAGTCTGATGACTGTGGAGGCCGTACACCTCTACAGTCATCATAACTTTTACAAAAACTAACTTTCTTACACGTCTTTACTTAGTTCAGATGAGCGCCATATTCTTGTCTTGATACAAATATCGCCATATCTACACTCACACATCTTCTCAAGCATGTTTGTCGATTAATGAGACTTCAACAGTATCTTATTTTACCTGGTCATGCCGAATCTTCCGCGGACATCCTATATTTCCGGTGCCATCGACACTCATGTCGTACATCGATCTGACTATTCTCTCTTCATTCATTCGTTCGACATGATCAAATCATCTAAACGACAATAATTTACCGCAAAATTCACCAGTAGAGCTGCGAACCAAATATACGACTTCACAAAACATCACATCACTGAATACCGATTAAATTATTACCATCACTACCGTCCAACAACCAATTTGGCAGATACGAACAAGTACCTACCTCTAGGAGCGTGGTTTAAAATATAGTCATTATTTGTTGCAGGCAATAATTACTACAAACTAGTGGTTGTTCGAAGCAAAAAACAACACTAAATATATTCTGATTGGAGACGAATTTCCATCCTAATGATTAACCGTTTATATAAACGTTTAGTTAATATGAAGACATTATAATATAATATTCGTATCGTTATTATAACATCAAGCCGGATCATTTCTTAAATACCGATAAACTGAAGTCTGTTAGTTTTGTGAACTCCACATTAAATAATAATTTAGGTTAGAATCGTTTATCGTTCCTATTATATTTGCTTCTCTCAAAATGTTTTGTCAACGCTAGATTTTGCCGAGAGCTTGTTATGTTAATTTAAGGGTTGCGTCATTAGCTCGAGCCGCGGAAAGGGTTAACTAATGCCTCCGCATTTTACACAAATATCTCTAGTACTATTTTTTACCTCGCGATTATCAACGTTAAGTTCAATTATGAATTATGCTTTATTTATCGCCAACGAATCCAAATTATTTTATTTATGACCATCACCGTTTACATGCAAAATTGACAATCCCAATTTTTTTTATCAAAATTAGAAAATTCTGAAAACTCACTATTGTTCAAACATCTCAAATGCTCCTTTACTCCTATATTAAAACCTGTTTTATCAATATAAAATGCAGCACAATCCTTACAACTAAGTTTATAGACACCAGAATTGTTAAATTTATCATCTTTGTCTTTAGAATTTATGAGTAAATTTCCTATATTATTATTTGTATAAAATGTCGGTCTAAAGTTTCGTGGTAGGTGTTTAGATATTTGAATAAAATCCTTCGCCAATAATTATTATTATCATTATGTTTTATCTATGATTTATTTAAATATTGACTAATATATTCTTTAAATTTATTTTTTAAAATAGTGTCTATTAAACCTGTATTATACCCGTTATTAACTGATTTTTTTTCTTAAAAAGTATTCTAGTAATTTTGTATCATCCAATAACAATTTAAGTTAGGTACTAAATTTATTTTTTAAATAATTATTATATTTTTAAATACATTCTGTTAAAGAAACAATAACATTTGTTTTTGATTAGTTATTGACATCCTGAAGAAGAAAATTATATTTTTCGAAACCGGTAGATGTATTTTAATTCAATAAGTGGTTAATAAAACAAAGTTAACAAATTAAAATAATGGATTTTAACCACAAAGTTAATTTTGCCAATCTTAAAAATATTAGAATAACTTGCTCAATTTAATTATTTTGGACAGAACTTGAAAGACCTGATCAATTTCATTTAATATGTCTCGGACATGTCATGAATAACCTATTTACTGTGTGCAATATTAGACGATACATCTTGGGTGAATGAAGAAATTTCTTCGCGAAGAACTTATCAAACATTTGGTTCGTATTCGGTATAGCACTTGAGTACTTGAGTTCCCTCTGTTCTTTAAACTGGGTGTCTTTAAAATGTGTATTAATTACTTTTCCTTCCAACTTCTTATGAGAGATATTAGAAAAATGAAAATCCTTTCTTTATCATATTTCATCCAACTCCTGGATAGGGATTCTAAAGCCTTTAAGGTACACCCAGACCTGTATACGTCTCCTATATTAAATACTATTTTGCTGTTTGAGTAGTTTGAGATAAAATCACTGACACATGGTGGTGTATACTTTCAATGAACGGTAGTTTCGGAGTCTCGTGTTAAATATAACGAATAGTCATTTTAATATGTTCATTTAATAATACAATATTTTTAGATCAAAAAGATTTTGGAAATGCCGAGTTTCGATCCTGATGCCTTGCTCCGCCATAGTGATGTCTCAAATAATATATAATTATATTATATGCATTTAGGAATTAATTCATTGATTAATATTTGTGATTCACTTTATTATTTATACTCTCTTAGTCCAGTGGGCAAAGCGTCGTCTTTTCATACTGGGGATTCCGGGTTCAATTCCCAGTTAGGTTAGATTAGGTCACAATACATATATGTGATTTATACAACCCCGAATATGATGTTTTCGCTGTAGTGAGTTGTAGTGTTGGAAAAAATAATACATTTTAAATATTATTTTAAATTATCAATATTTAATTTTATTTAAAAAATAGTTTCCCTGGTGATATTTGCAACAAGCTAACTAAAAACATTTCAATTTTATTAATTTGACTGAATTTATGAATATTTTTTTTATATCAAAAACACTTATTATATTCAGATGTGGTATGATATATGTGTCTTGAGTTCAGCGTCGAGGAGACGATCCTTCACGAGTTAGAAGAGTACGTCACTTGCATAGCTCTTTCGTCAGAGCAGTTCTGAGAACTAAAGGAGATAATGACATACCGAATGGTTTGCTATTAAAAAAAATCTTTAGAGGTTTTTGGTTTAACCCTTTATTACAAATTCGTTTTCTCAATTAATCAGCCTGGCTTCCGATGTATCGCTTGGATTTTTTTTTTGTTGCTCAAATTGACCAGTACCTACCTAGCTGGTTACACTCGCGGTAGACGCGCACTGATTGAATCATTAAAGCACGTAAGTATAGGCACTCGGAAATATATAATTATTACACAAAAAAAACTACAATTAGATACAACAGAAAAAGATTAAATGTTGGTACGATTTAGACTGAAATTGGAACGAATTTGATGCATTTTTCAAATTCCAATTAATACCTCGGTATTAATAGAAGTCACGTGTTTCAATGAGTTGTACGAAAATTGCAATTGTGACTAATTCGTTTTTCATTATTTCATTGTTTTATATTAGCTCGCGTCGCCCTACATATTTTGTTCAGTATGCATAAACGTCAAACTTTACAATTCACATGTTCGAAAATGCACACCACTCGTATGTTCGAAAATTAAAATGTGACGTATCATGTTCCGCTAAGTAGGTAGATAAAGAATTTTGTGAATTCAGCACCTATGTGCTAACTATCTATTCCAATTTTTTAAACTAATGAAAAATACATTCCTAGTACCTACCTACATAAAGTACAATGATAAATAATCGTTTTACAACAAATAAAAAAATTTGGTTCCTTCCCAGTGATCTGTACTAGTAACACACACATGCGCGCTGTTTACACAAAACAATAGCAGTCCTAATTGCATTCGCTCGTTTTTTTTTAAATTAAACGGCGTAATTTGTTGGAGGGTTTTGGGAGATAAAGCAACCGGGCCAACACTATACAATGAGAAAGTTAATCGGCTGGTGCTACAATATTGAATGGTTGGGGCTCGAACTATCAATAAAAACAAGTGGCATTTCTCCACAATACGTTTTGATCCAATTGGACAACATTTCCTTAATGTCAGCAATTGGGATGGTGTCTTTACTTGACCCTTCCTCCTCTTGACGAAATTTCAAAGAAGTCTCATGCCATCGGTTTGATCCAAGGATATTATTTTTTTCTTCATCTAACAACGGCTCACTGATACAAGTCAAATTGAACAAAGGACTAACGCAAGCCCCTGGACTTGAACAAGAAGGTTGTGTAAATGGGGAAAATTTTGGGATTTTATTTAGCTGTCATCGTCATTTTTGTGGAACATTAAAAAAGAACCAGCTGTGGAATTAAGTAAAACTGGGTAGTTAGGTTCTTACCTAAACTCTACAAGGAAATATCTAATATTTTTCTTTCTTCAATGAAATTTTTGTAATTATTTTATAAATTAGACTTTTTAAGATTCTCTTTTTCCAATTATGTGTGCTTGTTTATACATATATATATATACTTACACTTATGTATCTATATACATATGTGTAAATAAAACGTTACTTGAAATTGATAGTGTTTTAAAATAAAAGCACATATTACAGAGTAACCTAACCTACTTGGACGCAAAAACTTGTTTAATATGTTAAATTTCATTAATCATAGTAATGATTAGAATAACATAAAATAAAACCTGATTAATTTTTATGTGATTATTTTAATTAGGTACATTATAAATATAAATTAATATTTCATAAGTCAAAAAGATTCTTTTCAATAATCTCCTACATAATAAATGCATTTTATTTCACCTAAATAAATGTATACATCAAAATATGTTCTTTGCGTTACTACCTAGGTTCATTACCGACATAACAATATGTAAATCAACTAGAAAAATACCTATATAATTTATTTGTATGTATAGTATTTGAACGTCAATTCCGTATAATCTAATCTAAAGCAAATGACCAAAGCACGCATCACTTAAAAAAAGTGTATTATTATTTTTGTATTATATAATCGCTCCATAAAACAATCCTTTGGCGGCAAAGCGATAACTTCTTCCGAACCTTCAGACCAATACTTCACTTGGGTAAAACAAATTTTTAATTGTCGGCGGCTAATTTCCGTACTAGCGCCTGTGTACACAACCAGATTGATTCCATCGGAAAATAAACTGGTTATCATTGCCTCGTGCTCGGGATGGAGATATTATTTGATGCAATTATTAGAATCAGATCTCGATCGTCGACTGTTCTTCTCCGTTATGATTCATTAGACGCAGGTCAAATGGCACCATATGCTCTCCGTGCCGCTGCTCTGAAGCTGAAATATAATATTCACGCAAATTAACTTCTTTATAATTTGAATGATAGATACCTCTATTGCGGTTATCTTAAAAAAACGTTATTTTCTGTGATTCCATCATACACTTGCCAAATGTTAGCTCGCTTAAACATTCTCCGGTTAATGTATTCAACATTATAGCGCCACCTTAATTCGCATCGACATTTCAATGCTCTTCATTTTAATGCAAAACCACATTATATTTCTCATTTATGAATGCAGAAATATGCGAATCCTTCATATTGGCGTATTTTTACTACCACTACTGCCATCTGGCATCGATAAACTGCGACAGACACCTTTCTCGGCCGTGAAGAAACCTGCACTACCGACCGCTACAGCGCCGCCTGTTTTACCGGCCGAAACGATCGACATGTTGGTTTGCGAACCTCCGTTATCTTTGGATTTTTGAATATTGACAGCAGCCGCTCCCGGGTCGGGCCGGCCGTGCAGGTTGACCAACAAGCTCTGCCTGCAGAGTCGCGTTATGGTGTTCAGTTTTTCTTTCTCTTCGTTTTTTTCTACGTTTTTATTCTGCTTTCCTTTTCGCATGCGAACTTTTCGAAATTTGGAGGCTATATTCGACAGTCCAAATTTACTACCCGATTTTGATGGTAAATCTTTGGCGTCTGCTAGGTTCGATTGATTGCGGGGCAATGATTCGTAACCCTTTTGTCTGCTGAATTGATCGAAAGCGTCCCTCTCCATATTGATCATGCCTACGGAAGCAGATTTCATCAGCAGCCCTCCGTCCTGGTCTCGAGCCTGGCTCACGAGAGAGTTTCCTTCGTAGCTTGTATCGCTCCCACAACTTATTTGACTGAGCCTGAAAAGACATAAATATTATTTATTTGTTATACACAGTTTTAATTAATACTAACATGTAACTAATAACAACATTACCTATTTTCTACTAAATCAACATGGCTAGAAGTGGTGCGATCTCTTCGTATAGCGTTATCATTGTCATCCACGTATTTGGGGTCGGAAGCCAGGAATTGTTCCTTAGCTTTTTTTAGTCGCATCGCTCGACTTCCTGACCGATTAATAGAAGATATTTTTTCAACTTCCATCAACATCGGGGCGCAAGGGGTCGACATAGCTCTTTTCAATAACTCGGTATCAATTTTTTGGCGATACATTTCACTCCTGTTATTTTTTGGTTTTGTATTTTCGTTCACTTTGACTTTTATATCATCTCTCTTAACATCTTTACCACTTTTGTCCACATTGACCCCGGCGTAATACTTTTTGTCTACTTCTCTTTCTGTCTTATTGTCGTTTATGGCTGGCTTTTCACTCACGCCGATGATTTTATTATCAGTATTTGAAATTAGATCTCTTTTATATTTTTGTTCTGATGCAGCGGGAATAGCCTGCGTTCCGTGTTCCGTCGGCTCGGTAAAGTCTTTCCGTCGGCTGATAGGCGAAGTCGTTTTTAAGGAGCCGGCGCTCGAACTTTTCAAAATGCCCCTGAGGAGCTTTTTAGGCATCGGCGGTGTCATTTCTGAGCTATCACTTATGTTGTCCTTCGATAAGCCGTGGTTTCCAAACCTCGACGGTTTCTGCTCGCTATCAGAATGGGCTGGTTTCTTCATTATTTGGGATGCGCTCGCTGATTTTTGAACTTCACGACTAAAGAAGGGATTATTCCTGAAATAGTAAATGAGTTAACTGAAACATTGTAGAAATGTTATTTTGAATACGTATATAGTTAATATAGCATATCAAATAGGTACGTTTAATACATACTTTCAACAAATTTTAACCATATCTCTAATTAATAGTAGGTTTAAAATTGATTAAACTATCAGCCCTATTCCATGCAAGTTCCTAATACATGTGACGCTTCGGTCCGCTTCGGACCATTCAGGCCACAACCCTCATTAAACATAAATTTGACATGAATGGACGTTTTATACCCCGACGGTTCCTAGGAACTGGAACATTGCAGATTAGAAAAATTGAATCTCGACATATTCAAGGAAACAAAATAAAATGTTTAAATTTAGTTGTATACTGTCCTCGTGACGTTCTTCCGAAACTTAATTCAGTTACTAAGTTTTAAACTAAAACTCGAGGGATGATATACAAAACCATTTTATATTATTCATCTAAATATATTTTTGTTAAATTTGTATCTTCGATAGATACTTGTAAGTTTTTCTCAATAAACATAAGGAAATAAGTTTAATGCGAGGATTTCCACAAACCTGACAGTAGAATGATGCAAAACCCTCTGCACATCATGAGGGAACCGTTCTTGGGAGCGAGGAGATCGCCAGGGGGGCGTGCTGGAGCCAGTCGGAGGCTTGGCCTCGGCTCCTACAAACACGGAAACTTTTATTAGATGCAATGTTGTTGTTTTCAATATTGGTTAAATATTTAAAACATGATTGTTCTTATCACCTTCCTCGTTAAGTCTCATGTTGTATTTTTGTATCATAATCCGGATCGATGGCGCGGTGTCCTTCGCTTTATCCCGCCGGGAAGCGGGCGGAGACGCCGGCAAAGGAGGCAAGGAACACGAAGCGGAGCTGACTCCCGGAGTGCTGGACCTGGAGAGAACGGGACTACCTTTACACCCGATCAAAAACCTCTCTCCAGAACCTCGTCTGATTGGAAAAACGTCTTTAGATTGATGGATAGACTCGTCCGATGGATTTCTGCTGCCGGACAGTGTTCGCGAGGAGCTGTTCTGCTGCACACACTTCCGGGTATAGAGCGGAGACGGCGTGTGCGATCTGATGCTGCTCAAGGACTGACTGTTCGAAATCGTAAACTCTCTTTTGTTTTCTTCGAACTTATTGAAATCTTTCGTTTCCGAAATTACAGGAGAATCATTTGAAGACGTTTTGTTCAAAAATTGATCCGCGGCTTCGATGTCGGCTTTTTTAACTTCGCTGTTGAAAATGATGTCAGGCAGGTTATCTTGGTTGTGCTCGTCGCCGCGGTGCGTCATGTCTACTCTTCGCTTTTCGATAGAATTCGCTATTTCCTCCAAATCGAATCCGATCACCGCTTTGGGTTTTCCTTTGCTGTCTCTTCTGACCGGTGAGAATATCTTCCTCGTGGTTTTAACGAAGACATCTGGCGCGGCGGTGGCGGCGGTGGTGCCGGCCGCTTGGATCTCGATGCCTTCCGGGGGGATGTCTATGGAGAACTGCTCCGGGGATATGAGTATTTGGACAGAGTCTTCAGTCGCTAGGTTTTTCTCTGATTTCGAGCCAAACAAGGTACTATCTAGCGAACGTTTTTTTAGAGGCGTCATTCGTTTATTTTCTCTGTCTAGCAACGGAGAATCTTTTTCGTTCGCTGAATGGTCGGTGTGGGTATTTGATTTTAGTTTTAAAACATAAACATTATCTCCTGAATCGGTATTTGATTGCTTCTCGAAACTATTTTGTCGAGGGTACGCCACGTGCGTGTCAGATATCCGTCTGGTGCGCGTCAGCTTTCTTCTTCTGGGGAACTCTATCGTGACCGTGCTGACTTCTTCTTCCGAGTCACTTTCCGATTGGAGCGATTTTTCTTTTTCCAGTCTTTGCCGCGCTTTCGCCTTTCTCTTAGCGCTATTGGTCGCTCCTTTCTCCACCGGCTCTTTTGTTTTCTTTTTGGCGCCTTTTGCCGTTCCTTCGGAATCGTCTTGGGCCGAGTGCCTTTCGCTGACTATGACAACGTTCTCTAGATCTTCGCCTTTGTTTTCATCGGTATTGTGAATTTTGAGACTCGTGTCGCATAACGAGATTGAAGTTATTGTTGAAACTTGTTCTTTCAGAGGCTTATTCTCCGTCGCGTGTATGTTTTCACCAACATCGCTTTTGTTTTTGTCCGCGGCTCCTTTCAGTTTGGGCTTGTTGACCCTGTACGACACGCAGATATTGCTGTCTCTTCTCTTCATATTACATTTGTCACATTCAGATTGCAGACCATCGATGCTGCGTTGAATGTTTCTCAGGTCGTTTGAAAAGTCAACGCAGTCAGATTTCCCAGCTTTAAGATTATTCACTCTGACGTCACTCTGCGCACTGAACTGGTCAAACTGAAAAAAATAATAACGTCAATTGCAGCATTCTCAAGTTGTTGTTTTTACTAAAATGTATATGCGTATGTCAGAAACAGAATACCTTTTCGATGAAGTCTGCAGCTATGTTTATCAACGAGTCAGAGGATTTGTCACACTTGTTTTTGAAAATATCAATGTTTCGTTTCATATCGTTAACAGATTTGTTAAAGAGGCTGGCCCGTTCTTTCACTGAATTCTGTAACAGAAAGAAGATTAAATATAAATCAAATCTAGAAAAGAAGATCTGTGACTTCCAGTTTCCAGTTTCTAGTACCATGGAAGGGAATGATAGTTAACGTCAAATGAAGCATTGCTCAAGATAGGATTAATTATGCCACAACATATTATATTTTACAGGTACCTCAAGTATTCCCTTTTCTTTGGAGAGTCGTGACGCCCTCCTTTCAAGTTCTCCCAGTCTCGGCAGAGATCTGATTGGCTGGGCTGCAAAACAAAGCGCATTGATTAGTAAATACTGCAAATCAAATTCCTCGTACGCTCAAGGGGGGATTTACGGTGATGCAGGGCCCGCTCTACAGGCGGACAACCCGGACAAAGAGCGGCATTTTGATAAATACCCAATTAATCGAAATGTATTTTTTTTTAATCTAAAATTACCACAATTTGCATTTCGTATTTACTGCTTTTGCCTAAAAGACAAAAAAATATTTGTAATCCTTAGTTTTTAAGAAAACAACTATAAAAAAGTGATATGTTTAATTACATAACGAGAAAGGCTCGGTATCTGGGTCGCGCGTCGCATAGAGCAGCAGCTAGTCACCATAGTAACATTTTTCAATTCTTTTATAATATGATTAAAAACCATGTCTAAAGAAACGCTGCAAGGGTTTGGAAAGTATTTTAACTGATGGCGATTTTGTTGACATAAATGGGGTTGAATTGACAGAGGAAATTTTGGCAGATTCTGCGCTTTTGGGCAAAAAAGAAAGCTTCTGTGAAAGGAGCTTCTCTAAATTTAAATTAATTATGAACTTCTTACGTTCTACTACTACGCAGAGTAATCGTTCGTATGGTACTGTGGGACCATGGGGGGTCCGTGAGTTTGGTTTGGGCGTTGGGTTGTGTTTGTTTCGTGTTTTTCGTGTTGTTTATTGTTGGGGGGGGGTGGTTGGTTATATATCTACAGTGTGGGTGGGGTGGGGGGGGGT
Source organism: Eubasilissa splendida (assembly GCA_031772225.1). Taxonomy (NCBI): domain Eukaryota; kingdom Metazoa; phylum Arthropoda; class Insecta; order Trichoptera; family Phryganeidae; genus Eubasilissa; species Eubasilissa splendida. Next base: position 30,483,675 of record CM062857.1, read on the forward strand.
GCGTGAGGAGGGAGTGGGGGGTGGGGGGGGAGGTGGTTGGGGGGACTTGGTTGGGTATGGGTGTGGTGTGATGGTTTTTGTGGGGTATGTAATCGTTGTGTGGTTAGGGGGGTGGGCGTGGGCGGTAGGGGTTCGGGTAATGTTGGTGGAATGATTGGAAACTGGGAGAGGAGGTTTTTTTTATTGTGATAATTTCGAGTTGGAGGGGGTTTTGCGGAAGTTGGGATTGTGTAGAATGGAGATGGAATGGTTTGTAAGTTGCGTTTTATTTTTGGGGGTGTTCTTGAAGTGGGAGTGGTGTTTGATGATGGTTGCTGGTAGGAGGGTTTCGTGTTTGTCGGGGTTTACAGAACTGGTATAGGGGGGATTCGATAACTGTTGAGGGACGGTTATGTTTGTAGTAGGTTTAGTTGTGTTGATTTGATCGTCGGCATGGCCGCCGGCGGGTGCTCGGGTTGTCATTATGTCCATGAACACTGGCTCGCATGTGGGATAGAAAAAGCACCCAATGCTTGGAGTTCAGTATGATTGCGGGATTTTGCGTAGAGCTGGAATGGCATTATTACGGGGCCACCAGACGGGGGCGGGCCAATGTTATGGTGTTTGTCAATTGCGACCGTCGTATGACTAGTGCGGGCCCTATGATTATTGTAGTGTAGGATTACTACTCTCACGTGGTACAACTTTAGGGCATTGTGCAGATTAGACTTAGGGTCGGTAAGGTAGTTGTGCTTATATTGTGTTAGTGGGGATTATATCACTATAAGTATACAAAAGGTTCTTCTAGCTTTTGATATTCTTTAAAAGTATATTGGTTATTATTGCCATCGTACATGAATATAATTTTGAGGTTCACGCTTATTTTACGAGAAGTCGAGGTATTTTAGACTACCATAAATAAATCTGGCAGGAACACAAAATAGTCTATACATACTATAAAGGTTCCAAATCGTTCGACTGCCAGCAAATGGAAAGGAAGCAACTAGTCTTGTTACTTTTTGTAGGTAAAGTGCACAATGTGTAGTATCTAAGTTCAATAACTGGTCATTTTTCTTGTTTTATTATTGTCTTTGTATTTTATAATTTCTTTCCCTAATATTAAATGATGTACGATGTAATTTTATATATATTTTTCATAAATGTTGCATACTAGATGAAAGAATATAATTTTTGGAACTAATTAAAAATATGCATAAATACATTCAATAATAACGGATCTGACGGACCGACCCGACAAAAAAGTATTGGGCGAGTATAAATCCATCACTGATTATAATTGCTTAATAAAGATGATAATTGTCGAAATGACTTTACCTTTGATATCATCAATTTGCCTCGTGACGTCATCGCATCTTTCCGAAATATTTCTGTGGCCTTGCACCAGTTTCTGCAGCGCCTCCTCTTCCTCGAGGAGTTTAGCTGCGGCTGCCACCATGACCGCTATTTGATTCGTGCCGGGGTGGGGCGGGACGGGGACGGCGTGAGCTATCGGGGACAGCTTCCCTTCCGTGATCTCACTGCAATATACATGCGAATACTCCACAATTATCCTGTAGTAGTAGTAGTGGTGGTGGTAGTAGTAGTAGTAGTGGTGGTAGTAGTAGTAGTAGTGGTGGTGGTGGTGGTGGTAGTGGTAGTAGTAAGTAGTAAATTGAAACTGAAGAATATTCCTCATTTGATTTTTAATTGACTTTTATGGTCATAAATCTGTCTACCGAGATTTAAAAAAATATTTTTAGTTTCTTTAGTACACATTTTTTCACAATAATAATATTATTATGGCATACTAGGCCTGATCTAGAGAAACCGCCTCACATTTTAAAATAATGTATGTTATTTTAAAAATAAAACCATAGTAAGTAGTACCTACATATTATAAATAGACATTTATTATATTTTTTATTATAGTTTGATTAGATCGATCTACTGTATGTGACTTTAATTCTGGTTATGAAATCTTGGGGTAACAAATTTCAATTAATTTTGTTTATTTGATTTTTATTTTGCTTCAATCTACCGATTTTAACAACCGATTAGATGATACCCAAGAGAAGAACTAAGAAATACACCCCAGAAACGCTATATCTAATTTACGTTAAAAAGTAAATAATAATTAATTAAAAATGACTTAAGTAATAATAAAATGTCCATACTTAGGAAACAAAAATAATCGATTTAACTTATTTAAGCTGTCTAGAATCAATTGACTAAACATGTCACACAGCTTAGGAATAGTGAGGGTAGGAGCAGATTGATCCTGGTGCAAGTCTCCGGTGAGGATGTGAGGATACTCACCAGGCTCGGTGCCTTTCTTGCGCCTGGCCGTATCGGTAGACCGGAGTCTGCGGCGCGGGGCGCGGGGTGCACGCCACCAGCGGCGCCGCCGTCTCCTCTTCCTCATCCTCCACCTCCACCAATAGGGCTGCAGGGCCCCCGTCCGAGTCGGACTCCGGCCCGCGCGCCTCCGCGGACGACAGCAGCTCGGTGTCGGACACCTGCTCCGGGAACCACATAGTCAGTGCACTGAGTTATCAGAGTTATGTGTTCGATAATAATAACAATAAAATTCACCCCAACTGTTTATAGTCCGACATTATCTTTGTATTTCAAATAAAACATTATATTACAAAAGGTGTGTTTTTAGTATTTTTTTAAATAAAGTCTGATGCTCTGTTCCTTGTGACGGAGGGCGAAGGTCCTGCCACCGCAAATGCCCGTTCGCTAAACAGACTTCCGGCAACGGCCGGTCGGTTTCACAACCCTTCCTGCGGCCGAAGTAGAGTTTGGTGTCTACCACTCGAATTGTCCGAGATGCAGAGGCGTTATGTTATATAATTTTAATTGAATTTTTTCAGGGAACCATTGTTCTTCATATTCTAACTTTAGTATAACTATTATCTAACAATATAAAATATAAGTAATCCATATTTCTGAACCCCTGACGGAGGCTAAAAGGCACTACACGGTAGAGTCGAAAAACACAATTAATCTTTATCTTTCAATCAGTTATGATTACACCTAAATTCACGGGATGTTTTGCTGAGAGGAACTGATGGAAGTTGTAATTATTCGGAACATAGGTCTGTAATATTTGTTAAACCCAAATTAAATGTATTATTAATCTTTCTAATTAATACATTTAATTAGTATTTAACACAAGTGATGACCGTGCAGTTAGATTAGAAAATAGTTTCCGAAAATAGACCGATTTACAGAAATCTTTCCCTCCATTCTGTATCATTCAAAATTATTTATATTTTAAAAATGACTTCATTTCTACAGTCAGAAATATCAAAATTATAATCGTTTCTGTATTTTACACTTTCATATCATGATGATGTGCCGAATACTAACATTACTATACTAACCGATTAAGATCATATGGCCTCATCCACATCCACAAGTTCGTCGATTATTAAGGCTTCTAACTGGACCATCTTCTAGTATTTGGTGTACCTGGTCGTGCTAAGTCTTCCGTGGACGTCCTCTATTTCTTTCCATTATCTCCTCATTCATTCGTTCCATATGACCAAACTACCTAAGTGATCCTTTCTTATTCTTACTCACTATGCTAAGATCAGCTTTACATTCTCTCCTTATTTCTTCATTCTTTTCTGTCATAAATGGCTCTTCCACATATACGAATGCTTCGGTCTTTTTTCCATCCTCAAACGGGCTACCGCGTTAATTCTGATTTTTAACCTAGAATAGTTTTGTTTTTGTGTCTTTAAAATCATTCTAAAGTAAATTTACATTTATCGATCTCTATTTTAATAGTTTTCTTAAATTTTTGTGTATTCCCTATCTATTGCGCTTTGCTTTCAGTTTAGCCTTATAGAGTCTTAGAACAGATAAAAGGCTAGTCTAGAATAGAATACTAATTCTAGTATTATGGTTTTAGGACATAAAGCATTATGCAGCGGAAGCAATCTAAAAATGTCACGAATGTAAAGCCACGTTGAAGGCAGATTTCCCCCATCATCAACGTTCTGGATCGCTGCCCTGACTAACCTGATCATCCTTGCACTCGTCCAGCCTGTTGAGAGACAGGCTCGAGGCCTGCCCCGGGGCCAGCTGGTCCGGTAGTTGCCCACCCTCCTCCCTGACGCTGCCCACGGACTGGGACCTCTGCAGCCGGAACATCCCCATGGTCGGCCTCTCCTGGCGCTCGTGCCCAGAGGGCCACGGACCGAAGCCTTGAAGTAAACAGACAAGTCTAAACACACTAAGCAGCTTCAACCGGTTTCACTGTTGGATGTTTTTGGCTCTCTCAAATACAACAACTAGTTTATCACAGTTGGAGAAACGTTGACATACATTTCATTTTTGGTGTGATCACCAAAAATGCCTTGATAGGCATAGTAGCTGAAATGCTAGTTTAATTCGCTAATTGATGTATTTTTATTTGTCAAGTTATAATAGATAAATCACACAGACTTAGTAATAGTTTCAAAGTACTGGCGCCACCTAGCAAGTTCAACTCAAAGGTTTTTGGGAAACGTTGCAATTAAAAGGATGATCGCCTCCAACGGGAAAAAATAAATGACTCACTTAGAAAACAAATGTAGATTTAGCGACTTTTGTGTGGGTCATTGTTACTTAATCGGTTAAAACTCTCTAAGTTCCGGTGATGACTATATTTTTTTCGTAGATAGATTAGTTTTTAATATGAATACATGTATTTAAGTTATACTGAATACACGGCGACATGTTTATTAAACTGTCATTTATGTTCAAATAGAAGAGTAGCCCGTATGGACACCGTATGTTTGTTGAGCTATAAGAACCCCTCTTTTTTTTTAGTAGGCCATAGATTAGTAGTCGCCACAAATATGTACTTCTAATGACGCGACCAAGCACACCAGATGAGATGGTTGAGCGGTTTTATGATGACATTGTTTCTGAATTGGTCATATTTAAAGAGCACTCCTGACTTGCAGTTAGTGTGATATAACATAATATTATCAAGTCACTTCTTCAGCGCACGGTACCGCAGTTGTGACGTATATTTTTGAAGACACGATTCATGGAATCAATTTTTATATTTATTTTATTTTAGCGCTATTTTGCAACGATTCTGTGATCAGTTTGAGCCAACTCGCAAGTTTTAAACCCCGCTGCAAGGGGTCTCGTGCCCTGCAATCCCTGGCCAGAAATTTGACAAAACAAACAATCACATTAGTCAGAAACAGCTCCTTACGACTCAACTTTTTAAGACTCGGATAAAATGTGTATTATTAAAAAAGAAATTGTGAAATCCATGCGCATGCATGATTAAAACACTCCCTGCTAATACTTATTCTGAACCTGTACAAGACAAAATGCAACATATAAATATATATATTTATTATTATAAAAATACACGGATAAACGTTTGTGCTATCAAAATAAGACTACCTGGTCCCTAGGATGAGGCTCGAACCCCCTACCACTGGATCATTAGGCGAGTCCCTTAACCACTAAACCAGCAAGTCGAGTGTCACAAGGTCAAGTGGTTAAGACAAATATATATAATAGTTACAGTATGAAGTGTATAAAGCTATTAAAACACAACACAAAATACGTCGTGGAAACGTATACCTACTCGTACACACACAATTTCTATGGTGGTATGTACGCAGAGGACTCACCCATGTATTCTGGAGTACTCTGCCAAAGGTCTCTGACCTTTTCCCATTACATAGTCTATATATATCATAAGGCAGAATGGCCCTGAAAACCACCTGAAAATATTTTCTTTAACTCACCGATGGTCCTCAAGCCTGGTAGCGGCGGCCTCGCCAGGGACTCCTTCAGCAGGGCTGAGGTGGAGGCTTCCGGAGCGATGCCGCGTGACTTCTCCCACTCGTGCAGCTTCCGCGTGAAGGACCGGGAGATCCCTGAATGGGACACGTATTTTTATTTTGATTTTCGTGAAAGCGCAATATTTTGGTATCTCTATTTGTTATCAGCAAAAGAAATGATAAATTAGCTTGAACGAAGACTTCTTCCATACTTGTGCATTAGTTCAATCTTCCACCTCTATGATGCTGTCTCCTACCGTTCGTTTCTAATTGTTCACCAGCAGCAAGTCCTCAGTACTCTTCTTCACATTGTCTTCCCAAGCAGGTAGACCTAAGTCTTCCGATAGCCTTTTGTCTGCAGATCTGAACTAGCTGTACAGACTAGTGATGAGCTAAACCGCCATTATTGACTGTAACTGTAAGATTTGTGATGACTGACAGTTAAATGTCAGTTACCAATCATCGTTATAATTTAATTCCAATCACACATACATAGTTCGTTATTGTGCCATAATCCATTTACATAATACAAGCATTATCAAATATTAAACATATCCGTTCGATCTTTATAACAAGATTCTGTGGATCCTTGATTGCCATCTTGCGCAAATGTGAATGCGACATATGTAATAGTTAATTTCCATTACCTACCTATTACCCCCTTTCATATACCTAAAACACGATCTTTTTCTGTAGTTTTGTTCTTTATAGTTTTGAACTAGTTGAAGTTGAAGTTTGACAGTAATCGTTTACCATTGGGTGCGTTGACTGCCGCCAAGTTCTTCCTGCCATTTGGGAACGAATTGTTGGCTCGTGAAGATTGTCCTGCTGGATGGGACTGAGTTAGTGTTTTCATTTGCTATTGTGCATAGTGCGTGTCATCCTACTTCGCGCTGTGACAGAAGAACTGTGGATCCAGTGGAAGAAGAAAATTCACCGAAAGGAGCAACTTCAGGTGGGTCGTGTTTCTTCCTGGTTCTGGTTTGTCTTTCAGCCCCCTGTTACCTATTCCTCACCCAAATTCTTTCTACTTCCCCCTTCCTACATCTCATATTTTCCCAACTCCTTTGTTCAAACACATACCTATAGAGATTTATTATTTGCTTGGCATATTTTCTCCCAATTTGGATCCCTCGTTATTATTAGGGATGGTATCTATACAATATAGGACTGATATCATCGGCTCTGATGTTTGATATGAAATGAAGCTCGGATTGAAATCGAAACACTGGGGAAGAAATATCCCAGGAGATCATAAAATGTAACAGCTCAGATATGTGGTCTAAAGATACGTGAAAAACACTTGGCTGCTTGCGAGATGAACACCTTTAAATATTTATCTACAGGGCTCCAAATGGATTGCAGCAAACCGTAACGCCCGCGCCTGTTCGGTTGGTTCGTGGTTTCTCACAAATATAGCTCGGCTTCTTGCTATTATTACAATTATAGCTCCGGCTAGTTAACTATCTTACATAATAAGCTCCTGTCTAACACTTTCTTCATCTTCTGTAATTGGTTGAATTTTTCAACACACATACACACACACACACACACATATATATATATATATACAGGTTGCTGAAAATGTTAGTTACAAAAAAGCCACATAACCTAACTATTTATGTTTAATGTATTTTTATTTTACTCTTAGATACTTTTCCGAAACTGGACATTACGTTTAAGTTACATATATATTTATTATTTGCCGGAGTATTTGTAATAATGTATTATTAAAAAAATATTTTCTGTGTATGGAAAAAAAATTGTGACCACATTACGTATTTTGGCCATTGGGAGATTTTTGCATATATTTTAATATTGTTACCTATCATATGTTTGTTTTCAAAATTACCTTCAAATCTGAAGAAACCTGCTCCAGTTTGGACCAAAACTTCCTTCTTGGGTGTCGCCACTTTCTTGTACTTGATATGCCTGCAAGATAAAGACAAATAGCATCAGCTCTGTTCTTGTATACCTTGTGTGGCATAGTACGCCAACACGTTTTTCAGTATCTGTATACATATCAGATTTATAAATATTAACACGTTCTTCACATTCGTTATAACGAGATCACGGATAACAAGCAACGAACCCCATTGTGTTGATTTAACGCGTGTTGAACAATATTTGCTGCCCAAGGAAGTACAGCAAACATTCGTAATTCCTAAGGTAGGTAGTAATAGACAGCCGAAGACTTGACGAGAAGGCGACAGAACGTTAATGATTGCATCGGCTTACGGGTCAATTAATGACTTAACCTAGATTTACTCGATATTTTTCTTATAGCGAAGAGGTTGTTAAAATTGCATTTGCGGTCACCTAATTGATTGTTCAATTATTTCGTGATTTCCCAGAATTCTAAAAAACGATAGAATTACAAATTTTTATCAGCTAGAAACAAACCATTACGCCGGTAACAGTGCTAACAAACCCTTACGCCGGTAACAGTGCTAACAAACCCTTACGCCGGTAACAGTGCTAACAAACCCTTACGCCGGTAACAGTGCTAACAAACCCTTACGCCGGTAACAGTGCTAATAAACCCTTACGCCGGTAACAGTGCTAATAAACCCTTACGCCGGTAACAGTGCTAATACACGAAAGTGCCTTTCAATTCGTGAAAAATTCTAAATTTTTCGTGTGGTAGAAAATAGCGCAAAAAATATTGAAGTGTGTAAAAAGATTTTCTTGACCTCCTTCAATAGTGTCGACATTGCGGAAGAATAAGGATGTCTCCACATCGGCTATGGAATCAGGATATAGCGAGTGACGACTATACCGACAGAATCGATTGTATTATAATGGTGTCTGTGTCGTGTCTGTCCATTATTGGTTTATATAACCTTCATTATTTTAAAAAATCAACGAAAAAGCAATATCAAAATGATATATTATAGATTGATGTTTACTCACATTATTGTTTATTAATTTCTCTGTAGTAAATTACACATTTCTTCAGAAGTAGGTACCTACTTATTCATTGTATCGATCGACGACGTTCCACATTCAAAACGATTGTGACAGATTAGAAATGATCCTTTCAAAGGTATGCTTTATTCTCGCTTATAACGTTATTAAGCGTATTAAAGAAATTCCTTAAAACACAGTTCTACCTGGGGTATACAATACTATACAACCTACGACGCTCTTAGTTCTTTGAAAAGAGTTGAGGGGCATCCACCATCCATCCATCCACGGTGCCTACGATAGTCCAGGTCTATATTAGTCGTGTCGTGTCGTGTCGTTACTGAATGTTAGTGGCCTCTCGGTGTTTGTGTGCTGTACACATCAGCCAATGAAAAGAACGAGTGGTGTAAAAATAAGCGTTTCTAAAATTACACCAACAAAGCGATATTTTGCGTCTTTGTTTCCAGGTGCAACAACTTTTTACGGAGTGTAGAACTGCCAATTCTTCGATTGTAAATACCCAAACAGCTCAGTGTCGAACCAGGCACAGTCTTGACCAGAGAAAATCACGGAGGAACAAACAAAGACACGACGATACGTTTCTCCGGAGCGCTACTTTCCATTCATTAAAATTTTGCTGTATTTTACACGGAGAGAACACTAGACCAATCGAAATATGTCTATTGTTGCGTGTCTTGGGGATTCGCGGACGAGTAGTGGATATGTTTATTATTTTGTAGAATGAAAGCGTTTTAAAATATTTTTTTAAATTAGTCGTCAGACTAGAAAATAATCGATAAATTAGTTTATCTAGAATGCAGATTAAATGAAAACAGGAACCTTTACATGGATATGAATTAAAATTGCGAATGAAAATGATACGTGTTCCCTTTTTATATGGAATGGAATCATGGACCCTCACTGAAAAAATGCTGAAGCGACCAAACCGACGGCATTTAAGATATGGATCTACGATGTCTTCTAAAAGCAAGCCGGATTGATAGGGTGACTAATAATATGATGATTTGGACGCAAACAGAAAAATAATTCCTTAAGTCACAATTAAAGCCGCATTCAGAGCATCGATGGAGGACTCGCTGCCTGAAGCATTGAAGGCGAGAGTTGAGAATGATGGCCAACATGATCACTAACGTTCCATAACCAAGGTACAGTCATATCGCCAATCTTTGCACCCATTTCAGCTCTGTCCATGCACAGGAAATAAGTAGGGTGTTATTACGCAACCCTGTTTAATACCATTTATAATACCGTATCAAACCAAGCTGCAAATAAGATAATGATCGCCAACATTTGATAACTGGACAAGTACTAGAAGAAGAGCACTTTACTACACTACTTTACATAACAGGTAGGCACCTAGTTATTTTGCACTAGTAAAGAGAGGGCTCATCTCCAGATGATTATATATTATTCTGTAAAAAATCATTTCATTCTGATAGAGGATGAGAACGATATCGTTTTAACATAATAAAGTGCGGCCCTGGCGGGCTATTTCCGTAATATTTTGTGGGTCTGTAGTTCAGCAGCAGGCCGTACGAGCAGTGGACCGCAGCTTCTACGGCTAATACGGGAAATCAATGAGATCCAAAACCGAGAAATATTTTGGCCAGGCGTCGGTCGCGGGCCGTGACGTCACCGTTTGTTTATTTTCTCGGTCTGTTTTCCAGCGGCAGTTCGGCTCCCAAGGTTGCGCCAATTCAATACTGAAGCTAACACCCAGATACAGATACAGATACAGATACAGATAACAGTAGAACCATTCGGTTTCTAAACAACGGAAGGCGCCGGTTCAGATTTTTAAATGAAGTATCCGGTTTACAAAATTTTTCATATTGTGTTTTAGACTGTACAACTGATATTTATTTTTTTCATATACAAAATGTTAGGTGTGTATTAAAACCCGTCAATTTTATTATTATTATTATTTGTGCGCGTGTCACCTCTGATACTTATTTAGTCGTACGTTCCCGCACGATAATTAAATGGGAAATTCATACATTTCATTGAAAGAAAAGTTTACTGTCAGAGTCAGATATCTAAAAATTAGAACACTAATTTAATGTATTAATTATAAATTTATACATATAAAATCAATTTTGTCGAAAAATATTGTTTTTGCGCTACCGGGATTCGAACCTGGATCTCTATTTCCAACCTATGTTCTGAATAATTACAACTTCACAATAAGAATGTGTTCTCCTTAATAATATAAGTTGTATTAATGTGTCCAAAATTTAATAAAAATGAATTGATAATTCTGGCTGATATTGATATTGATATATGTGTTTGAAATTCCGTAAAAACAATGTAGATGGCTTTCAAATAATGGAAAGACAGATGTATTAATTTGAAAAAGTGCAACATATAGGTTCGAAAATTTGTCATGAAAAATACTGGCGCTATAACACAATTGGTAGTGTCCTCGGATTGGAAATAGAGATCCAGGATCGAATCCCGGTAGCGCAAAAACAATATTTTCCGACAAAATTGATTTTATATGTATAAATTTATAATTAATACATTAAATTAGTATTTAAAACATCACAGACCGTCTGTTCTGAATAATTACAACTTCACAATAAGAATGTGTTCTCCTTAATAATCAATAGAACATTGTAATACATTGATTTAAATCTTATGTAGGTAATAATTATAATTATTTCATTCGTCGGATATATGATTTGTATTTGATCCGTGATGTTTTAATACAGAATGATGATCCAGTTCAGAAGAAGCGACAGAGCAAAAATGTGCGAGTTTGATCAAATAACGGACTGCAGTGAGGAAATGTTGGCAGAATAGTGAATCGTCACCCGCGAGATGGGAACGTCCTATGGAAGTTTTAAGAGTCCATCCTGGGACGGGATTTAAACACAAATATACTCATTATTAGTTGATAAATCGTGATGAGTCTGGATAAAGCGTCATTTTACATATGAGTCGTTTACTTTGAAACCCCTTTGTAATCAAAATGTATATTTGAATGCAGTTTTACTATAAAATGGATAATGATATTTGCGATTGGTTTAAATACTTTACTACTAATAATAATATAATAGATAATAGATAAAATAAAGACTAGTTTATATTTTGTTTCAAAACTTTCTATAATTGAGTACTTAACTTCCAAACAGCTCAATAATGAAACTGTTCAACACCTCTAAAATACAAGATTCAAATACTTTATAAATGATATATGTAGTGACAAATCCCTCTATAAAAATTATGAATTTCGTAATTTCTCAAAATCGACAAAATATTTTCATTTCTATATTCATATTAATTTTTTTTTGCATTTTCATACACCGTATATTTAAAATATCTATTAAAGCATATAGATGAAAATTGAATTTTTAAATTTTTTCCGTGATTTCTGGTTTCTGATTTGTTAAAAATCCGTTATAGAGGGGTTTGGATATAAACGACTCGTATGTACGTTACGACGTTACTATCTAAAAATAAGAAATATATAGGCTTGTGTGTACATATAAATTACTCAAATAAGAATAAGACATTCGTTGGATGTTTTTAACATTCGCACGTCATTTACGGTTAGATTTCAAAATGGTATCACACTACTCCTCTAGTCTCATCATGATGACGGGATATAATTGATTAAATAACTTTAGTTTCATTCATTTATTCAAAAGAATTACGGAAATATAATTACAAAACAATCAAAAATTATGTTTGTATCTCTAAAATTTAATTGATTATTAATTTCTCTATAAATTACAGCATTTTCCTTCCGTCTCTGACTTTTAAATAGTTTAATAATAAGCAGGTACCTACGTATTTATTGTGTCGATCAATGACAGACTCGAAGTCTACGATTCTATAAAATGTGTGTTTAATTTCGTTATATCGTACAGAAGTGGACATATTCATAATTGAATATTTAAAAAAAAATCTAAAATAATGAATTCCAGATCAATAATTTGACTACAGCAAGATTATCTCTGACGTGTTGTTATTTAAGGAAAATAAACATTATTAGGAATAATAGAATCGACAATGACCGTGGCTTTCTCTCATTTTTGAAACTGTCGGGCAAATATTATACGCTCGTATACTTCATCATTGGCGGAATGCCTTATTAGTTCTTAATTTTTTGATGATCTAAACACCGACAACCATAGACAAGTGGCCAATAAAGATTGGAAAGCGATATCGCTTAGCCATATATCCGTTGCTAATAATAATAATATAATACGAAGCGACATTTATTAATGAGTAATGTCTTGATGATTATTACTAATAGCAATAATACCATATATCACGTGTTGGCGGTTTTAGATTGCTCGATCCAATAAAGTTAATACAAATGTCGGTTCTAAAATCGATACACAAAAATATTACACTTCCGGTTGATTTTAAACAGGTCGACGATGGTGGCGGTTCCGCCGAGCAGTATCCTGGTGCAACTTACTTGTCGTCTCTGTCCAGGTCCCGGGGTGGCCTGTCCGCCTCGTCGCCCGCGTAGGCCGTGTAGGCCGGAACTGAGTTGGTAGCTTTCAGCCTTTTCCACTCCTCTGAAAACCAAAAACGTTACATTCTTTATTTTATATGGAATAAATCAAATAAAGATATACACAAATGTCGCAAAGTCAATTTGATTTCCTCAAATATGGTTTAACACGAGAACTTGTAGTATTTCTGATTTCAATTTCACTCGTTAGTAGATAAATTGTACATTTTTCATTTGTAACACTATAGGGCGTGCTGGGTGCCGTGTTTTTTAAATGAAGCTGCAACTGAACGAATAAACTGGTGACTATGATATACAACACAATACATCGTTTTCATACCGAAACACTACCAATACATAAACAAATATTATATTGAATTATTTCTGATGTCTTCATAATGTTTCAACAATCGTACCATCTTCAAACTGAGCACTTTTGTAATATTAACAGTATGCGGACGGACATTATCATGCTGAAAAATCACTCGAAGTCGTCTTCCCGGTCGTTTTTCTTGAATTGCGACGTCAAAACGCGGATTATTATATTAGTAGTAGTATTCAATTCAGACGTTAACTCCTCGGGAGACTCAAATGAAGGGAAACGTTAGTGTTTTTCGTGCTTGGCAAATTTTACAAATTTAAAAATTCATAACGTATTCAATAAACAACAGCATTAATATGGCATAGATATATATGTCAAAAATAAATCGCTATTGCCTCGGAAGACAAAAATGCTACGAACTGATGTGAAGCAAAATGATTGGATTATCTCCAACGCCAGATGTTATGAGGTTTTTAAAAATGAACAAAATTCTCTGCTAGCGCTATTATAAATAAATAATTATCATCGGATTAAGCTTCGCGATTCGAGCCTTCTCCAAAAATATCCGCGATCTGACTGCGAAGATGTTTTTATGCAAAAAAATTACCAGGCAGACGTAGGTACCTGTTTATAAGAAAATATATTTTGGAATTTAAACTCTTTTGACGGATTGTTAGTGTATTTAAAGTATTTCGAGATTGGATTATTTACATTCGGCTATATTTTCGTACAAATGTAAAATAAGAGTAAACAAGTAACGTTCAGCTCGCCACGTATCGAGTAAAGTGCGACTGCGTTCTCGGCTTTAAAGCTCTAATCGATGTAACTGTGAATACGTGTGCGGAGATCTGTTTGGAGTAATTCATCGGACGCGGACCCGGACCCGGACCCGGACCGCAAACACTGCCGAGGTCGAGTAGCTGTAGCTAGAGAGCCAGGTCTAACAAATATCAGGATACACCCAACAAAGCGAACGAATGGTGATCTTGTGATCGAGACCGGATGCTGCGGAAGGAATTAGAGAAGAATCCAGCGACGTAACTACAAAAATTGGGTCCCGATGCAGAATGGAAAATGGGCCCCCTAAGTGTATTGTATATGGACAAATATTAGTACTGCGTGGTTTATATATATGTATATATATAATATTCACACTTTTATGTGTTGTAAAAGATTTGTAATTTAAAAAATACTTGATTCGCTTTAACATTCATACATTCATAACGTTCTACATGTTTTCGTAATACACGTCAGAAATGATTTTATAGCTGTAAATTATCATTAAAGCTAGTAAAGGTATCGATCCTCGCAAAAATATCAATGCAAATGGATATTACTATCTAATGTGGGCTCCGATGCACTGCATTGGCATTGTTACGCCACTGGGAGAATCTGCCTTTTAGACAGTGTATAGAAGCGACAGGTATAGAAGTTAAATGTATTTTACTATATTTTTTATTATGTAAATTATGAATTATAGAACTCGTAGTTCCAATATGCCATTAAGGTGAACATACTTAAAGACAAGAAGTGTAATAACGTGTTAAAGAATATACTTTTTGTATAGTTGAGAAATTAGAAACACAATGAAAAAATAAAAATAAAAGTTATATTACAAATTGACAATTGAGAAGAGTAAAGAAGATATTGAAGACTACCGCCTAAGTACAGAAGTACCGGGGTTTCCATGTCAACGAATCGATTTATGTAGAAACACAATTTATCTCGACAAAAATTATAATATTTTTGTTGCCCCATCTTTAGTAAATGCATAAAATAAACACACTGTAAGAGCAATATTATTTTTGGCTCGCCCAAATCCAAATCTAACATTGAAAGTTCCACAAATACTCAAAGGACACTCAAGTTCATCACTAATGCAAATAACTGAAAACTATTAAAGATGATTCACCTAGTTTCTTCCTGAAGTCCTCGGACAACTGCGCCTGCGACAGGACAGGAGCGGCGGAACCGCGCGGCCTCTGATTCTCCTGCAGCCTTCTTCTGAAGTCGGCCTCCAGCCGCTCCTGGGTCTGCACACTGGCTCCTCCCGAGACTGCGCTCGGAGTAGGTGGACCGGAACCGACAGAGGGTTGTCGGAGGCTCGGGAAACCTGAATAGAAAATACGTAATCAGGTGGATTATTGGTAAACGTTGCTTGATGATGATTGGACGATAGATGGACGAATATATTCAAATCTCAATCATGTGCATTTTAGCGATATTTCATATACAAAGCATCATTGTGTTCTTGACGGCTTTTATTAGCTACCTTGTACTCTATTTACTCGTGATATAGAATATCTATATTGAGAGAAAAGGATGAGGCGACTTCTGTCCTCTCTACTACCTACATTCCTTTCACTACGGATTGTCTATGTTATCTTATTGTTTTCACAAACCTACTATTTATTTTCTGATCTTATCTATGTACTCTGGATTGTCTATCTAATTTTATCTTATTGTTTTATTTTATTTTTTCTTAAAATCACTGTTCACCATGTGTCTTTAGCTATATTGTATAATATGGTGTTTTACTGATTTCACAATTGCACTATGTACCTTCTACTTTATATGACATGATTTCTTATTTATATACACTTTTTATCTGTTATTATTTATTAGAGAGAGCACACTTAAGGAACGCTGGAAGCTTTAGCTTTTCTTTTTCTTTTTGAATCTTGCTAATACTAGCGTTTGAAATATTAAGTAATTCCAATAATTACTTTATTTTAGATCAATCATGTCGTTATTTACATTAGCTTTGTTGAGTAGAACCGACAAGGGAATTATTTTTACTACTACAACGGTTCCGGGAAGGGGTGGATCCTTCCAGATGGACGAATAATACGATTAAGATATAAGATTAAATGTGTTTACCACTAAAGTACTGAGATCTGGAAGATCAGGAAGATAAATGACACGATTATTGGAGGCGTCAGGGGCGTAATTAAAAAAGTTGAGCCCCAATGCAAAATGAAAAAAAGGTATGAGAATATTAAATACAACGCACTTGAAGCCAATACATTGTAAAAACTAAATTGATTTCTTGTCTCCTACAAATATTCCAATTAGTGTTTTTAGACATGTATATGCACTCACAGCTGAAAAAATCCTTTCTTTACTTTACGGTGATTTTGATTTTTTGTCTGCTCCCTAATTCGATGTGTGAGCGAGTTTGAAATATTTGAAACCGCTGTGAACTGTTCTCCCACCCTTGAGTAATGTTGATGCAATTT
Source organism: Eubasilissa splendida (assembly GCA_031772225.1). Lineage (NCBI taxonomy): Eukaryota > Metazoa > Arthropoda > Insecta > Trichoptera > Phryganeidae > Eubasilissa > Eubasilissa splendida. The sequence goes on from CM062857.1 coordinate 30,500,415, forward strand.
CAGTTGTGGCAAATGCCAATGCTATTTCTCCTCGACCTCGAATGAATGCTAAAAGTGTCTCGTAGAGAAAAGTTTTTCCAGAGCCATCTGGACCGTCGAGATAAAAACATCGAGTTCTTAAATTTGGATTGTGAATTGCTCCGATGATTCAATTAAATGCGTCAAATTGAGTGTCATTGAGTTTTGCCATTTTTTCATCAGCATCGCGTTCCTCTTCCGAAATGTCAAAAGCCTGGTCATCGTCGACATGACATTTCCTATTGGGACTGGTGACCCAAGATTTTCACATGATAATCCATGTTACTTAAGAATATAGTTAATGTCACGGAGAGCTTTGTTGATCGCAACATTTTCTGGATCATTTTTCAACTAGTCAAATGTAAAATCAGCGACGTGATTCTCCCATAACGTGATGCGTGATGAGCAACATCATGCGCGGCTAATTATTCGGCTATCATTTCATCGGTGCGTTCTTGATGAGAAGCAGCATCATCATCTGAGGCAGTCTTTCATTAGCCGAGCGACGCTTTCTAGAAGCAAAATCTTCGTCCTCATTCATTATAACTGAGAAAAAAAACTTGCATATAAATGTCATACCAACCAAAAAGGAAAGACCATTCAAACACAAAATCTGTTATAAACATATACATATAAAATCAATTTTGTAAATTTTTCTTACGTAATTGTATAGCAATGATAATCGCTCTTTTATTTGATGCTAGTGAATTCTTTTTTTAAATTGATTTTCAGCGATAAATTGAATATTTACTTTGCGAAGTTAATTAGTGATTGTTAGCTTTTCTTTAACTTCAAGCGCCATCTTTTGGTGAAAAATTCAAATGCACTTCTCAACACATAGTTTATGAAAGAATGTGTGCATGTAAAATGTATGCGATGCTACAGCGTTACAGAGTCAGTAAGTCAGTGAGTGAGTCAGTGATCAGCGTAACTATATATATATATATGTTGATGTTGATGATTGATTGCGTAATATGCATTCACAATAAATTATCGTTGCTGAAGCACGCCATTTTGTAATAGCATACTGTCAACTTTCAAAAAGCATCGCTAGAGAAATGGCGGCAACTTTAAAAATGGCTACTTCTTGTTTGGGATTTCTATATGCATCTGAAACATGAATATAATGTTTTATTGCCTTAGACGACAATAAATTAGTACAATACCAAACAGTACCTCCAAGATTCCTGGCCTTGTCCCAGTCGAGGCTTCTTCCAGGAGGACTCCCTCGATTGCTAGAGGCCCACCCTAGAGCTCTGGCACTGAACTCCCTGCTCAGCCTGCATTGCAGGGCTTCGTAATCTCTTCTGATTTCGTCTTGTATGGTTTCCTTCGCACCGTCGGTTCCGCGTCCCCTGGCGGTGTTCTCCGATATCCCGCTCAGCCCGAAAGGTTTTCCCGCCTGACTGAAGTCTCCGCTGCTCAGCTCGTCTCCGTCTGAAAATAAAAATAAAATAACTATGAAGATCTTAAATTCTTATAATTTTTTTCGCAGCTTCGATATTTTAACCGGATCTTCCGCATTTATATTATCTGATACAAATTAAATAAATCAACTAGAAAGATGTACAGAAAAAAAATATTTATCGAAAAAATATTTTGTCGCTACCGGGATTCGAACCTAGAAACCTAGACCATTTTAAAAATAGCACAGAACATCAGCACAAAAAGAATATTATCTCGATACCTCTTATCGGAGAAAACAAATACATATCGTTGATTAGTTGGCTGTTTACAGTACACCTCGTTTGTTTTGATTGTGCGCACCTGTAGATAAGATGGACATGACTCAGATCGTGGAGAATGTTTCAAGAGATACAATATCACCCGATACCTGTAATATGACAATAATCATCGTCCTCATCAGTTGGTTTCTATCCGATACCGGATTTATATATTATTGTAGTAGGTTAGGTTAGGACAGGACAGGACAGGACAGTCTCAGGTGTCACTGAACCACTGAACGAGTGACTGCGCATGAATGATGCAAAGAGCCCATCTTCCTTGCTGTTCTCTTAGCACGGCACAGAATCCTTATTCTACGTATAGAATTTTTAAAATTAAGGTCGCGTGTGCCGGAGGAAAGACCGAGATACCGGGAAGGGTTGGGGATGATTATTTCCATTCTCTTACCACGCGTATCTTCGTGTAATGCCCGACATAATATATATCGCGTCGTGACCCTTTGCCTTTTGGTGAGAATTCGTGTTACACAGCTAGACGTGAGCATTGGAGGAATGTATTGGCCAGTGGCGTAACAAAAGATGGAGTCCCAATGCAAAATGTGTATTGAGGACCCAATAATATGTATTATATATAAAATATAATAATATTAAGACTACATAAGCGATTTTAGCACCTAAACAGTAAAAACAACATTGGTCTTCAAAAATATTCATATATTTGATGAAAAGTAACAGTGTTCGGCATCGTACCGCTGCACTCGCGAGTATTGTAGAGATACCAAGTGATCGTAGGCAAGATTTCTAATCAATTTATTTTAATTATCTATATAATACATATGTATTATTGGATTTGGACTGTGACCGTCTCACTAGAAAAATGTGTGTTGAGATAGGCATAGTTTACAAGCAATTATACAAATGAATTAGTTTTCAAGTATCAGACCGAATTACCTCTTATATTCATTAGGTTCCTTATGTTCATAAGGTGTATGTATGAAAAGTAACTATAAAGTGAACATTTAATATATTGTTTTGAAGAAATTTGTGACAATAATTATTATAGGTTTGATGAATATGTTTGAGTGAGTGCACCGACACCAGCTCTACCCGTATTACGAATCCAAGTTTTTATTTTCAGTTTGATGTTTGTGTTTATATATGAATAGTTGACAGTAGTATTAGCGCCTGTGGCGGCCAAATCAAGGGGTCGACCAAAAAATATATTAAAATAGAAAAACAACTAACCTTTTTTCTGACCCTGTACTGTACTGTACTGAAAGAACGTTGTTGAAAGTCCTTTGGTAGTTTAGTTTCATACATCCCGACCACGTGGTCGATCTATCTAAATTGTCGCCGAATGAATGGCGTCGATGCTCGTTAACTTGATTAATCATTAATCATAATTATTTGTGCTATATTTTTATTTGTGCGTTTATCTTGCCATTTTACGAAGGCTGCATCATACATCATAAGTACGCTACTGACGCTAAATTAGTGCACCATTATTTAACGCAATCTTCCGAACGACATCTGTCAAAATTTCAAAAAGATTTATCTAGTGATTTTGTTTTGATAGCTCCTGATAGTTTTGATAGTTTTGATAGTTTGTGTTTGCTTCCATGGAAAATGTATTTTTAACATCTTTCTTAAACATCGTTGATGATGCCTTTCTAGAGCCACACCACCATCTCGGTGTCCATGTCCAGGTCGTCTTAGGACTCAATACGATGTTGTGCCTCTTCATCCATGTTTATTTGCTGGGAGACATGAATTGTAGGGGACAAATTGCAGTGGCGTGGTGTGCTCTTCACCAGTATTCGAGACTAGTTTGCTTTATTTCTGCTTTCACCGTCAGCAATCGTCTCAACGAGTCATATTTTGCAGTAAAGATGCCGTCATAATTTTTCAGTATTATCTGCGTCCGATAATGTTTAATGACAATTGTCACTCGATAGGATCTAGCTTATCTCAAGTCGCGCCTCATGCTCCAGGGTTCTGTTATCTTCAGCCGACTAATCTGTTTGTTTCCCTGAGGACACTTGTAGATAGATAATAATCTTCAACTTCTCAGAAGATAATGTGGTGATCTTCAAAGGTGAGTCCTATATAAAGACGGATCATCATTTTCAAAGAGTATAGTTGTAAAGGGTTTTAAGTGCTTTATACTGCCACCTTAACCTCACTATTCTAAAATGTTGTCAAAGGTACTCGCTTGTCTACTTGTGACGGTACTGCTTCAGGTAAATTTCAATTTTGGTTGTTCTATCTTATTTATTAGATATAAAAAAAACATAACAGTGGTAAACTTTTACTATAATAAAAAAAAATTCCAAAATGGGTTGTTAAATCGTTGATAAAAATATTTATTCGTTGAAAGTACACTCAGTGTAAACAAATTGTTAACGAAGTCTTCAATATCGAATGGTAAAAACCGTAAATTGTTAGCTGAAAATGACGCGCTCTTCACAGCTATTTCAAAAGTCATCTGTCGCATTGATACTTTGAAAGTTGCAATATGTTACAATGAATCATTCAAGATCTCGCTGTTAAATTTATATATATTATAGACAGATTTCAGATAAAGCGTAAAATTGTATATATTGCCAATGGTAGGTATATATTTAAAATAAATCAAATTCTCAGATATTTAATAATTATTCGCCTTGCCACACTATTAGGCGGGATTAACTTTGGCAGTAGTAAATTCGACGTTCAAACAACCCGCAAACGTTTTTTACCACGGGCGATGGTAAAAAGTTACTATAGGAAAAATTTACTATAGTAAAAATGAACCACTGATCAAACAACCGGTCCTAAGAGTCTTCATTGCAATATACATACCTATATTTATTTTTTAAACAGTAAAATGTCATGAGATAAAATATTTTTTTCTGTTTTACCTCACCCACCTTATATTATATTATACAGATAATTTATTGTAATTTCAGGCAGCGTTCTTTTGTTTTGTTAAAAATATAAAGGATAATACATACTCTATGATTGGAGATCATTTGGTTCCCATTTTATAAATCTCATCAATTAAAAATTGAAAGTGTTCAATATAGATTTTACATGAACAACATTGAACAAATCAATTACAATTTTTTTAATTAAAAAAAATTGACGTAGAGAAGGGCCTCGAGCGATTGAATTTAGCGTATCTTAGTTCAACTTGACTATGGATATTAATGGCTGTATTCACATTCAAGTCAGTGAAATGAGATTAAGATCACAAAACGGTGTCTGTGATACGTGGGTATATTGCGCTGTACGAGTATATTTACCAAATGATGTAAATGAGCATTGATGAGTAAATAAATATTTATAACTTGTACAGTATGGGTCATAAGTTTTTGCACTTTTTAAATCTCTTCTGTGCGGGAACCGCACAAAGGAGGAGCACGCGGGCAACAGCCCGTGAGAGCTCGGTTCAATATCGCTTTTTTTAACGCACTTTTGTGATACATTTCACCCGGCAAGCCTCCGCAAAAACATATTCTATTTTTAAATTATTTACGAATATAGATTGCCATAATCGAAACGAAGGAAATTGATTTAACTGATATCAGTATTTAATGATAAATGTTAATTTAAAGGGGTTGGAAGCGTTGCCTTCCGAGCAACCCGAGCCTAGGGTTGGGGCAGCCGACGTGTTGCGTGTGGTTGACCAAACACTGAAGAGAGCTGATCTGCTATTTGAACAATTTGATACCTTCGGAACAAAGAAAGGCATCCCAGAAGATGTTAACGCTCTTTCAAATAACACGAATGTGAACGTGAGTATCTGAAAAATAAATATTATTAATATTCCCAGTAAGCAGCTCAGTATTTGTAAAATTACGCAAATGAACAGTTGTAATTGCGAAATGTTCTCCCTCAATGGGTTCTTATGGTGCGAGTCCACGAATGAGAATATTGTGAGATTTTCGACTAAATTTACGAATTTTGCTCCCACTACATAATTTCAGCTTTCATAGTCCCCGTGTATACACCATGTTTCAAAGATTCGTAATCTTGCGCCTTACTTCACGCATCGTTGGTTTGTTTGTAATTTAACGCCTTTTATTAACGTTAATGTTTAATGATACAGTCTAAATTTTCAGAATAGATAGTAGGGATCTATGGTGGTTTTAGGTGACGTCTGTGTGCAGTTTTTTTTATCTCTTTCTACCAATCTCAATATGATCTCTAGATCAAAACCTCAACACGTACATAGTATTTAGATGCATCTCAACATCTTATATCTCCTTCTATAATTATAATTTCTCACAGTCGTGTTGCGTGTTCTGACGCCATTTTGTGAAAGATTATTTAAAAACTTAGGTAAAACATTTACGGTAGTCTGACAATAATAAATTCCTTAAAATTTATAATGAAAATGAAAATATCTGTATCTTCTGAAAGACCGCAACCGTTCAGGTCGTTTTCAGTGTACCAGAGAATTGGAGCAATTACAGAATATCAGTAGGTTCAATACGAACAATCTAAATGTACTTACTTCGAGAAATATTTATGAATAAGTCAGTTTGGATCCATTCTTGAATATTACTTGACATTTCGACTCAAAACAACTACGGCCTCGAATATAGAATTCGAGAATGTTTTTAGGGTGTTTCGGCATTTTAAATAATTAGGATTTTCCTTTGATGAATAATTTGGAAAAAATAGGCTTGTACCAGACATCAAACGAGCATATTCACATTTAAAGAATTCGAAAGAAAAGCCACCACTTCGCAAATGACAAAATTAAGATAAACATATTTGTAACTGATTTTAAACATGATACGCTTTGCTAAAATGGTTTAAAAATTTACGAACATGTTTTCAAAAACAGTTAAAAAATGTTAAACTGCCACTGTTGACAGATAATCATTTTCAAATCAGACTTCCAATATTTTGTCAATTGCAAAGTGACAGTTTTGTTTTTTAAAACTCTTAATTATTCAATTTGTTCATCCCGATGCTAACTTAAACTAACTAACCATCATTCCATCTTCCGCGGGGGTTGTCAGCGAGGATACAGCGCCACACTATTCCGTTCCGACACTCACCCCATCTACATTTACATCTTCTCAATTGTTGAAGATTCTAAGATTCTCGTCTACCAGAATTTAGTTTACCTGATCACCCCAAGTCTTCCGCAGACTCTAATGTCTTTATTTACCAAATTCTCCTCGTTCATTCGTTTCACACGAGCAAACCGGCCGTGATGAATGGCTTGGCACGCGTAGTCGGTGTGCTCTTTCACTTTGATGTGAAATTTTTGTATATTTTCAGATCCTGAAGTGCCTCGCCAAGTACGAAAATCAACTGATTGCAGCAGTTGAAAATGGAAAAGTGGCCATCAGGTCTTGCCTGACTAGAGGCGAGGAAGATATCGCTAAATTGAGAGAGAAATTCGATAAGATAAGGGAGCAGGTATCCATTTAATATATTTACAATCATTTTCAATAAAATGAGAAGAAGGGAGGAAAGGAGGAAGAAATAACATTTTGTTACTTATATTTATTTATAAAATTTAACTTGTAGGTATTAGGAATTTGTTATTTTCAGAATTAAAATAAAATACTGGATTCACAAGGGAGTTCCTTACCTGCCTACAAGGACATATTTTCATTTTCAATCACGCGAGTGTTGAGGCTTTAGAACATTTGAAGTTCTAAAAAAGTGTCCAACGTAGCGGTGAACTAAACTGCTTCTGCATTGTGAGGATGATCGGTAACCGAGATCTAATTATCAAAGTTAAAATAACTCTTTTAGCTCATCGCAAGTCAAAATGCGCGTTTGGAATTTATGAGTACCGAATAAAATAAATAGTTTCACCGTACGACGTTTATGATTGGTCACTTTTTCGCTATATATTTTACAAAGAAATATACGATTTATTTTTGTTAATTCTAATGTGATATTGAATGTTTCTGATTAAAGTTGAAAGCTAAAGCAGAAGAGCTCCAGAAGATTTACGCTGCATGCCTGGCGGAAGGTGCGGAGGATCCAGCCGCGATCGAGGAATGTGTTATACAAAATGTAATATGATCTTTCCACTTTCCTGTCTCATTTAATTCTATTTATCCTACTTCATCAGCCACCATTCTCGAGAACAGGCCTCCCTCAAACATTGCCTGCAGCAATTCTGAGTTGAGAATTTGGTCTGAAGATAAACATAGATCAACTTGAGATTAGCAGAAAGAGACTAAATCTAATAATCCCGCAAACACGACGTTCGATTTTACAGTGAGCGACACCTACAACTTTTATTACAAAGCTAGACAGAGTATTCAAATAGATAAAAACAGTAACGAATTATTCCTCAGCCTCGTCCTGCACAGGATTATTTTATTATTCATTCTTCATCGTCGCTTGCTGAGCGTCGTGGTTCCCTGAAGAATCTGGATCTTGGGGCACAACACGTCTCCATTTCTCTTGGTTTTGAGAGGACCCTATTAACTCCTTTATTTGGTCTATGAACTTTGTAAGAAATCGTCCTTATGCTCGCTTTATGTGTGCGAAAGTCTTTCTGTAATCATTAACTCCCGGCGAATAGATTCATTTTCGCGTTCCGCATCCACCTCCGGGACACACGAAGGCGCGGTTTTATATTTTAATCTCTTCATTTCATTTCGGTTCTCAGGGGCAAGACGTTATCAACGAGCTGGTGGAGCTGCTGATTCAGTTGAGGGATGCTATCCCCGAGGGAGAGAAAGAGCTGTACCAAATCATCGTTGCCATCAGGAATTGTATAGTCCAGGCTGTGATTACGGCGAAGGACGAGATCGCCCAGATCAGTCACGAGATCCACAATTGTGTCGTTGAGAGTAACTGATCGTTGACCGGTTTATGAATTCTTAAATATTGAAAAATAATAATAATCAATGATTGTCAATTTCTTGAGATGATGTTATGTAGTAGAAATTAAAGTATATTCCTGAATAATATTGTATTTTTAATATCCTACCCGAGTCGCAATCAAAATTCAATGTGACAATTTGAAGAATTTATCCGCTTTAGAAACATTACAAATTAATAATAGCACACTAACAATATTCCCATATTTTGATCCCACCCACTCGCTGGCCCCAAATCATTACTACCCCACCTGACAACACTTAATTGCTGTGCCTGTGTATGTTATGTTGGTTTAAAGAAAGCTTGTAAATAGCACGGACGTGTCGAAACCGGTTGCGTATCTGATACCAAATAAGTAACAAATGTACATTCAAAAATATCTTTACAAAAAATCAATACAAATTGAAACTATATATACCATTGTTACTGGCATCCAATGATCTTTTAAATTAAAAAAAATCATTTGAAAAATTAAATTCCATTTTAAAATGTTATCACACTTGTTGGACAAGCTGTGTTCTTTGCTTTGTAGCATCGTATGATGCGGTATTCTGTTCATCAGTTTGCGTGAAATCTTATTTATCTTAACCGATCCTGGAAAAATAGTCTTCAACCAGTTTGGAAACGTGGCTAGCCTGGCTTTGCTGCAGATCTGACTATTCAAATTGTATCCCTTCTGCTTCGACGATCGCCGTTCGATCTTTATGACACTTCTATGGATCGTGTTTAAATAAAGTAAAACAGAGATCTTCGTTCTGAGAAGATAATCCTCGGCAATGAAAACTATGAGAAGACACCTAAAAGAAAGCGATAATTATTCAATGTCGTGCTTCACACTGTCCAAGCAGTAGCAAGCTCGACATGCTGACCCCTTCAATCTTGCTCTGAGATGGATTAACGTCATCTTTCACCCCAACATGTAAAGAATGCATATTTTACAATATTATTCTGGATTGTGCAGATTTTTAGTACTCAGTTTCGAATTAGCGAAAACATTCTAGAACGAAATACCGAGGGCTTTTAACTGTCTCAAGGGAGATTCAAATTCACCCAAGTGACCGACGGAACGTAAACAATTGAAAGACTGACGTTTGACACAAAAGGAGCGTAACAAAATAGATATCAAACGAGTGGCGGAGCTCGAACCTACGAGGCTCGGTGTGCACGCGGTGGAGTATGGAAGTCGACACTGCCTTGGAGGGTGTCCCGACAACTGCGCGCCCGCCGTGCGCCCAATAGCGTGCAATACTAAAGTAAATGAGGACATTTATTCCCAAGTATTTCATTTTAAATGTAAAACACACTCATTTACTTTTTAGCCTTGCACGCACTTGTCTGCGCGTGATTGTCGGCTTGCTTTCTCGGAAACATAATCCTTCTCTCAGAGATTATTCCGAGTCGATGATCCACGATCTATGGACACGTCCCATTGGTTAACATCGGTTCTAACTTCGGGCTAATTCGATGAATATTTCAGAACAATCAGCAATCAGATACAGCGTTATCTGGATTATGCTGAAGCTCTACACGTTTTCCTTTTGGAAAATCTAGTCGCAAATATGAGAAACATTAAAACTGCCGGAATATAATCGTTGATTGCATTTCAACTACACAAATCAATTACGTTATCGATCCGGCCTCGCCACTGCCCGGCCGTGACTGTGACTATCATTCGTCTTCAGATCGCGCTGCCCGAGAGGCCGCTGGCTGCTCAGTGAACATGTTCTTTAACCTTAGAATCGAGGCTTTCATTTTGTGTTTCACGTTCTGCATCTATTTCTCTGAGGTACATATGATTACTAATATTTCAATATCTTAGAATTAAGTTGTATTTTATATGTTTATATATATCTGGTTTTATTAAGAATATAAAATATGTTTAATTTTTTATAAATGTAATTTTGCATAAATAAATAGAATTCTTGACTATTATAACAGACGGTTATCATTTTAAATAGATGGAATGTTAATGTTTAGAGGGGGATAAGCTTTACGTAGAATCCTAAAGAGCAACCGTGTAAAATTTATAATTTTAAATTTTATTTTTTTTATTTATATTGGGCTTTTACAAGATGTGCTGGAATATATATAAAACAGAAAATTATAAAATTCATTTTAAAGAAAATAAAATAGAAAGCATAGCAAAAAAAAAAAATCAGTTTTAACACAGAACGTTTAATGGATGGAATTTAGTTCGATGTTGGGATAGCCAGAGAAGAGGGCAGAAGAAAGGAGCATATGCAAAATTTTGTTTACATCAGCCAAAGTAGAATTGTACGGAGAACAGACACAGATTCAACTGTTTATGTGCATATACATATTATGTACAGATAAAACAAAATCCCAAACGAGCTCAAAATAAATATTCAATAAATTTAAAGTATTGACAATCTAACAAATATACGCAAAAAATGTATTAATCTATCAAACTACACACACAGTGGGTTAAGCCCAAATATTATAAAACACCTCTACTCCACGCAAACTACATTTAGGCAGAGAACCATACAAATATACTCCACAAAATAATGCAACACACTGCACCAGTGGAAATAAAAAACACAACAAACGAAGCAAACTTTGAGAAACTAATTAAAAATGGACTGAAGAATTAGATTCAGGATTATCCTAGTGAGGGTGCATTATCAAATTACTAATAAAATATACTATGCCATATATACATACACATGTATATATGGTTGATGCATAATTATAATTTTTTTTTTGAATTTGACGTTGAATTGATATTTGTCATAATATAATTCTTTAATAGAGTTAGGAAATAAAAATTCGTATCGGAAACCATACACATGTAAGCCACAATATGCTGTACCACATAGAGAAAGGGTAAAAAGCTACGAAATCAACGATGGTTATGTTACAATATAATTTTTGTAAACCTATGAAACGGCAAGATAAATAAAATGTTTTCACAGAAAAATAGAAACTTAGTTCATTTTCTCTTTATTGAGTGCGATTATTGAACATAAAATATATGTACTAATGTAATGTTTTACCAACCATTGTTTTACCAATCAAAAGGGGACATTTGTGTCAGTCCCGGTATCTAATTATTTTTATACTTTTTACAATCAAGTAATATAAGTTGTGAGTTCACCGGACTAATGACGTGAACAAATATTACATCAAATATATGTTATATATAATTTGTTCATTTTTAAAAAGTCTTTTCGTTTTACGACTGTTGACCAACCTCCGTACTACACATTTAATAGCCGAGCTATAAAGTTGTCCGCACGCGCCAAAAAATAATATTAATATTTTTTTCTTTGATATCTATTATTTCGGACGAGATCGCGAGGCCCGTCGAGCAGACGGGTTAACCAACTATTGCAACAACTATTTTAATAAAAATAGTAGGTCGGTACAAAAGTTCTCGCTATTTTAACAGTAACAAAAATGTATAGGGACAACGTTCAATCAGCACAATACATAATGTCCGCTGTTAGACGGGACCATCTCCCACTTATTATTCTATTTATTTATTTATTTCATCCCTATAAAAAAAATCTGATTTTAACAATATATTAAATATGAATTAAATATATTAATTATAAAGATATACATATAAAATCAATTTTATCGAAAAATATTGTTGTTGCGCTACCGGGATTCGAACCTGGATCTCTTCCCTAACCGGGGGAGGTGCTTTATCCAACTAAGCTACAGCGGCATTATTTTTAGCGACAATTTTTCGACCCTATATGTTACATTTTTGAAATCAATACATTTAATAGTTCCAACAATATTTTTCGATAAAATTGATTTTATATGTATATCTTTATAATTAATATATTTAATTAATATTTAAAATATCACAGACCGTCTGTTCTGAATAATTACAACTTCACAATAAGAATGTGTTCTCCTAAAAAACATCAATATATGTTTTGACTCGCTCTGTTGAACTAATTTTTTTACCATTGAGATAGTTTGTACTAATTGACCTGAAATGGGAAGTTTTACAGTATTCTCTGTACTCCCCGGACTTGGCACCGAGTCATTACCATCCGAAGTTTCCTCAGTAATAAAAAAATTTGTTCAACAGAACAAATCAAAATATTCCTCGATAAGTTTTTTAACCTAAAAGCCGAAATTGTTATAGCGTAAATAAATTCACCAACAGATTAACAATGGCATGTTATTTTGAATTGAATAAACGTTATTTCTATGAAAAAAATTGAGCATGGCAAGAACTTGTGTATCAACTTAATATATGCATAGAATTTACTGCTAGTGAGAGGTGTACTCGTATGAAATCTGTTTGAACCGAGAAGAAACTGTAAAATAGTCGCGTATTCGAAGTTCGTTATTGAGTCCGATACGGTTGTGTCGTATAATGCATAAGGTTCGGATGGATGGGAGGGTGGCATTTCTTTAGCTGAAAAAAAGAATCAATTTTCTTGTGTAAAGATGATATCAAGTTAATCGCAACCTATGAAGTGTAGTTGACTGAATGACAAGCGTGCAGGACAGTTGTGAGTGGCCAAGTAGTGGAGCCTATTTTGCTCAAATAATTTATTTTTAGTTTCATGCACAGGTCGTTACCGACGAATATTGAGGAACCAACTGCAAAAAAACATTACCAAGCACTAAATATATTTAAAAATATACATTAATTGCTCTTATTTAACCGGCTAGACAAGAAATTCTCCCGTTATATCATAACCTCCAGACTTCTGCAGAATTTTTTAGAACTCCATAATCACATATGTGAAATTAAAACACTTGTTTTTTTTCTACTCATTTAATTGATTTACTGACGCGTTTCGCCTTGCGAGGGAGTTATCAATCTAACAATTTGACTCAACAACTTGTATTTATATTAATTTTAATCTGTGAAGGACCAGAATGTTTGTCAACTTGTGGCCTGTAAAGGAACGCAACCCAATCTAAGATCATGCCGGGTTCCCCTGGACGCCCTTGGCTTCACACTCTGAATCCCAAACGTTTATCAGATCATCATAAATATACGGTTATGGCGCGACTTGCAATAATAATTCAAATTTTCGCGTTTATTACGAAAATGTGGGTTTTTATTATTCATTTATATCAGAAGTTGTTCAATAGATTAGACTTTTATTCAACTATTACTTAGATTAGATCTTTGCATTAATATAAAACTAAGAAACTGAATGTTATTTGCCATAATTAAGATGATACAAATATTATAAGAAAGACCGCGACCATTAGATGCATTTTAGGCATGGTACGAAATGGAGTCAATACGCAAAATTAATGCATAAACAAAATATATTGTATTATAATCTTGAAGCCAAGATTACGGAGACATATCTGTAAGAAACCAAACTAGCAAAATGTTAAAAATGAATAGAGTTATAAATTATTCAATTTGCAGTACATTTGATGAATTTTCGACGTTTTTAAAATACTCTATTTTAGTAAAAACATACGTTTTTAAATAATATACTATATTTACTCACATGGTTTGAGGCTTCAACTACTATTTAAAACTAAGTTTAATATCAGAAACATAATAATCATTTTTGAAATAATATATTTCCAGTCTTATGAAATACGATATTACTAATTATATCTCACACTGTTAGTATGCCGTTCATTACGGCGACGGCGTTGTGAAATCTGCACTCCGATCAATTTTAATTAAATTTGCCTATTAAACACATTTTAATACAAATTTTGACTACAATATGAATGAATATTATACTTATTCTCGATACCAATTGCTTATTTTTGTAAATTGTATGCTTTTGGGCTGTTTTTATACGAAAACAGATTATAATTTTGACATTTAAATATCAAACCTCATGTTACCGATCGGAGCATTTTAGAATCTGACAGCGCATGCATGACTAATGCATGGCGGCCAGCGCATGAAATCCATTAATTCACAAGATTTAACGTGAAATTAGCAAACCCGTGATTTTTTTTGTTGGATTTGGTTCTCATTAAAAGTCAATAATATATTATTATATACATTATTGTTCTGAAATTACTGCCTCCTGTGACTCAAGATGCCTAAAGTCAAAAAGTATCCATTGACACGCTCTAGGAAATGTTCCAACAAAATTTTAAATGGAAAAAAAATCGCAACGTAAGTTGATAATTTTTACCATTTCTATAATAATTATCTATTTGATTTAACATTATAAATTACATAGCTCAATATACGTATATTATGTAGTGCAGATAAATTATTTTTTATTAGAAATACATATCCTTAAAGATAAATAATTTTATCAAAAGAATAATACATGACAGACCTGTCTGATTGATACAAATATATTTGTTATAGTCATATAAATGAATAAACACGTATTTTAATATTTTAGACATAAAAATACTGATAACTAAATACCAATAACAATAATAATAATATTATAAATTATTTTCAGGATGTTCCCGAACCGAGCATTGAATGTGTGGACTCGTGTGAACTTTCTAAATTGGATGGCAAAAGAGTGGTCGACATACTTTTCTCAAATTAATCAAATTTACTCCCACAAATCGATGTTTGGGTGCACAGGAACGAATATTGAATATGTGAAAAAACGTTAGGTTTTATTTCTAAATTCAGTTTAAAGTGTAATATGCGTGGATCAAATTTTGTTTTGAGTACGTGTAAAGAAAAAAACAACAAAATTCTGAAGAACGATAATATGCTCGATGAAAAACTAATTATTTAACACTGAATAATAATACTTTTGTCATATTTTCATTTATATTTTAATATTAAATATATATGTAATTTATTAAAACAATAAATAAAT
The DNA here is from genome assembly GCA_031772225.1 of Eubasilissa splendida. Lineage (NCBI taxonomy): Eukaryota > Metazoa > Arthropoda > Insecta > Trichoptera > Phryganeidae > Eubasilissa > Eubasilissa splendida. The sequence continues at coordinate 30,515,737 of CM062857.1, forward strand.
ATTTTTAAAAAAAAGTTTTTTTATTACAACCGAAGTATGATTATTATATAATATTAGGATAAATAGTTTTCTCTTCACAAATACAGCTGCTTCTAAAGTTATCAATATTATTTATCAGTATAAATTTACATCAATTTTTTCCTTATAAATCGGGGCAAAATTGTAATATTTTATAATCATATGTTTATCGACACAAACAATGGTTTTTATCATAAACATAATAATTCTTCATAGTATAAACATAACAATTCTTAGGTGAAAACTTTAACAAATTATTTTCGCTTAATAATTTCAAATGGCAACACATATGTATTATGAATGTTGAAGAAATTGCTATTTTCTGATAGCTTATTACCTAAAGAATTTAAGAAACCAACCATTGTATACTTGTCCTTTTCTATTGATACCTTTCACTCTAGCAATATTTACGTAAAAAATAACGCACTTTTATATTTACTTGGTATTGTAAAAGAATTAACTATTAGTGTCATCTTGAAAGAGTATGCAAAATGCAAAAATATCTCGAAATTCAAACTGGAAAAATGTAAGTTGCCCCTTATCACTGCTAAAATAAGAAATAGCGTGCATTTCAAACGTCTTCTGACTGATATTTCAACTAGAATATGTTCTTTAGATCATGTTATAGATTCTTTAGATCATAGAATATGTCCAACAAGAACATTAATTATAAGAGGGTAAATAAAGGGTATCCAGCGAAAAATGTTCAAATTTCCCACTCACCTCACCCTGACGGTTTTCGAGCAATTACAATTTAATCTTGAAATTTTTCCACTGAACACCCTATATGTGGATGGTACAATGAGTGAATCGGGACCACCTGTCCACGACGGAGAAGAACTAGCAAATTGAAGCAGGAAGCAGAATGAATGGTGTGAAACTTAAACTGTTCTACACATCAGAAAATATCGAAGATCAGGTGTCTTCTGCTAAACCAAACGAGACGTGGTTGAAGACACTCGCCTGGTGACTGAGTGGACGGGGGTTCGAACCTTGTCTCGAGAGGCCACATTTTTCATAAACCAAATACTTAAAAATAGTAAGAATATTAATGTAACATGGACACAAAATAAGTGGCCTCTTATGAGTATCAACTTATGTATGTATTGGAACATCAACACATCAAGGTGTACCAGGATGGCTCCATCGAGTTTAGTTGTTGATATCCTAAGTGAAGATCGTAGCTAAATGAATTTCAAGTTCGTTGAGGCTATCTTCTTAAGTTATTTTACTAGATTTATCCGATGTTGGATGAACCCAGGCTTGCGGCGTTCCTGCTCAACCTAAGTAAAGAGTTTTTACAACTCGTAACAACGATTAGCATAACGAATATTAAAAATCTCCCCACCTCTGATAGATACTCGATATCGTCCCAGTTTTAAAAGCCCCTACGCATTGTAATTACGACTAAAAATTAAAAGATAATAGTTAAAGTGTTATGTAAGGTGTATACATCTCCGATGCATACACAGGTGATATATAGGTTTGACCTGTTTCTGGTGAGCGGGATTATCGGGGGAAGTTTGGAAACTCCTCTTTAAGAGAAGTATTCTTACAATTAATGAACATATCAATCGATGACAATTTTCTTATTCTTTTAATACAGAAACACCCCGCCAGAGGTGTGGTGTTATCCTTCCAGATACGCCATTGGTCATCCGACCCACATGCATCGTTAGCCAGCACTGAGCTTCCGATCCACGATATACTTGAAAACATAACTTTATGTAACTTATACAAGTAATTTAAATATATTGTGTTTAGAGTGTAGTTATTGTATACTGTTTAATGCATTTTGAATAAAAGTACCATTTTTGATTTCTGCGATCCTAACCTGAATGTTGTTTTCAGTGCGTTTCTGTGGAACGCAAGATCGTGAAGGAAATTTTAAACACCGTCCTGAAGGACTTGGACGCGGTGGCGAAAAATGTCCTGGACGACCCGCAGGTCCTGGATGATTTCTCTCAGAAGGCTACCGCGGCTTTCAAAAAACTCGAAGCCGCAATTCAAAAATCCGGGAACAAAAAACAGGCGAGTAGACTTGAAACAGTATTTCTTAAAATATGTAGACAGTGTTAATTGTGAGTTAGTTTAGTTGAAACTCTTGGATAGTTTTACCTCATCATCATCATCATCACCGCCGATACCTGATAGTACTGCAAAGCTAGTCTGGAGGCCGGTCACCGCCACTCCCGCAGCTGCCTTAGCAGACGTTGCTCGGTGTGGACCTTGTATGGCATATTCTCCAACCGTGACTGTACTCTTGTTCGAGCTGCTCTGGCCACACGCACACTCCGCGATCATATTCAAAAGAACGCGTGAGCGCTAGGGGACCAGGCGTTCACACACACAACCTTCTGATTCTTACAACATATGAATCGATCCATAACTTATCTCTGTATTACAACGTAGCAGAGTACCGGTGTCGGGGGGAAATCTGATAGTTTGATCTGTCGAGATCGATACAGATGATCTGATGATAAAAGCAGTTAACAAAATATTGATTAGTTTGCCACACTTTACGGATGTATAGAAGGCAGTGCACGAAACGAGCTCATCACCATTCAAATTCTCACTTTCGTTATTTAACATTGGCTTAGCAACGCATAGGACAATTTTTATACTATTTATTATAAATATAAAAAATCCAAGAGCGCTATAAAAATAACATTTACACTACATAATTTAAGCTATGAATATTTAATACAGTTTATTTGGGATTGTTTCATTTATGCACGTCTTAGTATGTTTGTCAGATCTTTTTTTAATCCAATGTACATGTTGCGGTTGCCCTATTTTTGTTCTAGCCAAATGGATGTGATAGTTTTGAGGTTATTCCGTGTAACGTCCATCATCAGTCACCCACGATGGACCCGGCTGGGATCGTTCAGCTTTTTACTAAGAAATCTTTTTTACTCGTGAGGTATTGTGTTCATGTGTTTTGTGTAATTCTATTAGGTACCTTATCTTTTATCTAACCATTAGTCATTTTGTGTATACGTTTTAGTGTTTCAAGCTTTGTTACGTTGTTGATGTATTGTTGTATAGAGTGTTGGTGTCAAGACTGTCAGCTGGTTCACAAATATAGTTTGTCATAATTTGATATAATCATTATAGGAGGGAAGTATGTAACTGGAGATGCTCGCGAGAAGTGGCTTCTAGAAGGGGCCCGTCTCGATGTATTGACATCTGCATTTCTGTGGGTACCAGGCGGACTGATATGGCTGTCAGATATCTGGATTGACAGCCGACTACTGTTAGGCGTATGCAGGTCGCCTACATAATAAAATATTACGACAGAAGTATTGTAATGAAAATTAAATTCTAATTGATAGCATATCGAGATTATTAAAGATGAATGTTTAGAAGACAAAGATTTAGTATTTAGTACCTCCGCTATTCGGCAATTTCAAATCATTCAAAAATATTACCAAATCGGGCAAATGTTGATTTACATAAGACAAAATTATATTATATATATAAATATTATAATTAATTAACAGTGTGTAATATTTAGTTGATAGAATGTTCGTATTATTAAAACGTGTTTGTGTTATACGGTATGACTAGCATTAGTAATATCTAGTTTGGGTCGAAGTAGGTACCTGTAAAGTCTTCATTTGACAAAGAAAAGGTTAAGCCTGCGGGTAGTTTATACTCAAACTTTTAAAGGTTTAGAAGATAGATTGGACAGACACAGGTTCAAAAATATAGATAAAAAGAAGAATAAATAAGAAAATTAATTGATGTATAATCTCAAAAATGAATACTTATCTCTTCTCATGATTTCACGTTTTCTTTGTAAAGAATTTAAATATCGCGTTACTCTAATAAAAAGTGGACTCATGATTGGTTCACAATTATTAGATGGTACAAATCCATCTGTCAGGATTGTCCCCTTTATTCCGCAGACGTCCGACTGTTTCGAGAAGCACTACGTCCCGCTGATGAGCGACTGGGGCAATGCCACCACGCGGGGCCTGGAACAGTGCGCCGCCGCCACCTTGACTGACCTACAACAGTTGAAGAATTATCTTCAGGTCTCTTCCCGAAAAGTAAGTAGACCCTTCACTATTTTTATTCTCACCATCAGTGAAGTCTTTTGAAGTCGTGATCTTCGGAAGACTTCAATTGGCGATGGTCAAATCGTTATATTTATCATATTCCTGACAGGCATGGTGACTTTCTGCCGTTTCAGAGTTACCAACTGTCTTCTGTACTCCAATAGAATATATCCCTCGAAACACGCGTAAGGAGACTATGAACATTGTTATATTTGTACGGAGAGCAACCTGACCAACTGACGCATTCCGACTTAATTAATATTAACGTCGATGGAATAAACATTCAACAACTGCCCTGAGCCGGTTATCAGTTAGGGCAGTGATTAGTGTGGTAATCCTACCTGTAATATAATGGTCATAAAATATTGTTGCTGTATTTCATTGCTATTGATTTTTTAGATAAATTAAAACTATAAAACATATTAACTAGACGAGTTTTCACAGAATTGTCATTATAATGATAGAATGTATTGTAACACGGTAGTAAACAATAGACGAGGAATGTTATCAGGCACGTAGTATGGATAGCCTAAACAAAGCGAAGAGCGGGCGCCACCGCTGTATATTTCCACAGGTAGTTTTCTTTGAATTGTCGCGCCATCTTCTTAGAGGTTTGCTGATGCAGTTCCACATGTGGTCGTCTTGAAGGAGATGTGTTTTGAAAATATTGTAATCAGCGATCTGCAGATATCTGATTTGTTGTTTAAAACATTATTTATTGACGCTCATTTTGCGGTGATCGCGACACTAACCTTCCGCTGTGTTGACCTGTTCCAGCTGAGCAGGGCGGCGGACTCCGTGCGGGGCATCATGACTTTATGCTACTCCAAGAAATTAAAAAGCAACCACGAGTCACTGACATGTCTCAAAACTTACGTAAGATACATTCATATATTACTAACTAACTTACCATCACGCCGTATGCAGAGAAGATATAGCGCCACACTCCTCTGTCCTGACACACAATTCTCGCCCCGTCCACATTCATACATCTTCTCATACAACCTCGCCGATTATTGAGGCTTCAAACAGGACGTCCTCTAGTATCTGGTTTACCTGATCGTGCCAAGTCTTCCGCGGACGTCCTCTACTTGTGATGCTATCAACACTTGCGTCATATATCTTTCTTACCATTCTCTACTCATTTATCCGTTCCATATGACCAAACCACCTAAATAATCGTTTTTAATCTTATTATACTAATTATTTCTATATTCTTTACCATGTCATAAATGGATCTGCCACATATACGCTTACGCGATCTCATTTCCACAGCATTCAGTCTACTTTCGATTCCTCTTCTGTCAGCTCCAGGCCTCACTTCCATACATCTGTGTCGGTACCAGAACTCCATAGTCTTGCCTCGGTTGACAAGTTCCCGTTAGATATAATTCCATTCATAAAATCGTTTACTTTTTTATCTGCAGTCACCCTCCTTTCGATATCATTCTCAGCCTTTCCGTTTCTATCAAACATACTTCCCAAATACACAAACTCATCTACTTGTTCCAAACATTTATTACCTACAAGTTAATATATAATTTATAAAAATGTGCAACCACTAAAGCTGTTAAATTTGATAAAAGATTTAAAAACAATTTCCTAGATGGCGGAATGACGCACGGACAATAATGTTGTTTTTTAAATATATATATATTTTTTTAATTAAAACTAGACCCGCAAAACGGACAAAACTATGGAATGTACTCTCTGATAACGGAATGAATAATAAACTTATATACTCAATTGCATCCCTATATGAAGGAAGTTCTGCATGTGTAAGAATCAATGGAACATTCACACCATGGTTTGACATTACAAAGGGTGATCAAGCAAGGTTGTGTAATGTCTCCACGGCTGTTCAACTTGTATATGGATAATTGTGTGAAAGAACTGAAATGTATGAATGTAGGAGCAAAAATGGGCGATTTAATGTATGCTGTACTAATGGCGAGTCTAGTGAGTAGAATGTACGATGTAAGCAAGGAAACCGACCTTATTATGAATGTTAACAAGTCGAAAGTGATGGTATTCGAGAATAAGGAAAGCAAAACACCGTACTAAATACTTGTAGATAATAAATGTTTGGAACAAGTAGATGAGTTTGTGTATTTGGGAATTATGTTTGATAGAAACGGAAAGGCTAAGAACGATATCGAAAGGAGGGTGATTGCAAGGAATAAAGTGAACGGCGCTTTGAATAATATATATATATATTATTCAATGAGAAATGTGATCTTTTACAACTCATACAGCGGAAAATGGGAGGCAGCAGAGCAGCAGAGTAGTGTAGGTAGAAAGAGATTTTCTTGGCTGTGTTACCTCAGAAAGTGGTTCAATATCCAAATTGGTGATCTTATACACAGGATAAATCAATTCGCTGCGACACGGTCGCCAACTTGAAGCTGTCTACGACGGCACATGAAGAAGAAGAAGAAGTCTTAATAAAAATTGTGTGCGCTATGATTCCAAACCGTGTGCGCGCGCACACCCCGCACACCTTAGAGGGAACATTGTTTATGATATGAAAATAGGGTTAACTTGTAAATTTTCCTGGAATGAGGCTTAAACCCTTACCCTTACCGTTGGATCACCAGGCGACATTAATACTTCAATTAGATAAAATAAATATTCTGTTCTCATATCTACAAATATCCCAAACACGATTAAAAAGTGGCTTAAATTAATTGTAATTGTTTCAACTGTGACACGGATTAGTTGCTATGTTTTGATTATATTAAATGTAATAAAACGGATCTGAATGTACCTGCAGACACACGTCTAGCGAGATGTTTTGCGGGTCTAGTTATAATTTAAAAATTTAATAAAAGAAGAATATAATAAAATAAACAACATTATTGTCCGTCCATAGCTAATAAAACAAGCGTATTATATATTGACACCTGTGAATGAGGAGAAAATGATAAGAAAGATATACGACGCAAGTGTTGATGGCACCAGAAATAGAGGACGCCCGCGGAAGACTTGGCACAACCAGGTAAACCAGATAATGGAGGATAGTTCGGTTAGAAGCCTCAACTCAACAATCGGCGAGCTTATATGAGAAAATGTATGAATGTGGATGAGGCGAAAATTGTATGGCGCTCTATCATCTCTGCCTTATTTGATTATTATTCGCCTTGCCACGCTATTAGATCAGATTTTCTCTTAATACAGTAAATCTGACGAATGATTTTCGGACCACGGGCGATGATATAAAGTTACTATAGTAAGAATTTACTGCTGATCACACAACCGGCCCTTAGTGACTCTCGCAGATGAATGTCTCATTGAGAAATCACTGTGGACACGGGCCTTAAATCCCTTCGTCGTCGCCCTACCCGACTATGTTAACAAATACTATTAAACTTATTCGTTTGTTTGTAGAAAAATACTGCAAATGGCTTCATCGACCTGTACCAGAAGCTGACAGAGGACGTGAACAAAGCGAAGAATCTCTATTCGCAATCAGAAACGAGCGGCCGCATTTGCGTCAAGAAAGTTCTCAAGGAAACTGGTATCCACTTTTTTAACTCTATGGAGATGGTAGAGAAATGCTTCAAGGAGCGTTGAGGAGAGCTCAACTTAGTTATTATTATCATCTGATGATAATTGAATTGAATTGAAGTAAGGCTTCAATAAGCTACTGTCATTTATAATCATATATTAATTATATTTTATAAACAACTTAATGTATATCGACAAATCTTATCAATTTGGGGAATTTTATATAAATACATTGTAAGAAATATTTTATTTTAATATGAATTTAAACCCCAGCCATTTCTATACTGGCAACATCAAGTACTGGATGTCACGTGTGCTTTCAATATAAGACTGAAAAGCTGCTCCCAGAGACGTGCAGCCGAAAGAGTCTAGAAAGATCAGTGTTACACAATGCATTATCGAACTGAATTATTATAGATTGGATTACAAGGTAGGACGTAGGAGAATGTTTAGCATTTTATTCTATAACCCATTAGAGAACTCACAGAAACAGCTTCGTGCAAATCAGTAATTCAGTGGTTGGCGGTGGGCGGTGAAATATAATTATATTATACTAGAATGAGTGCAGTACAGAGTATAGACATTATTAATTTGACGTATTGTTGGGTTCTCTCGTTCCACTCAAATACACCAATAATATTAATCTGGTCATCAAAAAGTCCATCATTATCTCTTTTTATCAATATTCCTCTCGGACCCTGCATTACCATCAATCAATCCAACATTTTACAATTTGTTTAGCTGTCATCTGAGATAAACAACATCAAAGATTTTATCAAAAAACCATAATACATATTTTTAAATTCTGTAAATATAAGATATCTTCAGCGTGCGTTAATGTGGTTCAAAATGCAAGGTCGGTGTGATTCCAACTGTCATGTTGTATGATGTGTACGTGGGGCACAATAACCAACTGAAGGTGTTTCGTATGATCCGCGTACCCTGAAGAAAGAACTTCCTTACCTGACCGCTGCCTTCCTAAACCGACACCAAGGTACGCAGTTGACAAAAATATTTTTACATTGTACTTTACGTCGTTCCAGAACTGCGCAAGAGTTATTAACGACCAACATTAATAAGATAATTAATTAAAATACGGTGTAAAATATACGGTTTTCTGGGCGTATCTGATCTCTCTAGGTGACGTTTATGCGACTGTGACGTCAGTTCTAACAATGGACCCTGCAATGCAGTGACCTAACTACGCCAATGAAGTGTATCGGAGCCCGCGTTAGATAAAAGTTCGCTCCGTACAGTTAGCATTAATATTTTTGAAAGTATCGGATACCTTTCCCAGTGATAACAGTAATCCAACGCAAAAAATGGAATTATAAAATATTAAGTTATCATGAAAAAATGTGAAAACATTATCGATATGTATAGTTGCGGAACTCCGCTAGTACGTCGGGTAATATCAATATAATAATAAATTCGAAGCAAGTATTTTTAAAATTGCAAGTCCATGTAGATGTTTAAGAAGACTTTTATTTTCTTCACGTGAGTGTAAATATTATATGAGACAAGAGACTCATTTTATTCTTACTATTTAATAGATAAACCGCGCAGTATTAATATTCCTATATCGTATATACAATACTTATTTAGGGGACCTTTTTTCCATTGTGCATTGGGGCCCAATTTTTGTAGTTACGCCACTGCTGCAATGAGATCTGAAACGTCAGTTAAAGAGATCGGAGACACGAGGCACAATAGCCTAATAAATAATTCATTTCGCACGTGTGTTTTTTTTTTTACATGAAAGAGTGAATACTGTATTTTGAACAAAGACACGAAACCAATTGATTTATTAATATTTAATTTAATGGGTAAAACCGAACATGTACACAAGGTTTTCTCACTTTGCATTGCAATTTTTGGAGTTAATAATAAGGATCAGAATCAGAATGATATAACGAAAAGATAGAAAGTGAGAGAATTAATGCATTTATAGAATAACCCTGAAAACTGTACACATAAATGAATTTAAAAAAATTGCAGCGAATTCGTATAACGCGCATTTCATTATTTCGCATAAATGGGTAATTTCTTAAATTTTACACTCTGCCACGTAGCAGGTACACAATACTTTATACATAGCTGTGAAGAGTATTGACGTTAAACATAATTGTTCGCTTGGAGGCCGGCCAGAATACAATTACTTCTCAGACCGGAACTGCAATCGGATATTTGTGAATTCACTTATTCATCAGAGAAGACGCCGCACCGGATGCAGACATCACCAGAATGGTGAGTGCCGCTGAAGACTGTAATAATAGTCGTGACTCACTTATCAGTGCGTTCTTCGGGCGCAGCGGGAGTAACCGAGTGAGTCTCATTGATGAGCAATACTCTCCAACAACATGGGAAACTAATCCTGGACGATGCTAGTAACGTAACCCTATAGTATAGGGTTACCGTTCCTCTATATTTATCACTTTTCACGATATACAAGTAACACCCAAGATGAATTAATGAAAATTAATCAACTAGAAAAATATATTATTATATATTAAATATTTATTTAATTTTGAGTATTTGAAATTCAACGCCATATAAAATAGATTGCTTTTAAAATGGAATAATAGATTTATGAATTGGAAAGATTACAGAATATAAGTTCACCATTTATTGAAAGCGTATTCGATTGCTATAGTGAAAATGGTAACGCGCCTTCCCAGGTTCAGTTTCGGTCCAGGTTCGAATCCCGGTAGCAAGTATATTTTTTATGTTTGTTTTAAACAGTACTCACAAAATGTTAATAAATGTATTAGATTGGATTCGGAGAAGAATTCGGTAATATAACTATACAGTAAAATTTAATTGAATACCAAATTTCATGACATCGAAATAGTAAAAAAACCGTACTTATATTTGTGCATGTGTGTGTGTGTGTGTGTGTGAGTAAGCTCGACAGTTGACTAAGCTGCTAAAATACTCCTGAATGCATGGAACGTTCTCAAAAATTATGTCATGTGGACCTGTATAATTGTAGCTTGACATCGTCCAATTGGATTATTAATCAATAACACAACTCCTCCCATCATTTGTATCGGTTTTAAACAGTAATGAGATAAATAGATGACTAGATTTGCGAAGCAAACTCGAGGATGCCACAGCAGCACGGAAGCGTCTAAATTCTCTCACATAACATCCCTTTTGCGTGAACTTGTTGGCTCTGAAAGAGTTGAATTTAAATGGTGGTGGTTGATACACAAGTCTTCACATAACACGGTGTCTCTGTATCTTCACGAGCTCCGCATCCCAGACAACTTGAATGGTCGTCTACTAATCGGGTGAGCCTTTACACCAACTGCGGGAAGGTTCGTAGAACCGACCAGCCGTTGACAGAAATCTGCATAAGTTTAGTGAACGGGCATTTGCGGTAGCTTTGCCCTCCGTCATGAGAAACAGTGCATCAGAGACTTTATTTAAAAAGAGACTAAAACGCATCTTTTCACAATATCATGTCCATAAGTTCAAATAACAATTTATAATCGTAAATACAAAAATAGTGCCGGACTAAACAGTTAATGTGTAAAGCATCCGTGAAGGGAAATTTTTTACGAAAATGGCGCATTACAAATGATTCAATGCTATTTTTATTATTACGCGTCAAATCAGGAATGTCGGAAACAGAACGTTTTATGGGAAAGCTTCGCAAGCGAGAACCGAACATGTACTGTTGGCCGACCGACGTTTGACGTTCCGTCCATGAACACGCATCAATTGTGAAGTAAGGCGCGAGATTAAATAAATATCAAACCCTATCTCGGCGGCGAGTGGCAGTGCACGAATCTCTGTGACTAAACTTAGCCGGACACGGGCCAGTGCTAGTGCGGCGATCAACTACACAACGCTTCGTGACAATACTAAAATAACTTTGTTTTGGGAGATCTCTTGAATATACAGAGTATTGTATGCACTTGCTGTAGCTTCTTCTGCTGTCTAGTAATGTAGCTTTAATCTTTTGTTTCTTGACATTGTCTAGCGCGCCATTTATGATCAGCGAGTTGTCCATCTCTATCTGCGGCACAAAGGGAAGCGCTCTTCTACTGAGCGTGCATCTATGCATTTTAGCGTGAACTAGATTTGTAAACAGGTTAATCGAATAAATCAGCACGTTAAATTAACACTTACTACAAGTTTTCTTCTCTCGATGAAACCCTCGTCAATTTCTTTTTCTTTACAATAACAAAATTCGCAGATATCTAAATTGTTATAAAAAATTTGGCCTGTGTTTCTATGACTAAACTGTCCCGGTAGCGTTCGAAATTTGATATTATGTTAAAGTAAATAAACTAAATTACATATACATATATAAACGAATTATTTGTTTCAAATCTTCTAATGTTCCGTAGTTACGTTTTAAATCAATCTGTAAACATAATTATATGAAATACTGTGATGCTTCTTCGCTCGAAGTACAGAGTGAAGTATAAATCTTCCTGATTGAATTTGATCTCGTATGTTCTCACTCTCTTTGTAACAATTACCGGGCTTTATTACACAGTCTAATACAATAAGTTACACTTATAGCGAATATCATACACGATGAAGTCCCGTGGGGGAAGAGACCGCTCGCAAGGGCGCGGCGCCTTATAACGCCTCCGCTACACACACACACATGCACACTCATACTTCAACTAACGAACCCTACAGATACTAATAAATAAATAATGCCTACCATAATCTGCAAAGAATGCCGAATGTCTGTTGGGACTGGAGGGAGTAGACATGGATGCTGAAGTGAGGAAGGCCTTTTTCACCTTCTTCCATTTGGAATCTCTCCTCTGCACGAGTGGAGAGCCCGTGTCTGCGTCGCTGGAGTCCTGTACCACACTTCCGAGCTGCTTCTGTCCCGACTTCTTCACCTGATCGAGGCTCTTCTGCTTCCTCAGCGCCAGATGCTCGCCTTGGGACCCGACGTACGATTGACTCGTGCACTTCACCAGGTCTGCTTTCGAGTCTCCGATTCGATTCGCCTTGGCCAACTCTTCGGAGGACGGCATGGTGACCGTCAGCGTCGGTGTGGTTCTTTTCAACATCTCCAATGAATCTTGATGCGGCGTCGATTCAGGCTTTTCCTGGCTCGATGTCTTCCGTCTCGGAGGCTTCGCGCTGAGGTCGTGGATGACTTCGGCCGATTCGGAATGAGAGACACAGCCTCCATCAGAAAGCGAGTGATTTTCACTTGTTTTTCCATCGGAATTTGATTTCACGCTGTTTCTGTTTGTTTTGTTTTTCTTTACAGATTCTTTTCTAGTTTGGATGATATCCTTCATCTTACCCCACGGAGTTTTGGGCAGCTTGCTGCTGGACGGGCTGGACACTTCGTCGTCCTGCAAAAGAAGAATAGTAGATATATTATTTCATATCGATGCTAGGTTTAGTAAATGGTCCCAAAATATTCCCAGAATTAAGTCAATACTTGAGCACGATACATTTGTTCTTCCTGTCTGAATACACTTGAATTATTTAAAATAGTTGGAAATTTCATGAACGTTTCGGATATTTGGCGGTAAAGGTCGGCAGTGGCGTGTCTACAACAAAGCGCATTGGTACCTGTTAGTCCAATCTCCGGCCGAGCCAAAACGATTACGCGCGAGATATTAAGATATGGGTGTAGGACAAATGGAAGGAATTAGGGACAGGACATGGAAAGGAAACAGGGGGAGGACCAATCAGACACCGGAAAGAACACGACCTACCTGAGGTTTTTTTTTTGTCTGGATTTTATTTCACAATGGTCACAGGTCTTCTGGCTTCAGAAACACGTGCTTCGTTGATCCGCACGAAGCACTCTCGCACTCAAATACTTCGTTGATAGCACAAAGTGTGCACTACCCACACCGCATAAGAGCAAGATAAACAAACAGTTCAACAGCGATCTTCGTCTTATTACTCTCAAGTTTAGAACACTACGCAAGACATACTCACCAAGTCTCCCATTCCTCTCTCACTCCCTTCCTTCTCCCCTCCCTCTCACTCCCCTCGCACCTTGCTCTCACTTCCCTCCCCCCGCTCCAATGCATTCCCCGTTCAATTTAATGTTTTTTTTTCATTTATATTTCAAACTATCTGAAGAACCCGGCGTGAGCAAAATTTCATCAAGTACCAAAATTCTGCTTCAAAGGGTGGGAAAGGGGGATGAGGGTAGTTTTTTGAAATCTCATCTAGACAATAATTTTCTTATTATTTTGATCGTGATTTTGAAGTACCGCAATTCTATTTTAAGGGGTGGGGAAAGGTTTGGGGGTAGTTTTTTTAAATTTAATGTAGACAGTGACCTTTCCCATGTTTTTAAGGTCAAGTGTGCAAAATTTCATCAAGTTTGAAATAAAACTGTAGATTTGTATAAAAAATAAACAAACAGACACTCTTCTTTATATGTAGATAGATAGATAGATATGATAATTATGACAATAATATTATTAAGGTTGGCATATTTCCATTCGATCGATTTGGTTTATTGTTTACGACTAGAAAAAACTAAACTTATCGATAATAATGATTTACTGAAAAAATGTAAAAGTGGCACATTTTTTCGTGAAAATTTCTAAAAATAACAGGCTGCCTCGTAATTTTTAATAAATCTTTAGAATATATTGCCGAGAGAACTGCGTAAGAAAATTTACGACTTGAGGATTAACGAATAGTGTTTATCTCCGAAGAAATGCACAAAAATATTATGTCAGATTTCCGATCTAAAAATCTTTCACATATCTGAATTACTTTACGGAAAATTTATCGGAGCCCATACTCGCCACCTTGGTGAGAAAGGGAAGTGCGCATTTAGACTTACGCGTCACACTTGTGACGCCATTTTATTATCAATAAGGCGTAGTAATATCAATTATAAATTAAATCTGAACGGCAGCGGGAAATAAAAACATTTTGAGATGGAAAACACAACGATGACGTGTCGCAAGCCACTTGCGTAACTACAAACATTGGGCCCCAACGCAGATTGGAATTTGAAGTGCTTGTGATCGAGCGAGCCCCGTTCCAAAAGGCCATCAAATTAGTCCCATTGTCGAGCGTTTAGCTTAGTTTTAAAATAGTTAGAGACACGACATAATGTGACGCGAATATTAACAATAATATTAGTAATAAACGACAGATGGAACTGTCCCCCGTACATGTGTATGCACGAATAAGAATATTAAGCACTGCGTAGTCGTATTAATTAAATCCCTTATTTTAATATATCAATATTAAACAATAAAAACACTATGTTAACTTTATTATAACAAAGTAATGCAATCACAATAAAAAGGATTTAAAAATAGGCATATTATCGATGTACTATTACCATCGGAGTCTACGATTTCTTCAGTTCTATCAGTAATCAGTGATGATTCATCGCGACTGCGGAATTTTACAGCGATTGTAAGACACCATCGATTAAAATATAGGAAAAAACATGCGTCAAAGATCGAGGAAATACGCTAATAATTATTATTCATCAATAAATATTTAGGAGTAATAATTGACAATAAACTACATAACGAAACTTAACCTAAAAACAACGCAATTGTAATCATTTAAAATAGAGCAATAAGAACTATTTTAAGATGTAATAGATATATAAGAATAAGTTATATTTTTATATTGCTTTCAAAAAATGAAATAACAGATGTATTCATTTGAAAGTGAAATATATAGGTTCCAAATTTGACGTTAATTGACGTGGTGCAATAGTCTGCGCACTTCCCCGGATAGGAAGGGTTCCTGGTTCAAATCCCGGTGGCAACAAAATATAAAATTGATTTTATCAGTATGTCTTTCTAATTGTACGAATAAGTTATATGCTAAAACAACTAAAATTAATGATGATTAAACTAGAAATTATACAAAATGTATTGATATACAAAATTAAAAATCGAGTATTACCATCATACGCGAATAAAAGTATAAAATATAATATTGAAGTCCACGCTTTATCCTACGAGAAGTGCGATGGGATTTTCGACTTCCACAAACAAATGTGGCTGGAACACTAAACAGCTGATACTCAGGCCTATTCTCAAAATTGCAATATTGAAATGAAGGTGATTGTTACACCAACCCTCAAAAATAGTGTTATATTTGAATGAGAGAGAGGGAGAGAGAGTGAGGGAGTGAGGGAGATAAACGTACCATAATCTGTCAAAACTATCTGTCTATTTTTGAATGAGAGAGAGAGAGAGAGAGAGAGTGAGGGAGATAAACGTACCATAATCTGTCAAAACTATCTGTCTATTTTTGAGGGTTGGTGTAACAATCACCTTCATTTCAATATAGCAATTTTGAGAATAGGCCTGATTGTACTAGAAAGGTTTCAAATTGTTCAGTGAACTGCCAGCAAGTGCTATGTAGTATCTAAATTTAATAACTGATCATTTTTCATGTGTTTATTTCTTTTTTTATTTGTAATCTCTTTATCAAGCGCTAATTGATATACGATGTAAAAATATTATATTATTGACACTTTCATGGGAAAAAAAACAAAATTATTAATGGTATTAATATGCACTCAAAACAGTATAAATTTCTTGGTTCGCTTCACAACGATTTTCTGTTTGCAGCGTCTCTATATATAGCAGACTACTACTGTATAACGCATTTAAAATGTTTTTTAATTTCTCGTAATGCTACTCCTCGCAATAGTGGATTTAAAGAAATGTTAGTCCACATTTAGCACTGGGAAAAGTATCGATTTGCGTGGGACCTTTTGGGCCCCCATGCACCGCGATGGCTGCATTGGAGTAGTTATGTATGTAAGTATATCGTGAAGCATAGCAACACAAAACGAATATTTATTGACAGCTGTCCAAGATATGTTCACGCGTATCTTTGATTGTTTTAAGTTGTCACGTAATGATGCATCATGGCTGAACAGCATTGCGAGTCAGCTGTCTATTCTATCACTTGAACATTTGCAGTAATCGTGTCAAACGAATTGTATTTTCGTTGATTTTTAAAATAAATGTAATTAATTTAGGTTTAATTAATTAATAATTTCCACCATTATCATCAACGCTGATATTGCATAATACGGATCCACGGTTGGTTGATCATCCCGGTACAGGAAACCAAACGGGCAGCCGCAGGTTTCCGACTAGTCTCGCGCAACGCGATAATCTAATCGGAGAATTGAGGAGAAAGAAGAAACGTCAGAAACGGTGTGACCCAAACATTCTGACGAAGGTGAGAACTACAAGGCTGCAGGCTGGACTAGACATGCGCGACAGTAGACGAGTCCCGTAATGCACAAAACCTTTTTACACGAGCCTGCTAGACGAAGACCGAGACGCAACAAAAGAAATGGGCGGATAATTTTTTTTATAAAATAGATATGCGTCCACCGAACACGTGTCACATCAATATTCTTACAATTTTCAAAGTAAGCCGAACGCTTAGGCGAGTATCGTAACCACTAGTCAACAATAATGTAGAAGATATGACGGGTTATTTTGAGTAAGTGTAATACAAGTTACAATCATCAAATATGTCTTAGGATTGAACTACATATTAGTTATTCTGCATTACGTCGACTTTTATTGTTTCTTATATTTAGAATTTATTATATTACAATACCCAATTTTGGTCCTGAAGAAAATCTGTTTAAATACTTACATTAGGCAGCTGCCCGGCCAGCGGCTCCAGCACCACGGAGCTGTCCAGAGAGCGGCTTCTCCTGGTGCTCTCGTCTGCAATAGAGAAACACTGAATATTACAATCTGCACATCTTTCTACATTAATGGTTTACGGGCGTTGGAAGCGTTGGACGCGTTCATCACGAACACAGTAGTAATATTAATCCTGCGATCAATTTGTTAGGAAGATTGAAATATGTTCATTTACACCACATATTGTTTTACACACTCTATCATCATTTACGGACTCACCGCTTCGCTTACCGAGGACCGTTTTATAAGCGAAAGCTCCAGGTTGGCGTTTATTTAATGTTGCACAGGCGGTACCGCACGGCTGCCATACAGAAGCCCTCGTTGTGCCCAGACAAAATCAATTTTATTCAAAATCAGCAACAAGATACAAATACGGTAAGAAAAATACAGAGACGTATAAATGGCGGTGAATAGAGGGGATTAATTCTTATATCTAACACTCCCTTTCGGGATAATAATACAAATCACAAACATAAGAATATTTTTTTTTATATACAAATTAAATATTTTTGCTTCCGGGATTCGAACTTGGATCTCTTCCTATCCGGGGAAAATGCATTAACCGATTATGTTACACCAACACAGTGCATTGACGACAAATTTTCGAACTTACATGTTACATTTTTCGAATTGATACACCTATCGTTCCATTATTTGAAAGCCAACATCTTTCTTTTTAATATTTTATATAAGTTGTTATACAATTTGTCCAAAATGTAATAAAAATTAATTAGACCGAACTGTTCTCAAACTGCGCCCTTCATGAGAAAAGATCGCCACAAAGATAGGAAGACAACATCCAGAATTTGCTGGATGGAGAGTCAGCTCGGAAGGATGGGGAGATCTGTGCGCTGATGATACAGAATGATGAAATCTATGCAACGTGGTTAAATAATAATAATATTAGTTAAAAGAAAACACATCATGGGCGCACACGTATAAACAGTAAGTCCTACATTATCTTTGTATTTAAAATAAAAATTATTCTCTGAACTTACGGAAATGATTTAAATGATGAAAGGGAGCATTTCTAGTTTATTTTTAAATAATGTCTCCGATGCACTACTTGTTGCTTATAGCGGAGGGCAAACAGTTCTACGCTTTTGGGATTGCCGACTTGGATGGCTGGTCGGTTCTACAACCCTTCCTGCGGCTGAAGTAGTGCCTGACCTGAGAGTTTGACGTTTACTATTCAAATTGTCCGGGATGCAAAGCTCTTGAAGATGCAGTTTGACCTCTTTCACAAGAGATTACAAACTTCGACCACTGATTACTGACTTTTCTGACATTGATACTTTTAGTACCGAGCCAATAACGATATATAAAAATAAATGTGCCTCTACTGGAAAGCTCTGTGTCTCGAGAATAACTATAACGGGCGATGATCTCTCAATTAGACTTTGATCTCTGAGAGTCGGTAAAGGTACGTATTATTGGATGCGTCATTCTAATTCGCGAGCGAAACACATGCGTTGACGATTCATAGATCGATTAGTGTTGCTTATGCACGCTCGAATAAAATGTCCACGGTCAAGTGGATTGTGAAAATATGCCGGTTCGGGCTGGCGTAATTAAATACTTAGTCAAATTATTTTTTTAGACTAGCAGAAAGCAACTTGCTGTCGCCTATTGCGATTACTAGGTCCTGCTGGCAACTCTTTATCACTCATACAGATACACAAACGTATAAAAGTTACTTAAGTATAAAAATAAAAATAGAAAGAGGACATGCAGAATAAACGTATATAATAGTTTTTTAAATTGGGCTCTTTTCGAATAATTTATTCGTGTACCTACGTTAACAACAATAACAAAAATGTTTTTAAGTTTTGCATTATTTCCAGTTTTATACGAATATGAATGGTTTAAAATGGGTGATCACTAGAAATTTAGAGATCCGTTTAACGGGCGCAGTAATCTTAGCAATTTCCTAGCCATGGAGCTAAATATCTCAGCAACGTCCTCGCAGATGTGACATTTCAGCCAATCATATTAATATTATAATAATATTGTATACGAATGAGACTTGTCTCGTGTCGGGACTCACATATGGACAGTTGAGCGCAGTGTGAGCTGTCATTCGTTTTCTGTTCTATTTCGCAGAGCAATGACCAACTCTTGCATACAGAACTATTGATGAGATAAACTGTGATTATGATAGGAATTCGACTATAACGATTGTTTGTAGGTTATGTTTCTAGTATACCGCTGGTTGCACGCCGAATTACAAATCGGACATACTATCATACTCACGGTTTATCCTGACCTTTACTACCAAATCTTAAAACACAAGTCTCACCTGTGTTAACATCGATTGTAGCCTATGTATGTACACCTCATTCATGTCAAGCAGCACCATTCAATTTACATCCGAGACAAAGTGACTCCTGCGAGGCATATTTATATTTAGATCACATCAGTATTCAGACTCAGTACTAGGAGAACCGATGGCAGAAAAGTTGGCAATCAATGTTCAAAGTTGCCAATCGATTGTTAAATAGGTCAGACTCCCGCGGTATGGCCACATAACGCGAAGGAAGGACAACCACATCGTAAAGAGAATTCTCGGCATCCCAACAGCAATAAGAGGAAGAAGATGTCCATTCAATATACAGTAAGAACAAAAATTTGAATTGAGAGCTGGCGTCAAATTAATGGGAAGAGGCATTGAAGAAGAGTATCGATGACAGCAGAATTTCTTCCGAATTACACAATTATTGGTGTTTTTATTCGTGGCGGGAGTTTTGGTTTGTAAAATTAATTATCAGGGTTGATGACGACCACTGAAATGAAAAATCAACCCGCGACATCTGGGCTACACTTGTCACTGTGAACGCGTACGAGAGAATTACAAAATGTATTATTATTGAATGAAGAATGCCATTTGTGCGTGATTTATTAACCCCGTTGGCTTTGATCTTTTACGGAACCGAATCGCTTTGGAGACTCGGAGAGAATCGCCAGTTTCCATGTCCATGACCGATCTGTCTGATGGCGTTCGATGATCAACATTCAAATAAATTATAATTATGGTAGTTAAACACCCTGTGCACTCAAAAATGTAATTGTTTTGGAAGATATCTTCATAAACAATAAAAAATTCATCAATAATTCAGTGAGCGAAAAATCAAGAAGTCAGATAAAATCCTATGTGGTTAACATATATACATATGTAAATATATATAAAAAAAAATTGTCTAGCACAGTAATATGTACCTAATCTAAGAGGTGTTCACTGTCACCTTTACTAGACTGACATATATCTCTACAGATATACATGTCTACTGTGTATGCCTTAATGAAATTTTAATTGTAATTTTATTTATTTACATATAATTTTACTTCAATATAATTAGAATAACCATCTTCCATCTTATTAGTAGTCTGCCCTTCCCTCGCTGTACAACTTGTAATTTTCTTAATGAAAAAATTCGTCAATTGCCTTAATGATAATTCCATCATTGATATGATTAAACGTCTTTTCATGCAGCTGTCTTATTTTGTGCTTCATATTCTTTAGCGTCTTCTCCTTTCCTTCTTTTCCTGCTTTCGCTGCCTCCTTTGTGTCCATATCTCAGTCATAAAAAATCAATCAAGAGGTTCACAAGCAAAACCGCCATTTAGAAATTGACGAAAATAAGCAATGACGTGTTTGAAAATGATTATCTGGCAATAGGGGCAGTTTTACAATTGACAACTGGTCTTGAAGACAAGTTTGTATGTTTTAGAAGTATTTTATCAATTTAAAAATTGCCACTCCGACTGCAGAATCAGTTACAAGTACGTCCTAATTATTGTTATGTTTTGAACCCCTCAATTTCCAAAAGTCCGGTAATCTTAGACACCAGCGTAGTGCAACCAGCGCCTAACAGCGATGACACAACGCGAGCGTCGTTAGGCACGCGAATGTCGTTGGGCAGACGAACGCGCGACGGTAATAATTGCAAAATGAATGTACTCACGGACGGTGCTAATTTGTCTGTACATGTTTTATCGGACACAGATAGTAGTGCGCTCAGCTGCCGCCAGGCGGACGCCGGAAATAGCTCACCTATTTCAGTCGCACTCCAAAATAAACAAATAAAGATGGCCGCCGCTGTCACAAGTACCCGCCTTTCCAATATGGCAAACATAATAAACCCGATCTTCGGCCAGACAGACAGCCAGTCTCTGGGTGACAGTTGAACTCTCCCAGTTCCTGTTTTTTATTAAAAGACGGCCGATTTCAAGGGGAAAATGGGGCAAGCGGAAATGAAGACATTGGCGCTGGATTGGACCTGTATCTTTTCAGTTACCTTCGTGGGAAAATATCATATACCACAGATTGGATCAAATTTATGTTTTATACATAGAGCCAAAGTAATTCATGTATATTAATTAAGCTATAATTAAATAGCGTGGGTTCGAAAAATCCTATACCTAATTAGATTTTAGTAATAATTGGCTGTCTCTCTCTTTCTTTCTCAATCGATGTTCTTTTGTCTGAACATCGTGGGCCCTTAGTTTACTTTAGTGAAGTTCAAGATGCTATTAAATAGCTTAAACATGACAAATCCCCAGGAAACATAGAATTGCTGAAATAACTGGGCGATGAAGGCATCAAGTTCATACGTAGCATCTGCAAAAAAGTTTGGAAATCAACTTTTATCCCATTACACAAGAAGGAATCTACTATAAAGTGCGAATATTATAGAAACATGAGTAGATTGCCCAGGCACTATTTCCTGAAGCGAAGCAACGCGCTCGATCCTCCGGACTGAGATGCACACAGAAGCGGACAGCGTCGACTGAACTCTCCAATAAATGACTTGTAAAAACAATAAAACAATATATTTTTAAGTTTAGTAGTTATTTATTTTAGTTTAAATATTTAAGGATTATGCTAGAATAAGGCGGCACTGTACATAAAGTGTCGCGCCTAATTAATTTGAAATATTTAACTTCCAGTAAATTGTTTAGAGGGTTTTTTATCAGAATTTTTTACCCTTCCAATTCATGTATTAATATAAAACACATATGATGTTTATTACAATAAGTTAGTTAGTAAAAGTGTCAAAGCGATTAGCGCTGATGCACTTGTAGAAGTAGATTTGGCGGTCTAGCCGCATGTAGAGTACTCAGAGTATCGTAGACTAAGGAATTGGAAAAAAAAAAAAAAAAATTGGAACATTGCACTCATATTCCAGGCAAACAAAATACTTGACGTAAAGTGCAAATGGGCATTGATCGACATAACCAGCTTCCACGAAAAGATGCCCTTGAAATTGTCAAGGGCATCTTCAATCATCAATCTCGGGTCCATAATTACTGACAACGGTAGCCGCGAGCCAGAAATTAAACGACGCGCAGGTATGGCGAAAAGTTATACATCCTTGACAAAATATGGAAAGACCGCGGTATTTCAGTACAGTCTCTGGTGTATTCTATATGTTTATATGGAGTGGAATCATGAACCCTAAAGGTAAGGAAGAGAAGACGGATTGTCTCCTCTGAGATGTAGTTCTGGAGACTCATGTTGTGCGCACCGTGGACGACGAGAAGCACGAATGTCTGCATTCCACAGGTACTAAACATCGAGGGCAGATTCTCAATCATTTGCCTGTCCTTTAATTTTTTGGACATTTTGCGAGAAGGGAAGAGAGCTTGGAAAATCTTGTTATGAGGGACCGACATGGATGAGAGATTAAAAAAAATCTAATTTTTCTTTTAATTCGTAATCCAAATATTTTATTCTCAATACTATGAGGACGTATGTACATGAGAGTCCCGTGTAACATATTATAACCTTTTTGAATAAACGTATCGCTAGTTCAATATTACAAAGTCGTGTGTTTCATTAGGACCTCGTGTAACATACGTAGGTATTAAACTAATTTTTAAAATAAGAGGGGTTGACAAACATAAATTCAATTGTATAGTGAAAAGTATAAACAAGAAAAATAGCAAAGACAGGCGAAGATTGTTTGGCTCTACTTATTGAACGAAACGAGGAGTAATCAATGACAACGTCTATAATATGGAGGAAATTATTATTCTCACCTTGTGGTTGTTCGCGCAGATCAAAAAAACTATTTTTTTGATTACAGACTCGTGTTTTGCGAAAAAAAGTTGCGAAAAAACCATTTTCTGTCCATTTTCATTCAGTCGGTAAACCCGTTTCCATTTTTTTCTTCGTCAAATGTCCTTCGCTTCCGCCAAAATCTGCTCTGCCGCCAAATGTCAAAGGCATCTGTCAAAACTAATAGCTCACCGGCATTACATATAATTACAGTAATAGATTTGCTTCTCGGTTACTCTGCCGGGAGTCAGCTGTAACAAAACGGCCGTGAAAATGTACAATACATAGTCTTCTTCTACAGTCGACTCACTCATTACCGAGGAACACAAGTTCTTGACGATTCTCCTCCAACTTTTTCTGCAATAAGATAGTCAATAGCATCTTTGATCTGGTCGGTCTGTCAAGTTAGAGATTGCCAAATTCCTCTCAGTCACCGTCAATCTTTCCAACACATCATCGTCCCTGCGGATGACGTGTTCGAAAATTCGGAAGATGCATTTCAGACACGACAAGATCGTGGACACTTGTATATCGTCGAGTCGCGTGGGGTAACACAGGTAATAGGTACGTATAAGTGTACGCTGTGAAATTTGTGATGTAGCTAAGCATGCTGCCCCTTTCATTAATTGTGAGGTCCAGAATCAAAAGCAGACATGTCAATTTTACATGTTTTCGAGTAAAATGCAAAAAACCATTGTACCACAACTGTCAGATTTAGAACCACAGATCACATGACCAAATATTGTCGTCTTATTGGCTGAAAACATGTGTCTGGGTTTCCATTAATTACCTATTGAACATGTCTGCGATTGAAGTAATAAACAAATTTTAAATTATTATTCATTTTTTCACCATCAATCTCATCACATGTCAATCAAAATAATCATCCGACATGATAATTTTGAATGTAGAACATTATGTTAGTACTTTAGTTATGTAGGTACTTTGACTGATTTCAAAATATTTTCATATATGTATATTAACTAGATACTTCAATAAATTATTTTATTTTTGATGGATTAATTAATGCAAATGACAACACATATTTATTTCATTCCATAATATTAATATGAAAAAAAGGTGGAAAAGACTGTAACATTAACAATTTTAATGTCATTTTTTTCTATCATACCTTTTACTGTCCAGCAAGATTTAAGTAAGTGGTATTAAGGTGATACTTGAGCAAGATAAAAAGTTTAACTTTAGTCCCGGCTTCAAAGAGTGTGAAATTCGCTTAGAATTCTCGAATTTCAAACTGGAAAAATGAAAGTACACAGTAGAAAAATATTGTTGTTGCTACGATAATACGAATATAAAGAAGATGGCTAGATGTATCAATTTGAAAAGTGTAACATATATGTTCGAAAATTTGTCGTCAATGCACTGTGTTGCCGTAGCATAATCAGTTAATGCAATTTACCCGGATAGGTAGATATCCAAGTTCGAATCTCGGTAGCAACAACAATATTTTTCGATAAAATTGATTTTATACATATGTATATATTTCTAATTAATACATTTAATTGTATTTAAGAAAATATCACAGACCGTCTGTTCTGAATAATTACAACTTCAATAAGAGTGTGTTCTCTTTAATAATATATAAGTTGTACCTATCAATGTGTCCAAGAATTTAAAAAAGATGAATTATTAATTCTGGCGTCTCCTATCAGATTACCATAAAGGTATTTAAGATTCCGTAAAAATAAAGAAGATGGCTTTCATTTAATGGAACGATAAGTCTATCAAGTCGAAAAATGTAAGTTCGTAATAAGTTTGTCGTCAATGCACTGTGTTGGTGTAGCATAATCGGTTAATGCATTTTCCCCGGATAGGATGAGATCCAAGTTCGAATCCCGGTAGCAATACATTTAATTTGTATTTAAAAAAGTTGTGATATTAACTCAAAAAGTGTGTGCGTAGTACAAAGGCAATATAAAGACTATTTATTTTTTACATTAACCAATATCAATATTAGGTAATCATATTCCTTAGAACAAATGTTTTACAAGGTTTTTTTAAATCGGAACGTGAAAATTGCGTACGATTAATATTTCAGGGTATGATATCACAGAGATTTAACATTAGGACATTATTAGAATATTTCAAAATACTAATACGCGTATAAACTACATAATATGTATACCCGTTCACCATAGAGTCAAGGAATAACCATTTTTGATTCCTTTAATAATAATATGATTGAATCGTCTGGCGTTAATACAGGCTAATCGAAAAGTATAGTACTGATTTGGACGTGTTTTTATGTACTTATTCGGTTAATAACGTACCAAATACCAATGGCGTATATTATTATTTTATGAAACTTATTTTCACAATGTAGAAAAATTCGTTCGCGCAGATTCCGAACCTGTAATGTGTGTTCAATGTGGAACATCTGACATTTACAGCAAACTGAGATATTAAGCTTCAAAGTTTTGAATATTAGTACTTCGGCGTAGTTCTGGTAAAAATTTTACAAAAATTTCGTTATAAAATTTAGAGTAATAAACAAACAGATTCCTGATTTCGGGCACGTTACATAATATAATCATTTATTATTGTGGGAACGACACCGGCTTCTCATGCCGGGAGCTCCGGGTTCTATTCCCGGTGAGGTTACGATTCGTCCATGTGATTTTCTCGAGCGGTGTTTTTGTGATGAGTTTCACTACAGTATTTGGGTCTCGTGGTCTGTTGAAGAGTTAAAATTTAAAAATAAACTCATACATATATATTTATATTAAAATCAACAAATATTGAAGAGCTACTAAAATGTAACTTTGTTTTCTCTCCTAAACGCTAGAAAATTTGACATAGTTTTAATGAAAATATATTATCAGAATTTTGATACAACAAATTCAATTTTATTCTAAATTTCGAATGATACCTTGTTATTCTAAGGTCAAGAACTGTCGCATTCATAGGCCGAATAATTTGTTTAATATTTAGAAAAAATGATAAAAAATAGTATGAGCATATCGCTTCAAATATTTCAATTATTTTGCTGTAGTTTTTCTATTATTTATTTAAAATAAATTTCTAGTTATAATAATTATCATTATTATTATTATTATGGATTCAGGAATATACAAAATACATTTATTGAGTCCTCAATGGGCTGTCGAAAACCATAGATAGATTCTAGATAACCTACTCTAATATCTTACTATGTGATCCATTGCGGGAAGTGTCACACTATTATATTATCGTTTCGGTTTACAACCATCGATATTTTTTATCGACCGATACAAAATATTAATCAATACATTCTAACAGAAAACACAGCATTATATACTTATATGATAATTTGACAATGTGGTAAGTTAAATCTGGTGGTAAAATCTGTTTGATTTCAGTAAGGTGTTGGTCTGCTGTGGATGGCGGTACTGGTAAAGATGAAAATAAACACAAAGTAAAAGTGAGGGAATATAAAATGTTACTAAATTTTCTAAAGGAGTTTTTGTGATAAATCTGAGTGAGAATATACATAATATCTTAAAGTATACCGGCATATTATTGTTGATGAGAATTAGAGTTCTGTGATGGTCAGACGAAAGACTCCTAGAATTGATTATACATAAAAGTTGTGCCATCTAATTTTAAAAATTGAAATTGAAAAAGGCATAAGAATCCAACGCAAAATAGAAGGGACTTCTGCATATATATTATGTATAAGATATAATAATATTAAAAATTACGAGTATTATAAAATATTATTCATTAAAAAGTAAGAAAATAATTGGGTTCTTGCTTCCTGTAATATTGACTCTATCATGAAGATAAATAAAAAGTGGGTTTTTGGCACTTTTTTGTATACACTCGTAACTGAAATTTGTTTCGCTCAATGGCGATTTTCGCTTTACGATGATGCTCTAATTCCTAATCTGATGTAGTGGGTACCTGTTACCGTATATATAGATAATGTTTTCATATACGATTATATTATTCTAATATTCGTGAGAAATGGGTTTGCTGTGGTGAATGGTTAACGAAATATCTTACACATTAAAGTATCGATACCAACATTATTTTGGGCCCCTGTATAACATAATCCCCAACGCAGCGCATAGTTACGTCACTGATTATAGCGAATTTATTAATTAAATTGAATATTGCAAAGGTGATTTGGCGATAAGCCAGTTTCTAGATTGCGTCAAATTCGTTCGATCGAATTGACGTATTTCGACCTCACGGGTGTAGCTCGCGCCGACCCCGACACTAACACAAACTAAATTGACAAAACACTTCGATTCCGAGGAATTCTTGGCCGTCGGCCACGGCATATTTGCCTTTAATGAGTGATTAAATACGGCGCACTATCCGTTCCAGCCAATCGAGGGGTTTTAGTCGATTAGTTTCTGCAATTCTGTACGCTTTGATCTTCGATTTAACAACATGGCCAACGAAGTGTGTTTGCAAAAATGCCAATGGTAGAAAATAAATGTTGAAGCAAGAAAACTTAAAAGAGAATTTTAAACGAATGGTCGTAATAAACAGCCCGGTACCATATTTCTCCGTAAATCGGCAGCCGAATGTATGTTTCATTTACAAACGATATTCGGTGTAAATTTGAAGAATTGCGAAAAAACTAATGAACCGACTATTTTAAAATACTGCAGAATAATGTGATGCAAATTAGGTCAGGCGATATCATTTGTTCGTTTATATTAAGATCAGAGACTGTCAGAAGGCTAGTTTTATATTTTTATTCTTTTAAACAATTGAAGGAAATGACAATGAAATATTACTTTCTAAATTCTATTAATATGCTAATATTTAAAACACAAGTATTCGTTTAGATGATAATATTGTTATAGTCCTTGTCCACGGAATGAGATAAATAGTACGTAAAGAAATAGCTTTAAATTGGTAGAAATAAAAATCAAACCCGATACTAGATTTAACAGCACAAATGTCACAAAAAGCCATAACTGTATATTCTGAATTTTTAAAACAAAGAGAAGGCATTTAATGACAATGTACTTATATGCCAGAGTGATTTGAAAGAGACACCTTAGTTTTTGTGATTGTCGCTGTTTTCATTTAAATTGATACCAACTGTGCTTCTACGTTCCTATTTTACTATGTTTTCTAAACTGCGGAAATATTATAAACTTTGAGGCGATTTCTCTACATCAGGCATAGTCTAAGTGGGAAAATGTCATACTTTTATTGGAAAAAAATTCTGTGTACAAAAATAAATCAATCATTTAAAATGTTGATGGAGAGATTCAAATACACCCAATTGACGAACGGAACAAATGGTCAATGGACTGACATTTGACGTTTAACATACAACAAGCGTAAAGTGAGTTATAATGAGCATCTTGTCTCAGAGATTGTTTCGAGTACAAAAATCGCATCCGTGGACAGAGGCCATTAGCAATATAGGATAATCTATTATCAACATTTGGGAGCTTCTCTTGGCTTCACTTGGCCCCAGATAGAATGGTCCGGCAAAAGATAGAGCACATATCCTGTCATCGACACGGTATTGCCAAGAAACACAGATATACCGACACTATCTGCTTTCAACACGGCATTGCACGCCAGTAGTTAACACAACGCTAGCACGTCTCACGAGCGATATTAGCCCTGATGCTGGACTATGCACGCAGCCCGTGATACGAAACATCGGCCAAAGAGAAAATCGTACCTACATGAGAGTTACAGATACACACACACTTACATTGATTGGTAGTTACATTTCGATAACGAAAGATGAACAGCGAGTTTGGAGAATAATGGCTGCAGAGAGA
Source organism: Eubasilissa splendida (assembly GCA_031772225.1). Taxonomy (NCBI): domain Eukaryota; kingdom Metazoa; phylum Arthropoda; class Insecta; order Trichoptera; family Phryganeidae; genus Eubasilissa; species Eubasilissa splendida. The sequence continues at coordinate 30,544,817 of CM062857.1, forward strand.
GTATGAGTCAAAAGGAAACAATACCATTTTTCAGAATTTTAAAACCATGTATTAGAAACATGAAATACATTTGAAAATAAAAATGGTGTTAAAATTTTACACATAAATAATTGAGGCTAGTCACAAAGTTAGAAACATATGAGATGAGACTTCAATCTCTCGTCTTGGAAATTTGGCGGTAAAGTTCGGTATGTATCATATCAGTCATTCTGTGCATAAAACAATAAACAAAGAAGAATGTCCGAGGTCAACTCTGTACTGTTTACAACTTGCGAGACGAGTCTCGAGGGAAATCTCATCCGTGAACTCGCACCTTATGGTTAAGTTTTTAAAAAAATAATTGAAATTTCACCCAGACGGACTCGACAGTGTGTGACTTATGGAGACATATCAAGATTATATTAGACTGACGATTGGTATCTGACGTCATCTAGGATTCATATTTAGTTAAAATTAAAGATTGGAGTTTAGGGGGGGTGAGGGTAGGGTGGCCAGAGGGAGAGGGAGAGGTACTTATGTTTTGCGCAGGGTTCTAAAGAATAACTATACAAAAATTGGTTTAGATCTGTCAAAGAGTTTAGAATTATATAGAGAACAGAGACTGACATTCAACTTTATATATATATATAAAAATATATGAAAGATGATAATCTTCCTATCAAGATCCTTAAGTCGTGCATTCTTGACAAAAGTACACATCTCGGAGGTCATACCACCACAGCATAAAATAATTGAGGGATTCTCCCCGTCGCCCGTTCACCTCGCATGCAGACCATTGTATATCGTTTTGATCTCTTCAAACATCGTCGTAATTTTTACTTCTATAGTGTTTATTGGAAGCTTTTGTTTTGTGTAAATATTTTTTCCACATTCTACAATGTTCATTTACATTAAAATGACGCGCACTTTCGTGATACTAAACATGACGCACATTTTACCTGGAAAGACATAATATCCTATGTTAAAACTGCATAGGTAAGCCTGAAACTTACAAACTTCAGATCGTTGGCGAGTACCAGGCGTCCAGCAGCATATAACATGGATACGCGGAAAGGCAAGAGTGTAATTTGTAATTCCAGTTTTCCCTCGCGAAGGAAAAAAATGTAAAATCAGATTTTGTGTATTAAAAATGCGTAGCTTCTGTCAAGTATGACAGCTCCGGTAAATAATAACCCAGTTTATGCGGCACCAGAAGTTTCGTAGCGACGCGGCGAAGAGGATATGTCCGAGGAGCATTTCTTGAGCTAGAGTACCTACCTAAACATTTTGAAATCTGTGGGTGTGTTTATATGAACCAAATTGATATTAATAGTTGCTATAACACAGTCGATGAGAATATTTGGCATGCCGGATGGTATTTTGTATCTTTTAAACCGTGGGAGAGCATTTTACATCTAAGTGAAAATATTTAAAGCGTTAAATGAGACTACACTTGCTATTCTTCGTAATGGAGAATATCGGGGAGGGGATACGTGACGCGACTCGATTAATAAATGGAGCACCTTGAAACTAGCTTTATATTTAAAACGGCACTGAATCACAAAATTGTCTACCTGTTGATGAATGTACCGGTTGGCACACTTGCGATCTTTTGCGGACACCGTGTGTCTAGAAAATTGATTGTTTTTGAAGATATATAAAACTTCATAAACAGCGTAAAATGATATCTGAACTGTCAAAAAATTGGCATTAATAATTTAAATTTAAATGAACGAAATATTTGACGTTTGACGTTTACAACTTTTTGAAAGTGAACAAAACACCACGAAGACATCTGTGACCGGTGATCTAAAATGAGTAGTCAGTCAGTATGGATGTAATACACATAAATAGACTAGACTGCGCCTACTGTGCCTACCTAGAGGATTGCATCGGTGATTTGACTTCCACAGGACCTTTGTTAATACATACAAGTTTATTAAATAGACAATACGAAAATTAGCATCTAGCTGAGTAAGTGCTTAACTACATAATGAATAAAATGTGTATATATTAGGATAGGTAGGTACTAAATTCGTCGTCCATCTTTCACAAAGGCGTATCTCGTTTTTTGTTAAAATTGTTACATTGCCCAATCATGTGCCCATAATCCATTCCAACAGCGTATCTGAATTTAATTCCAATCAAGTAACATTCTTATTTCGAAGTGTCATTCTTACAAATTACAGTAATAAGTCATATTTACGGAATAAATATACCTCACACTGTCCTTAAATCAAAAAGTATCCCTAGACATTTTATTTTTTTAATCATTTTTCAACAGTATAAAATTCCACACAATTTATAAATATTATATATCGTCTGCTGTGAAATCAACAAATTTGACATACGCATCTTTAAAACATGGACGGCGAGTTGTAAGAGGTAGTGTTGATATCGAAATCTACTTAAATTAGCCAAGTCTAAATATCATGTTTGACACATTGATAACATTTGAGTCACGAGACTCGCGTTAAGTACAGAATTGAGCGCGGAGCGAGCTGTCATTTGTTGTATATTCAAGATCAGAACAAGAGCCCAGTCTCGCACCATTCGATTCTACAAAATGAATCTGACTGGAATACTCAATTTATAAATAGAATAACAAGAATGATAATAGTAAAACAATATGTAGAAAAGGATAACAAAGCACAAGAGTGCACTGCACGCCTCCACCTCCGCCTCCGCGTCTTCTGAGGTTAAATATTATTATTCATATTAAAAGCACATTTATTAAATCATCATTTGGCGATGCACAAGTTACTTCCTATCAGGACTCCAGGTCGGAGCACGAGCGGGCGGCCACACGCCGCGCTGGCGCCGGCGCCGGCGCCGTCGGACGCCGTCGGACGCCGTATATCTGTCTAGACACAGACACTGACTCCGTACGACGTTGCTTCATTTGGCTTATATTTGAGCGAACCCAAATTCGATCTCAAAATTTTCTTACATTCAATTACGAATGTGGGCCTAAATATATTATATAACAGACAAGCTAGCTATCAATTCGGCTATGAAGTACGTGCTTATATATTTAAACGTATTTTAGTATGTTTATATGTATACATATTGTATGTATATATAAAACCATCAATTATCTTTTTATTATTGTATTAAATAAAACAGACGCGAGTTATAAAGGCATTGAACGTAGAAGAACAAAGATGATGACAAATTACTTATATCCTAACATAGCTCACGTGGACAAAAAACATAATACGTAGTTGTTAATTGAGAGTAATTTAGAGATAAATGTATGAGGAAAAGAAAGACGAAAGTTATAAATACACTAACAAGAAAAAATCATGGACATACTGCACCGAAAAATATTGTTAATTTGGTTTTAAATATTGGTTATGAAACAAAATATATATGTGAGTAAATAAATCATTGAAAGCTCGGCACATTCTCACTATAGAAGAGCGTAATCCAAAATTGGTTCGACTTGTAGGAATTTTGAAAAGAGGTTGTGATCGTGATATCCGTAATGGGACAGAAATTTATCAGCGACAAAAGGGGAGCACAATTAAACTGGTACTCTTACATCAAAACTCTTAAAATAAATCAATCTTACGTCTTTGACTAAGTTGATCGCTTCTCAGTTCTTCCACCGAAGACGCGGAGGAGATGGAACCTGGTGTCGGCGACAGCGGGGTGACGGACTGCGAGGCCGGCAGTGGCGACGGGGTCGCGAGGCTGGCCTGCGCCGCGGGAGGCGCCTCCGACACCACCCCCGTGTGCGCCTTCTCCCACTTGAAGGCGGCCTTCACCCTCGTCCACTTGGAGATCTTAGACTTCTCGTCGCTTCCCTTCAGGTCTGACGCCCTCCTCGGCCTGCCCCGGTAGGGCACCTCCAGGCGGCTGGAGTACTCCCCTTCCCCATCCCCGTACCCGCACGCCTCCAACTCTTCCCCACCCATGGACCTGCTTCTCTGCTTGCCCACCAGAGACTGTCGAATCTTCGATCTAGAAGGGCTTTTCCACTTTGCCCTTTTAAGACTCGCGTTGCGGCCCGCAGCGAGCATGCTGTCAAGCAGGTCCTCCGTGTACCCGTATTCTTCTTCCAAATCCATACAGGTAGCTTCATCGCCGAATAGGACGCTCATATCTGTAGTCTTAGCTCGCTGTATCTCGTGTTCGATCTGCTTGTGCATGTCTCGCAAGTTTTTTAAGTACGCCAGGTCTCTGGCACGCCTCTGCAGCTTGGAGTTATGATCTTTGAGAGTCAACAGTTGGTCCATTAACTTGTAAAGGCTGTCCAGATGGTCGAACGCTTCTTCGGTGGCCACGATAGCGGCGGCGGTCGAAGCCGACCTTTCCGAAAGCGGACGCAATTCCGGTAAGGAAGGACCTTCGAGGCGGAGTCTCTCGGTGAGTTCCTCGCAAAATCGTCTCGGGTCATCCGGCTTTTTGCTAGAAGAGTTCGACTGAGGTAAAGCTGTTAAGCCCCGAGGAAGCTCTCTGTGTTTGGCATCAAATCTTCTTCTGTGCAGCGGAACGACTTGTTCGTTCTGTTCAGCATGCGCGACCTCCCCGGGGACTTCTGTAGATTTCTTCCTGACCTTTCCGACATCTCTGTGTTCACTTTTTGAAGTCGATGCTTTTTCCATTGTATTTTTTAAAATTGTTTATCAAAGCGTATTTAGAATACTTTTTATCTGGATTAGCTTTCAATCAACATAAATATATTTCCTAGCGCCACTCTACCGCGCTGACATCACAGAATAAACTAAAAAAATATGTGCATAATTTGGCACAGGGTTCATGATTTAATTTTCGCGGAATGTTCGGCCAGAATTCGGTCGGCTGCATCCTTGCATCGCGGCGATTAGTTCTTCCCTCGCGTGGCGGTCTGCTTCCTCACATCGGTCCGCAAAGTCGGCGAACTGTAAAGTTCAAACAAGCCGAAGGAAAAACTAAACAATGTATTTTTGATGATGTTTATCGAAATATTCGACTGAGTTGTTCCGAAGCACGTGTGTGGAGTGTGGATTGTGGAGTGTGGAGCGTGGAGTAGCCGGACAGAAATACTGACATCATTCTTACGCTATTATTAATTTACTGTGGAGGCACTTCTTGCGTGCATTTCGATTCGTTCAAATACTTCACCGTGTATTCACTAATAATTAACAAATGTATCATTTAATATTCGTTAATATTCACACAATATTAAAATGTAATATGAAGTATTCAGAATGTAGCACCATTCGCCATTATTACTTTAATATCACGCGACACCATCGCACTAGTCGGATTATGTTTTAATCGGATGTCCTCGGTGAAATGTGAAATGTTTACTTCTACCTCGGCTTAAGGTCGAAGAGGAGTGTGACGAAGTGCGACTCCGCGGAAGCGTCTCCGTCGCGACGCCCGGACGCACTGAGCCTCGGAGAAGCTCAATGGACGTATTCATTTACCCAGTTCTTATTTCGGGACGGCGGCGCGTTGAACCGTTGATTAGCGCGGTTTTTTTTCCTTTCTTGACAAAACATTTCCATTGGAAAATATTCCCGTCTTCCGGACGGAGTTGCCCAGAATGGATTTTGTCGATACAGGACTAATGTCCAAACATCAGAAAATAATGAAGATCAGACTCACGTGGTGTACTAAATCGAGACAATGTGAGCGGCCGTGGATCTTGACTACTTATTTTAAAAGAAAGGTCCCTAACATAGCTTTACGGATTCCAATTGAATACAACATTTCGCATAAATTACGCTCTGTTTAGACAATGATGGACGTGTAATGATAATTTTACATAGTTTTTAAGAAAACATATCAAACTTTACAGGGTAACGTGACGGCTGCTGGTGTCATTCCATATCTTTCTAAATGTTCTCCATAGCCATAACAACCCCGATGATGGATGATGGACAATGCGCTAGGATCAGAGGATCAGGAGACGTCAAATTCACACAGCAGAATATATAAATAGTTTGGTATTTCTAAAAGTATAAGCTTAAAGTTAAATAAAATGACCTACGTATATATTCCTATGAAAAATATTATCATTCCAATTTTAAAGTTTCCGACGATAGAAATGAAAGATAAAAAAGCGCCATTCACCAAATTCGCGTATTTCAAAGTAATTGTATATTTCTCTCCGATGTTATGTATCAGTTCCCTCTCAAATTTCCCGTGACACGTGACACACACAAGTTCATTTTGGATATTATATATTCTTCCGACTATTATATACACACTGGTGGCATAATTCCTTATTCTTAATAATATCATATTTATTATTGAATGTTAATTTAGAGCTCTTCAAACAGACAACGAATAAATTTGAAGACTAAATAAATAGTAGAAGAACTTAATTTGTCATACCTCGAAGCTAATAAGTACTTATTAGTATGTTTAATATACAGTTTGCACTTCATAGTGGCATATTACATTGTTCTTGCCTTCAAAACTGAGAACCGCGCTTTAGGTTTATATTAATGTATGTATATTCTTCATAATGTATTATTATATTTTATAAACATGCTAAATATGGCAGAAAATACGGTTCAACAGTAAGTCGTGAGCAGGTACTATTTCAATTTATTGGCATCCCGCATCAGGGTTTAGTTATTTGGCACTTCGTATTTGAATCACCGAATGTTTATCTAAACGAAATTCTTCCTCCACACATGTTTGTAAATGTGTGCCAAATGTTCTGCTCTACGCCGGTTCTTCTGCTGCCCCAGATTCGGGTAAAATATTTCAATATTGATCTATTTTCTTCAAAAAATATACACGTCGTCATCTATGCGTTATAAAGGCCCCGCATGTCATATTGGAAGGATAAACTTATCAAAACAAGATTACACAGTGTGATGGCGAGGTAAGTACGATAGACGGAACATTAAGGGAGGGGAAAATACAGTGTTGATGGATATTACATTGATTTTAAAGGAAACAAATTTATTTGATTCTTAAGAATTGGCGTACCACTATTTATTGCCTTTTTTATATTCCGTCTATCTGTATATGTATTCTGTCTCTCTCTTTCACATATAATTTTATATTCTGTCTCCCTCTTTGTGTATATATAAGTGCATTATTTTTGTATTTATGATTAGTTTTAAATACGTCCTGACGAAGTATAAGATAAGCGAAACCGGTTGACGTATAATAAATTTCGTGGTTTCATACAAAGTGATTGTATTTTATTGAATCTAATATATTATTTCCTTAAATTTGTTAGAGTTATGACGGTTATCTGATGTCAGCAGTGTTATCAAAGGCTCTGAAGAAGACGCTCGAAAGTAAATGTAGGAAATAATTCAAAGAAGACGGAATAGACTAACCCTTAAATAATTTTATTTAAAAAAATATTACATTTTTAATACAAATTAAATGTATCAATTAGAAAGAATTATACAGAAAAAATATTTTTGTTGCTACCGGGATTTGAGCCTGGATTTTCTCCTACCCGGGGAAACATGATACATTTAATTAGTATTAAAACACCACAGTACTATGTTATGAAAAAACTGCAAAATCACAATAATAATATGTTTTCCTTAATAATTAAAATTTTAATTCAAATATCCGATGTGCACAATTCTCGTGTGCACAATAATCCCCAAACAATCTCTTACCAACCCCGATATAATCTCTTTCTACCTAATCTGCTGCCTTCTATCTTCCCCTGCAAAAGATAATATTTTTCATACGATTAATGAAAATATGATCTCATTCTATTCCTTGATAGTTGTTATTAGTTCTGTTAACTTATTTATGCACCTTTATACATCTTCATTAGTAATGTGATCAACCCAGGCCCTCCCAGTAGCCTTGTATTTGTATCGTAATGTTTTTCTTACTTTCTCTCCCAGGGTACCAATAATAATACGGGTCTTTAAAATTGCACAAATTATTTTTTATGTGCACACCGAAATCCTAAATTAGGGAGAACATTGTATCGGTTGCTTGCCTACCCAGTTTACCTATTATAGAACAGTTTCTAAGGTATTCTTTTTCTGATATATATAGCAAGCAGTGCTTTTCCAGTAGCTACAACATTCACCATGATTAATTCGATGAAATTAATTTCAAACTACCACTGCAAATTAATTATTGGTTTATATTTTAATTAGCAAACATATTTCGGAGTTGAATAATCAAAATCGCTGTGAATTTAATTAAGGCATCTCAGTGCTTTAGCAAGTTGACCTATAGACGTATTTTTTTATATCTACATTACATTCCGGTCATAAATAATCTGACAATTTTAAAAAAAAATCTTTAAATTTAAGAAATCGGTTTGGTCTTCACGAAAAAAGTCAAATCTAGTCAAATCCAATTTGTCGTCATCCTATTTAGTTTAAAACTAGAGCTTCATAAAAAACATGTATTAAAATGATTACCATTGTTAACAAACTTCTTCACCGTCAACAGATCACCAGACAATAGTGATTTCATTAAAAATATAGAATTTTAATCATACTCAAATTATGGCGATTGTAATGTGTAAATTTGTAAGTTTTAAAAAGAACACCATCATCAGGGCCATTTCTGGGTGTTTTGCCGCCCTAGGCGAGAATTGAAAAATGCCGCCCCCTCCCTTTTGCTCCCACCACTCTCTCCCCCTGTCACCCAGACTAGAATCAGATACAAAATGAAACAATAAAATACATCAAACATTCAATAACTGAATAAGCACTCTGTTCGAGATATTTTATTTTGTTTTTAAATTTCTCTCTTCTAACTTCAATTGTGTTTTGGGTTCTTTCTCTTAATCCAATGGTACCTTTCTTGCATTTATTTTAGCAAAGTCTTTAATAAGATCACAAGATCAAGCTGGTAAGCTAGTCCCGCGAGTCTTTCCTGGCTCATTCCTCAACTCCTCTCCGCACGCCACTGATATCGGTAAAGTCTAAAGAATACGAAGAGCTACGAACAAATTAGGAAAATCATTTTCTAACTTTTTTTGGTTTTGGTTTCGCATTTATTTGTATTCGATGACTTATTCCCGAACGTTCCGAGTCGAGAGCTGCGGCGTCAATGTCTTTAGAAAATATATGATTTCGATAGTTAGTTAGTTAGAGCTTTTTACAATGAGTTGTTAGGGAGTTTTCATCTCGAGGTCGCTTGTGTTGTATAGAAAACCAAATAATCTTGCAATTTCATTCAACTGTGTGAATTGTTATTTAACAGAACTAATTGCCGTGCCACATATTGTACTTTTCTTTGGCGTCAGCGATGGGTTCATCTTCTGATTCGTAAGCGAACAATTTTCTTTCCCTCCTTATCTCTAGCTGAAAAATTGGCACAATATTGATTTTTTAGCTAGCTCTCGAGCACCAACCAAAACTCTCTCAAATTCCACTTCTCTGTTCTATAAATACTCCTCTGTATTTTTAAGCTCATTGATGATGTTTCTCAAGAGTAAAGCGCTTCTCTTGCAGTACTTAACTGATTAAATTGATTTAAAATAATAAACTGTGCCAGATTACAAGTTTCTTCTTCTAATTTCCTCAATTTTGTTGGTGTTTGATTTAAAAATATTTTTGTCAGCCTTTAGCCGCCCCATGCGGTCGCCTAGTCTTGCCTTAAGGTAGAAATCATGCAGGTATTTTTAATAATGAGATGTGTAATTATTGATTTCTATTCCGTTCTATTAATATACTGACTATGAAAATATCGTTCACTTTTCATATATCATTTATGAATAATATTCCGTAGATTCGTAATATTATCCAAAGTAAACACCATTTTTTCTCATTTATAATTTAAAAACAAATTATTGAAAAATACAATTTAAAGTCTGCAGTTGCAGTACTTTCAAAATTAATTATTTATCTTCTTATACTGGCACGTATGCATTTTTTTTTTTAATTTGTAGACTTCTGCGTGCAAATTACGAATACAAAAAAAAAAATACAAATACATTGCACCGACCGTTTGTTCTGAATAATTACAATTTTACAATAAGAATGTGTTCTCCTAATAATAAAGTTGTATCAATGTGTCCAAAATTTAATAAAAATGAATTAATAATTCTGGCGTCTGCTATCAGATTACTCAAAGGTATTTGAGATTCCGTAAAGATAAGGTAGATGGCTCTTTCAAATAGGCCGGAAGGAAGCGGTCAGGAGAAGTTGATGAACGAAGTCATCCACCGGAAGAACGGAAGTGGAGAGCGAATTTGAGATCACAGTCCCGCTCAGATCGCGTCGTCGGTCGCCATCCGCGAGGCAGACAACGATAGCAGACATCGATTGGCCAAGCCCGGACCGAATCATCTTCAGCGATATCCGCAGCTTAATTAAGGTAGATTAAGATTATGGTAAAATTACAATTAAGTAGACTATAAGGTAGACTAAGAATTTAGCCTAAGATTTTTCTTGATTAATAGTATGTAATGTATAGTGATTTACATCCCCGCCACTCTCTCAGTGACCAACGCTGCAATAATATGTTGATTGCGCAAGGACGAAAGCGCTACTTCATATCAACTCCCTTGCATGATGACTTTTTCGACATTGTTTCGGCCACGGCACCTATTCGTGAAGACCGATGCAAAAGATTTGTCTTTGTCTATGGACATTATTTGATGTTTGGTCGATTTTCTATGTTTTGTCTGTCTCCATGTCATGTTTACGAGGTTGATTTCGTTCGCGGCTTTTCTTCTCTCGATTATAATTTTATTAATTTAGATCGTTAAGTTCCGGCATGGCTATCGAAATTGAATCAGCTGAGTAAGTGATTTTACGCTGTTCCTGACAATTTTTCATACATTCCATTTTCCTAACCGTTATGTATGTTTTCCACAGCGTTATACGTCTCATCCAACAATACCTTAAAGAATCTAATCTGACAAAAACGCTTCAAACATTACAAGTAAGTATCGCTTCTTTTAATTGCGGTATCAAATTATACCAAACATAACCTCAAAATGCCTTTTTCAGGAGGAAACCGGCGTATCTTTGAATACTGTCGACAGTGTTGATGGATTCTGCACGGACATTAACAATGGACACTGGGACACAGTTTTAAAGGCAATCCAGTCGTTGAAACTGCCAGATAAAAAGCTGATTGACTTGTACGAGCAGGTAGTCTTGGAGCTGATAGAACTACGAGAGCTCGGTGCGGCGAGGTCTCTGCTCAGACAGACGGACCCCATGATCATGTTGAAACAGCAGGAAGCCGAGAGATATATTCACTTAGGTATTCTAAATATTTTTCTTTTCAATATTTATTAATTTATATCAGAAAATCAGTTATTTTTTATTTTAAACAATAACTCGGAACGTTTACACCAATATAAAAGTAATAACTTCCACAACAAAGACAAAATAGGAATTTTTGAAGGACCGCAACATTTACGAGCAGTTTCAGTGTACCAGAAAATTCCCTTGTGACGATAAATTTATTTATTAGAAATAATACAAAGATAAGTTTATTGTTGGCATTGGACATAGAAAAAATAAATGGTGACAAATAACTTAACCTAACATATTTCACATGTACAAGAAAACGACACGAAAAAAAAAGCATACTACGTGCTATGTAAAACAGTAATGAACGTAAAAATGAGGAAAAATCATTTACATATTGCTTCGAAGAATATTGTTCATTAGGTTGTTGAATATTGGTAATATAACAGAAAATTTATCTATGTCAGTGAACACATATTGTAAGGTCGACACATTCTCACTATAGTAGAGCATAATCCAGAATTGGTTTGACTCGTAGGAATGATGAAGAGAGATTCTCGTGATTTGTCTGTTTTTTTATACTTAAAATATTTAATAAGTTCAGTGAATCTACATAGTGCTGCCGGGATAATTGAAATGTATAACTTAAAGTTCACATGAACTTATTTGGAACATTTTTAAATTTATTAGTGTATACAAAGGATTCCAGAAGCTGGACGCGTATTCATGTTGTGATCAGATGAGAGTTTGGAGCAATAGAAGATTGTTTGAGGATTTTTAAAATTTTGGTAATTCGAAGAACAAAACCTGTCATTTTTTGAGCTTTGCTGTTGTGTTAACAATGTGTATGTGAAAGCAATGTGTATGTTAATTGATGAGATGAAGTATGATTGCATAATTGATGTGCAATTGTGACGATGATAGGTAAGTGTGGCTATTCATAATTCGACGAACAACCACCAGTACACTTTCCAGAGTTTTTCTCTCCCTCCTAAACCTCCAATCTTTATAGTCACAGTTACCAATCCTCACAATCAAACACTAATCACATAATCTCAATTTATTTTGTTTCTACAGTTTTATACAACACAATACTACATTAAGCTATTATTGAGTGCCCGAAGATTTAAAATATATGTCTAAAAAAATCCTGAGTCTGTTGACTGTTTTATTTATTTTATTGTTTATTTCACCAGCACTTTTTGACCTTGGGTTGTTTATTCCGGGTGGGCACCTTGTAAACTACTATTGTTGTCTTGTCTCGGAATAGTATGATGAAGAATATAGAAAACACCTAAAGTTTCTAACTGAAAAATTGTAGATGGGTGGATAGCGAATACTAGTTTTATAAAACTTTACATCCATTCACAAAATGCCCTCCACATTGTACCTACAATCCTGAAAAGTTTGATAAACAGAACTCATTTATGCTGCAGGGACCATTTTAAATACACACCGATGAGTAGCAGACTGACGATTGACATACATGCTTGAATCTCTGAGACTCAGTGGAGGAGTCTCATGAGAGCATAATATATGTTTTAGAGATTGTCTGTTCGTGCTCTTTATATTAAAAAAAGTGACAAACATCTTTTCAGAAAATCTACTGGCTCGATCGTACTGGGATCCGAGAGAGGCGTACCCCGAAGGGGCTACCAAAGAGCGGCGCAGGGCCGCAATTGCCGCAGCTCTGGCCGGGGAGGTATCCGTGGTACCATCTTCCAGGCTGCTGGCTCTTCTAGGACAAGCACTCAAATGGCAGCAACACCAGGGACTATTACCGCCTGGTTAGGAATACATTGTTTTCTTTACTTCAAAAAATGTTAAATCAAAACAAATATGAATCGGTTTCCTCGCATCTTTGTAATCTTGAATCTTTTGTAATTTTGCCAATTCTAAAATTCAATTTATTTCATATTTGAACGTTTTTAAAATTGTGATGTACCGGGCAGAGTAATAAATAGTGGCACAATTCTCATTGCGACTGTCTTTTAAATTACTATAAATCAAAAATAAATGGGCAAATAAGAGCACCTTCACAAGAGCAGCTTCATCATTTCCGCTGAAGACTTGTGGAAACGCTTACTTTAATGTCATCTAGGGGCAGTTTGAATCTTTGTTAAAAATAGTACAGATGCCGTACTTTCAGGCAACTGAATAATAATTAAAAATAATGCACCTTCCCCGGTTAGGAAAGAGATCCAGGTTCGAATTCCGGTAGCGCAACAACAATATTTTTTGATAAAATTGATTTTATATGTATATCTTTCTAATTAATATATTTAAAATATCACAGACCTATGTTCTGAATAATTACAACTTCACAATAAGAATGTGTTCTCCTAATGAATAATAATTGACTAAATTACCATCACACCGCTTCCCTGCGAGGGGTAGGCAGAAAGGATAGAAATGCATGCTCTTCGGTCGTTAAAGCTTCGGTTTAACTGATCATGCCAGATCTTACGCGGGGGCCCTCTGTTCCCGATGTCTTCAGCACTCGCCTCGTATATCTTCTTTACCATTCTCTCCTCGATCATACATTCCATATGACCAAATCAACTCAGCAACCCTTTCTTTATTCTATTGACTATACTATAATGAGATGGAAATATAATTTAATTATATTCTGAGTTATCAGGCCGTTATAAATCAATAGTAAAACATCGACATAAATAAACAAGTTATGATTCCTGTATCCAGGTACCACGATTGACTTGTTCCGAGGCAAAGCGGCCATCAGGGACCAGGAAGATGAGATGTACCCCACACAGCAGTCCAAGGTGATCAAGTTTGGGCAGAAGTCTCACGTGGAATGTGCGAGGTGTGTATACATTTTGACCACTTACTAATTTCACTGATGGACATTAGTATTACAGTGGTGTTATACGGCTCCAATTTTCCCACCTATTTCTAACATTGCACTTATCAACTGACACTACATACACTAGATACATGGACACTAGACATTCTGCGATAATACTCTTTCTGGTCAGTAGACAACATTGTAATTTGTGTGATATGATGTGGCACTATTCTAATTTTCTTCTGGAAATTATAAATTTATAAACTAATAAGGACTTATTCTGAATCAATATGTCACTCGGTAACAGAAATGTAAATTGATAAATATATAATATGCTGTTAAGAGTGCGCTTTCAAAATTAGTTTATGTTTTTTACGAAAATGTGGGTTTTATTATTCATTTATATCAGAAGTAATAAACTAGAAATTACTTTTTTTTAAGTATTACTTAGATTGGACCTTTACACTAATATAAAACTAGTAAACTGAATGTTATTTGCCATAGTTAAGAAAATACAGCCATTATAAGAAAGATGGGGACCATTCAAAGGAAAATTTCCAAATGTTTTAAAGAGCGCAATTGTTAGACCCATCTTTAAATCAGGAGAAAAAAACAATGTGGGTAATTATCTACCAATTTCTGTTTTGAGTACACTGTCTAAAATAATTGAAAAAGCTATGAAAATGCGGCTATATTCCTATCTAGAACAACATATGTTATCAAAAAATCAGTTTTGCTTCAGAACAGGTAAAAGTACCCAAGATGCCTTAAACTCTTTAAATAAATATGTATGAGAATCTATGGATGCTGGAGAAAGGGCATTACCAATATTCTTAGATCTTGCGAAGGCTTTTGATACGGTGTTACATAAAATACTTCTAAGGAAAATGTTTTTATTAGGTATACGTGGTATGACTTTTGAGTTCTTTAAAAGTTATTTGGATAAAAGAAAACAAACTACCAAAATTTGTGAAAATGTAGTAAGCGACAAAAAAGAGATCGAATATGGAGTCCCACAGGGAAGTACACTGGGCCCGTTGCTTTTTTTTTGATATACATCAATGGTCTATGTGATTTTTTCGCAAATTTCACGTTGAATCTTGTGAATGAATGGATTTCATGCGCTAGCCGCCATGCGTTAGCCGTGCATGCGCTATCAGATTCTAAAATCCTCCGATCGGTTGACATATGTTTTACGTTTAAATGTCAAAATTATATTCTGTTTTCGTATAAAAACAGCTCAAAACCATACAATTTACAAAAATAAGCAATTGGTATCGAGAATAAGTATAATATTCATTCATATTGTCATATAAAATATATCGGAGCGTGGATTTCACGACTGCCGTGGCCGGTCTAACAGTGTGAGATATAATTAATAATACTGTATTTCATAAGACTGGAAATATATTATTTAAAAAATGATTATTGTGTTTCTGATATTAAACTTAGTTTTAAATAGTAGTTGAAGCCTCAAAGCATGTGAGTAAATATAGTATATTATTTAAAAAAGTACGTTTTTACTAAAACAAAGTATTTTAAAAACGTCAAAAATTTGTCAAATGTACTGCAAATTGAATGATTTATAACTATTCATTTTTAACATTTTGCTAATTTGGTTCAAAATGCTTGTGCTGTCTTACGAATATCATTTTTTTTATAATGCTAATATTTTAATGCACAAATCGTCATGTTCAAGGTTCTCCCCTGACGGCCAGTACCTGGTAACGGGCTCGGTAGACGGCTTCATAGAAGTATGGAACTTTACAACTGGAAAGATCCGAAAAGATCTTAAGTACCAAGCCCAGGATAGCTTCATGATGATGGAAATGGCGGTGCTCAGCATCGCCTTCAGCCGAGACTCTGATTTGTTGGCCAGTGGGTCTCATGATGGTAAAATTAAGGTATTTAATAGTTTCAGTATTACACGTTAATACTTTATTTTGTACTTCGTTATCACACATTATTTGTAAAATGATTGTTAATTTGTAGATTTGGAAGGTGGCCACAGGTCAATGTCAGCGCAAGTTCGAGAAGGCCCACGTGAAGGGAGTCACCTGTCTGCAGTTCAGTCGAGACAACTCTCAAGTCTTATCGGCATCCTTCGATCACTCCATCAGGTATATACTTGTTCTACTATTAATCTTAAAACACCCGTATATAAATCATTATAACACTTTGTTGTACAATTCCAGAATTCACGGACTCAAATCAGGAAAAACTTTAAAGGAATTCAGGGGTCACACATCCTTTGTTAACGAAGTTGTGTTCACTTCTGATGGTCACAATTTACTAAGGTAACTAGCTTCTAAAATTGCGAGTGGTTCACCGCGGTTCTTTATACTTTTAATTTATCCAGACTATATTTGACACCACTATTTCCCTCAAAATTACATCTTGCTTAAAATATTTGGCATTTACTTCTAAAATGGCAATGATTTAAAAGTGAATGAAGTTTGATACAGATTATTTTCCCTTTCTTCATCTTTAGAAAATCTCAAACAATGTTAATGATGTACTGACGACACCTTTTTGTAGTGATTACTAACAGTTGAATTTTATAATAAATAGAATTTTATTACTTAATGATAAATATATTTTTTAAATTCCATTTTATCACACGTTCATTCTTCACATTTTTAGTGCCTCATCCGACGGTACCGTTAAAGTGTGGTCCGTGAAGTCCACCGAATGTACCAACACATTCCGGCCTCTGGGTGCCGCGGACCTGGCAGTTAATTCCCTCCACTTAGTCCCCAAGAATCCCGATCACTTTGTGGTCTGCAACAGGAGCAACACCATTGTCATCATGAACATGCAGGGGCAGGTGAGTGTCGCACTATTACAGATCATACGTCTTCTCAGAATGCGCGGGCACTTTATTTATTTTTTTTAATAAATTACAATAAATATAGGTACTTAACAATAAATTAATTAAATAAACATTTTTTTATGTTACATTTAATATTTTATGAACAATTTACCACACATAATACATACTATTTAGTTAGTAAATCCAGGTAATTATTTACACTATTGATACATATATATATGTACAGCCTACATATTAAAACCTTTATTAATTAGGGTCATTAACGACCTGTTGATAATCTGTCTCCTTTAAATAAAATAAAGCACCAACTTTGGATATTTAATTCAAAATTTCTAATTAATTCAGTTCAATTCAATTTTTTATGTAAAAGACCACTGGATGGACAATGAAGCCCGAATAGGGATTGCGTTACTGCCCTTAATTCAAGACCCATTGAACCAACCGTACATTTTAAAATTCTGGGACCTGGAAGTTTATTGTAATTTTTTATATCTGGATTATTTTTATATTACTTTGGGATTAAAAATAAAACTAAATTATTACTGACAGATTGTGAGATCGTTCTCCACGGGCAAACGTGAGGGTGGCGCCCTGATGTGTGCATGCCTCTCTCCGCGTGGGGAGTTCATCTACTGCGCAGGCGAGGATCTCGTGCTCTACTGCTTCTCCACCAGCTCCGGAAAGCTGGAGAGAACACTCACCGTAAGTAATATCCAAAGGTGTCAATATGTCCGATAGTTGCACTTGTGTCTGAACAATTGGTAATATTCATACACAAAGCATATGATAAGATCATGTTTACTAATATATTTATGTATACTCTTCAGGTACATGAAAAATCAGTCATCGGTTTGTCTCACCATCCTCATCAAAATCTGCTGGCCACGTACAGTGAAGACGGCCTTCTTAAGTTATGGAAACCATAAACACTTGTATGTTTATTATTTAACAACCCCCTGTTGTTTAAATGTCATCTTGATAATTACGTTTATGTATTTAATATCAATTGGTTATGAAAATTTGATGTTATAATAATGTCTTCATTACTGACTGAATTGTATGATGTGGAATAGTTTTAAATAAAGTCTACAAATCTTGAAGAAACTCTGCTCACAATTGACAGTTAGGTAAGTATCCTCGCTCTGGTAATAATATTTTATTACATTAATCAACAAAAAATATGCAATTAGACGAGGGTTAAATTATAGAATCAAAATTGGATTAAAAATTTGTCTTCAAAATCAGTTTGCTTTATGTGGAATTTATATAATAAAAGGTCATTCCAATTCATTTTAAACCAATTATTCCTTTAATATTACATAAAAGAATAAGAAAGAAGATCTCAACATTAAAGAAGTAAAATCTATAAATTTACCTAAATGATCTAGGTAAAATTTTCATTCCATTGCGAGTAGAGAAATAACTGTTAATAAGGCTCGGTCACTGGTATGGACATGAAGGCAAATATGAATCCAAAGATTAATCATATATTTTGATTCATGTGATTACGTATAATAAAAATTTGTGTATTGTTTTATTTGTTTTTGCTGGAGTGATACAGTAAAATCCCGTTTATTCGAAGTTGAGGGGACCGAAAATCAAGAAAAAAGTTCCAATAACGATTTAGGATAATGAATATAAAAATTTCAAAAATTCAATTCTTTTTTTACATACTAACTTTTTCCATAGCAACTCGAAGTAATTATATACACCTATATCCACACATTTAAAATTAATAAACAAGTTGTCAAAATACAGTGTAAACAAATCACAATATTATTTTCAAAAAAAAAATACTATTATAATGGATTATTAATAATAACGCCATTTTTAATAACATTTCTCCGCTGAAGTTAGCGACAAAAGTTTCCAGGGCTTATAAAACATTTGTTTTGTGGTGGTCGCGGAAATATTTGGCACTCACCTTTTAACGTTAAAGTTCTTTCTGTTATCATGTTTAATATTGTAGAAAACCTCATTAATGGGGTCGCGTATATTTCTGTTAATTTTGTTTTGGATAATATTTTTTGACAATCTCTTGTATTAATTCGATTTTTAGCAACTGTCGGCGTTTTGTACGAGTTTCGCATAAATGCTATTATTGAGAATATAAAATTATCAGTAAAAATTATAAAAATGTTTTAATTTAAATTTAATGAAATACAGAAAAGTCTAACACGTAAATATTAGAGAAAAACAAATAATGTTCTTTACATATAAAACAATGGCAATAAAATAATTAACAACATATGAGAAAATCTGAAAAACGCTAACTACACATTCTTTAAAATGCCTCAACACTAAACTTAAATAGAAAGAGAAATGTCTGTATTAAAATTAATACAAATTAAATAATATAAAAAATACGGAAAAGTCTGAGGAACTCAACCGCGTACTAACGTTTGTATAACAAAATATATAAATGCTACGTAAACAAAAATAATGATGGTAATAATACGGAACAGAAGATTGGCAAGCACTGACATTCGCAGCTAGCAGCTGGGAGAACTAGAGAACTGCGTTACCTATAAGGGCGCAAAGATAATATTTGCTCTCTTTTTCTAATGTAGAGAAAACGAGCGAGAGAATAAAGCATGCGACCTTAATTTAAAGTGTCGCGGTAAATAATAAATATTTTAAATCGAAGACTCGCATGATATATTTGTCATATTTTCTAGTATAGTGAGAGTGAGTGAGAATTAACTTTATGCGTCGTGAATCGGTATAGGGGTGAAACTACTCATTTTGATGGTCTTGGACTTTGGACAGACACATCGCGTAGCGCATGTGTATTTTCCAGATTGTTGACATCTGACAAAAGAAATCGAATTAGCCGAAAAATAGATAGACAAATTCATCTGATAGGGTCCAAAAATAGCTTCTAATAACGATATTCGATTTATAAGTACAATTTAATATGAAAACTTTCCAGAGGGATCACATTCTGCTCTAAAACTTCGACTTGCGGCGAATCTCGAATAAACGGGGTTTTACTGTACTAGGCTTATTCTCCCGTTCCTAAATTGGGAAATAGAATCATAATGAATTTTATGTAGAAAAATATTAGAGTGAGAGAGCCAAAAGAAGGACAAGTGTAATTTAATTTCTATTAATAAAAATAATTACAATCTATTTGTCTATTTTTTCTATATAAAACATAAATTTGCAGTGTTGTAAATGCTATCCGATGTCCTCTATTATTGGTGCTACCCCAAAGGTTTTTCAATAAGGATGATCCAAGTTCAGTACTTATGTAATATTGCCAGAATGCATATAAGCCTATATTTGCAACCACAGCTCGTTCCAGTATTTTATTGAAAATGTAATTTGAATAGAAAATTTGTAAAGAAAAAATAAAACAAAATTATATTAAAACCCAGTTTCAAAACGCTTTTATACCATACACATGTTGCTTTAAATTTGATGATATTTTCAAATGTAGTTCATTCCAATATTAAAAATGGCAGAACATCACATATGTAATGGCACCAGGCACGTTTTGTTTGAGTTACTTGGAAAAATGGATTGATCCAAGGGGATTAGTTACAAACATGGCTTTACTCCACCTGTTACTTTCAAAGTCAGCTTGATCCAAATGTGTTTTGATTAGTTTGTTATATGAAATATTGAAAGTTATCAATTGATTAAGAAATCTTATATGTATTAGTACACCAAGAAGTATTTAGCATTTTAGGGGTGTAGGTTGTGTTTGCAAATAATAGCCTCATATATTCCATACACCCGCCCAATAATGACATTTGGTCTGATTTCAATTATTTTTTATCTGGAATCGAAAACAATGTGTCTTTCATTTCCTCATAATTCTACTTAGTCATTTTAGAATCTTTGCACTTTGTTAGGTTTCCATAATAATATGTAAATCAGCGCTTTCCAACTTCTATAGCCTGTGGGCCATTATTTTTTTAACAAACATCGCCATGTCACCTCAAAACTTATTTTATTTATACGAAATAAAATCTAAAATAATAAAAATATTAGAATCATTGTGACCATAGTTGTCGGCCAATATTTATATCAGAGTTCCTTCAGAGTACTTACGAGTTCTGGTCAAAAAAACACAATTGGAATATAGATGTTTATTTAAAAAATTTGAATGATTTGTGGACTGCAAAAATATTTTCCGTATTAGTTGGATAGCGCTGATGTAGATGAAAAAATCAATAATTGAAAATAATGTCACCCAGAATTACTCTTCCAACTTCCCATCTCCCGCTCGATCTACGCCGGTTGCAGTTTGGTGAGCCCGATAGCTTGAATTCTGTTGCATATTGTGATTCCTACATTATGCATCGTTGTCGCTGAGAACTTGTGGACCAGCTCATAAATCTTCTATGGCCAGGGCTGAGAGCAATCCTCTGACTCTTCTGATATATTTTAGTTGATTCTATTAATTTACATCATTTTTCTACTGTTGTGAATTCATTAGGGCACCTGCATCCTATGTTAGAATCTCGCTTGACCTAACTTTTATTTTATTTCGACAATGGTACCAATGACAAACTATATAAAAGTGTCAAGCGGAAAATTTACAAGTTTAATATGTATTAAATAAATAAAAAAACTACAATGTTATATAAAAATGGAGTTTAACGTTTTATAAACAATATTGTCTAAATGCCGTCCATTTCTCTCAAGACACTTGCAATCGGACTCTTAAATTTGTGAACATGCGAGACCAAAGTGTCAGTTCAATGGCAGCAACGACATATATTTTCTTGTAGGGCCTGAATTGTTCGAGGATTGTTGCTGTAAACTCTCGACTTAAGGTATCCCCACAAAAAAAAGTCGCACAGTGTATGGTCCGGTGACCGAGGTGCTCGGGGTATGTCTCTGTACCAAAATAACGTGCACTGTTGATTTTTTTATTCCAGTACAGGCTACAATCTTCCTTATTGATTTACGCAGATTGCGCATAATTTCACGTTGAACTTGAGCCACATGTTCAGATTTAATTATTTTATTAAGATAATTGGATTGTAGTAACTAAATATTTTTTCTATATCTTTCTGATTGATTAATTTAATTTGTATTAAAATACCACAGAACTATGTTCTGAAAATTCAACTACACAACAAAAATGTGTTCTCTTGAAAATAAAATTTTCTTATAAATGTTAAAATTTATTGCACCTTGTTTCGAATTTAATAAAAAGTGGTTTATTACTTTAATATGGCATTTAATTTGATTAATTTTAGTAATTGCATATAATTGGGAAAAAAAATTGTTTGGATTTGCGTTAGGTTAGGTTGTTAGTACAATTTTACAATCCAATGATACTCCAAATGGATATGTGTGTTTTTTGGATTTTTTCTTTGACAAATAAATGGTTATAAAAATTTAAAGTGCAATAACTTTTTATTGTGTTTGAAGTGCAGTAATGTTAAACTATTTGCGAGTTAAGGGTAATTTGTTGATATTAAGGCACTCAATTCTATCAAAAAACACGCTTTTTGCACAAATCTGAAAAGTTAATCAGTTATCTGTAAATAGTGTCAAATGTCTAAATTTATTAGTGAAAATGTGTTTGAAAGTTTTCAGACTGCTGATGCTAATGGTGTCATGATTGCAGACTGTCTAAATGAAGTATAATTATTATTTGCGCTTCACGTTCCTGTCCCCGAGTGGTGCGGGTGATGCGGGTAGCCCAGGACGGGAATGAAAGGAACCGCAGTAATAGCAGTAGTATTTCAATAGGAATATGAAACTGGTAAAAAGGTTAACACATTGTGGTAATAAAGTACAATTTTGAACTTATTGTTGATTGTGTTTATTAATATCACTGCTGTTCCATAACTACAAATGTGATACAGTTGCACATTTTCCAAATAAGTCTTATTTTTAAAATATCTGCCATTTGTTCATTCAAAATTACGATGTTCATTAATACATAAAAATGAGTAATCTTAACAATTATTTATATGATATATAGAGTGCTTTTTAATTGACACCAAAAGATGAAACTTGTCACAAAAATGGTCGCAACGCGTACTGAGTTTTTATTGTGAAATAATTGAATGATTATAAACTTCATCGTGCAATCTGACGCCCAACCCCTATTATACATATTATGAATATATATTTCTATTAATTTTGTTAAGTATTTACTTTACTCATCTCATGTGAAGCGCATCTTTAAAAAATACTAGTAAACAAATTCATTTAAAACATCACTCAACATATCATATAAAAAATACTAATTATATTACATTACTTCGACCATTGTCTCCGTGTTAATTCATACAATAATAATTCAAGTCATCTGTCACAATATGCAATGACTTCAATAAAAATACTCATAAATAAATAATGTTTAAATGATACGGATATTATTTTACAAAATTTTAGTTTTTAATTTTATTTAAGTTATTTTTCAGACACGATGCGTGTGGAGCATCAACTGCAAACAAAATAATTATAATATTTTTGAGTAAATATACAACTAATTTGGGGCCACGACCACTCAACCTAATATAATGTCAGGTGATATTGTATTATATGTCTATGTGGTTCAAATTCCTTTTCATTTTATTTATAAACTACATTCACATTAAACCGTGGCTATTGTCGATTGTCATCGCTAGGCACTGCTATTAATGTGGCCGGCTATGTTGCAGCTGCTCTATCACAACTATTGTCTTTGGAAATGATAAAACATTAATTGCACAAAATGCCATCTTGCTTTACTAGCACTGGTTACTTATCAACTAAAAATACTCATAAATTATAGCTGCGATAATAATTAACAATTAACAATTTGAGTGTAAAGTGTGATATAACGTAAATGTGATTAAAATAAAAATTATTAAAGTAATTTGAAACAATAGGCAGTTAGTTATTTTACAATTGTAAAAAAAGGGAGCCCATTTTTAGAATTTTCAATTTTCTTTGTAAAAATATTGCAATCTGAGGACGAGGACAATATCGGTATTACAGACATACAAATGAATGTCGATACCACGAGGACAGGTTTTTGGAACTGAATGATTCATTCCATTTATTATGTTGACACTTTTCATCACTTAGTTAAATTTTATAAATGATTTATGAAACTTTTAAATAAACTGCTTTGTGAATATTGACAAACATCAATAGTAATGGTCTCGGTAACATACAAGCAGGGGCGTGCACTCCACACAAGCAAAAAACTGGGCATTACTAAAAATTCTGGGAAATAAAAATAAATTAAGTAGTCTTAATATTATGAAGACCATATAAAATTCTAGCCATTATTACCCGAATTAGCGTAACCTTGTCTATGATGTAACCCACGACTTTTGTTCTAGCCGTGGGTTATTTGCGAACCATTTGTAACAACTTCATGTGCATTCTGATCTGCAATTTTTTGCTACCATCTTGAATGAACCTAACTTGTTTTTTCAATGATTATAATAATTGTACTGAATTAAATATTTTCTAACCGAATCTATGTCAGCATCTCGACATCTGCGGATTTTCTGCATTTTTCAAACAATTTGTGCTTAGGTCTGCTGTCTTCGAAAAGGATTAATCCTTACTGAAAACTGCGTAGAATGACATTTCTACGTATTTGTTTTACTTGACAGACTAAACGTTTTTGTGTTCTTAGTGTATTCCAACCTATGATTTCATATTTCGGTGGTTGCGTAGATAAAATTTATAGGTTATAATTATCTGTCAAGCGAGCAAATTTGCATTTTTCAGGATATTATTAAGTTAAATTATTACCAATATTAAATTAAATGTAAAAATACCATTATTTCTGTTATTAGTTTTAGCTATGATGATTTTTAAAACTAGTTATTTAAATAAATGTTTTTAAACACTTAATGAAACATTTTAAATCCGTTGTCTGAAGGAAAAATCGTAGAAAATATTTTAAGTCAATTCAAAGGCAGTGTACGTTATCGAGCAATAAAAGAACTTGCCTTTTTTTAAGTAGTAAATTTGCTATTGTATTCTAAATTTAAATTGATAGATTTGTTCTCAAAATTAAAAAAAAATCTAACTAGTATACCTAGTATATCTACCTATTGTATACTTAGTTAGCATCTTCGGTAACAGCATAACCTAAGTTTGTGCCTACTCCGACCCACTGCCTACAAGATACATAATATCTGCTCGCATGTAAAATTAGTAAGTTATAAATATACATATATTTTTATTAAAAAATACATCTTAAATACAGTTACTTAATAGCATTTATATTCAGAAATTTATTAAAATATTCATATTATTCTTTGTATGAAAATGAACTTACCTTCAGTCTGGATAGTTTTCCTATCATTTGCTAAATTTGATATCACACAAGGTAGCTACTAATAAATGAATCTATTACTTTAAATTATTACCCTAAGATTTGCAGCTTGATTTTCTCAAATAAGTTTAATTCCATTTATTAATTCTAATCTGACAATGTCGCCAAAAAAAGTATATAAGATTGAACTAATACTTCAAGGGCCGGTTGTGTGATCAGTGGTAACTTTTTACTATAATAAAAAAAGTCACTAAAGTAAAAAAAATTGCAAAAACAGGTTTGGTCATTATATCCCGTAATAAACTCATTTTACTCTCCGATATCCAATAGTAAAAACGAGAATTGATAGTTAAATATGACGGACCCTTGACAGCTGTTCCAAAAATCATGACACGTTGATACTTTGAAAGTTGCAGTATATGACAAGAAATCATTCAATATCCCACTATTTTAGTGATGAGAGTTGTATGATGATGATCTCGTTGTTTAATATACATTAACGTATAATCTGAAAAAATTTCATCACCGAAAGTGACAGATAACGAACGCAGAGGTGAAAAAATTCATAGATAATTTGTAAAATAAAGCATATTTCATGATTATTTATCGCGCCTATAGACATCTCCATCTATGCTTTGACAATAATAGATTTGACGTTCGAACAGACAGCAAACGATTTTAACCACAGGCGTTAGTAAAAAGTTACTACTGATCAGACAACCGGCCCTAAGATAAATTATGAAATTTCAAGGATAAATTCATTCACTGGAAGAAATAAATACATTTTCTTATATAAAGTAAGATTATTCTGAACTAACAATTGATTTAGTTTTATTTTTAAGTATAGATTTCTACAGTGAATGTCTTACTAATATTCTTACTGTTTTTTAAACGAAACTAAGTGTTGTGCTATATAAAATACAGTGGCATGCAGTAGGCATTATCTATTTTAAATTTAGAAAATAATTATGAATTCATTACTTCAAAAAAGGTATGTTCTTTTATTGCTCTGTTCTCTGCTTTCGATTTCACTTAAAATATTATTTATGATTTCTCCTTTGGACAATGAATACATATTTAAAATATTTCATTAAGGCAATGGTCAAAAACTTATACATATTTAGATAAATAGCTTTACAAATTACCATAACCAAAACTCATAAAATAAATAAATATATTTCAATATTATTGGTAAGAATGAAACGCTCGCTGAACAGATACATGAAGAACACCATTACCATAGATAGGAGATCACCATATGAACTACGAAATGACATTGGATTACACTATGAAAAAAAGTTTATTGTTGTAGAATTAATAAAAGGTATCGTTGCGCGCAGTTTACAGTCAAGATAATCCCTTTTAAAAACTGCAGATGTAAAGACGCAGCTTCAGTAGAGAAATATTTAGTTCAGTAAGATTGTTATGCAGATTGAACAAGCAAATTATCTCGCAGCATCGGCAAGACGTTGATGCAAAAGGACTGTCGGAATCAAAGACTGGCTGTGGGTTAAGCTAATCTATATAATATAATAAAGATAAGGATTATTTAATTTAAGCAGTGCACGCCTCCGGTAGGTAGTCTGGCGAAACAAAAATAGTCATAATTCACAATAAAACTGAAATACAATAATCACCTTTTTTCATTTGTGTGAGATCTTTAATTAATCAAAAAGTCTAAGACATAAACTATGTTAAATATTTTTTGCACAACAAACTCTGTGTACAGTGACTGAAAACTATATAAACAGTATGTTTATGTTACAAAGATAAATAAATATTTTCAGCAGCTTACATTATTGTACTACAATGTATGTACATATGTATTATGTACATATGAAATTATTTTTATAATGATGGCAGCGTAAAATATCAGAGGAAGTTGTTTTTGTAGATTTTTATATAAAATAATACCAAATCGGTGCGGATTTATTTATCTACTAACTCATTTCTTAACCTAACTTTGCAACATTACTTTAATTACAAAACATTTAATGTTCTGGATAACTGTTTTATAATCTTCAGTCTCGGTGCATCAATATTCATATATTATGTACAAAGCTCACCCTCCATTGCAGGAAGGTTTACTTACTTCAGCTGGAAAGAGAGGCAGATGAGAGCGCCAATTCAGGCAGGGACGGGCGGACAAACTTAACATCGTCAAAATACTCGTGTGACAGAGCATTTCTTGCAGAAATTCTTTTGCTCGGATCGTAGGTCATCAATTTCTGGAAAAATCAGATAAAAAATAAAATAAACTTTTTCAACTGAAATAAATCAATTATAAACAGGAGGCATTCTACCGGGAGTATAGCACAACTGTATAGATACGCCAGCTACTCACCAAGAACAGGTCCTGCGCGCGGGAGGTCAACTGCGGCACCACCTGATGCAAGGAAGTAGGCCTCCAGCGAGGGAACATGGCCTTGTAGTCGGGCAACTGTGAAATTCCAGGCCAGCTGATCTCGTCCGGCGTGCCCATGGTACGGAATATCCGGAATAGTTGGTCAATCTCACTGTCTCCCGGGAAAAGAGTGCGTTTCGTCAACTGAAAATATCTCCTCTTTAATTACATTTGTAATGGCGGTCGAAAAATGTGTCTGTCGCGAGTACGGCAAAATACATCTACTTTTGCCTAAATAATATACCAAAACTAAACCAATGAGATATTTAATTTTGAATCTGAAAATTTACCAACTGGGCTGCAATTGAAGTAAAGGAATTTGTGAACTTTATAACTCATATTTGTACACTGAAAATTCTTAAAGCTCATATTTCGTCCCTTAGAGACCAACCATTATTTGTATTAATAAATTGATAATATTTATGTACACTATAAAAGTAGTCTCAGTAAAATAGTAAAATAGTTGTAAGTATGCACACAAGCAATATCCATCTGTATAAACAATATTCAACATTACTTATGTGAATTTTTTAGAGAATTGATGAAATGTTTTCATCTGAACATTAGCAGTTCCCAGTGGACACTAACCATTTCTGCAAAGATGCACGCCAAACTCCAAACATCTATAGCCGTGGAATAGAACTTGGATCCCAACAATATCTCGGGGGCTCTGTACCACAGGGTGACCACTTCGTGTGTGTAGATCCTCACCGGAATCCCGAAGGCTCGCGCTAGCCCGAAATCCGCCAACTTGATGTGGCCCTGAGCGTCCACCAACAAATTCTGAGGCTTCAGGTCTCGATGTAGGATGCGATGCGAGTGACAGAACGCTATCCCACCCAGGAGTTGGTACAGATAACTCTGGAGAAATTAAAAATTATTTGTATTTTTTAAAACCTGTGAATGAGTTATTTGCATTATTGAGGTTGTGAAGAATACTCTCATGAAAAATATTATTTAAGAATTAACATCTGAAAAACATTCACAGTGAGCTTTGAAGCAAAGGTAAAAGAATGTATAAAAAAAACTACAAACCTTGACCAGTTCGGGGTCAAAAGAAGATTTGCGACAGTCCATAAATTTCTTTAAGTCCATGTGCAGAAATTCGAACACAAGATACAATTTCTTCTCAGCGTAGACCACATCCAACAGTTGGACCACAGCAGGATGCGTCAGCTCCTTCAGCAAGGAGATCTCTCGTATGGCTGTGGACGGTACTCCTTCTGGCTCGCTAGAAAAATTAACGTACAAACATGGAACTCGAGGAATATTTCTCCCAAACCCGCTATAACTCTACCCTAAATATTTCTATTCAAATTTAAGAAATATGATATAACAACTTAACAAAGTTAGAGGAAACCGTTCCGACAAACAAACAAAAAGATTTTAATTATTTATTTATTATTTTCACCTTAAAAATAAGTGAAATATAAGAAAATAGAACATTTATCGATGTAATCAGCTGTCAATATTTTCGCGCCAAAACATACTTCTCAAGTTTAATTTTCTTAAGTGCGATTTCCTTCCCAGTCTTCCTGTCCTTCGCTCTGTAAACCACTCCGTATGTTCCTTCTCCTATCTTCTCGATTGTTGTAAATTTTTCCATCTTCCATTGACTTTAACTATTTGTTTTCAGCAAATAGCAACGCCATCCACCCCGAGGAAAAACTGCGATACCCGTTACATTGGCAACGACCTGCTTAAATTTGTACATGCGACGAAAAAATGAAGACCGGAAACAGATGATCAATCACTTTTTTATATTGGCAGCACTGCAGGAATAGATTAATGTTGACGTCAACAAAATATTCCCGAGGAATATGGTATTTCAAAAACAAACCTCTTTAATACTATTACTTACATAAAAATTTTTGACGCTATTAAAGAAAAAAAAATTAATCAATATATATACACTATTTTAATATCACAACCTGCGTTTTTCGATTATTTTTAAAATCAATATGTTAATTCAAAATGTTTCTAAAGAATTTAATGAAGGTACATAATTTAATGTTTAAATTAATTTTATTTACTTTGTGATCTTTTTTACGTACTGATAATACACGAATGAAAATAAAACTTTAAACGCATCAAAATATTTATATTAAATTGTATTTTTATTACAAGTTGTCAAAGGGTACGATATACAAGTGTTCTATAGATTTTTAATCTTACTGAAATTACCAAATATTTAAAAACAATAATATTTTAATTACGTGAACTTTTTACAATTGCTCTTCTTAAATAATTGTTATTATTGTCTAAATAACAAATGAAATCCCGCTCTAGCGGTTATTTCATTTTAATGTACTTGATCCATCTGATGTAGAAAATAATGAATAAACAGTACCAACCTGCGCCCGATTATAAATGATTAATAAAATATTCAAAAACATACATGTGATTTCATTTGAATTATTCAATATAAACAATGAACATGTAGATTAAATAGAATCATATTAGTAGTTTTTTTAAATTATCCGAACAAATATTATGGCTTCTTCAATATTTGCAAAATTAATTTGTGGCCTCATTTTACATACATAATTATACGAAATACTTTGTTTAAACCACTATTATGATTTTTTTATTTATTTAAATTCGTGTATTATATTTTACTTTTAAAATATTTGCATACCGATTTCGTAGGAAAAAATCATGAAAAAATTTAAAGTACTCCGTTATACTTGCTATAATATAATAAAAGTAATCTCTTGTAAAATTAATTTTGGGTTTGTTGATTTAATATATGGTAATACTAAAAATATTTTGAGGTTATCAGCTGTCATTTCAAAGGTATATTTTTATCATTTAAATGACAGAAAACTGCTTCTTTTTTTGATTGTAATTATTATGGCTTTGGTTTTAAAGCGAATTAGTTGCCTGAAAAGTAATTTTCGCATTGTTAGATCTATAATGACTTCAAGTTCGAGAGTGCAGAAAGTGATGGACGATCTTCAGGTGAATCCGTATTACGATAAATATGCGAAAAAGATAGCCACTTTACAAAAGACCTCGCCAGAAGAATTTATGGAAAGAATCGAACAAAAACACAAGGAACAAGAAAAATTAAAGGAAAAAGAAACCAGCATCAAGTCAGTAAATCGCCTAACACCAGATTATTTCCTCTTTGCACAATTTTGTCTTTTAACAAAGTTAATCTTTCTTTAATTATCATAATAATCGTGCCCACGTAGCCATGCATATATGATTTTTTATTCTTTCGAGTAAGGATGAAAAGATCAATGTTTTAGTATAAAAACAATACATTTATATACTCACTGCCTTTCAGTAGCAATTGGTAGAAAAATAGATTTTCCCTTTCCACATCTCCTCTTCCTTCTCATTCACGCTCATCATTTTCTTAAGATTCTTCCACTGTTTTTCTTTTTCTCTCCTTCAAATGTTGCTCTTTTTAGTTTTACCAAAATTATATATCATACTTTCATCAAAGATTAACCATTTATACATTGTTGTTTTTATAAGTAATTAATTTTATTTCGGTAACCCTTTTCTGTCCCAATTAAAAGTATGTCAGGATTTACATATTATTTTTGTTCTAAACATAATAATTATAGTTGATTACATATTTATCAAAATCTGTGCTGAAATGACCAAGCTCATTATTCTTCTTTGTATGGTGGTAAGTTATGATGACACAGGCTAGCTTCAAGCTTTTGGGATTGCTATGTGGTCAAATATGTGCACCCTAAGTATCTGTGTATTGAAAACCAATATATTGAAATTTTAATATATTAAGAATAAACAAAAGAATACATTGTATGTCTTGAAAAATTATTGGTCATTTTCTTCCACTTCCACACCGTTAATAGATGATACTTGTCACCAAAAAATTCTCAAGGATTATGTGATGTAATCAAATATTTTAACAAAGTTGCCAGAGGATGAATCGCCGATGATGATGAATGAGGAGCCGCCGCGCGTGGAGTCTAGCGGTGGAGGGGGTTGTAACTCGGACTATCCCACACTTTTCAGTGCATTCAGCGACATTTGACTGTTCCCTAGTGGTAGTGTGACTGGGCGACCACTATGTTATCATTGGAGCGCACTTGTGCGCAACAATTGCTTATGATCAATACAATGACACTGTTAATGGTCGGCACGGCAGTTAGTTTTAAGCAAAATGTGTCTTCTTAGATGCATTAGATAGTTATACATATAAACTTAGCTTGGTACACAAATAATGGGCATCATTAAGATGTTTCTAAATAATGTTAGACTACAAGAGCTAAAAATTGTTTTGGGCAGGTCAATCAGAAAATAATTTAATAAGCCCATCTTAGAATGCTAGTAAATATTTTAACTGATTTTTAATATGTTTTAGACGCTTTGAATCTGTTTTAAAACCAAAAGAACCACTGAAGGGTGAAGTATCTCCTACACAGAAAAGACTACAAGACATATTCAAGCTAGAACTGGCTAATGACAAAAGTGCCGATGAAATCAAAGCGATTTGGCTCAAGTATCATATCCAAAAAGATGTTATTGCGGCAACAATACCGGTTGACGTTTATAACAAAGTCATGGACAGAGTTAAAAAATATCCAACTTTCTTATTCCCACTGCCGAGGTCCCAAGGATATGAATTTGTTATGAGCCAGGCTACCGGGAATGAAGTTCATTTTACAACACTTCTCTGTTACCAGGTAAAACATGTACAAATTGAAGTTTATTTGAACCAGTAACTTTGGGGTTAAATGTTTAAATAAAAATATACATTGGCGTCTTGGCATGATTAGTGGCTTAGTTTTATCTGATATGATAAAAGAGTGGTCAGTCAAAAAGGTTTTTGTTTAGAATCTGTACGCTATTCAATAATCAAACAGTTTTATACTGACTCATGGAACTTCTTAACTATTGATATACACTTGACATAGATTTAATCATTTCTAACAATTTTTTTAAATATAGGTGACTGGCTATTTTAAATACTTTATTATATTGCGTGACTACTTTAGATCGGAACACTTACATTATTTATTTTTATTTTTACCTACCTACCTATTTTAAAGTTCACCAGTGTAAAATATATTTTTAATATTTACAGTTTTATATTGCTTCCTCCCTAAATTTTTATGTTTTCCTTCCAGGTGCACAAGGAAAATGCTCCAGAATGTCTAACAATTGTTCATTATCAGGAATTAGCCGAAGAAAAGGGTATAATCCTAATGAGAGGAGAATTTGACAAGGTAACTTAGCTAATTTTGTTTTAAAAAAATAATTTTTGATATTTTATATATACATATAAGGTAAAGCAAAAATAATATTGTTCATTTTTGTGTGGTTTTGAAGTCAGTTTGCTTTCGGCTGGGGTCAAGTAAGTATGTCAGCATTGTTATTATTTTGTTGCTCTATTCATACTCTTACTGTTTTCACCCATAGTAAAAATGTTGAGGCCAGAGATTGAAGAGAAGCAGTTGTGATGTATTTTGTTGTTTATATTTGACAAGGGATTAAACCACCCAAAGAAGCTACTGAGAGCATTTTTGAAACTTATGAAGATATTTTGAACATTCAGGAATGTCAACATTGGATTAAACAATTCAAAACTGTGATAGGAATCTAAAAGATAAACTGAAATCAGGAAGACAACAAAAGATGATGACGTGTTAAACTCTAGTAGAATCAGATCCGCGCAAAACCATCAAGGAATTATCAGAAGATATTGATTGTCCCTGGTTGATGATAAAAGATCATTTGAAAAGGCTTGGCAAAAATCATAGGCAAGGAGTTTAGGTTCCGCACAGTCTTATCGCCATCAGCCTTGGATCAACGTGTGATAATTTGTTCTTCACTGCTAAGCAGGTATGAAACCGATCCATTTCTGAGACAAATTATTACTGGAGAAGAAAAATGGATCCTTTACAGCAATCCACATAAAAAAAAACAATGGTTTTCCCCAAGTCAAACACCAGCACCTCGATTATTATTATTATTATTATTGTCACTATAATTATTAAAACCTGTTCAGGCAATCACAGACGAATTTTATTGTACTTAATTGGAGAGATTAAAGGTGGAATTATTTAAAAAACGATCAGTCATAGTTAATAATCAACAGCGCATCTTATAACATGACAATGTGAGACCGCACACAGCGAAAATTACACAGGACAAAATAATGGAACTGGATCTGGAACATTTACCAAATCCACCTTATTCTCTTGACATAGCACCGTCGGATTATCTTTTATTCCGGTCTTTGGAACATTTGCTTTGAATAAAAAAATTCAATTCAATAGATGTCAGAAAATATCCAGATTCCTTTTTTAAATCAAAACTGCAAGAATTTTACAAAAGAGGCATTGAAAAATTACCCAAATTGTGGCAAAATACACAGACCAGTAAATGAATAGACATGAAATAAAGTATGCGTATAGAAGAGGGTTTTGGAACATTAAACAAGTACAAAAGTATTTACTCTTTGAAAATTAAATCTTTGTGTAAACAAGATTTATTTTTTACATTTATGTATATTTTATTATCAGCGTTTAAATTTTCATTCCAATCAAGTCATATATTTTTAAAAAGTCCCGGAGCTATTTGATTGTGTAAGTGGTAAAAAAGTGATCACGTGGGTGACACCAAAATGAAAATATTGAAACAAGGAATTTGCGTTAGTTCATCTCTATATATTTGGTAGTCTGTGGGCAAAATATCATAAATAACAATAGAAATTATCTTTCGGAATAAATTTTTTTCTCATTATAAAAAACTACATTTCTTTTTACTTTACCGTATACGTATATACATACAGTAAAATCCCATTTATTTGAAGTTGAGGGGACCGAAAACCTTCGAATAAACAGGGTTTTACTATATATGAATATTAATTATATCTCTTCATTTCAGAATGTTCTGGATGGAAAAGAAGCTCAATGTATCGCTAATCAATTTCAAATGTACTATGGACAGGACCACATAACCAAACTAGAATTATTAGATACCTTCACTATGAAGCCAGATAACTTTAAACACATCAGCCTTATTCAAGAATTAGAAAATCTGCACATTTTATAGATCAAAAGCAATGTTTGAAATGTATTTATCTAAATCTTTATGTCATTAAATATAATTAATCTTTTACTCCAATGAAAATTAATACTTAATCTTTCAAGTAACCCGGAATAGTTTCCGTTTACTCTTGCATGATAGATTTCATGATGAGGAATAAAATGAAGTTTATTTCTTAAAATAGAAATGAGCATTTTATGAAATAAAAAAAGATGAAATAAAAGGAATATTTGTTTTATTAGTTACACAATATAAGGTATGGGATTAAGATAACACAACCTTACTTATAATCTGAGAATGGCAACATTAAAAATACACATGGAGTACTTAGTTTTCTTTCAATTTTCATAATATTTACATCTTAAAATTTGACTATACCATTCAAGTATAATAATAATGATAGTACAGAAATTCAGAAGTCTCTCAGTTCTGCCTAATTCTGTTTATAAAGTTAAGTAAAGCTCGATGACAGCAGGACATGTCAGTAAGCCCACAATGAAATTAAGAATCCTATTCCTAAAAACATTTGTATAGTTAATTAACATTAGACAATACTTTGCTAATAACACTGCCCAACAAAAAAATTTTTTAGTGCCATGGAAATAAGATCTGACTTTATATGCATTTGGATCGCTGATTTCAAAAATGGCATCAGATTCAGTTCTAGTTTTTGAGATATTATAGCGTGTTCACTTTTCATCTAGTATACTCTATTAACAATTAGATTCAGATATTTTCTCCTTAGACAATAAAATGGTCACAAAATATCCATGTTACATTTACTTTTGGGATAGTAGAGCTAAACATAAACACAGGTCAAATAAAAGTGGTCTTTGAGAACAGATACAACTTTAGGAAAACAAAATATAATTAATTAATCATTTAAAAATAATAATTAATGAATAAAATAAAACACAATGTTGTTTACTTCACACTACACTTATAAGTTCTTACAAAAGTTGGAGCCTTCAACATGACTGTCTTGCAAAACCTCACTCCTATTTATTGTATCTATCTCTTTTCTCTAAATGTTTATCATGTTATAGAAATATATTACATATAACACTTATATAATAATATTGAAAAAATGTACAGTATATTTTGTTTTTATGGGTAAATAATTGTATGTAAAATAATACCCTTTTCTGAATGTTTGTTTGTTATTACTAATAAATATAAGATATTAACCATACAGATTGTTTTTCTTTGTAAAATATAATATAAGGTTAAAATCATTTTCTACATCATATTAATAAAATTACATGAGTATGAGTAAAAAAATAAAAAGCTGGATGTGCTATATCTCCAAAACTAGAGCTGATAGAAACAATCTAATGCCATTTTTTAAATTAACAACCTATTCAGGAATAGGTCAAACTTTTCAGGCACCAAAATGTGTGTTGGGCAGTGTAATTTATCTGATTGTTCTCTTAGTGAGATTACAAGTTATAAAATACACACATACTAAAATGAATGCTGCTGGATCTGAGTATTTTTCCATCTAAAGGGAGATAAAAATATAATGATATTCCTGTGATAGTGAAAATTTAGTGTGAAGTTAACAAATAGGTATAATTAATAAAATGATCTTCTAAAAATTATTTATTATGGTTCATTTGCCAAGGGTGCAATCTTGGTTCTGGAGTATTCACACAAATAGCAAACACATCATTTTGAATTTTCTACGAGCAGTTCATCAGCTCATCTGGTGAATTATCACTGAATGTATTAATAATATGACTCTCTCTGCCGGCTTCCTGCGTTGTCACTGTACTTTTCGGTAAGTAGGTTACTTCAGGAGAGCGCCAAGTCATATTATTTAAAAGTTTATTATTGTTCACTCCACTGTTTGTACTGCAATGATTCAATGAATCAATGTATTTAGAATTTGACGCTCCACATTCATAAATAGATTGTGTTTGTAACGAGTCTCTAAAATGATAAACATTCTCCCTTAAAGTTGTTACACAGTTGCTTTTTGTTTTACTTTCATTTACTTTCCTCAAATATTGAATAGGGTTCAGCAGTGTGCAGTTTTCAGGAGTTTTATCTACATTCATTAATGTCAGTTCTTGTGGTGAAAAATTGTGGCTAAAATTGGATTGACAATGATCATCTTTCAATGTACAATTTTCATTTGAAGATCGTGAGTTACAATCCGAATGGACAGCCTTAAGGTATTTTCTTAAATTAACAGTGGTATCTACAATTTTCGAAGGTATATATTTTTTTAATTCACAATTTATATGTTCAGTAAACTCTTTGTATATTTTTGCATAATCTCCTAGTATTTTAATACCCTTTTCAGAAGATTTGGGCCTAGTTTTCAAAACAACTACGCTTAGTTGACTAGTTGATGTGGATTTTTTTATTTTAGATTTTACAGAAAATTTTATTGGACTGATATGGCCAACAGAGGTATTACGTAAATTAATCTGTTGTGTGGGCGATTTGAAAATTGATGATTTTGAATTGACATCAATAATTTGAATACTTGGATGTACATCTTTACTCTTCCCTGAAAATGATAAATCTTTGTCATCACTACATTCATTCTTCACTGATGTTAATTTTTCTTTAATATCATGTAGTTTATCAATTGCTAAAGATACATTTTCAGGCTCTCCATTAGCTAAATCAATTATTTTGTTTAAATTTCCTTCAGATCTTGCTTTATATTCTTCACTCAAACTGACTCTTGAGTATGTAGCTGATCGAGCTCCTTTTGCAAAAAATCCATGTTTTATTATCATTCTATTTTTCGTTATATTTGTCAAATCGTTATTGTTAATAATTTTATTTTGTTTACCTGACTCCTTATTTATAATCTTTGGTTTACGTTTTACCTCAAAAGGTGCATTTTCTTTATTTTTCGTTTTTGACTTCTTCCTTAATTTATCCAAACATTTTTTTGTTTTTCTTTTACGAACTTTACAGTATCTTTTTTCGGGCGAAAGTGTATCCATATTTCATTAATTTTTATATTTGTTTTGACATCTTTGAATGTACCGCCAATGGGTGTTCAAATATGCTTCTATTAATAAATCTATTTAAAAATTACATTTTCATGTCTAATATATTATATAAACTAAATAACAATCATCATTGTTTTAATAAAACGAGTTATTATAGACCGAGTAAAATATTAGAGAAAATAAAGAAAACATGTGAAAGACGGCGAATAAATTTTCCCGATTTCGATGCGTTTAGAAATGAGCTTTAAACATTCACATAAAAAGCAACCCCACAAATGCAAAGCTTTTTCGAACACTCAATTTTCAAGAGAAAAGCTTTGAGTGAAACAAACTTATCGTAATTATGGGGAGCTGTCAAACGCGCTCTTGATTATAGGGGAAAGAAAATTATTGATAAAACCGGAACATTTTATCCATGAATCTTAAAAACGCGATAAGATGGCACGTTAAACCTTTAACGAAAATGTGGGATGTTTAACCCGTCTGAATGAGCATTCGTAAGGTTCGTATTTATCATTTCTATGCATCATGTACCACTTAATTCAACAAACAAAAATATTATTTTAACCATTCATAATATACAATTTTACCCTAAACCCACGGACTTTCATATAGTCTTTCTTCAGCCAATTTACATTTTGATAAAAATTACTTTCTGATATGTACTTCAATAATAAATAGCTGTCCCGGGTAAATTAGTGAAACTGGCAATATATCATAAAGATTTTTAATTTAAAATGTGTATGTGAATCTTACATGCCGAGAGGACGTAACAAACTTATTTTAAAAGTATCAAGCAATTTTTATCATCTTTTTATTTTTTTTATTTTTATCTTTAATGTTTACAATTAAATATTAAGGGTAGTTGAATTTGTAATATTCAATATTAAAAATAATTTGTTTTAATGTTTGATTTTAGATTGTTTATTTAGCCTCTAATATGGGAGAGGTATATCCCATAGGTTGGTCAGATTTTTCACACAAGAATGTATTCAACCTATCATAGATTTAATTTGTTATCAAAGTTGTTATTGCTTAAATTTTTTTGTTTTGATTGATTTAAATAATGGCTTAAGTTTTTTTAATTGATTTTAAAATAGAGAAAGAAG
Source organism: Eubasilissa splendida (assembly GCA_031772225.1). Classification (NCBI taxonomy): domain Eukaryota; kingdom Metazoa; phylum Arthropoda; class Insecta; order Trichoptera; family Phryganeidae; genus Eubasilissa; species Eubasilissa splendida. Next base: position 30,583,362 of record CM062857.1, read on the forward strand.
AGAGCAAAATAAATATTAAGTCATTACAATATTGTGTCATTATTATACATCATTTTGTATTCTCTGTCAAATGAAATATTAGCTAGCACGTATATAAAGTATGTTTGGACATAGATTGTGTTTTATCCCGAGTAAATTAAATGCTGATATTCTTTATTTCTTATATTTGAATAGCAATATGTCCAAATATTTCTAAACTTGTACACTTCATTTCAAAATTATCAGTGTTGAAAATTTGTATTTATCATCATATCACAAATTTCCATTCAAAATATTAGTATGAGATTTGGGATTTTCGGATGATCACAGATTTTTATGTAAAAATATCATTGTAGTCTGGTTTAATGAAGAGACATACAAACTATTATATTACTGGTAGGATTTTGACTATTAATAAAGACAAAAAGATAACTTTAGGCCCCTGAAATTATAATAACGTAGAGTGTCATTTGTTTTGGTGAATTCACCTCTACTTTGTGTGTAAAATTGTACCATTCTGATAATAGCACATTCACTGACCACTGCAGGTATGGATCACGGAGACTCGCCATGCTGGAGACAGAAGTTGGGCAGTGCGATTCGGTGCTGTTGAGCCCGCTATCGGAGGATGCCTTCATTCACAACATTCACATTCGCTTTAAAAGGGATATTATCTATGTAAGTACATCATTATAGTGCCCAATAATTCATTTTTTCAATTGTAAATAATCAATATTTCTTCACACTCAACATGTATATGTTCTGTATAGAATTCATTGCGAGTTTTGATGGTTGTGAAAGTCGGCCATTATAAGAATTTTATACAACAGCAGAAAATCAACCGAAATGGACATGGAGCCATCAAAGTAAATGCAATCGAGGATGGAGATGAAGGGGTTTTAAAAGATTTTGCAGGGGGAAAGTCTGATGAACGAAGAATGGTACAAGAAGACAGTAATGACAAAAGAATTATAAAACAAAAAACATTGACAAAACCAAATGTGTGCAACATTTTGAAAAACTGATCATGTCATGAACAAAATGCGTGTAAAACATAGAATTTATTTACTGGGACAATCTCGATCATAATTTTATTTATCAAGATTGTATATATTGTCATTAAAAATACACTACAGTATTACATTGGGGGTTCAAACATGCTGCATTTTACAGACCTTTTTTTGACATTTTTTAATCATTCAACATGTTTTAAAGGTTTTGTTTAATTCATAAATCATGATAATATTATTTTTAAAAATGTTAAATCAATTTATACGCTGCATAAAGGTATTCAATATATTTATATATCAAAAGTAAATGTCTCGCTAAAAAGTAACATAAATATCAAATTTTTGCCAGATTGATTGGTAGGATTGCCATAGTTTAATTAATATAACACTATCGGCAATATAAACATCAAATTTTGGCAAGATTGGTTAAGTAATAAAACACTACCATGGTTAAGTAATAAAACACCACCAGCAATATTAACTTCTGGGTTCAACTTCCTGTAGTGGCTGTATTTTTTCAGATACATTGATTCTTCATATCTTTCCAAGTGGCATTTAATTTGTTTTAAATATTAATTTTCAGACCTATATAGGAAATGTGCTGATATCTGTGAATCCGTACCGGCAACTGGCTCTGTACTCTGCAGAACTGGTGCGCGCCTACATTGCTAGAGCACCGTTCCAACTTCCCCCGCACGTGTGAGTACTATACTACGTATATTATAAAGTTGTACTTGCACATCATTTTGTTCCTAATCTACCATTACATTTTATTTATGACAACATTTGGGTTTCGACAACTTACTATTGCCATTTTCAAATGCAAATTAAATATCACAAGTAATGAAAACTACCACTATGAACCATTAAACAATCTGTAACCTGTAAATGAGGATCAGTTTGATGGGCTGATGTTACAGGATTGACATAACCTTTATGTCAGGAAAACCCAAATACCTTTTATTTTTAATTAATCCAAATAATTATCTACCAAATTGATGTTTCAGGTAAGATAAACTAATTTTTTAATTTTAATTTTTTTAATACCTATTGAATTTTCTTTAGATATGCTGTTGCTGGAACTGCTTTCCGGTGGCTGAGAGACAGGAATGAAAGTCAGTGCATCGTTGTTTCAGGTATTTCTTTTTTATATAAAATTGGTGATTCCCTCTACAAATTCTGCGCTAATTAGATTTTATAAAATTTTAGAGCACCTGTGTAATTGACCCGCTCTTTTAAGTCCGACAGAACTCATCACAATGGTCATCAAATTTTTGTAAGTGATACTGGTTTTGGAGAAAATTTTGCAACAGCAAATTACTCTTTTATATTATCTAAAAATAAAGGGAGAAATGATTTTGAAAGTTCCACTTTATTATGAAAATGGAGGCTGTTGCTTTCTGATAAATTGTTTAAAAGAAAGGCGATTGTGCTCATCTTAGAGTTATCCTAATACACAGTTATTAAAAGCAGCAATAGGAGTTGTACTCAATTATAATTGCTCCATGTTTATGCTATTGTAGGAGAGAGTGGTTCGGGCAAAACGGAGGCGGCCCGCATCTCCCTTCAGTGCGTGGTGCTGGCGGGAGGCGGTGGGGGGGGCGGGGCAGGGGGTACCAGGGAGCGACTCACTCAGGCCGGGACTCTACTCGAAGCATTCGGCAATGCCAAAACTTTGAGGAATGATAACGCCAGCAGATTTGTAAGTTTATATTATCACTGCGGTGGAATCCTGATTTTACACTTTTCTGGAGAGTCTGCTAAAATATGAGAAAACTTTTGGAATAATATCATCATAAATAGTTTTCTGATTTTAATCAATGTATGTATTTATTTTTATGCTTCATTATTGCTACCACTTACTTTTAAAACTCACCACTATACATAGATTGCATATTCAAAAATGTAATCTATGTATAAAGGAACCTCATTATCAATTTTATGACTCAAATGAAATTTGTTAACCTCAGTAAAAGCCCGTACTTCACAACTCAATACATTTTTACTAAACATAATTTAAAAATTCAATTGTAATATGATATTGAAATTTACATCAACTTATTCTCGCATATAGAATATTCTAAAACAGGAACAATATTATTTACGTACTGATAGATAGAATATTCATTCAGCAAAAACAAAGCTTTCTCTTTAAGAGGCAACTTTTATTTTTCCAGTTTGAATTTCGAGATATTTTTGCATTTTGCATACCCTTTCAAGATGAGACTAATAGTTAATTCTTTTACAATATCAAGTAAATATAAAAGTGTATTATTTTTTACGTAAATATTGCTAGAGTGAAAGGTATCAATAGAAAAGAACAAGTATACAATTGTTGGTTTTCTTAAATTCCTAGGTAATAAGCTATCAGAAAATAGCAATTTCTTCAACATTCATAATACATATGTGTTGCCATTTGAAATTATCAAGCGAAAATTAAATAATTTGTTTAAGTTCTCACCTAAGAATTGTTATGTTTATACTATGAAGAATTATTACGTTTATGATAAAAACCATTGTTTGTGTCGATAAACATATGATTATAAAATATTACAATTTTGCCCCGATTTATAAGGAAAAAATTGATGTAAATTCATACTGATAAATAACATTGATAACTTTTGAAGCAGCTGTATTTTTGAAGAGAAAACTATTTATGCTAATATTATATAATATAATAATTATACTCCAGTTGTAATAAAAAAAACTTTTTATTAAAAATATTTATTTATTGTTTTAATAAATTACATATATATTTAATATTAAAATATAAATGAAAATATGACAAAAGTATTCACTGTTAAATAATTAGTTGTACATTGAGCATATTATCGTTCTTCAGAATTTCATTGTTTTTTCTTTACACGTATTCAAAACAAAATTTGATCTACACATATTACACTTTAAACTGAATTTAGAAATAAAACCTTACGTTCTTTCACATATTTAATATTCATTCCTGTGCACCTAAACATCGATTTTGGGAGTAAATTTGAGAAAAGAATTGGTGTATGTCAACCACTCTTTTGCCATCCAATTTAGGAAGTTCATTTAGTTTATTAGTTTTATACGAATGTAAAGGTCCAATCTAAGTAATAGTTGAAAAAAAAGTCTAATTTATTGAATAACTTCTGATATAAATGAATAATAAAAACCCACATTTTATAATTATTATCATTGCAAGTCACGCCCTAATAAATTGTATTGCTCCCTGACTTGGTCCCAGGACTCTTTTATTAAAATGTAATTATTGAGAAATATTATTTGCTGCATTTCCAGGGAAAATATCTGGACATTGAGTTTGACTACAAGGGAGATCCCATCGGAGGACATATAACACACTGTGAGTATATTTTATCTATTTCATTTTTTCAAATATGCTAAAGCACACATCGGTTAGCCTAGTTGTTTGAGTGGAAAGTGGAAAAAGTGGGTGGTGATTTTATCGAGAGGAAATTACATTATTACATTAAACAACATTAAGAATTAATAATTTTCTCACATCTGCATATCATAATGAATGAATTAATTAATTAATATTCACATATTTCATGCAAACAAGATCTCTTGGAAAAGGTAAGTTAATATTCTAAAATAACTGAAAACCTTAATATGTAGTTCTTCGTCTCTTTTTATTAAAATCATCATATTTATATTATCATTTTAATTTAAAGTTATTTATCTTAAGTGGGTTCAATACTATTGAGATTACTATAATTAGTATTCATTTAATTATTTTCAGACTCGTGTTACATGCCTGCAGCAGGGTGATCGGAATTTCCACGTCTTCTATCAGTTGTTAAGCGGGGCAGATGTACACTTGTTAAGTAAGTACCCTGGCACCCAGGGCCAGTTTCCAGATTGCGTCTGGTTCATAAATTTATTTTATTGTCTTCTGAGAATCGTACAAACTTTTTAGGCACCTTAGTTTTATAGTTTTCTGGAAACTGAGCTAAAATGGTGGGAAACTAAAATTTTAAAACACAATCATTCATCTAATTCTTTTGTTTGTATCGTATATTGCGGGTAATTTTTTTTCTAAATTACAGAAAAAAATGTCTATCCAGGTTCCACTATGTATATCTTACTTGCTCATTGTATAACAATCAAGTGCGGATATATTTAAGATAACTTTTATAAATATTTCAGAATGCCTAAAGCTTCAGCGCAGTGCGGAGGCCTACAGAATTCTACGCAGGCCTCGGGCCCCCGGAGCGCCGGCACCTCCTCCACCCGCCCCCCGACACACCACAGATGATAAACCTCACTTTGCATTCACCAAGGTATCTAAATATATATATGTACAGTAAAACCTCGTTAAAACGAACCCCGCTATACTGAAAAATGACATATAGTAAAACTTCGTTAAAACGAACCTCGCTATACCGAAAAATGACGTATATTGAAATTTTTTTCAAAAGTAATTCCTTACAATCAATTTTTCATACAAAAATTAATTTATATAACGAAATTTCGTTAATATGTATAATGAAATTTTTTTATCCCATACGAAAAAATACTGATAGATTTACGTAAATAAATAATTAAAAAAAATTTCTTACAACTAAAATATTTTGAAATATATTTACGTTTACAGTCATGTTTGTCAATTGTTTTATTGCCTTGGCGCAGCGGGCCGGTCGGCACGGGCGGCCCGCTGCGCCCTTGTAAAACTTCTCCTTGGGATCATAATAGGCCCTTATAAGCCATTTGGCATAATCTCCACGTTGTCCAAAGTTGGATTTATTGCCGATTGTCAAAATAGGTTAGAACGGCACCTTTCCCACACTCTGAAGTGCACACGTATTCTTGCCTCTAAAAACGGGTCTTATCTAGACCAGCTGAAGAAAATAAAAACCACCAAAATCGCGATTGACACGCGCGCTTCAGCTTTGTGTATAATATTGCCTGCAAAGCTCGAGATGCCAAAATATTCTGTGCATCTTCAATCTTCACTTTTTATCTTCATTATCATCGTCAACTTATGTCACTTTTTACATTATAACTGAACATTTATATTGATTCCAATGAACGGTAATATTGCATATGACATTTTTAATAATGTGTTTATTTGAAAAAACTATAATTCCGAACTCGTCTCTCTATGATTTATAGAAATAGGAAGATAGATTGATCAATTGCGAAACTCTCAATGCTTGTAGCGGCTCCACAATTAAACACAGTTAAAATTTAATGTTGTTTTATATATGCGTGACATTTTGGAATTTCCAAAAATATCACCGTATTTTAGGTTAGGTATATTGTTTCGTAAAATGTTTTTAATTTAATTTCTTAATTATCATCCATTTGCTTATGTGCCGAAGCAACAAAACTAAATAGATCATTCAGAGTTTTCTTTATTCAGAAAATCCTCCATTGTTTGCAGAATGCCTTATTATGTTATATCCCGTATTAAACTGACAATGGGTGTCTTGTTTGCGGAACTTACAAACTTTTTTAAAGCCGCGATACATTTATTTTTACGGCACGTGCGGAATATTCATATGTTAGAAATTTTTTATTTTTTATTTCGCTATATGCGGGAATTTGTTATTACTAATTATTTTTTTTGGTCTCTTGGATTTCGCACTAACGAGGTTTTGCTGAGTGTTAGACTAATGAAACTGTTTTTCGAAAATGTTAATAAATTACCAAATTGATCCATAAGCTAAAATGTCTGATTAAGACTTTGTTAAGTCGTCGGTTAACTCTTCATGTGCGCATTTTCTTATCCTGTTTCTGTATCCAGACATGATGTGGTTGACACTAGCTTCAATCTGAAATCTTCACAGATTTGAGTGCTTAAAATTAAGAAATTGATGTGCACAATAATTGTTTTCTTTCAGACTGCCTTGGAAACCTTGGGTTTCACCAGTGATGAGATCACCGATGTGTTCAAAATAGTCGCCGTGGTTCTGAAGATTGGTAACATCGAGTTTGTTCCGGCCACTAATATAGACGGCACCGTGGGCTGTTCCATCAGTCAGGAATATGGTGAGGCTATGATATTTGTTATTTTATCTTAATTATATTGAATCTGAGTAAAACTAAGAATTGTACCTTGATGTTTGTAATAATAGACACGTGATGTATCACATCATATTACGATATATAGAATCAGTTCAATTATAAGTGTTCATAACATTAATTATGCAAACATATTAGATGAATCACTTGGAAATGTATACAGAAAAATCTTATCTATCGAAAAAATATTTAGTTAGCATCGGAACTCGAACCCGGAACCTTCTGTTGTCGGGAGAATGTATTACTATTACATCATGTTGGCCATCATTTGACTATGAATTTAAACTTAAACGTAAAATCCTTAACGCGGTGTAATGGTAATGCATTCTCTCGGCAACTGGTCCAGGATCTAAGTGATTTGTCTAACCAGATATCAAAGAACTATGGTTTAAAATTGCAGCTTCACAATAAAAATGTAATTTCATTAAAATATTAATTAATTATGTGCTTACTTTCAGAACTGGTGGAATGTGCAGGTCTCCTGGGCTGCACCAGCGGCGCCTTATCAGTGGCACTGCGCGGGGAGTTTGCTGCCTCGGAGGCCAGTGCGCGTAGGGACCAGCTTGCCCGCACCTTGTACTCCCGACTCTTCACATGGCTGGTGGGGAGGGTTAACTCTGCAATCAAGGTAACGAAATGTGAATGTCTCACAGAATAATAATTTAGAATATTAAAACAACCTCTGGCTGCCAAACGTCTCACTGAGAGATGAAACAAGTTGGTGATGTTGTAGCTATTGAAAGGTTTATCTATATCAGCAAATACAATTTATGATTAATGTGACAGGTGACCGACTACAGTAAGCGCAGCTCGCTCAGCATCCTCGACCTGTACGGGTTCGAGTCCCTGAACAACAATGGCCTGGAGACACTACTCATAAATTACAGTAATGAGGTCCTGCAACACACCATGCTGGACACTACCCTAGGGGCGGAGCAGGAAGAGTATGTGCGGGAGGGACTGGATTGGCAAAGGATACCATACTTCGATAATGAACCGATCTGTCACCTGATTGATTCGGTAAAATTTTTTTCTGCTTTTTAAAAATATGTGATGAAAACAACCTGTCAACGGAATTGCCACCAATCCTTGCCACCCTGGTGCAAGACCATCATTCGTTAGCTTTGATGATCATTCTCCCTCTTTGCATGTAAATACGATATCGACAGTGTCCACCAACTTAGAAATCATAAAAAATGTCCTGTTCTGTTTTGTTGTATAGTAAAATAATAGAAATGTTTATGAAGTAAGAGAGAATGAAAGTTTTCATTAAAAATGTCTGTTTTTGTACAACATATTTGGACACGGCCGGTATTGATGTAAATGATTTGACACAATGTCTCTCGCCAGTCAAAATGCAGTATGACAGTCATTTTGAAAATATGAAAACATATATAGCGTCCTGTTTGGTTCTTTCAAAAACTGCCATTATTTCGGAAAGAGTTATTTTGTTGCAAAAGTAAAACTTTTATACATTAAATTTTTGTGTTTAAGACGGTTATGTCGCTAACAGATTTTCTCACTGAAATATAAAAACCTTTCTCTTCTAAAACAAAATTTAGCCATTCTGTGGATACTACCGATATTAATGTTGTGTGTTCAGACTATTGGCTATTTCTCAAAAGATCTCAATACTTAGTATACTTCAGTTTCTTCTTCTTTGTCATCCTTCTAAAATATTTTTACATAGATAGCTGCGAACGTAGTTAAATTAAAAGTGAATGGGTTCAAAATAAAGTTAGGAATGTACCAATTAAATGAATTTGACCACACTTTTCTACATATTTTTAAAATCGTTGTATCTATTTATCTTTCAGTGCACACATGGCCTTCTGTCTCTCTTGGAGGAATCGCACGTGGCAGAAGGGGGAGCTCCGGAGCTGCTCAACCGCCTCCAGCAGTGCTGGGCCGGGCACTCCCATCTTCTGCTGCAGCCTCCGTCTCAATTCCAGTCAGTACAGTCGCACTGAGAGCGTTACTTTCTGTTTCCAATCTGTACCAGAAATATGCTAGCACTCACCCAGTAATTGAATTGTTACTTTTTCAGATTGAGGCATTACGCCGGGACTGTCACGTATGACGCAACAGACTTTGTAGAGAAAAATAGTGATCTTCTACCTCGCGGCCTAACTAATATAATGTATCAATGTCGCCACCCGCTTTGCAAGGATTTATTTCCAGAAGGTAACATTTTTATTAATTCTAATGAATTAATAAAAATTAATAAATAATAATAATAAATTAAACATTAATATGTTCTTTCAAAATTTTTCTCTTGTGCAGAAAACATGCCGAAGTCACCTATATTTAACACAGTTAGCAGTACCTTACCAAAAGCCTGTTGTTTTTATATGAATTTTTATTAATTTCCTGAAAATACAATATTGTATAATAATATTCATTAGGTAATCCGTCCCGAGGCCAGTCCCGCCGCCCCAGCCCACTGGGGTCCCAACAGAGGGTGTCTCTGGGGGCCCTGACTAGAACCTTGAGGTCCCGACGCCTGCATCACGTGCGGTGTCTGAGACCGAACGATCTCATGAGACCTCGCGTGTTTGAGACGGCCCTCGTCCAACACCAAGTCAGATATAATGGGTAATTGTGCACATTTATATTACAGTACATCATCAAATTATAGAAGAATTTTTGGTTTCATTTGACCTGTTAGCTACCCAGAAAAATTGTAGGTGAAACAGCATCATACATATTGGCGCCAAAGTTCTTAAAATTAAAAATTCACGGGCTAGCTTTTTCCTAATTTTATTTGTACAAAAACATGGAAACGTTGGTATAACTAAAAAAAAATGTAGTTACTATTTCATCATAAGCGTCCATCGACCATAATTTCGTACGGTTTTGAGATGAAAAAATAATAGTTTAGTGTTGTCAGGCCATAACACTTAAAACAATATTATTTATTTTATATTTGTTTTTTGGAAGGACAACATCAGATTTAATTAATATTATTGTGTTTAATGTGATGCTTCAAACAAAAAAAAATTTGCACTTCACATCATGACTACGTACACAGTACACATTGCACTTATTATGTATATCCCATAATAAACTGACAATGGGTGTCTTGTTTGTGGAACTTCTGACCTTTTTGCGGAATATATACATATTTGGAGTTTTTATGTTTTGGTCGCTTGGATTTTGCAATAACAATGTTTTATTGTATTATGTAATTTTGCAGAAGCAAAAATGTATAATATTATGTATTCACTTTATTGCTTTCGTCTTCAAAGGCTTCAATAAAAAATAATGTAATTTTGCTAGTTCTAATATTTTCTTGGCCACATATTAATAATGTATCCACGTTAATTAAACTCAACTTGTTGAGTTGCATTATTATACTAATGAACAAAATGGCATTTATAATTGATTGTGTTGGCCAGATTGATGGAGTCAGTGTTGCTGTGGAGATCTGGCCACTGTGCCTCCCTTCCCTTCCTGACTCTGGCCTGCCGTTTTGCCCCTCTCCTGCCCCCACACCTGCGTCCCTGTCAACAGGACGGGGGCTCGGGGGCCCTGGTGGCTTGCAGAGCCCTCATCAGGGCCTTGCCCATCCCACCCGCCGAGTTTGCCTTCGGAAGAACCAGGGTCTTTATTAGAAGTCCGAGAACGGTGAGTTTTAACATTATTTATTGTTATTTTGTTATTGTTAAATGAATACATATACTAAACGAATTATTAAAATTGTTTGAAGGTGTTTGAATTGGAAGAGATGCGGAATATCAGATTAGAGGGGCTGGCGGCGCTCATTCAGCGCGTTTGGAGAGGGTACAGGGTCAGAAAAGACATGGCCAGAAAGCGGCGGGCGCAGAGAGTCGTTGCGCGCGCCTGGAGGAGATGGAAGGTTGATGACAAACTCTTATTGTTTTAATAATATACTTTAATCAATACAAATATTACAAGAGCATTTCAACTATCTCTACAATTATTTCATTTAAGTTTCTTGATACAATGGCGTATGTAGAATTTTGTAGAATTTACGCCAAAGTGCTTACTATATACATACATAGTTAGCGTTATTTTGTGCCTTTTTTATTTTTCTGTCATTTCTGTTATACATATTTTTTATCTTTAATATTTTTTCAATACATATATGAATTTGATTAATTTTGTCTGATTTCTTTATGGTTCTTTTATTTATTAATTATTAGGCCACTCATGACACGGAGGAAAGAAAAATATTATTAAGAAGAAGATGGGTGCGTGTCCCTCACTTTCATATCTTTATTTTTTATGTTTAATTCTTATTTAAGGGCGAGCTTTCATTTTTCTTGTTAGAAATTTAAGAAATTATACACGAATTAGATATGCTTTCGAGATGAGGCTAATAGTTAAATTCTTATAAGTATCAGATAAATAATTAATGACATTATTTGTTATAATAACACATAATATATAAATTATGAGAGCGCGGACTATGCGTCATTACGCCCGCTGTCAATCGGCGATCTGAAGCTAATAAAGAAAATAAAAAATACACATTAGGATCGATATAAATGTTATTTAGTAAGAAATTATTGCGCTTTTGATATCAAACTTGTTTTCACTAAAACAAAGTATTTTAAAAACATTGAAAATTGATAATATGTCCTGCAAATTGAATGGTTATAACTATTAATTTTTAACATTTTGTTCATTTGTCTCCGTAATCTTGGTTACACGATTATAAGAAAATATATTTTGTTTATACAATAATTGATCATATTAAGGTAATTTTGTAGCACGCGGAAAATGCATCTAATGGTCGTGGTCTTTCTTATAATGCTTGTATTGTCTTAATTATGGCAAATAACATTCAGTTTATTAGTTTTATATTAGTATAAAGGTCCAATCTAAGTAATACTTTAGAAAAAAGGCAAATCTAGTGTATTACTTCTGATATAAATGAATAATAAAAACCCACATTTTTGTAAAAAACCACTAAAATATTAATTATTTTTGAAAGCGCGCCCTTATGTAATGTAAATATGTTTTTTCCGTAATGTTAAAGTTAAAGATAGATTTTTTTTAATTTTTGGGTCAATAATGCTTTTCACTAAATCTTTAATTATTGTGTGACGTGATACAATAGCAATGTGTCATCAGACTGACAGAAATCAGGATTCATCTTTATTGTATGCTTTTGTTTTGTTTCCAAATAGCATTTTGGATGTTGCCTTTAAAGTGTTTATTTTATATTTAACAGACTAGAAAGCGTGTGTTATCGATGAAGCATGAGAAGCGCGTGCTTTGGGCAGTTCAGACGATACAAAGGCATTACGTCCAGTGGAAGGTATTATTGCATCCTTATTTATGTCTTTTGTTTTCGCTTTGTATGTTTTTTGTTTGTTTGCACCTTATTTGCTCACTTTTGTCTAGTTTGTACAATATTTGCACAATATGTAAATATTATTTCTTCATCACACTACTTATTTAATATATAACAATTTGGATCTGGTTTGTAGACAGTATTCAATTTTAAATATGTTTTGTGAGACTTTGGTACCCAGGTAAAGGCGTTCTAAGCGGACAATCATGTTTTGTTGCACCACTGATGGACATGTATACCTCAATTAGAAATAAATTTAAAAATACTTCCAGTTTTCTATGTAACATGGATAATTGATCCCCCTATTGAATATTAACCCGTTTCAGATCAGTTCCATTTCAGCTGAATACCTATTGTGGAGCGTTGTTTCTTATAATAATACTTGTATTTTGATTGATCAGAGACGGAGATATCTGCTGAACTTGCTTTCCACGCTGCCTTCAGCCCACATGTCGCCGCTGTGCGGTGGATGGCCCAAAGTGGCTCACCACCTCATCCTCACTCACTCCCTTCTCAGCCAAATACATCATCGTTGGAGGGTAAGCTTTTATCTTTACAATATTTACTAATTATTGTATTCTCCTGTTAAGATGTACTGAGTTGGAAATGTTGCTTTATTTTTCAGTGCCATAAGTATAGATTGAAATTTGATCAAACTGCCAGAAATAGAATGAGAGAGAAGGTGACGGCCAGTATCATCTTTAAAGATAGAAAACAGAGTTACGCTAGAAGGTGGGTACATGTTAATGTCTACTATAAATTGTGAAATAAATCTTTTTCACTTTTCAATGTTCTATCCTGTATTTATGTTGCAGTGTCTCCCACCCGTTTGTGGGTGATTACGTCAGGCTGAGACAGAACTCTGTGTGGAAGCGGGTCTGCATTGACACAGACGATCAGTACGTGGTCTTTGCGGACATTGTCAATAAAGTTACACGGTCTAGTGGGAAGGTGAGGCAGCATCATCACCGACATTCTTTAAAACAGAATGAGAACATTTCAATTTAAACATTGATAACTTTCTTACTGACGTGTATTTTCTTTTTCAGTTGGTTCCGACTCTAGCGGTGATCTCTACTTCGGCAATGTTACTCCTCGATCAGCGAACTCTCGGCGTCAAGTATAGAATACCCGCCGCGGAGATATACCGGATATCTCTTAGTCCACTCCCTGATGATATCGCCGTGTTTCACGTGAGAGCTGTAAGTTACTCTGATTATTTTTTAAAAAATCTGTGTAAACTTTGTGCCAATTTATATAAAGAGAATACTGCACTGTCTGGATTGAGGCTTGTTATATGTACCCGGTTGTCCACGTCATATGTTTTATTACTGCAGCACTATTGAAATTATTCATTGTATATTTACATGTACAAAATTCACAAACTACATTCATCACAAATTTCAATTGAATTAAAGATGTAAAGGTATACAGTGGAAGCGAGATTTTTACGTGGTATACTATATAATAACATCTAGTACTGCAACTACCGCGATATATGAAACAATTTACATACTTTCTGCCAGTAAAATGTCAAACTATTGTATATAAAAATATGATGAATGTTTTTTAATGAGTAGTAAGTACTGAGACATGATGCAAAGGACAAATTATGTTGTATTTACAATCATATTATACCCAAAGTGCGATTACTCTCAATTTAGAACATTTTAAGTTTCCAGAAAAGGAAAATCAAGGTTCCATTGTATAAATATAGAGTGAAGTACAGTAAAATCCCGTTTATTCCAAGTTAAGTGGACAGAAAATCATGAAAAAGTTCTAATAACGACTTAAAATAATGAAAATGAAATTTCAAAATTTTTTACATACTAATTTTTTTCATTACAACTTGACGTAATTATTAATTATTATTATAACCTACCCATTATCCACACATTTTAAAATAACAAACAAATCACATTATTTAAAAAAAAAACTATTATAGTGGACTATCTTTTCGCGCCATTTTTAATAACGACGTAATCATCGAAATTGTCAACACTGTCATTTCTCTATTGTATATTTCTGTATTGAAGTTAGCAACAAACGTCTCCAGCGCTTTTAAAACTTTTTTTGTGATGGTCGCGGCGGCATTTCGCACTCGCCTGTGACGTCTTGTTCTTTTTCACTCTCCGCTTCTTTACTCATTTTCCCTCTGTGACATTTCTCGGCTTTCAACGTTAAAGTTCTATCTGTCATGTTTAATATTGTCGACAACGCCATTAATGGGGTCGCGTATTCTTCTATTAATTTTGTTTTGGATAATATTTTTTGTCAATCTCTTGTATTAATTCGATTTTTAGCAACTGTCGGCGTTTTGTACGAGTTTCGCATTAATGCTATTATCGAGAATATAAAATTATCAGTAAAAATTATAAAAATGTTTTAATTTATATTTAATGAAATACAGAAAAGTCTGAGGAACACAAACCGAATATTAAATGTCTAACACGTAAATATTAGAGAAATATAAATATGTAATTGTCTTTACATATAAAACATTGGCAATAAAATAATTAACGAGATACAAGAAAATCTGAGAAATGACTATTAAAATCAATAAATAATTAAATCATTTATAAAACACGGAAAAGTTTGAGCAACTCAACCGCGTACTAACGTTTGTACAACAAAATACACAAATGCTACGTAAACAAAAATAATAACTAATGATACGGAACGGAAGATTGGCAAGCAACTGGGAGTATCACGTTACCTATAAGGGTGTAAAGGTAATATTTGTTATATTTTTCTAATGTAAAGAAAATAAGTGAGAGAAAAAAGCATGCGAGCTAAGTTAATGCATCGCGGCAAGGAAGATAAAGATTTAAAAATCAAAGACGTACAATACATATTTGTAGTTTTTTTTAGTATACTGAAAATGAATGAGAAAACAAACAATGCGAAATAACTTTATGCGTCGTGAATCGGTATAGGGGCGGATACTACCCATTTGACATTTGACAAAAAAAATCGAATTGGACTAAAAATAGATTGCCAAATTCATCTGATAGGGTTCAAAAATAGCTTCGAATAACGATATTCGATTTATAAGTACAACTTAGTATGAAAACTTTCCAGAGGGTCCGCATTCTGCTCCAAAACTTCGACTAGCGGCAAACTTCGAATAAACGGGATTTTACTGTATATAATTTTACATATTTACAGATAAATTACAACAGTTCTGCTAATATGTCATATTGTATGTATTATTTTGCTAAATTGTGTAAAATAAGATATGAACATTAGATAATAATTGGTCTTTATAATTTTCACTCTATAAATAAATATATATTCCAATGCAAAAGTTATTGGATTAATATAATAAATTTCGTGGTTTCATACAAAGTGATTGTTATTTTATTTAATATAATATGTCAAACCACAATACGAAAACATAAAATGTTATTAATTACTTCATACAAATATAATTGTGGATTTAACTTTTGTAATTTATCTATATGTACATACATATTACCCTTAGTGCCAATACCTTTCACTACTATTAGTTAGAATAAAGTGTTAAATCCTTTTAGTGCCAGTGTGATATCAAATAGCCCAAACTTGAAAGGGTGACTCAATTTACCAGTTGAATGGTATATTGAATTCTCTTCATCTGTATGCATTGTTTTTAAACACCTCTGTTAAACAATACATAGTAAAATATATTTTTTAAATTTACATCATTGTTTGGTTTGCAAACCAAATTACAATATACATATTGTTATTTAATATTCTAAAGACTTAAAGTGTGTATTGCGAAGATAACACCAACCGGTTGCATTGTGTGAGCCTCCCGACTGTGTGAGATCCCTCGAGTAGCTCCAGTGATGGTGTCCTTACGTGTGTCCCCTTCCACCCTCTAGTGTTCCTTGGAAGGAGACGCGTATGAATTGGATTCACAAATATCTTCAAGAGCGAGCACAGATACAACGGGTTGTCTTTTTGGGGTGAGTCGGACCTTATGCGCAGGCTAGCTGCGCTCTTTTTATTAGCCCAATTTTACAATGTCCAAAATCCAACTAGAAATAAGTTGTAGATGCCTTACCTTATAACTTTCCAGTATAAAAAACAATATTTTTATGATGTTTGTATGATGTATGGTGGGTATGTACAACCATTGATTTTTTGTGTAATGTTAAAATAAAATATTGATATATAATATTAAAAGTTACTCACACATCTCATAAATCTGGCAAATTTATTATCTTAGAGAAATGAGTAGAATGGTAACAGAGAAAGCGCAGCTTCCATACTGACTGCCCATATTTCTACTTCCAGAGTGACATCAGCAAGAAGAAGGGTGACTTTGTATTCCAGACGTGCCACATAATCGAGATGGTGACCAAACTCTTCCTGGTCGTTCAGAATGCGGTAGGAAAGGCTCCCGAAGTTAACATTAGCACAGAGTTAGTAACTATGGGTCTAATAGTACATAATACATGTCATTCAAAAATTATAAAATATGTTATAAAATGGGTTTTTTTTCAGATTTGAAGCAAATTTTGGCCAGCAGACAGTAACATTCACTTTCAAGTGCTATGGCCTCCCCGAGTACCACCCCGAGTCTGTTCGCGTCATGAGGAAAGGAAACAAGATGGAGGTACTCATTTGATACAGGCGCACCACTGCGCACAATGCGTCCAGTTCTTCCAAGCTCAGCGCTGCCAACCCCAGAGACAGTGTTGCCATAATGCTGATTCTGGTATTTTTAATAACTTTTACCCTTTTCTATGATTCTTTTATGGTTGTCGAATGTTGGTCGAATCAATCAAGAACTTGTGTCATTGAAGTATATTTGATAAAAGTGCCTGTGTAACGTTGGATATATATATTATGGTCTCGGAAATGTTTCACTTTTTGAATATTGTAACCTGTAAATAGTATCTTTTAG
This sequence comes from Eubasilissa splendida, assembly GCA_031772225.1. Lineage (NCBI taxonomy): Eukaryota > Metazoa > Arthropoda > Insecta > Trichoptera > Phryganeidae > Eubasilissa > Eubasilissa splendida. The sequence goes on from CM062857.1 coordinate 30,600,595, forward strand.
TTTGAGAACTTCACTGCAAAAGGAAAAATTATAGAAATCAAAATCGTTCTGATTTAAAAATTATCATTTCAGTATTGTTGAGATGAAAATAAAGGTGTAGATTAAAAAATTTAACCTTTTAAAAATATTTTAAACTGTTTAAGGTCCAATTATGAAGTTTAAAACACGTCATTTAAACTAGGAAAACCAGATGTGTTGATATAAAATAAAAGTACACACTGTGAAATATTTTTAAATTATAAATTACAAAACAAAATTCTCGGAGCTTAATTTCTTGCAGTGCCTCTTGGAATGTTTTAGTATTAACTATTTTTACTATCTATTATTTTTATTGTGCCTTCGACAGAATTTCATATAAAGTGACTAACGCATCAGAATCACATTAGTAATTTGACTTTGACTTTTAATTTGATTCTTTTATAATATATCTCCATCACAATGGATGGTTATATATTTGCAAAATAAATAAATGAAACCAGAATATTTCTTTATTTCTCAAAATTGACGGAATTTACCAAACTTTTAATCTTCTGTATGTTTATTTAAATATATATGTAATCAGTTCTTACTAAAGAATTGGGAATGAATCATTTGATCGGTCTCTGTTAATATTTTCAATAATGATTTACTTTGGTGTACTTGTATATACAAAGTGCTCGCACGAACAAAAAACTTTTCATCATTTTCATTTTATTATGGAACTTCACGGACAGTGAGGAGAATGTTGATTGCGGTTTGAGTATTTATAAACTGTAGTTAGGATGTTTCAAGTGGTGTTGTGTTAAACAATGTGCCAAATCTTGATAAAAGAAGTGCCATATGCTATTCAGACTATTTATATTGGTGGTATTTCATATATTTCTGTGTAGTTACAATAATGTTTTTTTACCAAGAGAAAAATTAAATAAATAAGAGGCATTGTAAGATGAATGTATTTCTGAGTTGAAGACCTAATTTTTTAGATAAATAAACACCAAAATTTGTTTTAATCTTCTTTAATTTTCAGAGTATAGTATTTATAAATGAGATTTATTGAAATATACAAGTGTTTAATAAATAAAGTGCTCTTCTCTTAGGAAATATGAGGCATATTGTCTTTGTAAGAATAATTATTTACCTATGAACATTTCTAGAGAATTTGAACTGAGTTTTAAGTGTGTGAGTGAACCTTTTTAGATGGATGTCTCCAGTTTTCTGTTAGCTCATGTGTTTCATATTGTATTACAAATAGGTTTATGTTTGAAATCATTTTAGAATGCATCGTGTAAATACAAATTAAGTTATCTGGCAACGTGCAACATTGCTTTTCATCTCATCTCTATAGTCCTTTGATGCTTGAAAATGTTCAACTCGTGTGTACACTGTTTTTATCATTTCAATTTGTCCATTTATCATCTTCCAGAGGACAGATATTACGGACAAAATAATCATCCAGTTAAAATAATATTCATGTTGATTAGCGGCTGCCTGAAATTAGCTTGCAGATCACTTCAATAAGAAGGCTTCAATCATCCCTCGGCGAGGATGCAAGCCATGTCACTCAATTGTCAAATATGAGCTGATTATCCAATAATAGAACTGCCTTTTCACAAAATTTGGTGGATAAAAACAGCCAATGTCATCCCAGTATTCGACCTTGAAAAAGCATAGGATTATCTCCGAGTGACAATGCATATTTCTTCCCTTCATATGGTGATGATATGGTACATACACTGAGAATGGTCCATTGCGTCGCCACATCATCATCATGTCGTTTATTTGAATAGAATGAAAGATGATATTAATTTGGATCACACTTGTTAGAAAATGTAACAGTAATAAAACAATTGGATTGTTCTTTATATATAATTATTATTATTATTTATGAAATATATCAATTATTATAAATGCAATACTTATATTGCCGTGGTAATGGTCCGTGTGGTTTTAGAAAATAGCAACATAGTTATCATAGGTGTTTTTGCCTATGAAAATATCTTTGGATAAACACGTTATTACAAGGATATAAGCTGCGGTGTGACACAACTTGATAAGGTATGTGCGACTTGCGACTGCAGCATCTTTAAACCAGATCGCATGGTGGAGATATGCCCCTCACATGCATTTTGAAGATAAAAGAAGAAGAAAGCGTTTATGAACTAAATGGGCATTTTGTTTGTCATTCCTTTTGTTCCAATTAGATGGCACACCTTCCATGTGAACTCTGTATAGGCGTCTGAATACAGTTGCAACTTAATTTCATTCTTATTTCCACGACACCGATACCAATACGTGTACAAAGTCATTTCGGAAGATGTTCAAAATGATGTATAATATATAATGTCTCTGGTGTGACCAATTTGTACTGTAAGATTGTAAGACAATTGAATAATTTCTCAATACATATCTTTTGATTGGTCATCGTAATATTTGGTGGTAGCTACTAGAAGAATATTTATTTAGGCTAAAAGCTGGCCTATCGTAATCACCCTCATCCGACGTCGCTATTGTGCGCAACTCACATGTATATCTTCATCGCAATATTTATTTGTGCAGTTTTGATTGGAAGCTGACGGTGTGAGGCGTGAGATATTGTTTTATTCACAAATATGGTTAGAGCATTTTGCACATTCATTTTTTACAATATTTCCTTTTCACATAGGAATTGTTTTTTACAGTGCTCGAATTGAGAGCGAGATTTATTATGTTTACAATTAAGATTTCTTATTATTTTTTAATGTTTTGTTATGAATTTATGAAAATTATAAAAAAAAACTTGTAATAAATTGTGTTGTATTGAAAAAAAAATAAAAAAATAAAAAATTTCCCTTTGTTTAATTATAAATTTGTAGTAAGTGAAGTTGATATATTCCTGTTTCTGCGTGGATAATCATATTGTGTAAAGACAGACCATCGAGAAGTAACATCTGCATTGTTTTAGGTTCATAATCTCCACATTTAAAACAATTGAAGTGCTCAAATGAAACAAAAATGAAATAGATTTTCAAATACACATTTATTTATAAGATTATACAGAATTACAAAATTAAATTTGTACAATTATCCTTTCAAGCCAAACAATCACCATTTCCATTCTGGAATATTTTATAATTATCCGTTAGCAGATATATTTTATATTCTATCTATTCAGGCCTTTTCGGAGGTCATTTTGAGGAGTAAAATCTGCTTGGGGAAAGCAAAGATTGTTCAGAAACTTGGTTTCCTTCATTTTGAAATGAACATAAAAATTTTTAATCACTAAAAACTGAATTAAGGCACTAAAGTGGAATTTCTGGAAATAAAATCATCCGATTGTAAAAAACAATTTTTTTTCGTAAAATTTCTATTTTGAAACGGCTTCTGTTGACAAAAAATATATTTACGACCTTTCTGTCCTGACAATCTCTTCCAATATTCTATTTTTATTTAATGAAAATATTATCTCTAAACATTTATTAATGATTATGATAAACCTTTCGATAATACACTGTGAAGAAATACTCTATTAATATTCTGCACCGACATGGCCCGACAATAATCAAACGAGCAAACTGTTTTGGATTTATCCGACCATCTCAATATAAGAAGATTTAAAACAAATATATTTGAAAATGGTCTTAAGACTTGCATATTTAACATTATCAAAAGTATTTGCACATAATATTTAATTTAATTTAACTATTGGTACCTTTTAAACATCCAAGTAGAACATATTTCAGAGATATGTAAGTTTCAAATAGGCCAGATTTAGAATTCAACATTCATATGTTAACTATAAAGGTACACGCATACAAAATAACAAAGTGCTACCCTTAGGAATACAGATACAGAAATTATATTTTAAGGCGACTCAATATTCAATTCTTACCTACCCGTTTAAGGAACTTTTATATTTTAACATTCATTAAAACATTACTAAATCTTTCTACTCAAATAGTGTCATCACCTTGCGAGCATAAGTCTTTCAGTTGTTCCACTACACGAGTACCACGACCATCATCCACCATTCTCAGCTTTGATGGGAACTGTAACATACAGACGGTTCAAAGAATAACAATCTCATCTCCATTTATTATTTTATTGACGTTGGATAATAGTATCATTAATATCAGAAGTAAAAACAAGATTGTGCCGCATCCTTAACCTTAATCATGTCGCTCACTGCACATTACATTCATCATCGTACCAAGATTCTGTTCTTGAATACTAATTTATACTAATTTAATAGGAAGTGTTCAAAATAATATGTATACAATCTGAACAAAAACTGATAGAGTGAACTGCCGTTCTGTCTACCTTTTTATAATATAAAAATTATGCATAGCCATCTTCAACCAATTGAGATATGTTTCAAAGACTTGAAAATGATAAATGCATATGTATGCGTGTCCACTATAACAAGCTAATCAGGACCCAACGTGTCCATAATTTAAATTATTTTGGAAAATATCTGAAATGTTAAAAAAGTGTATTATGTTTGGCATTTTAAATCATAAACAGTCATGAAGCAAAAAATTTTATTTTTGTTTCCACGATTCAGTCTATGTTGATGTAATATGTATACAAGATAGTTAATTATGTATAAATAGCCTGCGCCTACTATTATTTGTATTTGCAATCTCTAGAACTTATATAGTGATTTGACATCCACGAGAACAGAAAGTGTTTACATATATAATTTCAATTGTCGCAGTACAAGTGTGACTATGTACACATTTTCTTATTATTCATATATAAAATTAATGTACAAACCATCATTTTAATGAGACTAATTAAAAGTGAAAATCACAATTAAATCCAACAAAAATAAAGTCAAGGACGTTGCACATTCAGTCTACTGATTTATAATAATACCCCATTGATTTTTATTCTACAACAAGAATATAGCACTATCCAGTTATGCATTACAGATGGCTGAACCGCGCCATGCATTTTCATCTTCCGTTGAGTGAACAAATTGTTTGATTTGGAAGTCCAAATGTCTCGCACAAAGTAAAGATGTTAATAACATAAACTTTTTAATCTAAAGAGTAATTCAGCAATTTACAAAAAAACTTACACGAAAATACAAAACATAATGATCTAATACAAAATTGAATAGTGAAATTTTTCATTTTACCTAAATTATTCTTAAAGTTGTCTACGTTACATTACAAAGTTCATCAGCAATCAGTCTTGACTTATTCAATATTCATTCCTTAGAGAAAAAATATTTTATTTGATAATAACAATAATTACATCATACTAAATCTTATATGTATATGTAGATCATGCTATCTGAAAATTTATGAAATTCAATTTAACCAGTTTGAAAAATTTCCCGAGTATGAAGATAATGTCTGTGGTTTTGAATGACAATATATGACATGCTTTGAATAATGGCAGTGATGTCCCCCTTTGAATAATGGCAGTGCGTCGGTTCGCACAATCTTTTTACCCATCTGTTTGCTGTAGCATATAAATAAAAGTTTGGATATGTTTCATTAATTATATTGAAAATGGCTCTTTATTTTGGCATGGTCAGTGCCAAATCATTCATCACATACCAGACCATTGCTTCTAAAAAAGTAATAAATAATCAAAAATAAAATGCAGCATATATAATATATGTACTACGCTATAATAGTCCAGAATAATAACTAAAATAATTTCCAGCACGTGGGGAGGGGTATTCATGCACTTGTGTGAATTATTTTAGCAAACAGGTTGACTTCACTGGATAGCAGGACGTATCGCTCGCGCTGTACTGGTTGTAATATATTAACAGAATCGAGATGGGTTTGATGTTGGTGAGAAGTTTTCAAACATGCGCTTAGTCTGAAATAATCTTAAATCACGGAAATTCCTACAAAGTCAAACGCTTGGTCCATCAAATATTCTACTGTCTACATCTACGATTGTAAAATACACATTTAGTTCTAGTTCCTATACACGGTTAATAGTAACAGAGTAACTTGACAGACAGTGGCGAGTAATAAATCAATGTTTTGGGAAAATGGTGTCATTAATAATATTTACTTCAGTCTATTGACTCCTCCGCGACTAGTTCACATATTAATTAAACGAACAGTGTTTGGTATTTTATATTAATTTGATGATTCATCACACTGTAGGCTATCACTGGCGACACATTACTGGAGAGGTTGCAAATATTAAAAATGTAATAATTATTATTTAAATTTAGAAGAATAGTCAACTCAAGTTTAGTCAAGTTTACACAAAAAGTTATCTAATTGATTTTCACAAAATTAACGAGTTTATTAACATTTACATACTTTTCTTTTTTCTGTAATACAAATATTTTACGACACCGGTGTCTTTTCTTTATAAATTACACCTTTATTTGGTAATTTTATTTTACAACATCAATTATACAATTAAATGTTTGATATTAAATCATTCGCACAGACAATCCATCAATTTAACTCATACTCTACATAAAAAGTAATCCAAATTATCATGTATAATTGGTACAACAAATTTTGATATTTTTCACTAGTAAAATAAGCTCTAGGTTACATATCAATACATAATATTATATGATTTTAGATGTTGATCTATAAAAACACAAAACCGGTAATGAATTGAGACCTGGGTTGGGTATATGATACAATCTTTAAAGAGAGCATTTTTCTTGTTCTCCTTTATAAAGTTATTGAATTTGTTAAGATTTAAGAAAGACTAATTATGATGATCTGTGAAGTTTTTAATAACGAGTGGAGGACCATTCATTTATATTTTTAACGAGAGTACATTTCCCTCGGTTTGTGTCACAAACATCTTCATAAAAATTTGGCCACAACTAACTGCTTTTCACGTAAAATAACATAATTAAGAATTCCATATTCTAGCCCAGATATCGGGTCATTTCTCACTTCCCCACTTGGCTGAGCAAAACACAATCACTTCACACTCCCTCACATTTGGACTAGTGAATCTTGGTTACCAACTTGATAAATAACATTGCTTGTCAATGATATGATTGTATTAATAACACATTCAATTTTCATTGGTTTTTAAAAAATAATGTGACTATTGAGAATAACTAATTTTGTTGAAATAGTCGTTGAAGCATCTCAATCAATACTATTGAGAATAACAAAGTACTGATGACTCATTTTTAAATTAAACAATCTTTCAAGCTTTGTGATTAATTCAGTTACTCGCTTGAACAAATTTGGCCCGAAGCATCTCAATCGTATGTTGGGTAACGGGGTCCGTCGGAGACTCCGAATCAGAGCTGGTCTGCAACAGACACACAATATCATTCATAACATTTAACAAGGTTTGATCAGCAGGATCAAGTATTTGATTTAAATATGAATAAAGATTTGATATTACCTGAAGGTACATATTCATTTATACTACAATAATAACAGAGTTTTTCTACTACATGGTCATCGCTATTAATTGGTACTTAAAAACATTATAATATTTTATCAGTGTATAACTTACCTGAAACATAGTTGAAGTTCGCCCGGGGTCGTTGCTGTTCTTTTCAGTTATTGTCTTGATTTTTGTGAACCAGTTGAAATTGCAATCGTCCTCGGTTGCTACTACAACACAATTCATATTTTTGATTAGAAAAAAATAAAAACTGATGTTCATATTTTAAAGGGACAAGGTGTAAATGAAAGAAAGATAATTATTACAAAAAACCTTCTTCATAAAAATACAGTTAAGTCCTTTACATGCAAACGAGTTCTGTATCGAGAGCTCGTTCACAAGTTGAATTTGGTTGCAAGTCGGATAAAGTTCATCTGGGCAACCGACACTGTTCTGTAATAACCACCACTGTCGTTGCGCCTACCATCCGACATTGTGCAATGCTGGGGTCAAAATAAATCACACAGTAATTAAACAAAGACACTTGTTAAAAAATACCGCATATGACTACTGTAAACATTACTAAAACCATGGGCCCTGCACACTACCAAGCGGCAGAGACACAAACTAACATTACGCGCTGCTGTTAAATTTGAAATTCCAGTATGATTTAGAATTTTGCACTTATTGAAATAATTCAAATAATTGAACAAAAATATTTTTACATTTGAAAATTTGTAAAATGAATGTTCACATGAGGAGGACATAGTGTATAGAGCAACAGCTAAAATATTAGATAGATAAACATAAATATCATCAGCAGAAGTGCATAAAAAATATTGTGACCACTGTTAGATAATGTATTCATTCATATTTTACAGATTTCCTTTTTATATTTAATAATGATAATGGTAAGTAAAGTAGGTTAATTACATAATATACAATAAATATACAGTAAAACTCGGTTAGTTATTTAAATACCCAAATCCATATTTCGTATTTTCACGTAATTCACACTTTTTTCAAAAATTTTAGCCCCGAAAATAACATTTCATGTTAATTTCTACCAATAATTCGTAAAACCTTATTATTTGTAGTTCGTATGCATTTTTTATGCCCAAAGTAAATAATTTGTTCATGGAATTTGCATATTCACGTATTTTTAAATTCAAACTCGCGCGACTACGCATTCATCATCCCTTTGTAAACATCTGTAGTTAGCTCCACCACCTGGCCAATCACGGCGCTGTTCCTTATCATAATAAACCGCAGCCGAACTGAGTGATACCATAATGTATACCAAATTCTGCAGTGCGTTTTATAAGATTTGTTGTTATTTTGACAATGATTGTCAGCGCGTTGCGAATTATATATTTCTACTCACCCTTGTAACAATTAATTAAAATAATTTGAACAATTTTCATTGAATCTCGGAATTTATCAATTAATTGTGTACAACAGTTGCATAGATTTTATATCCAGATTTTTATTTATGATATGTTGCAATTTGTTTAATGAAGAGAAACTAAAACCTTTGTACATATTTAAATACATAACCTATTTTATAATTATTCTTTTTTTGTTTTCTAAAATGGCACGAACATCGTCTAATTCGTGTAAATCCATGACCATTTGAAAGTATAGAACTTATTTTAAAAATTGACAAAAATTGATGTCGAAGATAAAATCAGGGGAAATATATAAATCCTGAATACCTCTCTAAGTTCAAGTTTTTCATTATTTTTCATGGGGTTTTAAATACTCCAATTTCTTGCCCAATTTTGATGGAAAAGACGAATTCGACCGCTAATCTAATTAACCACTGGCGAATCGTTTGAAGAAGCCTATTTTTAATATTGGACTCGCCATGTCGCCACACACCTTCATTATTCAAGTGAAATTAATTATTTGATAAACATTTCGATATATAAAAAGCTGAAATAATAGACAGTCGCCATGTTTTTCAGTATGAAAATCACAATTTTGACAGCTGCGGCGCACACAAAAATGCGGACACGTAAATTGACGACTTGACGACGCGTTGTTTAAAATTTCCTTCTAATGTTACCTTCAAAAAAATTGTTCTCATTATTCGTAATTGTTTTTTTTTTTTAAATTTCGGTCCTGTGAGTTACAAATGAACGGAGTTTTACTGTATATTCATAATTTAGAACATATTTTTCAATCACAAGTGCACATTAATTGCTATGAGAATTATAAACGTTTCCATGTTGAGTTTGATATAATTATAACATTATTTTTCCAATAAAAATTGCCTCATTACATTGCGACGCTGGAATTTATTAATTACTCAAGAAACCTGATAAATTAGGGTAGGGCATGAGTTTATGTTGGAAGTGGGAAGTATGCAGAGATGTGTAATATTAATATTGTTTGGTAGGTATTCAATCTATCAAGAAACTGGATTTCATTTTAAATTAAATATGCTTAAATTCTTCATCAACTTGGCAGAGGTGACGTCTCTCGTTCACATATATTGTTATATTAATACCAATTGATCACTTCAGCCAGTATTAAATTTAGATCTAAAACAAAATATTTTTTTCATTTTCATTTCATCTAAAAAGATACCATTCAGGAAATATTAATCTCTACAGCCGGAATAAATCATTAGAACTGTGCTAATAATGTAACGCATCAGACTTACAGATTGACCGTAGCTAGCAGAAGTAGTTGGCGGTAAATCAATCAAATAACACATCTCCAAAAGACTCAACAAGTAGGAATGTTAAAAATATCAAATACAAGACCATTGGATTTAATCTAAATATGGACATCTGTAATATCAAATAATAATGGCAAAGGCGAGAGTCGAAGCCATAAAATGTTAATATCTGAACAAGTAGCTGATCAACTTTCTTCAACTTCAACTTTCAAGACATTTATTGATGAACTTCAGTTCAAACTTCAAAAGTTCAGACAGTAGCTTGGTCAGTTTTCAGAATTTATATTTGATATAAAAAAAATGTTTTGTTATTTTTATTAATAGGCCCATCAGGAAAAACTTACTGATCTTCTCCCTATATGACACAGTGTTTCCGTTATCATCTCCTTCCAGATAATTGTCTTCCACAATGACCTCTTCCAGAATATTGTCATCCCTGATTGCCTCTTCGTCTTCGAGGCTCGAATAACTGTTGGTGGTTCCATCGGAGTCTGTCCTCTGGCCCTTCTCTGAGCCGACGCGGGCAGATCTGCTGTCAAGTCCCGCAGATGAGTTATCTAGACCGATTGACAGATTGTCCATTCCAACTGATAAGTTGTCCAGCCCCCCTGGGATGTTTCCTTCGTAGGACTGTTCCAGGGATGCTGGATCATCTTCCTGAAATGTTGGAATTAGCGATCAACAGTGCTCAGCTTAATGGATCAGAAGGCGGATTAAACCAATCTTCAGAGTACATTCATGTTGACAATAAATTATCAATTTATTTACTGAAGTCAATATAGAGGTGTATTTTATTTTTATAAGTAATACAGCTTGAGTGTCGATTGTTTAAAATTGTACTATTCATTTATAATTTCATTTGAAAAATTGGATTTTAATTTGTTTAAATCAGTTGTGCAATAAGTAACCAGCTCTTTTTAATAATCACCCATACCATTACTTTTTAGACGAAAATACAAAATGTACTTGGAAAACTTGTAAGAAAGATATTTAGATATATGTATTCCCGTATTATTGGTCTGATATAAATTATTTTTGTATCAATCCAATTCACAGCAAAATGTGTCAGTTTACTCGAATGGTCTGATCATCAATATGAATGTAACCTGTTGTGTTATAATAAAATAAAACCTCTTTAATATAAACATACAATTTATTAACCAATTAATTCATTCATTTATATCATTTGTAAGGTAGTGAAGAGAGAAATATCTATTTTTTGGAGGAGGCTGCCAAAGGTGGTACCTTGTCACTATCGCTGCTCTGCCCATCCTCACTGTCCTCCGAGTCTGAGTGCGAGGACTTGGGTTCCACCTCCTCCTCACCGCTGCTGCTCGACTCTGCATCTGATATGGTCCCTGAAAAAAAGGTTCATGTAAAATTTAATGTTATTAAGGAGAACATATTCTTATTGTGAAGTTGTAATTATTCAGAACATAGGTCTGTGATATTTTTTTAAATACAAATTAAATGTATTACATAATTAGAAAGATATACATATAAAATCAATTTTATTGAAAAATATTGTTGTTGCTACCGGGATTCGAGCCTGGATCTCTTCCAATCCGGGGAAAGTGCATTAACCGATTATGCTACAGCAACACAGTGCATTGACAACAAATTTTTCGAACCCATATATTGCATTTTTCAAATTAATACACCTATCGTTCCATTATTTGAAAGCCATCTGCTTTATTTTTATGGAATCTCAAATACCTTCGAGTAATACAATAGAAGACATCAGAATTAACAATTCATTTTTATTAAATTTTGGACACATTGATACAACTTATATATTATTAAGAAAAACACATTCTTATTATGAAGTTGTAATTATTCAGACCATAGGTCTGTGATATGTGTGATGTAGCATAATCGGTTAATGCACGTTCCCCGAATTGGAAGAGATCCAGGTTCGAATCTCAGTAGCAACAACAATATTTTTTGATAAAATTGATTTAATATGTATATCTTTCCAATTTATACATTTAATTAGTATATAAAATTGAGTGTATTTCACATCATTGATGTTTGTAGCGTTAACTTTCTGGTTAGATATAATTAAAAATTGCATCTATATTTAACTTTGTGTAAACCACTGTGAGTTATTTTACGCCAACCGGTTTCGATACTAACATATTGTCGTCAATATATACAAAGTTAAATATAGATATAATTTTATAATAAGCTACTTTGATCTGACACTGGTAGACCCTACAGAAGACTATAGTCTAATAACTTGACGACGCTCATTACGCCTGGCGTAGTCGTGACCCTGATGTTAAATCATTGTTGTGCTATGTTTGTATTATAATAAAAATATGCAGTTACGACTTACTGTTTTGAATTTTTTCCATAATCAGCGGGTAGAATTCTTTAGCAGTATTGTTGTTGGGTTCGTATTGTAGTACTGAAATATAATTTAAAATGTATCAGTGTTAAAATTTCAGATTGTACAAAATTATTTATGATTATTATTTCACAAAATTTACAGCATTCTATTTATCAGTGTAAACTGTTTATTAATTTTAATTTCAGTCTTAAGTGCCAGGGGGTGACCGCAAAATGTTAGTAAGATACAAAAAATCCCTTCAGGTACTGGTCGCAACAAATCGGATAGTTTTCATCTGTCTGTAAAAGTGTGTTTTCAACTTTTTTATAATGGAATAACTTTTTAAAACAAGATGGTAGTTCAGGCTATAGTTAACAAACTTAGCCGAGATATTTACCAGATGTATTTTTCAGAAAAGAATTTTGATAAGAACTATAGGAGTCATCGTGTTCACAAAATCTGTTATATTGTGCATTTCATATTATTCAATTTCTTAACGGAGGATGGTTTCAAAGTCTCCTGGTCACGCGAAGAAAGTGCATTGAATTTTTCCAGAAATTGCATCATAAGACTCTTTGCAATTGAGATCTACTTGATATAAAAACAGTATCAAATGAACCAGGAATCTTAAATATGCACATGCAAAAAAGCTGAAAATCTGAATATATGTATCCAGGGAATGTATACCTTTGATTCATGATAGCAAAAAAATATAGGAAGCTGAAATTTTGTATGGTGCGGTGTGCAGTTTTATAATGATTTTTGGCGATATCCTTCATCTCCCATAGAGCTCGTGTCTATAGAGAAACATCTGAATCTATTGGGGTTAAAAAGAAAGCGAGAATAAGGGCAGTGTTTATGCACCCGTGTTTTTCATTTCCCTACTAGTAATATGGAATATTCATCATCATCGATATCGCGGTGTGGGTCCTGGCCTCTTCAAGTAACTTTCGCCACCAGTTTGCTATGCTGACTGCATGCGCATCCTGAGTAACGCTGTCCAACCACAATAGCTTGGGTGTTCCAACACTTTTTTGGCCAAAGGGTTTTGCGTCAAACGCTTTCCTCGCTGTTTCTTAGATAACCCACCTCAACTGACTATCTTCATAACTTGAACAATACTGTTGTTGCTGTTGTTAGCTCTAAGGGCCTAGTTGGTCCATGGCTGATCGCACAACCATCCTCTAGATCTCTCTGTTTTGAGCTTTGGTCTCATCTCATTCTGCCCACCTCGTTCTAGGGTATCCCAGGGGCCGAGTTCTCGTTGGTTTTCCCTCATAGATATTGCGGAGTGCTCTGGAGTTGTCAAATCTGACAACATATCCTGCCCATCTTAGGCCTTCCTGGTTTTAATATTGTTGAGATATTTGTTTTTTGGAAGGCCTCAACAAACTCAGCGCATGTGTGAATGCGCCATCGGTGAACAATGTTGGGTTTTCTGGGTATTCTGCATCTAATTAGTCTTGGCTTCAAATATCCTTAGAATGTTACATTTGAAGACCAGTAATGATTTTCCATCTTTCTTATTCAGTAGCCGGCGTTCAGACACAAATAAAAACCAATCTCAGGAGCGCTTTGTAGATTACAAAACCTAAAGGAATTTGGGACACTAAAGAGTCTAAAAATAATATATTCCCATGGAACTCACTTAATTTGCAGTACTTTAGGGCGGTGGTGTAGTCCTTGAGCATTATTGCCGACAGGAACTGTAAATAATTAACGGTGTAAGATACACAAAACACTACACAAAAGATTTTAAAGCATTGCAAGGTTGTGAATTTGACGAATCAAAAATATTTGCAACGAAACTGGTGACACTATTTATTATGTTATTTGAGTAGCGGATTTCACAAAAATCAAGGAATTTGAAAAAAAATTGCATATTACCAAAAATGATAGCAAACAATTTTTTATTTAGAAATAATGTCTATCACTGATAACTAATATTTTGATAGACAGAAATTCATAGACAAGTACTTAAGTACAATGTAAATTTAATTTTATATGCAGCAATGGCAGGTACGAATGAGATTTGTCTCGGAGATCCCTCTCGGTAGTTGCTTAAATACATTACATAGTTGAGCATGGAGTGAGCTGTGAGTCATTGCCAAATGTATTTTGTATATAGGGAAGTGTAACACAATTGATGTGTACACGTTGACCTTTAAAGACAGGAGATCAAAGTGTACGAGCGCCATTATACTGCATAATTTTAGATTGGAGTTTGCAATAATAATTTGGGTGCACAGATATATTAGATTCCATACAATACACAAGAGAAGTGCACAAAAGCAAATGTATACATGGCAACTGAACACAATCAGCTTATTATTCTGCTGCCATGACTTTGTATTAAATAACCTTACATAATGTAACTTATATTAATCTATCTAATATTCCATTACTTTGTGTGCTATGTGTGGTCTTGTCCCAATGTGCAGTTGTCTATGTGTGCAATAACTGTATGTGCAGTTATCTCGTCACTCTATATAATTGTAAATATGCTATAAGAAAACATAAAATATATTTGCCGTGTAAAAAAACTGTCAAATGTTTTATAATTTGCCCGCCATCACCTCGGCCAGGAACTCGGTGGGTGCCGAGATGGACTCGTCGGCGTCGGTGTACTCCGACAGGTCCTCGTTGCTGCTGCCCAGCCGGGCGGACTTCTTGCTGTCGGGCTCGCTGGCCATGCTGCCGGCCCCGCGCGCCGAGGGAGCTCTGCCGAAACCCTCGGCTAGGTGGACACCCTCGCCGGCCCCGCTCTCCCCGCAGCTCAGTAACGCCTTGCTGCTGTCCCCTCCCGTTGTGTCTGTGCCTTGCAAGTCAGCGCGGACTCTTCCTAAAATCAAAACAAATACGTCACTAATGAGATTTTTCTACGCAATAAACAAAAACATTTGCGAAATTCACCAGTTTAAATTTGGAACGACATATTTTATTATAAATTATAATCGTTGCAAAATATGTAGGTAGGTACCTAGCGATATGAAGTGCGGAGAGTCTTAAGGCTGCGTGCACACGGAAGAAACTTTTATTTTCAAACTCACGTAAAGGGCAGTGCAGAGTTGAGCGTAAATCATGTTGTCATTCGCTGTGTGGCTATTGTATTTTTTACACAGACCGCAGAAGTTTCATCCGTGTACAGTGCACATGCACTCGTGAAGTTCTTTTATATTTAGATATTGTTGAAAGTAATTTGACAATTAGCCTCGCCTTGAAAGAATATGTAAGTCGCGTAAAATTTCTCTAATTTTAAACTAGAAAAATGAAAGTTTTTGTTATCAAGACAGGAAAACACCAATTCTAAAATATAATTTAGGCTGAGATTTTAATTATTTTCATTTTGCGCTCCCTTGCTCAGTCATAATATACAAAGATAGAATAGATATTTTTAAAAACTTCATGATTTTATTAAGTAGTCTCTGCATTTGAGGCCATGATTATAAAGATTTATAGGATTAGTTAAACAATAAGTTAATCGCATCTTATCCACAGTCGGCCTCCCCTGAATAAATGGTCGTAAAAGATGATAGCAGTGTATTGATTATATTGAAAATCGTACTTACATGCTGGCATGGTCCCTCTGCCGAAGTTCTTCACTTTACTGCACGCAAGAGTTTGGGTATCGCTTGAGTTTGGAGCTGCTGGGGGCGCAGGTATTTCGCCTCAGCTGGAAGTTACTTTGGTTGTTCGTCGTTTGTGTGAGGATGGATTGGGATTTCAGTTTAAAGTTGGCACCTTTCGTGTTCGCAGTCGTCTTCTTTAATCTGTCTGCGGGGGGGGAACCGTGGTACAGGTGTCTTTCTGAGGAACTCCTTCCGGAATTTGTTTTGATTTCTTTGAGAAGCGACCTACACTGGGCGGGTTTGGGTTCCGAACACTTTTTTCCACCGACAGATTTGTCTATTACGACTTTCTTCAACGGATCGACGAAAAAATGTTGCGTTTTCGCGGTGTCTTCGGTGAAAGATTTGGCTCTGTTCGCGAGCTTGAGGTCCGGCAAGGAAGCGTCGAAGCGGGCGCTCAGGCTGTCGGCGTCCCCGATCTGCTGGGCGAGCTCGGCGACGCTGGAGTACGAGTCGATGGACGACTCGCTCTCCGCCTGCGCTGCGGCGAAAGGTATTCTCACTTCCAAAATAATTCTTTGCTTCTCGGTCGTTTCCCTGCTGTTCAGATTGAAATTTTTCGCGCACAACTCCTTCTCCCGATTCGTTTTGTTCGATATGCTGCTCAGGGACCTGGTGATTATCGGCGGGAGATGCTTGCAAGTCTCCCGCGGGACGAAAGGGACGAAGCAGGTCTGATCGGCGCGCTTCGCGGGGGACTTTTTTGCCAGAATGACACTTTTATTTCTCACGGAAACTTTGATAATTTTATCCGACTTCTTTTTATCATCTTTTTTACAGTCTTTTTTGTGGCCCTCGCAGCTGGACGCGGCAGACTTCCTGAAGGAAATCGGGGATCGCCTCAGCGACCTCTTGTTATTGTTGGAGTCGGTGGAGATCCTCGAGCTGTCTCTCGGGCTGCTCCTGTCCTCGTGCTCCGCTCGCGCGTGCGCTTCTATTTCGGTGAGTTTGAAATCCCTTATTTGATTAGTCAGAGAGTCGATTATTTCTTTCGCCGAAAGAGCCCTGTAATTCGGCAACACGAGGGATTGCTCGGTTAAACCTGACGTTTTGAAACACTTTAGGTCGTCGGGCCTAGCGAAGAGCAGCTTGGCTCTTTGCCTCTTGAGCGCTTTGCAGCATAGCGTCTCGGGCAGCCAGGAAGCGGAGGAGCCGTTGTACCTAGCAAGAGCTCGCTGCCGGTTGTGCCGATGATTAAGAGAGCAGCTCGATGTGTTCCCGATTAAAGATTTCTTCCGACCGAGTGAGGCGCTGCCAACATTAATGTTATCGTAGAATTTCTTGACTTTCCTCGTTGAATGTAAACAGTCTGAAGAGTTGACACCGACTTTCAAGATCTGGAAGGACGTGCAGGGGGGCTTGTAGAGGCGGGAGTTGGGGAAGCTGCAACACTTGCGAGCGCCTTCTGCACTTTTCTTTTTTTTTGATTTTTTTGATTTCCTTTTGCGAACTTCGTTTTTACTACTTTGAGTACTTTCGGAATCAGGTTCTGTTTTCTTTTCTTTCCCGGGAACGGTTTTTCTATGGATAAAAAGGATTAAGATTAATAAATACAAAGTACAGCATTGCGAGAGGAGCTAACCTACATACATTGGAGATTATTTGGTACAACAATTGTTCCTCGTTCTCTCTAAACTACTACAGCCGTCAGGGAGGAGCTGCACGGATGCTCCGTGCCACACGCGAGATGTGTCGATGACTGTCGTGACGGTTGTGGTTAAGTATATAGGGTCAAAAGATCCGCACAGATCCCGCACAGATCCCGCAGTAGATGGAACTTACACAACACACGTTCTCGACACGGTATTGAAAGCCAGTACCTAAAAACGACACGAAAGATGATCAAATAATGTGAATGATAAACACTTCCAAGAGTTTCAAGCACCTGTATAAAAGTCATATTTTGCATTTCCTGTAGTATTAATGCATACACCGTATCTTGGAAATATTTAATGAAGCATTTCGATATAAAATATCAATTTTTTAACGTTTTTCGTCATTTCTGGGTTTTGTTAAAAATCCCTTATGAAATCACAAATCAAATATATATATATAATATTACAAATGTAAAGATAATCGCAATCTTCCTCCCAATCAATCTGCCGACCGTCCTCACCCAGCTTTTCCTCAACACGGCAGCCAACTTCAATATATTTATTTAACCGTCCGCCGACTCGGCTGCGATACCGAGTCTCCCGCCTGCCCGCCGCAGGCAGTAATCTATGTGGAACAATTGTACACCGGCCGGGGCGGGAGGGATGGAGGGATGAAGGGATGAAAAGGTTTTCTTCGAACGACAATTTATTGCGCTAAACGAAACGGGTGAGAAAGGATTCGGATAAGGCTTAAGTGAGAATTTGACCTTTTACACACGCGTTGTTAACGGAGGTATTTTATGGGAAATTTATTGACATCACCTAAAGAATAGCAACAACTGAACTAATCCTATAATAAATGAGCTACCTGTGTATATTGTTCTTTTCACATTATATGTGCACAATATGTTTATTCCAGTGTGGTATTTGTGCGAGACCCGATTCGCCATATACATAATACATACAAGTTACAAAAAATAATATTTATGTTAAAATAAGTACACCTACATCAACAAAATATAAGTAGCTACTCTGCAGGAGAGCTGGTCAGGGAGCCGCAGAGAGTGCTGAGCTCCAGCCGCAGCTTTAGTCTCAGAAGCGGAACGAATCCAGGCCCTTAAAGAATATAAAAACATTTAATATTCTTTAAGGGCCTACTTTTAATACTAATCTTTTCGCGTTTCTTTTAGAAAAATAGGGGATTTTTTAAAAACAATAACTCAGATCCTTTAGATAATATAGGCAGTGGCGTGCAGTAATCGCAAACTTAGGTTATGCTATAACTGACGATGATAAGTATACGATTGGTAGGTATACTAGGTATCGTATAGAATTTTTGTAATGCACAGCTTTTTTGCTTGTATGCAGTGCACACACCTGAATAGAGGCATTATTTGAAAGACCGCCACCATTATGAGCTATGTCCACGATGAATTCTCAAGAGTTGTTACAGGTATGGGTATACCGATGCATCGGCGTCATTTTAATCCGCTTGCAAAACATGATTCGTAAATCGCTTCGGGCTCGAGTGAGTGTCATGCGCACTCGAGTCAAATCTCCGAGAGAAATCTCATCCTGGGACACGGGCCACATCATGTTTTCTCGTGTAAAAGTCAAGACAACGAAGATAGATGTGCAAAATGTATAGTTTTATATCGATATTTAAAGCTACGCGACATTTAGACAGATTTAGATGTTTTTAAAATGATTCGTAGATCCTGATGTGGACAAATAAGTGTAATAATAATAAATATAATATATTGTATTTAGTGACACGCTCTGCGGTTTCAACCATACTTCAAACTAAGTGTTGTATTAAAATCATAATCATTTTATCGATCCTATGAATGCGTATTTAGATTAGTAGAGTGGCCACGGTGTATGCTTATAATATAGATTATTTAAAACTTTGCTTTTAACCAATCGATGAGTCACATTTAATACACCAACCGGTTTCGAACAATACCATCTCCTTCATCATAAACTAAAACCGTACATGTCAAATTGTTCTAATGTTTATAAATTCTATTTAAAAAATATATTAAACTGAGTGTTAAATAATCTATATAAAAATGGATAAAAACCACAGTGTAAAATGATTGAACATATTTCACACACGTTTTGCATAAAAGGAATGCACTTTAATAAGGAAATGATTTTGTCAATTGTTTAATCGTGAGTGTCACCTTGAAAGAGTTTGAAATAATATGCAAAGAATTGCTCGAATATGAAAGCAAACGATGGCCGTAAAATGTACACGAATCACTTGTAAATATAAAACGCGCACAAAAGTAATGAGAATATAAATCTCCTAATAAAAGGAACGCGGGTAAAGATAGGGTGGAACCTCATATTTAACAGCACTTATAAATCACGAAAATGCTTTAAGATACTAGATTACGATATCCGAAAATGAAAATTTTACAAATAAAAAAAATAAAAAATCATAAATCAGGGATGACATTATTTAAAACGTTGAAATAGTGTTATTTTGAAGTCATCTTCTACCACTTCACAACCGACAAATTTCTTTCAAGGTTTGAAATGGAGGTCTAATGCCCCGTATCCACAGAATGCGACGCGCGGTAATCAGATAAGTTTCAAAGATTTTATTGAGATAAATCTCCAAGTTTCGCGTACGCATCTCGACATTTTGATAATCCGCTTGAGATTGGTAGGATCGACAGTGCTAGATTTGACATCCAGATTCGACACCTAAGCATAAATGTCACCTATATTTATTTATTCTGAAAGTTAAACAAACAGAAGGCATTCAATTACAAACGTTTATTGTGTTTTTACTGCTGCTCGAAAGACGAACGGAACAACAACGGTGAATGGGCTGGGTTTTACAATTGAAAACATGTTTGTAAAAAGCAAAGGAAATTCATTTTTAAATATCCGCCCTACCAATACAATACAATCACAAATACGTTTATCTTAATAGTAAACTATTGGATAGTGCCGTTTTGTTTCTATATTTATTTTTTCTATGTCTTCTAAACCCCTCTCTCTCTGAATCTCTGAGATTTGACTCCGAAACATCTCATGAGAGCGTAATCCTTATCTCAAAGATTGTGTACGAAAAAAATAAAAACCACATCCGTGGCCAGTGGACGTGGGGCCATCATGATAAATAGTTTGTATCTTTGTTAAATTTAACTATTTTCACCTCAATCTATGGCGGCTGTGTACGGTGTGTAATACAATTAAATTAGAGAATTAAATCGCGCGCGTTGGAGGATGGTGCCGTTCAGAGCTTTCAAACAAATATATTGTTTCCCACTTTATTTCCAGGATTAAGCGGTGCAATCCGCAATTTGCTTAATAAATCCAACCATCTGGCGCAGATCAACCAGCCCGCCTAGCCTGCCGTTAGATGGCACGTTAGATTCGGTTAGTAGGAAAATAATTGTGGTTTATAACTTCACATTCAAATAAATTATTCTCAGCTAATTGTTGATCGAAATAAGCTTTATATTTTTGCCATTTTATTTTTTGGTTTTCATTCAGTTCGTGCGGCATCTATTTTTCAAGCTTTTAAAAATGAATGAGAAATGTAAAATGACTAACGCGCCTGTGTTGCGCGTGGCTCTAATCAAAGTGACGCCTTCAGTTCAAATTGTACATTTTATTTTTATTTCATTCATTTTTTTTTTGATCGAAATGATCACTATTAAAACTAGCTCATTTTTGCCAATTTTATTTTTTGCGATTTTTTGGTTTTTGTTCTGTTTGTGCGGCACCCATTTGTCAAACTTATTTAAATTTGTTTGATTTTCCTAGCGGTGATTTCATGCACGCTCTCAAAATGTTATACGTGGTTCAAATTCAACTAACGCTTTCATTTGCTCGTTATCAACTGAAGAAAGATGCCCACGACCTTCTTCACATTCGAGGTTCTCGTCTCCAACATGATTTTTTTAGGACTACCGTTACCCATCTCAAAAGCATCCGCGGCGAGTAGACAGCGATACCTGCGGGCCGAGCGGTGAACTCGCTTTAGCTGTTTAGCCGGTAGCAGCATGTCGATCCAGCTCGAGTGCGTCACCGACAGATACAATATTTAAGCTTCGCGATTCGGTCGGCAGAGACCGGCGGGGAATGCAAAGAAGTGGCCATTCTCTTCCGTATTCCCGACCAGCCTAGCTGCTTTTCTTATTTCTGTGTAAAATATTGTTAACCATTTATAAAATTAGTATTGTGACATATTCATCTAAACTTGTAAACTCACTACTTCAACTTGTATAGCATAAATATCGAAGCAGACTCGAGGTACGACTTTCAATTCATATGTGACCCGAGATGCTCGCATTCCTTGGATCGCTTTTGTCAAATCAAAAAAGATGAATTTACATAAGCATTCGCCAAACTGGTAATCACTGAACTGGAATCCTGCAGCTCCAGCCATCAATAACAAACATCGTTTAATTTACGACAGAGTAGGTGGTTTGCTCATGTTCAACGAATGAATGGGAAGAGAGTGGTGAGATAGATATATGACGTGAGTGTTGATGTCACCAAAATTAGAGGACGTTCGCGGAAAACTCGGCACGACCAGGTAAACCAGATAATAGAAGATGGTCCAGTTGAAAGCCTCAACCCGTGTGTCAGGGCATAAGAGTGTGGCGATCCATCCTCTCTAATACATATATCTAAAATACTTATATTATTCTCCATTTTGAATTAAAATAGCCCGATTTGAAGCAAAATTAACAATAAACCGAATTCAGTCTAAAAAATGCACTCTAGTATTATAATAACTAGAACTCGATATAAAAAATGACGGTTAAAATTGAGAGCACAAAATCCGCAAATATTTTCCTACCAACCTAACAATAATAATTATAAAGACGCAATGATCGCGCTTGTTTATTTTGTTTACTAAACAACGCCAAATGTTTGCGGTACAATCTGAAAACAAACAACATTTCAGCCCGATTTTAATGGGGTAACGGTAAGGGTAACGGTTAGGGTAACGATAGCGGACTACAATGGTTACAATAATAATTGAAAGGTTCTCAGGTCAATCTTCTGTGTTGAGTTTTATAGCCTCTTCTGTCGTGCGTGATATGACTCTCGGGCTTTCCCGAGATCTTCGACTCCGGAAAGTGCTCAGCCCGGTGAACTTCAACAGGGCTGATGATCTGAAACGGAAAACTTCTTCGTATCCGGCCCAACAAAACCACTCCTGTCGACACATAGTGATCCGGCATAGGGAACATATATACAGGTATACCCCGCTTTCGACACGGTATTGCAATCCAGTTATTAACATAACACCGAGTCGATGGAGAGCATTCGCGGAGGAGGCCAAATCCCATCTTGAGATATAGTGCCGTAGAAGAAGAATAACATCTATTTCTCGTACTTTGAGTTGCTATGTGAGACATGAGAAATTAAGAGGACGTATTAATACAAGCAACTTTTTGAAATTGAATCAGATTTTTAAATCACCAGAGCGACGCGAAGTCCATATTATCGCGTAGGTCACGCATTGCAAGCTAATATTTGTAATTATTAACTTCGCTGTCTATGGGATTAACTAATCTATTGTCTATTAGCTAAATACCTCCGTTTATGCAATAATTGATTGAAATAAATTCATGTTGCCATTCCGTTCCAGCATGTCTCAGTTTAGGTGCGACGCCGCAATCGCCTCGCTCGCCGGGATGGGATATCGGAATAAACAATTTGTCGTAAGCAAATAATGTAATGGCTCTCAGATATTTGTAGCTTCTAGATAAAGCCGACAATAAAGCGTTGGAGCGATGCGCCGCCACCGGGTGCCGCCACCGGGTGCCGCCACCGAGTGCCGCCTCGGGAAACCGTCCCGAGGGATTGAACGGGTTCGGGGAGATTTATCGACTTTCCTCAGACGAGGTTTAGGACCTCATTCGGAATAGCCGAACCGAAAGGCTCGCCCCTTCGACGGCAGAAGGGCCAATAATAAAATAAAAAATTAATCCGAGAACAAATTGTCGTAAATTAACTGATGCTCCCGTTATCCGGTCTTTCAATTTTAATATTCACTGTATTCAAGGTTAAATAATATCATAACGTAGACGACTTTTAATAAAAATACAGAATGTTTCAAAATGAACCCATTTTAAAGCAGTATATTTAACGATGGCAACATGTTCCAATTAGGCACACGAAAAGTTTCAAACGGTTTAATTTATCAAGTTATTCTTTGACATTTTATAAATGCTCTGTTCAATCTATTCTCCCCCTGCTAAGAAGATAGTTGAATTCATTCCAAACACCTCTCGATGTGTCTTCTTCCTCCGTAGTCGTCACTGCCATGATTGAGATTATAGCTGGTCAGCGGGCAGATACCAATTTGGTGATAATGAATGTTACTGGTGGGACGGCTGTCGAGGACGCCGATCAGTTCACTCTTGTTGATCACTAACTTAATCAATTACTATTACTAAATATTAGAAGGAATTTAAGTTAAGTAAGGATCAGTAATGTATAACAGATCCCCTGATTGTACAACATAAATTCAATGTAAATAAGTACAAATTAATAAACACTATGAAATGCAACTAGGCTGTCCGGGCCATGGGAGTAGAATGGCATTTTTGTCAGATACCGGTTAGCGCGAGCTCCCCTCTCCATTTCGCGACGTTCCTCTTCCATCCGGCTGGTGCAGGCCATCGCGAGTGTGCGACCTCTCTTAACCGATCGCTATGCCTACGCTTTTACTGGCCTCAGTGTCGCGGCTAAACCGAGTTTGCCGCGCGGTCCAAAGATGACGTTGCCTATCCGCCACAAGATCATTCAGATCAGTCACTAATGGTGACAAAAAAGCGTGGTATTTGACGTATTGGCTGGCAAGATGAGTAGACTTGCGGGCTGCGCCGAAAATTCTCACGTATTCTTCTCATATTTACTCTTAAGTGCGCGGTAGCTCTGTGCTCTTCTCCCTACATAAACTACCTATTTTTTTCTCCCGATCAATGCCAAAACACCATTGAAACGCTTGCCGAACTACAGAACGCCAAACACTGTGTTGTAGGATCGCCATCTTACGAATGAATGACAGAGACGAGGGGCTGTTTGTGCGTTGAGAGTCACCTAGCGGTAATCATTTCAAACTCTACCCTGCCCTTTCAAGTGATAAGAGTTTCATACACGGGCGATTCGGGGTTGCAGAGATATAGCGAGTTCAAATCCACGCTTTCAAAGCACCCTGTATTGTGAAACATTTAAAATTTCCCAAAAGTTCCAAAACTTTCAGTGAGGGGGCAAAACACAAAATTACAACTTGCAGCAGGCATTTGCATAAAATGTTTTACGTCATCGCAGTACCCATAAATATAGCCAAGTTAAAACATGGCACACTCACTTCGCGAAGTGCACAAATCGCGGTTTTAATGTCCCAAATTGCCGTGAAATTCAAATGCTCCGTCGAGCATCGCGCCCCTCGCTCGGGGACCGGGACGGCCTCGTTCTTTTATTTTATCACGCATTTCAAAATGTCAAACTTTGAACTTTAGTAAAGCTCAGCGCGGCGATCATTCGTTGTCTTACTTATCCTTTACGTAATACTTAACTGAGCGTACATCGGTGTGAAGTAATGACCGTGTCTGAACAGACCCGCTAGAAACATTTACGTGTTGTATCGAGTATTGAGCCTCCATTGATGCATTTACTTTTGTCATTTTAGACTCTATACAAACATATCAATTGTCAAATGTATAAATATCGTAATGAATGAGCAAGATATAAATGAAAACATGTGTATCGACTTAATAAACAATGGCCCACGCCCGCGGATGAGACTTCTCTCGGAGGTTTTCAGTTCTTACATATTTTGAAGGACTCTCGGAGATCACCGCGGGCCCGATAAAGCTATTTGGACGGCGCTTCAACGAGAGAAGCGACAAGCTATCTGTGACCAGTGGCAGGACTATAGCAAGTTGTGAAATCGTCTAATGATTTATTGTACCAGAAATCGTGAACAGATTGTAAGGGCAATAACAAAAAAATAAAGTTCACCAGAGTAATATTACTACAGTACCTACTCCCTGTGCATTTTCTCCTCTCAATAAACTTTAATATACCTTCCCGCTCTGGCCAACTAATTACTTAGGGATTTCTCTGACAGGGAAAGAGATTGCATTTCGACACGAAACGGTCAACATCTGTATTTCTTTTAACATTCGAGAATAGCGCCGTACGTAAAATCCGGACCACGATATAGAAGCGGTCTTCTAAACATCTCCTGAAGTGCAGTGATATCTCCGTTCTTTACTACGAAAGTGCGAGTCAACTGGAGGTGAAAATTGACGTCCAACCCAGGACCGGGATCAAGGTAGGCCAGATCCATCTGCCAATATTCCTTTCTTATTGCAATTCGGATTGCGTCAACTAACCATTCATTTAATCGATACGGTCCACGTGATCTTATCCCGCCAGATACATAAGGTGCTTTTTAAACATTTTGTATTTAAAAGGCATTATCGTGCTTAGGAAATTAATTAATTAATATAGTTTTATTATTTATTGTCTATGGTTTCAGCTATCTGTATATTTTGTGATTTAATTTTTCACAAATATAATACATATATCATAATCAATGTTTGATTTCTTAATTCATTTCTCCTTCCCTTAGACATTTTGCCTTTCACTAGACTTGTCATATTAGGCTGAGATATCATTGTATTTTTTTGGGATAATAACACATAAATAATATCTCTTCAATGCTCCGTGGAATTGTGGAATGATAGAATATGAGAGTGTGGAGTGTGAGTGTGCACAATCTAATATTCTAAATACGAACACGATTATACTAAACTTATTATTACATATTAAAAAACTGCTGCTAAATATGAGTTAGTTTGGTCAGTAACCGTACGAAGGGTTATTATACTTGTCGGTAGACACTAGACATCGTTGTATCGCGAGATGTGACTCTCGGCCGGAGATTCTAGTGGAAGTAGGATGCATCGTGTCCGGTCCCGGGAGACTGCGATCGCTGGAGCTACAGATATCTTAAACAACCCCCTGAAGTATCGATCGGTCCATGGCTCCGAGTAATAAAATGTGAAGGGGTTCGCGCTCCGTCTCCAACTATTTTTATTACTCTTCTATAATTATTACTCGCCAGCGATCCTGCGTACTGCATTCTTATACCATTTTATTCATATTATATAATCAAACTAACCCACTTATCCATAGTGAAGGTATGCTCTATAGATCTTCAAAAATATATATATAAAAAGTTACTTTATGGTAATCGATTTAAAAATGGCTCCGACACCCTGTCATATAAACAGTTTCTAAATGTCGAACTGAATGACCACAAAAATCACCAATATATTAATATATGTTCTTGGCGAATTATTCTAATTTAAATTGTAATAAAAACACATTTTATTGTATAGTTGCAATTTTTAGAACATATTGGATGAAACAATAAGAAAGACATACAGAAAAAAGACTGTCCATCGTAAAAGTATTCACTTACCACCGGGATACGAGCGGATAGGTTAGGTTAGGTTAGGTTATTTAATACAAAGGCTACAGCGGAGTAATAAGCCGACTGCGCGCGCAGGTGTCGTGAATCCTGGTCGTGGAATGGCGCCCGATACTATCGACAGCTTGAGAGCCACCTACATTGTTTTCTTTCAATTTCCCACCCCAATAAAGGTACATAATAGGTACATAAGGTAATAGTGACGTCACTAAGTTTAAGTGAATGCCAAATTATATATTACATTATACAGAGTATGTCATATCAGAGACTCGCGTGTCACGAAACTGCGTTAAAAGAGCACCATAAAAATAAACTAAAAGAAATAATATTTAAAATATCAATCCGTTACTTTTAAGACGAGCAAAATACAATATTTCGCAAGGGATTATCCTGAATATGTTCCGATACAAAAATAAATAATCTTTACCTACAGAAATGGCATACATACATATTTGAGACGAGACTCAGTCATTTGGATGCGAAGTACAAAGGAAAAAGCTCTAGACTGAATACAGCTGAAAATACAACGAGAAATCTAATCTTTATTTCTACAATATTTTTTTGAGACGTACATTATATGCAGACTCACACGGATGACATTTTCGACTCGAAACAATCTCTGGATCAGAGGTAATGCTCCTTAACAATAAACATTCTTCGGAGACACCAAATGGTGTCCAGGTACTTTCGTAATCCATCGTGTACATTGAGTCTTAGGGATTCGCCGTCTTCACGCGTGTTGTACGTCAAACGTCAAATATGTTTACATGTACATGTTGGTCCTGCGGTTAAGACACTCGCCTAGTGATTCAGTGGTCGAGAGTTCGAGTCTCGTTCCAGGTGATCAGCGAGTAATTCCTGTTTTGAGAGTTTGAAGAGTGTTGATGTGACACGTGTATACATCTCTATTAAAAAAAATCATGACAGTTGATGTTCCGTTTGTCAGTTGGGTGAATTAGAATTGACCCAGCATCAGTTAACGTATAACGAATAAACGTTTGTAATTGAATGCACCTGTTTGTCTAATTTTCGGCAATAAGTAAGTATATATGGTTCAAGGTTTCCTACAACCCTAAAATAGTTACTGAACAAGACCTATAATTTAGCTTCTCAACTCCTCGACACCTGTTCCGTCATCATTTGTCCCATTTATAACCCAAACGGAAATAACGACCCTTGTTGAAGTTTGCCAATCAGGGTCGCTAATTGCGCTGCCGCTACCCCTGGAAGATCAAAGTGCACTTTCAATTACGCCCAACCGTTAGCCGAGGGCGAGTCCAGAAGCTGTGACTGAAAGTCGTTTACAATATAACCATTTTTTATGGGGGCACCAAAATATTATTAAATCAATTAATGTTGTAGGTTTTTACCATTAATTTATTCATTTTATTGACTGATGATGTTCATGAGAGTGTTGATCAGAAGGGCCCCATTTCTCCCAGCGCTCCACGTGTTCGTTAGAGGATGATCGCGGAGTGTGAGAAATATGTGTGATAGCAGAATAAAGCAGGTTGCGAGAAGAGAAACTACACGAGATTTATTCAATACTGTTATACTAAGTTCCGCGCAAATAGCTAATGAAGACTACAGCTATTAGAGCTAGTCAGCTAGTCGAGTGAAGCTCGCAACTCGGTCTCCTCGTTTTATTGTGGCATGTCGCTCGACGTCGGTACCGGGAGTGTTTATGATTGTTGAGAGCTTGGTTTTACGACCAGATTACCGTGAGGCGCGTTCAGGGGCTCACAACTCAATTAATTATCCCATTCGCTCGGGCATTAAGATTTCACAGTTGTCCTTATTTTATTAATAGTTTGAATAGAAACATAATTAATTTTGCATTTTTTCAAAATAAAATGTTTATTTTAACACTACTCACACTGGGTTCACATTTTCATCTCGTCCGAGTCTGACGTCACGTATTTATCTTAAAAACAAATCAAAACATTACTGCGATGCCTACGGTTGACGTATGTCAGAGCTCGCCCGAAAGGTCGGTATGATTGCGGGCGAGCGAAAGAAATATGATGGGTTCGGGCAGATCTGATTACTAAATGATCAATATATTATCTGTAAAGCGCTTCTTATTATTCTACAGACACTCGTCTTCTACTGGAGGTTGTGATGCGCCACAATTACTACAAATATTTATAATTAATTCAATTTCGTGCACACTTTACTTAGTTTTCTTTGAAAGCGCGTACCGACGATGACCGAATATGAACTACCTAATGCCAAACGAAAAAGGGATCAGCCCAGCGAAACTGCACTAAGTGAGCGGCAAAGATCACATTGATTTGAAAACAGATTAAATGAAATCAGTAAATGAACGGAAAAAAGGGATAATGTATTTAGGGGCGGCAATAACGAGGTGTCATTCGGCTGAATGATATTATTTATTTAAGCGTTTTTTACGATATTTGGGACACACACAATTTCTATTTCAGTCGGGATAGGAAAAGAAATTTAAATTTCCTACACGTTTTATTCAAATTTGTTCACGCGGAACTTGCGCTCACGTTACGCGTAGATACAATATTGATAACTTACCTGACGCCACTGAGCTGAGGAACTAAAGGGGTCGCATCCTGTCTCAGGTAGTGACCTCGGGCCGTCCTCCCGCGCCGAGCGAAGGTCTCCCCGAGGTCACGGGGATCGTGAAATTTAAACGATCTGTACTGAAGTAATACAGACAGAAAATTAAATTAAGTAGCGGCGGAATTTCTTATCTTTGTAACAATTGTTATTTGAAGCCGAGTCCGAGTCCGAGTCCGAGTCCGAGTCCGAGTCATCGCAACAATCAAAACATTGTGTGTGTCATTAGTACTTCATGAAGAAATTAATGTGGATGCGTGTAATAGTCTGGGGTGAGAGCGAGAATTGTATCGCGTTTTCTCGCTCTAGGGCATGCAGCTGAGCTGATCGGTGTGCGAGTAGACTACAAAATCCGAAAGTCTCCAAAAAACCTCGTGGATGCATAATCCTTGTCTCAGAGATTGTGTCAGTCGAAAATATTATAAAAATCTCATCCGTGGACACGAGTCACGAGAGTGTAGTTTTATTAAGTATCTTTATACAAAAAAAGAAAAATAACAGTGGCCTTCTCTGTGTCATGTATGTAATTTCATCGCAGTCAAGGTACTCGTCTTTTAAATTCATTCATCCTAAATCACTAAATCTTCATAAAAGAAACATTTATCCCTTGTACAACATGCCACCATTACGATATAAATAATCAAGAATTTATAGAAAATAATAATCATTTTTTTATAACTTCCAAATTGACTCCCCACAAATATGAATATTACGTGCAAATTTCGTCAGACAATACCGGTAAAGTCACACGTAAACAGGAAGTACCGTCTAAAAATAGATTATCCGAGTGCACACGTGCTGTTCCAACAAAACCAGAAACATCGCGTCACGAGTCCCTTCCGTAAGATAAAACCAGCATAGTCGTATGTATTTTAGGGGTACCCTTTAATTCTTATCTTTCCCCCTCCCTATATCTGGAGATGGCCACTGCTAGGAAGGGTATATAAGCGACTCCCACTTAGTCTCCCCAGCAGAAAAAATCAACATATATTCGACCGTGTAAAATGTATCAGTCTCGTTAAAACAATCTATCTCAAGAATATTTCTCAACAGTCGAAATATTCCTAACTATGTGCGGTAATAACTTATTCGGCATGTCGCAGTGAGCTTATCCGAACTCCACCTATCGCGTTTGCAATATACCATCCAATATGCACCAGTAAACTACTTGCGCTGTACGGAGATGTGACGTCCTTGTGAAGACCGCCGCTACTACCTACATATTACTCGATACATTTCTTTACTACTTTCTCCATCGCCTCATTGCTCCTGATGACTTCGCATCCGCCGACGAGTCATCCCAGACGCCTTCCATCAGCTTCGTGGATCCAGGAAGATCGCCTTTACCCACCTGACGACCTCAGGCTCCGCGTGTCATAAGATTCGCCGTCACCATGTTTCACGTCTAAAACCAAGGTACCGTGCGCCCTCCAGTGTCCAGCACTTACCATAAATCTCCACCTCTTGGAAATCTTTACTCGGAATATTCCAACTCTCGCCGACAGTGATTCCTCCAGTTTTCTCCGTTGAAAATTCTAGAAACCATATCCGACCATCTCTAGTTAAGCAAACATCTCGTTTTTTTATTTCCTGATAAGATAACCATTATTTCATTAGAATAATTAGACCCGGTCGAATACGATTTTAATATCCGTTGGGTGTCTCCTCGGTGCCCATGTTCTGGTATAACTTTGTATAAACCAGTCTTCAATTAAAATAAACTTACAAAAAATTATTACTCTCCAGTTAATCAAAGCCAACACGTAAATTCAGTTGATGTATATTATAATTTTGTCAAGTGTGATGTGACAGCCTCAATACCGCACACGCAGAAATGCCAATTCCTTATATTGTGTTCTATGTGTTCCTATGTAAATTTTTAACATTATTTTCCATCGCCATAAACATTTCAACGCTATACTGTCCTTGTTCTGTTCAAGATACTTAAATTGAATATATGTCATTCGGTACTAACTTTACATAAACCTTTTATTTCGATATCCTGACCTCTAAAAGCACATATTGAGTCGGACCTCGAGTAAACGTGGGACGAAAGAGAACTGTTCTACCACCTGAGCTAGCAACTTCAAAGGTAGATGCTCGAGAACCTAATCAAAGGTCTGTCAAAAATGAATAACCTGTACTAAATTTAAAACATCTAATAAGGAAAAGTTTTCGTTAGATCTGGCAGCGACACAAATGCGCGCTCTTTAATCATATTTTTGAAAATATTCTCGCACACTTGGCGTGTTATTTCAGCCATTATATTTCGGATATTGTTCTGTGGCATCGGAACCGTCGTTGGCTCGCTGGCCACTGGCCACTGACCACTGGCCACTGGCCCCTGGCACCTCTCCTTTCGAGCGCCCCCGTCACATCAGGCGATCGAGGAGGCCAGTCGATGTCACATACGCGGCCGGGAGAAATTACTCGCAAAACTGTGTGTGAGGCGGCACCGTCCTGCTGAAACCGTGTGTTGCGAGCCCAATCGACCTGCTTTCAATTCGGCCAATGAGAAGTGTTCCAGCGTGTGACGAGAGCGATCACCATTAATGGTTACAGCATTTCCATCATTATTTAGATTGAATGTTTGAATGACTTCGACACGTTGTTGAGGCGTCAGATGCTCCATCATAAATTGGATTCTATTCTCTATTCTCGGTCTGGAACATAATATTCAGCCTATATATAATTAAAATAGCAAACTTCTCTGGCGACAGGAGGGTTAACAGCCACCGCGATATCTAAACTCAAACATGCCGTGAAAATGTAGACAGGTTTAGTATCAATAGCGGCTCGCTTTCAATAAAAATGTGATACGAAAATGATTTTTTTTACAATGAAAATCATAAACATTGTTTTGTATTCCACGGATACCATTCGTGATTTAGCTAGGCTTGCGGTTTGCGCGCGCCTGATTCGGTGGTTATTCGTTCAGAACGAATCAATGGCAATGTCCGCGGAAGACTTTGCGCGATCGGGTAAACCAGATACCGAAATATATTTTACGGAAACAATGGCAGACACTGCAGTGGTGTTTCAGTATTCCCCGGTGGCTTCACAAGACCGAGCAGAAGTAGGATTCCCCCCGCTCGAATGGCCTCGCACTGGAAGTGTACCTACCGTCAAAGTTTAAGTTACTTCTGATGGCCCGCGTACACGAATGAGGTTCACGGCTTTGTGTGTGAGATTCGCCGTCTCGCTCGTGTACGTCATGCGTTAAATGTCATTGTCGTTCGTCAGTTGAGTTAAATCTGAATAAATAATGTTTAACGCCTTGCATTCATGTAAATGTTTAATCACTTATGTTAGAATAGATAATTGTATGGCCATTATGACATCGCCGTCAGATCGAACGTCGTGCGCGCTGGTTCGAGTTTTACTGTCTCCTGTACTACTCCTCCACTTTGTTGCACCGTACAATTATCAATTATTTTCATAATAACTAGTAAGTAACCATATCTCGTGTTCATTTATAAAGTTGGTACATTCAATTTGCATCAACCGATAGCTAAATGTCAAAACTATAAAATATTCACTCGCGACCATCACTTTATGGCGAGTCGTCCCGGACAACCGTAGACCAACAGACAGAGCGCTGAGAAATGCCAGTGCTCGGCGGCGACCCGCGAATGCAGCCAGCGGCACCGCGCGGGCCGAAGCGGATGCTTCCTCGCTATCATTCGGTACGAACTTCATTTCCACAGTCGACGTTGATTGAAATTTATCAAAGACTCGAACCGTTGGGATTTATTTAAAAGTAGGCTAATAATAATAATTTCCGCTAGTTCATATTAATTATTGAATATATTTATACTCGAAGCGTCTGAAATAGAAACTCTAAAGTAAAAATAAAACAATACTGTTTTAAGACAAAGTTATGAAGTCCTCCAAAATAAACCAATTTAAAGGTGAGCAAACTTTATGGCGAGCCGCCCCCACCCCCGCCCCCGCCCCCGCCGCCCCGTCTCCGGCCATTAGGCTGCAGCTCGAGGATTTAATGAAAGTTTTTACTGGCGGCGTTAAAATAAAAGCCGTTTTCATAAATGCTTTCGAATTTGAAATTTCTGCTGAGAGCCGAAGCCGGTGAAGTCTTTTTTTATCATTAGCTATTAAATAAAATCGTCGCTTTGTCTGTGCTTCTTTATACTGGTTTTAATGGTGCAGTAACACGTTTGGCTGTTGTCGGTGCGCCTGGAGCTCGACATTCTGCAGTAGCTTTCCTCTCTCCGAAACAAAGATAAGGCCGATCTTGATGTGAGGCGTCCGTTCGAGTCGGGCGGACGTTCGATAGGACCGCATCGTTAGGTTTAAATTATGAAATGTCTTCTGCTTAGCGAGCTATGTTATGGTAGCCCATTCGCTGTATACAGCTTTAAATGTATTATATTATATTATACATACACATTACGTTTGAATATAATTTATTTTACTATTGTCATATTTGCATTCGCATCTATTATTTAGAAAAGGTTGATTGCTTCATTTCGTAGCGTTATTAAAAAATATAAAAGATTTTTTTAAATAAACAAAATACATACACTATAAAAATTATATTCGGTAAACACCTTTAATACATATTAAACGAATCAAATATAAAAATCTATTAACCGAAAAAATATTTTAGTCGCTTAACTGGACCTATTCCTATCCGAGGAAATACGTTATCCA
Source organism: Eubasilissa splendida (assembly GCA_031772225.1). Lineage (NCBI taxonomy): Eukaryota > Metazoa > Arthropoda > Insecta > Trichoptera > Phryganeidae > Eubasilissa > Eubasilissa splendida. The sequence goes on from CM062857.1 coordinate 30,634,892, forward strand.
ATTTTAAGGTCCAGGTTCGAATTCCGGTAGCAACAAAATATTTTTTATTAGGAGAACACACTCTTATTGTGAAGTTGTAATTATTCAGAACAGACGGTCTGTGATATTTAATTTATATTTAAAATATTTTGTCGATAGATAGATTTTTCTGTATATCTTTCTATTAACGTCAAAAACGCTATGAACTTATGCACTAACTTGTATTCTCCGTTGTTATAGTATTATGGTTGATTCTTGTGTTTTCTCCTAACGGGCCGGGACTTTGAAGCCCATTCTCCGACATTTCATAATGCTGGGCGTAATAATGGCGGGGATGCGCTTCCTGGGCCACACTCACAACTGCGCTCACACAGGTCCAGCCGGAAGGCGGGAAAATATCGCACAAAATGCACATTTTCATAACCGATAGCCGTGGAGTGGAGAAAAACGTTTGCTCAGTAAACAATTATTTTTACAAACACTAGTGCGAATATAAGTCTATATATACATATATGAAACTTTTCTAGGTTAGACCGCGTTTTTTGGATTTTTGTTTTTTCCTTGCGGAAACCCAAACCGACGTTTCGGCACGGTAATTAGTGACATTGTCGAGACGTTGCGTACTTTTTCGCGAGATATCTAAACTCGGCTGTGGGAGATAATAAAATGAATGTTTAAACACTTTTTAAAAAAGATAATTTTTATTATTTATTATTTATAAATGTCTGGGCTATTCTACCGTGCGTATCCGACATCTCTGGTGCTCCAGATTCCATTGCAGGATACAATGGACGGGCGGGATGGGAGAGTCTGACAGGATTGACATTTCATCCGCGCGAAATTGAATAAAAGATGCCCTGACAGATGTAAGGAAGCAACCCAAGGTCTGTGTAAAAATCCGAATAGATTCGGACGTATTGGAGATTGTCAGGATAGAGATGTGCGCCCGTGTGTGTACACAACACATACTGCTGTACATCCTCGTCTACAGGGTGTAACGAGTCGAAAATGTTCAAAGAATATGTGCCTAATCTAAACCATGTCAGAGATAGAAGCATTTCAAAAAAATTGAAATTATGCAATTATTTCGATTAGTTTATTGTACTGATTCCAAATGATATATTGATTACAAACAATTAAAGGTCATCGAATTTCGAGCGGCTAGACTATTTTTGGTTAGATGATTTAGGACCTGAAGCAAAGATATAGATTAAAATTTCAAACAATATTTTTTTCACAACGGCGCAGAATTTCCACATATTCCTTGAATATTTTATACTCGTAATTTAGTCAGATATTCACCCATAAAAACTTTGAACAACTTCTAAACCGTTGAATTTCGGATAACCCTATTTGACGCTCAATGGGTTGCTAGTGACGTCCCCTAACCGTAGGCATTGTTTAGATTATCTCTTATACACCCTGTATATCATCTAGAAATGGCTGCCCTAACCAAACAGGGGAGATCTATGTAAATTAAAATAAAACTCCTCGAACAGATTGAGGGAACTCGGTGCGACCATTTGAATGCGCTTGAAACTTGAAAGTGTCCGCAGTTAGATTTCAATGTTCGTTGCATTCTTGTTTACTCTTTCTTAAAAGCGATGAAAGAGCTCGCAATAACTTGAAACTCCCGAGAATAATCTCGTTAGTAAAACATGCTCACTCTTTACGGAGATCCCCTTTGTGTTATTAAGATCAAAGCCGGAGTTGCCCTTTTGTGCGTCCACCCTTCGTCTCTTCAGACGATGTCGCTTTCACCTCGCTAAACCCTGAATTTTTCATGACAGGCCTACATAAAACTCACGGAAAAAATATAAAAGATTTCTTCGCGTCGTCTTGAAGTGTGTGGAATTGTTGAAATGGTCAATGATTTCTGCTAACTAATTCACGAAAGGATTTATAAATGTATAATATTTAGAGCTCGCTTCTAGAACCGCTAGCGGCATGCGGTCCAAGTTTTTGAAGAAAAGACATTTATTATCCTCATACATGAAAAACTACTTATCGGCGTCGTCATATTTTATGTATATTACATTTTCTTGTTTATTTCGTCACTTAACAAGCCTAGTTATTAAAACTTAAACCCGCCCAGGATTTCGTTTAAACACTTTTTAATTACTAACAATATCTTGAAACGACAATACAAATAGTTTGGCGTAAAGCCGCCGTCACGATACAATACCTACCAACATTATATTTATATAATTAATAATATTAGTTAATTAAGCTTTATATTTCTGGGTGTTACCCGCCTAATGCATAACATTTTAGGAGTAGATACAGTGGCGTAACTATACCAATGCAGCCGTGCGGTGTATTGGGGCCCACGTTAGGCAAAAGGTCCGCGTCCTGCAGTACTTTTGGTATTGATACTTGATAATTAAATTATAAACTTTAAAAATGTATTACGAAAAGTGGTGAAAACATTATTTTCATTCCAGTGCGTTAATTTTCAAAACAACATTTCTTTAAAGCTTGCACCAATATAAACATCCTTTAAGTAATCAATACGCCAGCAAGTACAAATATTAATACCACATTCCATTTACATGCAAGCCCGTTAGCCGCTTCCTTCCTCGCTGGGTACATATAAAGTACCTGTTCTGAGGTAGGTAGCCATTAGGTTCCGTTAGCTAGATTATACATAAGTATGAAGTTATGTAACAAATTAAATAGTAAAAAACAGAAAAATCAAAAAGGAGACAAGGAGAGAAGAAGTAAAATAAACAAAGTAAAAATTTTGATACAAACTAAAGACATAAAAAGATTGAGGTATTTATAAAGTAATTCTCCGCTGACGTGTTCGGTTCGAGACCAGACCGTCGCTGTACAGCGAAGGAAGAGTTTTTTTTCTTTTGTAAGTCTATAAAAATACATCAAAAAACACTTTTGTTTTTTTCATGAAAGTATTAATATTATATGAGACAAATTTTGTTCCAAATATTTAATTTAACCCAATTTATTTAGTTATGCCAGTTCAAGCTACATGTGTCTAATTCCAACCATGTCAGAGATATAAGCATTTAAAAAAATTAATTGAAATATTTAATTGATTCAAAATCATATATTGAATACAAAAAAATTAACGGTGATTGAATTTTAAACGGCCAAACTATTTTTTGTTACATGATTTAGAGCATGAAGCAAAAATATACATTATTTATGGATTAATTTCAGATTAGGTTCATACACTGATACTGCACTGTTATTGCACACATTTCTTGAACACTTTGGACTCGTAGTTTGGTCAGGTTATCCATCCCACCCATCAATATTGTGGACTAGGTCTGTTCCACCGCCGACCAGCCATACTTTGTTTTTACGATGAATTTTTTAAAGCTTTTTCCATCTTTCCAATAAAATTTTAAAATATTTTGTATATGTAAACGCTTTACGTATACACGTCACAGACAGACTTTATTATAAGGCACTCGTTTCACGAAGCGCTACTCCGCGGATTAAATTAGGCAAACAAACTGGGCAGTATTTCAGATTACATCCGGCGGCTTCATGTAGCTGGAATCCGGCGACCTCCGCACGGTCCGGGGGTGTCGGGTGTCGGGCCCGGTTATGAATAACAATAATGTCGCCACGCGGTAAATTACCACTTAATAATAGAGCACCCGCCGCGGACAATGGCAGGGTTTAGCGCGTCGCCGGGGCTCAGGCGGCCGGGCCCACTCGACATTCGCGATCCCACCACACGCTGCAGCACGAGCAGACACCCGCTGTATTCATTTCGGTCACTATTTATCTTTTCTCCCTAAACTTTTATACAATAAATAAAGCGGACGATTATCCCGCGCCGCGCTATAAAGGGGTGCTCGAAAAACAAACAAACCAAAGTTGTATTCGTGTATTTTCCAAAATTAAAATAGTCTTCACTAGCGATTATTATTAAGACATATATCAGAACGTAGGCAGATAAAAAGAAATGATTTCAATTTTATAATTAAATAGTTACAGCGCACGCCTCGGTTCATTCACCAAAATGACCATCGACAAGGGCGATGCTTTCTCTGCGAACATTTTCTAGATGTTGTAATATTGTGTTCAGTTCGGATGACATTCAGAGCGTTCCGGCCAGATCTGGGTATGTTTTAAATTAACGTAATGTTGTTGGAACTCTGTTGAGGGAATTCCTCATTTTGCAGGTTGTGATTGGCACATATCAGTGTTATTGAATTTTCAATACAATCGTAACATCTGTACATCGACAACACCTCGACATTTATGAATAGATGTCAGTGTATATCTGTCGGTGTGGTATTCTCTCCACACAAAATGTAAAAATGTACGAATTTTTACCGGTAGGTATTTGGCTGTCGTCCTCGGCATATTTGACCTATCCTGGATTGAGCGACTGTTGATGCGACACTTGACATATAAAAGACGAACCATATTACGGGGATAAATCGGTACACACTGCGTGCGATTAACAAATCATTATTCTACGAGCGATCAATCTCTGAGACAAAGATGAAGAAACTGCGCTTTTGACAAACTGCGAGATGTTTGGATCAAAATTAGATTATTGTCGCGTGAGTCTCTCCCGAGAAGTGGACAGCTCCTCGTTTGTCAACTCCTCATCTGAAGTGAGTCACGCAGATTACGGGAGCGCTGACGTCGAGACGCTGTCGAATGAGACCCGAGACCCGAGACCCGAGTCGCGCCCCGCCCGATCCTGAGAGCTCAATGGCTTCTGTCGGTAATTGTTTTCAAGTTGTCTCCCACTGCGAGATCTTGTCCTGCGAGCTTAACTCTTCGCCCGCAGTCTTGTTTCTGGTACATCGAACTGAAGACGGTATCGAAATGGTTAAAATGAAAAAAATACACATATATTATTTTTAATAAACAAGAAATATATTTATATAATCTTGAATATCATCCATTGAGAATCGCGATCTCCAAGAACTCCAGTCCTCTTGACTATGCTTCTTCACTTTTATCGGCATCGTACAGATCTTAGGGCTGTCTTCAGAGAAGTGCCGTTGGTATGTCCAACAGGTGAGGGATCTTTCTCTTCCTCTTCCTCTCTTTGATGTGGCCCTCCACAACAAGCTTCTCCAAGCTTCCTGTCCTTCTCGCAAGATGCCCAAAATATTGATTCGTCTCAGGTTGAGTCTACAGGAGGGAGACATCCGCGCATCTTGAATATACCGATTTTATAATTGATTGATTGGATTGATTGATAGATCATTCATTTAAATTATATGTATTCGCTAAAAACCATCAACCTTGTCTATTATTATTGTTTTGGTATTACGGAATGAAATAATTGGACGGGGTGAGGTTTTTAATAGCAACACTTATTAAGTTGAACAAATACGTTAAAAAATATTTTATCAATACGTGAAAAAAATCAAGTTAATTCGAAAGAAACCTTTGATTTGACCCACTGATAAATATTGTCAGCACGCTCTAACGGCGATGATCTCTCACTGAAACTTTGATGTCTGAGATGATACGCGAGCTGCGTCATTCTAACCGGCGAGCTAAACACACGTTATGTAAATTAGTGTAAATAAATTGACATATATTTAATATAACTGATAACAAGTTTCAGTAATGGCGCGAGGCTAATTGGTGATATAATGATTCCGTTTACAAGTCCAGCTCTACTTCTTATATTGGGGGGTGAGCCAATTAAATGGTTTCAAGTTGGGGAGAAAATGTACAACATTTTAACTGCGAGTGAAGGCACTGTTGAGGGATTCACCAACAATTACAAATAAGTACCTATCGCAGGGGCGTGCGTCACAATATCACTTATTTATACTTTCTATCTTTTGATGCAGTTGTTTAACTATTCAGCTTTTACGCATTGTGTTCATTTATTAACACGCTTAGACGCGAAATGGTCGAAAGGCATCGAAAGGACCCCACCCTTTCCTGGAACCGTTTATACAATTATATAAAGAAGACGAGATGTTAGATTGTGAATTTAAAAACGATAATTGTTATTTAAGTTCATCGACTGTAATTAACATTATATACATATGTTGTTACCAATAGAGAAAGCACACATGTAAATTGGTCAATCAAAATCTGTATTAGTTGCAGTCGAATGCTTTTCCCCGCTGCCATTTATATTAGGATTCGACCAATACCAGTTTTCTCTACTCTGATATTTAAATGGCCGCCAGTATGGAAACTAGCGTGTTTTTGAAAGAAGGTGTTAGATTATTATTTATAATAATAAGAGTATTAATAAATATTCTATTCGAGTTTCTATCCAAATAGAAAATTATGGAGGTTGCTGAAATTGCAACTAGTACCCTCACGTGTGGGTTTTCTAGAATTAAATTGTATATTTTAAATAATGAAACACAAATAATTTTTCTCGACTTCTTGATCATCGTTTATTTCCACTTACATTATTTGATACGTAATTAATAATTAATAATTAATAACGTATCAACAGTACGAATACCAAACAACAGCTACAACTGATGTTTGACACATTATCCTAAACTCTAAATGGACTGTATGAGTTGTGAAAAACTTCACAACTCATACAGTCAACACATCACAAATATTTTGAGTGAACGTTCCTTTATATCATAATTTTGGGTGTGACTCTATGGTATAACCGCAAGCATAGTCCAACCATAGATAATCAATAGTTCACTATTCTCCCCGAGTTTTGAAAATACACTTTACATATACTTTATACACTATTTTATTGATGCCGTTCAAATTGCTCAAACAATGAACTGGCTTTACTTAACGAGAGGCGTAAAAACTAAATCTGATAATTTTTCGTTTTTCGTCAGCGTCTAGATCAATTATGAAATGTTTTTATTTTTTTCAATGGCCCTGCAGCCATGGCGAGCCTCGGCTTCATCAATCTTTCGCCTCCGCACGCCCCGTTTCCAATTCGGAATCTGTACTTCAGTTCGACGGATCGTCCTTCACAACGTCCTCCCAGCGGAGCCGGGCTCCCCCCATTCCTCTGCTGCCCTCTCATACAACTCGTCATTATATATGATTCCTTTTCTCTCAAAATTGTCCAAAATTTCTACCATTTGACGGGATTGTCCACAGTTAAATGTTTTATGTAGTGTTGATTTGATTTTCATCTGGACGCTACATGTTTTCAGTATTGGCAACAATATCCTAGTAGTATTATATATTATAGTGATCTTTGAAGACTACGCTTTTATTAAATATTATTATTAATTTCCTGGACTTACCGGGAGGCATCATGTATATACTTTAATTATTACACAGTAACATGTCGCGTGTGCGGTGTGCAGAAATATGTGGTTGTAACCGATACGATTCCCGGGCGGACGTGATTTATCCATATCCTAATAAAATAGCAGGGAGGGAATTAATATCGACGGAGAAGAATTATAATACACGGGAAACTTTTAGCATTTTATCGGACCCCAGCGACGAGAGCTCGAGAGGCGTGAGGCGAGAGGCGAGAGGCGAGAGGCGAGAGGCGAGAGGCGAGAGGCGAGAGGCGAGAGACCCCACCCCGCCCCGCCTGGCCGACCGCTGCCCATTTTCCGTGTTCACTCGTGTGAGCGGGATATCGGCGATAAACTCTTTTCGTAACATCGAAATGGGGGGGAAACAAAGGCGCAGAAGGAATCAAGACAGTGTACAATTCCAAATTTAAATGTTTTTCGATTCAAGGGGACAAAAATAAACTCCTAAATAAAAACATCCAAAATAATTTCAATATGTTAATTAGTTTCCAATGGGAAGTGTAGCGATGGAAATAAAAATCGGCCCCGGTCTGAAGCCGCCATCGCAATTATTATATTTCAAACATTATATAGATGAATATTAATTAAATATATTAATTATAAAGATATACTTATAAAATCAATTTTATCGAATAATATTATTGTTGCGCCACCGGGATTCGAACCTGGATCTCTTTCCTAACCGGGGAAGGTGCTTTATCCAACTAAGCTACAGCGACAATTTTCGACCCTATATGTTACCTTTTGATATTAATACATTTAATCGTTCCATCATTTGACAGAGCCATCTACCTTATTTTTACAGAATCTCAAATACCTTTGAGTAAACTGATAGCAGACGCCAGAATTATCAATTCATTTTTAATATTTAAAATATCACAGACCGTCTGTTCTGAATAATTACAACTTCACAATAAGAATGTGTTCTCTTAAAAAATTATATCGATGGGCTAAAAGTCACTTTACCATTTAAAAATTAAATAACTTTTTGTATTTTTATATATATTTTACGTGATATTCAACATAGCCCCTATTTGTATTACTTGGATTCACCCGTCAAAAAATCTCTACGCTTTGTAGAATTATATGTATAAAATAAATTAATATTGCAAATATTAAAAGTTATTTAATTTTTAAATAGTTGTATGACTTTTGGTCCACTTTGTAGAAATCGTCTAGATTCACTTTGACGAGTTCAGCAATTGAAGAAGATCTTTATACATTTACGAATGTCTATTAGCGATGAGCTCGAAATCACGAACTGTGACCCGGTCAACTGATATCTGTAAGTCCCAATCACTGGCAGTGATCGAGTATCTTGAAATATTGTCAACTATCTAATAATATATTCATTTTATTTGTTCACGGTTTGCCAATATTTAAATTTACTTAAGCTAGGAAGCTTTAAATGAAATGTGCTATTTACGCGAAGGAAGGGCTTACTATGATACAATGATGAAATAGTTTGACCGAGTACAATTTTGACGCTATTTTTTATTCATTTATTTTTTGTATGATATCGTAAAAGTCACAATTTTAATTTATTTATATTCTCAAATACCGATCGCATTGAAACCGAGAATAGCAATGTATCTATTTACATAAAAACTATACTTTAAGCATTCATCGACTCGTACTCTATTCTACAGGATATCCTGTTATACATTACATACTACGTCATGTTGGCAATACTGCGTACACCGCGTTATATTGGCTATCCTGCATAACATACTACGTTATGTTGGCAATAATGTATACACTGCGTTATATTGGCTATCCTGCATAACATACTACGTTATGTTGGCCATATTCAAAATTCCATACATTCAAAACCCGGCCATAAATTGGTTCTTATTTTAAATATGAATTAAATATATTAATTAGAAAGATATACTTATAAAATCAATTTTATCGAAAAATATTGTTGTTGCGCCACCGGGATTCGAACCTGGATCTCTTTCCTAATCGGGGAAGGTGCTTTATCCAACTAAGCTACGGCGACAACATTTTTAGCGACAATTTTCGACTCTATATGGTTACCTTTTTGATATTAATACATTTAATCGTTCCATCATTTGACAGAGCCATCTACCTTATTTTTAAAGAATCTCGAATACCTTTGAGTAATCTAATAGCAGACGCCAGAATTGTTAATTCATTCATTTAATTAATAATAAAATTTTGGACACATTGATACAACTTTATTATTAGGAGAACATATTTTTGTCTTTACGTAGTTTTCGGAGCATGATTTATTTACGTATTTGAAAAAATAAGCCATTAAAATGAATTTTGGATTTTGGACCGACAACACATCGGCAGATTGATACGATCATCCGCAGTCAGGACAGTTTAAAAAGTAAGCACACTCATAGCATCCAGCGTTGTATCAGAGAACAACGACATTGTTCTGGCGTGTCGAGTGTCGCCATCTCAAGCTAATCTCAACACGTGAGCAGTTCTGACATTTGTCTCGTCGGATTCATTCCGCAGACTCGCGCCATCTGTGACGGTAGACTGAAAGGTTTGATGTTAATGTTTGCAGTGAGAGACATATTCAATGAAATGATAGTGACGTCATTATCAATTTAACTTTAGAAAATGTACATTTTTAAGGTGAAAATAATTTTTTGGACTTGAATGAACGAATGCCTAAATTAATAAATATGTATTTCTAAACTTTTTTAAACGCAGTCGGGCTGGTTTTCTCTAAATTTCCCCGAGCCGGCTTCGGGCAGCCGATCCGAATCTGTCCGTGCCAACATTATTTTGTATACAAGAAACTTTTAATTAACAAAAATAAGGCCGTAAATCAAATTCACCGTGAGATAACTTCTCGTGTAGCCGTGGCGGCCACCTGGCTGGGAAGAGGGGGGAAGCGGCTGTTGGCCGTATTTTGGTGGCTTGGCTATATTCTGCGAAACAAATTAGCGTCAACGACCCTCGGGGGTTGTCTGCCTATGAGGCGGGGCCGGGATGAAATACGCCGTCTCCCGCTCCCCGCCCGTTCTCCTTCTCCTCCCGCTCCTCCCGTGACGCAATAAAAAATGAAAATTCTCTCTGGGCAATCTCCGGGTGGGGATTTAATTTGACGTCCCCGAAGATAGGAGACGCGTTAATATTCACGAAGCGGCGGCGGCCATTGACGCGCGACTTCAGTAATTAAAGCGACGGAGATAGATCGAAACGTAGTCAAGGAGAAACGCTAGAAGTAACAGCGAGAAGCGAATTTCATAAAATAGGCAACGAGCTGACCAATCGATCTCAGTGCGTCGTCGTACGCGCGTAGATCAACTTAAAACGCGTTATATGTATCACACCACACCTGCATAGTATTTTTTCGATCTTTTCAAACATCTTCTGGATATTAAGACGGTGTTCTTTCTTTTGCGGAACTATTTATTAGGTTGTTTACATTAATTACATTACATTAATTACAAAAAGTACATTTCAATGAATGCTGTATTCTCCATTATTGTTCAGGACTTCATTTCATCGTTCAACCAATTTATCGATGCCTTTTCTATAAAAATCGGCTGATCTGGTATCACAATAATTATCAAGTCAATTCCTGAGGTCATCGTCTTTATTGAACGTAACGCCATGCATTTGATTGGAGAGCGACCGAAAAATGTAACAATCTGTCGGAGCGAGATCGGGGCTGTGGGATTATAGGGTGGATACTCCAGAATTTCCCAGTTGAGCTCCTGGATGACCATCGGAACCTTGATTAAAGGCGAAAAGAAGTATGTGTCGAAAATGTTCGTTTTTCTCTACTTGACACTCCATTATTTAAGATCAAAAATATAAGATACGGGAAAATGGCGACACTGACGTTTTAGAGCAGAAAAAAGAAAAGAAGAAATGGCGGGAAAATATAATTTCAAACAAACCGCAAAGGACTAATTGAACGACCTGACGCTTCCTGTCGGTGTTCTCATGCTGGTACATTGCACGGTTAAAAATGTTACGTACTTTTCTAACGCAGTTTCGTGACACACTCGGGAATCCTCCGAAAAATATAGTCAATGTAAATATTTTTCATACAGCATTAGAATAAGCTTCGGACTAGTAAATATTTAATATGATGTGTTCACCAAGTTAAACATTATAACCATATATATTTAAAATCTCTATTTCCAATTTTCTATCTGCCTATCGAAATATCTGTCGATGTATAAAATTGGGCCCAAGTGCCGACAAACCATATTAATTTCACGCGAAGCGAACTATTGCGGATGAAATCAAATCTCCGAGACTAAGTATCATGCTTGCGCACGTGCGCTGTGACATTGAGATATTCAGGGCGCGCTAATTAAGATGCTGTCTGTTTCTCAGTTTCCAGAGATCGACAGTACGTAATAGAGGGCGTTCGGTGATTATCCCTTGAAACCTGTTAAAGGTCAGGGGTGAAACAATTATTTTTAAAATCCCTTCAACGGCGTAACTACGCCCATATAGAGCATCGGTACCATACATTCATTTATGTCGATGCTTTTGAGGTTTCCTAGCGTAATATGGATTGATCATTTTCGCGCACCGCAACAAAACATAAGATAAACCTTTATTGACATCTACTTTTTGTACATCACAAGGGAACATACAATAATATGGGTATTACAGGGCTTACGACCTGTCCTCGGCTGGCTCGAGTGATCACTTTACACAATGTAACGTTCACCAATTCTACCCATGGTCGACTGCCACACCTATCAAATTTTTGAAAGTTGTATATATCTCTTTACCGTATAGAAACCTTTAAAGTATTTTCTTACAACTACGCTGTCGCCATATATGGTTTGAAATTTGATATTTATTCCCCTGAAACAGTATAGATGTCTATAATGAGAATCTTTTTGATAGAAGTATGGGAGCTATATTCTTTATCTGTATATACGACCGTGTAACCTGGCAGTCTATCCTCCACCGGTCAGATCAGCGGAGAAAAGATGAAATGTGGGTATGGCACTCGGAACTCACCTTGCCGACAACTTTTCTTTTCACTTGTGATAAACTTATGACAACTTGTGTGATTCGGATGGGCTCCACTGGAATCTGCTCTACATTATTCGAGGAAGTTACTACTGATCACAGTTGCTTATCACAAGAAACATAGCGATCATCACAAATGGAAACTAGAGTAATCCTAAACAAATATAGTATGTGCAGAATGTCCAAAGTTGAAGATGTAGAACCGCCATCACGGTAGATTCAAAATCCAGCACTGACAGAAAAAATGGAACAATAATAATACATGACCTTGGGCTTGGAACGCGCCTCCTTCATGTTTCGACCTCGTTACTTATAATTCTTTGTCGCTACGTACTGATTTGGAATTAATTGGCTTATAGGCCAGGCTCATCCGCTACCCTTATCGGTAGATCGTGACCAGCGATCCATCCACAACCCGTTTGTGACATCGTCCATCACTAGTTCCGGAGTTCTTCATCCCGCACCCAAGAGGGAAATATAATATCTCCAGTATCCCATTACGAATTTATTTATTTACACTATTATTTAATATTAATTTATTTAAATTAACTCGTCCTACTGTTGGCAACGCCGCCATCGAGCGCCATCCTGACGGTCGGTTAAAACCTACCCGCGATTAGCGTGGCCACTGCCAGCATTGTCTCTATGGGAATGAAGCTCTCCGCACCGCGCGCGGTCTAATGCAATAACCTACCGCGCATGTGCGATAGTGTTGCCATATTTAAAATTTTATTCTCCACCCGAATTATTTATATAATTTAAATAATTCACCTTATAACGTTGCAATATATACAAGGATACGCCTGGAACGTCAATTTTATCAGGTATTATTAGTAGGTATCCACCTCTGATATAAAGGGTGTCCAGCGGAATATTTTCACGTTTAATATTAAATTAAATAAAAAACTACCATATTATTCTGTATTTTATTTATACAAAATGGAGTTTAACGATGCGAATTTTACATTTTATAAACAATATCGTCTAAATGCCGTCCATTTCTCTCGAGACACTCTCGCAATCAAACTCTTAAATTAGCGAACACGCGAGAGCAAAGCATTGGTTCAATGGCAGCAACTTCATGGCGGATATATTCTTGTAGGACCTGAATTGTTCGAGGATTGTTACTGTAAACTCTCGACTAAAAAAGTCACACGATGTAAAGTCCGGTGACCGAGGCGCCCAGGGTATGTCTCCGTACTTGCTGATTAATTTATTGGGAAAAATTCCCCTCAGCTTCTCCATTGAAGCTCTAGCTGTGTGTGGAGTGGCCTCGTCGTGCTGAAATTGTGTTTTGATATTGAACCCGGGAAACGGCTGCAGTTGCGGTACCAAAAACTCGACGATCATTCGGCAATACACGTCAGCAGTGACTGTCTTTCGCTGGTTAAACAAATAAGGGCAAATTATTCGGGCATACATTGCACACACCGTCGTTTTTGGACAATGTAAAGATTTTTGATGGCGTTCCCTCGGGTTGTTTTGCGGATCTTCCAATCTTACATGAACTTTTGAACCCAACACCAGATAAGTTGCGTTCTCGGTCCATCACTTACTCGTCGAATATTAAAGGAAGTACAAAAAGTGCGGCACGCACGAACCAATGAATATTGCTCTTTAGATATTGCTCAACCGAAAAACCGCGCGGTGCGCTCTCAACCAGTGACTCCGCAAATCACGTGCGTCGAACGATACCCCTTCAACTTACCTCACCCTGATGGTTTACGAGCAATTATAATTTAATATTGAAATTTTTCCGCTGGACACTCTGTGTAAAGCATTGTCCTGGCTACTTTGCTAGACTACCGTCTGTGTTAAAGTAGACAGTTTTTTTCGTGCTGTTGTGATGTTACTTAATTAAAATTAAAAAGAAAGAGTAAGATTAAGATTTAGTGTAAGAAAAAATAACATAGTTGAACTATGAAGTTTAAAAATGTAATATACATGAAATGATTATCAGTAGTTAAACTAGAAGCTGCTGCGTTAGGTTAGGGGCCAGATTGTAAAGCAAGGATTTTATTATTTGCGATTGCAAAAATGTGGTGCAAGAGACAATATCCTTAGGGATATCTTTTGTACAATACTAGACGGCCCTTTAACAATTGTGATCCTTTGTAAAAGAGTGAGAGAGCGATTACCCTGCTTTTGTTCTAGCAGAAAACATGCCAGATTTTAAATGTTGATGGTTTTTTGGATGATGATTATGTTTATCAGAGTTTATTTAAGTGTCGGTCAGAAGGTTGCATGTGTGGGGACTGGGACCCCATTTCTCTCAGCGCTCCGCGTGTTCGTTTCAGGATGATCACGGAGTGTGAGGAATGTGCGTGGCGGCAGACTAGAGCGGTTTACGAGAAGAGAAACTACTTACGGTTGACACGAGATTTATTCAACACTGTTACACGCAAGGCTGATCTAGAGCTTGCGGTCGGGAAGACGGCAGGTAGTCGAGTGAAGTTCATATGTCGGTCTTCCCGGCGGTTGCCGGTCGATGTTATTGCGGCATGTCGCTTGACGTCGGTACCGGGAGTATTCACGGCTGTAGAGAGCCTGGCTTTACGACCAGGTGGCTGTGAGGCACGTTTAGGGCCTCCGCAGTTTTCTGTTAAGTTATATCGACAAGATTTGGCAAAATGGTACCTAATTTAATAAAAACTAAACAAAAATGTATTTCATACAATTCGAGTAAGTAGGTATATAAGGTAAGGTTTATGTTTGATATTGAATAACTTGGCCGGCACGAGAGCTCCCCCCCCCCCCCCGTGCCAGAGCAGACTGGGATGGTTTTATGTCGCTTTTGGAGCCGATCGGAGCGGTCATTTAAAGAAGTTGAAATTACTTGTCTAACTAACTCGGAAGCCACTAGGCCGCCGCAGCCACCCTGTAGTCTGCTCCGAACCCTGTACACGGAATCGTCATCCAGGAGAAGGCTTGACGGCACCTCTGGACCCAATAGAGAAAGTAATTTAAAGTTGTCGTAATTTATTTGACGATAAATTGCTTTCCATGCGCTAGTTGGGACTGGAGGAGAAAATTATTTTGACAATACGCATTATCAAATATATTTCCGAGATATTGCGGCAAATTGATTGTTTTAACATTTTTGTATTTGCTTAAACCGGTGGTTCCAAAACGGTGCTGAAATATGTTGTCGCGCTCAGAAAAGTTAAAGGATCTCCCGAGTGCACTATTTTGCTCAATTTCAATTATATTTGTGTTCTCAAACAAACTGCTAATAAGTGTGCGTGTTAACACTTTCGAACCGACGAATCCTGCTCCTGGTCTGATAATAAAACCCCCATTCTAGTAAGACGCATCACCACTCATTTGGACACACCACCGGCTGGATACCTTCTGTCAAGTTAAGTGGCGCTCCGCCCATATAGACATACCACCAACATACAAACTCAGTGCTACCAATCGAAGGATATTAAACATAATTTTTTCCTGCCGACATGCAATTTTCCTCTTCCAGAGGTTATAAGGCTTCTAGCAGTCCCTACCCGGCGTTGCTAGAAATTCAGATAAGAATCGCAGTGGAGGGAGAGGCTGAGTGGGATGGGCTAATTGTATTCTCGTCAGGATCCTGAAGTTTTATATTATACATATTTATATTCAGTGAGAGGGGGACAAGATGGGGTAACCTGGGGAAGGGGGAAGGGCAAATAGACATTCAGTTTTATATATTTAGTTATTATATTATCCTATTACGAAATAGCATTCGGTTATATTTTCAGATGAAATACGCAAAATATGTCAAATAAGTGATAGGTACTTAAATAGTTTTTGTGTGCCGCGAAAATTGAAATTGTGTTCCGTGAGGCCTAAAAAGGTCAGTAACCGCATTCATGACGAATGACACATAATATTAAAAAACAGTACTAATGTACTACTATTATATTAGATATTATTTTTTTTAAAACATACAGCATTACAAAATAAATAAATAAAATGTTGGTAAACACAGACATTCAGGAGAGAAATTCTTGGCCGCAGAAAGGTAATCTTTGGTCGACAACTTTGAAACACAAAGCCTCGCGAAGAGCCGAGTCGAGTTTCTGCTCCCCGGGTAAGGAAAATTTTCTAATTTGTATGCAAATTTTTTTCTACTTGCGTATTTTAATGTTTTTACAGACCAATAATGTCGCAATATTCCAATTTCAACAAACCTCACATTTATTAAGTGGTGGAAATGTAATAATGTCATGAACCATTAGTGGATCTGCGCGGCTCGGCTCGCAGACAAACATGTTTCCTCCCGCGGATAGCGTTTTGTTACTAATTCATTTTTATTGCCATTGCCAGATTCTGAAAAAAACATTTTCATCCGACAAAAATGGAAAAATTGTATTTCGAGAAGCGAAGTTAATCCGACTCATATTTTTAAAAATTGTTATAAAGTACACGATAAATATGTCGTTTAAATGTCGACAAGAATTGGATATTATATAAACTCGACAAGAATTGAGATAATCGACGGTAAATAAAGAGACACGTCAAAACAAATTCCGACGGAGGGAATCTTCGGAAAACTGGCGAAAATTTGTAAAAATTGTACATTACACTTTTATTGTAAATTAATTAATACTGTTACTTTGGACTCGGTTACAAGAATTAGGTGTAGGTGTGTAAGTATATTTTTTCCTTTTTTTTTTATCAACTCGCTGCAGACGGAGGATTAAACTGGTTATAGAACTTTGCCGAGAAATCTACCAGGTCTATTTTGAGAAAGGTTTGAGAGTTAGAGTGAGGTTTTAATATTATGTATGTGTAGATTAATATTTTAACAGAGGATGATTTTGATGATTTAGGTAGGTACAATTTATATCGAAATGAACCTAATATCGACATGTAGCAGATGAAATAATAAAGAACGCCAATAAAAGATATTTAATTGTATCGTCGAGCACGTTTTGCGGAAATGGAAAATTAGCGAATACACGAGTTAGGATTCTGCGCGACACATTTTAAAGAAATCGGTAGTTCCTGGAGACGTCGCTCTCCTGTACAAATGTTCGGAATAAAGTAAAATAGGCGAGGCGGATCAGAAGCTCGATAGATGAGCCCGATAGATAGAGATTATTTCCGCCCGGCGCTGCGTCCCTACCCAACCCTAGAAACATTCTTTTTCAGGAAATTGGGTATAGTTTCTTTCTAAGTGAAGCCTTTGTTGTATTTTTATTTATTTATTTATTGACGACATTGATTTTGTGTTTGCAATATTTCTAAACCGACTCGTCGAGATAGCCGAGGCCCGTCCGGGCTGCGGGCCTTTTGAGCTTTCGTGCCCAAAGACCGACTGCTCCGATCGCTGTCAGCACCAGCGACAGAAAGAGCAGTGAGCGTGGTCGAGATATGATCGCTCGCCTGCAGTCCAAGCGCGAACCACAGGTGTTGAAATTCTACGCACGTAAACAAATAAATTAGTAAACGGGCCCAGGGTCTGCTCTGGTCAAATACGAACTTTCCCAGTGGCGCGGGGCGGGGGGTGTGGGGAGAGCCATTAGGAGCAGACAGGTCGGGTTCGAATGGAATGAGATAATGCGAGAGTAAATGCGCCCGAAGATCGTACAGCAGTCCAGTTCACTTGTGTCAAACTATGAGAACCCTCGTATCATGTATATTAACGGTATGCAGTACAATTCTTAGCAATATGAAATGACACATTATGTATGCCACGTCATGCCAGGAAAATTGTTACATTTCATTAGAG
The DNA here is from genome assembly GCA_031772225.1 of Eubasilissa splendida. NCBI lineage: Eukaryota > Metazoa > Arthropoda > Insecta > Trichoptera > Phryganeidae > Eubasilissa > Eubasilissa splendida. The sequence goes on from CM062857.1 coordinate 30,652,796, forward strand.
TTAAGTGTCAATTTCCTTTGAAATGTGAGAATTTGAATAGGTTAATTTTTCAAAGTAATATACACAAAATACTATAAAAAATTAAACACTAATAATTCTAAAATTAATCTTGTGTAAGTAGGTAATTTATTAAATTTTAAAAAATGTTAATATTCTGTTATGAAAATAAAATAGTTCTGTGGTATTTTTTAATACAAATTAAACGAATCAATTAGAAAAGATGTACGAAAAAAATGAGATAATAGATATTCAATAATAAGTCTACAGAATATAAGTTAATTTTTTTTTCAAAAATGTAAAATGTAAAAATGATATAGCGAAAATGGTTAACGCGTTTCCCCGGATAAGAAAGATAAATCTAGGTAATAACTAAACATTTTTCCATAAATAAATTTTTTCTGTATATCTTTCTAATTGATTAATTTTTATTAGTATTAAAAATATTATTTAATAACTATATATACGTTTCACGTTTTAAACTTCCTACTGCCTATACTTGTATCCGTAACTGTGTCGCAAGCATCGATCTACTGTCAGTAGTATTTGATTATTCATCCTGCTCTGGTCACACACTCGCACTCGCACACGCACACTCCGCGTTACAATTCAAACGAACATGTGATGAATTGGTGAAATATAATGAAACACACCATTGTGATCCATCAGCGTGTTCCCACAGTTCGCAAATAATGCGTATCGCCTGTGTCTTGCGTATTTGGAAACACTCTTATTTTCAGCTGGACTAATCTCCGAGTGAATTTTTTTGGAATGCATAAAAGAAGACGAGATGTTTATAATAAATCTGGGGTTCTTAAATTCTTAAGAGGTTCGCCCGACGGAGCGACGCCGAGTGAAATAGGCTCGTCAAGTACTGAAGGACTCCAATGTACGAGTGAAACATAATAAATAAAGAAAAATGTTTCTATTCGTTTGAACAAATTCCGGGAGCCTTACTTTGTAGAACGGAAGCATTATTGAGAACCGTTCTGAGAAATATCTTTACGTATTTTTCAATAAATGGTAAAAAAAAATTCTTATTATCAGTCTTTACTGCTGCTGCTATATATGTACGTACATACGTCTGTATTAGGCGAATTCGGGTACAAGGTCTACGCTTTCTTATAGACAGAGCTATGGTTATAGACCTTTCAGTTGTATTTTTGGCGTAGATTCACTGAATTATGTTATTTTGTATGTTGACATTAATAGTAACATGTTACATAAAAAAACAGTAATATAATTTTGATTGGATAAATCATTGTATTGCTCTAGGAATGCGGGACCCCCTCATAGCACTTGTAACATTGTCTTTAAAATTAGTATAAAAAACACTAAAATAGCATTGTTATTTAATCGAATTATTAACAGAGTGTATGTATTATTTTTTATTGACGTTCATCAAATATCTGCCCATTTCAAGAAGAGCCACTTAATGACAAAATAATAATTCAACAACTACAGTTCACATGTGAATCTTTCATTTTTCTTATTGGCGAGCATTTTAATAACTTCCATCAGAAAATAATTTGGTTTAAATCCGTATTCTTTAGCCGAAGGCTACATTTTAGCTTAATGCTTCGCAACCAGTGCGGAGATTGTATATCTAAACTTGAGACATCACTTTCAACTGAACCCATAAACCGTGAGCTCTCTGCGCTACCTACCTACCTACCTACCTACCTACCTAACGAGCTGACCACCACAACATACTACAGCACACAACTAACTATTCAATTTACGTTAAAGCACCATCTATTCATCTACTTTTACCGAAGTATATTAAATGATTTGTGAAAAAAAATATGAAGCTAAAATTACAATCTATCTGTTAAAATGATCTGACACGATGTACAGTGTATACTGTCGGAACGCCGAATCCCCGCGGAAAATTTTGGCAAATTCTGCCATTAATTATTAACAGTAGGATGGTTGGCGTTTCTCGAAGCCGGCTGAAATTTATAAGGAATGTCGGGTTTCATCGGATATAATCCAAGCTTTAGACTTCGAAGCTTGTGCGCTGTACACGGGCCGGGGAGAGGTTCACATTAGACCTCTTTTGATATTAACTCCTACGCTTCCTCACTTCGCTGTGAGCTAGGCGAGAGTAACGCGGCTACGTTTGATTTGAAATATTGTACATGTTCTAATCTCTTTCATTTCTATTAATTTGGCCAGCAGTCACAATAAAATGAACGCATATTACAATACATGTGGGTTTAGGTAAGTAAGCAGCAACTCTGTCCACATTTCATTCGCGTTTAGATATAAAAACAAACGGAAATTATTAACCACACGTTTTTCTCAACAGGTGGTGGTTTTGAAGCGTCCATCCAACGTTCACTGAAAGTTGACACGTTGAATACTGACTCGCTCCGTGTCGACAGCAACACTCGTGTGGTGGTGTCGAGTAAATTCTGCCATTTTTATCAAAGGGATTTGTAAAACAGTAAAATACGAATGAGCCATTGCTAAAACAAGGGTCGACAAACATCACGTGATCAAATAAACATAAAAGACGGACATTTTGATATACCTATCATGCCATCAGTCTTTATGGGTTAAATTATTTTAAGAAAGTAAATACATTAAATTGAAAATGAAGCATTTACGAAAAAACGACAACATTCCGTATCGGCGGCACAGAAATGCAGGTCAGTTGTCGTACCACAGCGCACCACAGCGCACCACAGCGCACCACAGCGCACTACAGCGCACCACAGCGCACCACAGCGCACCACAGCGCACCACAGCGCACCTCAGCGCACCTCAGCGCACCACAGCCCACCTCAGTGCGTCCTCCTGAGCCCGGTAGACACGAGACGTGCACGCAACACTTCAGAATTACGCGCATATTTCACGGTGTCACAAGCAAGTCGTTTGAACTGCACGTAATCCAATACGGTTTATCAAGTATAATATAGTAGGCAATTATAATATCTGAAATATTAATTAAATATATTAATTAGAAAGATACATATAAAATCAATTCTATCGAAAAATATTGTTATTGCGCCACCGGGATTCGAACCTGGATCTCTTTCCAAACCGGGGAAGGTGAATTATCCAACTATGCTACAGCGACAATATTTTTAGTGAGAATTTTCGAAGCTATATGTTACCTTTTTGATATTAATACATGTAATCGTTCCATTATTTGAAAGAGCCATTTACTTTATTTTTACGGAATCTCAAATACCTTTGAGTAATCAGATAGCAGACGCCAGAAATATCAATTCATTTTTATTAAATTTTGGACACATTGATACATCTTTCAAATAATGGAACGATTAAATATATTAATATCAAAAAGGTAACATATAGGTACAAAAATTTGTCCCTAAAAATATCGTCGCTGTAGCATAGTTGGATATTGCACCTTCCCCGGTTTGAAAAAAGATCCAGGTTCGAATCCCGATGGCGCAACAACAATAGTTTTCGATAGAATTGATTTTATATGTATATCTTTCTAATTAATATTTAAAATATCACAGACCGTCTGCTCTGAATAATTACAACTTCACAATAAGAATGTGTTCTCCCATCCATCGGAGTAATCTCATTCGTACGGTTATTATTATTTTGACTTTTTTTAAACTGCGCACATTACTTTTGTTCAGTTTGGAACACCGAAAGGTGACGATCTTCTTCCGGGGGATGATGGGATGATATGAAGGGAATCATCCGAGGCGTCGTAATACTCCCGATAAAGCTTATCGGCCCCGGGAGGAAGCGGGAGGCTGGAGGGAGACACCGCCTGAAGGAATAAAGGGAATGGATCCAGGGAACGTCTCACAAATGTATGGCCTTATTCTAACACTATAACACGACCTACTAGTACACGCGAAACGTGAATACCGTGTATCCCAGTAGAGCTGCCAGTTTTTAACATAAAATATAAATGACTCGATGGATTTGACTGATACTCGCAGACTGTACATGATATAATAAATATAAGGGCCGGTTGCGTGATCAGTGGTAACTTTTACTAACGCCTGTGGTTAAAATCGTTTGCGGGCTGTTCGAACGTCAAATTTACTATTGTCAAATCATAGATGTCTATAGACGCGACAAATAATCATGAAATATGCTTTATTTTATGCATTATCTATGGATTTTTTCGCCTAACGTTCGAAATCTGCCACTTTGGTTTTTTTTCGTTCTATGTGCTAATGTATATTAAACAACGAAATCATCAGCGGACGAAGTCTCATTACTAAAATAGCGGGATATTGAATGCTTAATTGTCTTACGCCGCAACTTTCAAAGTATCAATGTGTCAGATGACTTTTGGAACAGCTGTGAAAAATCCGCCATATTTAACTATCGATTCTCGTTTTACTATCGGATATCGGAGAGGAAAATGAGCTTTCTACGAAATGTCCTTCCGAGAAGTAAATATTTTTTTATGAACGATCAAACAATCCGTTTTTGCAAAAATGTTAACTTTAGTAACTTTTTACTAAAGTAAAGAGTGACTACTGACCACACCGCCTACCCCACCTCCACAGCGCGCACGAACGCTTCATATTAACGTCTTATTTTCCGCTGTCCGTTGAACCGTCACTCGTATCGAAAAGTAAACCATTCCATTTTATGGCGCGTGTCCACAAATGATATTATTTAATGAGATTTTCTTCTAGAGGCAATCTCTAAAACATGAATTACGCTCCCGAGAGAATCTTCGGAGATAACTCTCATCTTTTGTAATCCAAGCTGTACTCAATAACCTGTCTCGGAAAGTCACTGTTCGCGTCGCTTGTTACAAGTCAAACGTCAAACGTCAAATTATTTGTCTAACTAACCCGAATTAATAGTCACAGGTAACTAACTATGTGGCGAGTGATTATCTGGATATCATACCTATGGTGACGTTTATTCGGGTTTCGGTGTCAAATCTAATACAGTGCACGCGGGTCGACTTATCTCAGCTTATCTCATCGCGTCTCATTCCGCGAATACCATGAAGCATTTATTAACGCGATCTTAGTTGAAGATAGGTCCAATTTGGTTTATTTTTAAGCCCTACTGGAGATCAGCCGAGGCCAACTGAACTAGACAGGACTTACATTTATCAAAACTTACTTTATCGTTGGCAGTCTGAAAATTAAAACGATAACGCAGCGTATCATACACCTCTGCATAGTGCATGTCCCACTTAATATACAGATCATTATACTTTGTTTTGCCCTCTTTAATCTTTAGATGGAGTTCATTGTTGAGTGAATAAAGAAAACTAATTTATATTATTAACTATGACGCACTTGAGGTAAGCCCGATGCCCCCTTTTAATGTTTTAAGCTTAATGTTTTTAGACCTGTTCTTTTGGTGACATGTATTTTTACGACCGAATGAATACTTTTATGGAGTGACTCGTTATACCCGATGTATATGTAATGTAAATACATTCATATATTTACATTTTCCGCATCTAATAAAATAAAACTCCGCATTAAGCCGAATATAGATGAAGCCTTTTTAAAATATTGGTCTGCACAACGTGACGCACTATCTTTTATTATTATATTATATTACACAGATACACCCTCATTATTACGATGGAGAGATCAAATAGAAATAAAAATCATCAAGAAAATTAAATGAAATGATAAAAGTCAAAAATAATAATGAACAATATTGCCTCTTCTTATACGAGTTTGTATTGCTAGCGTATTATATTGATCGTCTCGTCGATTGCGAAATGTTCACAATTCATTAGAGCGGCTTGGTGATCTAGCGGTCCGGGGTTCGCGCCCCGTTCCAGGAGACCAACAAGTTAGTCCTAATTTTCATACTACGAGCGTCTAGCTTAGGTTAGGGGGGAGAGGGGTGCCTTTATTTTGCTCTTAATATCTAGGTACGATATATGCTAAATCTGGTCCTGGCAGGAGGATGGGCAGGGGACGAGAGTGGAGTGAGGTGACTGTCTTTTCCTCGGGATCCTAGAGTGCAACTGAACAAAATTCGGATGGTAATGAACATAATAAAAAATTATATCGAATGGAGGAAGAGGGAGGTTGATAGTGTCGGTACCTACATGTCGGAAGCGTTTGAGGTCTAGCTCAAAGTTAGTATGGCCAAATCTGTAAAACTTGACATGATAAATCACTCCATCTCAAGAAACATAAAACTGCGATTTGTTAAAGCCCCGATGTTCTCGTCATAGAATCGAAACGTGAACCTTGAGATGGGAAGAAATAAACATGCTGAACGCATCGCAAGCTGCATATACCGTAGCCTGTGAAACGAACAAATATCTCCATTCTTCAGAAACTTCGCACTGCACAAGTCTTTTATACTCGGTTCATAAATTCCGTAAGATTTGTACATAAACATAAATATCTTAATATAGACTCATCAACAATATGAAAGCAAAATACCCAGATTCCTGAACTGTAAAAACATTCCATCGAGAAGGTGATTTTGGAAGTCTCATGTTTCGGATTTTTCATTTAGAATACTTTTAAAACATATATATTAGTTTGGATAGTTCGGTTCACAGTCTATATGGATGTGCTGCATGCCGTACGTAGTAATGTTCTATAAATGTCTTGCCTTGGTATTATTCGTATTTGCAATCTGTAAAATAATTGCGTTATTGATTTGACTTCCACAAGCGCTTTACTAATTTCGATACTGCTATACATGGAAGTAGAGAATGTTAGTATACATACATTATACACGTCAATTTGAGCAATAATTATAAAATAGTGTCTTGTCTTCTTAGTCTAGCTCCGTAAAGTGAAACGCTTCTGAAGGAGTTTACCGATCTCCATAAGCGCTAGAATAATCTCTTTTCTGAGATATTTACTTCAATTCCTGACTTAAGCTGTAATTTCCCTGTCTCGTTAACTTCGCGTATCGTGTATCACCGACTGCAGAACGCTCCGTAACTTGTTATCGTCTAAACAGTCCGATTGTAAAGAAGCACCGAACGCTTCTCCGCGGCCTACTGGCCTACTGTACCGCAGCTCGACATTTCCCAGTTTTTAACTGAAAAATAAAACTTGAATCGAACCGCTCAGCCCTCCGGTGTTCAGTGGGGCGCGTTTTATTTTAAAGCGAGCTTTTTGGCGGCCGCGAACCTTGGAACATCACGGAGCAGCGAAGCGAATGAAGGAATCCTGCCCGGTAAATAAAAAGGATGTAACTTGTCGAACAAGAGAGCCTACTCTAATAATGTATCGTAAGGGAGGGCGGCCTTCAGGGGCGGTAACGACACCTGCGCATTTTTTAAACTTTTTTTGTTACTTTACAGTACGGCGTATACAGATTGTTGGGTCTCTCTTTCTCTCAATCGATGCGCTCATGACTGAGCATCTTGATTGAAACTTGAGCGCAAACTGCTTGCCTCGCTTTTCGCGATCTAGGCCTTATTTAGCGCGACGTGTCCGAGCAATATATCGCACTTCTCCATCTGTCCGTCCGAGATATTCAAGTTAAATGTTACTACTATACTCATCCGAACCATAACTTCTTCATTCGTCTCATTTTCGAATACAGAAATATGGAATGCACCAGAGAGTGCACAATGCATCAGAAACCAATAATGAACATATCAAATGATCTCTCCGCTCTCCGCTCTCCGCTCTCCGCTCTCCGCTCGACACGAGACACGGGTCATTAGCGAGTTTCCGCTCCGAGTCTGAACACTACTGGCAGTGTCCCGTCCCCTGGAGACGCCGTGATGGGAAAACTTTACCGCTGATACGACACATTTTTCTGTTAAACATAAAATGAAGTCAGCTCGACAGCTGTACTGAGTATCGTAACACTCGCACTGAGAAGCCGCAGCCAGACAGATGGAATATCGCGGGTCGATTAGTATTAAGGAGCGAGCGAGATAGCTTCTTACAGCAAAAATGTTATTTTAATTCAAATTTGCGAAACGGGTTGTGTCCTGTTCGATCGATGGTAAAAATATTTACTCATCGAATGTACGGATGGTAAAATCCGTAAATCGTTAGTTAAAAGTGGCAAACTCTCGTCACATTGATACTTGAAGAGTTGCAGCACGCGGCGTCAATGAATCGCGCTATTTTAGTGATGAGAGCTCATCCGATTATGATCTCGCTGTTTAATTTATATCACCGAAGACTTTTTCGCCAGCAAAGTGACAGATTTCAAACGCAGGAGTGAATAAAGCATAAAATTGTATGTATTGCCAATGGTGAATATTTAAAATAAATCAAATTTGACGTCATTCTCGGATTTGTGATGATTATTCGCACTTGCCACACTATTAAGCGGGATTACCTTTGACAGTAGTGAACGTTTTTTACCACGGGCAATAGTAAAGCCGGACCAGTGCGCCCTCGCCGCGCGATGCTTGTGGGCTCGGAGCAGGGGGTGCGAACTTATTCCACCTGAGCGCGCAATAGAAACAAATCAGAATCCTTTGTCTCCCGCACAAAGAGAAGTAATAAACGTTATGTACGGTTGCTGCCGTATTACGAAATTACTTTCTCTCTCTCTCTGTCGCTGAGAACTTAACAATCCAAACTGCCTATATATTTAATGAAATATATTTAATGTACGAGAATGTCAAATATTTGTTTCGAATAGTAGATGACCTTTAAATGGAACACAAATTGTTCATCTTTTGTACATCAGAGCCAAACAAAAAATACGTTACATTTCTCAGATCACTTGTAAGAATTAAATACTCGTAAATTCAGTAAAATAAATAAAAATCTCCCTGGCAGGGAACTGAACCCCGCGTGTCATACTTACCTACTTACTACACCGCCGTGGTAAAAAGCAACATGTGAAAATAAAAGTTAGCAAAATATATTCCCCTATACTGGCTTGTTACAAAGTTCAACTGGGGGCTATTTTATATATTTTTTTAAATATTCTTTAACCACCGTGAGTTTAATATATACGTCGATACATAAGATTACACAAATATGGACCCAATATATTGATCTAGTCTGGTAGAGAGCAATCAGAAGCGCGGCTATCCAACATTCTAACATAATCATTAAGCAGTGCCTACATTAATAATACACTCTCACTACATTTTTATTTTTATTTCTGTCGAATCTTTAACTTAAATAACACCAAAACGGCACGGAAAAAACTGGCTACTTTAACACAGACTTCAGTCTAGTAAAGTAGCCAGGACGACGCTGTATATATCAGAGGTGGAGTCTACTCACCACAAGTATTATACTTAATTGCAATATAATTGCATCTTATGTTTATCATGTTATATTATAATATATTCACCTCTGTTACAACAAAAATATATAAAGTCTAATTAAATAAATAATTTCAGATCATCGGGTCAACTTCCACAACTTGATCATCATAACTAAATATATTTTTTGATTACTTTCCTAAGATGATTTTCAAAATAATACTCAAGGTGGTTAAATACTAAGAGTCTGTACATATCGTACTGTAGTAATGGATTATTAATAATACACGCTTTATTTGGGCGCACACTAAACGGGTACACTCTTCGAGGAATCGCGGGAGAGAGAGCCACAGTGCTGTCAGATCAGATATTAGACCAACCTACAAGGTATAATAGTATCATCTATTATCAAATATTTGTACTAACATTTCACGTTCAGAATGTATAAATAATAAAGAATATCAAAAATATTAATTATTGCATTAAATTTTAATACAAAAAAATCATCATTATATACTTGTGTAACAATTTGGTACCACAGTCTATTAGGGGAGTAACTAAGATGACAGAGATATCGATACCGATACTCGATTTGATTTCAAAAAGTTTTTGAAGCGCTTGTTATCAATCCCGGTTCCGAAAAAGTAAATAAAACACATTGTAAAAGTGTAGAGTATATAAAAAAGTACGAAATTTTACAAAGGTTTACATTTCTACTCGTACTTCAGTTTTCGTGAAAATAACTTACTGAATAAACATGTTCTATGCTAAAATAATTCCTGATTATAATTTTCATTGCACTTTCTTTATATAATACGAGGGCCAAGTAAAAAATAAGGTTCCTTACGCTGTACACTCGCCACGCGAGATGCTAGGCGAAATCCGGCAACACCGCCTTGATTGTTGGTCCCTTAACTACATCCCCACTACCGGGAGCAAACGCTGCGACGCTCAGTAAAGGCCTGACAGCCATCCGCTATGGAACCCGCCATCGCCGTTACCGCCAGGTGTGAAATCCGTTCGGTGATTCGATTTTTAAACGCGAAGAAGCTTAAACCTGTTGAAATTCATCGACAGTTGGAAGAAGTTTATGGCACAGCTTGCATCAGCGTCCAACACGTCCGCAAATGGTGCAGGGAGTTCTCCGAAGGACGCACAGACGTCCACGACGAGCAAAGGAGTGGGAGGCCATCGGTGTCGGACGAAGTCGTGGCGAAGATTGAGCGCATTCTCCTCGAAGATCGGAGAGTAACGCTTCGGGAGCTTGCTGTCCAGGTTCCTGAGGTTTGTGAAAAAACCATCGACAACATTTTGACTGATAAACTTGGTTATCGCAAGGTGTGCGCGCGGTGGGTCCCACACATGCTTTCAGAAACCCACAAAGACAATCGTGTCAAGTGTGCCGAGGGGTTTCTTCAAGAATGCGCCGAGAATACCGAAGAATTCTTGGACTCCATTATTACGGGAGATGAAACGTGGTGTCACTACGTCACTCCAGAAACAAAAGAACAGTCCAAACAATGGCGCCATCCTGAATCGCCTAGGCCGAAAAAGTTTAAGCAGACGCTTTCCGCAGGGAAAGTGATGGCTACGGTGTTTTGGGACCGAAAAGGCGTCTTGCTGACCGAGTTTATGCCTAAAGGGACCACCATCAATTCGGACAGGTACTGCGAGACATTGACAAAACTCAAAAGAGCCATCCAAAATCGCCGGAGAGGAAGGCTGACCAAGGGCGTTAGGCTGCACCACGACAACGCTCGCCCGCATGTCTCTCGACAGACCACCGCCCTACTGGACAAATTCGGCTGGAAATTGCTTGACCATGCCCCCTACAGCCCTGATCTTGCTCCCAGCGACTTCCACTTGTTTCCGAAATTGAAGCAACACTTGGGTGGACAACGCTTCAATACAGATGAAGAGGTGAAAGAAGCGGTCACCAAGTTCATCGGCGGCCTAGCGGCGGAATTCTTCGAAGCGGGTTTTCAGAAGTGGATAACTCGTCAGGAAAAATGCATAGAAAAATCAGGAGACTATGTAGAAAAATAGAATAAAGTACAAGCTTTCAGATGGTTTACTTATTTATTGCAATAAAAAATACCTTATACCTGAAAAAAATGTAGGAACCTTATTTTTTACTTGCCCCTCGTATAATCATTTTATGGCCTACAGAATCATTTATTTACGTGGCCGTATCGCGTGCGAGTGCACCAAAAACATTATTTTTCTACTATATTGATTTTCGTCCATTTTTTAAATATTTAAGGTTAATAACATTATTGACATTAATAAGTAATGGTGTCCGATTGTAGTCGATCTTATTAGCATTCTAATTTACTATTTTTTTAAATTATTATAATTCATTTTGCAAGATACATGCCTCGAAATTTTCTGCTAAGCATACATTGTACACTACGTACATTGCGTAAAATTATTGACTACACACTGTAACTGAAATATGTAAAGCAATCGAAAGATTCTTCAATGATCATTAATAAAGCTTTATAGCAAATTCAAAAGATAATGCGCATGGTTAATATTAAGCTTTTTACAAATATTATAATTATGACAATATTAATATACAACAAAATAGGTGAATCAATTAGAAAGATATACAGAAACAATGTATAGATCGAAAAGATATTTAGTTATGGCCGGGATACTTGTGTTAGATTGCCTACTACCAGGCGCAATTGATATCAATAAGGACTATACAAATACAATATAAGCTTCTAAGGTCTTTGCGAGAGATACACAAATCGGTGTGTTTTGATTACTGAGGATGTCAGTGTACAAACAGTTCAATAATAATTATTCTATTATATATTTTTTCAGAAGAATGTGGACAGTATACAAAGGCACGACTCGATGACAAAAGTGCGGAGGCTATTACAAAAATGTTCATCTTCCGTCAAAATCCAATCACGACGTATACAGCGGCAATTATAGGGCAGGTTTAATAATATCGTTTATTTACAAGTTGCTATAAAAAGTCGATTTATATCGATCGGTTCAATATTATGTCCATAGATAGTGCAATAATAATGTTTTAAAGAACGCCTCACGATGCTAGAATGTGTAGCGAACGTTACCAGCATTCGTTTCTCGCTCTCGGCACGTTTCATGTACCGTGAAAAAGCACAGATATATTTAAATACATAAAAGATTATAATCTAAACCAGAATCTACAGTAAAAAATTCATTCTCACCATTTATACGTCACTTTTAATATTCCGCGAGCACATGCGAACGAAATCATATGCACGCACATTTCAAATAAAATAATTCGACAATCGTCTGACTAAATCTAAATAATATTATATTTTAACTAAAAACACTGTTTACTTTCACTAACTTGTTATTTATTATAACATTTTCAATGTTGATGCATCATCTTCAGTAATGTTACCAATACTAAACTTAAGATTAAAGGACTACGTGCTTCTTAGGGTTGGGGATTAGAGTTAGATGGGTGTAGGGGCGTGGTCAACAAGCGCAGGAAATGGAACGTAATAGAAGGTGTTTGAATATTGATGATATTTTTGTTACAATTTATCGTTAAGTTTTCTTCACTGACACTTTGTCACTTGACTGGATATGAAAAATAAAGATTAATTAAGTGAGCTTTCAGTATTCAACCTATGTAGCTACTTATTTCATTTGATACCAGTAGGTACCTAACTACCAAATATTCTCTTTTAATTTGAAAAATATGATTTTTTTAATTCACTATTAGTGAGCCTAGAAAAATGATTTGCATATTGCATTGAAGAATATTGTTAATTTGGTTTTTAAATAAACAGAAATTGTCAGTAAACAAAACATTGTAAGAAAGCTTAATCCATAATTAGTTCGACTTGTAGGAATGCTGAAGAGAGACATTTATTAATGTTAAGATGTGGACAGTTAAACTGGTTTCCACAGATTTTCTACAGGTTTAAGGTGTCAAGTGTTATTTGGCTATTTTTTAAATAAAATTTGCTTAATGAATTTACATACTTCTGTCCGAGTATTTAAATCTATAGTTTTGAATTCGCATGAACTTCTTTTGAACATTTTACAATTTATCAGCATATTAAAACACTAACAAATAATACAGCGATTTAAGTTAAGCAGTTTGTTTGATTTTCATAATGAAACACGTTATACTCGTTAACTGTTAAATAACATTCACGTTAACTAGTCACGCGGGAACTTTCATCACGATCTGCCGAGGGAATCCTATAGTCTGCGTTGCATATTGCCGTTTGCCATTTGGCGTACAATAATAATAAATAATTGAAATCAAAAACACGGTAAGAGGGGAATAACAGTAAACTAGATGTACGAAGAACACGCCAAGTTTCATCACCTAGCCTACAAATGTAATTGTGGTACAAATTAAATCTAAACATTTACGTGTAATATAAACATAAACATTTAATGTTTAAAGTATCTAGGCAAGGATTAAATAAGATACAGATAAAGTGTGAAGCCAATGTAGGGTGGTCTCGCCGGATAACATTTTACGTCCACGAATTGGAACACTCATATTCAAATGTTCTTGGTCAGTATTCCATTTTTGAATTATCAAAATCAAATTTAAAGAATTTAATCATTCTTTGTTCCGTTTTATTTTAACCTTGCTCCAAAAAAAATTACACAATTTTTTGTATACAAAAGGAACGAATCTACGCGAACGTGTGGTCTCCGTTTATTCTATACCGAATGGTATCTGTACGGAGGCAAATAGTCAAGGTATTATATTATTGTGACCAAGTTGGTGATATTATGACCCCCCATTACCATTAATATTATAATTATTATCTCAGAGCTTTGTTGCAGAGTCAGTGCCGTGTAAAAATAAGAACAGACCCGAATACAAACCGTTAAATTTGTCAGTAAAACTCGCCGCGCGCGCCGCCACACTGTTTATACTGAGAAATGAATGCGATCAACGGCAAATATTAGACGTACAACAAGCGTGAAGTGGGCCCTATCTCATTTCATTTACACTACCATGTATACAATGCCAAGATTTTTATCTCGCATATATCTCATCCGCGGACTCTCTTCATTTTATTACTACATACATGTTCATTCTATAATTAATTTTGATATTTATTAATAAATCTAACATTATATTAAAAAAATAATACATTTATTTTATTACAAAATGTTACTTTTGAATAGCTTTCAATGTTTGATTGCATATCTGGGTATAACATGTGCAATTATTTTTATCTTTTAAATGAACCATAAAATAAATATATATATATATAATACAATAATTCATCATTTATTTTCCAACATTTTATTTTATTTATATTCAACTCTGGTTTATTTATTTTATTTGAAATATATTCAGTAAGTCACTGTTTACATTTCAAAGTGCTGTTTCATAGCATTCAATATCATTTGAAAATAAACGTTTTTCTCAATCCGAGTACATTGCATCCATCTGACATTCTTTATCGAGAGTGCTCCGCTTGTCAGGCAGTCAGTCTTCGGATAATATATCTCACGAGACGCCACCGCCGCTAGCTAACCATAATAAATCATTGTCGTAACACCAGAAATGAAATAAGTAATACATTTATTACAACTAAAATGAAAAAGAAATTCGGTCAACGACTCCCTCACACCTTGTCTACTCTGCGGCTTCTGATGTCCACAGACCAGAGATCAAAGTCTCGTTGAGAAATGTTCGCGGACTCGGGCCTCAAGAGACAGAGACGCAGAAATTAATAAGGAATTTATTTCTACAAGGCACATGATTTCGAGAATTCACTCACTATCTGAATCTACCTAAACTATGCACGAATGTTATATTATACGTGAACGAAGTAAATAACATATTACTGTGTACTGTACTTGCTAGCTTACATAAACATGAAAATAAACTTAGTACGTACACGCCCCAATAGTCCACGTGGACTGGTAAATTAATTCATTTTTGTACATATGTACAACGTTCTATTTTGACCGCGTCCGCTCGGTACCATATGGGAATAAACAACACGTGGATTGTAAACTAGCCTGTAAAGACACACCGGATGCTAGTTCTTTATAGTAAACTGACGAGTTTTAGCTAATTAATCGAGTGCATCCTGAATGTTGTCTACCTGATCTATAACATAATCGCAATCCCAATTCCCAACAATGTTAAACTTGTTTTTTTTTATATTGTTAATTTGTTTACTAATGTATCTATTAATGAAAGTAAAATTTTAATTTCTGATTTACTAAATTCATCTAATTTACCTAATAATTTGGTAAAAGATCTATGTCATTTGTTAAATCTTTGTATGAACCTAAATTATTTTCATTTTAATAATATAATGTTTATTGAAACAGAGGGTCTTCCTATGGGAGCACCCATAAGTCCACTAATAGCAGATATTTTTGATTGTGATTCTCTTTTGTTAAAAAATGTTTTGTTGTGGAACAGGTATGTGGATGATATATTATGTATTTGGTCAGGTTCACAACGTCAACTAACTACATTTTTAAATTTCATTAATTAATTTAATAATAAAATACAATTTACATTAGCAATGGAAAATAATTCAACCATAATTTTTTTGTATCTAACATTGATTAAAAATAATAATAAAATTGAATTCAACATTTTTAGAAAACCAACTTTTACAGATACTATCATACACAATAAATCTAAACATCCATTATCACACAAGCATTCAGGGTCCCACTCCATGATATATCGTTTAGTCAATATTCCTATGTCAACATCTAATTTCAATATTAAATTGAATGCAATTAAAAAAATAGCAGTTAATAACGGGTATAATACAGGTTTGATAGACACTATATTAAAAAATAAATTAAAAGAATATAATAATCTTTTTTTTTATAAATCACAGATAAAACATAATGATTATAATCATAATTGGCGTAGGATTTTATACTAAACAACTTTTAGAATCAAATATCTAAACACCTACCACGAAACAGACCAGCATTTAATATAAATAATAATATAGGAAATTTACTCATCAATTCTAAAGACAAAGATGATAAATTTAACAATTCTGGTGTCTATAAACTTAGATGCGAGAATTGTGCTGCATTTTATATTGGTAAAACGGGTAGAAATTTTAATATAAGAGTAAAGGAGCATTTGAGATGTTTGAACAATAGTGAGTTTTCAGAATTTCTAATCATTTGATAGAAAATGGTTATAGTTTTGATTAAAAAAATGGGATTGTCAATTTTGCATGTAAACGGTGTTGGTCATAAATTAAATAATTCGGAATCGTCGGAGATAAATAAAGCGTGTAAAACTAATCAATAAATTATAAACAACCAACTAAGTTTAATTACGGGTCCCATTCTAATTTTTTTTCATAAAAATTATTCGTGTAAATTTGTATTAAGTAACAATTTGAGTTAGGTACTAAATTAATTTTTAAATAATTGTTGGTTTTTTAAAAATAGATTCTGGTAAAGAAACAATAATATATATTTTTAGTTAGTATTGACATCCTGAAGAAGAAAATGGTATTTTTCGAAACCGGTAGATGTATTTAAACTCAATAAGTGGTTAATAAAACAAAGTTAACAAATAAAAATATAAATAATTATTTTTCACTTAAGTGCTGTTTAAACGGCCACTATTTCATATTTATCATTCTCATCTTTCTTCATATGCGTATACAACTCTGATCATTTTTTCTCTTTTCTTTATTGTTTATATTATACAATATCGTTAACATAAAAGATGGGGCTGAGCTGAAGCTGACTGATAGCCTGAGACCGCGCTGCCGAAGGGGTCGGGGCTAGAGTTGGGCTGCAGCCAAACCAGATAGGGTTCGAGAGGATGGCCGTTTGATATTTATAAAATTTCTTTGGAATTGATAATATAAAACCTCGCTATATATCCGCGCTTCACAACAACTTTCATTTGGCGTCAATCCCGACAATCTGTATCTTTAATAAGATGGACTCGCAAGACCCTGATCCGTGTCCTAGACTTTGTGCAAATCTACAAACACCCTGAACATAGCTGAATGCAAACAATAAGCTCTCAAAGGTACCCCAGTACCGACCCGCAAACTGACCACGATACATTGCGCCGTAGCCGCTCGGGAAGCCGGCCATAACCATATACTTCTCTCGCGGCCGGCTTCCAGAACGCTTCACGCCCTCACTGCTCACATCTTAGCCGTTATTGTGCATCTATCCGCAATAAACGCTTATCAGCTGTAAGTTATTTATCTTATTACTCCGACATGTTCTAGCCACATCCGCGCACACTCCGCGATATCATCCTCATACGAACTCAGTGGAGAACTGGGAAAAGTAGACCCCCAGCTTTCACACATAAACCTTCTAATCGACACACATAACAACAGAACTCATCTCACATTTGATCACGATTAAAAACCCATAATTGTATTTCCAATACCTTTTTAAAAGTATGTTTGAAGAACCCACACGCGCGAATCATCCACATATTTAATTTCCTTCATGACTGAGATTGGTCTGGTGTCACTTGGTTATTATAATCATTTCAGTACATTCAGTACATTTCAGTACGCCGGAACGTGGATAATTTAATGGATACTGTAAAACACTGGTGTGCACCGCAACTGAAGAAAATCAACTTACTGATATTATATATATCACCCATAAATAATAAACCTAAATAATCCCGTCAGTTGCATTTTATGCGACTTTCATAGTTGAAACGTGTCAGTCGGCACAGATCCGATTCTTGTAGAACTCCGAGTATACTTTAAATTGTTTACTCCAGAATTATATCACGGCACTGTATATTCTGTCCATCGATACAGTGTAAAGTGGTAATTTGCAGGTTGCCTGGGACCAGCTTGGTTAGGTTAGGTTAAAACCTCGACACCAACTATATCTTGATCGAGTTTACTCTCCCTGTGAGTAAAATGAGGAAGAAGAAGCAGTGTATCTGTAACTCATCGTATTATCTTGGTATTTTATAACATTTTTAATTCGGGGGCTTCCGTTATTAAGCGTAATGATGTATTTCGAGTGCAATAGCCATCCAGCTTCATATTGTGACTCGGAAATTGCCGTTCTCCGTCGCAAATCACGGAGGAGATATTTTCAATTTAACACCCGATCGGTCGCGTACTCCCGATTTTCAATTACAGTTCAGTTAATTAGCTATTTCCAACGGAAATTGCAATCCGAATCAATTTTGAAAAGAGGCATCGGAAAATATGTAATATTTGGACGGGTTTAAAGAGGTTCATTTGGCAATAATTGAACATTTCTCGTAAAGGATATGAGTGTACGGTTATTGAGTGCTCTACAACACTTTAACTGATCCAAACCAAACATTCCATAGTTATTCTTCCGGACCCTGCGCCCTCTGCAATGTCCGCACCGCCCTCCCTTTACTTAATTATCCTCTCGAACCCTAATAAAAACACAATCACCCCACTCCCCCCCTTCTCGGATATAATTTTTCATATTTACAAATTCAACTTTGTGGTTATTGTTCATTTTTATGAGATTGTTAAACTTTTTTCTCCTTTTTATTATGGTATTTTACGAAACCGGTTGCTGTATTAATTAATTAAGTGGTTAAAACGACAAAGTAAAATAATCAATATAAAAGTTTCTATCTATTATATTTTATATTATAACTAAATCTGAATTCACAGACAGTCAGTATGTTTTGTATCGCAATTTTCTTTCGTATTATGAAGATCCAGTTGTATCATTCATTGCGATGCGAACTACAATAGATAACTTGTTACTTCCACGTTTAGTTCGTCTTTTGCTCGGCGGAAAATCAACAAAATTGCCTGAATATAATGAATAAATCTATTTTATTAACAGCCGCGCTACGTCACACCCGAGCTGCTACATGCGCTTCATGATAGAACGTTAAAAGAAGCCACCATTAAAGACTGGCGGCTGGCATCGACGTATGCTACTTTACCGATGAAGAGATATTAAGACGCACGATTAAATCTAGAGAACTGATCGCTATCCAACTGTCGCGTACTTCCGTATATAAGACATATTTTTCGCTATGAGAAATATGATCTCTTACAACTCAACTTATGTAAGGGGACATAGAAGGCAGCAGAGCTAGTAGTGTAGGTAGAAAGAGATTATCTGAGACAGCGCGACTACTAATATCCTTGATTCTATACGGGGTACTGCTCTCACCAATGAAAATGAACACAGAGAAAGGAATCGATACCAAATGGATTGTAGAGCGCGAACTTGCACCGCATCGGTTGCATTGCCGTAATTACGCCACTGATCTGAGGGTTCAGAAACAAAACGGCCACTATGTAATTGAAAATAGAGTCACGTGTATAAAATCGATAATCTGTCAATAGTGGCAGTTTTATAATTGCCCTTGAAAACATGTATGTATGTTTTAGAAGCATTTTATCAAAACTTACCAAATTACAATATCCGCTCTGCATAAAAAAATATTATTAATACGTTTATCTCAATTTCGACAATTTTTTATTTGTTTCTAAGTAAGTTCTTCAATGTCCAAAATTCCGATAATCTTCCACAGGATATGTTCTCATACTACAACTTGGTCCGACAACCTTCAGTATTTGGTGAAGAAGATTAACAAGAAAAATAACGTTTTCCTGTGATTTTTAATCAGAATTTTAATTTTTCTTACCCTTTTTAAGATGGCGCATCAGCCCTCCGTATAAGCATAACTGTCGTATATTATTTTCGATTTTGACAGCAAACGAGGTTTTTGATAAACAAACAAGCAGAAAGCGACCGAGACCGAGGCCCCGCTGCAAAACAATGTCGACGAAATGATATAAAAGGATGGCCGACGGAAACATTTACTTTGCGAAAGTAATATTAAAATGTTCGGTCGAGAAGTGTTTCAGCGAGCAAAATTTTTTCCGCTCGAAATAGCAGCCACTTACTTTAGATTCGGTTCTCGCACCCAGTTCTGGGTAGGAACCGGTTTATCCGCTTTTCGGTCAATGATTAAATTAGCTTCCGTTATGATGCCTCGCGCTGTACAGGCGGGGCTCGCTACCCTTATTCTTGGCAGTGCCCTTTTTTAAGTTGCCAGCCGAGTTATTATGTTTGATATGAAGGACTGAGATAGATATCGAAAAGAGGGTGACTGTGGAAATGAATTTGTCATGGAAACTTACGGAGTCCTGGGAACAACACTAATGTAGTCTCGATTTGGCAAAAAAGAAACAAAAAATTTGAAAACAAGAAATTAGATCACTTAAGCGTATATGTGGCAAATCCATTTATTATAGGACAAAGAATGAACAAATTAGGAATATTCGTATCTTAGCTTAGTGAATAGGACTAAAAAAGGATATTCAGGTAGTTCGTTCATTCATAACGAATAAATGAAAATAGAATAAAAATAATGATATATGACGTGAGTATTCGTGGCACCAGGAATAGAGAAATCAGCGGAAGAAAAATAAAATGGAACTGAATATTAAAAATGTCAAGTAATAAGTTTTATTAGAAATAAAATAAAATTGTAATACGTTCACTCGCTAAGTGGTGAACTCTTCCCACAATCGCCGCAAGTCCTAACCTAACCTAAGAATAACTTTAGATTCTCAATTGTAGTAGTTGTAGTTGAAGTAGTTGTCAACAAATTGAAAAGGTTACCAGTTTTCATAACTAGGGTCACAAAACCATTTAGAAATATCGAATGTTATAGATTGCTATTTGTATCCTTAGTTCTCAGCATATTGGAATTCGGCTCTCCAATCGAATGTCCCCATTACGCATCATACAATAATCTCAGGAATGTTCAAAAAGGTTTCATTAAAATATTATCATTCAGAGCAGAAATGTTGAAACATAGTTTAAAAAGTCTCTGATGTATGAGATTGTTAAGGCATATTCATATATATGAATTAGGTACTCCAATAAATTATTTAATTTTCGTTGGATTAATTCAAATAACACACAATTTTATTTCATTCCATATATGAAAACAATATGTAAAACCGTGGAAAAGACTCCAGATACGAGTTATTTTTAACAGTTTTATCTATTCAAACTTTCTTCTCTCGCATGATTTACGTAAGAAATAACGTTAACTATTTATCTAAAACATGTAATTCGGGTAGAATTTGTCGAATTTCTAACTGGAAAAATGAAAGCACGCCTTAAATAGGGAATAAAATAACATAACAATATAAACTTAAGGTCTCAATAATTTCGGTCTAATTTACAACTTTAACACAATACGAAAATTAATTAGTAAGACCCAAGTGGGTATTCATCTCATCCAAGTCCGGTCGACAGCACGCTGATTTCTAAAGTAAAGCTTCACGCGAGTACCGGATCAGACTAGATGCCTACTACAGCAATTTAAGTACTTGAATGGATTGGAACGAAAATTTAAACGCTGACAATATAATATGCATTTAATGTAAAAAAATACGTCTTGTTTACACAAAGATTTCACTTTCGAAGAGTAAATACTTTTACTATTACATAAATGCGTCATCAACTATCGGATGTATGTTTCCATAAAGAATGCGTGTAGAATAGAATGCCCCTCGTCCCGCAACTAACGTTCAGACCACTCTCCTGCACGGTTAGCATCGTGAATACCGACTGCACTGCAGAGCGAATATCTACATTACAGGCTGCGGTGGGAAGTCGCACTGATGAGCGTTTATAAAAGGTTTAATTACTATACTCGTATTTTGAACTGTAATATAAACCATCATTTTGTATGTATTGTGTCATTGAATTCTTAATGCTCTGTAAATTATAAAATAAAAACTAAATAAAGCAGACAATAGAAGATGGTGTTATGATGAAGCAGACCTAGTAATGACGACAGTAGCGACCCGGGCGCCCCGCCGAGTCATCACTTCTCTCCGGTCAATATAGTTCACTACGATTGTTTCAATTGAGTAGCTCGTCGGTCTAGTGGTTAAGATGCCAGCCTAGTGATCTAGTAGTCAGGGGTTCGCGCCTCGTTTCATAGTTAGTATGAAAATAGTAAGAATATTGATGTGACATGTATTTCGTGAACGCATCTCCACTTCCACATAGCATGTGAGCAAAACGCACATGGAAGACAAAAAATGCAACTCTTCTACAGATTGCAAATACGAATAATAGTAGGCGTAAATCCACCGACCGATAAAATTCCAGAATGTGTGTCCGTCATGTGACTCTGTATCCGGGTAAAGTCTTATGGGGTGTTTTGTGATATATATAACATTTTTTATACTAGTAATAGATAAATTTCCACCAAATTTTCTTCTTTTTTCGCGATGTATATTTAAGTAACATTTTTCTGTCACACCTCTTTTTATGCTTTTCTTTGTGAAATTAAATTTCCGGTGATAGATAAACTTCCGCCGCGTGTTGAGCCGACCGTCTAAACTAAATGTTAGTAACTAGATAATATTGCAGTAACCAGGGATTAAATAAAATAAATAATACATTAAAAATCTATATCTATAAAAAGCTTCAAACTCTCAGCGATAAATTTGATTCGTATTATTCATAGAGAAAGTTTTCCCTCGGCCCGCGAGCTTGTTTTCGGAGTTCGCTCGAGAAGAGAATAAAAACTTGGGACTTGTGTTTTCACAAGCGGATTCAAGTGGACGGCTTCAGGTGGAAGCGGGCGCGGGCTGGGGATAACTCGCGCGACGCGAGCGCGCCTTTGTGCGATCTTTTTCCTTTGTATTTTTTTGCACGCATAAAAAAATATAATAAATATCTCGGAATCTGGCATTTTACAAACTCGAATGGAAATATCACGAGGAAGCCCGCTCGCGGGGGGAAACGCGGACATCATCATCATCAAACTGTAGAACGGTGATTAATTAGTACAGCGAACATGACTGTATGATGGTGGCAAATGGGCCCGATCAGAGTAGCTTGACAGACGATAGATACATCAGTGTCACTAATTATCATCTATAATATAGTGTTTAATATAAAATACACGTCAACCGAGCCGCGAGCCGCACCGCCCGCTTGATTCAGAACACGTGTCCATATATTATATATATACCGTATTACGTGTTACAGTTACATGTTGCATACCACTCCTGCGTAGAATATGTTTAATATTGGTTCCAAAATGTGAATAATTAAATGATTATAAATTAGATTAAATATATGAAATTACATTAAGAAATCTCCCTGGCGGAGAACCGAACCTTCGTCTCTCTCGAGACAGCCGTAAACGCTAACCATTACAGATTACTAATATCTTAAGGATGAATAATTGTTTAAAAAAATGTAGTATTAAAATGATGTCTTAAGAAACAATTAAAAATCAACATGTATACAAATAAGACTATTTGAAAATTCAGTATGTTAGGTAGTACAGGCAATAGGAGATTGTTGATCTGTAGCGCCCGGCATCGGCTCCGGTGACATAACTACCGTCATATTATTGTAGGTAACACTCGAATACCAGCGGCCAGCGGTCAGCGGTCTCCATCCGACATGACCCGGAATTCAGTTTTATGAAAAAATATTGAAACGTTCAATTCCTGAGAGATAATTCCATGACACGCATCAACCGATGTAGAAAAGTCATTAATTCATTATGGCTAATCATTCATAATCCGTGGTTTAGAGAGGAAAATGTTGGATAGAGACCGAAAGTGGAAGAATCTTCCAGCTCAGTATGCGGACGGGCATTATCATGCTGAAAAATCATTTCCTTCCCGTTCGTTTTCCTTCAATTGTGACCACTCGTTATTAGCGGTATTCAATTTATACTTTAACTTCTCGGGTAAATTCAAACAAAAACAAATGTCCGTTTTATAATATTTGACACTTCATTTTCTTCGGCCAACAATTAACACAGATTTTGTATAAAATGAAAAATTCAATAAAACAATACTGTGCCATTAAATGACATTGATGTATTATCAAAAAAATAGTTTCCCAATGCTATGAACTTTCTCATCAACCCGACATTATATGTATAGAATTTTAATCACACGAGCACCTATGAAAGTAATTCATTCATTCACGGATGGCACAAAGTCGATTGTGTTCAAATTAGTTGAGAAGTATTCTTCACGAAGCCCCGGAGGAGCTGAATAAATCTGAAAATTCAGCTCTCGCGCGAGCCTGCTGAGATAAGTCCCCGGTGGAGCGCGCCGTATAATTTCTATATTGAATATCGAACTTTCACAAATTTGATACTTAATGTGAATTGAATACATTCACGGTGGAATACATTCTCCGAGATACTTGCGAGCGGGAAATGAGTTTCTGAATAGAATTTTCGAGAAAATTGAGAAAATCGTTTAGAGAAACTAACACACGCTTTGCACAATTTACATGTTATTATTTATATTTTCGTTCTTTCCTCCTTCATGACAGTATCGGCTATATTGACATCTAGTCCTCAATCAGATGAGACTCGACCGGTAATGCACCCCCATAAGTCCCGGTCAGATAATTACTTTTTCTATGCTGCCACTTTGACAAAGAATTGAAACTTCACCGCTTGGAAATTCACTGGGGGCTTGCTGTGGTTGGACTTGTCGCACGTTTGAGACATTTGTGCATCGCACTGTTCGCAGGTGCGTAACATCCTTCTCCAGCAATATATTTGGGAGACGCTTGTCGCTACTGCGGACTGTCCGAGTCTCCGCTGCAAACGTGAAAATTGGAAAGACAAGAGTGTGAAGCGACACATCTTTAGTTGCTCACTTCCTCTTTCCATATTCTCGTTAGTCGGCTCATAGCAACCTTAGCTAGTTGTGTGCGTCTTCGAATTATTATTTACATTACGATTTTGTTCATAATAAAATATGTTCAGCCAGTGTTCTCTAGTTGTTAGCAAGATGGCGGTTTGCGCGGTCGTGCATAATATATTACAATACCGCTTCACTTACCGGATCGATACTGAGGAAGTGCATGTTGAACATCTCATTATTATTCATGGACGACACCGGGTTTCTTAACATACTCGAGGGGTGAAATACTCACAAGGCAATGTGTTATTTGTGTTCCTAGTTCCCTACGTTATAAGTGTGCGATCTTTGCTTACCTCAATTGTTTTATCGTGTCATAATTGTAAGGTTATGTCCCGCATCTACTGATGACATTTTTAAAGATTTTCTGCCGAAGGCAATCTCTGAAACATTAATTATTCTCCCTGAGATTCTTCAGAGACAACCGAGCAATAACACAGAGATTCGAATAGTCGCTCGTCTCGCGTATTCAGAATACGTACTTTTAGATGTCTATACTTTTAAGTTACGTTTGTGTGTGCGTGTCTAGTCTCGCTTTCAAATCGAACATTATGTATATGGCTTTGAGTTTTTGTCTCTTTCCAGACCAAAATCTCAACACGTGCGAGTGGTACTGAGCTTATCTCAATGAAATCTTTGGGTTTTATCTCAACGTGTCTAATTCCTTGAACACGGGCTATTATATAATTTATTTTCTGCACTTTTGCTATTTTAGAAAGGTGACATTTCCCACTATATTATAATATTATTACCTTTCTTTCTAGGCATTTATAAAATATATATATATTTAATACCAGGCCAAGAAACCCGCAGACCAATATTTTAACAAAACGTGAAGTAATGTTAAAAAAAAGCAATAAAATTCTAATCAGAGACGTAAATGAGTTAATAAAATAATTAAATAAAGTTTGGGTGTAAATAAAATTGAAATTTCGTATTCTCAATTTCTCGAGTCAAATATGAAAAATAAACACTTCGTTTATTCAAAACGTAGAGTCAGACATATTTTAAAATAAATAATCATACATTTTATGACGTAAGACTGGCTGCTCGGTGTCGAGTCCCCCACCCCACACCACACCACCCCACCCCACCCCATCTGGGCTAATCTTATTATCATAGCGCGAGCACTACTAATCTTATTATACGAGCGCTAAATTGTAAAAATGCCAATTCGAAGTCGCACCTTTACTTTTTAAGTAATACTATAAATAATATAATATAGATAATGTATTGTTGCAACCTGCAAGTAATAGTAACAGAGATAAGAACATTGTTTGGAACTGACCACTTTAGTTGGTCGCTTAATGTATAGCTCCCCTTGAAGAAGTACTATAGAAGCAGTACATAGTGCTGATGGACACAAAGTTACCTTACTATTTTAAATTAAATATTTTTAATACTTAAATCAAACTTTACATTGTGGTTATTGAATATTAAAATTAAATAACTTATTTATTGATACATCAACATGTTTCGATATCTGTGGTATCTTCTTCAGGAAACAAAGTAAACTAAAATTAAAAATGCAAGCATGATATAAAAAAAAAACTATCATATGATAGAATAAGTGATGGGTAACTAATCAGAAACTAGTCTGAATGAAACCAAATTAAAATGGTAACTATTTACAAAAAAGATCATTGACTATTGTATTTTTGTTTCTTTTTAAATTATTTCTTAAATGATAGCACGGAGATTTGTTTATCCCGACATAAAATATAATATCGTGTAAATGACTCCCATCTTCATCTTCACAAATGCGAGCTCTTTTATTGATGCTCTCCATCAGTGGCGTAACTAGACCAATGCAGTATGCGGTGTATCGGGGCCCACATTAAATATGAGCCCAAAAGGTCTCCACTCTATAACATAACACTCTTGGAATCGATGCTTTTGCAAGTATAATACCAACACGTTTTCCATCGCTAGTATGGATGTACATTTTTTTAATTCATTGCATAAAATGGACATAAAATGTTAAAACGATTTCTCGCTTGTATTACGAATATATCGGTAGGTACCAGACCATTGCCGAAAAGTGAAAATTGACGTAAAAATGATTTTTTTCGATACATAGATTGATATACTATAAAATATAAGTTCTAAAACTGAGACTAACATAACATAAATAATAATAATAATAATATAAACATAACTACCTAATTAACGCAACTAATTTTCAAACCTCAGTTGTAGGGCGATACGTCACTAGCAAAAGCTAAAATGTTCCGACGTCAGATGGCACCAATGACACAAACACAGACACGAAACGCGTGCACGGCGTATATCGTATGTCGATCATGTTTGAGAAAAAATGGTTTCACTGATATTCAGCAGTGATATTGTAAATCAATTGTTTGATACATTGTAACTGGCTGAGTTAGCGAAATTATATTCATACTAGTGAACATATAACTTCGCTCATAAAACACATTCTGACGACTCTGAAATCGAAGACTCGTTGAGAGAATATCGCGGAGACGGGCCAGCCCACTTTACCGGTAAACACTTCAGTGCTAAAGGTTAACTATTATTTCTAGATTTATCAAGGGTGTGATGTGGTTCGGGGAAGACTATAAAATGGCTAAAAAAACTCTCGCCGGAATTTTCCGGAAGTGCAACACGTTGTATCGGACGCGCGTGACACTCGCAAGATTCAATTTCAAACATAAATAGTACAGGAGTACATAAATCGAGTCCAAAGGTTATTTTCCGGCCGTGTAGACTTTTATGGAAGTGGCATTTATAATTTACGCCCCACTTTCCGGAGGCGCGTACCCTTTCAGGATTTATTCGCTATCCTCTCTCGAAAATTAATTTTCATAAAATATTCTTTTTTCTGGGCCATTATCCGGTGTAATAACTGAATGTATCCGTATCCGCCGACGGGCCGGTGGATGAATAAAATCATTTTTTTAAATTGTCTCGGAGATTTATGAGGTATGACTCCGTAGCGAGGAGCGGATTCACCGATTCACCGTAGAGTCGTGTCGAACAACCGAGACCCGAAGAATATTATTATATGATTGGATCAATTACATTTTAATTATTTTCAAGATTGAGTTACAATTACGAATATATAACATGAAACTCACGCAGAAAGACAATGTATTATGTATCCACTACATACATATAGGTATATATTTTATTTTAATTATCATAGTAGCCACACACCTTCATGTTTCATACATTTAATAACTGTATCTTTTTTATTTGAATATATATACATATGTGTGTGTGTGTGTGTGTGTTAAATTTGGGGTTTTCGCGGGTCGGATATAATGTCAGAGAGAAAGTTTATCGGTTATCCCGCGTCTGTCGGTTCTGAGAAGGACCATAGTTATCCCAACGTTTCCGGTTAATCTCATATAGATCTAAAATGGTCGTGAGACACGTCCTGTTAGTGCGAGCGCACACCGACGACTTTCTGCCGCGATGGCGAGGGTTAGGAGAAAGTATGACAATGCGCAAAATTATAAATCCGTACGTCATTTTTTGTCTGTCTTATCTTATATATATATATATATCTCACGCGTGCTGTTCTATAGCGGCGTACGATCGAATCCCGAAAGGAAAATTTATTTTAACATAAAATGTTTCTTTATATTTTTTAAATATTTAATGTATTAGAATTGAAAGTATTGATTTTTATCTATATGAATGCAATTTTAATTATACTCGATATCTAATAGCTACGCTTAAAACCCCACTATTACACTGTGAAGTTATATTGTCTGCATTATATCTAAGACATGCAACACATTTTGTATATTTGGTCGCTTGTATTTTTTTGTTCCACAATACAGGCTCACTTTTAACATTAACAAAAAGAGTAAAAGTTGAACGCTGTTATTGTATTATAAATGTATCACATGACATGACATGACAATCGTTTACCCGACGCTGTGATATTTCCTATTGACACAATCGAGCATTCATTCCATAACATATTTAGCTGTGAAGAGGTCTCTGGATAAACGATTTCACTTCACGGCGGGCGCGCACCTTCAGCGTGCACCTTCAGCGTGCACCTTCAGCGTGCACCTTCAGCGTGCACCTTCAGCGTGCACCTTCAGCGTGCACCTTCAGCGTGCACCTTCAGCATGCACCTTCAGCGCGCACCTTCAGCGCGCACCGGGAGATCAGTCGGTGGATAGGGTTCGCTGTCACTGTCTCCATTGTGTGCCTAATGGGTGCGGGCTCGGCTTTATACCAATTAAAACTTCGACTCGATAAAGCTCCGGCGCTATGTGGGCCGTGTAGTCAATTCAAACCGAGGCCGAGTTTCACAACTTCATTTATGTCCTCAAAATCGGGCACCGAGGGCGGCGGCGCGGATTTATCTAATGAAAGGTTACTTAAAATCAGATAATCGGACTACATAGTTCTCTTTCCCAGTAAAGAAATATCATATTTTTAAAATAACATTATTTTATGAGGCTTATAAAATTTTCAGAATCGCTTCATTAACTCGCTTCTTCTCCTTTATGAGAAAAATAAATATTGATGATAATTATTCGGATTTAGAATAATAAATTATAGGTATTCAGTGATTTGTGTATTCAAATATAGCTAAAATAATATATTTACATATATATAATATAGAAAAATATTGATTTTTCAGGCGTATAGTGTATTAAAAACATTTTCAGATAAAGTATATTGCTTTAATTAATTTTAAACAAAAATCAGATTCTCATTGAGTTGACATATAATATGCTGTTTCAAGGAAAAATGAATTATCAAATTTGGTCGATAGATGGCAGTGTTGTAGTGGTACTCGAAGCGAGTCCATGTAATAACATATATATGGGTGAGGGGTGAGAATTGGTAAACTTTATATATATGTATATGTATATATATAAAGTGATCACTTACCCCCCATTTTTTCTATATATTCTGATATTTATTTAATAACAGTGCCTTTATAGGTAAAAATCCAGCAATTTGCGTGTTCTTTAACATATTCAAATATTGTTAAAATAAATTATATGTTATTTAAGTCATTATTATATTTAATGTCGAGACGTACACAAAGGCGAGACATACGAGACACGCGTGACACACGTGACACATGAGACATGTCTGTGAGGATATCAGAATACATAAGTAATTTCAAACAGAGCGCGTTTTTATCATCAATTCAGCTATTTCGGTTAATTTTATTAAAATGGTTTACTTGTACACCGTGTATCTGTTAATTATAACCACACTTTGTTAGTTAAAGGAAAGAACAACGGTCTGGTTTGGTGTCCGGAAATCTTAAAAGCATTAATAAGCCATCACTATTATCGTCTACTGACCAAAGTTATTCAAAATATATATTTTGTAATGTAAAAATAATAGTCATTAATGAAATATAGTTAGTACGTATTTCAACAAATTATTATTTCACTAATAGTTTTCAGATAGCACTGAAACATATTTGAGAAAAAAGTATTTTTTGCTTAGGTGACAGGACTTAATTGACGCTGAAAAAAAAAATTTTTCTTTATCTTTAAAAAGTTTTTGCCAGTAGGTACAAACTTTTCTTATTCTACATTATCTGTAACTTCAGAGAACGGCGTGTTTTGTACATCGAGTGGTAGGTATTGAACATTCTTGCCATTGATTGCATTGGCACGAGTATATGGATCTAAAAAAGCTATTTAAACTCATCAAATGGCGCACTATTGTGTAATATTAATATTACTACAGATAAAGGAGTAGACTTTTTTCTTGATTCTGAACTAATTCGTAAATAAAATATTACGCCGGTTGCTTTTTACATACGGCACGTTGGCACGCGTGTCGTGCCTGTCTGATTCATTTATTAGAACCCGTGACAACGATTTCTATTCATTTATATAACGCCATACACAATATCGTCGGGCAAACTTTTGGAATACCGTGTTGCCGACACAACTCTCTGTCAACTCCGACCTGGTTTTCAGTCATGTATAAAACACCCACGTTTTAATTATTTCCTTAAAATGTGAATTTATTTCCCTAAATATTTACATTTGAATATATACAATGGTTTATATAACGTTTTAGAAATTTAAAAAAATATATGTGTAACAAAACAGTTTTTAAAAAAAATATTTCAAGTAGGCAGGTCTTGTATTTATTTACAATTTTCAATAATTACTACAAATATTCACAAAATAAAATATTCAGTAAAAATGCTATGCCGTAATGCACTAAGTAGGTGGACGAACTGTACGGTAAATACAATATGTACATTCTTCCTAGATACGATCAAAGCTTGTGATTGATGAGACGAGAGTCGAGAGTCGAGAGTCGAGAGTCGCGTCGCAGGCAACAACTTGAAAGGCCGAGATTGCCAAACGCGGGACAGTGATATTATAAGTTAATAACTTTCCTCTTCTAGGCAACAATTCACACACGTTTTATTTATTTCATTTTAATAATGACTACACACGGATATGTCTCAGCGTTAAATACTTTCGCGCATATTGTATGTATTCAGAACAAGCATTTAAATAAACTTTAACTTTAAAACTCAAGGTATTATATTTAAGTACATGAATTTGTTAAAGGATGGAAAGATCTTCTAAGAAAAGGCAAATTCCCAGATCTAATACAAGAAAAAATGCTTTGAATGTTCGCTGGCGTACACATTTACATTACAAATCAAATTAATCAACTAGAAAGATACAGAAAAAAAATCTATTTATCGAAAAAATATTTAGTTTGTAACCGAGATATATATGCATGCTTTATATCCCGATAGCGACCAAATATTTTTTCAATAAATAAATTTCTTAGGTATATTAATTTAATTTGTATTAAATTAAAAATACCACAGAACTATGTTCTGAATATGCAACTTCAAAACAAAAATGCGTTCTCCTTAAAAATAAACTTTTCATTTACATACAGATAATTATCATGGGATCAGTGGCTGATATACCAAATATTTTTTCAGAGCGTTTTACCCACATTTACAAAGGCCTGCGATCGTAAGCCATATAAATTAATTCCATAATAACTAAATAACTATTTTTCAAATTTTATCGAGCTCAATACATAAATCTTGGTTCCACAAATTGATGAATATTAATTATAGAAGAAATTAAAAATAAATGTTTTCATATTTGTAATCGAGTCGAGTTTTAATATTTTAATAGGCGCCGATAATTTAATAATAATTATATTTTAATTAGTATGTCAAATTACTAACTAAAACCATGTACGAGTATGTCAAGTTCTAATGCTTTTAAATATCTATTTACTTTTTAAATAATTATTATTTTTAAAATAAATCTAGTACCCAACATAAATTGTTACGAAGGTATTTTCCGAAACTGGTAGGTGTATTAAATATAACTCTTTAAGCAGTTAAAAACAAAGTTAAATATTCTACATTAAAATGAATATTTACAAAGTTAAATTTGTAACAAATATTTAAATATATATATTAAAAAAATCACAATAAATGAGTTTTTGTGATTGTAAGTTGCATCTTGTGATCAAAGAAATACTCAATAATTTAATATAAAAATTGTTATCAACTATCTTAAACTTGTATTGATAAAATCGGCGGCCGCGAAACAGGGGCGGAATATTCATTGTTTGATAAGAAACAGTTCAAGTTCAGGCGAACTGTCTGAACCCAATGGGTAATTAATTAGCAATGAACATAATATCGCGTATACTTCATTTCCAGCGGCGGGGAAGTTATTCAATTTTAAGTTTAATATTTAATTAGCTTCCAGCGGAAAGCTGTTGCTGTTATTTTAGGAAATAAAAAAAGGCTGGGATGTGTACTCTGTTACCGATATTACGCGGACGAAACGAAGACGTCTGCGTCTGTCTATCTGACGTTTGAATAATTTGACTGAATAATAATGCACTTAGGCGCGGCAATCAATGGTTATGACAACTCAACTAGAGGCTGATTGGATATTTTTTATAGCCCATAAATGTGTCGGCCATATAACGATGTACCTGGGAAAATCTTAAGGTGTTTCTCGCTACATATATGTAGCATTCTTCTATGACCTGTTTTTATGCCTTTCTCGCTGTTTTCTGTTTTAAAATATTCTTTTTTTACTGGCACATATTTATATTATTTTTACTTAAAATTTCGACTATTTGAGTGTTATGACTTTTCGAACGTGTGAATTTCAAAAAAGTATCAATAGACCATTATCACGTACTTTTCTCTAGAATGTAATTTTTTGGGAACGGGGGCGCGATCTAAGATGTTTACACATAAAAAAATAATATAACAGTTAACTTATTTTTATTAAGAAAGTTAAGTACGCAAGTTTGTTTTTTATGCCACCCACCCGCGCTAGCGTTACGATAGCAGCGAGGCACGACACTGTTATCGTGCCTTTTCTAAGCGCTTTAACAATTTCATTCAAAATTTGTATGCATATGTATTATAATATATAAAACACACATAACATGGGTCACTTTGTCGTACTCACGATTGATAAATCATCGTTAGATCATTATTGAGGCCATTCGTGTTGATTGCATCGAGCCCTGCAGACATCGAGGGCTATAATTAATTAGTAATTAGTAAGGGCTGTGAATAACAAGTGCCTTTATTATGTTTAATTTCTTCATCGAATTGGTGCAACCACAAAAGCGTTGTGCATATCGTGACCGTGATAAGGACCTTACAACAATAATGAATCAAGATTGCATTTTTTGTAATAAATGTTGTTTCCAATTTTCTCTTTACAACCTTGATAAAAACGTCTCAAATTTCCGAATTATTTAGGAGATAAGAAGAAAATAAAGTTGAACATTACACGACTAGAACAACTACACAAAATATACTACAATTTCCCCATAGAAAAACTATATTTAGACCTAGTACCTACTTTATAACATTTTAGACTCTAATATAAAGAATGTTGTCGAGTGGGTGAGAAACCATTGAATAGAAGACTTGAGAAGGATTCTTTCCTTTGTGCTACAACTACCTGTACTAACTAATTTTTTTGGTTTCAGTGATAATACGTTGTTTTCTATTTTAAATGTAAGACCGTTTCCGTAGATCGGGCCTAGCTTAAGTGCGATATTGCCACACTAGTATATAAAATATTATGTGTGCAATAATAAATATATGTCAGTATGTACCTATATTTATAAAAAATATGTATAGTTACAATACTTTAGTAATAATACTTGTAATATTTTTTAGAGCTATAACTGTGGATTTGAATACGAATAAATGTATGAGTATAAGGTACCCAAAATCAGGTATCAGTTTTTGTTATTACTCTAAATTAATACATATAGCGACATTTTTAAAAATTTCACACCGTGGACGATGAACCAAACTCCGCCGAAGAAACAGAAAAATAAATATTCAAAACTTTGAAGCACAATATCTCAGATTGGTATGAACGTCAGATGATACTTTGTTATTCCAAGAGCACATTATATGATTTTTTTTCCCGTGGTCGAGGGTTTGAACCTCGTTTCAGGATACCACAAGCATTTAACTTAGTTAGAAAATTGATATAACGCATATTTCGTGTACGCATCTCTATTATTTTTTAAGTATGTTATGTTCTAAGTATTTTATCTACTGATTTCTGGCACAGACCAAGCCGTCTTCAATATAATTTAAACATTTTATATACGTGATTTTTGTTCTTTGACCCACAACGCAAAAGCGAGATTCCTAAAGGGAATGCATAACCGACAGAAGGAGAAACTAAGATGTAGAAAACGTGAACTTGTGACCCTGTTCTCTCCGTGTGCTCCTCCACGCGCTCCACGCGCTCCACGCGCTCCACGCGCTCCACGCGCTCCACACGCTCCACACCTCACGGCTCTCTAACAAGCATCACGAAGAGAACAATATTCCGCGCCGACGGCTTTCAAAGCGCGTTATTTCAAATTAAGCAATGCCGGGGGTGCGCACTGCTCACTGCTCACTGCCCACCCCTCGCTCTACATCCACCCGCTCCACCCGCTCCACCCGCTCCACCCGCTCCACCCTCTCCACCCGCACCTACCGCTCCACCGAGAACTTGTTATTAATCACTCATTATTATTGATGAAAATTGCTAGAATGCAGCACCTTCTTTCAAAAACAAGCTAATTTCATTTGCGGCTATTTAAATTTCAGCGTAGCGTAGACGATTGGTCGAATCATAATATAAATGGCAACGGGCAAAATAAACTAACTTTGCAGCTAACGCCGATTTAGAATCATCTATTTATATCAGTAAGAGCTTAGTTTGATTGTTAACAAATTAACAAAATGCTTCAAAGCTACGCGAGAAGAAAACTGAACTAGTATCCTCATTTACTAAACAAATAACTAATCAGAAATAGATACACAAGATAATAATACTAGTAAGATACGAGCTGTAGTCTCTTCAAAGGCGGGATCCGAGGTGCTCTCGCTGAACACTCGCGTTCTCTGCGTAGACCCTTGCCGGAGAGAACCTGGATGCCATGGCTGCTGGTGGCTAGAGCTTCAAACGAGCCCAAACTTCACTCAAACTTGTACTGAAATATTTTATTCCTCGAAAAGACGCCGAGAAGAAAAGACCGACGACATTTGATTATACTGAAGTATGGATGGCGTAGCTCTTAATGGTTCCGAGTAGTGCACACTGGCGCGGGATTTTCATGCTCGCTTCAGTTCTCACTTCGATCTATCGAATCAAATTGGCTTTAAATATACCGACGACGTATCCATGGATATAATATAACCGTCGAAACTCGCGATCATTTGATAGTCCTTACAAAATTGAATGAATTTATCCTCTGCCCCTAGGCGCTCTCTCTCCACGTATTACGAAGGCAACATTTCCGTGAACGCGAGCCATTATTATTACTATAAATGATACTAAATTGACCCGGATTTAACCAAAAGGTGAAATGCTAGAGAGACAGCTTAGGGGAGACCGAGCTGTATCCCCTTGGGGTGTACAAAAAGGAAAGGACGCTTTATTCCTGCTCTAGAAAGTATTCATAAGAAGCCTTGAAATGGCGCAGTCCTGAGACGCCTAAAATATAATTAAATATTAAAATAATACATAATAAAGCCTACATCATACATATTAAAATTATCCCGTGGACACATTTTGATTTTCTCTGCAAGTTTAGGTAATATATATATTTTGAAAAGTTCTGGAGATTGACATAAGTGTACTACATCTTACAAGTATCGCAGTAATCACATCGTCTTCTTTATATAGAAAAACAGTTTTTTATTATTATCTCAGTTAGTTATTTAGTTAGATATTTTTACTCTTCATCGTCTTTTAATGTATTTGTTCCCATGGGGAAGCAACGGGCAGGCTAGTCAATTATTTTAAGTTTATTGTAAATTTTTACAGTGTTTTACATGACAGACAAACACAACGATAACAATAATTTACCTTATCAAGTAACATATCTACTAAAAATAAACTTTGATATTTATTCCGCCTTCTCTAGTCTGCGTGGTAGTGTGGTAGTGTGGTAGTGTGGTAGTGTGGTAGTGTGGTAGTGTGGTAGTGTGGTAGTGTAGTAGTGTAGTAGTGTGGTAGTGTGGTAGCCAGTTTTACGTCGTGCTATTTAGGTATTTCAATTTATGTTTTGGAATTAACTAAACAACCCTGCTTCCTATCGATCTCTGCGCACTTGAATTAGGCCCATGTTAGAATATTTATAAATTTCAATTAGTGTTAAGTATATTGTATGTGTTTTCAAGCTGAGAATGAATAGAAGGGTTGATAGAAATCAGTTGTTGCTCTCGATACTGTTGTGAAGTTGTTCACCCGTTGCAGTGTTTTGTAACTATTATTTATATTGGGTGTTTATGGTCAAATGAATCAAGTTTAGACTTCTATAGCATTATATTCTTTAAAAACAAACATCCGATGGATACATAAAAGGGGGAACATTAACATCCTTACATTTGATATTATTTCACCGACTCTAGTTATGTTTTAGCTATTCCTCCTCAAACTAATATTCTATAACAACTTGTGAAATGTGGGTAATTTTCCGACCCTTATAGAAAAGTTGCACACGCCCTCGCAT
Source organism: Eubasilissa splendida (assembly GCA_031772225.1). Classification (NCBI taxonomy): domain Eukaryota; kingdom Metazoa; phylum Arthropoda; class Insecta; order Trichoptera; family Phryganeidae; genus Eubasilissa; species Eubasilissa splendida. Next base: position 30,689,654 of record CM062857.1, read on the forward strand.
GCCGGTTTCCCACAGCGCGAAATGGCGGGTAACCCTTTAAACTATTTGCGTCACGCGAACAATATATTTGAAACAAAGGAATTGTGGCCGCTCACCTCCACCATACTAGAGCTATGCGTTATTAAAATATATTCAGGAAGAAATTGCGCGGTAATTAGATATTTCTTCGCGAAGGGTGACACGATCCTAAAATGTAGAAAATTCAAAACAAAACGTCCGTTGTATCGAGCGAAATACGTAAAACAGTCCTACAAATGAGGTACTGAAAGCAAAAGTGGTCTAACCCACAAATTTTCTATACATTATAATAATTATTTATTTTTTAGTTTTATACTTCATTACTTATTACAAAAATAAAGAGCAACGTTGCTGAGGATTTTAGAAGCAAAGTAAGAATACTCAATTCGGTGCCCTACCTGCTACACTAATATTTGACTGTATTGTAGCAATGGTAGTTAGAGCAATGAAATTAATGTTCAAATATCAGCGCACAAATGAAAAGAGTAAAACATGATTCCGTTAAATACAAAGTAATAGTTCAAATAAAACTGCAATGTTCGATGCATACGTACTGTTGTACCGATTTTAATACATGAGTAATGACAATGAATTTAAAATATTTTAATTGGAGTAATCAACCATTCGTTACCCTCACGCAAACTAGCAGAACTCAATAACAATTTGATTTTTAAAATGTAATTAAAAATAAACATTGAGTTCCAGAAACTAAACACAATAACAATAAATAATAAGTAGCTGTGATGACAGGGGTCGCTCGCTCGCCGCACACCGTGAGTGCGTTAAATATATTTCCAAATCAACATGGGAATCCCGAATTTGAAAGTTGAACTCTATTTCTTATTGATATTTTAAAATATATTTATTTGTTATTAAACATTCTATGTTGTATTTATTTATCAATGGGAAAATGTTATTTTATAATTTTACACGAGACAAAAGAACGTGGATGCTTAAACGGTATAATGTAAAATATTAAAATGTTATAAAAATACACGTTTCTCCAACGTACAACGCTTCGTAGCGTTTTCAACAAAAAATAATTGTAAATAATTAGCATCAAAACACAAACAAAAATCAATATTTTTACTACGTCTAACTAATTCTTATTACCTTTCCTTGTTTATTTGGTAAATTATAATATTAACCAATTTCTAATTTAGAATTAAAATATAATTTGATTCCATATAACGATATTCTGATTCCATGACAATTCATCACTCTGCTACACTTAACCTAACCTAACCTAACTTGATATCACTTAACACAACTTATCTTAAAGGAAGGTACCGTGAGGTAACTTATATTAATCTGCCAAACATTATATTACTTTGTGTGCAGTTGTCTGGTACCCCGACATTCTAACTCAATTTTGCCAATAAATGCCTTTTTGGAGTGAAAGGGACATTTCCAAATTATTATTTTTTTTCAAAATTTCTAACTTCTAATCTTCGTCTTTTTAGATTATTCATTAAGGCTCTCCTTTCAGAACTAATTCATCTATTCGGGTTTTTATTATTCATTTATATCAGAAGTTATACACTAGATTACACTTTTTTTTAAACCATTACTTATATAGGACTGAATATTATTTACCATAATTAGGAGAGTATAGGCATTAATTGAAAGATCGCGATAATAAATATGTTTTCAGTGCGCCAGAAAAATTTCTATGTACGGAAAATTCATACAATGCAGAATGTTTTCTTATATGTAGATCCAAAGCCAAGATTTTGAAGGCAAAATAACTAAAAAAATAAAATATATTTTAGTCAGAAATTATTTTAATAAATATACAAAATACTTTGTTTAAGCCACTATTTATTAATTATTTTACATGTTTCGATACCTATAGTACCTTCTTCAGGAAACAATGTATACTGAAATTAAAAAATACAACAAAACTATGAAATGGTGAATAAGTAAGAATTAATATGAAAACAAATTTAAAAGTTGACTATTTGCAAAGAAGATTTGGTTATTTATAATATTAAGCCTGTTATTAATACTTTTTCTTATTTTTAAAATTTCATATTTATCTAACTGTAAACTCCTAGTATTTGTATGTATAATTTCTAAACCCTTTATTAATATCAAAGGAATGGTATGTTTCCAAAAAATGATTGGAAAATTCTGAATAGTTATTGTTATTTAGGCATTTCAAATGCTCCTTAATTCTAATATCAAAATTTCTGCAAGTTTTACCTATATAAAAATAATTGCAAACATTGCAAATTAATTTGTAGACCCCTGATTTTTTTTAAATATCGTCCTTATCCTTGTTCTTTCATTTCTTTAATTTGTTATTAGTGTCAAAAGCTGGGGTTATAGAATTTGGGATATTTTTTATAATTGAATTTGAAGTAAGATTATTTAAAAACACATTTTTTTCTTCACTGTTTCCCACTGTCAATAATAGCTGGGTAAACATGTAATCTGATAAACTTTTTCTTGTACTTTTTGTTTAACAAATTATCTATTAATTTAATAATATAACCATTATTACTAGCAATTTGCTTAATAATATTTAATTCTATGTTGAAGTTATTTATGGATTTTTGTTTTCATATTAGTTCTTACTTATTCACCATTTTATAGTTTTGTTTTTATCTATGCCTGTATTTTTTAATTTCAGTGTACATTGTTTCCTGAAGAAGATACTATAGGTATCGAAACATGTAGAATAATTAATAAATAGTGGTTTAAACAAAATATTTTGTTTAATTATTCATATAAAATAAGGCTACAAAGAAATATTGAAGAAGAAATTATTTTGGTTTTGAATCTTAAAGCGTCGTGTGTGTAAATGAAAAATATTTTTTTAATCGATTTTTTATGAAATATATCTTTATATTAGTAATTTCTACGAAGAGGCGAATAGAGGCTTCGTAAGCTGGCGTAAAAGTATGAAAGATAGAGAGACTTATAACCCTTATGACCGACCCTGAGAAGATGATTAATTAGGATTATTCAATCCCGAGCGAAACCTACGCTTGGATGGATCAATTTCGAAAGCGTACAACAAACTCCCAAACCCAAACGTCCAGTTCCGAGTGCCGCAACAACTGAAACCGGCAGTATATTTATATAAGCGGTTCTTACGGAAGAATTGAATACATCAATTTGTGTCATGCATGTCACCGTTCAAGGAAGAATTAGAATTAGAAAGGAATTCGCCAATTCCCAGGTTCCACGTCACGACCCTCGTTTCCGCCAAGGCAGAGTAGATAATTCGGGTATCGTGGAATAAAAATGTGGGCTGTGCCATCCGGTAATGTCTCCAATTATCGTTCGTGATCGAAATTTCGTCCCGTGCAGATTTGAATACGAAAGCAGAAAGAACGTATCCGCACGTCCATTGTTTCGGAAGGACGTTTCTTACAAAAACTGAGACGTCGTAAAACGGAATGGGTCATATTTTCGTTTCAAATATACGAATTAGATTTTTGTGCTATATTTAAATTGGATCGAATCACGTCAGCCGAGGACTTATTGAATATTTGCGCGCCACGATAATTCCTGGCCTCGTCGAGTGTCTTCACCGAACAATAGATTACTTCAATTATTATTATTGAACCGTTAGTATTGCAATTTATGTGATTGGCCTCAGTGTACAGGGTGTTTCTGAAGGGTGCGCGCCAGCCGAACATTCTTTGATCATGTAACATTATTAATCGATGTCGATTGAGTGGTTAGGATTCTCGCAATCATTTGGAAATTTAAATCTTTTTTCTAATTAGTTAGTAAGTTAAAATAGCGATGAATTTACGTATGCTGATAGCATGCGTGTAGGTATATACCGTGTATCCAATGTACACGGAAATATGTTTCTAGCGAAGCTTTCTCGTGTGGACGTCGCACGACCCTCGTGCCTGTACAATTTTAATCTGATTCTTCTCTCCCTCACTCACTCACTCACTCACTTTCACATTTAATATGTATCAATACTGCGGAACATTATTATTAAATAATACTAAAAAATAAATCTTCGATATCACGCCTGACAATTGAAAATATGTATCTTCAGAGCAAATTTTTTTCACACAAATATTATATTTTATATTCATAATATTATTATATTTTAATCTACTCCTGCAAATATGTTTTTAAAACTTTTGTTCAATTAAATATATTGTTTTAATTTTTATGATTATGAATGAATGTTAATTGAAATAATGAATATGCAGACAAATTCAGCGAGACACCTTGTAGGTATTTTAGGATAATGAAAAAATAATAAAAGTAAAAAATATATAAATAAAATTGTATTTTCTATTTCGCGTTGACGGCGGGTACATAATGCTTAACAATAGTAATCCCGGCTTTGAGAATGCACGCAACAGATGAAGGCTGGGTGAAATATCAATTTTATTTATACAGTTGATGTTATAAAATTAAAATTATGAATGAACACATTGGAAGTAGGTACCTTAAATAAATACGTTAGCATTCTACATGTCGGCTTTTTGTTTATGTCGTCGTTCATCACTCTTCTCCATACTATTAAAATGTGATCATTTATTATTTAATTAGACTCCAAATCTAGACACTACACTAGTTGAATGGGAGCCGTTAGGAAGCAGCGTATCTGTGATCTTACGCGAGGATTACACTTCACGCGGAATGGTTTTTTCTAACTAGCGTATATACGTGGAAAAAAATATGGAATGTGGAATTTTTTTATTTTTTTAATATTACGAGATATAATACATTTTTTAAATAATCAGTGGGATATATATATATAACATATTTCTTTTGACATTTATTTATTCTGTATGAGAGTAAGACTCGCGTATAGAGAAGGAGTATATATGAGAATATATCATTTATGTTTCAGTTCGTCTGTGTACATGTTTTTTGACTTCGGATACAAATTTATAGTAGTCTGTAATTTTTCTAATTGTGATGGGAAGATTGTTAAAAAATTGAATGCCTCGATAAATATTTTAGTATTGTAATATCAATTTGGTATTTAAATCTTGTAGATCGGAATTCGCTTCTAATATTTAATATTTTAAATTTGGATTATTGAATTTTTTGATATATGTTTATTATTTTTAGTACTTTGAAATCTGTGAAAAGTTGGATACTTGGACATAATTTTTTGAGTGATTTCTAATTGTGATATTGTAGTTTTATATGGTCCTCCCCATCCAATAATACCGTATAGCAAATGTGACTGTACAAACGCGTAATATATTATTTTCAGATTACAACTAATACAATAATTACAACTAATTCAGCAATCATACAACTTATGTTTTAAATAATTGTTATACTTTGATACCTTAATATGAATGCTTTGAAAATAAAATAAAAAGATAAAAAACCCTCAAAAGAAAAGTTTGTGTATCTTGCAAAAATAATTACATTGCGGTGTTTAAATATACTACGAACGAGCCGCAGACGAAGGGTGAAACTACCCTGCCGGAGTAGCGCCGGCAGGGATGAGTATGAGGTTCCAGGAGGGGATCCGACCGCCCAGCAAGGAGCAAATACCCCAATAATATGTAGTTAAAGTGCTTCTCAAAGCTAAGACAAATACGCTTCTCCCGACGCTGATGAAAGAAGCTTATATGAAAACAAAAATTCATTTAAACCTTCTGAATTATTTTACTTTGGCATTCCCTTTTACATTCCGAAACTGGAATACATCCGCATGGAATACATACCCATGGAATACATTCACATGGAATACATCCGCATGGAATACATACCCATGGAATACATCCCCATGGAATACATCCGCATGGAATACATGCGCGTGGAATACATCCCCATGGAGTACATCCGCATGGAATACATCCGCATGGAATACATCCCCATGGAATACATCCCCATGGAATACATCCGCGTGGAATACATCCGCATGGAATACATACGCATGGAATACCAACCACGGCCTGACCGCATCATTAATTAAGGTGTCTTCAGACGCATAAATTAGTCAATAGAATTTATACCAACTAACAAGCAAAAATGGACAGAAGAAAAAGTTCTTCTTCAAAATTGTGTGCGCGCTATTTTCTTTTTGTGTACGTTTTTGTGTATTAAAGGGGACATACAGGTTTGAGCGCAGAGCGAGCTGACATACGTCGTCTATTGTATTTTAACTATAACTCCTGACTTTCAATGACATTTTAGAAGTGATAGGGGCAGCGCCCCCTTGTCTTCGTAGTCTGAGGTTTGGCGGTTTAGAAGGTTTTTTGTCCCTGAAGAATGGGGTGCTTGCTAGGCACTATGGCTAACTATAACTGAAATCAAACTTGACCAAATCTCCGGGACGCGAGAGTGTACGCGTCCTAAGCAGAGATTTCAACAATTCGAATATCGAATAGTAAAACTTAAAATATTCTAATAGTTTCTAAAGTATGAAATTAATTTTGAATATTTCAAATAAATCGTAGTATACATAAGTATATCAAAATTTGTAAGAAAACGACGAGCTATTTTACCATTTGTTGTAGTTTTAAAAATAACAACGCATTGAACGTTTCGTATTTTAAATTTGTTCTTAATTCTGTTATTATCGTCGCTGCAGTTCAAAATACCCTTTCGGTGGCGGCTGGCGTTGGATTCACTTTAAACATTTGTAGTTTCTACGAGGAATAAAATGGAGCTAATTCAGTCTCTGATTCGGACGTCGATGAACTCTTGGAACACGCAACAGGTATCTCTTATAATCTCGTATAATCAGAATCAGTATTATTTAATATTCCACTCTTAGAAGTTAGTAGGAATACTATTGGAATAGCTGCAAGTATCGAAGTAGAAAAAGTCTAAATATATTCGAATATCGAATATTCGGGTTGGAATCTCTAATCCTAAAGTATATAAAACTGATAAAAATAATATATTTTTTCAATATATGCAACTTGTATAACACGTTGAATAATAATTATGTAATTACTATAATACTATGAAGAGGTTCCGTCCCCCTCACCTCTCGCAGCTATAGTAGTCACAAAATAACTACTCAACGTATGTGTAGTACAAAGATTAGTTTTACTTTTAAATTAAATATCATTTTGCACCACAAAGTAACTGAGGTATCAATTAATAATATAATACTTTAATGCTTTAAATTGTACCTAATAAAGATAAAGTTTTCTTAAACGTATCAAATTAAATATGAAAAAATGTAATTATATCCAGAAAAATTATTAATACAAGACCCTCATTATAATTAATTAGTTCACTCATACGTGTATTGTCATCGTGTATTGTGCTTTCGAATATTACATAACCTCGAGAGAAAAGAAGGATGGGTATGAGTTTGACGGGTTCGTGAAGAGGAAGGGAGGAAGGGAGGAAGGGAGAGTGTCACCGCAGTGACAAAGGAGCCGGTGGTGACCCTCCAGAATCTGATAATCCGACAGAACCACAAAAACCATAATTTCATTTCATTACAATGACAACTCATAAAGAAATACAAATGTAAAGTATGTATAGATTTTTATAATATTCACTCATCTCGGAGATTTTGCATCCCTAATCAACTCTACGCAGGTATAACGATTTATAAGGTCGCGCGAGTCGCAGCCCTTGGCGGGCCCCCGAAACACCGAGAATAGGGAATAAAGGGAATACAGGAGCAACAGAAAAATTTAAAATAAACTGAAAAAGGCCTAGAAGCTCTGTTGTATCTCTAAATATCCTGCAGATCCGACTGTGCTCGGCAGCCGACGGGTAACCGTGAGTACATCTTCTCTCGGTGTTTGTCGAATTGTTTGTTTATTTAATCTTAAACATCTGTGTACAAACCTTAAACGAGGTACCGTGAGACGGGCCCCTGCACCGTAAGTCCGCCCCTGGCTCTGCGCATCAATGATTGTTGGTGCAGTTTGGGAAGCAAAGTTTCATATGTGCTCATGCACACAAAAGCTTATCGCGGCGTTTCATATTATTATATAATTCTTATTGGTCAAAAGCTTATTCTTGCGTAAGTGTGTGTCTAGATAATCTCTCTCCGCGGGGTTGCGCCTCTCTTTACTTGGCGACCGAAGAGCGTCCTGCTCGCGCCAGTGTGACCTCAGTCCGTCCAGCAAGGAAGTAGATTCTGTCTACCGTGATCCAACTATCCATCGTACGTAATATAGGTAATGTAATATGTACACAGCGATGCGGGATCGAGCTCAATATCCGTGTTAGGAAGAGTGATCCAAACTCGACCATTATTTTTATCTTTCAGAATCAGAAACGTCATATATGACATCCATCAGATAAAAACTATACCATTAACGAAAATGAGTTTATGTACAATTATGCAAAGTATTTAAGTCAATACAAAATTGGAAAATATCGCGAAAACAGTTCTCAAAGATCGAAGTACTTTTAATCGATATGAAGCATCTTCTTGGTCAGCTGATGTAAATAGAGAAAACATTACTCGCCCAATCAGATTAACTTTCTAATGTAGCTGAAAGTGTTACTGAAAATCCAGATGTGTTAATAATATGACGTGCACAGCATTTAAATACATACTTTGCTCCGTTTTTTGCATAAATATCTTGTTTGAAGCCTTGTAAAGTTCAATTGGTGCCTGCAGACTACAGTAACGGTTGAGTTTGGATCACCGTTATACGCTTTATTTAGATATGGGCGCGAGTGGTATTTTATCGCGAACTAAACGTCTGTCTGGAGATCAGAATAAAGCGCCCCCGCTCCTTCCCTTCACCCGCCACCCGCCACCGGCCACCCCTCGATAGCAGATGGTCGCCCCTCCCGCGATGACGAATGACGAGGGTAGAACGCTGTCCGTTGTCAAAGGTCGTGGAGGCAATGTTTCACTCAAAGTGTACTATATGACTACCAAATACCACATATTTTCTAGAACACGACCAATTTTTATGTTTTTCATGTTGAACAACCTTTTATCATTTCATACTAACAAGGCGCTGACTCGACATATGGGTATACTTACAAATATTATAAAATATACTTTGATTACGAAGAGCAAAAACGAAGTTTTGATATTGAATAATTGACAATTGAATGAAAAATCACAACAAATAATGACTAATAGAAAAAGTGGTAGATGTTGATCCGCAGAGAAATCTTCTGATGAAAATTCATCATCAAAATTAATATATAATTAAAACTGAGTTACAGAAACTACAGGTTGTCTAAAAAATATCTATGCCGATTAAGATAAATGAATATTTTATACTTCAAATTGAAAAAGATAAATGTGGAATCTTTTCGATTTAGTCGAGGCACTGTTGATAAGCAAATCGTTAGAATTGAAAACATTCCATGTGGTATTCGGGCGCATTATATCTACCAGTTTAGCTCCATAAACCTTATATTTAACATAAAAAATGCTATCTCTTCATCCAAACCAAATGTTGGGTATTTTTAAGATAAACCGCCTCACATCGCAACAGCAGTGAGAAATCCCTCCTGTAAACAAGAAAAACTTTTCATTGAATTCGTTTCAAAATGCAATCGATACTCGATTTTGGAATTCCGATTTCACGTGTTTTTTTGGGACATCTGTATTTAGGGTTTACTAAAATCATTTTATAAAAATAAATGTACGAACCCTTACTGTAAACACAAACACCGAGAATTGACCATCGTGTGCACGGCCCGCAGTGCCCGGAGCAAGTCTGCACTGGTGCCTCCAAGAAGTGCACTAATTCGCTAAACCAGGATTTTTTAATTTTTTATTAATATTGAAAATATAATACAATTTCAATAATCAGTGGATATATATATATATATATATATATATATATATATTAACATTTGTTTCTTCTCTATGAGAGTAAGACTCGTGTATAGAGAAGGAGTATATTCGAGTTAATTTATGTTTCAGTTAGTCTGTGTACATATTTTTTTAACTTCAGTTACAAATTTATGATAGTCCGTAATTTTTCTAATTGTGATGGGGAGATTGTTAAAAAATTTGATACCTTGATAAATATATTGATTTTGAGTTGCTGTATATTTTAGTTTTGGAATATCAATTTGATCTCTATATCTTAGAGATCGGAATTCGCTTCTAAAATTTAATTGATTTTTAAAATTCATTCGCTCTATCTTTACCTTTACACATAACGCTACGATGGACGAACTATAGTTAAATAATGATTTAACCAATTAGAACGTACGTTAATAGTAATAGTAATAGTAATAATGTAGCCAGGTCTGTCTTCTCTTCTTACTTGTCTTCCATACCTATTTTGTGTGAAATAATCTATTTAACACACATATGTTAAATTAATTCATTAATTAAATGAACCCGTTAAAAAGGTATACGGAAAAAATATTTGGTTGCTACCGGAATTCGAATCTGAACCATTTCCTATCCGGGGAAACGCACTACTAATTTTGTTACATCAACCGAACACATTTTCAACTAATTTTGAACTTATATTCTGTATCTATCTATTATCGGAAACATATTTTTTTGTGAAGTTGCAATTTCAGAATATAGTTCTGTGCTATTTTTAAGATAAATTAAAATTATCGATTCGAATGATATATAGAAAAATCTATCTATCGAAAAATATAGGAAAAGTTCTCGGTTCGAATCCCGGTAGCAACCGAATATTTTTTCGATGGATAAATTTATTCAGTATATCCTTCTAACTGATTAATTTAAATTTGTGTTAAAAATATCCCAGAACTATGATCCGAAACTGCAACTTCACAATACTAATATGTTTTCATTAAACATTTAAATAAACCTTCTCTCACAGGTTACTCAATCATTAGGAGAAGGGTGAAAGCACTAAACGAGCATCGGACCGCACTGTCCGTCCGCAACACTCTCGGCCGGACGGACAGCCGGACAGCCGGACAGCCGACCCCTCTCAACATTAGGAGCTGGACATATTAATGGAAGGAAATGTTTCCAGTCACGCCGACGATAGTTTTCTCGTCTCGCGCGGGAAGTACAGACAAGAAAAACTCGCCAGTGATTGATGCTCGAAGGTCGTTACTTACCGAAATCACGATGACAAGAAATATATCGGTCTGTTTTAAGCAATTTGAAATCGTTTCACGGTTTTACATCTACCGTCGAAATAAGATTTATGTGTACACGTGGGATCTCGTTCCGCGTGTTAGACTACGAGAAAAGTGAACTTTTCACAGTTATACGCTTCCCGAAATGTCCCCAAATATTACCGACATTGTTAACTGTCGCAGAAAGAGTAACCGTTAAATCATTCACGAAAAGGAAATGCCGGTCGCGTCCGGAACGGTGCGGAGCGAGGAATTATCGGCCCTCGGCAGTGCGGTCAGAGGAGTCATTATCGCGTCGGAACTTGTGAACAGGGATCATTATTTTCTCGTGCAATTTGCAGAAAGGAAAATTATAAAATGGCTCTCGCGTGTTCGGCAAGAAATGCGCCACCGGACGGACTCTACACTTCCGCAAACTAATCTGGCAGGAATACTAAATAGTTTATACTGTGAAGGTTTATAATATACATATTTTGATTTTTTTGTATTAAGTGATAGGAGGTTCGTATCAAACCATTTTTTCACCTTGTTTAAACCATCCTGTGCACGAGTATTGACCTCTTGCCAAGACTTACCCTCAAAGCAAAGCGCGGTATCATCCGCGAAAGTGATTATTTTTCCATTATTTAGAATCGTATTACAAAAGTCATTAATATATACCAGAAATAATATAGGGCCTAAAATTCTTCCCTGTGGATCACTGTGTGGTATTAATGATGGATTGCTGTATTTTTAATGTTATTTACATCTAAGAATTTGAGGAACCTTCGCTTAACAATTTTTTCTAGAATTTTTGAAAAAACACTTAGAAGATAAATCGGTCTATATATCACTAGGGTTTCCGCTTTTAGCGCGGTTGGAAAGACTCCAGTTTGTAGACTCGGGTTAGTAATAGATGCAAGTGGTTCGGTTACGTATTTCTTAATTTTTTTTAGAAGCTTAATTGAAATACCATCTTTACCTAGAGCACTGTTAGTTTTTAATCCCTGTATAACTATGTTGATTTCATGTGGTGTAGTCGGAATTAAAAATATTGAGTTTGATGTTTGTGAATTTAAGCGGACATTATTGCATAACTGTAATTCGCTTGTGTTCATTCTGAGTAAGTGTGAAACCACGAAATTTATTGTACATCTACCGATTTCGCTTATCTCAAGCTTCATCAAGACGTATTTAAAACTGATCATAAATACAAAAAGAGTGCACTTATATATACATAAAGAGGGAGATAAAATATAAAATTACATGTGAAAGAGAGAGACAGAATACATATATAGTTAAATGGAATATCAAAGGAGACAGAATATAAAAATGTGTGTGCGAAACTGGTCGACGTACAATAAATTTCGTGGTTTCATACAAAGCTATTATTATTTTATTTAATAAATAAAAATGATTCTATAAGTATTTGTTCTCAAAATGAATACATTTTACAACGCGAATATTCTAAATACAATTTATCTCATTTCTCAACTTAAACGTGATTTACGATCCTTGTTGAGATTTTAATCTGTCCGTTTCATCTGTCAAAACCTTTGTCAACTTTCACACCGGATTACGGCGGAAATAATATCATCCTAAGGTTTCCTAAAACTTATTTACTCATCGTAGAAATATAACACGTCTACGCAAATGTTACGTCCCGCGGCGCCAGCATAATTCGGCTGCGCCAGTTGTTATGTCTCTTCCTTGAAGAAATAGGTTGCGCGGTGACGTGGATAATACCTGGCGGAACCTTGTAACAATTTGTAGTTATTCCCGTAACGCCAGCACAGATTACAGTTGATCTCATATATATCTGCGTTGAGAGACTTACTTGTGCATTCTCGTTAAACATATCTCTCCACACGCACACATACACATAGACTGCGCCTGTCATTCCATCAGCACTCCATAGACATTACAACAAATATAATTTTAAAATAAAATAAACAGCGTCAAGTCTTTATTGTCGCGATCTATCAGTAATCGAACCGCAATGTATTTTTAATTTGGTTGAATGATTAGTTTTACGATCGCGTTACAATTAATAACTTTTATGTCACTCGCTCAGAGCGAGGCGCCTATGGGCGAAAGGTCACCAAAAGCATCTAAAGCTTCGTGAATAGAGCCAATAACTAACCAATATATAATACACGTATTAAACGCCAAGTAACTAAATAAGAAAAAAAGATCATCATCATCACTATTGGCTCCACGACCCTTGGGAGTTTAGGTCTCCTCGAGACTTGACACGCCGTTTCTCTCCAGTTCTCGATTGTCATATCGTATAAAAAAATATTAGTCACGAAAAGTGAAGTGCATTTCACAACAGTCAATTGAGCAGGAGTAAAGGATTGAAACAAAGGTGAACTGAATCATGAGTCTCGCCTGAAGATGCAGGCGCACTAAATCACACCCCCATCGACCGCCCAAAAAGACATAAATCAGGGTTAAAAGCCTCCCCCTCTCGGTAACGGTGGACCAACTTCCGAGCCAATGAATGGCTCGCAAAATTACCGGCAACCTTCAACCCCGGCCAACACCATTCGTTGCGTACCGAGTGTGGAGGGGGATGATTTCAAAATTGTTTCAGACACAACAATGAAATGAAATTTCATATATATATATAATTAAACCAAATATAATTGCGCATCTCTTTGACTGCACATCATAACATTATAAGCCATTGTGAATGTAAAGGGTGTCCAGCGGAAAAATTTCAAGATTAAATTGTAATTGCTCGTAAGCCATAAGCGGGAGGGGTATTGTTCGACGCGCGTGATTTGCGGATTTGCCAGTAACAATGAGTCACTAATCGGGAGCACACCGCGCGTTCACGGTTGAGCAATATTTAAAGTGCGGTGATACATTGGTTCGTGCGCGTCGCGCTTTTTGTACTCCCTTTAATACTCGACGAGTAAGTGACGGGCCGAGCACGCAACTTATCTGGTGTTTGGTTCAAAAGTTCGGTGTGGAGTGCAATTTTTGCCCGAGGGATAATTGCCCCTTATTTTTTTAACCAGCGAGAGACAGTCACTGCTGACGTGTATTGCCGAATGATCGACGAGTTTTTGGTACTGCAACTGCAGCTGTTCAGCTGTCCCGGATTAAACAACAGAACACAATTTCAGCAAGACGGGGCCACTCCACATACAGCTATATTTTCAATGGAGAAGCTGAGGGGACTTTTCCAAATAAATTAATCAGCAAGTACGGAGACATACCCTGGGCACCTCGGTAACCGGACCTTACACTGTGCGACTTTTTTGTAGGGATACCTTAAATCGAGAGTCTACAGCAAGAATCCTCGAACAATTCAGGCCCTATAAGAAAATATCCACCGTGAAGTTGCTGCCATTGAACCGACGCTTTGCCCTCGCGTGTTCGCAAATTTAAGAGTCCGATTGTAAGAATGTCTTGAGAGAAATGGAGGGTATTTAGACGATATTGTTTATAAAACGTAAAATCCGCATCGTTAAACTTCATTTTGTATAAATAAAATATGAAAATAACATTGTAGTTTTATTTTTATTTACTATTAAACTCGAAAATTTTCCGCTGCACACCCTTTACTTCGGTTGAATTTTTTATGTCGCATAAATACCTCTGTTTCATTATTGCCGAACATTTCAAATGAAGCTTGCAAATAAATTAGATTTGTTCCAATCTCAGGTCATTGTTTGGAAAATTCTACAAAATTCATTATGCAATCCCAAAGCTGGTTTTACGTATAATTTATTTTTCTTTGGTCGAATCATTATTTAGATATGGGATCCGATCGTGGAATCATTCCTGTAACTCAAATATATAACAAATGCAAAATTTTCAAACAGCCATAGTGAAAAAAATTGTAAGACTGGAAGCATTTAAATTGAGGGACAATCTAAAATTGTTATATTCTTCCGTAAACGTTCTTCCTGTACACGGGCTGTCACTGTTCCTTTTAATAAAATACAATTATAACAGCGATGCTCTAAATAGGGTGGCTTCACGCGGAAAAATACAAGAGGTGTAGCTAATTTAAATTTAACAATTCCCAAAATCACCAATAAGTATGTATCTAAGACATTAGGATTTGTTGTTCCTACACTAAAAAATAAACTACCAGGGTCCTTACAAAAGAGTACGCTTTCTCCCAATTTGGAAGAAATGATAAAAAATGGCTTATCGATAATAAGCTGCCTTACTTGTGAGCATGAAATGAATTGTTCAAACTGTGACACGGATCAGTTGTTATGTTTTGATTGTATTCAATATAATAAAATGTATCTGAATGTACCTGCAAACAAACGTTTAGCATTATGTTTTGTGGGTCTAATTTTAATAACAAAAATTAATAAAAAAGAAGAAAAAAAATGAACCTTTTAACTTCCAACGGTATTTGACACGACGCGGCAGTCACCACAAAAGTTTTAATAGATCGACTTACAATGCATATTGAAAGTTAGCAACCGCCATCCACAAAAGGCACAATGATTTATGGGATCGGTTCAATCCCATCTCTGCGATATCGAAAAGTGCGTGTAATCACGCTTATAGCTTAGCGTGACATGCGCAGTTTAGCGTGTCAAGTCGCTGATTAGTTATAACTCTTAGATACAGCTAATAATTAAAAGGGTTGGACGCGAGAACCAGGAATGTTTCAAAAAGTGAAAAACTGTTCAAATAATTGATAAGGACAGAAGTACTACCTGATTCTATGTGTTATGGGATTTGCTTGATCCTGGCATAAAAAAATTATATACATTTTAATCTTCCCCTCAGTATCGATCGCTGTTGGATTGTGTATGAGGGCTTTGTACATGTTACAGGATTCATCTCCTCTCGCTAGATTGCAGCCTCCTTTCTTTCACCTTCCTCGGGATAATCTGGGGCGGTATACCGTTCTCGAAGTTTCAGATTCTTTAATCTCCTCCTTTGAGAACGTTGACACATGTCAAAATTAAATTTATAATATCAAGTCATCGTGACTTAAGTATTTTATAATGTCAGTTTCAGACCTGATATATTAATTTAAGTATTTCTTCCGAATGTGTCACGTGGCGTCCACGTGTTAACCTAAAATTGTGATATTACGCAATTACTTTTACCCCTAAAATAAGGGTAGTACTGCTTTTAATACGGGTGATGTATATAACTGTCAAGTTTTTGCATATTAGAATAGAAAAAATATTTCTCTCTTATGACCCATGTCCACGATGATCTCTGAGAGTCGCTAAGGTACGTGTTGTACTGGACCGTCATTCTAATTTGCGAGCATAACATCGATTTTTAAATCATTACCCCGCATGTTTTACCCTGAAAAAACGATAACTTTCATTAGAATGAGAAGACAACAATACTAATAATATATCTCAAATTACCCGCTTCACGAGCGTATTAAAAAAATATTGAAAGTAAATACCATTAATCAAAATATTTATTAAGATACTTATTAAGTTGTTTGATACGGGCAACTCGATTAAAAAAAAACAAATAAATTCGTAAACCGATTAGAGCCTTCAGATTACAATTTATTTGTTAGTAACTAAGATTTATTGTTCTTTTGTTAAGCAAACAAGATAAAATAATGGTTTATTATGAGGGGCAGGCCGAGTGCTTACCTATCAACTAGCGCGCGCTTTTTATATAATATTAAATAATTCATGAACCAACTACTAAAGCTAATGGCTGTTGGCAAACAATTAAAACCACATTAGTACGTGTGAACCATTTCTATCATTACCGTGTATTATTTCACTTTAATTCAATTTCTAACCAATCTATGTAGCGAAATGTTCCTTTCTTGTTTCAATTAGTGATATTAATATTTAAATTATCTTAAGAATGTGTCTGACTCTGTACTTGGCTGCGCTCAGCTCAGCTCACACTATTGGATTATTAAAAAGCAAGTTTTTGCCAATATTGGTCGCGAAGTGGCTACTACCTTTCAAATAAAATCGATATATATATATAATATAATGCTTCCCAAATATCCATTTTGGGTTTCCAGAAAAGACAAGAGTTACGGTTCTCAACCTGATGACATATAGTAAATATTACCACTTGGCAATCTAAGAACCGATGCAAGTGGTTACCGGAAAAGTTTTGGCTACCGCCCGAAAAATGAAACATGCCTTGACCGCCCGTGTATATATATATATATAGTAAATAGAAAACATATCTTTTACTCGACAACTTTTCTACTGATGTAATTTCAAGTGATGCTGTATTGAAATGTCAGCTTTTAAACATGGTCGGGAACAGTTCATTCAGCTTCAAGGAGATTATCAATCAAAGATAAGAGAAACAGTGAATTGTTTAGCGCGTCCTCATATCTACTATATTAGCAACACAGCCGCGAACTGTCGGTGTTGTTTGCCGCAAATATTTCAGCTGCAGCCGACCGCTCGCAGAAATCGATAATAAGAAGTGTCACAAAACAAAAGAGATCAAATAATCACTTTATTAACCTGCCCCAGATGGGCCAGATGGGCCAGATGGGCCAGATGCGCCAGATGCGCCCTGCAGAAGCGCGGCCACAGCGTGTGTGTACCGTCGTGTAACCACAATACACGATTGACCCAACAAACCGAATCGAAGAAGGGGACTACCCTTTGCTTTGCATGGTAACCAACACTGAAACAGGATGACACATAGGGTGGTAGGAACAGCCTCACGGAAGGGGATAATAATACAATGATAGTGAGTAATACAATATTATATTTAAGGAGAACACGTTCTTATTGTGAAGTTGTCATTATTCAGAACATGGCTCTGTGATATTTTAAATACTAATGCTACCGGGATTCGAACTTGGTCTTCTCTTCCTATCTGGGGAACATGCATTAACCGATTATGCTACACCAGCACAGTGCATTGACGACAAATTATCGAACTTATATGTTACACTTTTCAAATTGATACATCTATCGTTACATTATTTATAATTCATTAAAATATTATTATTAATTGATATATTCAAATAGACTCTGCATATAGTTTGTCACATCAATATTTTCACTATTCTCAAACGAAGCTGTGGACGAGCTGAACGAGCCTCGAGCCCCCAACGGATTGATCTCTAGGCGCTATATTAAAAAAACACAATTTTATTATTGACCGTTCAAAATATACGTTTGAGTGTGTAATAATGACGTAATAATAGAATTAAAAAACATACCTTATACCTACTTATACAAAGTACAACCGATTTCAAAAAAAATTTATTTAAAAACGTCGAAATGTAATAAAATGTCCTTTCTTCCTTCACAATAAACTGTAAACGTAGCGGTGTAAAAAAAGTATAATCAGAAGTAATAAAAAAATATTGAAAAATTATAAAAATATTACTGTCAGTAATATACAATAGTCAGTGACAAGAATGTGTGGGTAGTTAGGTTAGCACAAATGACAAATTAGTTTAATTTTGCTTTCTACCCACATCAAGCAACCGCTTTGTTATTTTTGGTTTGAAGTCATTAATTAAGATCTAGTGGCAATTTATTAAATATTCTCGGAGCATAAAATTAGAAAGTACGTTGAGCGAATTTTGTATTAAATTTTGGCACTGAGAAGTACCCTAAGGCTTTGCTTCCGGTTTCCTTTTGATCGGATCGATGAAGTAAAGTTAATTTTTTATTATATATATATTTCATATCATCTATCAATATATATATCATCTCTTTAAAGAAACCGAAATGACAACCGCAGTACAGAAAGAGTCGGTGTTCAATGCATAATCTGGCCATTTCTCAGCTGTACGGCCGGCTTTGAACACCAAACTTTGAACGCTGAACAAGCGAGCTTTACAAGCGACGCGTGAACTTTCTGCTATTTGCACACGTCACGTGGCTGCTGGAGATGAAGGATGCAGTAAGAGTAATGTGTTTCTTGGACGCTTCTCGGACCATTAAAATTCAAATAAACCGATTAAACATAATGATATTCTTTTGTTCCCAGTTTGATGCGTTCCTAACTTCAGCCATCGAACAAAACTTTGGCAACGAAGCCACACCATATTTTCATTCGTATTTTTATACAATTCTTTCATTTCTTTAATGACCCGTGTCTACGGTGATCTCTCAATGAGATTTTCATCTCCGAGAATCGATAAAGGTACGTATGATACATATGTACTGTATGCGTAATCCACGAACGAAACACGCGAGATTATCCACTTTGCATTCTCTAGTCGAGTCGAATCTCCGAGATATCCGCCTTATATTGGTAAAAAAAGAAATAAAACACTCGTGTACTACTACTCGAGTACCTAGAACCATAGATACTTATAACTATTTATTGTGAAAGTTTTACAAATAATAGACATTATTAATAACAAACGCTTAATTCGTTCTAACTGCTGCTAGGGAGATTCAAATTCACCCAACTGACGTACGGAACATCAATGGTCAACGGATTGATATTTGACGTATTACAAGTGTGAAATGACACGCTTGGCAAAGGAACCCGAGAGCTGTCGCCGAAGAATCCCTTTCTCGCAGATTGTGTCGAGTCGGACCATACTTAGACCCGGAGCTCGCCCGTGTGGGTTCAACCTGCAAGTACAGATACAGATCGGAACACGTATGTAACAAACGTTGTCGTGGCATTATATATCAATTTAATCAACCCAAACCGATCTTTATTTCTACTCTCACATATCTGAAAGATCTGTGGACATGCACACACACAAACGAAATGTAATTTTTTGACAAACCCCGTTATTATAGCGCCTAATAATAGCTAATACAAAATAATCTCGGTTATACAGTTTCTTCCACGAAGCAGATAGGCTTATTTTCGTTGTAATGATACCATTTCCATGCTCCAGTGGATCGGTACTATATGTTGATAGGATAATATACCCGATAAAAGAGTACAGAGCACCAATACCTCGTTTGTTTCACCCATTCTCGATATAGGTACTTGGTAAAATTAAAAAATCGCAGAAGAAGCAAGATGGAAAAAATTTCAAGGATTATTTGTTACAACTTTGCTTACATAAAGGCGTGCGACCCCCGCTACTTGCAATATTTATGGTTTTACAGCCGTGTCAGATTTTACGTCTAGTCGGGGTCTCGAGGGAATCCGCGACACAGAATATCTAAAAATTCAGTCAGAAGTTATAGATACTAACCCGAGAATGGCCCGTCACATAAAAAGAAAGATGATGTGCAATAGGTAGCTTCATCGCCCTTCTTAACTGTTGGCCCGTTTGAAGATCCAATAAATATTATTTTACAGATTAATTCAATCGTCCGGTCAAGTGAGTTGTCGCATTCGAGTGAGCTGGCAATTTAAAGTGAAGTGTGAATATCGGTTTATGTCTCATTTGTAATGAATTAGCACATGCTATAGAATTAATCAAACTACAGTCAATGGCGGCAGAAATACTGTTCGCCCACATTTGTTCGACAGATATAGAACTAATAGTTATATGTTTTAAATGTATCTATACATTTATTTATTTGTCAATACTGGCGGCGAACAATATTCCAGGCGAACAATTGTCCTCCCACAATTCACCCACAATTGTACGTCAACAATTATGGGCGAACAATTATAGGCAAACAATTGCGAGCGAACGATTGTGGGTTAACAATTATAAGTTAACAATTGTGGGCGAATATAATTTCTAGACACATTGTCATTATCATAACAGTTCAAAGAGGTTGCATACAACAAAGAAGAATCCACTGTTCGTACATTTTAAATAAGTACAAAGAAAATGTGCATCACTCAGGGTTGCCAGGTGGGCTGGGAAGAAAACCGGATAAGCTTTAAGGGGTGGGGTGAGAAGATACTATAGATAATATAGAGCATTACTTAGTGTATTATTATTAGAAGTTGACAGATATATTTATTTATTTTGACAAATACATACTATATAATAAAATTATAAACAGTTGGTTTTTTACCGAAACTACATTTAAACGATTACGTTCGTCAGCCCGTACATAGATATCCCATCACGCTGAAAATAGTGTGAATGCTTGCAATATGTCTGGAAAAAACATATGAGGGGTATAGAAATTAAACTGTCACTACCCAATTGACAAAATTGAGATAAACGTATTTGTAACTAAACATTTACGGGCCTACACTAGAAAACGGAACTTACAGAATAAAAATTATTAAAACTATTGTAAGATTCTGCAGATCCCAAAGGCTGCGGCGGGCTGACCATGTTGGAAGAATGCCAAATGACAGGACACCAAAGATCGGGACCGAGTGGATATTCCAGAGGAAGCGACCTACAGACAGGCTAAGGAAGAGGTGGGCTGACCGCGTGAAAGAGGACTGGAGCAGGATGGGGGAGACTGGGAACTGGAGAATAATGGCCAGGAATAGGAGTCGATGTAAAGCACTTGTGTAGGAGGCCAAATCCCACCCTGGGATGTAGTGCCGTGGAAAAAAAAGAAGTATTAACTGATTTTATAGCCAGAGCAAGGATTTAAAAATTGATCTGCTTTTGTTGAAATACTTCTAAAACATACAAACGTGTTTTCTAGAGCCAGCTATCAATTTAAAAACTGATAGTCATTTTTAAACACATCACCCTCTATTTTCGTCAATTGATGGTGCGCAGGCATCTCTTGAAAAATTCGATCAGACGCGACGATACTGATAAGTCACATATTTCTATACCGAGCGTTTGCTCGCAATAGTCAAAAACCGGACATCTAGTCTAATCAAAAGCACTTTTTTAACCGAAATTGAAAAGGAAGACTGAAAAGATTATTGAAATGGTCGATTAGTGGTTCACTTATGAACATATAAATGGTGTTCTTCATTTTTCTGTTTCGGGTTCTGCTCCGGGATAATCTCACAATTGCGAATGGTCAGATGGTGTGTGTTCTCGATATTACTTTATGAAATGGAACCGTGGACACTTACCAAAAAAAATGATAAGGCGATTGAAGCATTTGAGATGTGAATCTACACAAGAATACTCAATATGCAGGGAATAATTGCCGGAAGAAGGAGAACATCACGGTTTGACCAGTTTAATGTAGAGCTGCACAGGGCCGCAGGAAATAAAGTGATGATAGCCAATGGTATAAGAAAAAGAAGATAAACTCACAAACTGTCGTTAAACAAATGCGTTTTAAAATTTGAAAGCTACAATAATTGATAGATATCCTCATTGACAGCTATGCAAACAAAATATGCGCAAACGGGGTATGCAAAACAAAATGTATTTAGCCGCCCGAGGGAGGGCGCCCTTATTCAATTCTCACAAGCGATGGAAAGTTCCATCGCTCGGAAGAGTGCACTGAATGGTATAACATTATATTTTCTGCAGTCAACAAAATGCGAACGTCATTATTAATGTACGAAAGTTCCCACTCGCCGTGTAGCCCAGCGCCCATATTTTCACGTAGGTAGGTAGATAGATATGTACCCCTAATACCCATTCAAATTATTTAACACGCGAGTGATTCAAGACGCGCGCGAAATCCCCATTAAAGGGTCCGTCCAATTTTCAGATTTTTCTTAAAAGACTTGTTTGTTTACTATTTTGTACCTTCGGAACAAACAGGTCACATTTCAAATAAAATTGACACACAGAAAGACATTGACATTTTATATATACGAGAAAAACAGTCAAGTATAAGAATGTATTATTCATTACAATACCGTGCATATATAATAGACTTACGACCGTCCGCGATCCGCGTATCACGTAGCAGCGAAATTATACAACAATATTTTAATAAATAATTTTGAACGAAAGCAGATGAATCAGTAACGAGATATTTTTATGTGGAACATGGTTGAACGTCAAGTTATCGTAACTAGTATCTGCATTCATTTGAAACATTTCAATTCATAAACGGAACAAAGCGCGTGTCATTTATTGAGAAATTGATTACAAGACAATGATACAATTACAATCATTTTAAATATTTATATTATTTTACTTTTGGATTTTTTATGATTTTTGATATTGTTTAACACGTGCGCACAAATATGACCTAAAACGAAACTAGAAACCTACAACTATTTATTCCTATAGTTAGATAAACAGAGGCAAACATTTATTCTGTTTTAACTACTTCAGGAGAGTTTCAAATTCGCCCAAGTGACGAATGGAATATCAACGGTCATGCGACGTTTGACGCACAAAAAGCGTGAAATGAGGCGCGATTCGGCGAATCTCTGGTACTATCGGCATAGAATCCTTTGGAAGCATAATCTCAGTCGAATGCTGATAGGATTTTTACAATATCTTCCTGCCGACCTACACCTGCACCACGGCCACGACCGTTCCGCCTGAGGGAGCAGCACTTCAGGATTGCCGATAAAATAATTATCCGGGACTACCCTTTGATATTTTGCTGCAGTGTAATACACAACACATAAATATTTGATGTCTGCTGTAGGTGCGTGCTGGCTGCTGTATCCGCCTACGCAGCCGGCATCGTTTCATTGCGTACACTCGTTTCGGCAGAGCACACACACACACAGGGCGCATAACAACACACAACACACAACCTAGTCCTAGGTGATCTTAATAATACTCCATTTCCCTAACCAATTAATTATATTCTCATGTCATCCTACCTAGTCACGTTTCTAGCAGAAAAACATAACATATACTGGAATACGCTATGATGCTGAACAGACCTGAGCAGGCCAGTAAGAATAAATATCAAAGTAACTTTTCGATCAAATCTAATGAAATAGTATATGTCATACATAGATTATTTAAAAAGTATTTATTATCTGTTTTATTTATTATGTATTTATTATCAAGAAGGTCCATTTAACGAGAAAAAATTCAACAATTACTTTTAAATATGTTCAAATATTCCTACTAGTATTTGAAGATCTGTCATCTATCAGAAAACAATTGGACATTTAACCATCAAAATGGATGGATATTAATTAATACTCTATTACCAGAGTTAGAGAGTAGAGTTATAACAGTGTTTTATTAATTGGTTAAGTTGTACTGTGGTAGACCTTTTTTATAATAAATTATAGTTTAAACATAAAACATAGGTTTTAGGAAGCACTATCTAGTAGTAGTAGTAGGGGATACCTTAAGTAGAGAGTTTACAGCAAGAATCCTCGAACAATTCAGGTCCTACAAGAAAATACCCGCCGTGAAGTTGCTGCCATTGAACTGACGCTTTGCTCTCGCGTGTTCGCAAATTTAAGAGTCCGATTGCGAGAGTGTCTTGAGAGAAATGGACGGCATTTAGACGATATTGTTTATAAAACGTAAAATCCGCATCTTTAAACTCCATTTTATATAAATAAAATATGAGAATAATATTGTAGTTTATTTTCATTTAATATTAAACTTGAAAATTTTCCGCTGGACATCCTTTATAACAATTCGTGATGCGTGATTGGCTTCGAATATACGAATGGGTATAAAATATCCTTTCCCATTTCTCTAATTTTGCAACAATTTGAGCAATTCCAAAATGCACGCAGCCTTGGCGTGTTTTAACATAATGTTTCTAAAAATTATATTATTATAATTATCAATAATAATAAATTTGATGTATTCAGATACGAAATACATTCACAATTGATCGTGTAACCTGGTATTAAAATAAATATAAGTGTCTATCGGCAAGATTATTATCGTCAGTGGAACGGCTGTTTGATGTCAGCGATAAACACGGATTATTTCACGGGACATTTAAAAAAGCTTCAAAACAGAGGGGATTCGCGTGACCGGGAAGTTGATTTGTTTCATTCTTTCCATTTTTGACTAATCTCTTCTAAGGCCGGGTTGGTGGAAAATACCAGGTGATACTGAATCATCTTCACTAAAGCAGCAACACGTGATATCAAGTACAGGGTGTCAAGAGACAGTAGACGGAGAGACGGAGACTACAATTACACACCACCGGCAATCCATTAAGCTTCATGTTCGCGGTGGTGAGAAATTCAACAGTTTAGTTATTCGAACTTCGAGAAATGAACTGCGAGTATCTTTACAAAAATGAACGCTCTGCCACAAATACTCAACCTATCGTAATAATGTAGCTACCACGTAAAATTTTAATGTTTATTATATTTAAAGGTGAATTTCAATCTTTGGGGAGGTCTGCATCCAGAAGTGGAGACACACAAACTGATGATGATGATTTGTTTATTTTTAATTTACATATTATCAGTACGTACCGTAGATAGTTGACCCTGATAGATAGTCTTAGGTCCAATGTAAAAACATTTTGAGACATTTAGGGGTGTAACAGAATACACTTTTATGTAATACTATTCGATAAATTAGAAATACATATTAAGACTACCATACTTCCAAGGTCAAGGATGCCTAATCACGTGACGCGTCAGTCTTCGGCGTTCGAAAGAGAATTGGCTAAAGGTAACATTACACGTTCGAACCATGTATAATACCATTTATTTTATAAAATAACCATCTGCCATCTCCGTCAGTGTGGTAGAGTGAGGAAGCCGCTGTGTCAGCATTCTAGGCGGGGTGGCTCTCTCTCCCTCCAGATAGCCTCGATTGGTATTGCACGACTTCGATTCAAATAGGGTTGGAGAAAATCGTGAGGGTGTGTTCAACATGTCATTAACTACGAGTATTTAGTAAAGTATCATGAGGTCCGTGATTTTTCGTATTTTTTTCAAAGAGATTAGGAGAAAACCACAGACCATAGACATAAAATAAAGTGTACATATAGAAGAGGGGTTTGGAACGAGGAGCATTCTACATACATCCTTGGTGAAAACATAATTCCGATAGTTTATGACACATTTATGCAACAGTAAAAGTATTTTGTCTTCGAAAATTAAATCTATGTGTAAACAAGACGTATTTTTTAATTAATGTATATTATATTTTCAGCATTTAAATTTTAAATATAGGCTATAATAGCTACTGTTTGACTTTTGGTAAAATATTACCAAGTTTATAAAATGTTTTTAATGTTTATAGCGTGACAAACCATTATGTAGACATTATCGTTAATTTGAACTGCAAAATAACAAAGTTTGTATTAATTACGATGATTACTTTGACTTCGACCGGTTTCAATACCGCGGTATCTCCGTCGGGATGGACATTTACTGTACAACACTAACTAACGAGGTTAATACAATGCTAATTACTTGTTTAAATTAATATTTGTCATTTATTTTATCGGTGTCGAATTATTCACGAAATAAATAATGGCACGACGCACTGCGACTATCTAATCTAGATTCGTCTCGCTGTGTATTCTTTTTACTTTCTGTTCTATGGAACTAAACTGAACGTGCAAAACTTTGGCAACGGTTTGGGCCAGGCTGCTGTAGAAGAACCTGAAGCGACGCTTTGTCCAGTCTACTGTAGAGCTTTGTCGGGCCGCAGTAAACAAAGTGACGATAGCTAACATCCGTTGAACGGAAAGGGCACAGAAGAAGTGTAAAAGCAATCGATAATAAATTTAGTCTTCAACAAAAATGATTTAAATCTGGAAATCTGCGAATTGTTTTCTTTCTCATCGTTATGTTCTATGTAACAAAAGGTCGATGAGAATTTAACAAACGATATTCTTTAATGATATTCACGAGACAAAAAATGACCTTAGAGGATGCCCAAAGTCTTGGCAGTAGACCGAAGAGAATGCCCGAGTCACGGAGAGGCCTTTATCCAGTGGTGGATCGAAATGACAAAAACATTTTTATTAATCTTCTTAAATTGACCTTAGGAAATTTTTTTATATTTCAACAGGTTAAACGGTGCTTTTGAATGTATTTACAGGTTCTTGGCACGTGCCTGAAGTGGATCGGGATTCTGTCATGTCCTCGACTACATCTCACCACAACGGGATCCGGGATGGTAGCAGGCGCAGAAAGTAGGCCTGACCACTGCACGGGAGACCAGACCAGCCAAATAATTTCATAAATGGTAAGGAGAATTCACCTGAGATACTAATATTATTTATTCCATCACCGCAACTCTTCAATAATAATACATTATCGGGTCCCTGGCTAATATGAGAGATGCCGACTATCTCAAATTGTGCGGCGTATCTCGATCGTCTTAGAGCAGACAAAAATTTAATATCGAAATCAAAAATAAAATAGGTCAAGGAATAATAGTGATGTCTGGAGTGTGATATCGTATCACTAGACGTGCGACGTGACATCGCCACTAAAATTTAAACATGTTTAAAAAGTACACAACGAATATTTTACAAACAAGATTGTATTTAAATTAAATAAAAGTGTCGATGCAATTTGATTTGTAAAATGCATATTTTTTTGAGCGAACTTAATATTAAAAATAATTCAATTTCTTTACTGCATAATGAATATAAATTAAAACGTTTCAAAAATAGAACACAAAATAATCACATCGTGTTTTCATTCTCCGGCGATGACAACATTATTGGATGAAGATATTATTTACATTTGAGATAACGCTGAAAGGAAAACACTCACCAGGACTCTCGGAAACGCCGCGGGAGGGACTTTCATTTCCGTGGAAACATCACCCAAAGAGACCTCCTAGCATTCGAGTGTCGAATATTTTCAATGTCAATCAGTAATATGGTAACAAGTGTGAACGTGGCGGAACTCAAAATACGCCCAAAAACGTCGCGGCGGTTCTACGGCGTAGAAAACACTGAGATTCGTGTGGACGAGCGCTACGCAGCGCGGGGCGCAGGCGCGGCGCCCGCGACACGGTGACAGCTCGGCGAGGCGCCGCCGGGCGTGCGCGCGCTGCTGAATGATTTTTTCAAATTCTTATCTCTCTCGATGTCAACACACTCGGATAAAAATATATTTACTACCATCTACTCGCACCGTACTACTCGTAGCGCTTAACTCGAGAAACGATGCTTCTCGTTCTCTCGTCCTCGCCAAATACAGATATCAATCTTTACCATTTCCATGAGAAACGAGTTAATTCGTGTCGCTCAGATGTTTCCCGAGATACGCGATACAACATGAGCGTAAGATTAGAACAGAAAAATGTGAATTATAACTAAAGACATTGTTGTTTCGACTAAAGGAAATACTTAAATATTTAAAAAATAAGAATAAATGGAACAGAGCAGAAATGTAACGCAATGTAACGCGACTATCGTGCAGTATGTTCACTACAAGGAGTCGACAATCTCACGCCAGAGTTGCCGAAAACAAAAGATGTTAACAAAAGCAAAAGAGTTGTTGTTTCCTAAATTTCGCTAATTATCCGAGGATACAGTATTACAGTTCTATTAAGAATGTAGACCCTCGGAAACTGCGAGGTCTATAGACTTGTCAATGAGGCTGTCATGAAAATTATTCGAGACAGACTATATTCAAAAGAGGTGACAGGAGAGGCTTGTGCTCGGGATTACAAAGTAAGAAATCTGCATACCTTGAGCATAGGGCATCCGAATACATTCGTTACCCGGTTCTCGGGTATTTTTCATTAAAGAACCGGTTACCCGGTTGCGGTCCGGTTCTGGGCAATTTTCTTCCACTATTATATTCTTATTATATATGTACAATACATATATACTAAAATGTTTGATTTCAGTATTGCATTCAAATAACATTTAATTAAATAAATAAAAATTTATAGAGTTTATGATTATTAATATTTTATTCAATCGAAATTATCATGTACGTCATATCGTTTAAACAAAAGAAGGATAATAATAGACAAAAGACGAGAACAAATATATTTTATTTTATTACATACATTATAAATTGATATTCTATTACATTACATATATTGCATTACGTACATTATATTACACACATTTATTAAACACATTACATACATTGTAAATGTTAAAGTCTTCCCTTATAAGCCTGTGTCATTCGGCATCCGACATCCTCGTCTAGTTTAGGTAAATATATAGTCTTGCGAGTTCGTGATGTCTACTGTACTTGTAGTTGAAACGGTTAAAAGCAATATTCCCGCATTGCTAATGGTTGTGTTTCAGTTTCATTTATGATAACGTTTTCTATACTTTCATACCTGAAGGCCACGTAAATAATAATATATATTTATGCTTCATTTGGAAAAATTAAAATATATATATATATTTAAAAGAACCGGGTACCCGTCGAAAATTACACGGTTCTCGATTATTTTTAAAGCACGCGGGTATCCGGTTCTCCGGTTCAGGTTCTACCGGGTTCGGAAGCCCTACTCGAGCACCAGTATTTCTGGATACATCCATCCATCCAATTAAACTGCAGGCTACATTGGAGAAAGGGGATTGTGAGGACTGCGTGGAGACACAGGACTGACTGGTCTTCCAAGAAATCCGAGACTAATCGGTTAATATGATTTGGCAGGAATTTCCCTGGTAATATATTACCGGAGTATATTACCGGGTTATCATCTGCGAAAGGTATAAAGGGGGAAGGGATAACAACTGGAATTTTTATAATATTGAAGAAGATTAATAAAAATGACCGCAATGGAATAATGATTGTCATTCTCCCATTGCTACAGTATTGAACTTCGGGAGCCCGGATAAGAGAAAAACTCGCTCTTCTATACAATGATGCAAAAATATAGCAAACATTTCTAACAGTAAGAATAAATATACTAATAAATAAATGAACAATTCATAAATAACAAACATCTCTTGTAGATGAAGACGAAGCACTCACGATCCAACACGGTGTTGTGTGAACTATGAAATAAATGTTCACAAATCAACCCCCGAATAACCTCTTGAGACGTTGTTCACGTGATTTTGTTATATGCACTAAACGCGCGGTCAAGATGTTATTTCTTAAAAATAAATATTATTATAATTATTTATTAATTAATTTTACTCTTCTATTTATTATTCAATCGTAATTTCTTAAAAGCCGTTTGTAAAATGAATAACAGTGATCTACTAGAAATGTAACAATAGACAATGTAACCACGTTTAGAATATTTTACCGAGGAATTAGAAAATATATATTTATCAACGAAAACTTTTAGGCATACACTTTGCATAAAATGTTATAAGAAATCACTTATAATAAATTACAAAAATTTGCACAGAGAATTGTATACACATTTAGACTGCTTTCTTCACACTATTCTCTACAGAAAATTAATTTATTAATACTAAAAGTTAACAACTTCTCTCTGAAATGGAATTCCAAGCACCAAAAATATATTATTATTGATATTAAAACTCGAAAGATTTAAAAAATACATATTCAAAAATATGTTTACCTTATTTCAGCGGCAGGAGAGTCAACAATATTAGAATTACTCATATTTCATTGAACCGGAAAATGAAATTACAAAAAATTTAGAGAAACCCCTCAAATTTATATTTAAAACATTATTTTGAGAATCTACAAAAATTTTGCAAACGTCAATTTTTCTCACAAACACAAAATTTTGCAAACGTCAATTTTTGCACAAACAAATGGGAAAATAGTTTAGAAGACGTTTTTTCGAGTAGGCTCCATTGTGTCTTTAGCGTGAGTGGGTAAGGGAATTGTTCTTTATATTTTTTGAATTAGTTGGACTTAGATCTTATCCAGACATATTATTTTAACCTAAATCCTTGTGCTAAAGTCGCTGAATACATAAATGAATAATAATGAAGTGCAATATAATAATCATATTTTTTCATAATCAAAATTTAAAAAAAAAAAGTGAAGTATAGCAATTTATCCGTCACCATTGAGTTAAGACACAGACAATTGTAATAATGTAGTCCTATAAATAGTTAAATTTACAGCATAAATGTTGACTACCTCCTCATATTCATTCCCCAAAAAACGCAATCTGGGAACTGCGGAGTTAGCTAATACATGTGTTCTGACATTACCCCTGTAATAGAACAATGAGTTGTGTCTCGATGATCCCAATAGTACGTGAATGTCAATCAGACCAACAATCTGAGGGCAGTCTATCATTCCATGTATGATCCTGTATAGAAATATAAGGTCAGTCACTGATAATTTTAACAATTTCAGACGGCTAAGGAGATAATCATAATTGATTTCCTCAGAGCGCATATTTAATTTAAAATTAATGTATCTTAAAAACTTTCACTGGATTCTTTCAACCACCGTCGAGTGAACAACGTAGTGACCGAATTATATTCTTCTTGATTACAATAAAATTATATTAATTAGCAGCAACTTTGTAGCACTTCGAATGCATACAAATTATACATTTACAACTCACTTGTTATAAATATAACACTACATTCAGTTGAAAGTTTTAATGTATTTTTGTCTGTCGTTTTATTCAAATATCCCGCTTGTCACAGTAGTACCGTCTCCGTGTTCCTGCTTTACCGACCGTAGAACCGGCTGCCTGCTGTCTGTTGTGGGCTGACTGGCTGACAAATTGACAGTTGCAAAATGCAAGAAATGGCTGACTTGATATCGGTTCCGCTCAAAAAACCTTCCGACGTAGACATCATAAAACCATTGAAAAATCTCATCCAGTCGACCTACAGCACTTCAGACAAACCGGAGGATTACAGCGATGCGTTGAACGAATTGAGCAAACTCCGTACTAACGCCATTTGGAAAGTATTTGACAAGTACGAGACCTCCTTAGAGGTTATTTACAGGTATGTATTACCACTCAATTGTTTGTGAGTCATCGTCCTGTGATTAATTTACTCACCAAATTTTGATTTACACACACCCTGAAATCTCTTTATCCTTATCGTTTTTTTTTTTCCTATGCGGCAATCCAAGGTCGTATTATTTGTTGTTTGAATTATATTACATGTATGGCGCATGTCAACAGCCTCCGGTGACGGTCGACAAAGTTACGCACGCATGTCTGTAAATTGATTACCAAACTTTGTTTTGTAATATGTATTTGTTTATTTTTCCAGTTACTGCGATGAACTCACCGCTCTGGAATGTAAGATTCCCCCCCAGGAAGTACAAATTCCTTTCAAATGGAAGGATGCCTTCGACAAAGGGTCTATTTTTGGAGGCAGGATGAGTTTAAGTATGAAATTATACATTCAAAGTATTCATTATTATACATTTAGTAGAGGTTTTCCTTTTACTTGGGTTTTCTGGTTTGAGCATTACAT
Organism: Eubasilissa splendida; assembly: GCA_031772225.1. Classification (NCBI taxonomy): domain Eukaryota; kingdom Metazoa; phylum Arthropoda; class Insecta; order Trichoptera; family Phryganeidae; genus Eubasilissa; species Eubasilissa splendida. The sequence continues at coordinate 30,721,609 of CM062857.1, forward strand.
TTTGATGAATAATATTAGTTTTATTGTTGTCAAAATGTTGTGTTAACCCACAGTATACCGTGCTAGAAAAATCCCTCACGCAGCCGTGATGTCAACTCATGATACCCAAATGGATTTTGCAATTTTTAAGCGTTTTAAATGAGAAAAAAGTGCTTTTACTAGTTTTAATGGCTGTAAGATAGTTGGTATCATACTCATATCATATCAACTCAGTACTTAAGATTCTGATAAAATCTTTTCTTTGACTTCTATTGTTCATTTTCCAATCTGGATATTTCTCGAGCCATAAAAAATATGAGTTCATGGCTGCAATATCTAATATTTCCATAAATATACGAAAGGGCCATCTCCTGGTTGATCTCACACAAGAATACTCTGCTGTCATTTTGTCGCCCGTATCGACCGCTCCTTTCGTTTTATTGTAATGAAGAATTATTTCCGGTTTTTTTTCATCAGAATTGTGTATATCAGCATCATTAAATTGAGTAGACAGTAAAATAACTGCGTTATTTATTTTGGGGACATATGATACTAAAGTGATTCTATTAGTAAAGCCAAAAATGCTACTGTACCTATCTTTCAATTTATTTGCTAGGAATTCAGTTGGGATTTCTCTTTTGTTTTTGCAAAGTGTACCCGTGAGAGTTAATTTTTTTGAAAACAAATATGCCAGCGGCACTGACGTAAAAAAAATATCTGTGGTCACTCCTCGGTTCGTTCCATAATACCAAGTCTGTCACTACCCGATGTCCCTGGTTTTTCTCCCTCTGGTTATTGGTCATTCCGTATATATTTGCATATTTGATATGTAGGCGTTGACCGAATCAGCAACGGTCCAAATCTTAATCCCATATTTTCCAGGCTTACTTTTCATGTAAACCCGGAATGGACAATTTCCTCTAAAGGTGGTTAAACGTTCATCCACTGTTATATTTAAGCCGGGAGAATAAAGTCTTTTACAGGAGTTAGTGAATTTTTCGAACACTGACTTTATGGCTTCTAATTTATTTCCAGAGTCCACTATTCTCGCTTGCCTAGTTGACCGATTGTCAAAACATATTGTACTAAATATGCATATAAACTTATTTAGAGACATTGCGGCGGTGAAGAAAGGATGTCTAAATAGGAATTCACTGGTCCACAACTCGTTCAGTTGTAATTTTCTTCCTCGATTTCTACCCGATGCCACCAATATTGTGATGAACGTATACATCTCTTGGACAGTAATAGGACAAGTGGTTTTATTTGGATCGTCTCTTTGCAAACTATCACAGTGAGGATTTGTCTCTAAACAAATGTCCTCAACCATTTCCTTGCTTATAAATAGATAAAACATATCGCTAATAACTGTCACATTTTCACTTTCATTTCGTAATCCAGGATTTTCACTTAAAATATTATGAGCTCGACGTTTAGACAGTGGAGGTGGTTGCGAGCTCCATTCAAAGCCTGATTTTGATTTAAAAGTAAAGGTTTCACTATTATTTTCAATGCGGTTCAATTTCGTCACTAATATCAGTTACACAGGTGTTTTCTTGAAAATTAATAGAAGATTCCGTGTCAAATTCACTTATTTCTTCATAATCACTTTCGATAACACTCGTATCTTCCTGAAATTTTATAAAGTCTTCGGTATCCGTAATATTATCACAATCTTCAAACATCACATCAGAATCATAATCACTTTGTTCGGCAAGGATTTCAATTTCTTCCTCCGTTAAATTTTGTTGTGCCATGATGGATAAAAAACGCGTCAAACTATCGGCCTATGCTGTATTACTGGTAAGCCAAGAACAGACAATTGCTATTACACGTGTGTTATCGCACGCTCTCATTTCAATTAATAAGTTGGAGAGAGACGCATTCATAATTATTTGCGTGTTCTTTTTGTCATCTGTGGTATTGTGTGACTCTCTGTTCCATTAAAAAAATGTATTTTTTATCGCGTTCGACATCTACATTTTATGTTTTTCTTCGTATTGAAACGAAAAATGTTTTTTTTTAGTAAGATTATGTATACATAACTTATTTTTATGCGAAAATGATTTTTCTAGGAATAGCTAAAATATTAATTTTATATTGCTTGTAATTAAGAAAATATAACCGGTTTAATGAGCTCGGTAGACGTGTGTTACTGCATGGCTACGGAAGGGTTAAGAAGACAGACAAATTGAATTCATTTCCCTTGTTTTGATTTCCACACATTGTTATTTTTTTAGCATTTTAATTTTTGCAGATTCTTTTATATTATTAAATTATCATCCGATTCTGAAACGTTAAATATTTATATGAATAAGTCCACATATTAAAATCAATGGGTGTTTATGGACTGTGCCCTCTAAAACTTCAGAACTGAACAAAATTAAATTAAAATAAACATTTCACATCAGATTAGATCGCAGATCAATATGGATAATACGAGGGTTCTAGTTGCAAAATCAGCACCTTTATTTTTTCCTACTTTTAATGCAATTTTCTTTTCATACAGCTTTTACACGTTGTGTTAATTATTAACAATCAAATCTAGGTCTTTTTGATACATCAAAAATTGGTGTTCGCTACAATGTCAGTTGCTTTTGCTGTCCGCCATTTATATTAGATATGACCAATAACAGTCTTTGCTTCTCTGAAATTTAAATGGCTGCCATGGCTAGATTTTTTGGTTATGATACTTCAAGAATGTGTTGTGTACCAATTATTATTATCAATATGTGATTAATATTATTTCATTCCCTATCCAATTATCATTTAATGTTTAATTATTTTATGGATAGGGAATGAAGTAATATTAATCACATCTTGGTAATAATAATCGGTACACAACACTTTCTTGAAGTGCCATGACCAAAAAAATCTATGTATAACTTGTTTTTTAAAGGTGTGATATTTATTATGTGTTTTAAATGTGTTCACAACGATTATCATTCATAATAATACATGCATTAATAAAATATATTGTTCGTCAAGCATCTATCAGTTTTTATATGGAGGTTTGTGAGATTGCTACTCACAAACCTTACATATAAATACAAGAAAATGTGTATTTTAAACTATCCTAAATTCAAGTAAAACGAAAAATATGAGCTTGTTCAAATAGAAAAAAATTAATATATTTTTCTGGTCCCGAACTTCATTGTTTAGTGTATCTAAGATCTACAGATCCTATTAGAATATATCATTTAAAATGTTTCAAAACTTAGAGAGGATTGTTTGAATCGTCTGTATCGCTAATTAGGTGAATCAACATTTCAGCCATCTGCTCCTTGAGTTACGAGAAGGTGTGCGTCATGTTCAACATGGCCGCTCTGCAGAGTGCCGTAGCTTCAGCTCAGTCTGCAGATTCCGATGATGGGCTCAAGCTGTCTGCCAAGTTATTCCAAGTGAGTGGTTAACTTGTCCACTCAATATAATGCTCTCATCTTACTGCCAAACCACTTTCTGTTTAAAACTAACTAAAGAATATGTTTGTTCAGCGGGAACCCCAGTAAAATTTGTCATAAAAATTGCGTTAGAAATAATATGTCTGAAAATTTTGTAACATTTTTGTATTCTGTCACTTTTTATCTTTATGATTTATTTTCACCTATTTTCACTTTATGTAGTAAAAGCCATTAATATTGGTGTATAAACCAATTGTGGTTTTGTCAATTTTAAAGAGATTTTAATGAAGCGCCATTTCCAACCCATTTTGCTGTGAATGCCAAAACCCTATTGATTTATAATCATTAACGATTCTTATTGTTCTAATAATGTTGTGTTCGTTGTTTGATACCAACATTTGTGCAACAATTTTTTGGTAAAACAAATACATATTTAACCCCAAGAAGGCCCGCATCGACTATCACCGCCCGAGAAAGGGACAACGATAAACGTCAGAATATTTAGCGCTAAACCATAGACAAGAAAGGCAGCACTATGTGACATTGGTAATTTTGTGCTGCCAGATTTCTGCTTTATCCAAATGACAGAATTTTCAGTAATATTATATTATATCGACAACAAACGCATTGCACATGCTAATTACGCACTTCTAAAATACCATAAAGGAAAGTACTTGTCAGTTACATTTTGATTCCAGCCAGTCTTATCGGGATTTATCCTGCAATACACATATATTTACAATTGTTCCCTTATTTCGCGATACTTATCTGTTTGTAAGTAATTAAAGTGAATAAGATATTATTTTTTAGTGTTTTTAAACTTGTTTTACTATAAAAATACAGTGAGTGCTATGTTATAGACCATATTGGCAATTGGTGTGAATGGCAAAAAAAATTTTTTACATTTACAAACACTTTTATACAAAATGGCGGAGGGTGACTTTTTCACTAATGAAGATATTACTGACTTACTAAAATTTCCAATGATGAGAATGACGTTGAGGATGATTATTTTGAGGTTCACATCTATGATGAAGAAGACGATACTCGACTATACTGTTGATAACCAGCCATCAACAAGTGCAGGGGTTAGACCAGAATTTGAATGGGAGACAGATAATTGTTTCGTTCCAAATATACATCAATTTCTGGCGACTCCTGGTTTTAACTCGGACCTTGCAGAAGACATGGGGTGGTAGTTCACCGCGATTTTATTGCCACAAAAAATATGCCATTGACTGAAAGATTGAGATGGGTTGACACCACAAGCGACGAAGTATATGTATTTTTGGCCCTGGGCTTGTTGATGTCCAGGAATACAATGATAAAGCAATTGGTCGACAAATCCATTGCTGAGTTCATGGATCTATTTGGATACTATGTCGAGGAATCGGTTCCAAATAATATTAAGGATGTTACATTTTTCTGATAACAAACTCTTGAGTGTCGGGCGACTGACTCCATAAGATCAGGCATATACTGTATGCAACAAAAGAAAAATTCACAGAACTTTTGACGCATCACCAAAACCTCTGCATTGATGAAAGCCTTCTGCTCTTCAAAGGTCGGCTTTCATTTCGTCAGTATATTGCGTGCTTGGAAACATTCCACACTGAAGAAGATTTTTAGATAAGCATCACATGAAACACACTAATATTAGTGTAAATAAAATGTTCTAGGTAAAGATCATATTAAATATAACAATAGTTGTGTTAATAAAATCTGAAGTCGTCCTTCCAAAAAACAAATACAGAATGAATTATAATTTCCTAAACGTTATAGCCTGGCAACACTATAAACTTTTATTTTTTCCGTTTTTTCATCTCAAAACTGTATGAAATCACGGTCGATGGACGCTTATGATGAAATAGAAGCTCCATGTTTTTTTTTTAATAATACCAACCTTTTTATGTTTTTTTGTAAAAAGTTGTTTGTGAATTTTGAATATTACAAATTTTGGCGCTAATAGGTGGTATGATGCTGTTTCACCTAGGACTTTTTCTGGCCAGCTAACAGGTTAAAAGACATTTTTGACTTTTTATTATTATTAAAAAAAAAAAATGTACTACTACAACTGTAAAATTGTAGATTTGGTGTTTACAGCAAAATTGTAAACATTTAATTTAATCATGGATTCAGAAAGTAGTAGTAAGATTCTCAATCTTTTGATACTAAAATAATATTTAAATGATATACTTGCATGTGTATTATAGCAAGCTGCAGGCATCTTCCAGTATCTGAAGGCTAATGTAGTCCTCGCAGTCCATCAGGAGACCACGCCGGACCTGAATACAGAGACCCTCGGTGCTCTGGGCCAGCTCATGATCGCTCAAGCCCAGGAGATCTATGTCCTCAAGGCTATTCATGGTAGGTTCACGTAACTTCTTTGTTTGCTTAACCTTTTCCGAGGCTATGAATGCACAAAACAATGCGCACTCACTGTTCGATCCTAAATATGCGTGATAAATTACGATTTTCGACATGTCATCTATGGACAACGATCCTAAGCTTTCACAATATTTCTAAAACCATTAAATCTCATAAAATCTAATTTGTCAATGAACTTCATTTGACAGCTGCCAGAAGTCACTAGGGTTGGCACTTAAGAAGTTTTTTTTAAAGGGGATTTCACAAATCGTCCACTTACTTTTGTTTTGTTGGTATACTTTTTTGCTTGAATTTGTTTCTGATTATTTTCTATATACGTTGGTTTTTTCGCAAATTGTATTTTGAGTGTATTGTGGGTGAATATATCCATTACTGTGTCAATACAATTAACTTTTTATCTTTATGTTAGTAATATTTGACTGACTTTCTGTGTCTGGCTTTGTTTCTTTGTGTTTTCTGTACAAGTTTTTTCATATTTCTTTTGGTGACTTAACATTAAAAAATAGGTTTAAAAAAAACGTGAAATTGTGATAACGCTCTTGTAAAAGATTTTGATAAGATTTTCATTTAAAAAACTATTTCACAAATTTGGATTCTAATTCTTTGGTGAGTTTTTACACTTTTCTACTATATTGTGTTTATTTTTATTATATTTATGTTATGAAAAAATGGCTGCCCCACAGGTGTCCCCCATAATAAATAAAGCTGGCATTAAAAGGTTAAATTAAGTGGACAATTATTTATCCATAAAATATGATCACTTCATATATTGATTTTTTAAATATTAATTAAATATATTAATTAGAAAGATATACATATAAAATCAATTTTATCGAAAAATATTGTTACCTTTTTGTTATTAATACATTTAATCGTTCCATTATTTGAAAGAGCCATCTATCATATTTAAAATATCACAGACCTATCTTCTGAATAATTACAACTTTGTGTTCTCCTAATCATATATTGATTGATATTAAACAATTTCGTGCAATCTGCAGTCTGCATTATTTTTTATACCAATGTGAACTCAGAATCTGCATTTTGTGTATTGTACCATTAGAGAATTGTCACCGCTAACTTGATAATTGCTTTTATTTTTGGGTTCAAATTACTTTCTAGCATATCATGAGTACAGACGTACTATCTATCACCTATGACGTAAACAATACTTGCACTCACTGGATTCGAATGAGATTGCATTAGTCACTGAACAATAACTAGTTATAATTAATTTATTAATCTACTTTGAAAATTCACAGTATTATGACAAATATTATCATTTTTAACAAAGATATGTGATACTTTTTATACATGTCTGCCTAACTTTATTGCTCGATGCGGGAAATTGTTTCTCAAAGGTGTCCCATGAAACCATTTAGCTTTATGTCAAGCATTTTAACTTGGTGTACATCCTGTTTGAACGCAAATAAATTTGTTTGGCGACCACTCGCACGCGTAAAGTGGTGCACGTTTACGTCCTCGGTCTCGTTCGGCCGTATTCAGTATTTGGAGAAGGGACATCTCTGCCATGACTGCCCACAAGCATTATCTCTGAATTTCGAGTGATTTTGTGTTTTTCGCGATTTTTTTTGTAAATTCATCAACCATGAGTTCTAAGAAAGTTAACGAGAAGACCCAAACAACGAAGAAAGTGGTTAGGCTAACCATAGAGATAAAAATAGGGATTATTGAAAAGTATGAAGGTGGCATGTGTATCTGGTACTTGACATTAACGAGAATGACATTATCTATGATTGTGAAAAATATAGATGTTATTAAATCTTCCAAGATTGCAAAGGGGGTGAAATGGATTAACAAACAAAGATCAGGGATATTAGTGCATGGTGAGAAATTGCCAAGTGTAAAAAGTTATTACGAGGAATGCCAGAGTTTTACTTCATCACTGTCAAGTTCCTCCCCCCTAATTACCCTAAATACCCCTCTTATTCAGCCCATGGACCAGCAGGTCATCAGTAATTTCAAAAAACTACACTAAAATACTATTCCAGAGGTGCTTTGAAGCAACCTCTGACATCCAATTATCCCTGAGAGAGTTTTGGAAAGATCATTTTACTATTGTCCATTACATATCTCTTGTTGACAAAGCCTGACAGGAAGTTTCCTACAGAATAATGAAGTCTTCTTGGAGGAATTTGTGGAGAATATTGTCTCTTTGGGTAGATCCATGGATCTGGATGTGAGTGAGGGTGATGTGGAGGAGTCAGTGACCACTGTGGAGCTGCAGGAACTTGAGAAGGAGCACAATACTACGATAGATACACTCTCTTCAGGCTCAGAGGAGGAAATAGAGGAAGCCCCTATTTCATTAATCAAGGAAATCTTTTTACAATTTAATACAAATTAAATTAATCAACTAGATAGAAAGATATACAGAAAAAAATATTTTGTTGATACCGGGATTCGAACCTGGACCTCTTTCTATCTGGCAACTAAATATTTTTTTCTGTATATCTTTCTAATTGATTAATTTAATTTAACTTCACAACAAAAATGTGTTTTCCTTAATTATGTTTTTGCTATGTAAGAATTTTTAAACTGATTTGGCAGTGGGAAGTTTTAAGAAATTAGTCCTAGACTAGGCAAGCAACAGATTACATTTTGGAAATGTACAAAACTCATATGAAATTATTGGTCCCATTTTAGATATGATTGTTGGAATAGTGGTCAAGACGTTGGCCTAGTGATCTAGTGATCGGGGGTTCGTGCCTCGTTCCAGGACACTAGCAAGTTAGTCTTATTTTTGTAGCACAAGCGTTTAGCTTAATTTGAAAATAGTAAGAATATTGATGTGACATGTATTCCGTGTAAGCATCTTTATTTAAAAAAAAAAAAAAATCTCAGCAAGGAAGGGGTATCTTCACTTCATTCCCTTACTGACCTCCCCCTTAGCATTGTGGTAAAGAAATTCACAACCTACTCTACAGCAGTCTAGATTATGCAACTAATTCACATTATTTTCAGATGAAATGAAAGATGCTATCATTGCTAAATTGGCCAATCAGTGCCAGGAGCTGTACTCGGAACTAACCAGAACATTCCAAAAGGAGAGTATGAGGCCTATCACTGAAAAGGAGTGGCTCAACTGTGTAAGTGTTTTCCAAGTTTATCAAAATGTCTTCAAAAATCATTAAATAATTTTTTTTTATAAAAGTTAATTAGAGTTTGTTCATTTATATTAGAAGTTACACATTAGATTTGACAGTTTTTAAACTATTACTTAAATATGATGTTCATACTCATTTAAAACTAATAAACTGAATGTTAATCGCCATAATTAAGACAATACAAGCATTATAAGATAGACAGCAACCATTAGACGCATTTTCCGCGTGCTACAAAATTGTGTTATTTGGTAAATTATTGAGTATAAAAAATATATTTTCTTATAATATTGAAGCCAAGATTACAAAGACAAATCTCAATTAAGACAAATTAGCAAAATGTAAGAAATTAATACATAGTTATAAACCATTCAACATTTTCAAATATTCAACATTTTATAAATAAAGTAAATTCCCGTTTATTCGAAGTTGAGGACATACTAACTTTTTCCATAGCAACTCGAAGTAATTATATACATCTATATACACACATTTAAAATTAACAAACAAGTTGTCAAAATACAGTGTAAACAAATCACAATATTATTTGTAACACTATTATAATGGACTATCTTTTCGCGCGCCATTTTTAATAATGACATAATAGTCGAACTTGTCAACCCACCATTTCTCCGCTGAAGTTAGCGACAAAAGTTTCCAGCGCTTTTAAAACATTTGTTTTGTGTGGGTCGCGGCAACATTTGGCACTCACCTTTCAACGTTAAAGTTCTTTCTGTCATCATGTTTAATATTGTCGACAATTTCATTAATGGGGTCGCGTATTGTATAATATTTTTTGTCAATCTCTTGTATTAGTTAAATTTTTAGCAATTGTCGGCGTTTTGTACGAGTTTCGCATTAATGCTATCATCGAGAATATAAAATTATCAGTCAAAATTATAAAAATGTTTAAATTTAAATTTAATGAAATACGGATAAGTCTAAGGAACGCAAACCACGCATTCGCGAATTTCAAAATGTCTAACACGTAAATATTAGAGAAAAATAAATAATGTTCTTTACATATAAAACAATCGCAATAAAATAATTAACAAGATACCAGAAAATCTGAGAAACGCTAACTACACATTCTTTAAAATGTCTTTACACTAAACTTAAATAGAAAGAAAAATGTCTGTATTAAAATTAATACAAAGTAAATAATTTATAAAACACGGAAAAGTCTGAGGAACTTAACTGCGTGCTAACGTTTGTACAACAAAATATACAAACGCTACGTAAACAAAAATAATTATGGTAATAATACGGAACAGAATATTGGCAAGCACTGACATTCGCAGCCGCAGCTGGGAGAACTAGAGAACTGCGTTACATATAAGGGCGCAAAGATAATATTTGCTATCTTTTTAAATGTACAGAAAACGAGCGAGAGAAAAAAGCATGCGACCTTAAATTAAAAACGTCGCTGTAGAAAATAAATATTTCAAATCGAGGATGCACAAGATATATTTGTCATCTTTTCTAGTATACTGAGAGTGAGTGAGAAAACAAACAATGAGAATTAACTTTATGCATCATGAATCTGTACAGGGGTGGAACTACCCATTTTGATGGTCTTGGACTTTGGACAGGCACATCGCATAGCACATGTGTATTTTCCAGATTGATGGCATTTGACAAAAAAAATCGAATTAGGCGAAAAATAGATTGACAATTCATCTGATAGGGTCCAAAAATAGCTTCGAATAAGGATATTCGATTTATAAGTACAATTTAGTATGAAAACTTTCCAGAGGGACCACATTCTGCTCTAAAACTTCGACTTGCGGCGAATTTCGAATAAACGAGGTTTTACTGTACATTGTTTTAGTAAAAACATTATGTTTTAAAATAATATATTGTATTTACTCACATGCTTTGAGGCTTCAGCTACTACTGGAAATTAATAATTTCTTACTTAATAATATTTATATCGATCCTAATAATATGTATTTTCTCTATTACCTTCAGATCGTCAATCGACAACGGCTGTAATGACATCTAGTTCGCGCTCTCATAATTTTCGTTAAAAAATGCCGAAAAATATGTTTTCATGCATATTTTACCCACGGTTTGAATTAGTATTGAACTTATTCCCAACATTAGCAAATTTCATAAATTAGATGTTTTTTACTGACTTTAAGGGAAAACAATGTTTTCTTGAACAAAAAGTAAACATTTTATGTACGTCGCAATTAAATATTTAGTTTATATATAACATTGTTGCATTTAAAACACTAATTTAAATAAACATATCACCAAAACGCCAACGTGGCGTTTTAAATCAATTATATTAAACAAAATAATATGTTGAAGCCGTCGTAAAAATTTAAAATTTAGAACATTGATTAAGCATGATTTAAGCGACCATTTAAATATATGTAGATGCTCAGTCTGATTTCAAAATATATTCATACATATGAATTTGGTACTCAATAAATGATTTATTTTTCGATTGATTAATTCAAATGACAATACACATTTTTATTTCATTCCATTTGATTCCAATATATCAATATGAAAATAGGTGGAAAATACTCCTGACACGAGTTATGTTTAAAATTTGTATCGAATGTGAGAAAATCAACAATTTTATTGTCGTCTCTTTCTATTCAAACCTTCCTCTCTCGCATGATTTACATAACAAATAACGTCATTAATTATTTATCTGAAACTTATAATAATTTAACTATTAGCGTCATCTTGAAAGCATATCTAATTTGTGTAAAATTTCTCAAATTTCAAAGTGGAAAAATGAAAGCTCGCCCCTAATTTTGTGTTGACTTTCAATCACCAATTAGAACTTTTAAATGGAGTTTTATTTATACTTTCCCATTATTACAGTTCTCTGCGAAGCAGGCTGCCTATCAAGGAGTGGCGCAGTACCATCAAGGTTTAGTTTGCAAAGCTAATAAATCTATCGGAGAGGAAATCAGCAGGCTTCAGGTAACCATTCTCTCCGCTGACTTCCATTCTTTCGTTAAGTGATTGATTGCAAAGACCTAACACCAAAGTTTCCTTACAGGATTCTATAGAACAGTTCAAGACTGCCCAAACACGCTCTGGCCGTTCCAACTACTTCCAAGAGATGTTGACGAAGGCCCAGAGGAACTTTAATGAAGTGAAGAAGGATAATGATTTTATATATCACGAGAGAATTCCGGATGTCACGCAGCTCGAACCGATTGGTAAAGTCCTCTTGGCCAAGCCCGCACCCATTCCTGACAAATGGAGTGCCAGATTTGTCGGTATGTTATCAATACATTGCAATTTAAAACATGACACCAAAACATACCAGTCTTAATAATTTTTCTTTTTTAGATTTGACTTTATTTGACTTATACCTATGTCAACATATTACATGTCATCGGGTCAATTTTTTTTTTAAATCAGCGTTCCTCCAATGTACAAGTTGTGAAAAACCTATTACTATTTTAATAGAGTTGCTAATTCAATGGCGTATAAATATTCTCATTATATTGACACAGCACTTTGAAATGCATTGTCTAAAAATGGACAAAACTATTCAAATATCATATCTTAGAGTCCAACCTATGTCGGCCACTCGGTGCAGTGAATATGACAGACCAGTTGGTCTGGTCTACTAATGTAAATCAGCATTAATATGCATATATTTCAGATCTATTTGCCAACATGGTGCCCGTGCCGGTGCACCAAGCCCTGGCTGCCTACGATGTCAGGAAGAATGAAATAGTGAATGTAGAGATCAACAAACTACGGGAAAGCACCCAAACTCTCAACAGGTTTGCTTTTGTCTTTTAAACTATGAATGCTCTCTCGTGTCCAGAAATATGGAATTGAGCTAAAATATAATAGCGTAGGGAAAGTATAAATTGAGGATAATCATACTTCCATAGTATAAAATAGAAATAATCTATACGCTCATTGTGTACTGTAATTACTTGATACTCGATGGAAAACCATTTTTAAATAAATAACTAATCTTAAAACAATATCAAGTCAACCAAGAAAATTATTCCTCCTCATTCATCCAAGATTATTTAAACATTTTACAACCGGAACAATTATTTCTTCCTAGTCTTGATTAATCTGAAAACCCTGGAAACAAATCATAAATGTTTTTTAATCAGATTTATATTAAAAACTTAGGTGCCATCTTGTGTTAAATGATCGTGACCGCGGTCTTGTGTCAATAATGTGTATCTTCCTTTTTTAATGTTTGTTTTACTAAGACTGAGTGCACAACAGCTTGAGGGATGATCTTCACTTAACGAGGAGTTCAATTGTGTACTTTAAAGTTGTTTTAAAAATATTCAACAATATTATTTTTTTCAAGTTTTGTAATGATGGCAGACCAATGTTTTGGTACCATTCTATATTACTAATTTTATATTTTTGAGATTGAAATTACGACTATGAGTATATTATATAAATAGTTTTAATTTACTTACAGATATCATTAAGAGGCAACTTTCATTTTTCCAGTTTGAATTTCGAGATATTTTTACATTTTGCATACCCTTTCAAGATGAGACTAATAGTTAATTCTTTTACAATTTAAAGTAAACATAAAAGTGCATTATTTTTTATGTAAATATTGCTACAGTGAAAGGTATCAATAGAAAATGACAAGTGTACAATTGTTGGTTTTCTCAAATTCCTAGGTAATAAAGCTATCAGAAAATGGCCATTTATTCAACATTCATAAAGCATATGTGTTGCCATTTGAAATTATCAAGTGAAAATTAAATAATTTGCTAAAGTTCTCACTTAAGAATTGTTATGTTTATGATAAAAACCATTGTTTGTGTTGATAAACATATGATTATAAAATATTAAAATTTTGCCCCGATTTATAAGGAAAAAATTGACGTAAATTCATACTGATAAATAACATTGATAACTTTTGAAGCAGCTGTATTTGTGAAGAGAAAACTATTTATGCTAATATTATATAATAATCATACTCCGGTTGTAATAGAAAAAACTGTTTTTTTTTAAATATTTATTTATTGTTTTGATAAATTACATATATATTTAATATTAAAATATAAATGAAAATGTGACAAAAGTATTATTATTCACTGTTAAATAATTAGTTGTTCATCGAGCATATTATTGTTCTTCAGAATTTTGTTGTTTTTTTCTTTACACGTATTCAAAACAAAATTTGATCCATACATTACACTTTAAACTGAATTTAGAAATAAAACTTTATGTTTTTTCGCATATTCAATATTCGTTCATGTGCACCCAAACATCAATTTGTGGGAGAAAAGAATTGGTGTATGTCGACCACTCTATTGTCATCCAATTTAAGAAGTTCACACATTCAATGCTCAGTTTGGGAACATCCTGAAAATAATTTATAATTTTATTATTATTGTTATTTGGTTATCAGTATTTTTATGTCTAAAATATTAAAATACGTGTTTATTCATTTATATGACTATAACAAATATATTTGTATCAATCAGACAGGTCTGTCATGTATAATTCTTTTGATAAAATTATTTATCTTTAAGGATATGTATTTCTAATAAAAAATCATTTTTCTGCACTACATAATATATATTGAGCTATGTAATTTATATTGTTAAATATAATAGATAATTGTTATAGAAATGGTAAAAATTATCAACTTACGTCGCAATTTTTTTTCAATAAGTTTATAACCATTTAAAATTTTGTTGGAACTATTCTTAGAGCGTGTTAATGGATACTTTTTGACTTTAGGCATCTTGAGTCACAGGAGGCAGTATTTTCAGAACAATAATGTGTATAATAAAATATATTAGACTTTAAATGAGAACTAAACCCAACAAAAAAATCACGGGTTCGCAAATTTCACGTTGAATCTTGTGAATGAATGAATTTCATGCGCTGTCAGATTCGTAATGCTCCGATCAACGAAACATAGGTTTTAACACATGTTTTATGTTGAAAAGTCAAAATTATAATTTGTTTTCGTATAAAAACAGCCCAAAACCATACAATTTACAAAAATAAGCAATTGGTATTGATAATAAGTATAATATTCATTCATATTGTAGTCAAAATTTGTATTAAAATGTGTTTTATAGGAAAATCTAATGGAGCATAGATACCACGACCATCGTGGCCAGATCTAACGGCGTATTGAAAGTTCGATAGACAATTAAAATTATCGTATTTCATAAGACTGGAAGTATATTATTTAAAAAATGATTATTGTGTTTTTGATATTAAACTTAGTTTTAAATAGTAGTTGAAGCCTCTAAGCATTTGAGTAAATATAGTATATTATTTAAAAACATATGTTTTTACTAAAACAAAGTATTTTAAAAATGTCAAAAATTCATCAACTGTACTGCAAATTGTTATGATTTATAACTCTATTCATTTTTAATATTTTGCTAATTTGGTTTCCTACAGATTTGTCTCCGTAATCTTGGCTTCATGATTATAAGAAAATATCTTTTGTTTATGCATTAATTTAGCGTATTGACTCAATTTCATACCATGCCTAAAATGCATCTAATGGTCGCGGTCTTTCTTATAATATTTGTATTGTCTTAATTATGGCAAATAACATTCAGTTTATTAGTTTTATATGAATGTAAAGGTCCAATCTAAGTAATAGTTGGAAAAAAAGTCTAATCTATTGAATAACTTCTGATATAAATGAATAATAAAAACCCACATTTTCGTAAAAAACGCGAAAATATGAATTTTATTGCAATTCGCGCCTTAATTAACTTGGTAGTTACTTTGTGGGGTAACATTATTATTTTAATTTTTCACTACACTACACTTTGTATTACACACATGTTGAGTTATTTTAGAGATGCAGCGATCTAAATAAATCTCGGTGCCGATCAATTGGTAGCGTAGAAGGAAATTATTTTTTTTTTTGTAATTATTGGGAATATGGACAGTAGTGGAATATGTGTTTAATTATTTCTCCGATTTTAAATAAATTAACTTTTCACTTGGTATTTTGGAAAGGATTAGTAATGAACAACTTAGAAACTTAAACATAAACTAATTCTTTCCAGTATCCTGGCTTCCCTGAACCTGCCCGCCTCCATCGAACAGACCTCGGGCAGTGAGCTCCCTCAGTCAATCATGGACAAGGCGCAAACTGTGAAGGAGTCGGGAGGAGTTCAAGAGCTGCAAACTCTCATGAGGGAACTGCCAGAGCTATTGCAGAGGAACCGGGATATCCTGGATGAGGTATTCATTATAGTCCCCTACAATACAGCTGACAATTTGTCCAAAAATGTTCATAAAATACAGACTTCTCCATTATCAACAAATAATAACAAACAAACGACTTGCTTACCATTACGTCGTTTCTCTGCGGGAGTAGGCAGAGAGGATAGAGCGCCACACTCTTCTGTCCTGACACAATTCTCGCCTCATCCACATTCATACATCTTCTCATACAAGCTCGCCGATTGTTGAGGCTTCTAACAGAACCATCCTCCATTATCTGGTTTACCTGGTCGTGCCAAGTCTTCCGCGGACGTCCTCTATTTATGGTGCCATCAACACTTGTGTCATATATCTTTCTTACCATTCTCTTCTCATTCATCTGTTCCATATGACCAAACCACTTAAGTGATCCTTTCTTAATCTTACTCACTATACTAACATCAGCATTACATTCTTTATTCTGTCATAAATAGATTTGCCACATACAGTAAAACCGCGATATAACGAAATCCAAGGGCCCAAAAAATAAAAATTCGTAATAACGAATTCCCACATATAACGAAATAAATTTAAAAAATCCTACTATATATTACGCGCCGTCGCAAAAAAATGTTGCGCGGCTTCAAAAAAGATCGCAAATTCTGCAAACAAAGGAGGAAGAAGGCCGTAGGGAACTGAATACCTACATATTTTTAGTAGTTTTGTTATTATAACAGATAATCAAAGAAATTAAATTAAGAAAAGAACCTATTCAACACCAATTGGAAGATATTTTTGTAAATTCCAGAATATTGCAAACACAAAACAATATTTTAATTGTGTTTAAATGTAGAGCCGCTTCAAACATAGTTTTGGGCATGAAACATAAAGAATTAATTCAAAAATAAAAATTTGACGTGAATCGCGGCATTTTTTATACACAGGAGTGTATATAATTCGAAGGTATTTAGGTTACGGGCGGCACCACTTCAAAATATGATACTATGAACCCATGAAGAAGTTTGAATTGTTTTACTACCTTGTCGGCAGACCGCCGCGCACGGACTTTTCGGCGGTTTCCGTTTGCATACGGCAGATGCAGCGGCGCGGCTATGTAAGTGCGAAATAATATTTTCATCTTTTAACATTTTTTTATTTCGTTATAAATTTACGTAAATATATTGTCATTTTTTCGTACGGGACAAAAATGATTTTGTTATAAATATTAACGGGATTTCGTTATATAAATGCATTTTTGTATGAAAAATTGGTTTTAGGGACTAAATTTCGATTTTTTTTTCGATATACGTCATTTTTCGCTATATCGGGGTTCGTTATATCGCGGTTTTACTGTATATGTAAGTGATCTTATTTCCACTGCATTGAGTCTACTTTCGTTCCTCTTCTGCCAGCTCCAGGCCTCACTTCCATACATCAGTATCGGTACCAGGACTCCATTGTGCACCGCTAGTCTTACCTCGGTTGACAAATTCCCGTTAGATATAATTCCATTCACTTTGTTTCCTGCAGTCACCTTCCTTTCGATATCTTTCTCAGCCTTTCCGTTTCTATCAAACATGCTTCCCAAATACACAAACTCATATACTTGTTCTAAATATTCATTACCTACAAATATTTATATTCTCGAATACCATCACTTTCGACCTGTTAACATTCATCATGAGGTCACTTTCCTTGCATACATCGTACATTCTACTCACTAGACTCTAGTTCTTGTTCATTATTCGCCATTAGTACTGCATCATGGCGTACAATAAACAGCATACAATCAAATCGCCCATTTTTGCTCCTACATTCATACATTCCAGTTCTTTCACACAATTATCCATATACAAGTTGAACAGCCATGGAGACATTACATAACCCTGCTTGATACCCTTTGTAATGTCAAACCATGGTGTGAATGTTCCATTGATTTTTACACATGCAGAACTTCCTTCATATAGGGATCCGATAGCGTGTATAGGTTTACTATTCATTCCGTAATCAGAGAGTACATTCAATAACCTTTCTCTTATAACTCTATCATATACCTTCTATAGGTCTACAAAGGCACAAAAAAGTTTTTGGTTTTTCGCCAAAAAGTTTTCCGTCATACTTTTTCTTTCGTCAACGTTGTTGCTCTTCTTTTTCTTCATTTAAACAGGCAATCCACCTTCAAGAGTGATTTGTGCCATTAATCAAGTTATAAAATTATTTCATAGAAAGTAGTCCAACAATATTATAGAATAGGGAATATTACGTTACAAGTTAATACCATTGTCGTTCAAGAAATTTGCTATTATATAGCTTCAATGTGGCGAGTTAAGGGAAAGAAGATGACACAAGTTAACCGGGAGTTGAAAATTACCATTGACAAGATTATTGTAAAAAAACCTGTGATCCGCAATGGACAGGCAAAAAAGACATGGTCAAGGGTTTCCTCCTCAGCACCACATTCACACATTGGGGAGTCTATTATGTTCAATCTAAATAAATGTGAGGCTACCTGGCCCGTTCTTGCTCTTTCTAGTAAAATTCTTCCATACAGTTTACCAACAAAGCTCAGTAAACTAATAGCCCTATAGTTACCACATTCCATTTTTGACCCTTTGCCTTTGTAAAGAGTCATAATGACAGCCCTCCTCCAATCTAACGGGGTGTAGCTCTCTTCCAAACATTGATTGAAGAGCGTATGAAGCCACAAGATAGCTAATGGGCCACCAGCCTTGATATACTCAACAGTAACGTTATCATACCCCACAGCCTTACCATTCTTCATATGTTTTATTGCACACTTTATTTCTTTCATACTTATTGCATTTATATAGTTTTCCTCATTCATACTTACCTCAAAGAACCTCTCAGATATTTCCTCATTTGCATTTTCTACACTCTCATATGTTTCCTGGAAATATTTCATCCATCTATCTTTTAGTTCATCCTCATTCGTTAACATCTCTCCATTTACTGACTTAATAGCTTTCATACTACTGCTTTCAGCACCACATCGGGATTTTTTGACCGCCTTCCAGAAGAATTTTATATTATACTGAAAATTCTCAGTCATTTTCACCCCTTCTCTTTTCAGCCGCTCTTTCCTTTCTTTCACACCAGATTTAACTTTATAAAGTATATGATAGTCTAGAAAGTACGGTTTAAAAATTTTAATGGAAAAGTTAAATAAAAATTGTCATATTTTTGTTCTTATTAAAGTGACAGTTTTCCTGTACACATCACATGATAGCCCATGGGCTGATACACACACTCGTAGATAGATATAGTTCATAAATATTCTTATTAGCACTACAGCACAGTTTAAAATAGTATGGAGAGAAAAAATTTACTCCGCCATACCACTAAACAGTCATTCCCTAGGCTAATACCAGGAGTACGGAGATGTGGAACTCTTGGATAGATGCGAAAAACACTCACGAGTAGGTATTTCTAAGAAAAATTAGGATCAAGCAAAATTGCACAAGTTATAGGAATCTAAGCGAGAGCAATACAGAATGTGACCGAAAGGCTCGGCGCCATTTGGACGATACATGTGGGAAAACGATTATTGGAGAAGTGATGGTTGGAGATTTCACTGTATATAACTAAATGAAACTCTTCAGGCCGAGAGAATGCTGCGAGAGGAACAAGAATCAGATAACCAACTGCGGGCGCAGTTCGGAGAGCGCTGGACCCGCACACCCTCGGATAAGCTCACACAAATGTTCACCTCCAACATCACCAAGTACCGCGAGATCATCATCAACGCTATGGAGGCTGACAAGGTTGTGCAGGAGAAGTTTGGAAAGCACCGGGAGGTTTGTAGTTTTGCAGTGCAACACTGCCATCATTATATTCTTTAAAAATACTCATTTTTTTATACATTAATCTTTATTAATAAGTCTATTCGCAGATTCCTTCCTAGTCAATAGATAATTAAATCGTAAACAATAAATAGTTTGGCAACGATGCGGTTGATGGGTAATCCCATGTCTTTAAAATGGTAAATGTGGTGTGCAGCAAGCGGCATTCTTATAACAGATGTTGGTCTAGTCCAGGGATCGGCAGAAGCGGCTCGCGAGCCACATGCGGCTCTTTTCATGGACGTTTGTGGCTCTTCAGACATGAACTCCAATTTCACCTCATAACTTATGAGATGGAGCCGCCGATCAAACGTACAATCTAATATTTCTATCCGTCTTGCAACACTGTTCATACTTTAATTTGATTTAAGTTATGACTGCCAAGTGGCTTCTGGCCAAAACTACGCAGTTTCCTTTTTTTTGCAATCAATCTGTATCGATTTATTTTTGTTATAAAATAGCAGTATTTTACAAAAATCATTTAAAATATGTGGTAAAGTTCCGTTTGCGCAAAATAAAAAAATTGTGTATCACCTGGATATCTGCATGGAAACCATATGTATTGTTATGGCCGAGTGACTTGACGACCGACAACTGTACGACTGTGTGAGACGGTTGGCGGTCGGTCAAGCAGTTAAGCTTCGAGCTTAGTCGATGTTTGTTGTGTTTCGATTTCATATGCATGTGTGAATACTTATCACATTGTTTGCAATTTTTTGAAGCTTTTGGCAACAAGGACTATCCCACGGTAAATACTTTTTTAAATTTACACATATCACTTTAGATTTCAGAGGAAATATTTCTATAATATTTTAGCATAAAAGTTTTCATAGACACGGTTCTTATAACAGACCAGAAATTATCTCCTACCGTATTGATTTTGATTTTTTTTAGATAATATTGTCAATCATGTTAGCTTTGCGGTCTCTCTAGAAATCTCTAAAAGAGAAAAACCATTCACAAATGATGATTACATTAAAGAGTGCATCCGAAGAGCTTTTTTAAGAGTTTAAAAATTAAGAAGTGTTCACGAAAAGAATAAAAGAATTGCCTTTATCTGCGAAAACAGTGCAAGACAGAATTGCCAAAATGTGTTTGAATGTAACAGAGATGAGTGATGAGTCGCGTGATACAGCACAAGTTGCCCTCTTTGTGCAATGTCCCAAAGTTCCCGAGCTTCTTGGACTGCTGCCACTCAAGGGACAAACACACGGAGAAGATATTGCCAATACAATAGAAACATAGCTGGAAAACACTGTAATTGACCTAAATAAAATTATTTCCATTGCTACTGATGGAGTTAAAAGTATGACGGGCGTAAACAAAGGAGTAGTTTCAATTTTAAGGATTTTAACAATTTTAAAATTGACTGAAATTCTCATGTTCCACTGCGTAATACATCAAAAAGCTCTTTGCGTCCAAACATTTTCCCAAGAAATGGTTACGGTAATGAACTAACTAACAGCATCAAGGCCAAATCACTCTGTCATCGCCAATTTAAGGTAATCTGAATACTGTGTGAATAATGAGTGAATACCTAGATTTACTTGTGCACAGTAAGGTTCGCTGGCTTTTTAGAGGTAACATACTGAAACGCTTTGCTTCATGTTCAGAAGAAATAACATCATGTCTAGAAAAATTACATTTCATGGTCGATATTACTTTGTATCTTTATGCTTTAAATATATGAATGCAAGGGAAGGGAAACATGGCATTACATTACACAAGTACATTATTGGAAGACGTAGAATGCTTTGAAAGTTCTCACCCAACATATAGAGGGGTGAATTTCGAATTTAGAAAAAGCACGATTTATTTCAGCAACGTATTAGGAAAAATGAAAAATAGTTTTGGTGAACGTTTTCAACAATTCGGAACAAATAAGACTACGCTAGCTTTAATCGTACGTCCTCTCAAAACAAACGTCGATGAACTTAACTTAACTCCATTCGATACAGATGTTGGTTCACTCCAGATGCAGTTAATAGATTTGAAAAGTAAGGAACTGTGGAGTAACAAATTCACAGATCTGACTAGCAATCACGCTTAGAAACATATGACGCATTAAAAAACTAGCTTTTGGTATTTTCACAATCTTTGTCTCTACATATATATGTGAACAAACATTCTCAACTATGAACCAAATAAACTTGGAAGCAGAATAACAGATGTAAATTTACAATCATGTATTCAATTAAAAGTAAGTAAGCCAGATATAGTGAAGCTATCAAAAGCGATGCATGGACGTCGTTCTAATTAAATTTTTAAATAAAAAATCTGGAACTTTTTTTCACTACAAATCCACTTCCATATACATATGTATATTACATATATGCGGCTCTCTGGTACCTTTGTCATCCTGTTTCCTTAACAATTTGGCTCTTCTCTCTTGACAAACTGCCGACCCCCGGTCTAGACAGTTGAAAGTTGAGTCATAAACAGTAAACGATTTGGCGATGCTTCAGCACCTAGTATATTTTTATTATTAAAATGATTACAAATTGATTAATGAATCAACTAAGAAATGCATACTTTGGGTCTAGAAGTGTTTGAATTATATCAAATTTCTATTTAAGGGGGGTTTATTGTATTATTTATTATTAGCAGATTTTTAAATACCGAACCAAACGCTAATGTGAAGAATTTAGGCCACTCAATACACTACCTAAATATGAACAAATTCTTGAATATATCATAAAAGAACAACTTGTAGCCTTTTTAGAAAAATGGAAAATACTATGTGAAGAACAATGTGGTTTTAGAAATAACCACTCATGTGAAATGGCTCTCAATCTTATATGTACTGGAAGATTGGAAAGACGATTCTGATAAGGGAAAATATATCATTCCAGTTTTCCTAGATGTTAAAAGAGCTTTTGAAACCATCGATAAGAGATATAATAATAATAAAAAAACATTGCAAAATAAGATTATTTGCAGACGATGCATTCATATATATCGCGGGAGACAATTATGCAACTATACAGAAGGGATTAAACTATGAGTTAAACAATATAGCAATATGGCTGAAGAAAAATAAACTAAATGTAAACAAAACTAAATTCATGAACATTGGAAATAAAAGAATACCAATCACACCAAAAATTATCATAGAAGGTGAAAGTCTGAAGGAAGTGACAAATAAAATATTTGGAATTCAAAATTGAATTTATCGCAAAATACAAGATAAGTAACTAAAAAGACTGCTAAGAAAATCACACTTCTGGGAAGGATCAGAAGATTTATTAGTACTGAGTCTTGTAAAATAGTATATAACTCTGTTATTATTCCTCACATCAACTACTAAGAAGAAATGGACAAATGTCAGTGTTGCAAAATAAAACTTTGAGAATAATACTCTGAAAAAATAGATATACTCTGATTAGTGCAATGCTCAAAGATCTCAATATGATGACCTATAAGCACAAAATATATTTCAATGTGATGGTATAGTTTATAAGAAAATTGATGTAAATCAACATGAGCACGAGCATCATACAAGAGGAAGGGATAGACTGAGACTGCCATTCAGGAAGATGGCCAAATCTCAGAAATCGATGACGTATAGTGCGGTGAAATTTTTTAATGATGTGCCAGAAAACATAAAAAGGAGGAGAAATTGAATAGATTTAAAATTAAACTGACCAATTATGTAAAAGATAAGTTTTACTAAAAGAAAATACTTTAATCTTGTTTACATACAGCATATATAAGAGTTCTTATGTATGCACTATGTTAAGAATTAAATAAAAAATAGGGTGACAGATATCGCCCTAACGCATTGTTTTAATATTGTTATTGGATTTTGTTGAGTTTCACATAGTGACAATGATATTATACTCGAATATACTTGACTTATTTTACACCATTTTAGCCCAGTCCCCAAATAAAGGTAAAGTTTCACCGTCTACCTATATATATATATACCGCAGTCCTGACACGTTATGGCGCGCACGGGCCAGCTGCAGGCATGTTGTATTGGCAACTGTCGGGATCGGTACCAGGCGTGTTTTTGATATTTTTGCAGCGTCATTAAAACCCTTCTTAAATTGTCCATATCTCGAGACAAGAGGACCCCAAAATTATATCATAACATGACATTAATTCATGTCACCTGACGGTGGCAGCCTAGCACAGTCATTAAAATGGTATGCGTGTTTACAGGGTATCGAGCTTCTCAGCAAGAGTATCGGAGAACTCCAAGCTGGAGTTCCTATGTCATATTCTACGGGAATCGAAGACACCTCTTCCGTGAACAATCTGAGGAAACTTATGGAAGACGTTAGTATATTAGTTTTTCTACTTTTCAGATTAATCTAATTATATTTTAAGTAGATTTTAGTATATATTGAGAAAATGAAAAATGATGTCTGATGTTATAATTTAGTTATATTGTTTTAAAAACTTTCCTCTTACAATGATGTTATGCTTTATAGCAAGGACCATCAGGAGTGAATAAAACTAAAAGTTTAATGAATCCTAGGTAATTTCATTGTCTTCAATGTGTAGTCTTCCAAGAAACGCTCCATATCATTTATAGGTGGAGACGATGAAAGCGGAACGGGATGTGATAGAGTCTGAACTGAAGTCGGCATCGATGGATATGAAGGGAAAATTCCTATCAGCGCTGGCACAAGACGGGGCCATCAGCGAGCCAGTGCTGTCCGTGTCCTCGCTGGGAGAGCTGTACGGCCCGCGCCAGAGG
The DNA here is from genome assembly GCA_031772225.1 of Eubasilissa splendida. Lineage (NCBI taxonomy): Eukaryota > Metazoa > Arthropoda > Insecta > Trichoptera > Phryganeidae > Eubasilissa > Eubasilissa splendida. The sequence goes on from CM062857.1 coordinate 30,746,225, forward strand.
GAGGTGGCTGACAGTCTGGCGAGACAGGAGAAGTTAGTTAGAGACATTCAGGTACAATATGTTTTGTTTCATTTTTGATCCACGTCCCGTAATTCACAAATTTTCAATTAATTTGGTGTTAATGATAATCAACAGCTTATTGATGGAATACAGGTTTGGAAGAGTTTACTTCATTTTTAATTATTATGATTATATTTAAATATTTTGTGGTAATTTTCAAAAATAGAAAGCTACAGTTAAGGTATGCACATCACTGTTTAGGAAGGGATTAATTTCTGCCAGTTTTCAGTTCTATTTATTTGATTTGTATGAATATTTTTTTTATATCGCTGTACAATTCCTGTTTATGAAAATTGTCAATTTAGTGAACCCAAATATACTCAAATGTGATATAATATTGAACTTAAATATAACTTTAATATTGAACACTGATAATGATTTAAATTGTCCTTTTTAACAAATTTTAATTTTAATAAACTAATCAAATATGTCTCCAGGATGCAAACTCGCTGTTTGTTTCGGAGCGGGGTGGATGCGGCGGAAACAGGGAGACCAAGCTGTGTGAGTTGGCCGCAGCTCACGATGCTTACCGTGACCTGCTCTCCAACCTCAAAGAAGGAACCAAATTCTACAATGACCTCACGCAGGTACTTATCAAATTCTTTGAAAGAGCTATCATTGAGGCGATACAGATAAAAGAATTCATAAATTTTTATCCACTTGTATAATGTACGATGACGTCATCATTGTACAAATTCCCGAGAAAGCTTATAAATACATGTTGATTATGATAGATCTTTGGTGGTATGGATATGTGCTCGGATCAGGTTAATTATATAGTAAAACTCTGTTAATTCGTAACTCACGGGACCGAAATTTAAAAAAAAAACTGAATTACGAATAGTTTTGAAGGTACATTAGAAAGAAAAATTTTTAAATGCGTCGTCAGTTTACGCATCCACATTTTTATGCACACCGCCGCTGTCAACATCGTGATTTTCATACTGAAAAACATGGCGACTGTCTATTTAAAATATTTATCAAATAATTATTTTCTCCTGAATAATGAAGGTGTGTGGTGACGTGGCGAATCCAATATTAAAAATGGGCTTCTTCAAACGATTCACCAGTGCTTGACACAACAAAATTACGGACATTTTAATTTGATTAGCAGTCAAACTCACCTTTTTGCCTCAAATCACAACATTTCAAAACAAAAAACCTGATATAAAATCAATAGAACTAAATACTAATTTAACGTATTAATTATAAATATATACATATAAAATCAATTTTGTCGAAAAATATTGTTTTGCGCTACCGGGATTCGAACCTGGATCTCTATTTCCAATCCGGGGAAGTACACTACCAATTGTGTTATAGCGCCAGTATTTTTCATGACAAATTTTCAAACGTATATGTTACACTTTTTCAAATTAATACATCTGTCGTTCCATTATTTGAAAGCCATCTACATTGTTTTTACGGAATCTCAAATACCTTTGAGTAAACTGACTGCAGACGCCAGAATTATCAATTCATTTTTATTAAATTTTGGACACATTGATACAACTTATATTATTAAGGAGAACACATTCTTATTGTGAAGTTGAACATTAAATTAGTATTTAAAACATCACAGACCATCTGTTCTGAATAATTACAACTTCACAATAAGAATGTGTTCTCCTTAATAATCAATAGAACTGTTACACACAATTAATTTATAATTTACGAAATTCAATATTAAAATTCACACCAAAGCCTGTACTCAAGAAGACTCTTGTGACCAATGTTCATCAATTGGAGAAAAATACTCTATTAATCTATACTTCCCACGGACCTTTGGGTGTTCCAAAAAAAAAAATTCATTTTAGATAAAACGATATATATTCAAAATTAAAAGTTATAAAATAAAAATGAATAAAAAAAGCACAAAAAAGCATATACATACATATATAAAAAAAACATATTGAAAATTTAAAATTAAAAACAAAATGGTACTTTGAACACATGAAAATGAACAAACAGAAAATAAACATACAAAAAAATAAACAAACAAATATAACATTATTTATTATGAAATAACGGAAAGCATGGTGATATACAGAGAGGAACATCGCAACCACTACAAATAAATTTAGTTCGTTTCTCCTTATTATTGATGCTACATAATCTGCACCTACGATATTTAATACCATTTTTAGGCAGATGATTTCCTACACCCTCCAGGCGCACTTCCTCTGGCACACGACATTTTTTTGCCAAAAATTTTGCAGGTCTTCCTCGGGATTTCCTGGACGAGTATGCGTCTTTTGGTACGGCATTAAGGGGGCCACGGTACCTAGAAATCATAATAGATAATAACAAACTTAAATGGAAAGAACATATTACTAATCTTACAAACAAAATAAGAAAAACTGCCTACATATTTTTAAGACTCAGAAACATCTTATCACTTACAAATCTGAAAATAATATATTACGCTTTTATACAGTCACATTAGCAATACGGTATTATTGGATGGGGAGGAGCATATAAAACTTCAATGTCACAATTAGAAATCACTCAAAAAATGATAATAAAAATTATTTTTAAAAAAAGACTATCCAAGTATACAACTTTTCACAGATTTCAAAGTACTAAAAATAATAGACACAAAAAAATTCAATAATCCAAATTTTCAAAATTCCGATCTACAACATTTAAAGACCAAATTGATATTCCAAAACTAAAATATACCACAATTCAAAATGACTATATTTATGATGGCATTAAATTTCACAATAATCACAATTAGAACTATTACAGATATCTATCAATTTGTATCTGAAGTAAAAAAATATATACACAGACTAACTGAAACATAAATTATATTGTATATATTGCTTCTCTATACATAAGTCCAACTGTCATAGAGAAGAAATAAATGTTAAATGAAATATATATACATATACAGTGAAATCCTCTTAATATGTTTATCATAATCAAATAAAAATTTCTTAAGCAGGAAAACTTATTAACAGTGATTTCAATTTTGCCATGATTTATTTTAACTAACATTACACTTATATTATGATAATTAAGAAATGAAAATATTTTAATTATAAAAAAAATATTAAAAAAACAATTTAAACTTAAAAAGTTACCTATATGAATATGTATTTGAAAATCACCTGAGAGAAATTAGTCCATAACAACTGAATTTATATTTTCATCGCCATTCATAATTACACGGGTAGATAAATTTGAAAAAAAGAACAATATAGCAATTTATTTATTTTTAAAATAGTCTCATGCTAGATTGTTTTATTTTTTTAAATATAATTGTGACGTAAAATTATCTGTTTCCAATACATTATCAATATTTTTTTCTGGTACATTTGAAACATAAAAGTATTACTACCAAAACTGCAAAAAATACATGTCACATCAATATTCTTACTATTTTCAAACTAAGCTAAACGCTTGTGCTATGAAAATAGGACTAACTTGCTGGTGTCCTGGAACGAGACATTAAAGCAATTCAATCAATAGCAGTCTTCGCTACTCAGAAACATATGGAAACTAGATTAATTTGGAAGAATATGTTGTATTTATTCTGTATTTAAACCAGATTATGGGGATTATCATTTATAATAAGAAATGCATACATCGGTGTCGGTACCAGAACTTCATTGTGTGTGCCGCTAGTCTTGCCTCGGTTGACAAGTTCCCATTAGTTATTTTTTGTATTCAATATATAATTTGGAATCAATAAAATATTTCAATTAATCAAAATAATCGTCAAACTCCAATTTTTTTGAACACATCGCTGACATGATTGAGATTAGGCACGTGAAGTTTGAACATTTAACTCATATTGTTAATACATATGTATCTACCCCTAAAATAAGATGTTACACTCAGTATACATAATAAGATTACACTCAATTTATTCTTACAATTATAAATTCTAAATTTGACAAAGCAATTCAATACTTGGAATTCCCAAAATAAATTGAAGGTTCAGGCAGAGGAGTATAATTAGGGTAATACGAACAAAGAGATGAAAATAAAAATGATAATGCACTACATAATTTGTTATTTTATCTATATGATATATGAAAAGACAAGCTTGGCATAAAATGAGGCCTAATTCAATGCGGGTCATCGTAAGAGTTAAGTAAATTGTTGTGTATTCTAAGAATTTATTCTAGGGGTCTTTCTGCCTCCTAAGCAATTAAGAATATTTAAAGGTAGATATTAGTGGAAATAAAACAAAATTACCAATGCGGCTCTGGTATTGTACATGCTCAACATTGTATTTATGACAGCTGGGGTTCTGTTTTGTTGATTTTTGGGATTTATTTTACTTGGGCATTATGTTTTATTGGCCTATTCCAATATTACCATTTTTGTAAATGGATAAACTTTTATGAGACATGGAAAAACCCATTTAAAGGGAGTTAATTTTATTGCACCCATTGAAAGAATACCACATTCATTTTTAGAAATGTCAAACAAAATTACTTCTGCGAAAAACTTATTACATGGGTTTTTTTTTATATGGATAAATTGAGTTCTGTCATAAATATTTTTATTTCTTTTTGGATAATGTATTAAGCATAAAAAAAAAAACTTAATTTGTATGGGACTTTTTCCCGAAGAATGTAATCCTGTTAGGCGAGAAAACATATTAAAGGGGAACTTATTAAGAGGGTTTCACTGTATATCTTACTGATAATTCTAAAATGTATTATATTTTGTAATATTAAAATAAAAAAATACAATATCAATGAAAATTGTTCAAATTATTTTAAGGGATTACAAGGGTGAATATATCAACAATCATTCTCGAAGTAACTTCAAATCTATGCACTGAAGAATTGGGTATGATAAAATTTTTGAAAAAAGATCGAATTACGTAAAAATATGAAATATAGGTTGACGAATTATCAGAGTTTTACTGTGCATTGTAAAATGATAAACCCATTCCAATTCAACCCATCATTTGTGTTTGTATATTTCTGTATTTACCTCGATTGACTTTGTAGAAAGATGAATGTATTCGGAGAGTGGCGCAAGTAAATGAAACAAGATACTTACACGAGATGCTCTTACTTTATTGATTAATATTTACAATAATTACACACATAATATTATGTGATGGAATGCAAGTACGGAGGTTGAAGTGAAACGCTGTTGATAGGTACAATCTTAGCAGAAAAGTAACCCTTCTAAAAGTGTTCCTCCCGTTCCACAAAGTGATGCATTGTTCTCTTCCAAATCTTCTAATAATATCTATACCATGCCTTACTGTATAGTTCATGAACATTATTTTGACTTTTATGTTACAGCTTTTAGTGGTCTTCCAAAATAAGATATCTGACTACTGTTTCGCCCGCAAGACCGAGAAGGAAGAGCTCATGAAGGATCTCACGCAGGAGACCTCCCGGGCCCCCTCGGGCCCCGCTCCCACTCCTCCACAGCATCACAATATATCACCAACAGGTTGGCATTCTACATTTTAAGATGGTCTCCTGAAGTGATATTCGCTCTAGATGCTGATAGATTCAGTCCGCTGATACATTCGCCAAAAACATTCAAAACTAAATCAAACAATCCTACATTACATATATTATTGTGAATCTTTTCTGGTTGCACACTTCTGCCTTTTGTTACAAATTTATGAATCTGGACCTAATTTATTTAACTCAATGGGTTTTTTACAAAATTTGAGTTTTATAATTAATTAAAAGTATCTATGATGTAAGGTATGTAATTGTAAATTGCAGACATGGTGAAACTCACATCAAAAATGTTTGTCATTCCTAAAAATAAAAGCAGGTAAACTTTTAATAGGTCTAATAAAATTTGCCCATTGAATGTATTTTGATATGCGAATATGTTATAAAAGTTCTTTATTTAACTATCTGTCTCATTTGCCGGGATCCAATAAATAAAGCTATGTAAATAAAGGTTCCAGTGCAGCAAGGCTGTCAGCTTTAAATGTGCAGTAACTTTCAATATTGATTTTAAACTCATCTATTTAGCGAGATTGTGATTGATGCAAATGTCAATAACTGTAGAACCGAAAAGGGAGGCCCCCGCGCGCCCCCCACCCCCCAGTGTGGGTCAGCCGACCCCCTCTGCCCTGCCGTACCCGTCGCAGGGCCACGGGAGCATGCCCGTCCCGTACGGTGCCGCAGGCGCCGCTCCGTACCCCACCTACATGCCTCCTGCGCAGATGCCCCAGGGATACAACCCTTACGGGATGCCGTATCCCAGCAGTGAGTATTGTAATGGGATATTTCATTCAAAATTTACATTGCGCTAATTTGGGCTAATTCACTAATTTGGAAAAATTCCCATATTTTGATCATTGTAATTAGATATATTTTTAAGACAAAATTATGATATTTAACATGCACTAGCAAAAACGCAAGCTTGCTGCAGGCGCCTATTGTGGCTGGATCGCAGCCGATGGCGGACGTCAAGCACCCAAAGTTTCTGTACAATATAGTTCAATGCGGAAATCTATTATTATATTGCTTAAGCAACATGTTAGTAACAACAGTGAGAAAAATGTTTAACCTTAGTGAACTTAAAGAAATTAAATAATGTGGACAGATAAAAAAATTCATTTAAAATCTCACTGCCTGCAGTGCTAAAATATCCAACAATTATTCACACCAGTTTTTGACAAATATTAGACATCTATTGAACAATGCGGAAAGATTGTAAATTAATATTCATTATTATTTTTTGCTAATTTGTACTGAGAGAAGAAGAAAGAGCCATCTACCTTATTTTTACAGAATCTCAAATACCTTTGAGTAATCTGATGGCAGACGCCAGAATTATCAATTCATTTTTATTAAATTTTGGACACATTGATACAACTTTATTATTAGGAGAACGCATTCTTATTATCTCTTTCAAATAATGGAACGATTAAATGTATTAATATCAAAAAGGTAACATACAGGTTCGAAAATTTGTCACTAAAAATATCGTCACTGTAGCATAGTTGGATAATGCACCTTCCCCGGTTAGGAAAGAGATCCAGGTTCGATTCCCGGTGATGCAACAACAATATTTTTCAATAAAATTGATTTTATATGTATATCTTTCTAATTAATATTTAAAATATCAGACTTATGTTCTGAATACAACTTCACAATAAGAATGTGTTCTCCTAATAATAAAGTTGTTGGTATTAACAAGCTTTTACTGTATTATGTCACGATCCATATAATTAGGGAATTCCACGATTTCTTCAGTTGGCTGCTTTGATTTGTGTGGATAATCTGCACCGTAGAATAGAGTTTGCGCTAATTGCTTTTACTTAGACGCGTTTAAGATTGTTTTTCCTCTTTCGATTCTTTTTTTTTTTACCAATAACTGTGTTTATGTTGATAAAACATTATTTTTTTTGAAATATTGACTTTATATTACATATTTCACATATTTATGAACGATTGTAAATAAATTTTATTTTCTTAATTGTTCTGCATAAAATGAAATTTTTTTTGGTCCCTTAAACTTGGAATTAACGAGGTTCTACCGTATTAGATAATCATTATAATTGCGAGCCCTGAATCGGCAATCACAAGAAAAATCAATAACCTCTTTAATGTACTTCAGGCGCAGCGTACCCAGGATTCCCGCAGGGTCCCGGATACCCAGGGCACCCCATGCAATATCCGGCCCAGTACCCCGCCCAGTATCCGGGCCAGTTCCCTCCTCAGCCCGGCCAGTACCCCCAGCAGCCTCCGCCCAACCAGCAGTACAACCCGTACCAACAGCAGCCCCCGCAGGGCTGGTAGACGCTCCGCATCTCACATTGCAGATGGATTAAAAGGAATCCAGTTTATTGTGCATTAGTTATTTGATCATCTGCAATATGAGGATTGCCTCTCAGATTGGGGTTGTAATCTGCACGCTGTATTCAATCTCTGTAATGTAATATAACAAATGGGTAGGGGACAGTGGAGACGGGAAGACAGAATGGAATTAGTATATTTTTATATACATTATTGAGATTAATGAAAAATGTCTTGTCTTGGTTTGCTATTAAATAACCCCAATCAGTGTCGATTAATTGTTATGTTGTATCATAAGTGCTGTTTGAAGGGTTTGTTAAAGAGTGAGCTATAATGAATAATAAGAGCTGCATAATTGTTTAATCTTCACCAAATGTGTTTACTGTGCATAATATAATGTTAACTTCAAAACAATAATATTTACAATATTAATCAGCAGGTTATTTATCTTTTTTTGCTTAATTTTATTGTAATCATTTGTTACTTATACAATGTATCTTGAATTTGTTGAGTTGATGTAACTTCACTATATTATTAAACACAAAAGCTTAAAAATATTTGGATCCAATTTTGGAACATCTGTTTAAATTGCATAAATGCTATTATTAAAATATATAATATATTGCTGTAGCGTTATATAATAACTCCTGCCCTGCACACTGACACTACAAAAGTCGTATTTTATCAAGATGCAGGAGACCAGATTGTTTGTCCATATTTTGTGCATTTCGGTGCAGTGCTACGTAAATAAAATAAATCAATTAAGAATAATAAACATTTTTTTAATGATAATTCTTAAGAATGGCTCAAACTATTATTGCCTCCTACAAAGTTACTTTCAAGACTGCAAAGTAATTTTAATTATTATATTTCCCAAACATGTTATGGTAATGTAACATACATAGCATATAGCATACGTGTACTTTAGACATTACCTCGTACTAACTTTCAACAGCTGTTCATTCTCGTTAGTTTAACTATAATATGAAGCTAAAGTATTTGTATGTTAACTTCACATTTAAATATTTAATCTCATAAGTATGCAAAAATATCTATTTATATTTAAACATTCTTTTAATGAATCCTCTAGCTTCTATATTTTAGCTTTCTGTTTCTAGATTAATAGTAAAATGATTGTTTTAAGGTGAATAAGTTTTGTACTCTCTCTTCCAATAAATACAATCATTTTTAATAATCCGGAAGAAGCACGACTCACCTCAGTATATTTAATCCTCGTTTTCTTTGGGAGTTGAATTATTTTTTGTACAATGCTGAAAGTTATTTGCACTTCCTAAATAGGGGTACGTACAATCCTAAATGTGAATAAAATCAAAGAAATAATATGGAAAATGTGCAAATTCATTATTTTTAATCTTAACAAAAGATCACGCTCCGTATACATATTGCCGTACTTATAACTCTTATTTAAAAATATAATTATGGCACTGTAGGATTCACTTTCCTACGTAAGTCGCGCAAGCACACAAGCATAATAGATATTAGTTTAGTCAGTATGAAAGAAAAATATTTTTATGGTATATAATTCTATCCAAATAATGTGCCTATGGTTATTAAATTTAATAAAATGTATACAATAATCATATATTTGTTTTTATTTATTTATATTTCCAATACAGGCAGAAATGCAGCCAAACTGACGACAACCCCAGCATGTTCTAAGCCACAAAAGTGAGAATGCAATGGTTTTAATCCATACATATTTTTTATATTAACACTTCTTGTGCGGGTCGGGTAGTTCTACCTGCGCGGCTGACTGGTGCTCAACGGCGGGACGGGTAGTTTTACCTTTTCAGCTGACTCTACTTTAAAGGCGGAAAAGGTAGAACTACCCAATTTGTTTATATGAGTGTTGTATACCAATCTCTTGGTAAAGGTCCAAATAACATGTATATAAATAAAAAATCCCGATATACATTGTCTTTATGTCTATTACGTAGTATAATAATTACGCACAGCTCTTACGAGAGCTTGACTGTACATGAATATTTAAACAAAAATACACTAAATTTAATGATTTTATAAAAAGAAATATGTCAATACATGCTTTAAGTTTTACAGAGTAAGAAATTTTAAGAAATCACCCAATTACTGAATAAATTAGTGAGCGCACAAAGTTTCTGTCGAGTAGATAAGCGGTATATTTTTAATGAAGGTATATTATGGTAAAATTATCTCTGTCTTGTACTCGATTATTCATTCATAAATGAGTAAGAATGCACGATTTCACTATAGCGATCGAAATTAATTCATTTTGTTGCATTTAAAGTGTGTAATCCAACGTAGGTTTGCGGGCCGTTCGTCGTAATAAATCATCTCAAGTGGATCTCAATATGATGAGGAAAAATTTGCAGATAATTTATCTATCTAGCGATTATTTGCCTGATTTTGATAGTGATAGTTACGACACAAGTGACAGTGAAGAGTTCCCTCGCAGGAGGAGGATGCCAGTGATGCCCTTACAATTCAGTGATTCTAAAGAAAGTGATGCAGAGGAAGATGAAGTTTACGGAATGGTCTGAAATAGACAATCCACCTAATATTGAACCATTTTTAGATCATGTTGGTGTTCATGTACCACCAAGCGATCCTGAAAACATAATGGACATAGTAAAACTGTTCATCGGAGATGATGATAAAGGAAAGCCATCGATACCGCACACAAAACAAATCACGGATCAAAAAAATGAAGATCAAATGGAAGTCTATAAGCCTCGTAGAGATAAAACAAATTTTAGGACTGACTGCTTATGGGACAAGTTCAAAAAGACACGAGGGATGATTATTTGTCAACAGATCCATGTAGCGAAACACCTATTTATTAAAAAATAATGAGTCGTGATTGTGACATACCTTATACCAAAGTTTTCTTCTGTCTACAACCCTCATAGGGAACTGTCTCTGGATGAAAGTATTGTACCGTGGCGGGGAAGACTTTAATTTAAAGTGTATAATGCGTCAAAATAATCAAATATGAGGTTCTTGTGCGTATGGTTAGTGAAACCACTACGGGATACATTTGCAATCTCGAAATTTACAGCGGAAAAGGAAGACATTTATTAGAGACTATCCATTCGCTTCTCGGTCCATATTTAAATTTGTGGCTTCACGTATACATGGATAATTATTATAATAGTGTGCAAACTAGTGGTACTCCTACAACATAGAATAAAAACGTGCGGAACAATGAGAATAAACCGAGATTTGCCAGAATGTTTTAAAACGGCGAATCTTAGTGTAAGCCAAAGTATTTTCCGTCGACGAAAAGATTTATTGTTGCAACACTGGAAATCTAAGAAAGATGTTCAAATGATCTCTACAATACATTCGTCTATTATCTTAGAAAGCCACAACATCGATTGAACTACAAGACAGCATATTTGAAAACCTCAGTGTGTAATAGAATATAACAAATATATGAAAGGCGTTGATCGTGCAGATCAGTATTTATCGTATTACGAAATACAAAAAAATGGACAAGAGAGTTGTAATGTTTTTTTGAATTGTGCCTTATTTAATTATTTTAAAGTGTACAAAACATTAAATCCAACCAAAAGTCTAACATACAAACAGTTTTTGTGCACCGTTGGAAAATTTTGGATAGCCGACCATGCTGTGGAACCGGGACCATCCACATCTCAAGTTACTGAGAAATGTAGTCAAAAGCGATCCTCCAGGGAGGTTTTAATAGGATGAATAGTCGTGATGTTTTCTGCTGAACGAACACGTGTCGGTGGCTGACATCAGTAATCGACCCAGTCTCCTCGAATTTTTTGATTATTCTTTTCACACTTAGAACATTTTGATTAAAAAATTTTTTTGTTATAAAAATTTGATATAGATGAGTTATTTTCATTATTTATGAAAAGAAATAAGGTTATGAATTTTTCTATTTCTAGGTTCGTATTTGGATGCAATTTGCATATCGTGGCAGTCAAACTTTCACCATTTTTGAAATAATGTTTAACAATAAGAATGCATTGTTGTGTCAAATAACGATTCATTTTTAATAATGGTGGTTTAGTAATAATGGTCTATCATCGAACTGTCAAAGCACAATGAATGGCACCAAATTGAAATTTTCTACTCTTGTTGGGACACCTTTACATAACAAACTGGGTTTTTCTCAATATACTTTCACAAATATCCTCGTCTAATCTACGAGATATCCAACCCTACTTCACACCGAGTTTTCCTAAACAAATCAAGACTAGAATGCTCAATTATTATAAAGAGATATCTTCTATTAACGCTAACCTGAATATATTCTTCATGACAGAGCTTCAGTTTCAAAGCAAAATTGGTTACTATCCTCGATATTTCTGAACTCGGGCAGTAGTACTTGCTTACCGTCGTATTGTTCACGGCACAGACTCGGTTGTGCTCCAGCTCTGTACTTATTTGGTCATTTTTAATATCTCGTTTACTCTCCTCAATTGACAATTTGCAAGATACTTTTATTTTAAAGTGTATTCTGTACATGTTATGTTCTTCACCAATGTTTTTACATTGTACCTGGGACAATCATCTACCAGGGTCAAATATCTTATGAATTAGTTTCTTTTAAACTCAATGTCATTTATGTAATCTTTTATAATATATATTGAAAATCTATTTATGATAAGAGTAAAGAATTAACAAATCAGGAGTCAATGCTAAACTAATATTAGTGTACTGAACAGGATTAAGAAAGTTGGTTCGGTCATGTAGAACAAATGAATGAGAAGACAATAATGATGACACCTGAATGCTAAGTTAACGGGATAACGGACGATAGTCTTGGTAAAAATCTCAACAATCCACGAACACGCGTGTTAAGATATACGAATAAGAGCTCCAAGACATTGGGAAATAAGTGTGCGACTACTCACCTTGCCTTCCCTCGAGATTAAACGGTGTGAAGGAAAGTAATGTACTTCTACAATGTTAGAAGACTGTCATTTGTAGCCAAAACGATTCTAGCGTCACATGATCCAGTTGACCTTGTATGTGCATCTTGTGTCAGTACAATTGCATTTAGTGCAGTTTTGCAACATTTCTTCAATTGTCATATAATTAAGAAATAAAACAAATAATTATTTCACAAGACTATTTATTGTTGCCAGAAATTCTGAAATTGCTTTCAGTCAATCAACAGAACGTGTCAATGATTGATTGCTACATATTTAAAACAGGTTAATAAATTTTGCATGTCATCTTGGTTTATTTATATCTGTAGGTATTTTGTATTTGATTGTGTGCCAAGGGAAAATTGGAATAATTCACAATACGAGATGAGGGTGTCCTGTTTATTCTCTACATTTTACACTGCATATATTTCACAAATAATTATTTTGGACAATATCCCTAGCTTACTGAAATTAATGTACATATCAAAACAACTAGTTAAATAAATCATTTAATATCACGATTTCTGTTTCCTTAAAACTCCGGCCTCTCATTCTCCTCCTGAAGTTTGGAGTAATCCCTCACTGGAGAGTAGAACTGGAAAATAAAACAGTAAGTAAGGCAAGGTAGATAGACACATAGCCCAGTCTCAGTTGATACATTATTCACTAAGCTTTCTGTTCTGATATCTACTGCATGGATGCGGATAGCACATTTTCAGGTTAGATCTTGCCCCTGTCCAACCAATACAAGATAAACTCGGATGGCCGCCAGCCCAACCCTTGCTGTCACTGCTTCAACACGGAGACGAAAATAGCAACATGACACAAATCAAAAACCAAGTAAAGCACCATTTACCTTATAAAATACATTAAAGCGCTTTGTAAAAGAGATTTCATAAATAAATAAGTGAAATGTTCCATCCTGATATCTTATATACAATTTCCAAAAATTTGATAGATGTGGTAGCGTGGGTAAATAGCTGAACGTTACATTGTATAAAGTGATCACTTAAGCTAGCCGACGACAGGTCGTAAGCCCTGTAATGCCCAAGACTTCCATACTTCTCATATAAAAAATAATAGCTTCGTCTCTGTGAGACATCTTAATCTAGATTTCATATATTTTAACATCACAAATAATCAAGAATGTATTGAACGCAGTGCAGTGATATACCACTCCATATGACAAGTTATTAAACAGTAAAATGCTGACAACTTCAGGGCTAATAAAATCCTTTTTTTGATCAAAATATTTCAGAAATGTCTTGATGTTTTTTTTGTTAATTTCTCAATTATAAACAGAAGATGATGATCCTCTGTACTCACCCACTAGGTGAATGTTCATTGAGCTTCCGGAAGCCAGAGTCTTACTTTATATAGCACAGGCACTAAACCAATAAGAATATTGATAAGGCACATCCTTCATGTGTGCATGGCTATTGTTTGAAATAAAATGTGATTATTTATATAGCCCTATTTATGTAAAAAATTTACCTCAAGGACGATTCCGCACATGGTTTTTAGTTCTACACGGGTATTTAAAATTAAAACTTGTCTGCCAACAAAATCACAGTTACAGTGTCCCTATAGATATTATTAAAAACGTAAATGATGACTCCAGCACGGCACACTTATCTCCTTGGCCAACCGTCTACCGCACCAAATCAATTTATTATTTAAATAAAATAAAACAAAAGCAAACGGATACACCATACAAATTAAGGATTAGTTGGATACTGCCCTGGAGGGAAATTCTGAAACCAGTCTGCGTCAAATTCCGAAATCAGTCTGCAAAATTTAAAACCCAATGGTTAAAAGATTTATTTTTAACTTTTTATAGTGAATAAAATATAAAGAATATTGGTGACATATTATACCTTGTGTTGCTTGTTCTTGTACGCCTCCCACGGCTCTGGATTGGTTCTCTTGTTGAAAGTCACCTCAGGGCTGCGCAGCGCCAGGCGGAAAGTGTAGTAGATGGCTCCACCCAACCCGATGGTCGTGAAGAAGAATAGGGGAAGAAGCTGTAATGCATTATTAAATGACAGAGTGACCAAATAAGCCTTGTACACAACCTCTTACAATTGTACAACTTCCAGTGAATGTATCATCTTTCACGGCTGGTGCTCGCCATATCAAAATCAAAATCATTCAACAAGATATCTCGTTCGGTATGAGAATTCAATGGAATCATATCTAATGGAAACTTGTCAACCCAAGCAAGACTAGAGGTACACAATGGAGTCCTGGTATCGACACTGATGTATGGAAGTGAGGTCTGGAACTGGCAGAAGAGGAATGCAGTGTAAATGAGATCACTTACGCATATATGTTGCAGATCTATTTATGACAGAAAAGAATGAAGAAATAAGGAGATAATGTAAAGCTGATATTGACATAGTGAGTAAGAATAAGAAAGGATCACTTAGGTGGATTGGTCATATGGAACGGATGAATGAGGAGATAGTAAAAAAGATATATAACGCAAGTATTGATGGCACCAGAAATATAGGACGTCTACAGAAAACTTGGCATGATCAGGTACCCCAGGTAGTAGGAATTTGGCTATATATCCTCCCTAACCCAACCCCAAACGTGCTCTGATTTCGAAGCTTGAGTAAAGAAATGGCATATTGATTACATTTGTCCACCCGCGCTTGCAGCCAGACTGTAACTATTTAACTCCTGGCTTGGCCATTAAAAAAATTGAGTAACAATGTTCACAAAATCATTTTATTATTATATGCGCTTGTTTTACTCGGTCTGACAAGTAAAAGAAACATACAATATTCTTGAAATATACAAAATGTAACTCGCAAAGTTTATTAACAAAATAACCATAACAAGCATAACCAATAAGAATTATTATGATTGTCAAAATTCAATTACGGGTATATTTTAGACTACATTATTGTAAATCAGTATGTTTGATCTGGAAATTATACAAATATCCCAAACCCTATGGGCCGGGCGTGTAAAAGATAAAATAAATTTCACCCGTACCGAATGTCACTTTATCTAAAGGTCTCTGAGAATCCGCATGATAATTTGACGAAATGTTGGAGGTCCTATTTTAGACTAGAAGCTGTAAACGGAATACTCAAAACCATATACAACGCACATAGTGGAATGAGAAAGTAATAACATATTACGTTTAATTATAAGATAAAACGCAAGACTGCATTTAAAAAAGTTTAGTAGATATCCTGAATCGGCAATATCATAATAGATAATGTGGTACAAAAAACAGTTATTCCACAACTAAATCAATCTTAAATGCACTTTTTTAAATCATAATGCATATGTTTTTGTGCTAGTAATTACATAAGTCGGCAGTGCGCAATAACTGTCACTGGAAGAAAATAATAAAAAGTCTTAAAATATCTTACGGAAGGATTCTTCTTCAAACTAGCCAAACTGAGTCCCTGCATCTTGCTGAACTTTAGCCGAAACAAATAATACAACTTATTGATTCAGACTCTACGTCGCTTAATAAGGCAAAACGATCGCGAGCAAGACAAGTCAAGACAGCAGAAAGAAAATTCTGATCCCTATTCTATGGAAAAATCTGGCACCGAATTGAATGTGACCATGTGACAAATATGACGCTGTAGCATAGAGTTTCATTATATATCTTATCTATGGTTTTTCTTTTCTTGTCTATGCTGTGTTATGCCCATAGACATAATACTATCTACTGGACCAAGCGCATAGATATGACCAAGTGTCAGAACCATAGATAAGTCAGAACTGTCAGAGCGAGCCAACATAAAAAACAGCTGATCTGGGGCAAAAACCAAACATATGCTAGTGAAATACTATTTAATAAATACTAATATTGTCGAGAGTCTTATTTTATTTTACATATTTTGTGAACCGGAGGTAAGTTGCGTGTCTACTGTAACATAACCAAATATATTAGTACTTAAAGTATAATTTATAAGAATATAAGATTCAATTTGTATTTTTCAGAAGATAAAATAGTTAATTCATGTGCTACTTATAATTGTAACGCGAGTTATTTCAGAGGGTGTGGATTATCCTTCCATTTGTAAGTAAATTAGCAAATAATTGTTTCAATTAAATATTTAATAATATTAATTGTTAATTATTGGGATATTTTCCGATCAGATTATTAAGAGTAAAGGAATAAGGTAATGTGACCAACTATTTTTGGTACAAAAGAAGTACAAATGAAAGAAAAATTCGCATTATTGTATAGTGTATTGGACTTGTGTTGTAATTTTCTGTTATTTTACAAATTATGTTAATGCCTGAATATGGCGTGTAATAAATAAATGATGAATTTTTAAAATAATTTGGTAATACAGTCCATACAATATTTTCGGAGTACTGATTTTAAATGAAGTACGGTTCACGAAAAAGAGTACAAAACTCCCTAAAGGAGTACGTTTGGTCACCTTAAAACAACATATTGCAGATCAATACCCGACTGCTAATCATTTGTTAAATCTGATATTAAGCATGTATTTTAAAATTCGTATTCCTCATGAAAATGATACAATAAATGAGAGTAATGTGAAAACACGTATTTGCAGTGTGCACACAAAAATAATTCATTTCATGCACTAATAATTTTTAGGAATTTTTACACTAATATTATTTTATTGTTAGTATCTTCATTCGTTGCTATTATTTTGTGGCATATTTTTAAATTAATAATTAATTTGTACTTAAATTAATGATGAATTTATTTGTATTTTGATGATTTTAACTTGTGTTAGATAGTACATGTAAAAGGTGCAAGCTATGTATGTACAAATAAATAAATACTGAGTATATCTTGTGATATTTTTATTTAAAACACTACTTACGAGTGCAAGGATCTCAGATTGATCCTTTCATTTCTGAAATATGGTGATGCTGGATGGCTTTGTTTTCGCCGTTTAGTGATCGAAGACCACCTCATACACTGTAAGCAACATTCAAAACCAATTCAATTTTCTGTTTTGAATGTAAAAAAATGCCTAACATTTTGTCTCGTGAATGGACGTTTTTCCTTGAAAATTTGAATTTCCGCCACCATGGGTCACGAGATCTCTAGTACAAATCATGTTCGCACGCAGATCTGCTGTGCGGTGCACTCGCGGTCCATTAGTATTTTATTATGTCTATGATTATGCATCGACGCGGAATGACGCGAAGCTATCATATTAATTAGACGTAGAAAAAAAACAATAATAAAAGAAAACTCATTCTGCCCATCGCATGCAAACCACTGTCAATGAGGTCACGTGGCAGGAAGCCGTAGTCTGAACAAAAAGACCTTCAGACGAATGGCGGACGTAATTGCCCAGAGACCGTCGACTTGCGAATTCAGCAATAACAATTAAATGAGTTGGTCATCTTCTTTTGTCGTACTGGACTCATTATTTTAAAGGGGTGAAATGAAAGCAATAATTTACATTCGGGTGACAGGTAAAATGACCAAAAAATAAGAGAAGTTCGTTTTCTTTTATTACAAGAGAGAGTAAATTCCAACTAAGTCAGTAAATGGAGAAATGTTATTGAATTAGGTCGAAATAAAAGATAGATGGATGAAATATTTCCAGGAAACGTATGAGAGTGAAGAGAATACGTATGAGCAACCCCTCTCTTGGGTAAGTATGAATGAGGAAAACTATATAAATGCAATAAGTATGAAAGAAATAAAGTGTGCAATAAAACATATGTAGCGACCATAATTCAAATCTACCGCCATCTCAGTCGGCATCGACGCTAGCGACAGCGCTGCCGGCTGCTGCCACAAATCTGGCTCAATTCACCGCCAGACAGTCTCTCCAGTTTCAGCGTTTCACGATGGTGGTCTTGCCGGCTCGCCTTAGCCGGGCAAGACCATCAATTCATTTCATTTCATAATTTCTTACATCTTCATTCACTGTATTCATTTCTATCTGTCTTCATTGTTGTTATCATTCGTCACAATAAACCTCAACACGCGCCAATCACATGTATTTCATTTAACCACCGTCCTAACCCCCAAATTGGTGACCCCGACGTGATTTAAATCGACATGTGGGGATTAACGGTGGTTAAAACAGGCGACAGACTATTTAACAATTTGTGACAAGTGCTATTTTAAATTGTGATCGAGAACGAACATCGAAAAGTGTGTCAACAGACGTTACATGGGCGATAAGACGCGCACACGTGTCTGCAAAGTTAACGTGGACTAAAGGACAAACAAGACTGGCTGGGACACCAAGCCATGCATTTCAACATTGACGACATTCATCCATATCACTCACCGAGCGTTTTTCATACACACAGCGCCGACACACCGCGCGCTTACACTTCAAGCAACTGAAGCATCCATTGCATCACGTGTTTGGTCCGCACGATGCACGATCTTCAGACACAACGCCGACTCACAGGCATGCAACCGCGGGGAGCTACACGTTATGTGCCCACGACTCATCGGGCAGCGACGTGTCTACGAGCCCAGCAACCGCTCAAGCAGACATGCCTAGCGCCCACGACGCATCGGGCGGTGACATGTCGGGCGGGCAACAACAACACAAACACCAACCTGCCTTTACGTCCACGACTCACCGGACGGCGACAGGTTGGGCATTCATCACCAACACAAATACCAACTTGCCTTTACGTCCACGACTCACCGAACGGCGACAGGTTGGGCATTCATCAACAACAACGAAAACACCAGCTTGCCTTTACGTCCACGACTCACCGGACGGCAACAGGTTGGGCATCCAGGAATCCAGGGGGCTCCGCCTGGCCCTAGTCATCAACTTCAAGAAATGCAGCCGTCATGCCATCAAAACTGGTGAAGCCCACGCCAGTACAATTGTCCCACCGTCCATTCTGTAGCAGCGAAACCCATCACGACTACACAGACGTATCGCGACCTTCGATCTGCGACTTGGTCGCTGGAGGGGGAGTCCTGTAGCGACCATGATTCAAATCTACCGCCATCTCAGTCGGCATCGACGCTAGCGACAGCGCTGCCGGCTGCTGCCACAAGTCTGGCTCAATTCACCGCCAGACAGTCTCTCCAGTTTCAGCGTTTCACAAGAGCGGTCTTGCCGGCTCGCCTTAGCCGAGCAAGACCACCAATCCATTTCATTTCATCATCTCTTACATCGTCATTCACTGTGTTCATTTCTATCTGTCTTAATCGCATTTATCATTTGTCACAATAAACCTCAACACGCGCCAAACATATGTATTTCATTTAACCACCGTCCTAACCCCCAAAGGCTATTAATCTATTGAGCTTTATTGGTAAATTATATGGAAGAATTTTAATAAAAATAGCAAGAACGGCGACGAAAGAAAAAGTATGGGATGTGCAAGTGATGATAGAAAAGTTTTTGGCGAAAAACCAAAAACTTTTTTGTGCCTTCGTAGATCTACAGAAGGCATATGATAGAGTTATAAGAGAAATGTTATGGAATGTACTCTCTGATTATGGAATGAATAGTAAACCTATACACGCGATCGCATCCCTATATGAAGGAAGTTCTGCATGTGTAAAAATCAATGGAACATTCACACCATGGTTTGACATTACAAAGAGTATCAAGCAGGATTGTGTAATGTCTCCATGGCTGTTCAACTTGTATATGGATAATTGTGTGAAAGAACTGAAATGTATGAACATAGGAGCAAAAATGGGCGATTTGATTGTCTGCTGTTTATGTACGCCATGATGCAGTACTAATGGCAAATAATGAACAAGAACTACAGAGTCTAGTGAGTAGAATGTACGATGTATGCAAGGAAAGTGACCTCATGATTAATCTTAACAGGTCTAAAGTGATGGTATTCGAGAAGAAAGAAAGCAAGACACCGTGCAAAATACTTGTAAGTAATAAATATTTGGAACAAGTAGATGAGTTTGTGTATTTGGGAAGTATGTTCGATAAAAATGGAAAGGCAGAGAAAGATATCGAAAGGAGGGTGACTGCAGAAAATAAAGTGAACGGCGCTTTGAATTGAATTATAACTAATGGAAATTTGTCAACTGAGGCAAGACTAGTGGTTCACAATGGAGTCTTGGTGCCGACACTGATGTATGGAGCTGGAAGAAGAGGATCTAAAGTAGACTGAACGCAGTGGAAATGAGATCACTTAGGTGTATATGTGGCAGATCCATTTATCCAATCCAGCCATCCTGCCTGCTACCACGTCAGCCGGGGCATAGCCGCCCAGTCAACCCGAGAGCAGTCGTTGACAACACTTCATCCCCCAACCAATGACCGGATCTCTAGAGAAGACTCCAACGTAACGCCGCAGACTAATATAAGGTAGATTCATTTAGGATTAAGTTAGCGTTAAGGATGTACACCTGCCCATTCGTACATATGTTAGAGACAAAAACTAAATAAATAGATAAATAATTGATTCGTGTCATCAGTGTTTTATATAGTTCACCTGTTAAACATGTCATAAAGATGTGTTACCTGGAAATGAATCGCGGAGCGAATTATTACCAGATTGCAGGGTGTCGTTCGACTGAAATGATCTAGAGCTAATTCTTCTTTCTTTTTTATTAATACAAAACCCTCATCAATACATATTTGAACAAGTGAAATAAATTAGAATATTAATTATTACATATATTAATTCTAAATTTATAATAATATCTGGCAACGCCCAAAGTGCACCTTTTCATCGAAGAAAACGAACGCCAAATAATAAGAAGACTCTAAATATACAATTAAATTTCAAAAATGATTATTCGTTCTCTTCTGGAATATATTACAAAAAAAACTTTTATTTATCTGTATATAAAAGTTAATATTTTGACAGGAAGTGCATATATCAGCTGTTCAAGAAACCTGTAAAAAAAAACGGGATGAACCATAAACAACATTTTGGATTTCGACGGATGTGACGAACGTTTTATTACCGGAGAACCAGAAATTTACAAATGGATGACAAACATCTGTGCGAACTTTTGACAACTTATAACAAATATTGATATACAACAATCATTTTGATGAGCCGACTCACGCAAAAGGGCGAGAATTATTGTCGCATCGAAAAGTGCATACTGAGTCCACGATGAGTTTCTTATTGTGAGTAATAAAATTTATTTTTAATTTTGTTATTTATTTCTCATGTACTCATTGCATTACTCATCGTCCAAAGCCGATAATCTCCTTTACCGATTATACACGAGATATCATTCAACTCTTAATTGAGTTCACTCTTCCTTTTATTATTTATAGTTGGAGAGATATCAAGAGTCCAACGATAGTCAATAGATAATGTAAAAGTTGCTCGACGATTACTGAAGTATAATTTTGTATTGCTCCTAACCCCCATTATCTTAAATTATTGAAATAAATTGAGAAATAAATACCTTACCTATTCATACGCGCTGATGTAGAATTTCTTTATAGCAAACTCAAGTCAATTGCATAAGCGGCTGCACTTGGCGCTCCGACTTTGTTTATTAAGACTAGGGTCCTGTCTCTAGACACCGCTGCCTCGACTCCGTTTAATCGAATATCATAGTTAAAAATGTGCTATCAAAAACAACAATCTTAGATTCCTGGCATGAGTTTTTTCATAGGCCATTCCCGACTTTACATAGCAGGCTTTCATCAGAAATAATTTGATGTCATACCTCACAACCATTTCTTCATCTTGCAGTAATATTGTTATTCCTCGACCGTGCCCCTCATCTTCCAAACTTTTGTCATAATTACAAATTAATTTTAGAAAAGTAACTTCAAATCTAACATTGATTTTTCTGAACTTTTACATTAATCCCATACCTAACCGTCATGTTATTATTTGTTAAACAGAAAGCACGCAAACTAAACAGGTTGTGTGTATCTCAATGGTATTTGTTAGTTATAATCAAAACAAAACTATAAATTCTAATTAAGGCATGAAGCTCGTTGATTTATCAACTAAATTGAAAGGATGCGCCAATCTTACTCATATACACCAGTAAATTTAAAGTTAAGAAAAAAAAGTAAAGAAAGTTACCGTTTATTTGTACTGACCTATATTCTAAATGATTTAAAGGACTCTGGTTGTAAAAACTAAATGAGATGGCACTTAACATATTCAATGCCATATTTTTGTGACATCAGGAATGAGAAGGTATAAATTGCTTAATAGATTGAATAAGGCACTACAGGTTGTTTACCATCCTGCTAAGGAAACTTTCTCCATCTTGTCAATAATGCTAGTTACAGTTTTTCAATATGTGGTGTTTGCAGCGGCGGTCGGTCCAACAAGACCTTCAAGCCGAAGAAAAACATCCCGGAAGGGACGCACCAATATGACTTGATGAAGCACGCAGCGGCCACGCTGGGTTCAGGAAACCTGCGCTTGGCCGTCATGCTGCCCGAGGGAGAAGACCTCAACGAGTGGGTGGCTGTTAACAGTGAGTTCTCTATCCGGCAGTTTTCATGCTCTTGGTATCTATTTATAATCTGAAATATTCTTATCACCCCTGTTGCCCTGTAGTTACGCAGTGATAATTCCAAGTCTTATATTACTCCCTGGATCTCCCTTCCTAACATTATTGCTTTTCTTACTCCAAGCATTATTACCTTACTCCTCTACTGCATCCATTGTTCCGTCAATTGATAAAGTTAATGAAAATTGTACAAAATATATTTCAGCCGTGGACTTCTTCAACCAAATAAATATGCTTTATGGCACCATCACGGAGTTCTGCACGGAGGAGAGCTGCGCCATCATGTCGGCGGGGCCCAAATACGAGTACCACTGGGCTGACGGGCACACCGTGAAGAAGCCCATCAAGTGCTCGGCACCCAAATACATTGACTACCTCATGACTTGGGTGCAGGACCAGTTGGATGATGAGACGCTGTTCCCCTCCAAGATCGGTGTGCCCTTCCCCAAGAATTTCTTGTCTATCGCCAAGACCATCCTGAAACGCCTGTTTCGTGTTTACGCACACATCTACCACCAACATTTCTCGGAGGTGGTGCAGCTCGGGGAAGAGGCGCATCTCAACACCTCCTTCAAGCACTTCATATTCTTTGTTCAGGTCAGTTAGTGATGTTCAATCATTGCCTGTATATAATTATATTATTATTCTTCTTGTCTACTGATGACGGGCGCCATAAACTGCTTTGAGTTTTCTGCCTCCGCTTTAATGAATGTGAAACAACAACATTGCGTAGAATGCGTAAACACTCACACATTAACTGATCTAAACTGGATAAAAAAATTTTTTTTTAATTTTTGTTATAGGTAGTGATAAATAGTATTCCTTTGGGCATAATTGGCAAATACGGTATATTCTCAGATTTTTACAAAATATATATTTAATTGAGTGCCTGGGTATCAAAAATAAAAGAAATTCATCCGGTTGCGAGTATTTAAAAAGTTTTGAATTCTCACCATACTAATCTATGGTTAACTGATCCAATAAAATACAGTATTCAACATAATTCAAAACAAGCAAAAGTGACCCTAATATTTCACTTTAGAATTTTGTGAAAATCTATAATATATTCATAAAAGAAAAATCCAAATGCACACACCGTTATCTATTTACTGGGCATCGAACAATTGCACTAACTAACTAACCTAAGCTGTAATCTAACTTAAAAATTCAAATACCCATAATTTGTACTCACTCTCTTGTGGTATTAATCTCCACAAATGCAATTGCTTGAATTAATTCATGAAGTTGAATCAAATTAAAGGCCATGTCAGTAAACCACTTTTCAAAAATGTCAAAACAAGTGTAACAAATTTTAAACATTTACAATCCAACAATTTTTTTTTTTATTAAGGGCACTCGATTCTGCTGGAGAGCGCTTTGTAAAAATTTGAGAATTTTAGTTTGCGTAAATTAATATAATTCTTAGATAAAGTGTTTGAAATTTCAAAATCATGGCAAAATGCATGGTGAAAATTAGAAACTGTAAGGGTTATAACTTTTTTAAATATTTGTAACCCAATCAATTATTTTTTGAAATCAGATCACTCAACGCTACTGGAAAACATGTCTTTTGTAAAATTCTGAGCGTATACTGTACTCACCAATTTAGCCATTCCTTTCCTTATCTGTATGTCTATATGGTACACACATACTTAAGGCGCGACTTTCAATGATAATTAAAACTTTCGCGTTCATAGTTTTTTTACGTAAATGTGGGTTTTTATTATTCATTTATATCAGAAGAACTAAATGTGACTTTTTTAAAATTATTACTTAGATAGGACCTTTACACTCATTTAAAACTAATAAACTGAATGTTATTTGGCATAATTAAGAAAATACAAGTATTATAAAAAAGACCACAACTGTTAGATACATTTTCCACGTGCCACAAAATTGTCTTAATATGGAAAATTCATGTATAAACAAAATATATTTTCTTATAATCTTGAAGCCAAGATTATGGAGACAAATCTCGATTGAGACAAATTAACAAAATTTTAAAAATGAACAGAGTTATAACCATTCAATTTGCAGGACATATTAATTTTCGACATTTTAAAAATATTCTATTTACTCACATGCTTTGAGGCTTCAACTACTATTTAAAAATAAATTTTATATCAAAAACACAATAATTTGTTTTAGAATAATATATTTTCAGTCTTATAAAAATTGACAATTTTAATAATCCATCGAAGTCTATCCAGCCATGACGGATGTCGAATCCGCGCTATCATTATTTACGTTAAAACTTGCCATAAATATATGTTTACACACATATTTTATCCATAATATGAATTAATATTGAACTTATTCACAACATTAATAAATTAAGTGGTTTTTTTTAAATGATTTTAAGGGAAAACACTGTTTTCTTAAATAAAGTAAACATTTTATGTGCGTTCTTTTTATGTAAGTCGCAATTAAATATTTTGTTTGTGTATAACACTGTTGTCTTTTAAACACTAGCTGTCTGTTTCATAAATAGTATATGTAATTATGAAACAGACATGTCACCAAAATGGCAACGTGGCGTTTTAAATCTATAATATTAAACAAAATAATAAATTAAAGCTGTCATAAAAAAAATTAATTTAGAATGTTGATTTAAGCGACCGTTTAAATATATGTAGGTACTCTGTCTGATTTCAAAATATACGAATTAGGTACTCCAATAAATTATTTAATTTTCGATGGATTTGTTCAAATGTAAACATACATTTTTATTTCATTCCATATATCAATATGAAAAGACTCCAGATATGAGTTATTTTTGATACTTGTATCGAATGTGAGAAAATCAACAATTTTGTTGTCGTCACTTTCTATTCAAACCTTCCTTTCTCGCATGATTTACATAACAAATAATGTCAATAATTATTTCTCTGATACTCTTATAAGAATTTAACTCATTTTGAAATCATATGCAATTTGATTAGAATTTCAAACTGGAAAAATGAAAGCACGCCCTTTTTTAAAGGAGCGATTGATTCTTTAATTGATATGAGCTTTATATTATTATATATTATAGCAATATATTATATCAATTTTGTTGTATATTTAATCTGCGTAGATTTGCTATCAATCCACTGCATCACAAAGGTGACCGGGATTCCTGGCAGATGATGTATGATGTGAAGAATGTATGTGGTATTGCCAGTAAGGACGTAATTCGTGTCATTTGATTTTCAATAGATTCTCAAAATTATCCAATCATGTTGCATTGATTTTAGATGAAAGTGGTTCAGAATGATTTTTAGTTACCCAATGAAGTAAACGCACACAGTTGATGATTGATTCTAGGTTTTTCACAAATTAACTTCATTTCTACTGCCTTGGACTGACAAATTATTTTATCGTTCCAGGAGTTCAGCCTGATCGACCGCCGGGAGCTGGCCCCGTTGCAGGAGTTGATAGAGAAGTTGACGGCCAAGGATGCGCGGTGAAGCCGACTGACCGGAGTCGGAGGCGTTGCACGTAATACTCTTCCTGTTGTAAATAATATTCTCGAGTCCATCCTCTTCACTCTGGCGCATGCATCATTGCTTTATTCAACCGACATCGGTGTCCAATCAATTATTTGAGATCTCATTATTTAAACTTGTTAGATTTATCAAAAATATTGTTTATGGAATTATTATCAGCTCAAATTATAGTTATGTACTTTTCTTTAATCAATATCCATCTTAATTCAGCAACGGTTACTCCGTATAAGTGCTAGACTGATACCCTGACTTTGGCTTCACTGTGGTGTCGCCAATACTTGTAATTCATCAGAATAATATTGATAAATGATTTGTTACTGTCCATAATTCTGCAGATGAATCAAGTACTGCAATCTGTCTAGATCAGCTATTATAAATAGTGACGTGTGTGTTGTAAATTCAATCTAATCTAACTTAAAGGGAGCACTTCACACTGCACAACTAGACAGAAATACTAAGTTTTATAAGTTAGGTTAGATTGAATATGAAATGTTTAACACTAAATATATATATGTATCCTGCCTATGGAAGATTGGGAACATAACACGCCTATAATGGAATCGATATTTGTTGTTCTAAAGAATAACTTGAAATTGTTCCCTATCATACCCGTAACTGTTATTTTTCATTAATTTATGAAATAACTAGGTATTTCATGAAAAACGTATTTCCCACTTTAATGGAAACATATATGAGTTAATGTTTGGAGGGGGGAACTCCAAAGTGAAGAAAGTATTTAGTTGTCTTCCTCTCCAAAAGACGCCTTGAACCAGAGATTTCAATATCCATGGATATGGTGTGATCTTGACATCATTTATATTTAATTGTATAATCCCAACAGTAGTGAGTCTTATTATTAATTATAAATAATTGAATAAACACTTGAACGCTAATGATAATAAGTCAAATTGAATAAACCGCCATCAGCTGGGGAAATACCTTTTCCCATGATTATGTTTAATATTATAATACACATAGTTTTATACATATATTTGATGTAAATATGTTCAGTATATGTATTTACGTGAACAAATGACGTATCACCGTCTGCCGAGAGAGCTGCCATGAACTCGAACAGCCCCGGCCGTCATCTTTTTGATGCTATTTTTTTAATTATTTATACTCTTATTGATAGTCGACATGTATCAAACACGTTCCTTTTCATTTATATTTTATTAGAAAAATAAATTTTTATTTATTTCTATGATCTTTTAATAATTTGTATATTTATTTAATCGCCTTAGATTTATACAGATTCATCTTTATGTAGATGTTGACGATAATTAAACTTAAATCCCCATCTCATTTGCGACATTTGTGCGCTTTATTTTTTCCAATGACTTGTTTACTTTTATTAATGTACTGTTAAACAGTAATTCACTCATGAAAATGTATATATTTTCAATGGTATGCGGTTATTTGGAAAATATAACTTTAAGAAATTATATTTAATCTGCAGTCCACAAAGTTTGAATTTTCTTATTCCACTAGAGCCCTAAACACTTGACAACATTCTGAGGAAAAATAATTGACTGTATTTAAATATTTCTGAAATAAAATTAAGATTTTATTTTATTAATCTAATGTAGAAGGACTTTGCAAAGTATCACCTAACCATCACTATCGTTATTAGTATACCACTTGTTTTAGTCTATATATAGTCAAATCCCGTGTATTCGAAATTCGCCGCGTTTTGGAACAAAATGTGGTCCTTCTGAAAAATTTTCCTACTAAATTGTACTTATAAATCCAATATCTTTATTCAAAGCTATTTTTGGACCCTATCAGATGAACTTAATCTGGAAAAACCGCATTACAAATTAACATAAAAAGATTAGCAGCAAACTGACAAAAGTCACATGCGCTACACGATGTGCTGCTGTCAAATGTCAAAGTCCATCCAAATGGGAAATACCTGCCCTTATACTGATTCACAACGCATAAAGTTAATTCTCATTGTTTGCTTTCTAACTCATTTTCAGTGTACTAAAAAAATGACAAATACATCTTGTGCATCCTCGATTTCAAATCTTTATCTTCCTTTCCGCGACACATTAACTTAGCTCGCATGCTTTTTTCTCTTGCTCATTTTCTTGACATTAGAAAAAGATTGCAAATATTATCTTTGCGCTCTTATAGGTATCGTAATTCTCCCAGTTGCTGGTCTGCGAATGTCAGTGTTTGCTAATCTTCTGTTCTGTATTATTAGCAAATATTATCTTTGTGCCTTTGTACGCGATTGAGTTTCCGTATTTTATTAAATTTAAATTAAAACATTTTTTTGATTTTGACAGAATATTCTCGAAAATAGCACCAATGCGAAACTCGTACAAAAGAATGAGACTTCACAGGTGAGTGCGAAATGCCGCTACGACCACCACAAAATCATGTTTTAAAAGCGCTGGAAACTTAATACAACAGAGGAATGGCGTCGTTGACAAGTTTGACAATTATGTCATTATTAAAAATGATGCGAAAATATAGTCCATTATGTTTTTTTTAAATGTTATTTGTTTAAATTTATTCTGTAATGATTTTATGATTATAAAAATTAGTGTGTAAAATACTAATTTTTGAAAAAATTGTTTTCATTATAAATCGATATTTGGACTTTTTTCTTAATTTTCGGTCCCCTCAACTTTAAATAAACGGGATTTTACTGTATTTATTTATGAAATAAAAATATTTTGAATTACAATTTTAAAAAAAATTTAAACGCATTTTGCGATAAACCGTGAGTTGTTGAACCATTCCCGACCCATGTGACAATTTTCTTTGTACTTTTAGAGGGTTAGAATACTGTCCATAGAACGGTGCAATATTTATCCTGGACCGGTATTCTAACATAGATAACGCTGTTGCTGCAACATTTTCCTTAATAATATAAAAGCATTCTGAAAAGGATTAATTTCTTTCATTCAGTTCATAATAACCTGAGTTGTTTTTTTATGTGCAAAACAGGAAAGTTTTATTTTAATAAGGCTTGAAAATTATAGTGAGTAAATAGCGGCTCTTTCATTTTTGTCTCTTAGTCAGGGCCCATGGCTGGTCTTTCAAAGAGTGGCCGGTCCATTATCAACCAACTAAAACCATTTGATTGCGACTGCTAAATTTTTTCATATCTAAAACGGATACAGATAAAAAATACAGGATGCGTGATAAGTCAACAAAACTGGATTAATTTACAACAATATGGGAACATTCAAACTGATTAATGTCATCGACTCGTATAAACTAATTAGCGTTCGATTTAAATCTTTTTCACTTCTAACCTCATACTTTCCACAGTGGATGGACGGTTACCACGTATTAAGGATCAGAAAGACTTTATTTCTTCAATAAAGTTGGCTTGTGTAGATGACCACCATCATAATTGAACTTTAGACTTCTGCCACCAAAAGTAAACGTTCCCACTCCACCAGTTAGAACAGATATGATATGAGGATAATTAATTTTATTCTAATTTATTTATACGAGCTCAGAGATAAAATACTTCCACTGTGACAATTAAATGAATTTTGTGTTTATCGAGTATTTGTTTTCTTTTCGCTAAACACTGTTCAGTATTTGTAAGCCCACTGCTAAGATGTATTTTTACATCTTCCACTTGAAACCTCGATATGTATTGTAAACATTAAAAAGCTCCATTGAAATATTTTTTATAAACAGTTTTGATGATCAAATGTAGAATAAAAATATATTCATAACACGAGCGCTTAGCTTAGTTTGAAAATAGTTAAAATAATGATACGACTCGTGTATGCACCTATATTCTATTGTTTAATGTTGCGAACAATGCACATAAAAATTGCTTTTTACAATCATCCAAATGTACAGGCCGGGCCATCTCTTGTGATTTGATTTGCCAGTAGTACATACATTTTTGTGAATTCAAAATCAATTTCTATAGAAATACATACTGTTATGTATTACCCCCGAAACCACAATACCATTGGGATTTTTCAGTGTAACTAATCTAATGGGGATTACATAGAGATCATTCAGATGGACGGGATCCTTGATACATCAGGGATGGGCGTGCCACATGTTATGTTATTATAGATTAATGAATTGGATATTGTATTCCGCAGCGTATTAATTTGGACATGCACAAGGCATTCCGCCCACACAAAATTAACTCGCAGTCAGCGGGAATAAAACACAAGGTCAGTTTAAAAAGCTCTCTACATGGAATTGGGAAAACTCGACCAAAAAAAATTCCATCGTTATACCATTGAAATATATTCTGGATGTTGAACAATTTTATTTTATTTATGGTATATGCCGCATGGTATGTACTATTATAAAAAGCACTGAAATAATTTCAGTCAAATACTCAATAAATTCACAATCAAAACGGACAATACTTTTGGTCTCTCACTGTTATAAAAATCGGAGTTCAGTACATTTAAAATTTTTTTTTTTCATATACAGGGTGTCTCAGAGGCAGTAGTCCAAGTGGAGCCTACAGTTAAGGGCATCATTAGCAAATAGGGGTTATCCAAAATTCAACAGTTTGGAAATTATTCAGACTTTTGTGATTTTCAGCAAAAAGTTAAAGTAACTTTTTTAAATTAGCCGAAAACAAAAATCTAGCAGGTTGTGGAAGCAACATTAATCGCAGCATACGTGTGCCAAATTGTGCATAAATGTATTTATAGCAGAGTGCTCATTTTTGTAAAGACATGTCGCTAATTTCTCAAAAGTTTGAATAACTTGTAAATTGTTGAATATCGGATGCCTGTTTGATGCTTAACAGGTTGCTAGTTGCTAACCGGGCACTCCGTTTTCTTCTCTTGTAGCGCCAATCTCTGCCGAGTTACTTCCAAATCATCATTACAATTGATTGCAAATCGCACAGCTCTCACTATTCTAATAGAAATTTATTTAGTGGCTTTATATTGATAGCAAATGGGTTTCAAGTCCATTTAACCCACCTGACGCTTCTACCTAGTTTTTTTTTTATCAAAGCACTAAGCATAGATTTTCTCTTTTCTGGATGTTTGATGTACCCGCTATGAGAGTATCAGTGTGATGTCCGCGATTGAACAAAACCTAGCGTGAAGTATTATGTTTTTAATAATTACTGAACTGAATACATTCAACGGTGATAGATATTGATTGCATAGAAAGGAAAATAGTTTTTATATGAAACGACGATGACCCAACTCGGCCGTAAACTGTTGTCAACTGAAATGTATATTTTTCCACAGTAACTTAAAGAAATCATCATTTAGAAATGTGAAATTTGATGAAAAGCAACAATCTTAATTGTTTATAAAATCCTACTATTTATAAATTATAACATATTAAGATGGAAAATAAAAGATAAATATGAATTGTTTTGTTTTTTATT
The DNA here is from genome assembly GCA_031772225.1 of Eubasilissa splendida. Classification (NCBI taxonomy): domain Eukaryota; kingdom Metazoa; phylum Arthropoda; class Insecta; order Trichoptera; family Phryganeidae; genus Eubasilissa; species Eubasilissa splendida. The sequence continues at coordinate 30,778,210 of CM062857.1, forward strand.
TAATACCTACACACGATCCTCACAGAAGCGTGAACAGCTGCCACCGCTATCTGCGTTCTGTACAACGCCACTTTACGTTTCAGGTTTTCAAGAAAAATTCAAAAAAAAAATGAACACCAGTTTTCTAATTGAGTTCTGAAGACCTCGAGTTCATTGTAGAGTTAATGTATCGTACCAACGGTACAATCAAGACAATCATTTCATTTTCTACACACATTCAAAATTATATTTACGAATGAAGGAAAAAATCACAGCTTTATCCAAATTAATTTTACAATAAAAACCTCATCGAAGTTGCAGTATATGCAGTTATCTTTGTGTTCCCATGTACTAAAAAAAACTTCAGTTAGTAAATATCTGATATTTCAGTTTTGGTCGACTCGTAAATCGAATGGCCAAATTGTAAACAATATTATATTGTACTACATCATCATAACACAAAATAGTGAATATTTAATTACGAACTTATGTTAAGCAAAGAATGTTGTTAACCGCATTCTGTTTATGGATCTTCAAAAAATTCCTTCACTAGTGTGATTTTAAATTTTGATGGCAAGGAGAGGCTGCCGTGTCATCCACTCAAGAACAACCTTATTGAAGCTTGTTGTGTGGGAGATCTCAATAAACAATTTTAACTAAAAAGCCATTCGCTTCATTTGAATTGAGGAGACTTAGCGAGTTGATCTCTGAATATAATGGTGAAGAGTTAATATATTTACTTTTGTATTATTTACTCAGATGAGGACTCGAGCAGACAGCTACTCCTCATAGATGTCATAATTAATTCTTAACATTTATTTAATAATTTGAATGGCGGCTTATGTTTCTTTGAAAATGATTTTCTAACTGGGCGGCGGCGGCGGTGGGGGGGGTGCCGCTCCCCAAGGATGCGGCGGAGGGGGTGGGGGGAAGGGTGCACGCCAGCCCATTCCTGGCGGCGGGACCCCCATTCCCGGGGGACCCATGCCGAAGCGTTTGTCATTCTGGAATAATCAAAATGTTCATGAATTAAAATAAATATATATCTGAAATGCAGTCTTAATGTGACGTAAAGAAACAGTTCTTGATGTTCTACCAGAGTACCAATATATATATTGATAATAATATTACACCACCCTGTCTATTTCTATGGCTTTCTGGACGTCTAGGATGGCTTATATAATGCCTGATTAAACGGCCAGGTCTGTGAGATGCCAGCATGTCAGAAATTAATGTGTTTTTTAAGTAAGGTTAAGATTAGTTAAATGTTTTCTCTTTTATATATTCAATAACAGTATGTAAATATATATTCAATTTGAAATGAAGTGTACATTGTAAATTAAAACATTGATAAATTGTATGAATTTTGAACTGTCATCTCGCGACATCATAGAAGCCGTGAATGAAACTGCCGATAAGACCTAGACCACGCAGTGGTTACCAATGGCCGCGAATCAGCCATAATAGCCGCCTGCGGGACTTAGCTGCAAGCAATCGGCCACAATAGCCCGCAGGTCCTTGCAGTAAGCAATCATGCTTATCTGCTAGTATACGTATACAGTAAAACCCCGTTTATTCGAAATTCGCCGCAAGTTGAAGTTTTAGAGCAGAATGTGGTCCCTCTGGAAAGTTTTCATACTAAATTACACTTATAAATCGAATATCGTTATTCGAAGCTATTTTTGGACCCTATCAGATAAATTTGTCGATCTATTTTTCACCTAATTCGATTTTTTTTGTCAGATGTCATCAATCTGGAAAATACACATGCGCTATGCGATGCCTGTCCAAAGTCCAAGACCATCAAAATGGGTAGTTCCGCCCCTATACCGATTCATGACGCATAAAGTTAATTCTCATTGTTTGTTTTCTCACCCACTCTCAGTATACTAGAAAAGATGACAAATATGATTTATTTACACTGTATTTTGACAACTTTAATTTTAAATGTGTGGATAATAGGTGTATATAATTACTTCGAGTTGCTATGAGAAAAGTTAGTATGTAAAAAAGAATCGAATTTTTGAAATTTTTATATTCATTATCCTAAATCGTTATCAAACTTTTTTCTCGATTTTCGGTCCCCTCAACTTCGAATAAACGAGATTTTACTGTATAAAAAAATGGTGTGATTAAATTCATGGAATATATCTCGCACACAGAAATAGTCACAATGCTTTCAGTATAAGCCATTAGACATTATTTAAACTATATAATTTTTTCACGAGCTACCCTGAGCATACCTTGCACCCCACACTATTTACAAAGCTGTATCCTCAATGATAAAAAGCGGATTAAGGATTCTGTCCTTATGACAACAGTGCAATAGTAGTTTTTTTAATGAAATATTACAGTATAACCTCGCCAATTAATACATGGTCCCTAAATAATTGCCACATTCACAAAGGCGATGACAGTCTAAGAGCTAGGATTCCTCACCAATTGAAGAATGTCATACTAAAATCTTTGCTGTATCAGATCAATTTACGTGAAAAGAAAAGAAACCGGGATATATTTTACTACAGAATAATTGTATTTATTACTGCATATATTATCCATCCAATTGGACAACACAACTGACAGTGTCAGAGCCAGCTGATACCCAATGCTCAAATGGGAGTTACCAAGTTAAAGAGCGAGATGACCAGCAGGTGTGAGGTTACACTGTATAAATCAAAACTACACATTGTTCCTATTTTTAATACATGATATGCCAAATGACTCACCTGATTATCTTGACCCATCCCAGGTGGGCCTATATTATTGGTTCCTGGTGGGCCCAATAAAGACCCGGGTGGGGCCATATTATTACATAATTGGCCCATATTTGTGCCAGGTGGGCCCATATTATTACTGAGCAGGCCCATATTTGTGCCAGGCGGACCCAAATTATTCCCCATCTGACCCATGTTTGTGCCAGGAGGGCCCATATTATTTCCCATTTGACCCATGTTGGTGCCAGGGGGTCCCATATTATTTCCCATTTGACCCATATTTGTTCCAGGCGGACCCAAATTGGTTCCGAGAGGCCCCATATTTGTGCCAGGCGGTCCCATGTTCATTCCGGGAGGTCCCATCTGTCTTCCCATCATGCTCATCATCTGATTGGGACCAAATCCAGGAGGCGCCATAAGTGGGGGTATCTGATTGTTGATGTTGGGCGGAGGCACACTGGTAGAACTAGGACTGCTGCCGGGAGGAGGCGGCTGGGAGCCCACAAGCCACGGCAGGCTGGGCGGAGGAGGCGGCGGTGCGAACGGCGGCGGGGGCAGAGAGTTAGGAATCAGGTGTGAGGAAGGCGGGGGTGCCGAGGCCATGATGGCTTTCATGGGACCCCTGTTGTCCCCGAATGGATTCCCAAAGTTCCGTCTCTGTTGGTGATTATTCTGTTTATTCTGCTGCATGTCAGGAGGAGGCCCCTCCCCGAGCTCAGCCATGAGAGACATGTACTCCTCGTCGATCTTGGCTCGAGCGGCAGCGGGCGGCGGGCCTCCCTGCCCGGGTCGCTTGGAGCGACAGTCCCCAGCGATGTGACCGGCCCCACCGCAAGAAGAGCACACAATAGTGTTGGTAACATTTGGTTTGTCGGGGCACTAGAAAATTGCAATTTTAATATTACTTTAAAGTGTTTCTACACAATATAATAGTTGTGAGTAGATTTATTCATCAAACCCACCATCCAGCTCTTGTGGTCGCTCGCCCCGCAGTTGGAACAGCGGCCTCGGGCGTCACCCTCTCGAAGCGTCCCGTTGAGTTGTGCCAGCTCTCGCAGTTGCATCCGACGTAAGTCATTTTGGCCTTCGGGAACCTCCACGCCTTGGCGGATCACCTCTTTTATCTGCAATACAGATTAGCCAATGATTAGTTCTTACAGAGTAAACTTCCTTCTTTGTCACGCAAGTGACCATGTTGAAAAATGGTTTCAATTATATTATATAGAAGCTTTGAAGTAAACATATTCTACTTATTATTACAAGTAAGAGTAAAGTAATTACAGTGAAATGAAATACTAATAATAATATAACTATAAATAATAACAAAGGCAACAGTTAAATCACACGACCAGGCTGATATTGATAACTTTTGTATATTTATTATCTATACATCTTATTGGATGCAGCTCCATCCAGGTCAGCCGATTGTATCCAACAAGGCGATGGACATAGATTACCTTATCGACTGCCTTCTTAACACACTCGGGGTTGGTGGCGGTGATGTAGGCGTGTAGCGGCTCATCCTCCCCGGGCAGTGGCTGTCCGTCCTTCCGGCCCACCTTGCCCTCCTTGACTGAACCCTTGCCCCTGATGATGATCTTAGCTCCTGTTTCCTTTTCCATAGCTGAGCCAGATAAAATATTAGGAACAATAAACCCACTGCAAAATGTTCTACAAGCATTTGTTTCTCACAATACACAATCAGCGTCAGCATCATTTTAATATTTACAATGGAAACACTACGTGTGGAGTACTACAAACAAATAAAGTCGCATCATGAAGAGTGTGCGGTAGCCCAGCTCGCGTCTCACAGAGCTGCATGAACAAACACTCAATAGCCATACAGTCCGCCAGGTACCTGCCAAATTACAAGCAACAATACACTGCAATCGAACCAGTCTGAGTAACCACCAGAACCACTCACTATTGTCTTGGCCAGCTCCTCAGACACATCTTCTTGCACTCAGTTTTTAATTTAATTGTGCCTCAATTTACAACCGATTGGAAGTACTGTCACATTATAATCTGCCCGCTCTAGCTGTCACTGAATGTGTAAAGGTGTGTAGAGGTGGACGGCAGGCGACCGCAGCGGAACAAAATAGTAAGAAAGGTTATCATAATGTGGTAGAATGTTATAGAGGAGTAATAAATACATTTCAGTGTGTTTCCACGGGGCCCGATAAGGAGGCCAACAAAGTTCAGATCAGGATGCTGCTCCTGCGGAATCATCACCTTATCATGCACTCGGATGATGGGGGGTCTGCAATCACACCACAAAAGGATCATGTTCAGAATTTCATTTAATTAAGAAATCACTAAATGCAATATGGATCACTGCTATCTATAATTTAGTCAAGTCATGACTTGATTTTGCAAGTTGGCATTTTCTGAAATTACAGCAGTTTTTAAATTACAGCAAACTACAGTACGAGCCTTCCTCTACGAGGGTTGTCTTCAACATCCTGCTGTCTGCGTTTAATCTCGACTTTCCATTTTTTAATTATCACATATTACTGCACAGATATTAACAATGTTTACATCTCTTTAAAAATGTATTTCAGTGCTCTTCCTGTAATGTCACCTACATTCTAAATGACGTTATTTGTTATGTAAATCATGCGAGAGAGGAAGGTTTGAATACAAAGAGACGACAATAAAATTGTTGATTTTCTCGCATTCAAGACAAGTATCAAAAAAAAACCCATATCTAGAGTCTTTTTCATAGTAATATTATGAAATGAAATAATGTGTGTTGTCATTTGAATTAATCTAACCTAATTGATTTACATGAAATTAGTTAAAGTACCCATTCAAGGTTTGATCAAAAAGAAATGACAATTTTTGTTTATTAAAATAAATATTTATTTATTGATCAACTTCGATTTTGTCTCCTTCAAAGTAAGATATAATGCACTCCATTGTTCAAAACACCTAACGAATTCCGTTTTTGAGATGGTGTTCAGCGCTCCTGCGATTTTTGTTTTATTTCATTTATGGTGTCAAAACGTTGGTCCTTTCAAAGTTCTTTCGTTCTTCGGAAAGAGAAAGAAGTCACAGGGAGCGAAATCAGGTGAATATGGAGGCTGTGTAGCACTGTTTGTTATGGTTTTGGCCAAAAATGAACAAATAAGCAGTAAAGCGTTAGCCGGTGCATTATTGTAATGCAAAATCTAATAGTTGTTGATCCATAATTCTGGTCTCTTACGACAGATATTCTCACATAATCGTCGTAAAACTTCAAGATAATACTCCTTATTGACCGTACAACCTCTTGGCAAAAATTCATGATGCACTATGCTTGTAATCAAAGAAAACAGTGAGGAGAACCTTCACATTTAATCCAACTTGACTTTCTGTGGTAGTTTTCATCGTGAAGATTGCGTCATTGTTTCAACGTTGTAGCCATATACACCCATGTTTCGTCACCTGACATGATGCGTTGAAGCAAGTTTGTGTCAGTAGCAATACTAGTCAATGATTCCTCACAGAGATTTTTACTCTTTATGTTGATAATTTAACAATTTTGGCTGCCACTCTTCTCATGCCTAAACTATTGGTTAAAATTGCTTCACATGACCCGAACAAGACACTAACTTTTTTGTGAGCTCGTTGAATTAAAATAATGATTTTCTTGACTTTTGCAAGGTTTTCATCGTTGATTAATGTGCTTGGTCGTCCAGACCTGGCATCATTTTCCACGTCTTTACGGCCCTGTAAAATTCTTCTTTCTGTTATAGATTCTTCACCGAAGGCCGTCTGCAATATTTTAACCACTTTTAATACAAATTCTTTAATCGGTCATTTATAAAAACAAAAAATCGTAGAGTATCACAAAAGTAGTATTAGTCAATTAGCTGTCAAACAGAAACTATGCATAGAATAAGAGTCATAATTTGACACATACATCGCTCACATAGTCACCAACCTGAGTAAAAATAAAAACTTGATCAGTAACATACTGCCCGCGAAATTCGAAATTTGTCATTTCTTTTTGATCAAACCTTGTATTCAATTGAGACAGACTAGTATATATACTTTAAAGCATTAAATTTTTTTCCTTTACAGGTGAACGTCATAGGCCTGATATAAATACAGTGGATATCTCGGCTAATATCAAACCGTAGGTATCGAAATATTTTATATTTTTATTATAAATAATTTATAAAAATTATGTTTTCAATGCCATAAATCGGTCACGATAGAACGTTAAACAAAAACACAGGAAACAAGTTTCAGAGTGATCAAATTTTAAACCCTTGATTGCTTACATTTACTATAACGGTTATCAAAATACGTAGGTATATGTATACACAGATTCTCTCGAGTGAAAAAATCTGAAAACTTTCGCACCATGTTGCTTTTGTATCTAATATTTATAATATTGATCAACAATATGGACCCAACCATTGGAAAATTAAGTCGTAAAGTAATAAACAGTAAATTGTTGTGTGCGGACAGCAAGCCTGGCGGAGTTAGATAATCCCAATTGTAAGTGTGGCGTGAATGAGTGACATTTAACACACAACAAATAATTTGGTGAGGATGTGGCCGCTGGTTAAGAATTGTTTTTCCAATTGAAAGAAAATAAATGTATGAAATTATCTAGTATTTTATCAGTTTCAGAATATATTTTCATATTAAGGGAGATTTTTCATTTTTCCAGTTTGAAATTTGAGAAATTCTACATGAATTTGATATGATTTTAAAAAGAGGTTAATAGTTAAATTCATATGTGTTCCAGAGAAATAATTAATGATGTTATTTATTACGTAAATCATGCGAGAGTGGAAGGTTTGAATATAAAGAGACAACAATAAAATTGTTGATTTTCTCGCATTCAAACATAATGCGTGTCCTAGAGGCTTATCCAAGTTTTTCGTATTAATATGTGTTATGTGTGAATGAGTGTTATCATTTGAATTAATCTATCAAAAATTAAACAAATTTTTGAAGTACCTAATTCATATGTATGAATATGTTTTGAAATCAGACAAAGTACCTACATATATTTAGATGATCGCTTAAATCAATGTTCTGAATTTAAAATTATTATGACAGCTTCAATTTATTATTTTGTTTAATATAATAGATTTAAAACGCCACGTTGCCGTTTTGATGATGTCTGTTTCATAACTATATACTATTTATGAAACAGACAGCTAGTGTTTAAAATGCAACAGTGTTATATATAAACGAAATATTTAATTCTGACTTGTTCAAGAAAACATTGTTTTCCCTTAAAATCAGTAAAAAGACATCTAATTTATGAAATTTGCGACTAATATTGTGAAAAAGTTCAATATTAATTCATACCGTGTATATTTAAGTTTAGTGTCAAGGCATTTTGAAGAATGTGTAGTTGGCGTTTCTCAGATTTTCTCATATCTTGTTAATTATTTTATTGCCATTGTTTTATATGTAAAGACAGTTATTGGTATTTCTCTAATACTTTGAAATTCACAAATGCGTGGTGTACCTCACAGAATTACTCGCTGAGGAGGCGCTTTATAATTGATATGATAAGATATGTGTCAATAATTTGAAGATGTAATCATCGACATGGTGCCAAAAAACCCGTGGGATAGATTTCAGGAAAACAAGGACATCGTAAACGTTACACCGGCAGCCTGTCTCCAAACCACCCCTGTCCACATTCTTGTTTCCTGTGCGGAACATGTGGTTTGCGTTCCTCAGACTTTTCTGTATTTCATTAAATTTAAATTAAAACATTTTTATGATTTTGACTGATATATAATCTCAAAAATAGCCTGAATGCAAAACTCGTACAAAACGCCAACAGTTGCAAAAAATCAAATGAATACACGAGATTGTTAAAATATATTATCCAAAACAAAATTAACAGAAGAATACACAATCCTATTAATGACGTTCTCGACAATATTCAACATAACAGATAGAACTTTAGTGTTGAAAGGCTAGAAATGTCATTACAGGCAAGTGTGAAATGCCGCCGCGACCACCACAAGACAAAGTTTTGAAAGCGCTGGAAACTTGTTGCTAACTTCAATACATCAGAGAAATGGCAATATTGACAAGTTTGACAATTATATTGTTATTAAAAATGGCGCGAAAAGATAGTCCATTATAATCAGGTTTTTTAAAATATGTTGCGATTTGTTTACGCTGTATTTTGACAACTTGTTTGTTATTTTAAAATGTATGTATATTTGATATATA